>OW119932.1:29341349-30760125 GCA_933210815.1 Meta bourneti
ATTTATTTGAAGCTTGACAAAGATTGCAAGCATTTTCCTCTGTGCTCTACGTGCAATTCATTTCATTCAGTGTCGGCTGCCGCTTAGGACAGCTTATACCTTGAGCTCGTTCTTGAGGACTTCACATCTCAAGGGCTAATAGCCACCCTGGTATATATATAGACTTCGTAGTGGATATTTGAAGCTTGTCAAAGATTGCAAGCATTTTCCTCTGTGCTCTACGTGCAATTCATTTCATTCAGTGTCGGCTGCCGCTTAGGACAGCTTATACCTTGAGCTCGTTCTTGAGGACTTCACATCTCAAGGGCTAATAGCCACCCTGGTATATATATAGACTTCATAGTGAATATTTGAAGCTTGACAAAGATTGCAAGCATTTTCCTCTGTGCTCTACGTGCAATTCATTTCATTCAGTGTCGGCTGCCGCTTAGGACAGCTTATACCTTGAGCTCGTTCTTGAGGACTTCACATCTCAAGGGCTAATAGCCACCCTGGTATATATATAGACTTCATAGTGAATATTTGAAGCTTGACAAAGATTGCAAGCATTTTCCTCTGTGCTCTACGTGCAATTCATTTCATTCAGTGTCGGCTGCCGCTTAGGACAGCTTATACCTTGAGCTCGTTCTTGAGGACTTCACATCTCAAGGGCTAATAGCCACCCTGGTATATATATAGACTTCATAGTGAATATTTGAAGCTTGACAAAGATTGCAAGCATTTTCCTCTGTGCTCTACGTGCAATTCATTTCATTCAGTGTCGGCTGCCGCTTAGGACAGCTTATACCTTGAGCTCGTTCTTGAGGACTTCACATCTCAAGGGCTAATAGCCACCCTGGTATATATATAGACTTCATAGTGAATATTTGAAGCTTGACAAAGATTGCAAGCATTTTCCTCTGTGCTCTACGTGCAATTCATTTCATTCAGTGTCGGCTGCCGCTTAGGACAGCTTATACCTTGAGCTCGTTCTTGAGGACTTCACATCTCAAGGGCTAATAGCCACCCTGGTATATATATAGACTTCATAGTGAATATTTGAAGCTTGACAAAGATTGCAAGCATTTTCCTCTGTGCTCTACGTGCAATTCATTTCATTCAGTGTCGGCTGCCGCTTAGGACAGCTTATACCTTGAGCTCGTTCTTGAGGACTTCACATCTCAAGGGCTAATAGCCACCCTGGTATATATATAGACTTCATAGTGAATATTTGAAGCTTGACAAAGATTGCAAGCATTTTCCTCTGTGCTCTACGTGCAATTCATTTCATTCAGTGTCGGCTGCCGCTTAGGACAGCTTATACCTTGAGCTCGTTCTTGAGGACTTCACATCTCAAGGGCTAATAGCCACCCTGGTATATATATAGACTTCATAGTGAATATTTGAAGCTTGACAAAGATTGCAAGCATTTTCCTCTGTGCTCTACGTGCAATTCATTTCATTCAGTGTCGGCTGCCGCTTAGGACAGCTTATACCTTGAGCTCGTTCTTGAGGACTTCACATCTCAAGGGCTAATAGCCACCCTGGTATATATATAGACTTCATAGTGAATATTTGAAGCTTGACAAAGATTGCAAGCATTTTCCTCTGTGCTCTACGTGCAATTCATTTCATTCAGTGTCGGCTGCCGCTTAGGACAGCTTATACCTTGAGCTCGTTCTTGAGGACTTCACATCTCAAGGGCTAATAGCCACCCTGGTATATATATAGACTTCATAGTGAATATTTGAAGCTTGACAAAGATTGCAAGCATTTTCCTCTGTGCTCTACGTGCAATTCATTTCATTCAGTGTCGGCTGCCGCTTAGGACAGCTTATACCTTGAGCTCGTTCTTGAGGACTTCACATCTCAAGGGCTAATAGCCACCCTGGTATATATATAGACTTCATAGTGAATATTTGAAGCTTGACAAAGATTGCAAGCATTTTCCTCTGTGCTCTACGTGCAATTCATTTCATTCAGTGTCGGCTGCCGCTTAGGACAGCTTATACCTTGAGCTCGTTCTTGAGGACTTCACATCTCAAGGGCTAATAGCCACCCTGGTATATATATAGACTTCATAGTGAATATTTGAAGCTTGACAAAGATTGCAAGCATTTTCCTCTGTGCTCTACGTGCAATTCATTTCATTCAGTGTCGGCTGCCGCTTAGGACAGCTTATACCTTGAGCTCGTTCTTGAGGACTTCACATCTCAAGGGCTAATAGCCACCCTGGTATATATATAGACTTCATAGTGAATATTTGAAGCTTGACAAAGATTGCAAGCATTTTCCTCTGTGCTCTACGTGCAATTCATTTCATTCAGTGTCGGCTGCCGCTTAGGACAGCTTATACCTTGAGCTCGTTCTTGAGGACTTCACATCTCAAGGGCTAATAGCCACCCTGGTATATATATAGACTTCATAGTGAATATTTGAAGCTTGACAAAGATTGCAAGCATTTTCCTCTGTGCTCTACGTGCAATTCATTTCATTCAGTGTCGGCTGCCGCTTAGGACAGCTTATACCTTGAGCTCGTTCTTGAGGACTTCACATCTCAAGGGCTAATAGCCACCCTGGTATATATATAGACTTCATAGTGAATATTTGAAGCTTGACAAAGATTGCAAGCATTTTCCTCTGTGCTCTACGTGCAATTCATTTCATTCAGTGTCGGCTGCCGCTTAGGACAGCTTATACCTTGAGCTCGTTCTTGAGGACTTCACATCTCAAGGGCTAATAGCCACCCTGGTATATATATAGACTTCATAGTGAATATTTGAAGCTTGACAAAGATTGCAAGCATTTTCCTCTGTGCTCTACGTGCAATTCATTTCATTCAGTGTCGGCTGCCGCTTAGGACAGCTTATACCTTGAGCTCGTTCTTGAGGACTTCACATCTCAAGGGCTAATAGCCACCCTGGTATATATATAGACTTCATAGTGAATATTTGAAGCTTGACAAAGATTGCAAGCATTTTCCTCTGTGCTCTACGTGCAATTCATTTCATTCAGTGTCGGCTGCCGCTTAGGACAGCTTATACCTTGAGCTCGTTCTTGAGGACTTCACATCTCAAGGGCTAATAGCCACCCTGGTATATATATAGACTTCATAGTGAATATTTGAAGCTTGACAAAGATTGCAAGCATTTTCCTCTGTGCTCTACGTGCAATTCATTTCATTCAGTGTCGGCTGCCGCTTAGGACAGCTTATACCTTGAGCTCGTTCTTGAGGACTTCACATCTCAAGGGCTAATAGCCACCCTGGTATATATATAGACTTCATAGTGAATATTTGAAGCTTGACAAAGATTGCAAGCATTTTCCTCTGTGCTCTACGTGCAATTCATTTCATTCAGTGTCGGCTGCCGCTTAGGACAGCTTATACCTTGAGCTCGTTCTTGAGGACTTCACATCTCAAGGGCTAATAGCCACCCTGGTATATATATAGACTTCATAGTGAATATTTGAAGCTTGACAAAGATTGCAAGCATTTTCCTCTGTGCTCTACGTGCAATTCATTTCATTCAGTGTCGGCTGCCGCTTAGGACAGCTTATACCTTGAGCTCGTTCTTGAGGACTTCACATCTCAAGGGCTAATAGCCACCCTGGTATATATATAGACTTCATAGTGAATATTTGAAGCTTGACAAAGATTGCAAGCATTTTCCTCTGTGCTCTACGTGCAATTCATTTCATTCAGTGTCGGCTGCCGCTTAGGACAGCTTATACCTTGAGCTCGTTCTTGAGGACTTCACATCTCAAGGGCTAATAGCCACCCTGGTATATATATAGACTTCATAGTGAATATTTGAAGCTTGACAAAGATTGCAAGCATTTTCCTCTGTGCTCTACGTGCAATTCATTTCATTCAGTGTCGGCTGCCGCTTAGGACAGCTTATACCTTGAGCTCGTTCTTGAGGACTTCACATCTCAAGGGCTAATAGCCACCCTGGTATATATATAGACTTCATAGTGAATATTTGAAGCTTGACAAAGATTGCAAGCATTTTCCTCTGTGCTCTACGTGCAATTCATTTCATTCAGTGTCGGCTGCCGCTTAGGACAGCTTATACCTTGAGCTCGTTCTTGAGGACTTCACATCTCAAGGGCTAATAGCCACCCTGGTATATATATAGACTTCATAGTGAATATTTGAAGCTTGACAAAGATTGCAAGCATTTTCCTCTGTGCTCTACGTGCAATTCATTTCATTCAGTGTCGGCTGCCGCTTAGGACAGCTTATACCTTGAGCTCGTTCTTGAGGACTTCACATCTCAAGGGCTAATAGCCACCCTGGTATATATATAGACTTCATAGTGAATATTTGAAGCTTGACAAAGATTGCAAGCATTTTCCTCTGTGCTCTACGTGCAATTCATTTCATTCAGTGTCGGCTGCCGCTTAGGACAGCTTATACCTTGAGCTCGTTCTTGAGGACTTCACATCTCAAGGGCTAATAGCCACCCTGGTATATATATAGACTTCATAGTGAATATTTGAAGCTTGACAAAGATTGCAAGCATTTTCCTCTGTGCTCTACGTGCAATTCATTTCATTCAGTGTCGGCTGCCGCTTAGGACAGCTTATACCTTGAGCTCGTTCTTGAGGACTTCACATCTCAAGGGCTAATAGCCACCCTGGTATATATATAGACTTCATAGTGAATATTTGAAGCTTGACAAAGATTGCAAGCATTTTCCTCTGTGCTCTACGTGCAATTCATTTCATTCAGTGTCGGCTGCCGCTTAGGACAGCTTATACCTTGAGCTCGTTCTTGAGGACTTCACATCTCAAGGGCTAATAGCCACCCTGGTATATATATAGACTTCATAGTGAATATTTGAAGCTTGACAAAGATTGCAAGCATTTTCCTCTGTGCTCTACGTGCAATTCATTTCATTCAGTGTCGGCTGCCGCTTAGGACAGCTTATACCTTGAGCTCGTTCTTGAGGACTTCACATCTCAAGGGCTAATAGCCACCCTGGTATATATATAGACTTCATAGTGAATATTTGAAGCTTGACAAAGATTGCAAGCATTTTCCTCTGTGCTCTACGTGCAATTCATTTCATTCAGTGTCGGCTGCCGCTTAGGACAGCTTATACCTTGAGCTCGTTCTTGAGGACTTCACATCTCAAGGGCTAATAGCCACCCTGGTATATATATAGACTTCATAGTGAATATTTGAAGCTTGACAAAGATTGCAAGCATTTTCCTCTGTGCTCTACGTGCAATTCATTTCATTCAGTGTCGGCTGCCGCTTAGGACAGCTTATACCTTGAGCTCGTTCTTGAGGACTTCACATCTCAAGGGCTAATAGCCACCCTGGTATATATATAGACTTCGTAGTGGATATTTGAAGCTTGTCAAAGATTGCAAGCATTTTCCTCTGTGCTCTACGTGCAATTCATTTCATTCAGTGTCGGCTGCCGCTTAGGACAGCTTATACCTTGAGCTCGTTCTTGAGGACTTCACATCTCAAGGGCTAATAGCCACCCTGGTATATATATAGACTTCATAGTGAATATTTGAAGCTTGACAAAGATTGCAAGCATTTTCCTCTGTGCTCTATGTGCAATTCATTTCATTCAGTGTCGGCTGCCGCTTAGGACAGCTTATACCTTGAGCTCGTTCTTGAGGACTTCACATCTCAAGGGCTAATAGCCACCCTGGTATATATATAGACTTCATAGTGAATATTTGAAGCTTGACAAAGATTGCAAGCATTTTCCGCTGTGCTCTACGTGCAATTCATTTCATTCAGTGTCGGCTGCCGCTTAGGACAGCTTATACCTTGAGCTCGTTCTTGAGGACTTCACATCTCAAGGGCTAATAGACTTTGTGTAATATTTTATTTGAAAAAATTAGATAAGTAACAACATGGTAGTAAATTTCGTTGAGGTTTTAAGTTAGTCCTGAACAAAATATCCCAATGTAACATAACCCAGTTTGCCAATGAAGATCGAATTATGTGGCAATAATTTTCCTCTGCGCTTTAAATGCAATTCAACTCAAGTCTTGTTCGAGAACATCGTATGTGTGCAGCTGCAAATCAGGCCCTCAGGCCAACGTATTCACCATCCTGAACTGGTTCTTGAGTTCTTAATCTCATGAGCTGATAGACAGTGTAATCTTTTATTTATGCCAAATGAGATAAGTAACAACATGGTTGGAAGCTGGGTTGGGGTTCTAAGTGGTGAACCAAAATAACCCAATATAAATTATCCTAATTTTAATCCAGATTCTATATTTTTTGCGTATATTTATATATTGATATGCATGAATACCCAGTTTTTTGATATTTCACAGATGAGATGCAAGTTCATGACCGTTATGGACACAACTCTTGCTGATTTTGACAAATATCCTAATGCGTCAACTTTCTTACTTAATATCCAGTAAAACTTTTAACTATTTTATAATTACCCAAACTGAATGAACACAACTAAAATTATGAGTAAGTGTCCCACGGTCAATTAAACTTTTATTTCGTAATTCACTCTCCATACAAGTCAAATGATAAATCATCCCGGTTTACAATACGTTTAAAGTAATGAAGAATTTGCGTATATTAATTATCTTTAACACACTCTCAATTAGTCAGTGTAGCACAATTAATTTTCTTGCAGCATTAATTTCCTTATGAACGAGATGAGACGTCCATTTATATATTTCTAATGACTGAATAACTCCGCAATGAATTAATTTATGGATATGCATCAAGCCAAAGCTTAACGTTAAATAATTATCTTCAGCTGAAAAACAACTTAATAAAAATGGAACCGAGGCAAATTGCTATTTTGAGTATAATTTATGTAACCATAAATTTTGAAGTAAATGTTCTGGATATAATTACCCACTAGAAAGTTAAACCTGAGTTAAAGCTAGAAACTTGTACTTTCGTCAGTTTACTCGAAGTCAAAATTTTCAAGATATGAGTTTTTTAGCTCTTTTAATCTAGAATATAGTTATCTTTAGACTTGTGAAGTCCAACTGTTATTTCAATTTTTGCATGAAGGTTATATTTCTTCTTGAGAAAAACACTCCTGAGTAAAAATTGGGGAACAGAATTTTCCCTTACGTTTTTCTCAGAACTGTTTTCGACTTAGTGTGCTTCACTTGTAAGTCGAAGATTTAACCTAAACGTAGTGTTTTCGAATTTACTCTCATTTAACCTGTGATGCATTTATTTTACTCTTTTACTGCCATTTTACCAAATCCAGCAAAGAGGGATCGTGCACGTTAAATCTGCCGTGCCCTCAAATGTCTTAACATTGGCGTGTTGTGGAAGTTTGGAGAGTGGGGTCTCAGCTCAGGCGGGACCTCGTCATCTGACCGTGGTTGAAAATTACGTGTTGCTGTCCTAAGAACTTTCCATTCTGAAAAAGGGTCGTCAATAAGCCTATCCTGTTGCTCCAGTGTGACGATAATTAACTACCTACTACCTACCTACCGGTTGCTAATCCGTTGTTCTTCCAACGGAAGTAGGATCTATGTGTTCCACATCGAGTTGCATGATATCCCAGTTGTGCTCGCTTAAGTTGAGATCTGGTAACTTAGGGGAATGGGCACCATCCGAAACTCAGATGAGTGTTCCTTTAACCGGAATTTGACGTGTCTGGAATTTGCGGTGCCATTGTCCTGTTGTAAGAGGCCAAACTCATCAGAATGAACTCAGGACATGATCGGGTGTAGCTCATCAGAAAAGATGCACACATGATGTTCACCTGTCAGAGATGTTTGTAGACGTACCAATGGTACCATTGAATGCCAGATAAATAAACCCATACCATTACGGAACCACCACCAGTCTGTACAATCCTCTGTTGGCATGCGGCATCCAATGGCTCGATGGGATTTTCTCAACACACGAATCCTTAAGAATGCTTGAAACATTAGGAAACGCGACTCGTTTCCAGTCATCAAGTGTCCAGTGACGGTTTCCCGAGCCTAGGCGAGGCACATAGCTGTGTGTCAAGTCTCCATTAAGAGTCCTTGAGTTGGAAATCTAAAGCCCATATCTTTGAGGGAACATTACACAGTCCTCACGCTGATGTTTCTTGAGAGCCCAGCTTTGAATTCAGGTGTTATTTGTGGCAGTGTTTCATGCCTATCGCGTGAAACGTTTTTTGCCAGCCAACGCTCGCCATCAGCCCCTTCACAAAAATATAATACGCGTTAATCCGAATCTATCTGAATCCACCAGAAATTGTCTAACATGGATTCATGTGCATTGAAGCGAAATGATCCGGAATCAGGAAGTCTGCAAAGTTTTAGGATAAACAAGCTATACCTTATGGAATCGGCTTTTCCAATTTTCGTTAGTCATTTACTACTGAGTCGTTTTCCATCGATTGGTTCAGATTGACCAGGATTCTGTTGGTGTGAAGGGCTCTTAAATGACGTAAACGTGGAGTAAGGTAGTGGAGGAATGATTCCGAAAAAGGGTTTTTAGATTACCTAAATAATTAGCTTTACTCTGGGACAAGTACATTTAACTGTATGCACGTCCGAGGGAAAAACAAGTCCCAGGGTTAAACCTCTTAGTAGTTTCGACGATATATCTCGTCCATCAAGATCTAACCAATTTTGCTAATGACAAGATATATCGTCTTCAAGATTTTTTTACAATGATAAGATCAAGATCTGGTCAGTTTTTTTCTAGTAGCGAGATATCTAATCCATCAATATCTAATCAGTTTTCTTGTGTTGACGAGATATCTCGTTCCTCAAGAACTGCTTAGTTTTGTTGGTGACGATATTTCTTCAAGAGAACTACCATGAGTGTTAAATGTAATTGTATTGAAAACTTGAAATAAGATACAGACGGAAAATTGAAATACGAAAACTAAAACAGAGTTTCCAGAACTTCCGTAGGTAGGTATTTTAATTAACGTCACACTGAAGCAACACAACAGGCTTTTGGTGACGGTCCGGGATCATTCCCAAAGGGAAAGATACGACTAGAACTTCGGAAAAATCGTTCTTATATGTGATTACACACCAATAAAATGCCTAGTATAATACCAAAATCCAATAAAAAATAAAATTCAACGGACTCCTTAGAAAAACATTTTTTCCATCGTTTTTAACAAATTTTCTAACTCCCTATAAATAGTTTTCCTCTTCCCAACAGTCTGCTTTTTACGTAAATCTAATAACCCAATAAATCAACTTTAAATAGCACATTATTATGTAGCATGTCAGAGCCTGCGTTTACACGTTATATCGGATGGAAGTTTCAAAAATAGATTATACCAAGAGCTCTGATAAGGGCGGAAGTTTCTTCATTTTTTCATGTTCCCTATGAGATATCTCCATGCCCCATAGAACATTTCTTTCAAAGGAGAGGACATTTTCTTCTTCGTTTAACCTCCATCGTTCAAATCGAGTTAGAAGAGAAGGTTAATTCCACTTAGGACTATGATTCATTATGATTTCGGCGTTTACTGTCAAATTTTATCGCACACGGGTCCATTATTCATGGCTGTAAACATTTCGCTTTTTATCGCCAGTTTACTGTTATCGAACAATTTAATTATCTATGGTGTGATTTACGGTTAATAATGAAAAAGTATATGCATTATGCTTAAGTTCTTTTTTTGAGTAAAGAATTCGTTGGGCATTGAGAATAAAAAGGTGATTGAATTTTCGAAAAAAAAAATTTTAATATTATTCTAATTTATGTTGTCAAAGAATCGGAGTTAAGATATTTTATGCTAATAATAATGTTCTGTTCGGTTATTGTTCTGAAAGAAGTTTTTCATGACAACGATATAAGCATTGCATTGCTTTTATGTTAAAAACATTCTTTAATCATTTGAGTTACACTGCGATAGAAACATTTTATGGGTGAAAACCTGTTATGATTTATTAATTATTTGTGTATTTTTGCAACTGCAAGATGCTTCTAGTATTTAATAATCTTCTAAATAAATTTTAATTTAATCTTTAACTGTAACTTTAATGGAACGATAAATACTTTACCTTTTGAAAACAGAAACAAATCGTTTGCTACTGCGTTACTCTTTAGTAAGTGTTTATACTGAGTTACTCATTTTGTACATGTTTCTGTGTGATCCATCTAGAATAATCCACCTAGAATACTCCAGATAAAATATTTCATGTAGAATAATCCATGTAGAATATTCTATGTAAATAATTATGTTATCGTCAAAAAATAAACGCACCACAACAACCTATTACAGTAGAAAAATGTATTTTGTCTACTACTCATGGCTGCAAATAGTTTTCTTTTCTCGCGTTTAATGTTACTGAACAATTTAATTATGGCGTGATTTACGGTTAATAAAGTGAAAAAGTATATGCATTATATGCCTCAGTTCTTTTTTTAGTAAAGAATGCAGTTGGGCAATGAGAATAAAAAGCCGATAGAACTTTTTAAAAAATGTTAATAGTATTATTATATTTTATGTTGACACAAATCAGAATTTGGTTCCATTAAACCTTGTTAAGGTATTTTATGCTTATGATAATGTGCTGTACGATAATTCTGAAGTGTTCAGTTTTTTGTGTTCACGATATGAACGTTTCTTTGCTTTTCTGTTAAAAACATCCTTTAACCACTTGAATTACACTATGCTATAAACATTTTTGGAAGACATTTTATGGGTAAGTAGGTACTTTAATTAACGTCACACTGGAGCAACACAACGGGCTATTGGTGAAGGTCCGGGATCAATCCCAAAGGGGATCCACGGGATCAATCCGTGGAGAACACCACATAATTTTGAATAACGGTCATATAACGAAGCAACACTTGAGTTGCCATCCCAGTCTCCAAACTTCCACACCACGTCAATATGAGGATATCTGTGGCCACGACAGATTTAGCGTGCATCAACCCCCTTTGTATATGACGGTCTTTGGTTGTATTCGAACTTGGAACCCTCCGATTGCTAGTTCGTTAGTCTTCCAACCGGGCTACCGCAACCCTTAATTCTCTCTTGGAAGTTACTTTAATATCAACTTTATAGTTTAAACTATATATATACTGGAATGAATAGATTTTACCCATAATAAAAGTTTAGTATTTTTAGTTCCACGGGGGGGGGGCAGCCAGTTAGTTAAAAAAGTGAGTTATAGCAACCCTATTTTTAGATGGTATGGTACTTTTTAATTAACGTCGCACTACAGCAACACAAATGGCTATTGGTGACGGTCAGGGATCAATCCCAAATGGAATGGACCGAGAACAACACCACGTAATTTTGAACCACCCCTGTTTTTCAGACTAATATATTTAAAGTCGAATTTTCCTCTTTTGTTTTGGGGGTCGCCATATGTCAGTGGATTATCCCACAGCGCTAGAGATGGATTATCCACGGCGTAGGCTCCATTCCTACTGGGGTGTTTTCTCTGCTCTATATCAGAAAATTTTCCTATTGTGTATGTCCATTAACGACGTTTGGCCAATTGCACATAAAAACCAACCCACTTAGCAATCCTCTCGTGACTTACGTTTGCCCTGATGATGGTATAATTCTTGCTCTACCAAAACCATCATTGACGATTTGTTCACATATTTTTAACTCTCCAAGTGGTTTCGACGAGATATCTCGTCCATCAAGTACTGAACATTTACGCTAAGGACTTCATATCTCGACATCAATATATAGCCGAACTTTTGATGATGGCAAGAACAAGATGTGGCCTATTTTTATCAAATCTGGTCAGTTTTCTTCAAATGACAAGATAACTCAACTATCAAGATCTGACCAATTTTTCTAAGGATGAGATATACCATCATCAAAATATTACATATTTTTATGTCGAGTTGAGATGATGAGATATCTCGTCCATCAATGTCAGTCAGTTTCGCTAATGACGAGATACGTCGTCAAGACAACCACTAGTATGGTTTATCTTTATTAGCCATATTTTGAAGTTTTACATTTTTCTACCAGTTTGACTAAACTTTCATCTCTTTACTTACTGCAATTTCTTACTAACAAATGAAATTTCGAAAGGAAGTTTCATTACCTTACTTTAGATGCTAGAAAATTTTGTTTAAGATGATGTATTGATGTACCGGGTGACACATGAAGGTCCATACATTCAACCCTCATGCATTTTTCATGGTACTCCTGTGTCAGTCCCTTGTTCTATCAATCAAACTTTCATGTATATCAGGAAAAGTTTGGTAAAGTAACGTAAATAAAAATGTCGCTTTGCTAGAACAGTATCTCTTGGATAGTTTTAGCTATGTAAAGGATTTTTAAATTGGGTTATAGACAGATAAGTTTAATGCGTCAAATTTATTCGATAACTTGGTAGTATTTTTGTTGTGTAGAACAGAATATAGTTAGATTGATGTGTGCTACTATTACATAGTGCCCTATATTTTGCAATAACCTAAAAATGTCTTATCTACCAATCTTTAGTTGAATTTTCAATTTTAAATTCATTTTTAATAGGAAGTTATAGACGGGTTTGGTTAAAGTAGAGGATAAGCACACGTAGTGTTGCTATTTCGAAACTCGTTCCAACCAAAGACCGTCATATATGGGGTGGTGGTGCAAGTTAAATCTCCGGTGTCCCCAAATGTCCTCACGTTGGTGTGGTGTGGAAGCTTGGAGAGTAGGGTGATAGCTCAAGTGTTGACCTCGTCATCTGACATTGGTTAAAAATGATGAGATGTTGTCCAAGGATCATTCCCATAGGAATTGATACCGGATCGTCACCAATAGTTCGTTGTGTTGCTCCAGTATGCTAAATCAATCATATACAAACCTCATTTGGAATGATGGCGATAAGTACATGACATATTTTGGCATGTATGAACTCAAAGATTGAGTACAATCCATTGACCATAAGTTACAGATTTACAACTTGGCTGTAGACTCATTTCAGACCAAACCAGTTTGATAATGTTTAAACACACTAAAGAGGTAGTTAAATTAAAGTCATTCTAAAGAAAGATAAAGGGTTATTGGTGACTGTCCGGTATCAACCCTGAAGGGAAAGATCCAAGGGCTGGCACCCCACTCTTCAAACTTCCACACCATCCCAACGTGAGGACGTTTGAGGCCATGGCAGATTTAATGTGCACCAGCCCCCACGGAAATGACTGTCTTTAGTTGGGCCAAGTTTCAATTTCGCATCACGCTGCTACTCTTCCAACCAGCTACTGCGGTCCCACACTAAAAAGAAAATATTGATCCATTCTTTCACAGAATACAACTGAAAAACAGCACATAGTACTAATATTCAAGACCCATTCCTATACATTTTCTGGTAAAATTGGCTTTATTTATTATTTGTATCATAATTAATATTAAGCTTAGTTTATGTAGACCAGGTAAAATTGTATTATTGAAACGTTTTTGATAACATGAGCGATATTGAGTTTTTCATATCATTTTGCACAAACCCTTTCGTTGTCATGAGGTCAAGTCTAATATTTCATTTGCTTTGACAATCAGTCGACTTATTTCCTTCTGTGCTAATCAAGAAGGATTGTCTCTAAATTTGGTCTATAGGCTTAACAGTTGTTAAAAGACTGAATAAAAGAATATGAGGCCTTACAACATTTCAAGACTGTTAAAGTTCTATTAGTTAATCATTGACTGACTGACCCTAATACTACTTACCCTCGAACGTCACAAGATTTTCGAGTATTGTAGCATTGCTTTTATCCCTAGGATACACATAATAATTAAAAATCTAATCCTATGGTTGAAGGAAACCTAGGAGAGATTCTGTTGGTCGAGAAGGTTCAAACTGTTTAGAAGTCCAGCAGGGAAGACTGCAAAAAGGATGTATGCATGTGAACCTCTCAGAGGGCTAATGTCGGGAGGTATTTTTTTTCTGTAGTCAGAAGCGTAGCCCCCTAGCAGGTCTCGGCAGAGGAAATGACCACGGACGCAAGTGTTTAAAGAGGTGATATTTCATAAACATTTATTTAACCGCTTTCTTACTTTTCTTAGGGGGTATTTCAATTAACGTCACACTAGAGCAACACAACGGGCTATTGGTGACGGTCCGGGATCAATCCCAAAGTCATTTTTCTTGGAAAAAAGTTTAAATTTAAGCCCAATTTTGTCTTTGCCACATTCCACCAGGGGAGACCATGTGCCTATCCTTGTGAGAATTTACCAGTTTAGTACTTTCCCTTAGGAGTTTATTAGTTTTTAACAGTCACTTTTTGGTTTTCTTGACGGTCAGCTAATGGTCATACGGTAACTGAATTTATGTCATTGCTGTATAATCCCGGCCGGGGGATTGCAGGGTATCTATGATTTTACAAATGTTTTCTCTGCACCTCCTATATTTTAGAGCTAGGTTTAGCCATCCTGGGGTGGATCTTGGTAGTGGGCAACGCGGGTGGAGTGGGCTTGTGAGGGGACATTCTAAGGCATAATGCATTGCAGTTCTCTATCCCACAGGAGCATTGGTTGGTTTGAGATCACACGAATCTGTGTAGATATCTAGGGAATGGGTCATGACCCGTTACAAACTGCAAAAGACGCCTATCTTTGATGTGGAGACGTTTGGGAAGAGATCGTATGCTGAGCGGCCTGTGTCTTCTGTGTTCCATTCTGTTCCACAGTTGAAAAATGTGGTCCCTAGTGAGACTCTTGAAGTGTGAGACTGGAAGGACTATTTGATTTTCCTCTGGATCATCTTTGTTTACTGCCGCTTCTCTGGCAAGACTGTCTGCGTTTTCGTTACCCTCGTGTCCAACGTGAGCCTTAATTCATCGATGTTCTAATGCTGGCATCTTGTGGAGGAGGTTCTGGATTTGTTTCATGAGGGGATTTCTGGACGTTGGGCTACGGAGAGCTTTCAAAACTGTTTGGTTGTCTGAGAAGATTGTTGCTTTCTCAGGAGACAATCTAACTGCTTCTCTGATTGCAACCGATTCCGCTTGTAACACACTGTTGTTAATTTGGAGCCTAGTCGATCAGGTTTTTGTTAATGCTCCTTCTTCGTAGAGGCAATAAGCTGATCCCACGCCCGAGTCCGTCTTGGAACCATCTGTGTAGATTGAAATGGGGATGGGATGTATGGAGTGTCAATGAAGATTTTTGCTTCTTTGCTTTGTATAGATGGGTGGAAGAATTATCTTGTCTTCGTTTCAGCGTCTTGTGAATTAAATGTTTCAGAGTTCATTTGAACCGGTTTATGACGACGAAGAAGTTCTGTTGTTTTTGCTTCATTTGAAAGGAGAATAAGTAGGGTGCTACTCCAATAGTGATACAGAGCTGATGTTGGGGTAATTGAACAGGCTGAAGAGATAAAAAGCAGGAAGAGCCTTTGAATGGAGTTGAGTTTCCTTATGTTATGACAAGTGAGATTTGTCGCCCATATTGAGGCTCCGTAGGCTATTGATCTCTCGGCTACTGATTTATATAACATTTTTCTCTATGTGTGATTTAAACCCCAGTTGCTGTCTGCGATTCCTCGGAAACTCTGAAGGCTAACTGTCGCTTTTGCTTTAATGGTATTCAGATGGGCATTCCAGTTTAGTTTTGGATCCAACTTCATTCCTAGGTATTTTAATTGATATGTGTATCTAAAGGAAGGCTACTTTTGGTTTGGCTACTAGTTTCTTGGGCTTATCGAAAAGTAGAGCTTTGGATTTCTTATGTGAAATTTCCTGGCCCATTTCCTCACACCATGATAAGACTTGGTCAAGGATTATCCTGTAGTGTGTTTTAAGGAACTCTGGTTCTTCCAGCAACAACTAGAATCATGTCACTACCAAAGGCTTGGATGTGTACTCCAGAGGCCAGGGTTTATTTAAGAGGTCGTAGGCCACCAGGTTCCATAGGATGGGTCCACTACAGAATCCTTGTGGGCAACCCCTGGTTTGGTCGACTTGCGCTATTGCCGTTCCTGTTATTCAAAACATTCTATCCGAGAAGTTGGAGAAAAGTTAAAAGGGCTTTGTTGGACAATTTATTGTTATTAAGCGTTTTAGGATCCCGTCCCACCTGAGGGAATCGAATGCTTTTGAAATGTCTAGAAATATCAGGAGAATAAGTATATTGTTACTGATGTTTGTGTGTATTATTTCTAAAAGATTGTGCAAGGCATGTTCTGTTGACGAATTTTCACGGAAGCCAAACTGTAGTGGATACATGTGGCCGTGCGTTTGAATATGGTATAGCAATCTGTTAACCATTATTTTTTCCAGCGATTTTGAAATGGCTGGGAGAAGAGTAATAGGTCTGTATGATGAAGTTTCTAAAATATTTCCTCCTTCTTCAGGAACAAGATGAGATCTTTTTTGAGTGATGTTGGGAAGATTCCAAGTTTAAGGCATTTTTTACAAAGTGTGCGGAATTATTTGGGGAAATTGTTATTTAGGTTTTCAAGGATCACTGTGTCTATTCTGTCAAATCCAGGAGCTTTGCCCTTTGGGAGATTGTGTATGACACGCGCTATTTCTTCTTTTGTTATTGCTGGTTCCAATATGGTGCTCACATAGTTGGAATTTTTTAAAGTCGTTTGTATAATTTCAAAGTTGTTCAACTGAGAATGCAGAGTTAAAATTTGGATATCAACTTAAAATAATATCTGGGGCTTTTAGAGAAGAGCAATAGATTCTGTGGCTAGAAATGGTAACTCCAAAAAAATACCTTATTTGGACAGAGAGGGGAAAAGAGTATCATTCAATGTGAAATACAAAACAATTATTACTGAAAATCTCCATAAATCATGAAAACAAGATATAGAAAGAAAATATGTGTATCTGGTAATGTAATCAGTTCACACAACTCACTAAATTATGTTGTCTTAAAGATGGGAAGGGAAAGCTAAAAGGTTTTTACGCATGCACGACAGAAAAAAAAAACAATGAAAAGTTAAGCATTGCGAAATCTAACCTACAAATTTTAAAAAGATAGATAAATAAATTACATAAAATTAATAAAACGAGAAGTGAATTACGGGTTAGTAAACCAAAATTCGGGTGGATATTGTATGCAAGAGAGTTTTGCCAAAGCATATAAAAATGACACTTATGAAAGTTCTAAGCAAAACAATAAAAGATAGTTTTAGAGATAAAAAATGAGAAATTGACAAATAGTTTTAAAAGGTTACAGGAAATTGATCTAGATTAAACTAAGAATTGTCAAAGTATCTCCTACCTCATTTCAGAAAGTTTTGTAATTAATTGAGCAATCCGACTTCAATAAGAAAGACAAGACCTCTGTATATGGACAAAGCTGTCCATATACAGAGGTTGTTCGGACATGTTTTGAATGGACTGAAGTTCGATTTTTTGCATGAAATGTTTGTGTTTTAAATGTTCCATTTGATAGCCCCTATTGTTAACTATCTTTCTACACCTTAATTTCCATGATAATAGTGACTTTTGTAGTATCGACACTGGTATTTTGTCCCATTCTTGTTCCGCAGTTTTCCAGTCCTTCAATGGTTTTCAGTCGACGTTTCGATAATGACCTTTTTAAAAGTCCAAAAGCACAAAAGTCCATGCGTGAAACATCTGGAGATTTAGCAGGAATATCAGTAAAGGGTATTGATACAAGTTTCTTGTTCCATTTTTTCCAAGAATTTAATAGTCGATTTAGATGTGTGGATGCTTGCTTTACCCTGATGCAGTTCTACCGATTGTTGGCACTGTGGGTAAAGATATGATATTTCCTTTTGGAATATTGGGGATAAAATATGGTCTTGATAATATGTGGGTGTTGATTTTTACATTCCCCCCTCTTTTTACTTTTAATTTTTCATTATATGCAAAACGGGCAGCAATCATAAATCTCTTAGAGAACGTTCTCACGTTCACTCTGCTATAGTTCCTTGACTTGGCGGATTCTCTTTTAAAATTAAAGATCTTACCTTACAAATATTCTCAGAAATCGTTTCTTTTTTGGAAGTATTTTTCCACTTTTACGTTTTTTTCCTTTCTCATTAATAATATTACTTATCATACCTTTAGATAACGAAAAACCATGACTTTTACAGAGTTTTTGAATAATTGAATAAGCATAATTCTCTTCGGAAAGAGAGGAAACATAGACTTCCATCCATTGCTTATTTAAAAGCGCCATTTTGAAAGGAAACAAAACTCTGAGTTAGCAGACGATAATTTATATTTTAACTATTTAACTGCTGTGAAAATAAAATTCTTTCGTAGCATACTATTTTTACAGCATATCAAAATCGTTTAAAAAATATCGGAACAGCCTCTGTATGTAGATTTGTAAAAAAAATAATTGTTCACATGATGTCGCTGTTGGTGGCGGAGGAAACTTGTCTTTCTTCTTTCAGATGAGGTTTTGCTTATTGATATCAGTTCAGTAGTTCTTTGCCAGGAATTTTATGATAATCTTCCGAGTGGTCGTTAGGTTTCGGGAGAACGGGGGCTGAGAGTCCGTCCACGGGTGTGAAGATTTCTTTATCGGGGTGACACCATAATATGATCGGTGGGGGAACGACTGATTACCGCCCAATTGCTTCACTTTCTTAATTTTTTTGAGTTTCTTTTTTCGAAATTTTTATACAAATATATCTAAATTTCGATCGAAAGATCAGCTTATGCTTGTGTATCTAATGGTCTTTCATATGTTCATACATACTTCCGCTTGCAAGAGTAATTAAGCAGGACCTTGTGAAAATACATCTTTTTCTCCCTTGCCACTACTCCACTGTCTTTGCCACAGCAGTATTTTTCAGTAGTATGTGTTTGAAGCGAAATCTGTCAATCACTCCATCCTTAGAATGAAACGTTCGAACGTTTTGAACGTTTTTTAATGATCACTCAATTTTTGACAATCAGCATTACAAGAGAACTGATAACTATGTATGCAGGAGGACCAAGTGGATAAGTCACCGTTACCCCAAAAATGAGTAATCATCAACCCCCCAGACTCACAAATCGGAACTCGAACCTACAGGGTGGCAGATTAACTCAGCAAGTGGTTTCGAGATATTTCGTCCATCAAGATCTCACCTATTTTGCTAATGACGAGATATCTTTTCTATCAAGATATTGCAGATTTTTTATGATTACGAGATCAAGATGTGGTCCATTTTTTTCTAATGACGAGATATCTCGTCCATCAAGATCTGGTCAGTTTTACTACTGACCAAGGTACTTCGACTAGACAATCTCCAGGAGGGTTAACACTATGACCTTTATTCTGTAGGCGGATCGTTTAGGAGAAAATCCTTTATACCAATCAAAATCTTGTTCAGAGAAGAAAAGTGTTTCTTCACACAAACGTTTGCAGAGCATATAAGACAATGGAAGTCAAAATTATTAAGCCTCTAAGTGCTTTTCCCTCTTCATTAGCAAAACACTGAGAAACTTCGATTTCATACATGTTATCAATAAAATAATATTTATAGTGTATATACAGATTCAATGATAATAGATATCGAAGTTGCATTGTTCTGTTGTACGTAATACATGCTCAAATCCCTTTACTCTTCAAATGGTTTCGATGAGATATTTTCTCCATCAAGATCTTACTAATTTTGCTAATGATGAGATATCTTGTCATCAATATACTGTCGATGTTTTGAGGGTGACGAGATTAAAACCTGGTCCGTTTTCTTCTGTCGACGAGATATCTCGTCCATCAAGATTTGGTCAGTGTTGCTTATGACGAGAAACCTCGTCGAGACAACCACCAATAAGGTTAATAAGGGCCATTAAAAGGAGTCACTAACAAAGTTCGACCCCTTGATAACTTTAATGCATAGTTCCAATAAAATGATGATTAAGAACATTAACATAGTAAACAAAATTAATACAGTACAGTTTAACAACCCTAAGCATGTTTTTAAATTTTGTCTTGGATAGGGTGGTATAAGCCTGATTTGTTCCAGGTCCCGAAAAGTCTAGTATAGGTTCTGCCTGTAGTAAAAAGTCGTCAACTAGAAAAGACCCAACTTGGAGATACTACCCATTTGACTTTAGAACATCAGTTGGGTCAATCCTGCAAATCTGTCTGGGATAAAACTTACTTTCATACCTGATTATGATGTATTCACCCTCTTTGAAATATTATACATTAGTTATATCGCCATGAATGCCCTGACCTTAATCCACTATATCTTTATTGCAAGGGTAGGACGATAACGTAACCATATTTCGAAACCTAACATCGCCGAATCCATCAATTTTATTTTCCTATCGTTTCCTAGAACATTTCTAAAATTGAGATATCACCATCACTTTCAACGTAAGTTAGGAAAAAGTTATATTTCTCCCTTATTCCTTTTAGTCACAATTTTTGTTCTTCATTCTTGATTTTAACATGAGGCAATTTTTCTTTGAAGGCTTTTTGTCGTTTTGATGTTTCCTTTTACAAAACATTTCTTTTGAGAGGATAAGAATTGCTAATTTCCTTTTCCAATCTTGAGGTTGGAAATGTGCTTCTATTTTACATATTTGACTTTACGTTATTTTCTCCTAACTTTAGAGGTTTTGCTGCTTCAGGCATACCACTATGGGCTTATGTTTTCTTTGCTATTTCGTTGTGTCGGGAAAAGCTTTTTGAGCTTTGTCCCCTACTTCACGCTCTTTGTGTTCTTTCCGTTTCCAATTGCTTGGTTTGTGGCAACTGTTGATGTTGATTCGAGTTTCTTTAAAAATTGGTCTCTTTCAAATGTTGAAATTCAATTTTAATTCTATGGTACTATGCGAACGACGAAACCTGTAAATTACAGATAGTTTCATTGTAGATAGATAGATGAATTTACGTCACACTTGAGCAACAGGTTATTGGTTCGAGATTGGTCTGGAGGGTTGCAAATTCCTATCCAACCAAAGACCGTGGTGTAAAAAGAAGGCTGATGCGCATTAAATCTGTCGTGGCTTGAAATGTCCTCACGTTGGCGTGGTGTGGAAGTTTGGAGAGTGGGGTCCCAGTTCAGGTGTGGCCTCGTCATCTGACAGTGGTTCAATATTACGTGGTGTTTTCCACGGATCTTTCCCTTGAGGATTGATCCCGGACAGTCACCAATAGTCCGTGTGTAGCTCCAGTGCGATTTTTAATTGATTACCATTACCATGCGGTTTGGACGAAATATATTTTCCATCAAGTTCTGATAAATGTTGCTAATGACAATATATCTTGTCATAAATATACTGCCAATGTTTTCATGGTGACAAAATCAAAATCTCTTCAGTTATGTTCTGATGATAATATATCTAGTCATAAAAATATCACCGATTTTTTGATGATGTTGAGATTACGATCTGGTCAGTTTTAATCTAATGTGGGGGTGCTGGTTTGTGGGCGATTGGCAACATTACGAAAGTTTTAAAGAATAACTAAATTTAATGAGATTTATGAATATTTACAATGAATTTGGTTTAGACAATTAAAGTTAAGTGCACAGCACAGACATCATAAACTCCATCGGCGCTCGTAGCCCGTCAACATTACACAGTCTAACGCTACGTCCGTCTTGTAGCTTCGTCGTCTTCCTTCTGTGTTGCTTTTTGACTGCGTTCCTCCAATGCGCGGAATGGCTGCGCAGTGGTCGGAGATGACATCAGCGCGGAGGTGCCCTCTAGTGGCAGTCTGGGCACCACAGATCGGCCATCCTGGGTTCGACTGGTCCACCAGGCGTTTCTGAAAATATACAAAAAAAGGCAAAAGCAGAAGCAAAGTTCCAAAATCTGTCAGTCTCTGTAAAGTAAATGTATCTAGGTTATAGAGCTCTGAATCGTCCTTCAGCTCTGGAAATGATTAAATGAGCCAAATCGTCTTCTAGCTTCATTTGTCCTCTTTAAACGTCGTTTCTCGTCTTTCTTTAAACGTCTTCCGTCTTCTTCAGCTTTTTTCGTCTTTAACTTCTTTCAACGTCTTCAAATTTCTTTCGTCTTTAACGTCTTCAAATTTCTTTCGTCTTTAACGTCTTTCTTCTTCGTCTTTAACTTCTTCGTCTTTAACTTCTTTCAACGTCTTAGCAAACCCTTAAATCCAATTCCACGGTTTAAGAAATTCAGCGCATGTTGTAGTGAGGTTGGGTCCTTCATGACATCCCTCTTTTACAACGTCGTATGTATTTCCTCCTTTAATTCTGGTGATTCTATAGGGTCCAAGGTACTTTGGTTTTAGCTTCAAGTGCGGACCAAACTGAGTTCTCTTGATGGCAACAAAATCATTAACTGCATAAGGTTTTGGTTCCTTTCTTCTTAAATTGTACGTCTTCTTTTTCTTCTTGAATTTTAAAAATTTGTTGTTTTGCATGCTTCCTTAGTTGTTCTCCTTGAGTTTCAAAATTTGCTTGAAATTCAACTTTGATAATTTCTTTGAACTTGTCCAGAACCTTTATTTTCACTTTTTTTAATCTTCTATAGTCTATGCACACACGAGGGGTTCCATCCTTTTTCTTTACAATTACAACGGGGCTACAATATTCTGAAGAACTTGGTTCTACTATCCCTTGATCTAACCATTCAGTAACTTGAGTCTCGACGATCTTTTTCTCTGAAAATGGTAACCTACGTGGCTGATGAGATACGGGTTCATTATTTTTTAACAAAATATTTAATTCAACATTTGTTGTTTTTGTTTTGTGTGGTACATAATTCAAAACTAACTGTTGTACCTTATCTTTTAAGATATTTGGAACGTCAGGTTCAATATTTACATCAACATCGTCTTCAGTTGACAAATCAATTGGTAAAATAGACAAAGTATTTATTTTCTCAACACACTGGGATTTATTTTTCAGAGTAATTCCGTTTTCATTAATTAGTGTTTCACCCAACATTAACACATTTAGTCCTATAATAGCGTCATAAGTCATAACATCGTTTCCTACTACGCATATATCTGAATCTCCCTCAAAATTATCTATTTGAATGTTTCCTTTAAAATAGCCTAACGGTTTTACACGGCATTTTCCAAAACCAGTCAAAGTAGAATTCAACGGGCATAGTTCCTTAACATTTAATTTGTCAAAAACAGATTTACGAATCAAAGTAGCTTGACTTCCAGTATCTATCAATGAATTAACACTTAAACCATTAATCATTACAATTTTCCTTACTTTCGATTCTACGCCAACATCAAACATGGCTACTTCTGGTTTCGAATTCATTCCGCATTCCGAAGCCTTGTGACCAAACGTGCCACATCGAAAGCATTTAAGTCCCTTATCTTTATGAATACAAAATCTAGAAATATGATATTTTGATCCACAATTAAAACAAATCTTATTGTTACGATTTTCTGGACCATTGTATTTCATTCTATCAAACTTGACTCTATCTCTATTTACAGTTTCGTTTTTAGAATTAAATCTATTACTGTACTCATTTTTTGTTCTATCAAAAGAGTTAATTTTACCGTGATCATCATGTTTGGTTTTCATTCTATCAAAATTCTTATTATCATAATTAATCCTATCGAAATTCCTTCTGTCGAAAGCACTTTTACCATATGCAGAATCAGCTTTCATTATTTCATACACTTTCAGTTTTTCCTTAAACTCAAAGACATTTTTACAACCGTACAGAATAGTTTTGTTTTCCTGTTTGTCATTTATTCCTTTAATCACATAGTGCATCAAAGCAGCGTCATCGATTTTTCCGCAACTGCACAATTCTTTCATCTTTAAAAAATATTCCTGAGTGGATTCAGAATCCCTCATTTTCCTTTTACTCAAAAGTTCATGTAAATTAGCAGAGTTTATCTCAAAAGAGAATTCGTCGATCAAGGCCTGTTTCAATTTTGACCATGAATTTATTTCTGGTTCTGTTCTAACAAACAAAGCAGCGTTACCACTAAGCGATCTCTTGCCAAAAATAAATTTTTGTAAATCTGACAAACAAAACAACTGAGAAATATTCTCGAAATGTTCGATCCAATGAAAAACATTTTCGTGCGGTTCTGCATTGAACTTAGTAAGGGTACTTTCGATATCAGAGTAATTTATACTGACATTTTGAATAGCATAATTACTATTAATCTTATTTCTACTTGTATATACATCATCACACTGAGAAACATGAGTATTACTTTTAAAATCATATTCACCACATTGCATAGAAAAATCATTACTATCAATCTTATTTCTACTACTATGCATATAATCACACTGAGAGTTATGAGTAACACTTTCAACATCACATTCATTGCACTGCATTGAAAAATCGTTTGTTTTGGGTATGTCTTCTTCTGATTCGGATTCAGACAGATCGGCGCGTTCGTTCTCGATGAAGCTTTCAAGGTTACATAACATAGATAGAATTCTTTTTGCTAGTTCCGTTTTCGTGCCTTCGAAAGAAATGCTTAGCAAACAAGATATTGCAATCAATTCGTTTAGAGAAAAGCTATCTTCTTTATTTTTTAATTTCCCATCAAATTCTTCACTATCCGTTCCGAAATTAAAGCCAGAAAAATTTTTAACGTGACTTCTATTCGATCGATTGCCGTCATTTTCGAAAATGAATCTATGCAAAATTTTTATTTTGTCTGTCTTGCAATTTTTCAATGCAACGCTGACTTCTTTAATATCATTCAATATCATCTTGTATTATGGAATGTTCACGTACCTTTAAGATGCTTGGCAACAAGGAGCAGCTTGGAGACTGGAGAACATAGTTCGGTTTTTTTTTAAATATCCTTTCGAAAATACTGTCTGGAATCTTACTAGGCGTCTATCCCGCTTCTGAGATGTGGGGGTGCTGGTTTGTGGGCGATTGGCAACATTACGAAAGTTTTAAAGAATAACTAAATTTAATGAGATTTATGAATATTTACAATGAATTTGGTTTAGACAATTAAAGTTAAGTGCACAGCACAGACATCATAAACTCCATCGGCGCTCGTCGCCCGTCAACATTACACAGTCTAACGCTACGTCCGTCTTGTAGCTTCGTCGTCTTCCTTCTGTGTCGCTTTTTGACTGCGTTCCTCCAATGCGCGGAATGGCTGAGCAGTGGTCGGAGATGACATCAGCGCGGAGGTGCCCTCTAGTGGCAGTCTGGGCACCACACTAATGACGAAGTATCTTGTCCATCAAGATCTGGTCAATTTTTCTAATGACGTCCAGACAACCACCAGGAGTGTTAGCATTGAGAGTAATGAGGAAGGTAGATGATTTTAGAGACGAGCACTTCTAGAAAAAGTTATAAGTTAACCAGGGGATATGGCTGTTGGATGCAAAATCATGTATAGTGATCGCCTTAAGTAATTATTTTTTATGCCAGCCTGAAATAACTTTTATTGTCTCCGGCACCGAACGGTTACGGCACACGGAATCAGAAACTACGCAGACTGGAACTCTGGGAACGCATTGTTTACATTCAACTCCTACAGGAAATATAAAAGTAGAGGTGAGCAATGGTAATCTTTTTAGGTGCCTAGGATCATATGTCCAAAACTAGTGGGGGAATATGACCCTTCGACTACTTTCGTCTGCCGGGCGGACTCGAAGGCTTATTATCTGTTTGGTCCATTGGAAGGGAGAAGACGCTCATCCATTGATTCATCATCTGATTGGTCCACGCGACAAAATAGTGAACTTTCGCGATATAAGCACTTTAGACGCAACTTTATAGAAATACGTATTCACTTATCTACCCTGTCATGAGATGTTATATCGCCAAAGGGGAGATAAGATGCCAAATCGGTCAACGAAGTCAAATTGTCAGAGCAGTCACCTGACTACTAGTCGACCATGCTGGCCACGCTTTTTGAAACTACTCTCAATAGCAATGCTCAATCTACTTATATTTCGCGTCTATAATTCAAACTGCCCCTTAATTGAAGGGATAAACTCCCTCAAAACCACGTGATGGAAATGCTAACTCGCCAGATCTGGATAGCTTATTTGTTTTTCATAAAGAGCCTGTCTCCAAATCTGGAATTGGTGCTGTGAAATCTAATGGCGCCGTGGCCCTGAATGCAGATAGGGAATGGTGGGTAGGTATTTTAATTAACGTCGCACTAGAGAAATACAACGGGCTATTGACGACGGTCCGAGATCAAACCCCAAGGGAAAGGTCCGAGAATAACACCACGTAATTTTGAATCACGGTCAGATGAAGAGCTGGCACCCCACTCTCCAAACTTCCACACCACACAACAACATCTGAGGTCACGACAGATTTAAAGTGTACCAGCCCTCTTTGTACACGATGGTCTTTGGATTCGAACTACAGATAGGGGAAGGCTAGAATTGTGAAATTATTTTGCTTACAGCACCCGCATTTTTAATCATGACCTTCAAAATAACATGATAATCAGTATATATTTTAATATTTTTTAAGAGGCCTTTTCTCTCAAATTAAACCTAGGTGGCGTTAGTGTTCTTACGGTGATACGTGTTTTCCGTACGTATTCTGGACATGACGTCAGGTGACTTGTTTCCCGGATACGATTTCAGCACTTCACCAATAAAAATTCGAAACACTGTATTCCAAAATAAGGTATAATAGTTGATTGGTCAACACCCATTAGATTAAAAGCCAAACTCCTCAAAAATTGAATCATGAATCATGCCCCCACATGTATCAGGTGAGATCATTCGGAGAGCAGAAGTAAAATCTTCCAAGAGCGTCTGGTTTGTTTGTTGACACTGAAAATCCCTCTCAGAAGCATTTTCATAGAAAATAACTGAAATGAAAAACCCAACTCTTCAACTTAAATATAGTCAGTAAGCACATGTTTGAAGTCTTGTCACGTAATATAAGAAGGCATAAAATCTGCATAGCTTTACTGTCATAAAGACAAAATATACGTCTCTGAACTTTAGATAAAATACTTATATTTTATTCAAACCAAAACTAAAGCATCTATGCATTGCTAACTTAAAATTGCATTCTAGTTTGTTATAAACGAAATATTATAGTTTTCTTCCAATACCATTACTCCTTTTTTAAACGTTCATGCTTATCCACGTTCGTCGTTTCATATGGCTTATTCAATAAATGTCTATTATGTTTTATTTTATCTTAGATTATTGTTCTTTCTTGTTTTCCTTGTACACCCATTCCGTTCTTGCTCTATTGTAAACACTTTATTGTTCCTGTAGTCTATCAATCTGATTCATTCATTCTATGCCATGTACACTTAGATAACGCTTACTTCATTTTTTTTGTCGATTGTGCAGTTGTAAAGCTTTTTCTCTGGGCTATATTAATCAATGCATTATTTTCTCTGAATTGTGTAGGACAGAAAATATTTATACACACTTTTCGCTATTTTTGAACAGTTGGAAAACAGTCGTTTTCAGACTAATGTACATTTACTTCAACAAATGGATTTTTTTAATATTTTGCTAAAATTAATATCGAAATGATGGCAACACGTAAATATTTCTCGTTAATCCTATTCCCAGACGGCGCTCACACTTACTTTGGAATCTCAATTGTAAGAAATCTGATTTTATGTAAATATCAGACGCTTTTAGATGCATAAAATCTGAATATTTTCGTTTTTAAGAGTTTGTAATTTAATTTTATATTTATGAATCGGCTAACTTATAATTTTAATTCAGCGTATATTCGCATAGATAAGTAGAATACGTAACTATTGCATGTCAAATTCCTACAATTATACTTTAGTTCCGCATTTTTTGTCACAAAATGTAAAATTAGAAAGTATTTACGAGTTTGTATGAACATGGTTCAGATGTAAATTGGTAAGTAGATAAGTTAACGTCGCACTAGAGCAACACAAAGTGCAATTGGTGGTGATCCAGAAACAATCATGAAGGTACCCTCGTAAATCTCCAGATAATCCAAGAAACTACCAAACGGGTTACTCCGGCAAATAAACCGGTTGCGTTAAATCTGTCGTTACATCAAATGTCCTCACGTTGGCATGATGTAGAAGTTTGGATAGATGAGTGCCAGCTCAGGTGTTGGCCTTGTCATCTGACAGTATTTCAAATTTACAAGGTGTTTTTCTCGGTAAGTACGTAAGTAGTTGAGTTAAAGTTACGCTAGAGCAACACGACGGACTATAGGTGATGGTCCGGGTTCAATCCCGAAGGGAAACGTAGGTAGGTATTTAATTAACTTCGTACTGGAGCAACACGAGCTGTTAGCGACGGTCCGGGTTCAAACCCAAAGGAAAAATCCGAGGACAACACTACGTAATTTTGAATCATGGTCAGATGATGAGGTCACATCTGAGTTGGAACCACACTCTCCTAAATTCCACACCATACCGTGAGGACATTTGAGGCCACGACAGATTTAACGTGCATCAACCGCCTTTGTACACGACGATCTTTGGTTGAACTCGAACTCACAAACCTCCGGTTGCTAATCCATTACTCTTCCAACTGGGCTACCGCGTCCCAAATTCTACATCTGGAAACATACTATCCATTCAATTCCCTTCATGAACGATCGGGACTTATCAGATCTCGTGCTTTATCCCTTCACACAATCTAGATTCAACGTCGATTCCAGAGAAACTGCAGACTTTGGAATTTGAAAGGTGCTGCACAAAGCGAAACTGGGTAGAGATAAATCTTTAATTAGTGACTGTCTGTCTGAGGATTTAATCGCTTAGTCACGCGTTTTGGATGGAAGAAGTTGGATTTGTAAGCCGTTAAAAGAGAACGTGAATCCGAACTTATACTCTGATAAGCCATAAAAGATTTTTGGAAGATTATAGAAAGCGATTGAGTTGATTTGATTTGGCATAATTTACTTTTCTTTAAAGGAAAAATTTTATAACAGTTTTCATAACTAAAGAGGATGAGGGTTGGATTTAATGCCTATTTTATTAATGAAAACTTTTCTAGCACGATTTGATTTGAAGATCTGGAGGGATGCGAGTTCGAATACAACCAGTGCACAAAAGGGCTGGTGCACGTTAAATCTATCTTGGCCTTCAATGTTCTCACGTTGGCATGGTGTGGAAGTTTGGAGAGTGGGGTGCCAGCTCAGGTGACCTCGTCATCTGACCGTGGTTCAAAATTGCGTGGTGTTGTTCTCGGTCTTTCCCTTCGGGTTTGATAGTCGTTAATAGCCCGTTGTGTTGCTCTATTGAAACGTAAATTAAAATACCTACCTATCTGATTTAAAGATATAGGTAGAAGTTAATTAATTTCGCAATGGAGCAGCTCAATGGGCTATTGGGGACGGTCCGGGATCAATCCCGAAAGGTAAGATCCGGGATTTGAAAATGAGTACTTGGGGTGGGTAATTGGAAGAAATGTACAGAAATATGTGTGAAATACAGTGCAATGTTGTCTACCAAGAGGATTTAGGTGTGTTGTACTACTAAATATATCATAGACGTGAAATATAAGTAGATTGAACTTTGCAATTGAGAGTAGTTTCAGAAAGGGTGGTCAACATGGTCGACTAGTAGTCAGCTGACTGCTTTGAAATTTGACTTCGTTTGCCGATTTGGCATCTTATCGCTTCCTTTGGGGATATGATGATAACATCTTATGATGGTAGATGTGTGAATGCGCACTTTCATACAGTGATGATCAAAATGGTGAAATCGACAATTATGTCACTCGTACCAATCAGATCACGGATTTATGGATTGGCGTCTTTCGTCTCGTGGACCAATCAGATAATAAATGTTGTTCGTTTCCAGCCAGAAGACGAAAGTAGTCTAAGTGTCACTTTACTACTAATTTCTGTCACTGATTCTAGACACTTAAAAATGTTATCATTGACCTCCACTCTATTATAATTTCTCTATGATATATACTTGTACTATTGTGCTGTAAGTTAATTTTTGTAATGGTGCCTAAGTTTACAGTGATACTCCCACTCTAGAATTTAGCAGTGGTTGAATTCCATAGATGCTACCACTAATTGACAGGTTGTAAATTACTTGAGGGCTGTATTTTAATTACGGGTAGGTTAAATTTAAGTTGCACTGGAGCAACACAACGACTGTTGGCCACGATCGGGGATCAATCCCGAAGGAAAAGTCCGAGAAGAGCACCTCGTAACTTTGACCCACGGTCTGAGGCGAAGTTAACACCTAAGTTAGCACCCCACTCTCAAAATGTCCACACCACGCCAACGTGAGGGCATTTGAGGCCGCGGCAGATTTAACGAGAACCAGCTCTTACGTACACGATGGGCTTAGGCTGGAACGAGTCCTCAATTCTTAACCCTCTATGTCTCTTCGAACTGGGTTATGTTGGCCCCTGGGAATAAAGACGTCGAAATCTCAGGAGCGTAAGTCACATGGACTTGGAAATCGACTTGGACCGATTTGCTATCCAAGCAGAAACGTGTTCTTCATCACAATCGTTAATACTTTCAACATTAGGATTCGCGTTTTCGCCCAATAACATCACCCAATATCTTCATCCGGTATTTTAAATTCGAGCCTGGATCGAGAAATAACCTGAAGCTACTCAGATGATCCGTCTATTTCATTTGAAAATCCAAGAATGTATTACATGTCCAAAAGTGAAGCATAATTGCTGTTTATGTGAATATTTCAGAAAGTATATATATATATATATATATATATATATACATCGGAATGGAAGGTAACGCGGTATGCGAGTGTAATAGAGCTAAAGAAAAACAATGCAAAATAAGGATAATGACTTTTATTATCCAAAAAGGGTTGAACGAAAAAGGTTCACACTACGAGTATCAACTTTAGTGAAACAGAATGATTAAGACAATGTGATGCTGAAATTTAATACGGTGTGTGGAAACCTCTGGTAGCCACGCATGATGCACAACGATTTCCCATACTTTCGACGAGGGTATGCATGAGTTGTGTGCTCAAAGAGTTCCAAGCCTCACGGAGAGCAGTTTTCAATTCCGGAACGGAGCTTGGTGGGTGGCGGAGGTCTGCAATATGTCACGCGAACATATCACACACATGTTCTATATGATTCAGATCAGGAGGTGGGGCAGGCCATTGCATACGGTGGATATCTTCACTTTGAAGGAAGGCGTCGACCAAGGACACACGGTGAGGAGGAGAGATGTAAATGAATATGAAACAGCACCTCGAAACAGACGAACGGTAGGCTCAAGGATTTCTTCTCTGTATCTTTGACCGGTAACGGACCCCGTGTCAAATATGTAGAGATCCGTGCGACCGTCCAACATGATGCCTGCCCAGACCATGGCTCCCCCGGAAGGAAAACGATGTCTTTCCGTGATGCTTCCCGGGTGAAAACGCGTTCCACGTTCTATCCAGATCGTGGTACGACGAGAATCAGTTTGCAGACTAATTCTGGTCTCGTCACTGAACATGACATTGCCCAATGTTGTCGACTCCACTGCCGATGTTCCAAACTGCACTAGAAACGTGCGCGTTTCTGTGCACACGTTGGAGATGCAAATTATGGTCGTCTGGCATAGAGACCAACGTTTCTGAGTCTCCTGTAAACAGTTTGTCTCGAAAGTATGACTCCTGTGGCGGCTGTCAGGGCTGAACCCAGGTGCCTGGCAGAACGGTTCCTCTGACATCGCGCAGTTATCGCCAAATATTGGTCTTGCCAAGCTGTTGTTACCCTTGGCCGACTTAGTACTGGTCGTCGGGTAACATCTCCAGTGGTTTGAAACCTCTGGCACAGTCTGGAGATCACACAATGAGGCACATTCAGAATTCGAAACGCTTCGGTTTGGGATCGACCGGATTCCAGCATTCCAATAATTCATCCCTTCATAAACATGTCGTTGGCATTTTTGTGACATCTTTCGTCCTTATTGATTGTTAACAAAGCTCCGTACCACAGCAATTGCGAAATTTCTGTCTAAACTGACATGCAACTCGAAGCCGTTTTATACTTATTCCGACGTGCGCCGGTGCATTGCTCATGTCGACGTCGACTGAGTTGTTTTGCATGTGCACAGTGTTTTACCTTCGTCACATAATTATCCCCGAGTGATTTTGAACTATTGTATTTACTCCAATTTTTTCGCATTTTACGAATTATACTTAACATGAGTATAGTTAACACGAGTATGAGTTTTGGACATGAGTATATATGAGGAGCTAGTGCTTTTATTGCCTCTTTCGTTGCAAAACTTGGCAGGTATGGTAGATATGTTTAATTAAAGTCGCACTGGAGCAACACAACTGGCTATTGGCGAAGGTTAGGGATCAATCCCAAAGAGAAAAAAGATCCAAGCAAAACTTGGCCATTTTACTCTAATGGAAATTTACATCTTTTATATTAAAAGTTAACGCTAAACATCTCCAAAACCGCTATAAATCAAATTAGTTCTGAACTGAAGTATTTTTTCCTCACCGGAGTTTATTTGTTAACATTAAAAATCTCTCATTGATGTAAAGATTCATAACACGGTTTATGTGTTAGATTCTTAAGAATTATTCTATACAGTCCCAGAATATTTTTTCTTCTGAATACTTGAGTATTGATTAACCCTCCTGGTGGTTTTCTCGTCATTAGCAAAACTGACCAGATATCTCGTCATTAGTAAAATTGGTCAGATCTTGATGGACGGGATACATCGTCGAAACCGCTTGGGGGTTAATCTATTGGATTTGTACCTAGAAATTTACGTCTATTCTGATTTGTATATTCTGTAGCCATTGAATCGAAAACACAAGTAACAAGCAAATTATTTAACGCTTTTGTGAACTTCGAGCTTTCATCGCTCTACTTAGTTGAGTGTGCTATATTAATAATCATGGCATTACTTAGCTTAGTAATGTCACCATAGTGACAAGTTGAAAAGCAACATACAATACAGAATGGAATGATTTATAGCATAGTGAATTGGGAGGGGTCAAGCATCCAGTGATTGAATATAGGATTACTGAACTCACCAGTATTTTTCGGAGCATTGGGTATGAAGGTGTATTTTATTGGATGTGGAGCTACAGGCAAAGCACGAAACAAGGAATCATTTGTAGGAACACCCGGCATCTGAAAAATGCTCACAGTAGATGACGAAAAAGGAATGAGCTCCTCGACAAACCAAAGTGATTGCTAGAAAATAATTCCTGACCCTGTAGCCTCGTCCTCATCTCAGAATGCGCTGCATGTCAACGGAACCCCAGCGTTCAATGCAAAAAGACCAGTTGGTGAGTACCACTATCTTAAACTTCACATCTACACACTTGACCAGCACCTGCATATAACAATGATGCTACCTCCTCAGTAATTCTACATATTGTATGAAATATTCAGGAACTTAGTGCTTGTATGATCAGTGTGAGACTCAGTTCAGATTTGTATACGGTATCTTTAATCAATATAATGATAATCCTCTGTTCGTATATGTATATGCATAATTGCAAATGATAAATTAAATTAATATCTAAATTTAAACCCATTGTATGCAACAAATAATAACCATCGAATTAATAGTTTAATACTTAATTATAATTATATAATACGGTCATAAAATCAATTAATAATGCTATCTAAACGAATTAATTAAGTGCATGCTTTATTATAAGCATATAATTAAGAATTCTATAATTAATTAGAAAGAATGAACTATACGCTGAAAACTAATTAATTAGTTGTATGCTCTAATAGTCATAGCATTACTTAGTTGTCTGTTAAAATAAGATACATAGAATTATTATTTGACGAAGATTAGTAAATGACTTGTCTCAGTTTTCCCATGAGAACACACTTCATTAATCCGACAAAGTTGAAATATACGAACATTGAAAGCTCAGAAAAAGTTTTGAAACAATTTAAACTCCATTTTAATGGTCCTCAAATAAGTGACAGAACAAAAAAGCGCCTGAAGTTATTAAAGTAATTTCCACATACAGTTACAATTAAGATCACCCATTATGATGTATTATATTAACTGGAAAACTCATTATTTAATTTTTTTTCTCTTTTTATTTATTTCTTTTGAAACTGTACACAGATTATTTTTCAACATTTAATTAAATATAACCCGTTAGTATTAATTGATGTCCTTTTAAGATATCAAAATAAAATTCACATTGAATTTTTTTAATTTGAAGCATGGGTTAACAAGAAAGAATTTAAGTGAAAAATCAATAAAATTTAATTTCATCAACTAAATTTAATTTATTAAGTTAATCACCTTTTCCCAATGAAATAGTTCCAGAATGTATTATTATATCATATATACTTCGTATAGGATCACTAATAATATATAATGCATTTTGTAATTAATATTCGAAGTGGTTCCGACGAGATATTTTGTCCATCATAGTCTGACCAAATATACTACTGACGAGATATCTAGTCCAAATATTGGCGATTTTTTTATGACTAGATCAAGGTTTTTCAGTTTTCTTCTAATGATATGAGACGACGAGTTTTTGGTGAATGAGATATCTCGTCCATGAAGATCTAGTCAGTTTTGCTAATGGTGAGATACCTCGTTGAGGCAACCACCAGAAGTGTTAAAAATATTTAGGTCTCTCATATTGATTTTACAAGATTTTACAATCATAAAGGCATTACAATATATTTTTACCCTTATACTATAGGAACAAAAGTGAATGTAAGAAAATGCTAGCCAATACTATAATCTAACATCTAAAATTATTTTTCTTGAATTTGATGACCTTACTCTGTATAGTTTTTAGATTTTTACGCAACAAAACAGGATCACGGAAATATATTTTCATGAAGAAAATTTAGCTTGGTGCCATAAATATTTGCAACTTTTGTTTTATAATAAATTCTCGCTTTTTATGACTCAAAGCAGTTACCAAATACTTTTGGTCACTCATTATTAAAAATAATTTCGACTATAGACAAAAAATACGTCTCCAACGAAATTGCCAAAATATTCATTATTTTACTTAATGAGAAAAAACAGACTTCATTTCAACCAGCTTTTCATCTGCCTAGTCTATTTTTACTTATTTTTCCCTTCCAGAGAAAATTAATGAAAACATCCCAAGAATGTTAAACTCGTGGGGGTGTTTTAATATGTAGAACCATTTTTTACCATCATCAAGGAAAAATGTATTCGTAATTGGTAGAGGAGACCAAAGTGACCAAAATAATATGCAAATTATCACTCATAAAACGGAACGAACTCAAGAAACTCCCTACAAATGTGTATGATCTCTCATATGACAAAAAGTGACTGCAGTGGTCACAATCATAAAACACCAGAAAACATATCAACTAAGATGAGCGATAGATTTTAAATTGTTACAATTTATATTACTGCTTTGAAATTTCGAAACAAGACCTCTTGAACGGTGGAGAAACCATAGGTTTTGATTTTTTTTAAACTTGAAAATTGGTAAACCTAAAAATTTGTAAGGAGGCTATTATCACCATATTCCTGGGAGCCATTCAATTCATTCACAAGAAAATTAGGCCGTCTCGTTACCGATTGGTTAGTACTTGGTCCTGGTTCGAATTCGAAGTCAGGGTCTAAGTTCGAATCTTTGTATTGGGCTTCAGAATCATAGACGCGAAAAAACGTAGCTATTGAGAGGAGTTTCAAAACGTGTGACCAACATATCGGCTAGTAGTCACGTGACTTATGTGAAAAATTGATTTGGTTGGCCGATTTAGTACCTTACCCGCTCGTTTGGCGATATAACATCTTATGGTACGTGTGTGAATGAGCACTCATGTAGAATGGTAACAAACATGACGTTATAGCCAAAGTCTACTACTTTCAGATGATCAATCAATGGATGAGCGTCTTCTCCCTTCCCGTGGACAAATCAGATAAGTGTAGTTCTTGCAATAGTATGTCGCTCCATAACTCAAATGAAACAGTTAAACTTCAAAATTGGAAAATGAATCCGTAACGGTCGATTTTATGTATTTTACTAGCTGAATTTACCCGGCGTTGTTCGAGTTTAATTGGTTAGACGTCGATTGAAAGTGATCCAAAAATTAATTTTAATAATGCAAACAAAGCAAAAATAAGCGAGCGCAAAATAATTTTTAAAACTGAGATTTTCATAGCTTCTACAATTTACTTTAGATCCATTTAACATACTATAGTTAAGACAAACCTACAAAAACTGATACTGAGATGACTACAAAAATCGATTTTGAGTTTTGGAGTGATTGTGAATGCCCTTTAAGTTCATTTTAAAAAAATGATATACATCGTATTATTTCAGTCAGTTCTTTTTAATATCAATATTTTTTGTAGCACCTTGCACCAGGAATGCGAATTTCGGAATTCCACCATCATTATGAAAAGCTGACAAATGATATTGATACGATACCATGATAAACGTTTCAAGCAATTACACTTTATACATGGAAATTCCATCGCAAATTTTACAGACGGGATACATAAACGATATTATATTGAGCGATTTTCAGCACAACCTCTGCGATTGCATCATACTCTAAGATTCTAAAAAACTTAGACTTCTGTAGATGGTTAACACTGACGTCCTCTGCACAGCCACACCGGGAGAGAGCGCCCCCTAGCAAGTGCTATGTCCAGGATAACGGGAAATTACACTCCTCCGCACACCCAAGACAAATAGAACTGGGATTAATATGTAGTCATCGTTAAACGCAGGGTTCCAAAGAATAAGTGTACTAAGTTTGGCGAGTATTAGTCAAACTGTATAGATTTGTATACAGAACAGACAAACAGACACAGATGCCAACTCTGCTTTATATGTATAGATATATGTTGACATTCGGCAACAAACACATAATGCCAATATATATATACATATATATATGTATATATATACATATATATATGTATATATATGTATATATATATATATATACATATATATATATGTATATACACTGCTGGCCACCGTAAATGCAACACCCTGAAGGAAGCATGCAAATAATATGAAATTTACAACATGCATTAGCGGAGGTGAGATATACAAATGATTAGAATTTCAGCGCAGACGCACATCACGCGCGCCTGTGGCGCCACTTCAAAGCGCTATTTAAGGCTTGGAGATTTCGACGATTTCAAGTACGGCAATTGTGTTTTTCTTGTGGTTTTTTCAAAAAAACGATCAATTATGCCTCGTAGAAAACAGCGATCATCTTTTGATCAAGTATCCGAGTTCGACAGAGGAAGGATAGTGGCCTACCGAGATTGTGGATTATCTTTCAGGGAAATCGGTAGTCGTGTTGGACGAAACCAAACAACTGTAATGCGGATATGTGATCGTTGGATGCAGGAGGGTACGACGGACCGACGTGTTCGATCGCATCCCCCTCAGTGCACCACTTCACGTGATGACAGGCATATTGTGCGTATGGCAGTGACGGATCGCTCAGCCACATCACGAACCATAGCACATCACATTCAGTCTGTACCGCATCATCCAGTGTCTGCGCGTACCATTCGACGCCGTTTACAGCAGAGTGGTCTGTCCGCAAGACGTCCATTGCTTCGTCTACCCTTGACGCAGAACCACAGACGTTTCCGCCGCCAATGGTGCGATGAAAGAAGGATGTGGACGGCAGAATGGAATGAAATTGTCTTTACTGACGAGTCACGCTTCTGTCTGCAACACCACGATGGTCGGATTCGAGTCTGGAGACACCGTGGAGAGAGGATGCTGAACAGCTGCGTTATGCACCGCCACACTGGTCCTGCACCGGGTATTATGGTATGGGGCGGTATTGGATATCACTCTCGCACTCCTCTAGTACGCATTGCCGGTACTTTAAACAGACAGCGCTACATCTCCGAGGTGTTGGAGCCAGTTGTCCTTCCTTACCTTCAGGGCTTGCCCACAGCCATATTTCAACAGGATAATGGGCGACCACACGTGGCACGCATTGTCCAAGGGTTCTTCGTCAATCGCCAGATTGAATTGCTTCCCTGGCCAGCTCGCTCTCCGGATCTTTCGCCGATAGAAAACATGTGGTCCATGGTTGCTCAACGATTGACCCAGAATACATCCCCAGCTGCCACACCAGATCAACTTTGGCAACGTGTGGAAGCTGCTTGGTCTGCTGTACCCCAAGAACACATCCAAAGTCTCTTTGAATCAATGCCGAGGCGTGTGGCAGCGGTGATCTCCAACAATGGCGGCTACTCTGGCTAATGATTTTGGCAGGAACCACACTTCACAGAAGTCTATAAATTTAATCATTTGATACTTGGTCAACATGTTATCTACAAAATAAATTTTGTTGTGATATCTCTTGTCTTTCTTGGTGTTGCAATTTGGGTGGCCAGCAGTGTATATGCTTCCTATAAAATAATGATCTGATGCATTTACCCCGAAAAGATTGAATCACTTATAGACAAAAAGTAGTAATAACCGCATCATGATTTAAAATTCATCATCATGGAAATAATGATTTAAAAAAACTCGAATATGGTTTATAATAATAACAAATTAAAGCTTGATACATAATCTATAAGCTCGATAATTTAGTTTGGTAAATAATTTATCTTTTACTCAAGGATATTACGTCTAAAACATTTTATAGAAGCATGTCCGTTCATGTTTTTACACAGCAAATTTATCAAGAAAACAGTGATAAACACGCTAATGTATAGAATCCACAAAGTTTTTTTCTCGAAATATCAGAATATTTTCTTTATAAATATCATTTAGTTTTATAATGGATTAAAAATATGGTAGAACATGATCACCAAGTTATAGTTTAAAACGAATTATGATAGTTAGGGAAACGGAATGTTTGGATTCTACCCTCAACTAACTATAAAAAGAACTAAATTAGCATACAAATTTGTTTTCAGTGTGTCACTCCTTCATAAAATTCTGACAAGAAAAAGGGAAAATTCCCTTTCAAAGTATTGAAAATGGTGTATACTGTAATATGCGTGCGTATCATTTTGTCTATATTAGCTACTTAGTCCTCTTGGTGGTAATATCGACGAGGTATGTCGTCATTAGCAAAACTGGCCAGATCTTGATGGAAAAGATACCTCGTAATTAGAAGAAAACACCTGATTTTGACGGACGAGATATCTCGTCATTAGAAGAAAACTGGCCTGATTTTGATGGACGAGATATCTCATTATAAAAGAAAACTGGCCAGATCTTGATGGACAAGATATCTCGTCATTAGAAGAAAACTGACCTGAGCTTGTTGCACGAGATATCTCGTCATTAGAAGAAAACTGGCCTGATTTTGATGGACGAGATATCTCATTATAAAAGAAAACTGGCCAGATCTTGATGGACAAGATATCTCGTCATTAGAAGAAAACTGACCTGAGCTTGTTGCACGAGATATCTCAGAAGAAAACTGGCCAGATCTTGATCATCATCAAAAAAGGAATAAATTCATCTTTCGAAATTCAATCGGCATTAATGATGACGAGTTATTTCGTCATTAGCAAAACTAGTAAGAACTTGACGGACACAATATCTCGTCCATACCTCTTGGAGTGTTAATAAATAGCTGTTCTCCACGGGGTCAGGTTTAAACAACTCGTCTTTAAAAAGAAGCATACGTAAGGTACATGATCGTATGAGGAAGATAAATCAGCCGTAGCCAATACTTTAATCTCAGGCCAGACCAGATACGACTCTCTAAATAGATTTATCGGGTCTATAAACAAGATAAGACTCAAAATATTTTATCAGGCTCGCATACCAAATACGGCCATCCAGATATGTTTACACTGCCCGCAATCCAGATACGCTCTCCCCCCGAAAAATTATCAGGCAAAAAATTGCAGCCCGAATACAGACCTACGAATAGGTTTACCTTGCCTGTGGACCATATACGTTCTTCATAAATACTTTTTATCAGGCCAGAGGTAGGTAGTTAATTAACGTCGTACTGAAGAAAAACAACGGGCTATTGGCGAGGGTCCGTACTTCATCCCGAAAGGAAAGATCCGAGGAAAACATTTCGCAATTTGTTCCACGGACGAATGAATATGTCAATACCTGAACTGGCTGCCTACTCTCTACACATCCCCACCACGCCAACGTGAGGATATTTGAGGCCACGACAGATATAACATGCACCAGCCCCCGTACACGACGGTCTTTACTTGGACCTAGTTTCGAATTAGCAACCCTCCGATTTCTAATCCGCTGCTCTTCTAACTTTTATCTTCACGCAATGGAAAATTTAAAATGCACAAACCTAAAAATTAATGTTTATAAACTAATTATACACACCTTACCATTTAACATTTGATTAACGCTTTACTAAGCACAAATCTAGCACTATAAACTAAACTAAACATTTTTATAACACAACAAATCGTTATACAGCAAAATCGTTATGGAACAACTTAATTGCAATTAACCTCAAAGCGATAATATCATAAATTTGGAAACAGTGGTAGTATTCCACATGGATCCCCCAATCGGGCAAGCTCGAGTTGATTGAACCTAATGCTGCAGGTCAATATTTGCCGTTTTCATGCTTTCAGATCGGTGATTATGGAAAGCAGGGGAAGTGGCGAGTATATTCTGGGATTAAATCAGAAATTTGGTATCAAGGGGAATGATCTGATGATCTGAAATTCAGCTGCTTGGGATTTCCGATAACGCGTGAGAACTCAAATGACTTCTGTTTTCGCAGTTTGTATTATACTGTTGGAGTTGAGAGTTTATAAACTATCGATAAATGTGTGATCGGATATTTTGGATAATGGATTGATGTCTCCGGTTCAGAAATAATGATGAAATATTTGTTTCGAATTCAAGTACCGAACGGAATTTTATGCAATCGTCGATCCTAAAGATGTATGGGTTTAGAATCTGAAATGCGTTTTAAGAAATATATATGGTTATATATATATATATATAGTAGTTGATTGAAAGATTACTTCGTGGGAATTCAAGTAAAACTTTTATTTGTTGGTAAGGGAATGAGAGACGTTCTTTATTATTAAATCTGTCTCATTACAATGGATGGTGGAAACTACGAGGGAAAGTCAAAAATTATCCGCACTTCGTGCATTCATGTAGAACTTTCATTTGTTGGTAAAGGAATGAGAGACGTTCTTTATTATTAAATCTGTCTCATTACAATGAATGGGGGAAAGTCAAAAATTATCCACACTTTATTTTCTCAATCTATTTATTCAAATGTAGGGTTGAACAAGTTTGTTATTTTTCTACAGTCTCCTCCCTTTTCGATGCACTTGTTCCAGCGGGGTTCACACCTCCCAAGAAGAAGGATTTCGGTTGGTCATCCAACCATTTATCCACTGCATCCCCCACTTCTTTACGTACGTCTAATTTGCAGAGAATACGCTGCATTATCAATGGTAATTGTCTGGGTTTGCCAGTACCATTTCTCGAGCTAGCTCAATCTTCTCGTCAGTGGTTGAGGTTGACGGGCGTCCTTTTCCTTCGTGCATCACGCTTGTCCGTCCTCTTTTAAGCTTCTCGTTCCACTCATACTCACTTCTAGGTGGTAGAGCACTGTCCCTGTATTGCGTTGTAAGCCTCCGATGAATTTCAGCTCCTGGCACACCTTCCGACCATAGAAATAGGATCACTGCTCTTTATTCCTCCTTGGTGCACGTACGATTATCTATGGTAATTGGCTGGGTTTGCCAGTACCATTTCTCAAGCTTGATGAATCTTCTCGTCAATGGTGGAGGTTGATGGGCGTCCTTCTCCTTCGTGCATCACGCTTGTCCGTCCTCTTTTAAGCTTCTCGATCCACTCATATTCACTTCTACGTGGTAGAGCACTGTCCCCGTATTGCGTTGTAAGCCACCGATGAATTTCAGCCCCTGGCACACCTTCCGACCATAGAAATAGGATCATTGGTCTTTATTCCTCCTTGGTGCACACTACTAGTGGAGCGGCCGTGCTTATACTGAAGCAGATGCAAGAAAAATAACGCTATCAAAGTCGAACTTTTGTAACTTGACCACAGTAGTATCAACTCTAAGCATACATGCGCAGAAGACAGTGTGACAAAACTAAAGATGTGTTATAACGAAAGTGCGGATAATATTTGACACCCTCGTATGCACAGGGATCATCGTTGCACCACATGTCATCGTGCGGGGCTTGCATGCCACTTTCTTCAGGGTTCTATAGCAACTTTTTCTCTGAGATCTGACTTGGCTGCCAGTCTGTCTCGCCGACTTGGCCCTTGTTCACTTCCTGGATCACAGAAAATGCAGGTGTTCTCATACTTTATACCCAAATTCATTTTACAGTGAATGAAAAATCTACTTGTTAATAAATTATGAATGGGATCTTATAATTGGATAGTTTAAGTAATGGATTTGAAAGCTTAAAGTTCAAAAATTATGATGGAGCATTTGTTTCAAATTCAAGTACCCAACCGATGATTGAATACGGTTCTTATGTAACTCAGGGTTTAATATTAAATGTGTTTTAAAAAAAAATATTAGGTTAGTTGTTCGTTGAAAATGGTACCCTTATAGGAGATGTAAAAGTAGAATGAGTAATGGTAACGTTTTTATGTGCTCGGGATCATGTTACCAAAACTAGTGGTAACGTGACCCTTATACTACATCCGTCTGCCGGGAGGAAACGAAGATCGCCGCTCTAATGAAATTCTCCAACAATCTGATTAAAGAAGGAAATGATAAATTTGAAATAAAGAAATAAACTCAAAAATGAAAGTATGAGCAAAGTAGGTAAATTGTCAGAAAACGCTGAACCACCTTTGAAAAAGGAAATTGAATGAAATTGAAGTAGTCGTTCAGAATTTTATTGAGGTAACGTGACTGGGTGTGGTTTCCACCCCGCACTTTGTTGTAAGTATGAAGAGGCACCTGAAAAGTAAACTAAATGCTTTTACATAATTTTATTTCATATTCATTTTAGATGGATTTAGTACATATTTTTGTACAATTTTATTTCATTTAGAGGTATGGAATTCATTTTTGAATATGGATGCTACATTCTTTTTAAATGGATTTAACATATATTTTTGGATAATTTTATTTCGTTTAGTGGTATGTAATTCATTTATAAATATGGATGCTACATTCATTTTATATGTATTTAATACATGTTTTGGGATAATTTATTTCATTTAGAGGTATGGATTTCATTTATGAATATTGATGCTATATTCATTTTAAATGGATGTAATATATATTTTTTGAAAATTTATTTCATTTAGAGGTATGGATTTCATTTATGAATATTGATGCTATATTCATTTTAAATGGATGTAATACATATTTTGGGATAATTTATTTCATTTAAAGGTATGGAATTCATTTATAAATATGGATGCTACTTTTATTTTAAATAGATTTAATACATGTTTTTGGATAATTTATTGCATTTAGAGGTATGGAATTCATTTATGAATATTGATGCTATATTTATTTTAAATGGATTGGAATAAGATACGAAATTTAACGACACTACCATCAATATACATAAGCAATTGAGAAAGCTTACACAGATGCTATGCGATGATCTGTTAGTTTTCTATATAACACTATATACGAGAATTAGCAAACCTTTTAATTTCAGCTTACAGAGGAAAGCCTAAGCGTACTTTTTTTCCCATTAAATCGTTCGTTTAGCTTAATTTCTACATCGTTGCTCCTCTTGTATTTAATAGTGGAAACTGATCTGATTGGAAACCATTTGAAATTGCATTATTTGCTGTGAAGAGGCCACGTGCATTTTTCAAACCAACAAAATAATAAGGTATTGTCACAATCACATTCTACTCAGATGTATATTTGTAATGACTTTTATGTTATAGTTAAAGTCAGAGTAATCCAAACTTAAACTAATATTTATTTCATTGTTAAAATCGGTTTATTTAAGTATAATCAAAATGCATTGATAAATCATATCAATGAATGGTAAATTTATTTAAATATGCGACTATGAATAAATTCTTAACGCTTTATTTAAATGTGATTCATTATTTATTACAATTTTAAATGTGGTTTTACTGTCACACACTTGACATCATTTGCATTTTCTAAACTGTTATGAATTTTAGCAATTGAATTTATATATTATTTTCAAATTTAATTTTTAATGAATAATTTAATGAGTAATGAATATAAATTATGTTTTAAAGGGAAATTCAAGAAAATATAATCAGTAAACAAATATAAAGATTAAGTTTTACTACTATTATAAAAAACCATGATACACACAATTATAAAATATTTATACCTTGCTTCCAATCAGTATTTGAGGATTTAAAGATTGAAACTAGATCATACTATAATAGTTTCAAGTATGCATAAAATATATTAATCGGATAGTTCAATAAGTTAAAATATTTCTCAATTTTAAATTTGATCAAATATTTGAACACAACCATTGTTAATTATTCACGGGATGTTAAAGAGATGTTCTGCTTATTTCGTCAAAATAGAGACGAGATTTGTTTTCATTCGTATTTTTAAGTAGTTAAACGAGAAATTTCATTTACAATACAATCTGTTTTATTGTGTACAACGTCATATTTTATCGGAAATGAACTTTGCAACACAAGTCTGGCATAAAGGCATTTTTATTAAAGGAATTTTACAAAGGGATTCTATTTATTATTCAAATGCAATAAAATTGCAACTAAACTTGAATACATTTATTTACGGAATTCCTAGAAGTAATGTCCTATAGAATTGGTTCTTGATTATGAGTTGATTTTAAGTATTATTCATTTTTAAGTAGTGTTGTGTATTTCAATTTTTGAACGAACTTGAGAACAATAACTTCAAAAAAGTGTTGTTTATGAAAGATAAAAATACAGAAGTATTTGTAAAAGCATATTATTTGAAACGTAATCGCTACTGTAAAATATAATAAAAGGAAATGAAAATAGTTTCAACGATCTTTAAAAGCTTGCTAGAATTAAGACCAAAACTAATCAATGTAAATGATGCATTTTAAAATATCTACAGTACTAAATTCAACAAAAGCAATACTATAATAACATTGATCATAATAGTTCTGTTAAAAAATGCAAATATAGTAGTAACAAAAGCGATTTCACAAGAGTAATTATAATAATAATAAGATGTAGTTCAAAATCTACAATAATATTTAGTTCAACAATAAAAATAATAGTAATAGCATTATAATATTTATGTAATAGTAAACATAATAATGACAAAATTAATTAAAAAATAGTAATATTAAATTCAACAAGAACAACGATGGTAATAACATTGATAATAACCCCATTCTGGTTGGAGGTCAGGATGTTCGAATTCGGTTCTTGGTTTGAATTCGGGGTAGGCCAAGGATATGTGTCCGTTTGATGGAATGTGTGGCCTCTATAAGTTTGTGACATGAAAGTGTGTCATATTCGCAGTGTGTCCAAGGGTGGTCAATTTGGCTGATATCATATTTCGTAAATTGAGTTAAAATTCTGCAACAAAATAAAAACATTTTACTTAAAAGTTGTTCCAAATAAAAATGGTGCCTATACGTAAAAAATATCCTGTATCAACCAAATGTAACACAAATTTTAATTCCTCTCAAGTACCTTATAGTACTAACGGTGGTACCAAACGACTTTTACAAGAGTAGATATAATAAGTTAGACAAAAAGAATAATAGTAACAGTTTTGATAAGACAAGTAAGTAGATGAATTAACGTCGCACTGGAGCAAAACAACTGGATATTGGCGATGGTCCGGGATCAATCCCGAAAGGATAGATCCGAAGACACCTCGTAATTTGAACCACGGTCTGATTGCGAGGTTAACAACTGAGCTGGGATCCCACTCTTCAAACTTCCACAGCCCGCCAACGTGGGAACTTTTGAGGCAATGGCAGATTTAACATGCACCAGTCCCAACGTACAAGACAGTCTTTTGTTGAATCGCGTTTCAAACTACATATTTCAACCCTTTCAGTTTATAAATTATTATCAGATAGATGATTGTTTTAAAGTTTTTATAAAGGACAAAAAAAATGTTTTCTCATGTATTTGGTATATTTTATATAGCATAAGACATTTTTAAACAGTAATTTAAAGTCAGAAATTATATGAGTTTTATTTACTAAAATATTTTTTGATTATGTAACTATTTGATATTAAGTTTAAATGGTAATATGACTTTCACAACAAATTACTGGATATTATTGTGTTTCAAAAGTTACACAGTAAAAATATATTCATATATTCAAAACTTTTCCAGAAATATTAAGATGAACGATTTACTAATCAATAGTTTAGAATGAATTATTTAAATAACGAATTTTCTATTTTATCTGACGGAATTGAACACATTTAATTTTAAAAAATCATTCATCATTTTACTCAAATGAGAGTTTTTGGTTTGAGCTGTCAAATTAAGGTGTCATTTTCTGCTACAATCGCAGTGCTAATAAGATGAGAACCTATGGACTCAAGTGGATTGTGTTAAACTACGAATATCAGAGCCTAGAGCAGGATTGAACACAGATAATGTTGTGAAGGCCAGAATACTTATACAATATAAAACAATGCACTGAGGTTCGTATTTAAAGTTTCAAATCGAGAGGAATAAATTAAATTCGTAAAAAAAAACATTTACTTTGCAGCTAAGAGAATTGAAGAAGCACTAAGAAATTTTAAATTTGAGGGAATTTTTAAAAAGTATGATCGATCACAATAGATTTCATTATAAAAACAGTTTTATGCATAACTATTTTAAGAATGTGGTTTTTTATGTGAATGTCTGTTTTTGTGAATGAATATGAATTTTTTGTATTGTAAATTTAAGATGAAAGGTAAAAATAACTTAGTGATCAGAATAACTATTTTTATTCACACAATAACAGTAGTATTTGAAATTACTATTAATTAACTATGCAATTAAGGAATGTTCTTATAACATGTTAATAATAATTTTATGATGTTAATTTTAGAAAATGTTAATAATAATTTTATGAAATATATTTCTGTAGATTTCATTAATTTTTAACTGAAGATAATTCAAATTAATTACCATTTATTAATTGTTTTTATTCGCAAAAAAATATTATTTCCACTCTTGTGAATCCTTGTCTTGAATCCTCCACGTGGTATCTCTTCATTAAAAAATGTTTAGATATTGAGGACGAGATATCTCGTCATTGGAAAGAAAACTGACCTCACCTTGATGGACGAAATATCTCGTCACTACAAAAAACTGGCCAGTTCTTAATGAACGACATATCTCGTCATTGGAAAAACTAACCAGATGTTAATGGACGAGATATCTCGTCATTAGAAAAACTAATCAGATGTTGATGAACGAGATATCTCGTCATTAGAGTAAAACTAAACAAATGTTGATGGACGAGATATATCGTCATTCGAAAAAACTAACCAGATGTTGATGAACGGGGATTCTCGTCATTCGAAAAAACAGATCAAGTTTTGATAGACGAGATACATCGCCATCAGAAAAAAGCTGATCATAATGGACGAGATATCTCGTCAGTAGAAAATCTGTCCAGATCTTGATGGACGAGATACCTCGTCATTAGAATAAAATTGATCAGATCTTGATGGACGATATATCTCGTCATTAAAAAATCTATCCAGATCTTGATGAACGAGATACATCGTCATTAGTATAAAACTGATCAGATCTTGTTGGACGATATATCTCGTCATTAAAAAATCCGTCCAGATCCTGATGGACGAGATACCTCGTCATTAGAATAAAACTGATCCGATTTTGATGGACGGGATATGTCGTCATTAAAAAATCTTTCCAGATCTTGATGAAAGAGATACCTCGTCATTAGAATAAAACTGATCAGATCTTGATGGACGATATATCTCGTCATTAAAAAATCCGTCCATATCTTGATGGACGAGATACCTCGTCATTAGAATAAAATTCATCAGATTTTGTGGACGAGATATTTCGTCCTTAAAAAATCTGTCCAGATTTTGATGGACCAGATATCTCGTCATTAAAAAATCTGCCCAGATCTTGATGGAGGAGTTACCTCGTCATTAGAAAAAAACTGACCAGACCTTGATCTCGCCATCGTAACAAATCGGATATATCCTGACAAGATATCTGGCAATTAACAAAATTGGTCAGATTCTGATGAAGGATATCTTGTCGGAACCGCTTGGAGGATTAATTAGTAAAATTAAGCATCATATTCCGCACCTTAAGAAATGTGTACTACGTTACCTTCAAGACGTATTTTATCCCTTTACGAGTTATGTTAAAACTCTGATGTGAAACAAGATATTATTAAATGCTTCCTCATCGTTGCAATTCGTTTCTGAACATTAACTTAAATTAACTTAAAGAGCTTAATGAAATATTCCAAGCCTGATTGAGTTTACTTTTATCAACCGAAATTTTATTTCATGCGGAACACTTCGTGAGGAGGTTGTTAATGATTCAGACGTCGAGCATATACATTCAGGAATTCCTGGAAATTAATGGTCTTAAATTTGCTTTCAATTGGTTCATGCAACTGAATAAATTTTCTTTCAAGATTAATTGAATATTAAATGGAATTAAGTACTTATCAATGTATTCAAGATGAATGAATATAGCTAACGCAATTATATTACTTACAGAACCGATTGCTGGGAAGTGTAAAACAGAGGAATTTCTGGTATTTCCATTAGATTATTCTTTTCAAAACTATTTTGCATCTCTATTTATATATTTTTTTCTATATAAACCACTTGGTGGTTGGCTTAACGAGTTACCCCATCATTAGCAATAAATCAACAGATCTTGATGGACGAGATATCTCGTCATTAGGAGAAAACTGACCAGATCTTGATATTATCATCTTAAAACAATCGGCAATAGGTTGATGACGAGATATATCGTCATTAGCAAAATTGGTCAGATCTTGATAGACGAGATATAATACCATTTGGATGGTTAACATTCTGAGGGGTTCACATATATCTCCATTCTGCAATCTTCTCTGCATGACCAAACAGTATTGACCTTCTTGACCTATACAACCTTTCCAAGAATTCTTTCAACTAATGTAGGGACACTGTAGCCAGGTTGGAAGAGTAAAGGATTAGCAACCGGAGGGTTGGTTGCGAATCCGAATCCAACCAAAGACCGTCATGTAAAAAGAGGGCTGTGTGCAAAATCTGTCGTGGCCTCAAATGTCCTCACGTTAGCGTGGTGTGGAAGTTTGGAGAGTGGGTGGCAGCTCAGGTGTGACCTCTTCATCTGACCGTGGTTCAAAATTACGTTTTGGTGTCCTCGGATCTTTCGCTTTCATCACGGACCGTTGCCAATAGCCCATTGTTTTGCTCCAGTGCGACGTTAATTAAATACCTACCTTCAACTAATATACATGGTTATTTGATCATTATGTTTGTTGTGGGATGAAAACTACACTGCGCTACTCGGAAATATGGTGACGTACAGAGGGGTGTTTTGTACATTTATACATTGCTTCTTTTCTTTTGTACAATTTTTATAGTCCACCTCTCGTGAGTTAGCAATCGAATCACGGGGTTTTAACCCTCATGGTGGTTCACGTGTTAAAAATTACGCTGTATTGGCGAGCCTCTGATGCCAAGACCTGTTCCTGTCACCAATTTTCACCAGTTCTGGTGAAAACTGGTTTGCTTTTTCATTGTTTCTGGCACTGTTTGCTTTTTCATTGTTTCTGGCACTGTTTGCTTTTTCATTGTTTCTGGCACTGTTTGCTTTTTCATTGTTTCTGGCACTGTTTGCTTTTTCTTTTAACATCGTCATCCAGTAGCCCAGTTGGAATAGCAACAGATTAGCAACCGGAGGCTTACGAATTCTAAACCTGATCCAGCCAAAGACCACCGTGTGAATGTTGGTGCGGTGTGGAAGTTTGGAGAATGGGATGCCAGCTCATGTGTTCTCGTCATCAGATGATGTTCAAAATTACGAAGCGTTATCCTTGGATCTCTACCATCGGGATTGATACCGGACCGTGGCCAATATCCCGTTCTGTTGCTCCAGTGTTACGTTAATGAACTACCTACCTAACCACTTCGTCATTGCTTGTTGATTAATAAGTTAGTTTCGTATAGACGACGTTCCTCGGCATTAACCAAACTAACTAGATCTTGGTGGACGAGATATCTCGTCGAAACAACGTGGAAGGTTGAACGAGTCTATAAGTTAAATTAGGAAACTTGTAGTAAAGTATTAGAGTCAATCAAATTATTTAAATATGCATCAAACTTATCATTAAAAGAAGTAAGATTAGTAATATAAGATTAACCATTCCATGTAAAATTAGTAATATAAATTTAACCGTTCCATGTAAAGATTTGTATGAAAATTCTTATCGACATCTGAGTTGTTTCATGTTTTATATTGTAGCCCTTAGATTGCAAGCATTTTCTGTTATGTAAACTGTATTTTTCCTTAACATGGGGTCTAACCAATAGTTTTTGCTAGCATTCTTTTATCTGGCTATTTTGTCATTTTGTTTGTTGTGGGATAAAAGAAATACTTCTCCAAACCTCTATCATCTACTTCTCTTATAGATGCCTGTAGGGTTTGAGTGTTTCGAAAAGCTGTTTAAACTATATTCTCAGTACAGTTTATTTTGATATCAAAAATATTTATTTTAGTCAAAGGATAGGTTAAGGTAGTTTTTCTTAACCTTTTTAGTGATCGGCACCCCCTTGAATCTAAAAATAAGTTCTCGCACCCCCTTGAAAATTGTGTTTCTATTTTTTTATTTAGGAAATTACTTCTATTGCAAAATAATTTATTTATTGAAAATTAAACTCATATATTTACATATACATACAAAACAATATCTCAATTTTTAATGGCTACGTTGTTTGCTCATAATACTACTTTTGAAGAGAGGCTCCTTTTTTTGAAAGAGCCCCGCGTAAGTCATCACTTGTATTTAAGCGAGTTCTGGCTTTTGTTTTTACATGCAGAATTCATGAAAATCCCATTTCACACAGGCAGGTGGTGGCAAATGGTAAAATGTCTGCAATGCTGCTTTTGTCAGCTGTGTATAAGTTTCTAACAGTGTACACCAGAATTGTAAGTCCAGTTTTACAAATTCCACTTGAATACGTACAATAGCTCGTATTTGAATAAGATCGTCTTTTATTAAATCGCTGTCGTCCATTGAAACTTCTCTCTCTCGCACCCCAGGGGGTGCACACACCATATTAAGAACCACTGTGTTAGAGGGTGCTATTTGGAGCGTTTGCAAAGCCCAAATTTTTCTTTTATAATTTGTCCTTCGCAACGCAGATTTCTACCGTGATGGAACTTTGTATGAATTCCAAGATGGCTGACATGCATCTAAGGTACGGAGCTGCACATAAGAATATTCCGTGAGAAAGAAAAGTAAACTTGTAAAGTATAATGTAAACAAAACGTGTACTCTGTGAAGGGGATTTTTCATATAAAACAGACAGTCTGCGAAAATTTCCATCAGACAGTCTGAGAAAATTTTACTTTGGATGATATAAGGTAGGAAGCTGCACATATCTATTGCAATTGAAATGCATCTAACTATAGATACACTTAGATACACTATGAGAGATAAAATTAAACTTTTAAAGAATAACAAAGTAAAAAAGTAAACTTTTAAAGAATATAAGTAAAAAAGTAAACTTTTAAAAATAAAGTAAAAAAGTAAACTTTTAAAAATAAAGTAAAAAATCAAACTTTTAAAGAGTATAAAAAAGTAAACTTTTGAAGAATAAAAAGTAAAAAAGTAAACTTTTAAAAATAAAGTAAAAAAAAAATAAAATTTTAAAGAATATAAGTAAAATGTAAACTTTTGAAGAATAAAAAGTAAAAAACCTTGTAATTCTAAGAGAGGGATTTTCCATATAAACAAACACATCAGACAATGTGCAAAGTTTTCAATTGTGCTCTCCATTTGCTCTCGTATGATGCATATAAAGGTCACTTTAACCATCCAAGTGCTTTCGACGAGATATCGATGAACCACTTGGATGGTTAAGGCATCGATCATTGATAAAATCGATGGTTAAACTATCGATTGGTTAGTTAAGGTATCGATCACCGATAAAATCGAAGGTTAAGCTATCGATTGGTTCGTTAAGGTATCGATCATTGATAAAATCGATGGTTAAGCTATTGATTTCATTGGATGGTTAAGGTATCGATTTTATAGGCGACGAGACGTCTATCAAGATTTTCCCAATTGGTTTTGACCAGATGTCTCGTCAATAAATATCTGACCAATTTTACTAATGATGAGATATCTCGTCATCAGGATATTGCCGATTTTTTGTCAATTTTCTTCTAATGACGTGAAATCTCGTCAGTTTTACTAATGACGAGATACCGCGTCAGGCAACCACCAGGAGGGTTAAAACAATTTATCTCCATTTTGACAACGTTTGGAGTTTAGTGGTGTCGACTAATCAACTGCCACATAGTAGTGCTGAATTTATTGTAATTTTTATTGGCTAATGATGAAATCGTATTCGAAGAACAAGACAAGTGACGTCACGTTCATATTACGTACAGGAAGCACGTATCGTCACAGAAACACTAGAGACCCACCTATATTTAGCTTGACCCCCAGAAAGTGCCTTGTACCAAATTTAACCCAATATCTCCCGTATGCAATCTTAATAAATATGAGATTATTTACATTTTAAAACAGTTTAGTATCAAACATTTTTAACTGAATCAATAATTATAAATCTTATTCCAATTTATACCCGAAACCCCTCACATGATTTTGTCGGGTATTAAATTTCCCTCACACCTTGAGAAGGGTATGCCGATATCAAATTATCGTGAAGAACGGAACATTCTTAGATGTTTTTATTAATCACCTAGGGGGAAAAATTGAGGAACTCAAAAAAAACTCCAATAAGAGAATCTTTACTTCACTTAAAAGTGAAAAAGTAAGAATTTTGTGACACTCAATGAATGGTGAGTTTTATTTTTGTAATACTTCCATTTTTAAATGAGCGTATGATTCAGTTATGAGCCAGAATTGAATATTTATTTAACTTTTAACTATTTTATTACCAAATTTTGTATGTAGTTAAAATGGTAAATTGAGCTTATTGATAAATCTCCAATGAAAATGTGTCACACGTTTTGAAAAGATAAAATCCGATCTTAAATTTATTGTTCTAAGAATATTTGAATTCTTATTGTAAATAGGGCCGCGGTAACACGGTTAGGAGAGTGACGGATTAGCAACTAGTTCGAATCCAACCAAAAACACGTGTACAAAGGGAGATGGTGCACGTTAAATATATCGTGGCCTTAAATGTCTTCACATTGGCATGGTGTCAAAGTGTGGAGAGTGGGATGCCAATTTAAGTGTGACCTCGTCATCTGACCTCGGTTCTTTATCCCGGACTATCGCCACTAGCCCGTTGTGTTGCTCCAATGTGACATTAATTACCAATTATCTTAACTAGTAAAAATAGTTAACATTTAAACAAAATTTCACATATATTAAGGCTAGAATAACGGGAAGTTGCCTTACACTTAGAAAGACGGAAGGGGCCGATTTGGTCTCTGGCTCTTAATGAGCATTAGAATATGTTATACTGCTTATTTTGGGTTTCAAGTGATGGATAGGTAATAGAATATATACTAGTATTCAAATTCAAAATTTATCACACCGACCCTACTTTTATATCATTTTATTTTGCTCATTTGTTGAATTAATCAACATATTTTACTTCGCTCGATAAGCATTTCACGCATACTTCCTTTTTGCAATTTGCGCAGCTGTTTTTTGTGTGGTTTCCCATGCAAAATCTCCGCACTCAGCATTTCAATCTTTTATTTGTGATGTCTCCTTTTACAACTACCTGCGCCGAAATCTGAGTATTTGCTGCATTAATTTTGGATGCCATATATGGAGTAGGAAGCTCTTCACACAGCTGCAGGATAAAATTTCTCCTGCTAAGTTTCTGCCTCCCCGTTACTTCTTTATACAAAACCCAAACATTTACCGCAGACGTGTCTAAAATATTAAAAAATACCTACATAGGCCAACGACGAGATCCAGATTTCGTAGTATACATGCATAACATTGTATCTACAATGTTGACGCCGTACTTAGTCTGGTTATAAAATTGTACAGTATCTGGTTTCTTCTCATTCTAATCGATGGTAACAGTAGGGTGAAGAATAGAACATTTATGTTCTTTCCCTGATAAACAGTAATCGTCATGTCTGAGCCTTTTCTAAACAATATCATGGAATAAAGAAGTTGTTTTCCCAACTTTTCAGCTGGTCGTACCTATCTGCGATTCTTTTAAATGTTCCTACGAAGCTTGTGCAATTAATTGTACACACAATTTTAAGGATGTAAAATAGTTATCTGTCTATGCTTCTCACTTTTCCCAAAGTGTGTCGCCAATCACTACTAAATCGCATTGATTGTGTTACTAAACTTCGCTCACAGCTGGGGTGGGCCTTTAATGCTTATAAACAGGATGTAGAGGGAAACATAAAATAAAACTATTTTCAATGCCAAGGTAATTATAGCCATCAATCAAGACTAATTCCGCGCTATCACAGAGAAATGCGATAGGCCCATTCCCGTCTTTCTAGGTATACGGTTTAATATCTCCGCTTCTATGACAGCTAGGCCAAAGTGATTAAATACACATTAAATATATGAACTAAATAATTAAAAGTCATGAAATATCAATTTATTCAATCCATGAGCAATGGAATTACAGGGCGGGAAACAACGCGAGGGGTCATAAAGGTCACTTCAGCCTTTCTAGTGTTAACTATAACGTTAATTATTTCCAAAGTAAGAATGTATATATGCTCATATATGAACACTAAGATTAAAAAGATCAATTTGAACGGAATATTTGTATTTCCTTTGTAAAAATAAGTTTATATATATTGTTTTTTAAAATATTATCTCTTAAAAAAATATCCAATAACAGAAAGCAAAATACCCAAGGCGGTCAGAATGGCGACCACACGGTAGCCATTCCACTTGATTCTCGATCGAAATCCAATCCAAAAACTCGTCCTTTTTTCTATTGGACGTGGAATTCCGGAGATACTTGTTTCGAAAGTATTATGATGTCGCTACAGGTCATTGAAAATATATACTCTGAAAGCACCAAACTATCTTTTTGGTGTCCTGAAGTTTCGGGTACATGAGAATATATCGCAATGGAACTAAAGCACCAGGGCATATATCCAAATCCAAACGGTGTGCGTTAAACTATCAGTAAGAGGTACGCAAGGCCGGTTCTCCAAAACGTCAAGTCCGATATAATAGGACGGACACATTTTAGAGATGCTTTCAATGAGGAAACGCGTGGTTACTACGATTTCAATTTTGACCACCCAGAATGAGAATGATTTCAATTGTAGATAGGTGGTTAATTAACTCCGCACTGGAGCAGCACAACGGGCTATTGGCGGTCCGGGATCAAACCCAAAAGGAGAGATCCGAGAAAACCACGTAATTTTGAACCACGGTCAGATGAGGATTTTCAGTGTAAGCAACCCAGAAGGTCTGCGAAGATTTTTTCCTTTTGCTGTGCAAATGCTCTCCCAAGACACCAGTTGGGGTTACCTTAAAATGTAGTTTATCGCCGCATTGGCAACGTTTGGCTTTTAATCTAACTTAAGTTAACCAATCTACTATCACGTATCGGAGATAAATTATTTCGAATTCTTTGTCGAACTGCTGAAATCTTACTCAAAACACAAGTCAAGAGTTAGATTGGTTTATTGCATTGAGTTTATTCAAGGCGCAAAGGCCATATTTGGCCAAACTGAGCCAAACTCCAGAAGACAACGTCTAGTAAATGGCAAACACACAATATGGAAGTTTTACTGATACAAAAGAGAGAAAAACACCCAGGGAGGAATCGAACCTGACAGAAGTCAAACCTGCACCACCTTCAACTACGAGTTTGCTAGCAGTGTGAAATATAACAAGACTTTTCCTTTAATTGTGTGTAGCTGTAGCCCGGTTGGAAGAGTAATGGATTAGGATTGCGAGTTCGAATCCAACCAGACTGTACAAAGGGGTCTGGTGCATGTTAAATCTGCCGTGACCTCAAATGTCCCCACGTTGGCATGATATGAAAGTTTGGAGAGTGGGGTTCCAGCTCATGTGCTATGTCGTCATCTGACTATGGTTCAAAATTACGTGGTGTTGTCCTTGATCTCTCCCTTGAGAATTGATCCCGGACCGTCGCAATAGCCCGATGTGTTGCTCCAGTGCGACGTTAATTAAAATACCTTCATATTTGAAATTTTAAACGTCTCCTTTTTGAGGTAATAACCCGTTACTTTGAAGTTTTGATTACATTTCTTGCGGTGACGAAAAATTTGCAAAGAAGTTTTAAAATCCCTTGAAAATCATTCCCGAAGACCTTGTGATTACTCGTTCCGGTAATAAAACTTGGAAGAATTCTTAACACCCAGAGCTTGTCTTGCACATTTCAAAACCAAAGATCATAGGAATGTCCAATTTCCCTAGGAATTTTGGAGTAGCATTCTTCACGTCCCGATTTTGTTAACGTATTTGTTTTATTTTATGTTTTCGCAACTCTGAGGGAGAGGGATTGTGTAGAATGTATGAAACAGAATCCCATAAAATTAAGGTAGGTAGTTGAATTAACGTCGCACTTGGAGCAACACAACAAGCTATTGGTGACAGTCCAGGATGAATCGTGAAGGGACATCTGAGGACAACATTCCTCGGCATTTTGAGGCAAGGTTAGGTGCGAGGTCAACGTATGAGATGGCATCCCACTCAAAAACGTGAAAATAGGTAGACTGACTATTGAGAGGTAGGTAGGTATTTTAATTAACGTTTCACTAGAACAACATAACGGGCTAATGACGACGGTCCACGATCATAACCAGGAGGGAAAGATCCTAGGACACCACGTAATTTTGAACTATGGACAGATGACGAGGTCACACGTGAGCTGCCACCAAACTTCCACAGCACGCCAACGTGAGGACATTTGAGGCCACGACGTTTAAAGTGCACCAGCCCCGTTTGTATACGACTGTCTTCGGGTGGATTCGTGCTCGCAACCATTCGATTGCAAATCCATTGATCTTCCAACCGGGCTACCGTGGCCCCTTTGTTGTTGAGAACAGCTTAAAAAACGACCAACATGTCGACTAGTAGTCATGTGACTGCGCCGTGAAAAATTAACTTAGTTGTCGATTTGGCCTTTTATGTCCTCGTTTAGCGATATTTTATGGCATGATAGATGTGTGAATGCGAATTAGTAGAGCGGCTACAAAAATGGTGAAACCGTCAGACTACTTCCGTCTCGCGCGGCCCAATCAGATGATGAATCAATGGGAGTCTTTTCCCATCCCGTGATTCAATCATGAAAATTTCCATCCGACAGACGAAAGTAGTCAAGGGTCACGTTGCTTCTAGTTTCGGTCACATGAACCTGTGCACAAAAAAGTTACCATTGCTCACTCTAATTTGAATATTCCTGTCTCCAATCTTCTACTCCACGCTAACGAGGACATTTGAGGTCACGACAGATTTCACGTGCACCAGTCCCCACGTTTACGACGGTCTTTGGTTGGAATATGGTCGCTAATCCGACGCTTTTCCAAAAGAGTCAACACATCCCCATAAAATTGAGATAGAAATTTAAATATGATTGTTCACCGTGGACTAAACATGGTAACCACAGCCTTTATTTGAATATATAACATAAAGTAAAACCTACCTTGATGGCAGGAATGAAGTTGATCCACAAGTTGATCCATTCACCTTTACTTGAAAGTGCATACACGGGCATTAAATTCCCTCGACGTGAATCGTTAATTAAAACTTAATCCCAACTAATTTTTCTTCAGCGCGCCACCTTATAAACTTACAACTGCGCGTCTGTGCCCTAATGGGAAAGTACTTAATTTCTGATTGAACCTTTGAAACTGAATGTAGGGATTGAGACTTAGGGTCATTGAGGATTTTATTGAGAAAAGAAAACTGAAATTTGCACGTTATCCTTTAACTATGTCGACTGCAGATTTTAAGTGCCGCTTTAAAGGTTTTAAAGACCGTATTAAAATCTCGTAAAACAGATTTTATCGCGGATTTCCTAATCGGAAGGTTGATGAACTTATGTCGTATTGGATGAACACAAGTGCTAATCGCGAAGGTATGGTATCGAGGGAAGACAACACACAAATTCTTAACTGCAATTATAAGATGAGGTCAACGCCTCAACCGGCACACCACTCTCCAAACTTCCACACCACACCAACGTCAGAACATGTGAAGCCGTCGGATTCAAAGGGCATCATCATGAAAGTCTGGTTGGATCGAGTTTCAAACTCTGAATCCTCCAGTTGCTAATCCGCAACTCTACAAACTGTGCTACACTCTCCCCGCAGAGTTTAAGGTAGGTGGTTGCATAAACGTCGTTCTGGACCAATACACAATACACCGGGCTAATGGCGATGGACATTGATCAATCCCAAAGAGAGTGATCCAAGGAAAAACCTCGTAAATGTAAACCATGGTAAGATGACGAGGCTAACACATCAGCTGGTACACCACTCTCCGAACTCCCACATCCCACCAACGTGAGTTAATTTGAAGCCACTGCATATATAACGTGCACCAGCCTCCACATTCACGACGATCTTTGGTTGGATCAAGTCTCGATCTCGCAATCCTCCGCTTTCTAATCCGCGACTCATCAAACTGGGCTACCGGGCACGAAAATCCCAAAGGTGAAGGTCCTCAGAAAAATCTTTCAATCTCCCTTTTCAGTCCTGAGGAGAAAGTATCGAGGACAACTCCTCGTAACTTTCAACCGCAATCAACGTCGAGGCCAGCACTTGGATTGAAGCACAGCACTCTAAGCTTCCACACCATGCCTAAGTGAGGACATTTGAGTTGCGACAGATGTAAAATGCACGATCTCCCACATGCACGACGATCTTTGGTTGAACCGCACCTCGAACTTAAAAAACTCCGTTTGTAAATCTACAAAGTTGGATAAAAAAAATTGATAAAAATCCTTTTCGTGCGGTTTTAAGCATGAAAAGTAAGATCAATAACCGCAATAAATGGACATTTTTTATTTTTTAAGATCTCTCTAGATCTGGATCTCTAGATTTTTAAGATCTGATAGAATTGTCCTTATCCTTATTATTACTCTTGTAGAACTGTTTATTATTATTATTCGCTATTGCAGAAGTATTATTTTTATCAATGTTATTACTATTGTTCTTGCCCGACTTATTAAAATTGTACTCTTTTAATATGTCTTATTTTGATGAGTCTTGTTGAATTTTTTTTTCTTTTATTATTGCGGACATAATATTTTAAACGATGTTATTAATATCGTTGTTCTTGTTCAACTTATGAATATTGTACTGTTTTAAGTTATATCTCGTTTTTGTTAGTCTTGGAGACTTGTTTTTGTACCTATGTAGAAATATTATTATACTTATCAAAGCTAGGTCTGCGTTTAGTCCGGTTGGAAAAGTCTTTTTAGCAACCGGTTGGTTAGATTGGGTTTTACTGCGCAAGGATTGTATTTGGCCATGGACTAACATGGCACGAAAAAATAGATAAAATTCCTCTTAGTCTGGTTGACAGACAAATCAGAAATCTAGGTGGACTCCAAACTAAGTAAACTCGCTTTGTATAATAGAAGCAATAAGCACACAAAAAGAAGCTCCTTTCTTCAACTAAACGGAAAGCAATTTCAACTGTTGCAAAAACTCCACAGCCTCCTTTGGGACACCCCCCCCCCCCACTGCGAAACTATAAAAAACAGTTTTAAAGGATGGACGCTTCTAGAGACGGGAGCTTTGTGCTCCTTAGTCAGAGGCCAACAATTCCCCTCCAACTTTAGAACACAATGAAAGCCGTTTTTATAAGCCTTCGTGGCTTTCTTTAATAGATCTCAGTCGAGCCAGAAGCGGAAGAATTGAAGGGCAAATAAAAATGCCCGGAAAAGTCATTATAGTTCGCTTTGTGGGACCTATTTATGAAGGAAAAGGCCTTTTGAACTTTTTGCGTGGTTCTCTTAAGGGTAGTTTGCTGGTTCTTCCACTCGTCATCTTGCCTGTTTGGATTAAAATATCCCTGGTTGATTACCGTAGTAGAGGAATAAATCCTTTTGGTTGGTTCAAAAAGGATGCGGAGTTAAGTTGTTCTTTGCGCGCTTCTTAGGCGTGAAAAAAGGAAGGATCAATAGCTGCAATAGCAGGACGAGACATTTATTTTTTATTTTGTAAGATCTCTAAGTAAATCCTAAAGAATTGTCGTCCTTATTCCAATTATTTATCTTGTATAATTATGTTTATTATTATTATTGTAGAAGTATTATTTTTAACAGTGCCACAGAGCCTGTTCGGACATTTTTTGAACGATTTTAATGGACTGAAGATCAAATTTTTACATGACATTTTTGTGTTTTAAATGTTCTATTTGATAGCCCTTATTGTCAACTATCTTTATACACTTTAATTTCCTTGATAATGATGACTTTTGTAGTATTGACAGAGGTATTTGACCCCATTCTTGTTCCACAATTTTCCAGTCCTTAAATGGTTTTCGGTTGACGTCTCGAAAATGCTCTTTCTAAAAGTCCAAAAGCACAAAAATCCATGGGTGAGACATCTGGAGATTTAGCAGGAATATCAGTAAAGGGCTTGATACCAGTTTCTTGTTCCATTTTTTCCAAGAATTTAATAGTGTATTTAGATGTGTGGCTGCTTGCTTTATCCTGATACAACTCTACTGATTGTTGGCACTGTGGGTAAAGAGGTATTTCTTTTTTGAATATTGGGGATAAAATATGGTCTTGATAGTATGTGGGGAGTTGATTTTTGCATTTTTTTCCACTCTCTTTACTTTTAATTTTCCATTAAATGCAAAACCGGCAACAATCATAAATCTCTTAGAGAAAGTTTTTTAGATTCTTTGAACCATGTTTTAAAATTTTTTTCTCCTCTTTTATGATAAATTGTTCTTTTTTTATTGTAATCATTTAAATACACCCATGCCTCGACTATTGTCAGAAGATTTTTCCATCTTTCTGCAATTAAATGCTTCTCATACAGAATTCTGCATCGAACTCTGTGTTCTGAAATATGTCGTGGAGTTAGACGATGGACATTGTATATTTTGGCATTTTTAAGATTCGAATCACTGTTAATTATTTTATTTACAGTTGAAACTGAAAATTTTAATGACTTTGCAATAGTCCTTTGACTCCAAGAATTTAATAGTCGATTTGGATGTGTGGCTGCTTGCTTTACCCTGATGCAGTTCTGCAGATTGTTGGCACTGTGGGTAAAGATATGGTATTTATTTTTGTAATATTGGGGATAAAATAGGGTCTTGATAATATGTGGGAGTTGATTTTTCCATTTTCCCCTCTTTTTACTTTTAATTTTCCATTATATGCAAAACCGGCAACAATCATAAATCTCTTAGAGAAAGTTCTCACGTTCACTTTGCTATGGTCATTTGACTTGGCGGATTCTCTTAAAATTAAAGATCTTACCTTACAAATATTCTCAGAAATTCTTTTTTTTCGGATACGTATTTGGAAGTATTTTTCCACTTTTACGTTTTTAATTTTCCCATTAATAATATTACTTATCGTACCTTTATATATCGAAAAACCATGACTTTTACAGCGCTTTTGAATAATTGAATAAGCATAATTCTCTTCGGAAAGAGCGCAAACATAGCCTTCCATCCATTGCTTAATTAAAAAGCACCATTTTAAAAGTAAACAAAACTCTTAGTTAGCAGACGATAAGTTATATTTTAACTATTTAACTGGCTGTGAAAATAAAATTATTCATAACATACAATTTTTTTACAGCTCATCAAAATCGTTCAAAAAATGTCCGTACAGCTTCTATATTATTGTTGTTATTCTTGTCTAATTTATTGTTGCCAGTGTCTTTTTAGACTTTATCTTGGTTTATTAGTCTTGTAGAATTATTGTGTTCCTATTAGTTTTGCTATTGCAGAAATATTACTTTTATCACTGGTATTACTATTGTTGTTCCGTTCAACTTATTTTTTCAGATTATTTTAAACTATATTTTGTTTTATTAATCTTGGAGGATTGTTTCAGTTACTATTTTATTTTTGCTCTTGCAGAAGTATTCTTTTTATCAATGTTACTATTTTTGTTTTCCAACTTATTGCACTCTTTTAAACTAGATCTTGGATTTATTAGTCTTGTAGAATTATTCTTACTATTATTTTTGCTATTGCAGAAATGTTATTTTTATCAATGTTATTACTATTGCTGTTCGTGTCCAACATATTATTGCAGACGCTTTTAAACTTCATCTTGTTTTTATTAATCTTGTAGCATTGTATTTGTTACTATTATTTTTTATTATTGCAGAAATATTTTTCCTATTAAAGTTGGAGCAGCGGTAGTCCGGTTCGGAGAGTAGCGGAATAACAAGCGAATTGTTGCTACACTGGTGTTCAAGAGAATCTTCACTTTTGGGCGATTATCTCCAGAACTACTGGACCTATTTTAATGAAATTAGTTATGCACAGAGGTTGAAATAATACACAAATTTAACCGTACAACAGTTATGGTATACACGCATGATCAGTGTGTAAGACTCATCAGCGCAGTAAGGTCTAAAACAGAGGTTACAATATCGACACAAAAAATGGGTTAATAAGGGGTATGGTCACCTCTTACAGTTATACAGCTCTCACAACGTGAATTCATACTGAAAATTAGGCAGTTTATATGAGTCCGTGCGACAGTCAGTCCCACTCCTCCAGCAACGCTGTTTTCAGGTCCTGGATGGATCTGGGAGGGGAAGGAGAATTGCCCTTTGCCCTCCCAAGTGCGTCCCATATATGCTGTATATAGCTTAGGTCTGGCGATATGGCTGGCCAATCCATCCGTCGAATATCTTCACTTTCCAGATATCCATCGACCGACCAGATGAGCTCTAAGTAGACGAGCGTTGTCATCCATACAAATGAAATCAGGGCCAACTGCACCCTTGAAAAGGCAAACATAGACAACCAAGATATCATCCCTATAACTCACAGCAGTTACAGATCCTCACTCAAACACATGGAGGTCTGTGAGCTCATTCAACATGATGTATGCCCAGACCATCAAACCTCCGCTGCCATAGAAGTCTCTTTCTCGGGTGTTGGAGGACAGCTAGTGGGTCCCTGGTTCTGTCCAAATGAACGTACGTCGAGAATCATTGGTTAGACTGAACCTGGACTCATCAGAATAGAACGGTTCTCTACTGATCCCTGGTCCAAAGTCGATGTTCTCTGCACCATGCGACACGGACTTTCCTGTGCATAGAAGTGAGTGGGACGCAAACAGCAAGTCTTCTTGCAAACAGGCCTCTCTCATATAACCTTCTGGAAACAGCAACCCTTGAAACTCGGCTTCTTCTAGCCGCATGAAGGTCACGAGAGATCGTAGAAGTTGTTGCACACCTGTTACACCTCAATGGACAAATATCGATCTTCATTGGCCATCGTGGCTCTTGAACTACTTCGCCCAGACTTTCCCTCTACGGATCCGGTATCCTTAAACTTTTTCCATAAGTTGGACACTATGCTGGACGTTGCATTCAAGTCTAGCAATCTGCACTTGAGACTGCCCTGCTTCCAATCTCCTGACGATTCACCAGCTCATTCCATCATCAAAACGTTGGTGGTTACTCATTGTAACTGTCTGCTTTTGAATTTCACCGAATTTTGCAAAAAAACACCACGATATTCACCGAGGTGTGCGAGCGAACGAAGCGCGGAAATTGTCACGTGCGCTTAGAAAGCCTGTTCCTCTAAATGCACCGCCCACACGAACGTGTACGCTTGAGTAATAGACACTAAGGATTTGCATCTTTGTTTTACTTTTCGTTCAGTACTTTTCGAGAAATTCGCAAAATATGCAAATTATCTCAATTTTCAGCACCAGTACGCAAAGAGGAATGCCTCCTTTCTTATTTTAAGTTTTCAGTTACCCTTTACCTTATTACCTTCAGTTACTCTCCCATGGTAACCGGACTTCTTTACCACTGTTCACTTCTGTTCTTGTCATTTTATTTTTTTCATCAGTACGTTTACTCGAGACGTACTTTTTGCATCATTTTCCCGCATACAAGTTGCTTCAATGCAAACTAGCAATTGAAAACTTTACTGTTCCATAAATTTTGCACATCTGTGTATATTTGTTTTTAAAAATACATACATGGTTTGAAAATCTATAAAAATAAGAATGGAGTGCTTATTAGTACATTGAATATTTTCGACCCATATAAAGTTTTCTATACGTTTTGGGCCCTTCTGATGCAAAATCCGTCTCTTGTGCGTTTGTTGTCTGTCTGTCGTTCCATCTATCTGTATATGTATGTGTTCCAGTACTACGTCCAAACGGTTGAATATATTATAATGAATCTGTATATACTGTGAGTACTTACATTCATTTAGGGACTGAACTTAGTTAAGTTAGTCTATCTGTCCGTCTTCCCATTCTATGTCTGGTTTTGTGTCTGTGTTTGCACAAGTATCACATAAAATTTATCTAACATATTTTAATACAATGCTCTATATATTACAAATTGTATTTTAGTTTAGTGAATACGTTATTTTACATTCCTTTGCTTATATATTTACTTGATAGAATATGACTTGTTCTTATATGTAACAAACATTATTCAAGAAATAAACAAATATACTCACTTCAGAAAAATAACACACAAACATTTCTACATTAAAAAGGACATTTTCTGACCTCTTTATCAGACGAAACAATTCTTATTTTAGTTTATTGCAAAGTTTATAAAGACATTGTTTACTTTTGAGTGATGCGAATGTTATTGTGTATTTGTATAAAGTCAAGACAATAACCAAATATCCATGATTCTAGGACTCAAAAATGAACGGATAAATATTTATACTTTCTGTTCCAAAATGGAACTAAATCAGAAGTCCGGTGACCTGAAAAGAGAAGCTACATCGACGAACTGTTGAATTGTAAATTGAAAATAAATATTTATGGAAATTTAACTGTACAAATTCCAAAAAGGGAAATATACTTTAAAAGCACAAGTATCGGGTTTGTTTATTTTATTTTAAAGTGATCTAAAATTACTTTGTGAATGTATTGTTACATGGGCTTACGATAACTAGCTTGTATTGAGAAAGTAAGAACATGTATATTACGGCTAAAGGATTCAAGAAACATTTACCAAATGCATGTAATGTTCATAAATACTCTTTTACAAACTCGTATATATACTAGTCCTTCGAACATCGATGCAGAATTACATGACGATGGCATTCCGAGCATTCTTGGACCTAGAGATCATTCCAGTTCCAGCTAGAAAATGTGAACGGCAAACTTCAAACTGCCCTTTTTAGATTCATTATAGCTGTTACCAATGAGATTCACACTAAATAGCTGTTACCATTGAGATTCACACCTGCTTATACCATAGACATCATCCCGGTGTCCTGCTGGAATATGCGGGTGACAGAAAACTTTAGACTGCCCTTTCTAGGCGTACTTCTTAACTGGCACCATAGCGATTTCCACCTAATAGCTTTTACCATAAAGAACCTCCTGGTGCTACACTCGAATATGTGGGTAACAGAAACTTCGGAAGACCATTTCTAGACTAATCATTGATGGTACCATTGAGATTCCCACCTGATAGATGGTACCATAGACATCATCCCGGTGCCTTACTTGGATATGCAGGTAACAGAGAACATTAGAATGACATTTCTAGACTGGTACCCTAGGTATTTGCACCCAATAGCTTGTACCATAGACATCATCCTGGTGCCAGTTTCGAATATGTAGGTGGCAGAGAACGTTAGATTTCCCTTTCAAGACTACTCATTAAAGGATTTCTAATGGTACGAAAATATTTCTACGTACCATTGAGATTCACATTTAATAACTCTTACCATTGAGATTCCCATCTAATAGCTGGTACAATAAACATCATCCAGGTGCCTTACTCGGATCTGTTGGGTGACAGGAAACTTCTGACTGTCATTTCTGGACATTTAGTAGACACATCCGATCACTCTTCTTCAGTCAGGGTCATAAAGTTTTACCCCATCGCCGTATATATTTCTACCAACAGGCCAATTCAGCGTTATCTTCTCACCTGTATTCGACTGGTTATGGAAGATCTTATTAGAAACCTCAACTTCGTTTTGGGTTTTAAAGTTTGTAGACTCAGACATAGTTTTATCACAATTTTGTAGAGCTGCCTTGAGGAATAAGAAACAACAGGAATCAAATGAAAAACAATATTCCGCTCCTGTAATATATGGGAAAATATTTCACTGCTTCGGAAAATAATATGTTCCGTACACAATAGCCCATTTAAATAAGGATAAGTATAAAAAATCAATAAAAACTTTAATCTCCGAACACTTTACAAAGCAAATTTAATGATTCTTCTTGTCATTTTTACTTCGGTAACAAACCTCATCCTCTACACCTCTTCGAGATCTATTATAGATAGCTGAGAAGACTTATAAAAATGGCTTCCATTGTGTGTACTGGATCAAAAGCTGCAAGGAATTGTTGATTCCCACCTAAACTCACAAAGCTTTTTACCGTTAAAGTGTCTGTTCTATAAAAAAGTTCTTTGAACACGGGAACCCGAGGGACAAAGTGGAGTTTTTGCAACTGTTGAAATTGCTTTTCGTTTGGTTGGAGAATAAAGCTTCTTTCTGTGTGTCTGATTCTTCTGTCATGTAAACTCAATTCACCAGGTTGACAGTACCAGATATCAGATTTAGCTTTAGTTTTTGAGAGAAAGAAAGGGATGTTGTCATTGTTCCGTTTTCGGAGCCTGAACAAGAGGAAATTTTGGTTGCTGGGTTTTATATAAATAAATTTTTTTTGCAATACCAGTAATTATAGGGGCCGTGGAAGCCAGGTTGGAAGAGTAACGGATTAGCAACCGGACAGTTGCGAATTCGAATCCAACCAAAGACCGTCGCATTACAAAGGGGGCTGATGCAGGTTAAGTCTATCGTGGCATCAAATGTCCTCACTTTCGCCTGGTGTGGAAGTTTTGAGAGTGAGTTGGCAGTTCTAGTGCGACGCTAATTAACCTACTATTACTTAATCTGAGTAAATAAAAGTGGTTCATAATTACTTGGTATTGCCCTCGGATCTGTCCCTTTGGGTTTGATCCTGGACCCTCGCCAATATTCCGTTGTGTTGCTCTAGTGCGACGATAATTAAATGCCTACCTAAATACCTACTTTAATAAATAAAAACATAGTCTAGATTTTTCAGTCTAACAAAGATTCCCTTGAACTCAGAAATATAAAGAATAATGCATCAAAAGGAAACTGATTTGGCCTTTATCTTTGTTTTAAAAATAGCAACGGTCAATTTAGTATCAAACTCAATTTTATGAACGACAGCCCTTTTTACTTTTCGGATTTTCAGCACTATTGCTTCAGATAAAACTTTATTTTCGAGAATCTTTCATTTCGTATACCCTCTAAGGAACTGACTTTTCTCGAATTCTTATGTATTTTTTCCACTGCAGTGTCTTTGGCCAACTGTGCTCTTGCACCATGAAACTCAATTCAATGAGGTTAAGTTCAACCACCTTTTATAAGAGACATTAAAAATGTATCCGAATAATGGCAACTATCGCTTACAGCAGTTGCAGGTTTTCAAAACTCGGATTTAAAAAAGAGAAATTTAACAATATCCCTCTATTTATAAATAATTCAAACATAAAATTAATTTAGAAATTAGTTATTCCTTGAAAATGAAACATTATTCTATAACGTTTAAGATATATTTAGGTAATATTCATTATATTATAAATGCAAATTTGCGTTAGGTTAGGTAGATAATTAACATCACACGGGAGATACACAACGGAGTATTGGCGTCGGTCAGGGATCAATCCCGTAGGGAAAGAATCGAAGAAAACACCACGCCATTTTGAACCAAGGTCAGATGACGAGGAAACACATGTGCTGGCACCCCACTCTCCAAACGTGCACACCACGCCAATGTGAGGATTTTGAGGCCATGAAAGATTTAATGTGCATCAGCCACGATGGTCTTCGGCTGAACCGACTTTCGAATTCGCAACCCTCCGGTTGCTAATCCGTCGCTCCTCCAACTGAGCTACCTGCGGCTCCAGTGCAAATTTGGATTTTGGTACCTAATTTGTTTGGTATGTAGGTATTTTAATTAGCGTCACACTGGAGCAAGACAACGGGCTATTGGCGACGGTCCGGGATCAATCCCTAAGAGAAATACCCGAGGACAGCACCACTATCAGATGACGAAGCCACACCTGAGCTGGCACCCCACTCTCCAAACTTCCACACCATGCCAACGTTAGGACATTTGAGGCCATGACTATTTTAAAGTGCTCCAGCGCTCTTTGTACGCGACGGTCATTTGGTTAGATTTGAACTCCGTTACTTTTCCAACCGGGCTACTACAGCCCTAATTTGTTTATGATAAAGCCATATAAACGTCTTACTCTTCTATATTTCATTGTTATATTCAAGCGTAATGGAGATTTATATTTTGTCAGATTTATGTAAAACTATCATAATAACCCCGCGTTGCTCCAGTTGAATTGATTAAACTTTGATTACTCTTCTCTATCATAGAAAAATGCAAATATCATAGAAATGTGTGCAGTTTTAAATCGATTCTTTGAGCACTTTTTGTAAACTGAGACATCCGGTATCTAAATGGAAACTACATACCTATTTAGAATGATAAATGTTATTTCTTGAATATTGAGTACAGCTTTCATTGCAATCCAATAATATGATTGGAAACTGAAACACAAATGTAAGTTTTACTGCTTTTATTGCTTTGTGGAATCCTACGTCGAAATTTTAAAAAAATATTTGAATTACAACCTACATATACTATATATATATATATAGTTACCCTTCTTATTTTAACGTTAACTGTCTTATTTTAAAAGCACTTCATTTTAGCGTTACCCTCTTTTTAAAGTAGGACATTATCGTCTTATTTTAAATAGATTTGTTTTGCTCGCCTGATTTATTTTCATGAAACCGAATTCTATAAATTATTATGTATTGAATCAATGACGTTTATGGAAAGTTGATGGAAATATACACATAACGATAAGAAACCAAGTAGCAAATCACTTTTATTATCAATGGGTTTTTCGCTTACTCTTTTCTCATAAATTGACTCGTTTCTTTAGAAAATGTCGTATCTTCTCTAATAGCCCATTGTGTTATGCAAAATTGAATGTTTAAAATAATTTAATACCATTTGTCAAAGATTTATAAATTATCGATATATTGCAGAGAAATAAAAAATACGTTCAAAATAAGTATTATAATTTAAATCCTTAAAATATAATTTTTTGGAAAAAAATTGTTTTTCCAGCAATACTTGTAAAATAATCCAAGTTATCGCAATCGTATAGTACTCAATGTCATTCCTAACGGGATTTAGAATTGATTTTGACTTCGGCTTAATCCTAGTATACGTTACACGGTGGATTTGGCGACATTGGCGATGTTTGGCGACATTTGGGAGGGCGATAAAGTTTGCAATCTGTAGTTGTAGATTTGGCGAGATTCGGTGGGTTATTGCTTTTTATCCATTTGCATTTTGGAATTCATGGTGTGATTTTGCGGTTGAGCTTGAGATATATAAATTCGTGAGCTTAAAGATGGCTGAATATTTAAATACGAAATTTTTGATTTATATGCCCTTTTTATGGTATGTTTATGTATTTGCCATTTTCAGGTTACGATTTTCTATGTTTTTGCCTACGCCAATTCTTGGCGACAATCGTAAAAACGTCATTTCGGCGTTGGCGACATTTTTCAAAATCGCGCCAAACGTGTAACGTATACTAGGATTTTACCTTGACTTCCTCTGCCCGCCTAGGACTAATACAACGGGGTTAAATATGTAGCTCATGCTACCAGAAGGGTTCTGAAAAATAAGTGTACCAAATTTAGTGTGAATTGGTCAAACGGTGTAGATTTTCAGAGGCAGGCAGACACAAATAATGCTTTTATATATGTATGATCAAAAATTCAAACGCGCAAAACATTTGAAAAGTTAAGAGTAAAAAAATGCAAACTAGTAAAAAGCCAATATTAGCAAAGAAACCCACTATAAACATTATGTAGTATAATGTAACATAACATAACATATAACGTATGTTTGATTGTTATATATATATATATATACAATCGGTTGTGACCAAAACTTATATAAAATAATTTAATATATTAGGAACGGAACAAAAGTTTGTCAAGACCATTTATTTATGAAATAAAATGAGAGAAATATCCTGCAATAGAGATAAAGAAAGTCTGTTGAATTTGTTTACGGAAAAAGTATAAACTTTGAAGTATTCGTTTACTAAAGGTAATTAAATTGTAATGCACACATCAGTCTTTTCTAAGAAATATCGCGTTTTAATCGAGATAATTAAGAGAGAAGTGTCTTCTAATTTCTCGGGATGTAACTGATTCTAAGAAACCATTTTGAAATAAGCTTTAATTATTAGAGAGTGAAACCGGGAATAGAAAAATATATGTCCACTGTAGAACTAAGATACACCTATGCAAGAACTAGGAAGGTGAACTTATTTGAGTTTTGAGTTACATAGAATTTTACTAGTTTTTGTGACAATAATATAATCATTAATGTTTGGTTTGCATATAATATTTTATACATTTGCTATTCAATCGATTTTTGGAATCCATGATTACGAAGAGGTCTTTTTCAAAGCCTCACCTTCGTTACTTGAAAACACTGACATGAATAAAATATGAGGCGGTTTCCCTGTATAGCTGAATAGTGAGGATGCTAGAAACCTCGGTAGCGCGCTTGGAAGAGTAGCGGGTTAGCAACCGGATGGTTGCGAGTTCGAAACTCAATTGACAAAGACTGCAATGAACATGGGCGTTGGTGCACGCTAAATCGGTCGTGACTGTAAATGTCCTCAGTTTGGCGTGGTGTGGAAGTTTTGAGAGTGGGATACCAGCTCACACACAGGTGTTGACCTCATCTTGACCGGTTTTTATTTACAAGGGGTCCTCAATCTTTTCCTTCGGTATTGATTCCGGATCGTCGCCAATAGCACATTGTGTTGCTCCAGTGCTACGATAATTCAACTACCTACCTACTGAGGGTACTAGCATTTTGGTAATTTGTGGTGTAGCTTGACTTGTTACTCGAATGTAGCTTTAACCTCTTATATATGTTTATAACTAACACCAAATATTGCCCAAAACTGCTATAAATCAAATGAATTCTTATTCAGAAGGTCTATTTTATTCTCCGGTAAAATTTGTTTTGTTTACATTGAAAAGTTTTCATAGATCTTCATTAACCCTTCTGGAGGTTTATGTTGGCGTCGAAGACTTCACTGCTGTGGACAGTCTGACAAAACCTGTTTCAAATTGCCATAAGTTCTGGGCAGGGGAAGGTTGTTCTTCCTACTTAGATCCTCCTCCTTAAAGTAAGAGGACAGTCGACGAGAAATCTCGTCATTAGCGAAATCAATCAGGTGTTGAGAAAAGATATCTCGTCGAAACTATTTGGAAGGTTAAGAAATTTTTATAAAGCAGTGGAGTGTTTAAAAAAGTATACTATGGTGGGTCAGGGGATATTTAAAATAGAGTAGAGTGAGCAATGGTCAAGTCTCAGTACCAAATTTGGTTCCATTCCGTTTATTCGATTTAATTGCAAATGCCTCCAGAGTGAAACTTATTTTACGAACATCCTGTATATAAGGGCAAGATCTACTGATGGTCCGCGATCGAAAGTATGGCCCTCACATGGGAGAGGAGCTGCCGGTACCATGGACATTGATCCCCAGATCATATGTTGGTATGTGAAACGTTTTCGTACCGTAATGGGAAGACTGTTTCACAAAGTTCAACAGTTACATGCTGTTGTAATGTGTCCATAGGAGTAACCGTGGCTGAGTTTGCTCACTGTGTCAACAACCTGCGAATTGTTGACGCCTGTTCTGGGAGTATTTCTTTGCCAATAAAACTTTCCTTGTGTCTGAATGTCCATTGATTGGCGTTCCCTGCCTTTTGTTTAGCGTAGCTTAACCGAATGTGTCATAAACCCAACCAACCGTAATTGAGGTTGGTTGGTTTTATCTTTGCCTGCGGATACTGTGAGAATTTACCGCTTTAGTGGTCTCCTTTGCAAGTGGATCAGTTGGGTTTTCTTGTGGGACATCTTATGGATATATCAGATGTCCAACAAGAAAACTCAGCAGTGATTCAGTGCGATAAAGAAGTCCGCCTTTGGTCAATTGATTTCAGATTATGTGTAAACGGCGTTAGGAGAAGGCTGATATATGCAATAATATGAATGACGATCGCTGTGGATGGTTTTTCTCCGATATCTGTTCCTAAAGCGATAACCTTGTCACTGTTATTGCTTTCGGCATTGAACCAGGCATTCGGCACCAGAATTCATGCTTACGATGACAATTGTGGAAATGGTGTGTTTAAGTTACCACCAGTCTCCTAATTTAACCACAATAGACATACAAGACACAAAATCACACCAGACTGCCAACTCGTGGGATGTGGACTATAACAATTGCATAAAATAAAAGAAGACAAATATATACACACGGAAGTTAACTCTGAGTTTCACGAGATTCCGAGTTGTGAATTATTACTTTCCCGCACAACACACATAATGACTCAATGATCACGTCTATTGGTTGTAAGAAGCCCTCGGCAGCCAGGTTGGAAGAGTACTGGATCCACAACCGGAGGGTTAAAAGCTCTAAAACTCGATCCAAAGACCTTCGTGTACGTTCGTGCCTATGCACGTTAAATATGTTTTTACCTCACATTGGCGTGGTAATGAAATTTTGAGAGTGGGGTTCCACCTTAGTGCTTGACTTCGCCATCTGACTCCAGTTCGAAATTGCAAGATTTTGACCTCGATCTTTCCCTTCGTGATGGGGAGGTAGTTGGATTAACGTCACGATGGAATAACACGTTGAGCAATTGGCAACGGTCCTGGATATACCCCGAAGGGAGAGATCAGACTACCACACCTTGAACCATGGTCAGATGGCGATACAATAGCAGGAACCTAACTCTTCAAACTGCAACGCTACTCCGACGTGAACACATTTGAGGTCGCGACAGATTTAACGTATACCAGCCCACACGTACACGACGATCTTTGGCAACACGGAGTCTAGAACTCGTAACCACCCGGTTGCTCTTCCAACCGGGCTATCGCGGCCCTATTTTTGAGGTGTTGCGTTACCTAAATACTGGTCCGCGACCTAATCTCGTTCTCGGACATGGAGTACAGATGGGAAATGCCAATTGGACGGTTGCGAGTTCGAAACTCCACCAAAGACCGTCGTGTACGAGGTGGACTGGTGCATGTTAAATCTGTTGTGCCTCCAATGTCCTCACATTGGTGGGTTGTGGAAATCTGGAGAAGGAGGTGCCAGGACAGGTGGTACCACGAGGTGCAGTTCTCGGATCTTTCGCTTCGGGATTGATCACGGTCCATCTCCAATAGCTCGTTGTGTTGCTCCAGTGAGCGTTAATGAAGCTACCTACCTCAGAAGGTTAGGGCCTTCGTGGCTTAATGGTATGTCCACTGCCCTATTAACCTGGGAGTTGTAGACGCAGCAGGTTCGACAACTCCCTGAGTGTATTTCTCACTTCTGCGTCAGTAAGTTTCCTTGTAGGAGTATGTCTGTTACTTTCCGTTGTCTATATTGTGTTAGCTCAACATGGCCAAATATGGCCCATGTATCCTTAAACACAAAAAAACCTCAGATTTCTAAACATTGCATACTATGCGTATTATTTCTATTTCATGAAGTGTTGAGTTGTCTAAACACTGGTCTGTCATCCTATCTTGGGTCCAGGGCCGCGGTGGCCCGGTTGGAAGAGTAACGGACTAGCAACCGAAGGGTTGCGAGTTCGAATCCAGCCAAACACCGTCGTGTACAAAGGGGGCTGGTGCACGTTAAATCTGTCGTGGCCTCAAATGTCCTCACGTTGGCGTGGTGTGGAAGTTTGGAGAGTGGGGTGCCAGCTCAGGTGTTGCCTCGTCATCTGACCGTGGTTCAAAATTACGTGGTGTTGTCCTCGGATCTTTCCCTTTGGGATTGATCCCGGACCGTCACCAATAGCCCGTTGTGTTGCTCCAGTGTGACGTTAATTGAAATACCACCCCCCCCCTATCTTGGGTCCGGTAGGTACGTATTTTAATTAATGTCAGACTGTAGCAACATAACGGGTTATTGGTGACGGTCCGGGTTCAAACCCGAAAGGGAAAATCAGAGGACAACACGGCGTAATTTTGAACCACGGTCAGATGGCGAGGTCACACCTGAGCTGGTATCCTCTCCAAACTTCCGCACCACGCCAACGTGAGGACATTTGAGGCCACGACAGATTTAACGTGCACCAGCCCCCTTTGTACACGACGGTGTTTGGCTGGATTCGAACTCGCAACCCTTCGGTTGCTAGTCCGTTACTCTTCCAACCGGGCTACCCATTCCCAAAGGGAAGGGAACCTAGGACATCTACACTTAATTTTGAACCTCAGTCAGGTGACGAGGCAAGATGAGGTGTCCCCCACTTTCCAAACTTCCACGCCAACGTGAGGACATTTGAGGCCTCGACGGACTTAACGTGCAGCAGACCGCTTTGTACACGACTGTCTTCGGTTATATGCGAACTCGCAACCCTCCGTTGCTAATCCGTTACTCTTCCAACTGGGCTACCTGTGTCCGGGGTACTGAGGGGGCTGGTAGGTTCTCCCCCAATCCCGGAACAAACTAATGAATATGAAATGAAGTTCGAGAAGTTCATTATTCTAATGGCCGCGTGAAACACGATGGTAGCTTACGAAACAAAAAACAGCGGAAAAGCTACGTCTGAAGACATTTTCGGGAGGAGGCATATTTCTCCTCTGATTAGCTCACCTCCTCCAAGATTTAATAGCGGGCACCTCATGGGAACGCCCCAATACCGTAGCCCTTTCGCTACGACCCCTAATCACGCTACGCACGGAAATACCCCGCCGACCCGCACCAGATGGCGCTGCGAACGGGACAATTCCCGAAGCTGGCCGGGAAAGCAGAGGGATTGCAGTTGCCTTCCAATTCGGACTTCTCCGCTTTTTGCTCCGGGACGATTCATTAAAAGTTCATTTTGAACCGACCTCAGGGCCCCGATTCGGTTTGAGTGCAAGTTTTTAATTTTTGGAGTGGTGGTTACGGAATGGTGTTGAGTGCCGAGTTTGCGAGTGTTTGAGTATGTTTGGTGCCGGTGTTTCGCGTGCAGGATGATGGGGATTGCGAGGTGGTGCGAGTACTGAATTTGCGGGAACTTTTCGGCGAATTTAAGTTTGGTGTGTTGCGGTTCGGTTTTCGTTTTCATATGGCTTTGGATTTGCTGCGGGTCAACTCGGGGGTTGTGCTGATGTGTCTGTGGCTGCTCTATTGCACTTTCGCAGAGGAGGAAAAAGATAGTGAAGGTGAGTTCGAAATGTGTTTTGTTTAATAGTTTAACTCTCCTGGAGGTTTTTCGATGTGGTATCTCCATTAGCATAACTGGATAGATATCTTGTCATTACAAGAAAACTGACCAGATCTTGATCTCGCCATCAACTAATCTTGATGGACGAGAAATCTCGTCATTAAGAGAAAACACTGACCAGATCTCGATCTCATTATCAAAACATTGGCAATATCTTGATCGTCATCGGCAAAATTGGTTCAGACCTTGATGGACGAGATACCACGTCGAAACTACTTGAAGATTGCGATATTTCAAGTTGAAAAATGAACCCTCCTGGTGGTTGTATTGATGAGGTAATCTCACTATTATCAAAACTGAATAGATCTTGATGGACGAGATATGTCGTGAAAACAAGAAACTGACCAGATCTTGATCTCGCATCAGCGTTTCTTGATGACGAGGTATCGCGTCATTAGCAAAATTAGTCAGATCTTGATGGTCGACGTACCTCGTCGAAACTACTCGGAGGGTTAAGATATTTCATGAATTCAAAGTTTAACCCTCCTGTTTTCGATGAGGTATATCACCTTTAGAAAAACTGAATAGATCTTGATGAACCAGGTATCTGATCAAAACAAAAAAAACTGACCAGATCTTGATCTTGCCATCAACTAATCTTGATGGACGAGAAATCTCGTCATTAGAAGAAAACACTAACCAGATCTTATTTTAGTCATCATCGAAACATTGGCAATATCTTGATGACGATATATATCGTCATCAGCAAAATTGATTCAGATCTTGATGGACGAGATACCTCGTCGAAACCATTGGAGGGTTTAGATATTTCAAGAGTTCAAAGATTAACCATCCGGTGGTATTGATAAGGTAATCTCGCCATTATCAAAACTGAATAGATCATGAACGAGATATCTCGTCAAAACAAGAAAATGGACTAGATTGTGTTCGTGCCATCAAGTCATATTGATGACGAGATATCTCGTCATTAGCAAAATTGGTCAGTTGATGAAAAGAGATCTTGTCGAAACCACTTGGAGGGTTAAAAGTATGTGATCCATCTTGAATATGGTGAATGATATATTTCTTATGTATGTTGTGTTGAATAATATTTATAAATACGCAAAAGTGATCTTAGATTTTTGTGATCTCCCATTGAAGTACTTAATTTAAATGTCTTGTTTAATGTTTTGGTAGAATTATTTCCCATCCAGATTTCTCTAACATAATTAGGGCTTATACATTCAATATACCTCGCAATATTTCCATAAGGTATGGATTTCTATGCGAGTTTTATTTCATTATTTCACATGTATGTAATATTTTAAATTACGTTAATAGAGTGGTACTTAAAAGTATAAAGTGAATGTAAGTATCCATAGAACTAAAACGGGATTATTACTCATTTTAATTATACCAATGATAAAATATATTAAGCTTATTAAGTCAATGCTTAAAATACGACTTTGAATTCTCGATTCAGGTGATCAGGTTTAACCTTTTGAAAGTTTCACGCAAATTAATTTGTTTTATAATCTGAAGTATTTCCTGCATTTTGACTTGTAAAGAGTTTTGACCTTGATCAATATCTCTCCTGCGATTCTTTCAACCAGTACATGCGAGTATTTAGTCATTCCATGTGTTGTGTAAAAGCAGTACTACACTACTCGGAAATCTGGACGCTAAGTTTAAATTATCAGACTTCAACAATAGAAGTTTTAAAAGAAAACTCGCCTTTAACCCTCCTGGTGGTTGCCTCAACAAGGTATCTCGTCATTATCAAAGATAACCATATCTTAATGAACGAGATATCTCGTCTTTAGATAAACTGACCCCATCTTAATCTCGACCCCTTAATGAAAAAATCGGCGAGATTTGATGACGAGATCTCTGCATAATTAAAATTAATCTATCCTGATGGACGAGATATCTCGTCCAAACCACTTTGAGTGTTACTGAAGCACATTACAGATTTAAATGTAGTTCTGTACGGTTTAGCAATGCGTAGTTTTTAAGAACCCACTCTAAACCTCCTGGAAGTTGTCTCGACGTGGTATCTTGTCATTACAAATCTGATCAAGTATAGGTGGATGATATTTCTCGTCATTAGGTAAAAATCGGACCAGCCTTTAATATCCGTAATCAAAATCTCGTCAATAGCTTGATGCGCTATTTTCAATTTTTGATGATAACGAGATCAAGATCGGATCCGTGGTGATTTTGCTATTGATGAGATATCTCTTCAAATAGCAAAATTGGTCGGATCTTGATGAACGAGTGATCTCGTCGAAAACACTTGGAGGGTTAAGCATTATTTCTCAAAGTAACCCTAGTGAAGCAAAAAATGACAAATGACCGTAGTGGCAAACCAAACACATTCATAACATCAAGGCAATATTAAGAAATCAATTTTTTTTTCGTAGGATTACTTTAATATTTAGTTTAACTATACACAGACCCGATGATTTTTTAGGCAATCCAATGGTGGCATAACAATATATTATTTCTATAATGAATATTCGAATAGGTTGTTTTAAATTCCAGTTTGATAATAAACACAAGAATGAATAGCATGGAATGAAAAACATTTAGGTCTTAAATGGCTAAACATATTCCCGTTTCGGGTAAAGTGGCTTAACTGAGAAAAATAAATGTTACAATATAGCCAAAATTGCAAAACTTTCTGAACATTTGATTTTTCAATTTAATAGTTCGATGTGTTGCTCTTCTGCGACAGTAATTAGAATACCTGCCCCAAACAATCCAACCAACTTGTCCTTATTCCATACGTGACATCACTTGGTTTGACGGTTTTTAAACAACGGACCAGAATTTCAGCGCTTCAATACAATTACAACGAATAAATTTCAAATTGATATCTAACAGTTGATCGGTCAACACTTATCAGATTGGACATCAAACATTCCCAAACCGGCGATAAACTGCATTTTACGATAACCCCCTATATGTATAATGCGAGAGCATTCGGATAGATGATCTTCGCAGAAATGGTTTGTTTACTATAAAAATCCCTCGTTAAAATTAATAACGAATCCCGTCAAAACGGTGATACATCAAATTAATTCTTAACAGGAAATATTTATTCTTCTGAAGTTGTGTATGTTTAAATGAAAACCGTCTCTTAAGGTAGTTAGAAGAGCAACGGATTAGCAACCCGAGGGTTTCGAGTTCGAATCCAGCCAAAGACCGTCGTGTACAAAGGGCGCTGAGGTACGTCGTGGCCTCAAATGTCCTCTGTTGGCAGTGGAAGTTTGGAGAGTGGGGTGCCAGGTCAAGTGTTGCCTCGTCATCTGACCGTGGCTCAAAATTACGTGGGTTTTTCCTCGCTTTCCCTTTGTAAAAATACCTACCTTAAGAAAGGTAGAAGGGCCGCGGTGGCCCGGTTGGAAGAGTAACGAACTAGTAACCGAAGGGTTGCGAGTTCGAATCCAGCCAAACACCGTCGTGTACAAAGGGGGCTGGTGCACGTTAAATCTGTCGTGGCCTCAAATGTCCTCACGTTGGCGTGGTGTGGAAGTTTGGAGAGTGGGGTGCCAGCTCAGGTGTTGCCTCGTCATCTGACCGTGGTTCAAAATTACGTGGTGTTGTCCTCGGATCTTTCCCTTTGGGATTGATCCCGTCACCAATAGCCCATTGTGTTGCTCCAGTGTGACGTTAATTGAAATACCCAAATACCCTAAGAAAGGTAGATAGGTATTTTAAATAAGGTCAAACTGGAGCAGCACAACGGGCTATTGGTGACGGGCCGGGATCAATCCCAAAGAGAAAGATTCGCTCTCTCTTAAGCAAACATTAACTTGATGTACATCAGATAAACCAATGCGATAAAGATTAATATTTAAAAGAATATTTGGGCCGCGGTGGCCCGGTTGGAAGAGTAACGAACTAGCAACCGAAGGGTTGCGAGTTCGAATCCAGCCAAACACCGTCGTGTACAAAGGGGGCTGGTGCACGTTAAATCTGTCGTGGCCTCAAATGTCCTCACGTTGGCGTGGTGTGGAAGTTTGGAGAGTGGGGTGCCAGCTCAGGTGTTGCCTCGTCATCTGACCATGGTTCAAAATTACGTGGTGTTGTCCTCGGATCTTTCCCTTTGGGATTGATCCCGGACCGTCACCAATAGCCCATTGTGTTGCTCCAGTGTGACGTTAATTGAAATAAAAAAAAAAAAAAAATAAATAAAAGAATATTTATTTCCTAAAAAAATTTATATTTTTGTTTCAAAATCTATATAGATATTTCAATCTTGTCTTTTTCGTTTTATAAGGTTTATATTAAATTCTTAAAAACAGAACTATAAATAGAAAATCCTGAAAACTCATTTCCAAAGAAAAAGGATTTCCACTAGGAAACTCGATCGCAGAAAAGTCGAGCTATTTTGATTCCTCTACGAACATTCGCAGTTGAAGATCGTCATCATTTTATGCAAATAATGTATAAAAATAGATGCTGAAATTTAATATTGCGAAGAAATAGAAAAGAAAGCTGTCATTTCGCCGTCATATAACGCCCTGAATCGATTCCCATTCAAATATATAAAATTTTCCATAACTTTTTGAAATGTTGATAGCTTTATAAAATTTATGAATGATAAAATTATTTCTAAGACCCACAGCTCTTCGTAGATTTTAGGGCCGCTGTAGCCCAGTTGGAAAAGTTACGAGTTCGAATCCAAATAGACTCGTGTACAAGGGGGGCTGGGGTACGTTTAATCTGTCGTGGCCTTTAATGTCCTCACGTTGGCGTGGTGTGGAAGTTTGGAGAGTGGTGTGCCAACTGAGATGTGACCTCGTCATCCGACCGTGATTCAAAATTACGTGGTGTTGTCTTTCGCTTCGGATTTGATCCCGACAGTCGACAATAGCCCGTTGTGTTGCTCCATTTAGACGTTAATTAACTATCTATGAGAAATGATGCTAGGAAGAATTATATTTTTTTACTTTGTTTATTTGCTATGTGGTCGTGTTTTGATATAAGAGAGATAATCTATTTTTGCTTTGATAGAGAAGTACATAAGAAATAAGTATATGGTCCTGATGGTAATAAATTTGATTTAGACCTTCTCACTTCGCGGAATATTTAAAAAATAATTTTCATCACAACCTTTGACCTTGTCATCTGACCATGGTTCAAAATTACATGTGGTCCTCTAATCTTTCCCTTTGGGGCTGGTGTCGCACCTTTGCCAATAGTCCATTGCAATACTCCAGCGCGACATTAATAACCTACCTACCGTTATGACTGATGAAAATCCAATAAATTATGGAAAACGTGTTAACTTATGCTTGCGAGATAGATTTCGCTTATTTAGTAACAAGCCCAAATTCAAAAGGGTCACTAAACTGCAATTGAAATATTCGTGTTTTAAATCTTACTGCATAACACAAACGTATAGCCTGATGGTTAGAGCTCTGGCCCTCGGATCAAAGGGCTCTGGATTCGAATCCCGGGTTTGGCATTCGCAGTGGTTCGGAATCCACTTCATGTATGGACATTAGACATCGTGTAGCGAAAAATAACTAGAGCTACAAGCTTAACCAAACTCTAAAACAATAGTTTGATTTTTTTAATGGAGACCGTTGTAGCCCGGCTTAAAGAGTAGCGTATAAGAAACCGGAAGGTTGCGAGTTCGAAACTCGATCCAACCAAAAACCGACGTTTGTGTAGCGGCTCGTGCATGTGAAACCTCTAGTGGCCTCGAATGTCCTCAATTTGGCATGGTATTGAAGTTTGGAGAGTGGAATACCATCTCAGGTGACCTCATCTCATCGTGGTTCAAAATGAGGAAATATCCTTGGATTCTTCGGAACGGATCCCGGACCATCGCCAATACCCCGCGTGTTGCTGCAGTGCGACGTAAATTTAACTACCTACCTCTTTTAAAAATGTGAACGACAGGGTGAGTCTAAATTGTTTTTACAAAATAAGAGGGATGATAGTACCCATCCAGACGAGCAATAATTACCATGGAAGGTAGAGTCGCATTCCACTCTGAGGCAGAAAAGAGTCAAATTAGAATTTGAACATGAACTTACAACAGTGTTGGGAAAGCGAATGAACGATACCAAAAGTTGCACAATCGAATTTATTGATCAGAGAAAAACTCACAGCAAGTGCTCAATGTGGCGGCCACGCGTGTCGTTGCACAGTTCACACCGGCGAAGGAATGACTGGTGCACCCTCTCGAAGATTCCTGGTGTTGTGTTAATTTTGTCTGCGGTAACACCGATTCTCGCTACGAGATCTTCAGCCGAGTCCACAGGCATATGGTACGCTAAAGATTTCATATGCCCCCAGAAGAAAAAGTCCAGTAGGTTGATGTCCGGTGAGCGAGGAGGCCAAGCCACAGGTCCGCCACGTCCGATCCAATGTGCGGGATGTGTGGCATTCAAGAAGTGCCGCAACGTGCTGGAAAAGTGCTTACAGAGGCGATGACTTGTTCATGCTCGACGCGTTTCGACTTTACTCTTTTCTGCCTCTCAGAGTGGAATGCGACCCTATGTTCCATGGTAATTATTGCTCGTCTGGATGGGTACTATCACCCCTCTTATTTTGTAAAAACAATTCAGATTCACCCTGTATACTTAAGTTTCGGAAATTCTAATTACTCTTTTAAGCTTGATAACCACAGGCATAAAAATGAATTTTCAGTCTGGTATCGCTAACAAAGTTTTTAGTGATTGCTGATTGCATGTACTTTAAAAGACTTTCAAGATATCCGATCATTATTTTTCAGAAAGACAAAGCATGTGCAGATAAAACCCTTTCAAAGATATCTCGTTGTTTTATGAAAGTTCTTATGTGAATTAATTACTATCTCAAGCATCCTTGCTTATATCAGAGGTCTAGAATATTTTTTAAGTAAGTTTGATTACCGCTTTCTTCAATATCTATTTGAAGTGTCATTAAAGGAAAAATCCATTCAAGACTCCTTTTTTGTTTGTTTCCTTATCTGGTACAGACATCAGTCTAGAAACGAAAGCCTCTTTCAACAGCTTCTAAATTATTCACTAATTAGAACTACTTTCAGGTCATACAAAAATTAGATGTTTTCGAGACAAAAATTTCTGAGTTATATTCAGAATAACACAAAACGAGGATTTTACCTCGTGTTGGGAGATAGGTAGGTATTTTAATTAACGTCGCACTGGGAGAAACACAACGGACTATTGGCGACAGTCCAGGTTCAAACCCGAAGGGAAAAATCTAAGGACAACACCACGTAATTTTGAACCACTGTCGATGACGAGGTCACACCTGACTTCAACACCACGCTAAGTTGAGGACATCTGAGGTCACGACAGATTTAACATGCACCAGCTCCGTTTGTATACTATGGTCTTGGGATGGATTCGAACTCTCGATCCTCCGGTTTCTAGTTCTTTACTCTTGCAACCGGGCTACCATGGTCCTACTTCCTGTTGATCAAACGTAATATATAACGGAGGTTTTAATATTGTCCAGGGGGGTATTTCAATTAACGTCACACTGGAGCAACACAACGGGCTATTGGTGACGGTCCGGGATCAATCCCAAAGGGAAAGATCCGAAGACAACACCACGTAATTTTGAACCACGGTCAGATGACGAGATATTGTTCGGCATTTAATTGAATTTACGTTGAGACGAAGTTAGTGCCATATATCAAATCGAAATTCCTTGTTTGAAGTTTCCATTGATGAAGTTGGACGCGGTAGACCGTTTGGAAGACCAACGGATTAGCAACCGGAGGGTTGCGATTTAGAATCCAACCAAAGACCGTGTACAGAGGGGTCTGGTGCACGTTAGATCTATTGACCCCGAATGTCCTCACATTGGCGTGGTATGAATGTTTGGAGAGTGGGATGCCAGCTCAGGTGTGACCTCGGCATCTAACCGTGATTCAAAATTAGTGTTGTCTTAGGATCTTTCCCTTCGGGTTTGATCCCGGACCGTCGTCAATATCCCATTGTGTTGCTCCAGTGCGACATTAAATAAGATACCTACCATTGATGAAATGGAGCTGTTGTGGCTATGGGGTATGTCCGCTTGGTTGCCAACCTTGGAGTTGTAGGTGACTCAGATTCGATTCCTTTGAGGTGCATTCCTCCCGTGGTGTATTTCTTTCTACTGAGTCGGTAAACCTTTGTGTTTGTAAATCTATTACTTGATATTGTATGTCTTGTGTCTGGCGCAGCATGGCCAAATATGGCCCTTGTGCAATAAAGCAACCCTACCAATTATGAATTAAGTAGGAATTGGTTATTGACGTGATGCCCATTCTTACAAAAAGCAGGTTCCGCCCATAGACATGCAATATAAGTAGACTGAGCATTGCTATTGAGAAGAGCTTCAGAAAGTGTAATTAACATGTCGACTAGTAGAAACGTGACTTCCGTGTTTTGTATTGACTTGCTTGGCCGATTTGGCAACTTACCTCGTTTGGCGATATAACATCTTACGGCACAGTAGGTGTGCTAATATATATTTTTGGAGTGGATAATTAAATTGGTGAAGTCTACTACGTTGTGCGGACCAATCAGATGAATTAATAGATGAGCGTTTTCTATGGTCCAGTTGACCAATCAGACAATGAATGTTCGTTTCCTCCGGTAGACGAAAGTAATTGGAGGGTCACTTTGCTACTTGTTGCAATCGCATCACTCTGGGCACATAAAAAAAGCTACCATTTCTCACTCCACTTTTATATTTCCTCTTTTGTTCCGCGGCTACATCACACCACACAGGACTTTTGAGCCACGACAGATTAAACTCGCACTAGCCCCCATGTATACGACGGTCTTTTGTTGGATAGAGTGTCGAACTCAGCCCGCTGGTTACTTATCCGCTTGGCTATCAACTGGTCTACCGTGGCCAAGGCAACGGTCCTGGATTATCTGAAGGAGAGATCCGAAGACAACATCTCGCAAGAAACTTGCGAGTTTAACTCCGTAGGTTCGATTTCTACCTGAGTGTATTTATCTCCTGTGTCAGTAAGGGGCCGATGTAGGTCGGTTGGTAGTGTAGCGGACAAGCAACCGGAGGGTTGCAAATTCGAAACGCGATCGAACCAGACTGGTGCACGTTAAATATGTCGTGTCCTCAAATGTTCTCACGTTGGAGTGGTGCGGAAGTTTGGATGGATCAGGTATATACCTAGCCATCTGATATTGATTCAAAATTACGAGGTATTGTATCAGAACTTTCCCTCTGGGATTGATCCCGGGCCGTCGCCAATAGCCCGTTTTGTTGCACCTGTGCGACGTTAATTCAATTACCTACTTACCTACCTGTGTCTAAAACTTTCATTGTGTGTGTTTTTCCAGTACTTGATCTTGCCTGAATTGTGTGTATGGCGCAGCATGGCCAAATATGGCCCTTGTGCCATGAAACCCAATCAAAGAATATGTCTTTCAAGTCAGCAGAGGAATTTAAATACTATTGCCAAGACTTATTGTAATTTCAAGAATAATATCTATTTAAATTAATATGTATTTAAATTGAAGGTATTTTACTTTAAGTGTATCTATGGGATTTTGTCATACGTATTTCCTTCTCCTAGAAAAGAAAATTTAATCTGTTATATCCTTGATTAAGTAAAATAATCCTTTAGATTCCCATCATTTTAAACGCCGCAATAAATTTGATTAATTATTTTCATTTGTTACGCTTCTATTCTGAATGTACTTGCATACATTTCTATTACTGTAATCACCAAAAATGTTCTTACATTGTTATTGAATCCCAATGCATGAATATAAATTTTCTTCGTAATATTAATATATATTTTGCGTTAAAACTAATGCAATTGGTTATCATTACCTCCGGGATAAATAATACTCATGAAAGAAGGGAAGCACATCAGTTTGTCTATGTGATTATGCGCTTTTTGGCTCTTCACCAAAAATTCTTATTGCTATATTCGAAGATATTCTGTAGTGAAGTATAAGAGATAAATAGAACAGTATTTCGACGTTGTTTTTTATTTGGCGAAGATGACATCTATATAAAAGAACTGTCATAAATTAATTCATTGAGTCCTGTGTTATGCGGGCTGAATGAAACGGATTGTTGATACCGTCTGGAACATAATTTTTTGCTTTGGATGCTGCTTATTCGCAGTAAAGGCTCTTTACTTTGTGCGTAGGTTTTTCATAATTTTCTGTTTTATTAAGAATTTATGAATTTCTCTAGTATATATTCTACTAGCTGAATTTACCCGGCGCTGCTTGGGTGGTGAATATGTAGCCTACGTTACCCTATAAACGATATGATGCTGAGCGATTTTCGACGCAATCGCATCCATCTGCACCATACTCTAAGAGTCTAAGAACCTCCGAGGTCATCTTGAGAGGCGACTCCTGTAGATGTTAACTGACGTCATATGTACAGCCAGACCGGGAGAGCGCCCCCTAGCAGGTGCTCTGTCCAGGATGACGGGACGTCACACCCCTCTGCACACCCAAGACAAATAGAACGGGGGTTAATATGTAGCCTACGTTACCCACAGGGTTCCAAAGAATAAGTGTACCTAATTTGGTGTGAATTGGTCAAACGATATAGATTTGTATAGAGAACAGACAGATGCCAACTCTGCTTTATATGTATGGATTATTTAAAAAAAGGTCGAAAAATAATGTACTATTTCTCCCATCCTTCATGATTAATATGGATACATTTGCTGAAATCGACGTGGAGAACTTATTTTCCCACTTCCCTTAAGGCTGGTGATTCCTTTTATGAGGATTAATGTAATATGTAAACCGAAACCGGAATTTAAATGGTGAAAGTAAACTCGGAATTCGGTCGGCCAATGCTACACTAGCAACTAGTAGAGGTAGGTATCATTAAATTCCCTGATATAAGACAACTTTTAAATATTTTTCTGGTAAGCCACATAAAATGTTTTTGAACATCAGGAGGAACCAGTTATTTGAAAGTGCTTTCTAAATGAGCTTTAAAGGTTCACTTCCAGTCACAACTTTCTTCAATATTCTTGATGTGCCTGTTAAATTCGTAGATCCGGAAATTCTTATCCAGAAAAAACTCTTTGGGATTATAATGGGTATGAGATCAATATCTTCCGCGAAGAAACTCCTTAACTGACAATTTTACAGTGCAGATGTTTAGATTTTCGGTTTAAAGACGTTTTACTATAGGTTAAAAATACAAAATTATACACATTTTAAGTGTTATATTTATTTCAAAAAGATTACACAATAAAAATACATTTCGATCATCATGAAAACAAGCCCTGGTGGAGATGTCGAATCCGGGGCACTAGCGATTTATCGCCAAATATGGTAACCTTGGTGTTTTGATCCAGCTTTATGGCAACTCTATGCAAAAGGTTTTTCGCTGCATAGTGAAAAACCTTTTTCTGTGTTTCGCGTAGGAAAGTCCGCGGTTTTTTTTAACGACCATGCTGGCTTTGGACGCCATCTTTATTTGGCGACAAAAATTGCTTGGCGACAAACATGCCCCGGATTCGACATCTTTACCCAAGCCCTTAACCTTTAACCCTCCTGATGGTTATCTCGACGAGGTTACTCGTCATTAGCAAAACTGACTGTACAGATGGATCTAGCGCCTCGTCTGGTGGCAACGTTCTTGGCGCACTTTTAATAGTAAGTTATGGTAGGCGAAGGAAACTCATCTTGGTGGAGATGTTGTATCCGGGGCACTAGCGATTTATCACCAAACATGGTAACCTTAGTGTTTTGATCCAGCTTTACGGCAACCCAATGCAAAAGGTTTTTTACGAAGGAAAGTCCGTTTTTTTATAACAAATCGAATCGCCATGATGGCCGCCATACTGGTTTTGGACTCCATCTTGATTTGGCGACCAAAATTGCTTGGCGACAAACATGCCCCGGATTCGACATCTTTAACCTCAACTTTATTAGGGTTATTCCCGTTTTTATGGCAACCCCAATGATTAAAAAGATATTATATTTGTAAAGATTAAAAATCTAAGATTTATTTCCTTGGCGACATAAAAAGTGCGCAAAAATTGCGCCAAGAGCGTTGCCACCAGACGAGGCGCTAGATAGAGCTGTACCAAACTGACCTGATCCCCATCTCGTCATAGTAAAAAAGAAAATATCTTCGTTCCTTCGGCATCATTATTGTTGACGAGTATCTCGTCATTAGCAAAATTGGTCAGATCTTGCTCCACGAGATATCTCGTCGAAACCACTTGGACAGTTAATTTTATTTTAACAACGAAGCACCTCAGTACGAAAACGCCGTAACGCAGCCCAAACTACCGTTCCCACTCCGCGGTTACTTTTTGTTACTATTCCAAAAACATCTGTGTGCCTTATCGCGTTTTACCCCGTGCAGCCACAGAAAATCACGTCTCCGATAAAACTTTTATGGCCAATAAAGCTGTCTGCAGAGCCACGCGGTGCGTTGCGGATTCCGCATTCGGGCCCGAACGCGCCTCTGTTTGTTGTGTGTAACAAGGGGTTAAGGTACTTTCAACCGATGTGGGGATGCATGGGGAGGAATAAATTTATTCCGAAGCGTATTGTTCTAGTCTTTTGTTCTAGTGACTCTTTTTGGATTGAATTCAAAACGAATGCTAAATTAGAAATGTCGCGCTTGAATTGCAGCGGTACTTGGAGTCTTGAGATGAATTTAAAATGGGAAATTTCATGCTGTGCAACTACGGTTATCGATTGTTTTGTACCGTAACAGATGAAACGTATAGCTCTATAACGTATTGCATAAACATTTTAATTATCTTTTAGAAATATTCATTTTTGAATGAAAGCTCAGGATGTTGATCATGGTCTTATGATCCAGGAAATATTGAAGCGTAAACTTTGAAATTTGATAGCCTGATTTTGATAATTAGAAGCTGAAGACCATGGTGTACGTGGAAGCTGTTGCACGTTAAATCTATCGTAGTCTCAAATGCCCTCCCGTTATCGTGGTGTGAAAGTTTGGAGACGGGTAGAGCCAGTTCAGATGTTGACCTCGTCATCTGACCGTTCAAAATTATGTTTTCCTCGTGTCTTTCCTTGGGGATTGATCCCGGACCGTCGCCAATATCCCGTTGTGTTGCTCCAGTGCCATGTTGCTTAATTACCATTGCCACCATTACCATTCATGTTTGTAATATTTAGAAAAATATACCATTTCCATTTTTCTTTAGCAACTTATAAGTTATTCGTAGACTGCAGGTTTGATTTCTGCCTGAGTATATTACTGTCTTCTGTATCAGTAATACTTTCTTTGTGTTTATGTCCATTACGTGACTTTGCTTTACGTATGTTCATTACTTGTGTTTGGAGCAGCACGGCCAAATATGGCTCTTGCGCCATGAAATCTAATTCATAATTACTTGATGTTATCTATCTTGCATTTGGCGCATCATGGCCAAAACACCAAAACCAACCAACATTTCTTCTCCATCCTTTGTTCACGAGATACGACTTTTTATTTTTGGACCTCGCGGTACAAAATCTAAATCAACCTTTGTTTACTACAAAAGATTGTCGTTAGCTTTCTTAGGTAGCCTTATACCATGAACAAATGAGGGACGTCGTGGCTCAGTGGGTATTCCAACTGCTCTAACAACCTTCGAGTTGTAGACGGTACAGGTTCTATTTCTATCAGGTGCATTCCTCCCTGGATGTATTTCTCTCTTCTGCGTCAGTAAAAGCTTTCATGTGTGTATGTTTATTACTTGATACTTTTGTCGTGTCTGGGGCATCATGGCCAAATATGGCCTTTGTGCCATAAACTCCCAAAACTAAATGTCCTCCTTGGTCGGATTCACATCAAAATTGAAAATAAAATATTTATATTCGAAACGAATATGTGAAACATGGAGAGATTGACTAATAATATTGAGCATGATCAGAACTCTGAATCTCCCTTATGTTACAGTAAGTTTAATTTTAATATATTTTAAAAATTAAGAATCTATGGAAAAGATGTAAGCCCAGTATAAACACTAACCAATCAAGTTCAGTAAATGCATCAAGGTAGCCCGGTTTGAAGAGTAACGGATAAGCAATCGGAGGGTTGCGACTTCGAATCCAATCATAGACCGTCGTGTGCAAAGGGAACAAGTGCGCATTAAATCTGCCATCGGCTCAAATGTCCTCATGATGGCGTGGTGTAGAAGCTTGGAGAGTGATGTACAAGCTCAGGTGTGACCTCGTCATCTGACTGCTCAAAATTACGTGGTGTTATGCTTAGATCCCGACCGTCGCCAATAACCCATTGTGTTGCTCCATTACGAAGTTAATTAAAACACATTCTTATCAGTTCAGTTAATTTGTAATTAAGTTATAGTAAACTAGTTTTTCTTTTTCTACGAAGTTGGCAATAATATTCCCCAAGGAACGCACATTATAACATTATAAGTAGTTATCTTAATCAGTATTTGCATCCAACTTGAATGTAGAACTTTTTCTGAAATTGATTGTTTACCACTTTTTTTGGTGGGTGAGGAAGAAACTATTTCTATGCTTGATTGAATGTCAATTTTACATTTGGTATTAATTGTATATTAGTCAGTTACTTTGTCACATGAAATTAAAATAAATGTGACGAAAAAATATTACTATCATTTTTATAGCTCATCCTATTATGTTTCTAGTCTTATAAAAGTCAGAAACTTTTACTATAGTTTTATTATGAATCATTGGTATTTTTCGCTAAGAGATTTTCTCCTGCGGAAATGATTTTTATTTATTTGCCTATAGTTTATTAAGACACTTACGAAATTTATATATCTCCCTTCTAAAGTATTTGTGAGAAAGTTTCGAAAACATTTGAGATAAGAATGTTTATTGATGTATGTTTTATTTATATCGTTTCGTTGTCTGGCTCATATATCATCCCATAACCCCTGTTTGAAATGAAGTTCAGGTTATAAAATGCATTTCTATGAAGAGAATTTGAACATTTTCCACATTTCTATCAAGTTTTATTTTTCCTTATTTGATTTGATGGCTTTAGAAATTGAGCACGGTTTGGTAAGCCAGTCAATTCAAAGTTTAGACGTAATTATTAAAAAGGTATTTATAGAGAAGTGTCAGACGACGAAAAAGAACCCTGGTATATACACAAGTTCCTTCTCATTCCATTTTGTTCTGGCTTGTTCAAGTTATATCGTAGTTCAAATTATGAATGGGTAATGTAGCGTAAATCAGTGAAAATAAATTTATTCTAAGACTGAAACCACGATCCCTTGCTTAGTAAAATGAAATATATTTGCATATAAATTTAATGCTCTAAATATGTTCGTTGCGTAGTTATGCGACATGTTTTTGCTACTCAAGCTAAATAATGGGTAGGTGGAAATGTATTTTAATTAACGTCGCACTGGAACAACACAACGCTATATAATGTGAAAATATACAATAGCTGATCAGATTATTTGATCCATAGAGAAAAAAGGTCGTTTTCTTAGTTGTGGGTAAAAATGGATGACAGATGTTTATCAAGTTGTGAAATCAGTAGTGTTGCCAAATATATGTGTGTGTGTGTGTTTTAGTGTTAGTGTTAGAATAAATGTCATCAAAAAATAATTCAATGTAACCATATCTCACTTTTATCTCCTGGTGGTTGTCTTGACGATGTGTTTCGTCTTAAGCAAAACTGACCAGATCTTGATGGACGAGATATCTCGTGATTAGAAAACTGACCAGGTCTTGATCTTGTCGTCTTTTAAAAGTTGGCAATATCTTGATGACGAGATATCACGTCATTAACAAAATTGGTTAGATTTTGATGGAAGAGTTATCTCGTCAAAATCTCTGGGTTGGGGTTAAATGTAAATTTATTCATATATACACTGCTGGCCACCGTAAATGCAACACCCTGAAGGAAGCATGCAAATAATATGAAATTTACAACATGCATTAGCGAAGGTGAGATATGTAAATGATTAGAATTTCAGCGCAGACGCACATCACGCGCGCCTGTGGCGCCACTTCAAAGCGCTATGATGACAGGCATATTGTGCGTATGGCAGTGACGGATCGCTCAGCCACATCACGAACCATAGCACAGCACATTCAGTCTGTACCGCATCATCCAGTGTCTGCACGTACCATTCGACGCTGTTTACAGCAGAGTGGTCTGTCCGCAAGACGTCCATTGCTTCGTCTACCCTTGACGCAGAAACACAGACGTTTCCGCCGCCAATGGTGCGATGAAAGAAGGATGTGGACGGCAGAATGGAATGAAATTGTCTTTACTGACGAGTCACGCTTCTGTCTGCAACACCACGATGGTCGGATTCGAGTCTGGAGACACCGTGGAGAGAGGATGCTGAACAGCTGCGTTATGCACCGCCACACTGGTCCTGCACCGGGTATTATGGTATGGGGCGGTATTGGATATCACTCTCGCACTCCTCTAGTACGCATTGCCGGTACTTTAAACAGCCAGCGCTACATCTCCGAGGTGTTGGAGCCAGTTGTCCTTCCTTACCTTCAGGGCTTGCCCACAGCCATATTTCAACAGGATAATGCGCGACCACACGTGGCACGCATTGTCCAAGGGTTCTTCGTGAATCGCCAGATTGAATTGCTTCCCTGGCCAGCTCGCTCTCCGGATCTTTCGCCGATAGAAAACATGTGGTCCATGGTTGCTCAACGATTGACCCAGAATACATCCCCAGCTGCCACACCAGATCAACTTTGGCAACGTGTGGAAGCTGCTTGGTCTGCTGTATCCCAAGAACACATCCAAAGTCTCTTTGAATCAATGCCGAGGCGTGTGGCAGCGGTGATCTCCAACAATGGCGGCTACTCTGGCTACTGATTTTGGCAGGAACCACACTTCACAGAAGTCTATAAATTTAATCATTTGATACTTGGTCAACATGTTATCTACAAAATAAATTTTGTTGTGATATCTCTTGTCTTTCTTGGTGTTGCAATTTGGGTGGCCAGCAGTGTATATTATCTCTAATAATATGTTCAACCACAATATGTACAGCAAGGGTGCTTTGAGTTGATTCCACTTTGTATATTTTTCTTGAACCACCCTGGTCGTTGTCTCGACGAAGTATCTCGTCAATATCAAAACTGACCAGATCTTGATGAACCAAATAGCTCATCATTAACAAACTTGGTCAGATTGATCTGCGAGATATCTCGTCCAAACCAATTTGAGATTAAGCATATAGAGTATAGTGAGAAAAATGGTTAAAAACGCATTTAAAAAGGAGTCTATGAAGTTACTAGATTTACTACCCGGCTTCTTCCTGGAATTCTTTGCTGCTTGAAACTAAGCCACGTCTGTTTTCTCAGCAGTTTCTTTGCGTCGTGGAACATCCTTTTGAGCTTTGTCCGCTTCACGTTCTTGTGTTCTTTCCACTTTCGATTGCACAACTCGCAACAGCCTTTGCCATAAAGAAACAAAGTCTCAGAAATTCTAAACAACAATTAATTGATAAACTTTTGTGGATTTATTTTTGAAGCCATCTATTTCATATTTTCCAACATTTTTATTATTACGACACACCATTGAGAAAAGGCCAATGAACAAAATAAACTTGAAACGGGGACAAACCCTGACTAAGGATGAAAAAGAAGGGTCAGACGAACAAAATCTCATATCTCCAAAAAGGCTCCATCTAATACCACCACCAGCCCCCGTGTATACAACGTTCTTTGGTTGGATTCGATCTCGCAATCCGCCGGTAGCTAATCCGTTACTCTTCCAACCGGGCTACAGTGGCACTTACAAGTAGTGGAATATTGCTTTTACCGCACAGCACACATGCATAATGACTATATAACCACTTCTATTAATTGAAAGAATCCAAGGAAATATTCTGTTAGTGAATAAGATTAAAACTGGATAAAAATTATGAAAGGGAGATTGCAGGTTGCGCACGATGTGTGTGAACCCCTCAGAAAGCTAAACATCAGGTTCATACTAATCTGATTTACGCTTCAGTGCCTATTCATAATTGGGCCGCGGTTTTCCAATATGTAAGTAATGGAGCGAAGGCCAAAACTCGGTCCAACCAAAGACGGTCGTGTACTTTGGGGCTGGTGCATGTTAAACCTTCCGTGGCCTCAAATGTCCTAACATTGGCATGGCGTGAAAGTTTGAAAAGTGGTGTGGAACTTAGTTATTAACCTCGCCATCTGACAATGGTTCAAAATTACGAGGTGTTGTCCTCAGATCCTTCCCATCGGGATTGATCCCGGACCGTCACCAACAGCCCGTTATGTTCCGCCAATGCGACGTTAATTAACTACCTACCTATTCGAAATCTGAATACGGAGCGACTTATTTACCAAACATAATTTTTTTTCAACTTCTAAACATAAATTCGTAGATTCGTAAAAGGGATTTATAAACCCATCTGCATCATAAATTCCAGCGTTTTTATTGTTCTTACTCACCACTGCAACAATTCCAACGATACGGGAATAAACTTCGAAAAAGGACAGACCCCGACTGAGGGTGTAAAAGACGTGTCAGACGAAAAGAAGCCCTGTATCTCCCCAAAAAGTCCCCTCTAATTTCATTCTGTTCTGGTTTGCTTTTCTCCCATTCCGCCACCGATGTTTAATTTGGTTCAAACTGACATTCTTTTCGCAGGAAACTTTTCAAAGGAATAATAAACCCTGCTCCACTGCGATTCTTCCCCCTCTAATCCCACATAGATTGGACTTTGCCTTTGACCATTTTGCGTGAGTTTAATGAGAGAAGGTACTGGAATGAAAGAATAACTTTTAGGGAGTAAATGTATCCTTGTGGGTGAAACTTAATTAGGATTAGGAAAATATAAGGGTAACTCTTAAAGAGGAGGGTACCAAGTCGTACTGGACCTATTTGGAATGTTTGGGATGTTCAATAGATCCTCTATTCTTTGTTTTCAGTCTATTTTTCTTAAGTTAGAATTTCATATGTGCGTACTCGGTTGCATATACATGATTTTGTGTCAGAGGGAACCTAACGATAAGAAATATATTTAATGTAAAGGTCAGATACAATTATACTTAACCCAACTGGTGATTGTCTTGATGAAGTACCTCGTCCCTAGCAAAACTGACCAGATCTTGATGGACGAGATATCTCGTCTTTAGCAAAACTGACCAGATCTAAATCTCATCATCAAAAAATAGTCAGTATCTTGATGACGAGATATCACGTCTTTTTCTCAAAACTGACCAGATCTTGATGGACGAAATAGCACCCCATTAGAAAAAACCTGACTAGATCTTAATATCATCAGTAAAAATAGTCAGTATCTTGTTGAGATATCTCGTCATTAGCGAAATTGATCAGATCTTGATGAACAAGATAGCTTGTCGAAACCATTTAAAGGATTATGTCATAAGAAACACTCAGATTTCTCATAAAGGCTCGCAATGTGTGTGTATGTTAAAGATACTTATAAGCTTATTCTTGAGATCATACTAAATCAATAAAGCTTGGTCTTTTGTCAGTAAGGTAAATTCTTGAGAATTGTACTAATAGTAGCAGATGCTAAACAATGATGAAAATGGTCATAATTACGATGTAAAATGACTTATAACGACTTGTGTGTCTTAAGGAAAAAATAATACTACATATTAGTAACTAAGCACCGGTGTCTTAGTTTTCTGCCTATTTAGTTCTCTCTCTTTCAAATCTGTTAATATGCTTTTACGATTCGAGTTATCCTGAATGAAATGCATAACTTTTATTGTACCTATAGTAAAAATACTTTATTCCGGATTTCAGACCTAAAAACATGTAACGATCTTAAGCATCAAAGACCTTAAACGACCTTAGGAACCTAAAAAGACCTTTTTCTAGATAATTACCTCTTCAAATGCATTTTGTTTAAAATAAACCTCTGTACTGAGTCATTTTCGGAAACCCAAGTGTGATATTTTCGTGCTATAAAAAAGGTGAACTACAGCAAACACATAATTTCAGTCTGCCAATCATAGTTCACAATCCATTTGGGGTTGTATATTATGCATTTTCATTCGGTTTATTATTTGTATAGGTCAAGAATCTAAACTAATATTTTTTATCTAATACACGCATGTCCAAATTTATCTTTACATGCCAAAAATAATGATATTCCATGAAATATCCAATCGATGTAATCCATTTTTGCAGGAAATGTGTGAAAGACAAGCCTATTCAGCATTATCTAATCAAAAGTGATCAAGGTTTCTGATATGCAAATCAAGGCGTTACGTCATCCGATGGTGAATCAAGCGCTTTGCGCAAAGTGAATATATGAGTGAATTTCTGCAATACAGCGTTTGATTTCAGTGTATAAAGACTCAAAACGGTTTGTTATGGCTCCGAAGTATCATTTGGAAGAATCTGTGAAGTGGCGAATTACTGGCCGTTTAGAAGCAGGGCAGACAATCATGGAAGCAGCGAGATGTGTGAATATTTCAAGACAGTCTCTACGCTATGGAAACAATTTCAGAACTCTGGAACTGTTTTAAGGAGGCCTGGACAAAGTCGTAAACGAATAACTGCTTCTCAAGATCAATATCTGGCAATAACTGCCCGTCGTAACAGGAAGTCTACTGCTCGGCAGATAAGTTCAGAGGTTGCAGCCGCCACTGGAACTGTTGTATCGCGGCAAACTCTATACAGAAGGCTTAATGAAAAAGACCTTTATGCCCGAAAGGCAAGAGTATGTGTTTCACTGTCTTCACAACAAAAGAGGGATCGCTTTAATTGGTGCAAAGAACATCAGAACTGGAGTGAACACCAATGGACCCATGTTCTATTTACTGATGAGTCGAGGTTTAGTTTAACATCTGGTTCTAAACGTGTTTATATCTCGAGTCAGGAACGCGAAATCTTCCTTCGAACATTATGGAACGTGACCGTTTCGGTAGTGCAGGTGTGATGGTATGGGGAGGAATAATGATCGATGGACGTACTCCCCTACATGTTTTCACAGCGGATCTGTAACCGACCAGGGATATCGGGATGATTTCTTAGAACCTTATGTAAGACTTTTCAGAGGTGCTTATGGATCTGACTTTTTATTTATAGACGATAATGCTCGTCCACATCGAGCAAACCTCGTTGACGAATTCCTTGAAAGTGAAATCATTGAGCGAATACCGAGGCCAGCAAAATCTCCTGATCTGAACCCGATAGAGGACTTATGGGACCACCTTGGAAAAGCAGTTGCATTGAGACATCCACCTCCTAGAGGTATTAATGCCCTGAAGACCGCATTGCTGGAGGAGTGGAACTTAATTCCCCAAACTGTGGTTAACAATATTATTTCCAGCATTAAAACACGTTGTGATATGTGTGTACACGTCAGGGGAGATCACACTCGATATTAAATTCATAAGCCTTAATTTTTTTCTGAGTTATTCTTTTTTTCTGAACTCTTCTTGTCACATATTATTGCCATTTTTATTGTTTCATGCTACAGTTTTATATCATATGCAGTGCTCTTAAATTTTTTCCTTTGTAATTATGTGTTACGATGTCATGTATCATTTCACACAAATTCATAAAATTATAGTTCACAGTTGCTGAGAAATCCGTGATTTTATGCATGTAAGTATAATTTCGGACATGAGTGTATTTAGAAGACAACTCATTTTTCAAAGCTTACCAAAAGTTCAGAATTCTAGCAACATGGATTCAAGGAGAACAGAATTTTACTAGTACGGACGACATAGTTATTCTTTTGCCAAGCATGTGAAAAGATGGTAACGTACTTTTAAATGTATAATGCTTGGTTAGACTTAACTGCGTTATTGAAGAGCTAATGGAAGGCTTGGAATACGTATCCACAACCCCAAAAATGTGTTTCATTTTGGTTTTGCAATAGTTTTAATTACTATGACCCTAAGGCATTGAAAGAGTCCCTAAAACAAATTCCCTACAGAAAAATCTTTAAAACTTAAATATATATATATATATATATATATATAGACCATCACCACAAATCAAAAAGGAGAAACCAAATAAAAACAAAAACAAAAAACAAACTATTCTATTCTTAGGGTAGTTTTACTTATTATATATATATATATATATATATATATATATATATATATATATATATATATATATATATATATATATTATACTTATTAGAACAGCTGTATAAAATCAAATCAAACCTCAGAACGAGACACATTTATTTACAAACAAGAAAAGAAAACGGTACACCTCACCAAACGGACAACAGTACGATTGCCCACTCACTTCTTAGCAGAACAGACACTCTCGCTTTTAAACGATATTTATTAAGACAAGGACCACAGCGCAGTCGCGCGCTTGGAAGGAACCGACAGAACTCCTCTTTTACAAGACAAAAAATGGTTATCAGTTCGGCGACGCATTTGGCAACGTGCCAAGAATGGGTTGCAAGTTGGCGTAGTTAGCAATGTGTTACCAGCTTAGTTGGCTTTCAACACAACGCTATTTCAGTTGGCTGTCAACACACCAATAGTTCGATTTGCTACAAAAGTAAATAAAACTTAACAAAATTGGTTAAATTTTAAAATCTAATTAACAATTATAAAGTTTCAAGTGCAAGAGCATGTTGGTATGATGGTTCAGTATTGTTGTGACTAGGTGTTCTCTTTCCCAAAAAAGACAAAATACACTAAACTAATGTAAAAGAGAAAAACTAATCTCTGCATATAATCGTTGTTAATAAAAAATAAGACTCATAATTTCAATTTAGCCATTGATATAGCTGAGTTAGAGAATCGAAACTCAAAAACCAGAAGCGAAATAAATCTTATATACGATGTCCATAGTTAGTGTAATCAATTTTTTGTGAATGATTCAAATATCAATGCAGTATCATTGCAAATTCGCCGTTATTAAAACAAATGTCGTTGTATATTTTACAGACCATTCAATGCAGATTTAACAAAAATATAAACTATTTCAGGCTGCAGGCGTCAAATACAAATAGAAAGAAACCACGTTCTATGATATTTCTTTGGATGTCTGAACATACATTGTTCCGTGAAAGGTCACCCAAAGGCACAAAAAGGAAACTCAAATGCAGTATCAAGTCACACGAAAGTTTTGCCTACGTAGTACACAAAAAGATCAAAACCGCCGAACTGCATTTTTTACCCCAAAAGAAAATAGGATAAACCCTTACTTCCAGAGGCTTAAGTAGTTATTGAATCTGGAGTACAAAAAAGTACTTCTGCAGAACATAGAAAATCCTATTTTGGCTACCCACTAGAAAATAAACGTGTCCCTTTGGATGTGGATAACATTGGGGAATTTTAAGTTAGGACTCGAATAGAAAGAAATAATAGGACGTATAAAAATCGCTTGAGAGATTCTTTGATTTGAAATTTGGCAACGAGCCATGAAAAATGTCAGATGTCGTATTGTACACTGTCCGACTTGATTTTCGAAATGTACTTGGGGAAATCCCATAAATCTTGCCGCGCAGCTACATTCAATTGAAAATGTGTTAGAATGTATTGGTCTTGAATAATACTAACAGCCGGAATGTACTTTGAATTTATTTCCATTTTGCGCTGTGCTGGTTCCTGCGGCGGATTTTTGGAAGATATTTAGCATACTTCAACTGAATAATACATCATATTATCTAACTTTTGTTTGGTTTGACTCAACTAAAGTGATAAACCTCGAAGTTTTTAACATTTTTGTTACAAAAGACATTTCAAATGAATACTTAATGTAGATCCAGTGTTGAATGTTTTGGTTTGAAAGGAAAATGCAACTTCTCGATTCGATTAGTAACCATTAACTATTGTTCACAATGTGACAGACGAACTGTCACAAATCTTTTATATATTGCCGAGGATTTGCATGCATTTAATTGATAGTGCTTTAGAATATTCAAGTGGAACATGCAGGAATTGAAATTTATTTGAATTTTCTGCAATGGGGGCTTCTGTTGAGTTCTTTTTAAAATTTATTTGTGGCACGTGAATTGAATACATCAAGTCATCTGTGACTTTTTCTGTGGGGTTGGATGTTTGAAATTATTTAGAATATTCAATTGAATTATAAATACATCGATATCTAATTTTTCTTCAATTTAAATCGGAGCTTACTGGTAAATATCCCTGCGTTTAGAAGTCATCCTAAATGAATAATTTATTCGCTACTTAATCAGTGGTTTGGGATGCTTTTCATAAACAGAAACACTGATATGTTCAACTTGCTGGATATAATTTTATGTGAATCCCTCAAAACAATACATTTTGTTTACGATGTGCCACTGTATTTCATTTGAATTCCAAATGGAGAAATGCCAAGTGAACTGGATTGCGGGTCAGTTATATTTAATTGAAGATATGTTAGTTTTGCTTAACCCTGTTATGGTTGTGTCGACGAGGTATCTTGTAATTAGCAAAACTGACCAGATCTTGATGGACGAGATATCTCGTCATTAGAAAAACTGACCTTGACTTCATGATAATAAAAAATAGGCAATATCTGGGTGACGAGATTCCATGCCGTTATCAAAGTTGGTCAGATCTTGTTTGACGAGATAACTCGTCTAAACCTCTTGGATGTAGCACCTCGTTCTTGTCTAGAGAAATTAATGCCAGTGTGAAAGTATTTTAAGTCGATAATTTGCTTTAATTTAAATTATGCTGTTATCCGAAACAAATTGAATTCGGGATCTTAAAATTATTTAATAAATGTTTAACGTATCAAAAATAACTGATCTAAACATAATTTAATGGTTTTAGTCTCAATTCAATTAATATCTGTACATTTACTGCAGTTTAATTAATTATTATATTCGCAGTTTAATTACTTATTTTATTGCAGTTTACTAATTTAGTTAGATACAATTACAATATAACGTCCTCTGATTAAGCACAGCAAAATTAAGGTATCTGACTAGTATTTGCGTTATTGTAAATCTCTAATTTCATGTGTAAGTTTGTTATAATTAATGTTTGTTTACAATTTCAAGACTCCTAACTGATTAATGAAACTATTCCAAGTTTAGGATAAACTTAATGGGAAAACTAATAGGAAAATTCAGCATTCAATAACTACTTAGCCGTCAAATTCAAATGAACAGATAAACATGCTCTAGGATATTTGTTTGGACGTTAGGATATATATTGTTAAAATGGCGTATTTTGAAAGAATTTGCGTGTATGATGTCCTATATATAGTAAATCTGTTAATATATATTTATGTATATATCAACGAATTGCAACATCACCAAACATGATATTGCTCTTGTATTTTAATTAGTAACTCTTTCAAGAATCCATTGTGTAATTATCCATAAATGTTAATGAGTAACATTTAGGTACTAAAAAATAAAAATAATTAAAAGTTTTCAAATTATTAAAAATTTGTTTAGCTTAAAAGTTAAAAGTAATAACCTTAGCAATCATTTTTTAAATTTGAGGTAACGTCAATTTTTAACAGTGAATAATAAATATTAAAATTATTTACCAACTCTTAGTGTTAGCTAACCATGCTGTTAATATGAGCAGTAATAACTAATCGATAATTAGCAATAACAGTTAAAACGTATCGGGAAATAACAGTTATATTCATTAAACCATTGCCATTGGTACTAGCTTGGTGACAAGAAAAATTAAATCATGCCAAGACCGTCCTTTCAATGGAATTTTACAGGTTATGGTCATTGGAAAAACTCGAGCATTTCTGGCAACGTCGCCAGAACGACGATAAATAGTATTTTAAGGTAACCTCGATATCTATCGAGCGAGAGCATAAGGGTAGTGAAGGTAAAATCTTCACGTTCCGTCTGGATCGCTCACGCAGATATTGTCCTGTTTAGGACCTTGGATCATAAGAATTCACAATCCTATCTGTCTGGTGTGTTTACACTGAAATTCTCACTCATTGTCCAAGAGTTTGAAACCAATTTTGAAAGTGCGTAACGCTTAAGCTTACGCTTAACATCACTATTTCCTACTCGTATTTTTATGTTGAAAGGCGACTAGAGTATTACCTAAAGACACTTGCCTTCCACAAAAGGTTATGATTCATGCAAAGAACCTCGATGTTACTGTGAAAAAGGACGAAAACACCAAGATCGATATCGAATCAAATGGGCTGAATAAAAAGATATCTCTGAACACATTTCCCTCTTTCAATGTTACTTTAGCTATGATTGCCTTTCCTCCGAATCATTCCTTCACAAAACAAAACCCGGATTCTTTTCAATATTTAAATAGCTTTTCGTGAAACATTCGAATTCGAACAAAATTCCATTCGGTTCTCTGCAAATAAAAGGGGATATTTCCCTACCCTTTCAGTTCCCCATCCTTTCTAACCATTGAGAATTATTTTTCTGAGAATTCTTTCAACAATACAATATCCTTTCTGGTTTGAAAAAACTAAATTGAAAAATCACTCCTCCATTTGAGAGGTTATGCACTTGCGTATAATCGCACACTAAGATGCAAAACTTCATATTAAATTAGTCACTTGAGTTCGTCGAATATCTTTTGACGTGACTGCTTGGCAACGGTGAAGCCGGAATCTACTTTGACGCACATAATTAACTTTCGAGAAAAGATGGCTGGAAGTGGAGCAAATTAAATCAATTCTCTACGTAAAAAATAGCGCATTTTAATAATTTCGCCATTCAAAGTTTCGATGAACAAATTGCATAACCCGGTTGGGAGTTTAGCGGGTAAGCAAACTCGATCCAAGCAGTCCCTTATAAGTGGGGGCTGGTGCACGTGCTTAGGTGTTACCTTGTCATCTGACTGGTTGAAAATTATGAGGTGTTGTACTTGGATCTCCCGAATCCGGGATCAATCCCGGATCGTCACCAATAGCCCATTGTGTTGATCAGGTGCGAGGTTAATTTAGCTACACAATTCAACCGAACCCTAAAATTTCATAGCAAACTTTAAAGGGTAGGTAGGTGTTTAATTAACATCGCACTGAAGCAACTCAACAGGTTATTGGCGACGTTCCGAGATCAAACCCAAAGGTAAAGATCCGAAGGCAACGTAATTTTGAACCACGGTCAGATGACGAGGTCACACCTGAGCTGGCACCTCACTCCAAACTTCCACACCACGCCAACGTGATTACATTTCAGGCTATGAGAGATTTAACGTGCACCAGCCCCCTTTGTTCACGACGGTCTTTTGTTGAATTCTAACTCACAACTCTCTGGTTTCTAATCCGTCACTCTTTCAGCCGGGCTAAAGCGGTCCCAAACTTTAAAGGGACTGACAGTGATGTATATATTATTTTGTTTATAACACCAAGGACCAATCCCAAGAAATTTACTCTTACCTTTTCAATTTTTTAAAGTGAATGCATTAAACTTAAACATTAATAATTAATTATGACATAATTGTAAATAGTACAGTACGTATGCATAGGGTGTGGTATGTTGTCAAATATAAAATGACATTTAAACTAGTTGTAATCACTGAACTAATACATTTTGGTAGTATATTGTAGTTTTTTCAGGTCAATATCGTTAAATTAATTTTTGCTAAATTCCATTGAGACATATCCCATTCTGATCACCTAAAATGTTTCAATGTAAAATTTATTATTGTATCTTTAAATTGATTCTTATGATACATTGCTATTTTCCTTCTCAGACTATTGTGAAACTTAACGTAACATGGTAGTTTAAAATGCTCTATAATTCCACTTAATACAAGTATAAAAATCAATCTTGTAGATTAAAGTTACAACTAAATTTATCATCTATATATATAAAGCAAAGCTGGCATCTTTCTGTATGTCTGTCTGTTCTCTACAAATCTACACCGTTTAACCAATCTACATCAAATTTGGTACACTAATTCTTTGGAACCCTGCGGGTAACGTAGGCTACATATTAACCCCGTTCTATTTGTCTTGGCTGTGCAGAGGGGTGTAGCGTCGCGTCATCCTGGACAGAGCAATTGCTAGGGGGCGCTCTCTCCCGGTCTGGCTGTCCAGATGACGTCAGAACATCTACTGCAACATCTGTCTCTGAAGATGGCCTTGGAGTTATTTTTAGAATCTTAGAGTATGATGCGTTGAAAATCGCTCAGTATCATATCGTTTATGTATCCCGTCTATAAATTCTTATACTATGGCTTTATTATAGGAATGTAAATTTGTATGATAATATGAGATTATTTTCATAGAAAGTAATCTTTTTATCGACGATATGGTACAGAGGGCTAAAGACAATTCTAAATCCTCATAGGAATAACATTGCGTATTTGTACGATCAATGTCAGACAAATTGACACTAAATTTGGTGCATTAATCCTGTAGAAATCTGCGGGACACAGGATATTATATCAACCCCGTTCGATTTGTCCTGGGTCTGCAGGGGGCTAAAAACAGTTCGAAATTTCCATAGGAATAATATTGAGAAATATTACAATGAGTTATACACAATTCAACCCGAGCAACGCCGGGTAATTCAGCTATTAAATATAAAATAAAACTTAGTTTGAAAACAATAATTTTGCAATTTTGTAAAATAATAGATTAATATTGGACACCTAACGTGTAAAATACCCATTACAGCAAATTAAAATTAAAATCGTGTTTGAGATAAAATATTCCGCGATACAATTTATTAAATTATATATTGATGCCAATCGTAATTTAATATTTTTATGATTTTTATAGGATTTTCTTAAGTGTATTTTACATTTTAAAGTTAAGATTAATTTCGTAGGTGATTAGAAACTATCGAAGCGTTATTTGGCTTATTTTTAACTAAAAACCTTTCATTATATCTATTCGAACAAAATTAATTACATATTGAATCCAGACAGGTATTTACAATTTAAGCGCATGCGAATTAACGAATATGCATTAGAATTTTCAATTAACCGGGTAATTCAAGAATTTTCAATTTCCCTGACTAATCAAGGGTTTTCAATTAACTACTATACGGGTGCTATTATCTGATAATTATATTCTAATGAAAGACAGATGTATTTAACTTTAGGTAATGCTACAATTAAATATTAGATATACAATTTTAAAGCTATTCCCTCCCGCTTTCTGAGATTATTTGATCTAAATCTATTTCATGTTAAGCAGTTGGAACTGTTTCGGAAAATATTTGCTAGTCACCATCTGTTTTCGGTCGATAAATATTACAATGGCGAGATACAAACGCTGTTACAATTTGGTACAATTTTATGAATAAGTGATACATAATTCATTGTTTTTGTGCTGTTCAAAAGCAATCGACAGCATACATTTTGCAACTGTTGGAGACGTGGCGAAGCTTTTTACATATTTACCAAGACAAAGGCTTTTTATCAGAAGCTAAATGCAGATGGCGCCTGTGTTTTATAGTTAGAACGTAATTCCTGTATGTATTCCGAATGATAGGAATTTTCTGCCACGGTAAATATATTCTACGGCGATACGTGTATATTGTACCTACTCCGAACGTGACGTCAGTTGACTCCTTTTTCGAATACCATTTCAGATCTTCGGCAACCAAAATTCCAGACTGGATTAGGACCGCGGCAGACCCGTTTGGAAGAATAGGGAATTACCAACCGGAGGGTTGCGAGTTCGAAACTCGGTCTGTGCAGACCGTCGTGTACGCGTGGGCTGGTGCACATTAAATCTGTCGTGGCTTCAAATGTCCTCCCGTTGGCGTGGTGTGAATGTTCGGACAGTAGGGTGCCAACTCAAGTGTTGACCTCGTCATCTGACCGTGGTTCAAAATTACGAGGTGTCCTTGGACCTTTTCCTTCGGAATTGATCCTGGACCGTTGTGAATAGCCCGTTGTGTTGCTCCCTATTAAACTGCCTTACCCCCACACCAACCCCGAAGTCTGAATTCCGGAATAATATATGATAATTGAATGGTAATCACCAATTAGATTAAACCGCAGACGTGAAATATAAGTGGAATGAGTATTGCTATTGAAAGGAGCTTAAAATGATCATGTTGACTTGTAGGCACCCGACTGCTGTGAGAAAATATGAATTTGACCGATTCAGAATTTTATCGTCTCGTTTCGCCACATAACATCTTATGACATGGGTGATGTGTGAATATAACATACGCAAGCATATGTTTTGAGTTTTACCAAGAACATTTGTGTTTAAATTGTTAGTTTGCGCCATTAAATCATCAATAATGGTCCCTAATGTAAAAAAAAAAAAAATTTATTTTATTGTGGATGCTTAACATTACTCTATAAAACATTTTATAAAATTACAATTTATTATGAAATTATATTTCAAACAGATGCAAAAATAGTTACCCCGATAACTTAGATTTTACATTAGATTCAGTAGAATCTGTTTCCTTAAAGAGGAGATAAGGACAACACGAAATACCCCTTTATTAAATAGCGTCAAATATTCAGTTTTCTTTTTAAAATTTTATAGGAGATATATGAGTTGAAGTATATTGGAGAATGACGTGTTTCTGAGTGACAGTTTCAATAAATATTTTCGCATGATTCTGATGCATAATGTTAAAAAAAAGTTGAAAAGCTTCAAATGGGGGAGCTTCCAAGTTAGAACTTTACATATACTGAGAAGAAATAACGGAGGCACCTATTTTACATACTAATAGCTTTTATACTTGAGATTTTTAAGCTAGTTTGTTCAATGTTAAAAGTATATTAACAGTATGGGAATAATTTCAACATGTGTTCATCTAAAATCTGAAATATTTCAAAGGAAACAATGTTAATTTAATTTCTAATTTTTGTGATTAAAATTTTGTGGAAAAGTCCTGAGCAGTTTTGATATTAAATGTTTATTCCCTTTCAATCCACAGTATACTATAAATACCAGATATAAATTATACTTTCTTGTAAACTTTATCGTCGCATTCATATTACATGCATAATTATCCAATCGGTATATATTAAACTTCAGCACATATTAAGTACCTCACATAACATTGAAAAAGTCACTTAAAATGCTGAAGTAATTTTAACAAAACTGTTCTTTTTTGAGTATTGTTCCCTCAAATTTCCCATTTCTTCATCTAAGATAAAATTAATAACTAGAATATAACAAAAGTTTTACATTCATACAAACTGAATGGAAAGATTTTCAACAGGTGTACACATCTTTACTATATTCTAATCTATAAATAAAACTTTATATAATAAAAATATAAAGTTTTATTTAAAGTTACATTCTTCATAAACACAAAATTATTTTGTGTCATTCGAGAGGCAGTACCTTAAAATGTTTTGTTCTTGGAAAAGCTATCACAAATTCAAGGCTTTAAAAATAATCCCGATGTTCGAAAATTCGTTTAACAGAAGAGCATGTTTTGTGTATGCATACATTTTTATAAAGGATTTTTCAATTTGCTCAATATGCTATATTTAACAGGACGAATTATAAAAATGTTTTCCGTTTTACCAGATACCGAAGGATTATTCGTTTAGGATTTTATTTCGCTGTCAAATGCGTTTTTATCGCTTTCTCGCTTATTTCGCGAATTGAAAAACAAAACTATCAAAGACAAATGTTTTCAGATATTGCTCGAAGTTATCTAATTTTATACATTGTATCATAAAATTAAAAAATAACACAAGGAAGAAAAATAGAAATTGTTTGGAAATGGAAAATTAATTAGTTTCGTTTGTTTTATTTATACAAAGATAAGCAAAAATCAGAAGTGTTATGCAGGTGTTTTTGAAAAGGACATCTTCCAGAGTGCGCTGACTGTTTAGATTATGGCGAAAGAAATTAAATTCCGTTCTTTATTTTTATACTACTTCAATAATTAACTATAATGCATTTTCTGTTTCTGTTGGACACTCGCTAGATTTTATGCAAAAGAATAAATGCCTCAAACTAGTTTGGTGATACTTATTCAATATTTGTTCTCGCACTGATTTGGTTTTCCACTAAAATTCGGATCTTTCCCTTTGGGTATTGATACCGGATTGTCGCCAATAGCTTGTGCCAGTGCAACGTTATTTAAATACCTACCTACCATCCACTAAAAACCACTTATTTAAATTTTTCAGTTGTAAGTTAAGGTTAATTGTTCAGTTAAGGTGGGTATTTAGTTAAAGTGCAATAATAAAATAACTTGTTTTAAAATTTAATATCTTCAGTAGTGATGAACCAAAGGTAACCTATTACCATTTTAAAAAATGGTTATAGGTTTAAGGTAATAATTTGACAGCTTTTCTTCTAAACAAAATCATTGTTTTAAACAAACTTTCCCTACATAAGTTGCTTAAATATAGCTTCAATTCGTAAAATAAGCCACCTTGGACATCTGTTGCTATGACAAAGAATTTGTAATATTTCAAAAGTCCTAGTTCGGATATTTTTAACATTAACGTTCTTTCAATAATGGCAAAAATCCACTTAAAATGTGCTTTATTCTAACTTACATGCCGCTTTAAACAGAATACTTTGCGGTGGTGTTGCGTGTGATGAAAAGGAATTACGATTTATTAAAATAATAAATATTTCCTCACTGGAGCAACACAGCGGGCTATTGGCGACGGTCCAGGATCAAACGCGAAGGGAAAGATATGGGGACAACACCACGAAATTTTGAATCATAGTCACACCTGAGCTGGCACCCCACTCTCCAAACTTCCACACCACGCCAGCGTGAGGACATTTGAGTCCACGACAGATTTAACGTGCACCAGCCCCCTTTGTTCACGATGGTCTTTAGTTGGATTCGAACTGTCAACCCTCCGGTTGCTAATCCGTTACTCTTTCAACCGGGCTACCTTTCAACAAGCACAATAGTCATGTATAGTTAAAATAAAATATTTTACACATATTGTAAGTCAAAACTCAAAACTTTATCTAAAGCACATAAATGTTTCATTTATATACGATTTGCGGGTGGCTCTAACGAAATTTCAACATATATTTTATATAGTATACATGATACTTGAGTTTCAAACTTCATCTTTACTTATTGCAATCCTCATTCTTCTACAGATGAGTTGATAATAAATACTTTTGTTCAGCAAGAAATGAAATTTTAAATACATATTTAAGCTCGTTTTACTTCATAAAACTATATATCATGTAATATACATAACTGAGTTTACGTAAAAAATCATTACCAAGACTGGAGGGATATATAAGTCAATTTTTTAAAGTTTAATTTAATGTATTTATTATTTCAAGCCTTTATCTACGCACAGTTTATAAAAGCAAACTGCGCCCTAATTAATTATATTATTTTGAACATTATTTCGTATAATGCTTCGCTATTAATTTTCGTCACATAATCCTAGACAGATTAAAATGTTACCATTATTCACTACTTAATTCTTCCCTGTGGATTAAACGTCAAACGTTGCTTAAACGGCGATAAACGACATTTTAAGGAAACCTCGATGTTTCTCATGCGATAGCATTTCAACGGCAGAAGTCAAAATCTTCGCAGACAGACTGGCTTTTTTATTTATGCACAGATAACCACTCTCAAACTACATTAATTTTATTTTTCTCTTTATTCATACATTTTCTGGTAATCATACATAACTGGATACAAAGATAAAAATTATCATTGTTCAAATTTCTATTAAGTATCGTCTAATTATTCGGTATGCTTTAAAAACTAATAAAATTGGGGAAATCGGTGATTTTAGAGTTTTGCATCGATTCTTTTTGCAATTTTCTAGCTTTTAAGTGAAATGAGTATTTGAAAGTGCAATCCATATTGACTTAATTCGTTTTTGCATTCGCCCACGTTGGCGACTTTGTATAGAAAGCAAAATATCATCGACAGTGAATACAACATTACGATTCATAAACATGCCAAATGTGGGAACCTGTAAGCTTCGTTACAGTGGCAGCCATTGAAAAAAAGCGCAAGGAAATATTCTCCAAAAAATTTGCAATTTATTTAAATTAATTGAGCAGTTTTACTGATAACCTTGGATTTCCTGAATAGTGATTTTTATTATCAAATTAAATTCATACGTTTGATTTAGAGTCAATAAATTGAAATATATACTCTGCGATTGCCTACAAATTTCCTATAACACAATATTGGATTAAATTTATTCAGACAAGAAGTTAGTTTCGCATTTTGGAATGCTCTCGAATTTGAATTTCCCGGAAAAGTATTCACGTAACAGATAAAATAATTATTTATTACCTGCATTAACTTTTAAGTCAGTATGTATGCAAATAGTTGACTTTACAACATGAAATGGTAGTTAAAGTCAAGTTGAGTGAGACATTGTATCGTGCTTGTTGCAATACCTGATGAATAATGTCGCATCAAAATCCGCATATATTATGTTAGATCACATCTGAAATGGTATTAATGTAAAAGGATATTATCACCCCCCTAGAATGCTTTACATCCAAATCTAAATCAAAATTGCAATAGCTTTTCAAATTTGATGCCATGATTTTATAGTTTTACTATATGAAACCTAAACATTAAAGATATAAATTATTTAGATTTTACATGTGACATTTAATGTTCTATGGGTGATAGGAAATTTCGTAGTACATAACTTCGTTTTAGAACAAAAACGCATTAACGGGCAAAGCAAAAGTTTACAGTTGTTTAAAGAATAACTTCGTGTTTGGCTCAAAAATAAAAATTGTAAGCATTTCATAGTGTAATGTATCTTTTAAAAGAATTGCAATGTGCCAATGTATTGGTCATTATGAAAATAAGCGTCCGAAAATGTCAGCTAATGCATTTCTGCTCTAAGCCAACGATATGCTATTTTATGGAATAGCGTTGTTAATAACAAAAGTCACTATCAAAACGCACTCGTAGAAACATAAAAAGCTCCATTCTACATAGTAGACTACAAGCACCATTTAAATCCAAACAAACTTTCAAAATACAGCCTTTTTGTTTTATGAACCTTGTGCCATAAAACCCAACTAAGTGAGAAAAATTCATTAATCCAAGAAAATATTAATATTATGTCTGGAATGTTTTTTCTTTTCATTTAGCTTTCTAGCAATTAAAGGATAAAATTAATAGTTGTGCTCTGCCAAAACAATGTTTCATCATTTGTTAGATTGTTAGACTGGTTGAAGTCATTACTTAATGTCCAGAAAACACATTTAATTTGGATTTTTTTTATTTGTATCAAGTTAAGGGCAGATTTAATACGATGCAGGGGAGATTTAATACGATGCAGTGCTTATCCTAAAAATACATGTTTAAATTGATACTTTTCTAGGACATAAGATAGAAACAGTCGGAAAAATAACCACGTATCGTCCATTCTAATTCATCCTTCATACGTTTAGACATTTTGTGCTTCATCGTACCCTATATTGGCTTAGAGCAAACACTCACCAAATCACAGAATTTTTAGTGTACAACTGTTTAAAGAATAACTATTAGTTTTTGAGGTCAAGTAATGGAAATGATGAACATTTTGATAGGGTATTTCTATATACAGTTTAATAAAAATAACCCACCACATCACCCATTCTAATTCATCCTTCAACAATTACCCGCCCATGCATTTTGTGTCCCACTATTTCCTATGTTTCTTTGACAAACGGTTGAAAAATAGCCGCATATCATCCATTCTAATTCATCCTTCAATTATACCACGTCCATGCATTCTGTGCCGCATCATATTCTACATTTCTATGGCAATAGGTTGAAAAATATCCATGTATCATCCATTCTAATTCATCCTTCATTTATACCACGTACATGCATTCTGTTCACACCATACCTTGCGTTTCTAGGGGCCGTGAGGGCTCAGTGGGAATTCCCACTGCGCTACCAACCATCTAATTGTAGGCGGCGCAGATTCGATTCCTGGCAGGTGCATTCCTCCCTGGGTGTATTTCTCCCTTCTGTGTCAGCAAAACTTTCATTGTGTATGTATGTTTATTACTTGATATTGTATGTCTTGTGTCTGGAGCAACATGGCCAATATGACCCTTGCGCCATAAAACCCCAAAACATACCAACCCTGCATTTCTATGGCGGAAGGTTGAAAAATAAGTCTTGGATCATTCATTCTAATTCATCCTTCACAAATATCACGTCAATTCATTCTGTGTCCTATAATATCCTACAACTATATGGCAAAAGTTGATAAATAGCCGTATCATCCATTCTAATTCATATTTAAACACAATATCCATGCATTCCGTGGCCCACCGTAATCTACATTTCCATGGCAATAGGTTGAAAATTAACCATGTATCCATTCTAATTCATTCTTCACGAAAATATGTCCATGCATTATTTGCAGCATCATATTCTGCATTTCTATGGCAAAAGGTTAAAATATATCCACGTATCATCCATTCTAATTCATCATTCACAAATAATATCACGTCCAGTCATAGGTAAGAGACTCAGGGTAGTTTAAACTACCGAACCGCCTTCACTAAATCTAGTTTAGAAGTACATAGTAACCCAAGAAAATCAATCGAAGAATATTTCCTACTCTCGAGGATTCAAACAAATTCAATTTGATTTCCCAATATCGAATTTGGGAGTTCTCTTCATTCGACTCGCAATTTTGAAGCTGGGAAAGGCCGAATAGCTTCCAATTTGCACCTACAGAAGCTTTTCCCTTATGCTGCATGCGGCATTCTTTTTATTTTGCACATCGCTCTTATCCTGCCTCCTTTTTTTTTCTGTGTCCTTTGAGCGATAGATTAGCTGATAGATAAAGTTGGAGACTCGGGATGTTTATTTTATCGCTGCATATGCCCCATGGGTTTCGGTCGGGGCAGGATTTTGATGACGTCGCCTGCAGCGGAAAGGGTAAAATGACTTTTCACGAGATATGAGATGTGGGGAAAAAAGGGATTCTCGTGGATTGTGTTAATGGAAAGATGGGTTTTCAATACGTCTAGGTTCGCTTTTATGATCCTGTATGATTGGGAAAAGCGTCTTATCTGACTTGTAGAAATTTGTTGGTTTTGTGATGTGTTTGAGACTCTGAAGGCCAATCGCTTATCTTTTGTTGTCTTTCTATTATGGCATGCCTCATTCAACGAACTTAGACCGCTTTTCATTGCACAAAATGAAAAATGGTTGAATTAAGTCTTGATTGAAAAATTTCTGGAAAATCATATTTTTATTATTGAGTTTGTAGAACATTTTGGTTTTGTGACTTCATTTGACGAACTTTGGCTGTTTTTATTACACAAAATAAAATTGGTTGAATTAAGACTTGATTGAAAAATATGATCTGGAAAAGCGTTATATTTTTATTATTATAGGCTTGTAGAAAATTATTGGTTTCGTGATCAGTTTGAGACTTTAGAAGACAATCGCTTATATTTCTGTTTTATTTAACCCAAGTGGTTTTGACGAGATATCTCGTTTATAAAAATCTATTTAGCTTTTCTAAGGAGGAGGTAGCTCGTTTGAGACTATTGGAAAATGCAACCTGGAAAAGAATCGTTATCGGACTTGTAGAAATTTGTTGATTTTGCGATGTGTTTGGGACTAGAGTTCAATCTTTAATCTTTCGCTAACTGTTCCTGTCATATTATGACTTATTCAACTAATTATGACTGCTTTGATTGCAAAAATCAAAATTGGTTGAATTAAAATTTAGTTGAAAATATTTATAAAAGCATCTTATTGAGATAGTAAAAAGTGTTTATGATGCGTTTGGGTTTGATTTATCGCTTTACGGTCCTATTTTACTATACTAGAGTTAATTATACCGGAAATTTCTGCTTAAAGTGTGGATTCTGAGAGTTTTTGAGCAAACAAATGAAAGTTGCTTAGACTTGATTGTGAAATTATCGATTCATAAAGCATTTTATATTGATCTGGTAGAAATATGTTTTCGTGGTGTTTGGACTAATAGTTCAGTACTTATTGTCTGTTCCAAGTTATATACGGTCCTTTACAATACAGATATTTCAAGTAAACATAAGTTTTCGATAATATAGACAAGTTAGTGTTTAGAATAGACATGCAAATAAATACATCATTCAGATTATAGTATGTAGAGAAATAACTCTTCAACTTTATATAAATTAATGTATACACATTCCATTTATATCATTAATTTATAAAAGTTAATAATATAAATGGAATTATTATTAATTATTTTTATAAAAGTTTATTATACGCTAAGAAACACTTCATGTCGCATTTTCTTTGATTTTTTTAGTAGTATGGTAGACTGTTTTTATATTCAGATGATTAGAGCATAATTTTCTAAAAATGGGTTTTCTGCATTTCAACCTTTTTAAGAAAGCAATTTGTATTTTAATTAAACGCAGCATTTTCTCATGATTCAAGGGTCAGAGCAATATAAATACTTTTTTTAAACTGTCAGATATAAAAACATCTGGAACTGTTATTTTTTGGGTTAACACGTTTATTTAAGGAGTTTTGTCACGTTTATTTAAGGAGTGGCATTTTAAGTGGATGTGCTCTGTCCTCATACATAAGCTTAAAAAGATAAGTACCTAAACACTAACTTTTTCTAGGTAAAGAGGTTAAATTATCCTTGTCATAAAATATAGTATCGGGATTTGGTGATACATTTAACCCTCCTGGTGGTTGTCTTGATGAAGTCTCTCCATAAGCCAAATTGACCAGTTGTTGATGGACGAGATATCTCGTCATTAGAAAACTGACCAGATGTTGATGACGAGTTATCTCGTCATTAGAAGAAAACTGACCAGATATTGATCTCGTCACTATCAAACGGCAATATATTGATGACGAGATATCCCGCCATTAACAAAATTGGTAAAATCTTGATAGACGGGATATCTCGTTGAAACCATTTAGAGGGTTAATTTCATTAAATATCGTCATATTTTGAGAGTAAAGGTTATTTTTGCCTATAAAATGTAGCTTGTCTATAAAATGTAACACTGAACAAGCTTCCCCAAGTCATCTACAGGCCTGTGTTCATCTGTTAAGAGTTGACCTCTGCACGTTCTGATGTAGTGTTGGACTGTGAACATATCCGGACTCATGGACTTGGTCTAGCTCTTCAGCTAGATCTTAGCCCTCCAAGTTGTTCCGAAGAGATCTTATCCATCAAGATCTGATCAATTTACTAATGACACGAGGTATCTCGACATGAGGATAATGCTGATTTTTTTATGTCGAAAAGATCAAGATCTGATCAGTTTTCTTCTGATGGCGAGATATAGTTCATTGAGATGTGGTAAATTTTTGCTAAGGACGAGATATCTCGTCGAGACAACCACCAGGAGAATTAAGGAATATGTTGTTATTAATCCCTCTCGGTCTAGGTATAACCTAGACTAAGACATTTACAAGGAATCAGCACAGAGATCAAATTTAATCATTCAGGTCTCCCAGAGACACTAACGTTCCTAACAACAGCTCGGTATCAGAAATCAACTTCACTAACCTTCGGACGAAAACCCCAAAGTATTGGGTCGGTGCGAATGAAATGTCCAATGAGAAATAGCTTTGGGAATGACCCCCATACATCTAAAAGTAATTACCCACAATCTTTCGGCATCTTACGTCACAGAGCTACTAAACATAGCTATCACGCGTGTGAAGTACAAATTCCAGATTTAATTTGTTTGGGCGAACGTGCTTTTAAATTCGACATGAAAAACTTAGATTTGAGAGTCATCTTCCTTTACGAATTTAAACTGAGACATTCTAATGCAGTTGCTGCTCGAAACATTAACACATCATCGGGGAATACAGCCAGTGAACGAACCATTCGGAGATGGTTTGCGAAGTTTCGAAGTGGAGATAGGACCTGAAAAACGAACCACGTGGTCACCGAGAAGTTGCAGTTTCTGACAATGTTCTGCTACGTGTAGTTGAAGCTGAACCGTGGAAAGCATGTCGTGAGATAGCGACCGAGCTAGGTGTCCACCACACTACAACTGTTCGTCGTTTGGCTGCACTGGGTAAGGTCAAAAAGATGGATTCTTTCGTGCCTTATGAATTGCCAATTGCCAACAAGATGTTGGATGGCAAGATGTTGGATGGCAAGATGGATGGCAAGATGTTGCCAACAAGATTTCGGACATTTGGAAGTCTGCATCGCTCCTTTCCAGGAATGAAAGAGAACCTCTACTGCAGCGAATCGTTACCTGCGACGAGCAATGGGTTCTTTATGACAATCGGAAACAATCTGGATAATGGTTAAGCAAAGCACAGCCTCCTGGACGCCATCCCAAGCCACCCTTACATTCCAGGAAGGTTATGCTTCTTGTATGGTGGTCTACAGCTGGAATAATTCATCGCAATTTCCTGCCAAGTGGCCAAACCATCACTTCAGAACGATATTGTGATGAATTACGAAAGATGCACCAGAAATTGACGGTGAAACAACCGGCTTTGGTAAACAAGTATGGCGTTCTCTTGCAATATAACGCCCATCCTCATGTCGCACAACGGACGATGCTGACACTACGTGAGTTGGGCTATGAAGCGATGCCTCCCCCTATTTCCCTGACTAGTCACCTACAGATTTTCGTCTGTTTCGTCACCTGGATCGCTTTCTGCCTGGCAAACGTTCACCCAAATTACGGAGGTTCACCATGCAACTGATGAATTCTTCACATCCCAGCCGCAAGACTTTTCGTTCCGGAATCAGGGCCTTGTCAGACAAGTGTCAACAGTGTGTCAATTCAGAGGGAGATTATTTCGAGTAGGTAAGGTACTGTATTTTTCTGTTATCGCCATCGAAGTGTGATGGTCATTTTTCGGACATTTTATTCGCAACGACCCAATATCTATTGGGGTCTACCATGGTGGTTTAATTGCTGTTCAGATTGTACTAGGGGTTCACGACGCACCATTGTGATTGAACTGTCTCCCAGTGGAATCTGATGACACAGGAAGAACTATTCAAGAGCTCGAGCTGAGGAAAGGTGTTTTTTTGTGGTGCTCGTTTTTCGAGCCCGCCGTTGGAGATATCGCGTACTTTCCTGATTGCAGTGCTCACAAATTAGGGTTAGAAATCCCTGATTGTAAGATATTGTACAATATTGTGAAATAAACGTTAGTTTATTGCAACATAGGCTGTGTCGTTGCGTTGATTGGCACACCATTCGGCCCACTACGTTACAACACGAATGCAACGTCAAATATGGAAGGATTTGATGAGGTTGCTGAGCATAGTCGAGTTGGTAAGTTCTTAAATACTCTCACAAAAGTCATATCTCGTGTGTCTGCTTCTAAGTCTCACGGAGTTGGCTAGTATTGTGTTGAGCATTTAAAATGCTATAATACTTCAGGGCGATTTGCGGGATGTCACAAATGCAGACGATTTACAGACCTGAGGAATAAATAACTAGAACTAAATGTTCTGGAAAATCAAATAATGTATTGATAGAAAGATGTATTCTTAGATTGTTTTTCGACAGTCCTTTTTGCATCGACTTTTCTATTGAATAGAAGGAGCATCTACGGTGGCATATTTAGTCTTTTTTGCATCGACTTTTTAATTGAATAGACGGAGATCTACGTACATCTTTTCAATCCTTTTCGCATCAAATTCTTTAGTTTGACGGAGATCTACGTACATCTTTTCAGTCTTTTTTCATCGACTTTTAATTGAATAGACGGAGATCTACGTACACCTTTTCAGTCCTTTTTGCATCGACTTTTTAATTGAATAGACGGAACATCTACGTGCATCTTTTCATGCTATTCTTTTCCGGACATTTGGATGGGCCGCGGTAGCCCGGTTGGAAGAGTAAGAGATTAGCAACCGGAGGGTTGCGAGTTCGAATCCAACCAAAGTCTCGTATACAAAGGGGGCTGGTGCACGTTAAATCTGTCGTGGCCTCAAATGTTCTCAGGTTGGTATGTGGAAGTTTGGAGAGTGGGGTACCAGCTCAGGTGTGACCTCGTCATCTGACCGGGGTTCAAAATTACTTGGTGTGCTCAGATCTTTCCCTTCAGATTTGATCCTGGACCGTCGCCAATAGCCCGTTGTGATTCTCCAGTGTGACGTTTACTAAATACCTACCTACCTACCGGACGTTCGGTTTGAAGATCTCCCATGTGATTGTGCGAAAAATCATGAATCCTAATGAGGGACAAACTATTGATTGGAAAAACTGATTATCCATCTTGATAAAAAACACTAGTCTGCGCTTCCATGACCAAACTCCCAAATTGACTCTTAAGCTCACGTTATTTACCCTTCTGAGATCGCACGACAGCGACCACGCCCACATACTCTGTCTATTTCGTTAGAAAGTCGATGTCTATATGAAGCATATGTCGTTCTGTTTCATAAGGAAAATCATACTGTTCTCGTAGAAATCAATATTCCGCACATGGACATAGTTCAAAAGGCGTGTTATGTACATTATTACAGCTGGATGCATGCAAATTAGTAATAGATCGTTTATAGATTTCGATATCCTACCCATTTCGTAACAGATAAACACGTATGCTTAATCGTTCTTCCATGTCTGTAGCACATCCATTAGCCACCATGATTGCTGCTCTTAAGATACAGGCACGCTCTTCACAGCAGTCGCTCGCTTTATACTACACCATAGCTGCATTGATCCTGTTGACCAAACATCATTCACTAGACTAGGATAGCTTTCCGTGCACACTGACAGCATAATTTTCACATCAGCACATTCCCTTCGACTTCGACGATGAATGCTTATTCGGTCGATCTCATATCGATAAATTGGCGCCAAGATATTTCAGATATTTTCATGACGACGATATCAAGATGTGGTCAGTTTTCTTCTAATGACGCGATATATCGTTTACCAAGATTGGGTCAGTTTTGCGAATTACTAGATACCTCGTCAAGAGAACCATCAGGAGGGTTAAAAAATTTAATGAGACGGAAGTGTATTCACCCATTGTTTAAATGTAAAAAATGTCCATTGTGTGTCTGACCATGAAAAACACACAATGGGTGTAATTGACGTTATTTATTTTGACTTTTCCAATTTGCTTTACTCCATCATGTTAAGATTAATTACATACAAAATCAATGTCCAATCCCCTTTAGACAGTATTAAAAACGTAAACAAAAGTACATTCACGACGCAAAATAAAAATATCCATACATTTCGGCGCGCTATCACGAAATGCCATTGTGATGCACGTTTCCCAATACTTATAATTGTTACTAAATGTCATTTATGCGCGACCAAACTATGCTAGCACTGTTGCTTCGATAATCCCGGAGTTATTGTGAGTTGAAATCGATCATAGTTATATCGCGTCCGACGATAAACTGCATCGTACTTTGTGTTTTTCTACACTTTTGAAATGGTGACAATTTATTACGTCCTTCAGCAAATATCCTCTATCACCACCGTAAGTACTGTATTTACACTGACAGCATGAGTGTATTACAACAGCTGGAACAATATACCATCACCTGCCATCCTGTCGTGTCAGATATTTTTTTCAGATCATGCGTTCATTGCAGAGCAAGGACTTTGATATCTTCTTTTGTTGGGCCCCTAGTCACGTGGGCATAAAGGGTGAAGAGCTAGCTGACAGTTCTGCGAAGGCAGCTTCCGTTCCATTGCAGCAGGCCGTTCCTTTTAGTGACATCAAGATGTCCACAAAGAAATTCATCGACTCCTAGTGGCAAGAATCATGGAAGCTACAGGTCAACAATAAATTACATTGCATAAAACCCATTATTCATCAGTTGCCAGTGTCTCCAGTGCGGAGGACGGATGTCAAATCGACCCGCATTCGCATTGGACACACGATTCACTCATGGTCATCTTTTATTAGGAGAAATCATACCAATCTGCAATTCATGCTCTACTCCATTTTCTGTTTATCACATTTGAATTATCTGTCCTGTTTTTCATCATCATCGTATCAAATTTTTTAAAAGCACAATTTTAGATCTACGAGATATGATTGGTGAAAATCCCCATTCAAAACTCTTCACATTTTAAAATGACATTGGCTTTTTAAGCGTCATTTAATATTTTTACTATTCAATTCATTACTCATACCTTTTTATATTAAAAACCTTGTTCTTAGTCAACATGTTTTAAGTCATCAATTCATATCAACCATGATTTTTTATATAGTGTTGGCAAATTTTAATCTTGTGCTAATCTTTAATCAACAATAATATCTTCGACATGTTGTACTTTTATCTCATCTTAGACCAATAACTCTTCAATATTTTATACTTTTATTGGGTCACATTCTGCCTTGTGCTTGACGCAGCTTGTCCGCTTTTGGATCTTGTGCCATAAAACCCCAAAATCCAATCCAATCCGTCTTTGTGTTTTTGGCGCAGACAGGATAAATATGACGATTGCGCCATACAACGAAACTAACCATCAATTTGAGGTATTTGCCTGAAGGTGCTTTGGTTCAACTACCTCGCTTATGAACATACTTCAAAAGTAGCTATTACGGAAACAGTTTGAGAGAGTACTCATAAATTTGACGAGTAACGTATTAATGTATTACTTTTTTTATTTAACAGCAGGTGAGGTAGGTGAAAAGAAACCTAAATCTAGAGCACCAAACAGTTGGACTTCGCAAATTAAATGCATCGTTAGAACAAAGCTTATGAATTTTCAAAAACGTCTCTCAAACGATGATGTACATGTACGTGCCTTATAGTTTCTCTCAAGAAAGAGGGTAGAGCTGTATCCTACGCCTCGTTTGGTGGCAACGCTCTTGGCGCGTTTTTAGTAACGAGTTATGGCAGGTGCAGGCAACCCATCTTTATTAGGTTATTTTTATATTTTATGACAAGGCGGAAAGTTTAAATTTTTTCATTTGAAATATTCTAGGGAATGTATTTTCTTTTCATTTTCGTTAAATTGTCCTTTGATTTCATTGGTTCTTTAAAATTGTTTTCCCACTTTTCCATTTAATGCATGGGAGAATTCCAACGTTCAGTTTCAATTCTTTCCTTGGCGACATAAAAAGTGCGCCAAAAAACCCGCCAAGAGCGTTGCCACCAAACGAGGAGTTTAATACAGCTTTACCAGAAAGTCGCAACTAAGGGATTTGCTAGAAATATTTTCTTTTTTTATACGTGTATTAATCAACGTATTTTTCTTGTTAGAAAAGGAAACCTTTAAAAAAGCGTAACTGACCTTCAATTACCGCAGTGAGTATAAAGTATAAATAATATTTTAATAACTGCAGTCGGTGTGCCATATCATTGCTAGATTTTCGCTGCTGTTTATAAAAATAAATGCACACTTCACGTTATGTTCAGGACTAATGCATATCCTCTTGGAAAGTTTATGAGCTTAAATTACACAACTTAGTACGAGTCCCATATCATTGCTGGATTTTTATTCCCATTCGCAAGAGAGAAATATAAGTGCATACAATTAATCTTTCATTAATGTCTGACGCATATCCACGTTATCATCATTCGCGTGTTTGTTTGCTCATTGAATATTTTCGACCCATTTCAAGTTTTCTATCCGTTTTGTGCCCTTCTGATGGAAAACTCCTCTCTTGCACGTATGATGTCTCTGTCCGTCTGTCTGAATGTGTTCCCATGCTACGTCCAAATGGTTGAATATATTTTCATAAAACTTTGCATACTGTGATTACTTACATTCATTTTGTGACTGAACTTGTTTGCGGTAGTCTGTCTGCCTTCCTGTTCTATGTCTGATTTTGCGTCTGTGTTTGCACAAGTATTACATAAAATTTATCGAACATATTTTAATGCAATGTTCTATATTTTATACATTGTATCCTACTTTAGTGAATACGTTATTTTACATTCCTTTGCTTATATATTTAGACAAGTTTAATGCTAAAACATCTGAGTAACTTCTTAAATCAACCATAATTTGGTAGTTTTGGAGTAGCTGAAAGGTATATTGAGCATTGTAATTACTTGGATTGTATTACCAGTGCTGCTGAAAAATCAATTATTTTTCCCAAAAACTACTTTTAAGGAATATAAATTCTTATACTTTATATATTTTGAGCCTTATTTTTTCTTTACGAAATATAAAATAATTCTGAATATTTGGGACAGACGATAAAAAGAATAAAACATTATAAATAAAATATACAGAAAAAGATCTTTCAAAATATTACTGGTAGTTAATATGGCAGCCTTGGTAGTTTTTATTCGTTCGCTTTTTTTAATTTTTGTCCGTTATATTCCAAGAATCTATTTTGTAGTGAAAAAAAGATACATCCATTAGTTTTCGTTCGAAGATTTTTTTAAAATCTGCCTTAGGATGTATTTCTGCATTTTCAATTTGATGTTTATCGTTCAATAACTAATCAACGTAAGTAATGGTTTAATTAGTATTAAAAGCATTTTTAATCATTGTATAAGAATTTTGGGAAACGCTTTTGATTTTAAATGACATATTACGTATTTATATGCATACTCTGAACTATTCTATACATTCTGAGTAACATTAGCATACTGTTGACTTTCTTAAATTCTACAAAGATGTAAAATGTTAAATTTGACATTCATTTGTGAAATTGGGTATTTAACAATTGTGTACCTTTATTAGAGCGTGATAGTTGTCACCATGGTATTATTAGGAATTACAATTTATTAACGTAAACGGAAATTAGTGAGCTAATTCACCCCGAGTAACGCCGGGTTATTCTGCTAGTATTATAATATAACTCTCGAATCGTTTTCTCTTGCATAATAAATATAATTCTCGGTTTGAAATTCGGGTAGCTATAACTACAATTAATATCGATCCACGAATAGCCATTTTCAATGTGGAGATGATCCCTGAAATTGGCAACACATCTCAGGATATAAAGATAGTAAAGTCATGAAATTTCATATTTAGACTAATTTAACGATGTAGAATCCGATTAAAGCATCAAAACATGGTGTTCCCATTGGAAATTTTATTTGTGCAGAATTTGATATGAAGACGGCCACAAATGCCTTTTTTGCATTTGAATTTGAAGAGGGCGTTATTCCCTATTGAATGATATCGTTTGAATTTGCTATACTATGAATAGTGCTCGAAATAAAGAGGATGGTTAATTTTTTCCGCGATTGTAAATCAGTTACTTAACCTTCCTCGTGGTGGTTTCGACGAGGTAAACTAACCATTTCTTTATGGACGAGATATCTCGTCATAAGAAAACTGACCAGAACTTGATCTCATCATCTTCAAGAAATCGACAATATCATAATGATGAAATATTCCAAGTTTTATCAAAATTGGTCAGATCTTGTCGAAATCACTTGGGAGTTCGTTATCTTACATTTGGCGCTGATATGATAGATATTACCACTGAACCATAAAACCCAGCCAGCCTTAGACTATGAATACGCGAATCTTATTTTCAGACCATTCCTGGTATTATGATCAAATATGGCCTTGCGCCATGAAACCGCCAAACCAACCTGGTATTGGGATAAAGAGACATTTCTTCAAAGGATTCTCGAATTCCTTTAACTCCGAGACTCGATTTCTACCGATGCACCATAGGTCTAAATACAAAAAATACAGAACCTTAGTGAAAAAGGGCCAGAAAATATATATTCAAACAGGCACATCTTCAGGGAACGAAGCCTCAAAACGATTCAAAGGCAGCCCTTTGGAAACAAAAGGCACGCACTGAGCATACATTAGCATACAATCTACATCCGAACCTTCAATACTTAATTCATTCGGAATGCGGAACACGGTTTTCCTTCTATGGAACGATACCAGGGCCTTTCTGGGTTAAAAATTATTTAAATGCAGTCTCCAAGTTCGTTTCGATTTGGAGCTTCTCTCACTCTGACCAATCAGGAGCGGGAGCTGTAAAAGCAGTGACGAGGAAGATGTGCAGCAGGTGGTGGGGATTCCACGTTTTTTTTTTAATTCGGTGCTGTATTGACCTTAATCTTTGAAAGGTCACGTTTGATTTGAGAACCAGAAAGGGAAGATAGAAATTGTTGGGACATTCAAACAACAGATCTGTGTAGTAAGCAGCATTTGATTTTGATTGCAACTTTAAAATGAAATAATTTTTGTAGAAACTTTAAAATTATACTTTTCTTTAAATAAATGTTGCAAACTAGAGTGGGTAAATATCTTTGGACGAAGAAATGAATACTGAACTTATAATGTAAAACCAATTTTAGAATTTTTGACTGCTCGCTGCGCTAGCAACATGAAGTTTTGAAATGCGAATGTTGGATTCCTCACTGGTTATATTTTATATTCCGTGTTAGTAAAACTTTCTTCCTGTGTGTATGTCCCTTTACTTGAGGGGCCATCGTGGCTCAGTGAGTATGTCCCCTGCGCTAGCAATCTGCGAGTTGTAGATTCGACTCCTGTTATGTTCAATTCTTTCCTGTGTGTATTTCTCTCTCTTGTGTCAGTAAAACTCTCCTTGTGTGTATATGTCCATTACTTGATATTATTTGCCTCGTGCCTGACACAGCATGGCGAAATATGGCCCTTCGCCATAAAACCAAAAACCAACCAACCATTTATTTGACGTTTCTTGTACAATATGGATCTGGTGCCAAAAGAACCCAACCCAACTCAACCAACCAACGTTGACTTGATTTTTACTCAGAAGGCAAGAAGTCGTTTACTCACCAACATTTGATAGTTCAGGAATGTCCGAATTCCACTCTCAGAACAGTAAAACACCTCATCAAATGTCTTCCCTTATACGTATATTAGAAAATCTTTTTATTATGTGCTTTTAAAAGTTACTTTACAGTGCGAATTTATAATAGGAATAATTTTAGTTTAAAAGAGAAATCCATTATTTTACACTCTGATTGAACACATGCATCTATCCGTTCTGCAACATGAACTTCTTGACCAATAGAATCTTTCCTAGGATTCTTCCGGGCTGTGGTAACCTGATCGTAAGAGTAACGGATTAGCAACCGGAGGGTTGGGAGTTCGAATCCAACCAAAGACCGTCGTCTATTAAAGGGGACTGATGCACGTTAAATCACGTTATGCCTTGAACGTCTTCATGTTGGCGTGGTGTGGAAGTTTGGAGAGTGGTGTGCTAGGTCAGGTATGACCTCGTCATATGACCATCGTTCAAAATTACGTGGTGTTGTCCTCGGTTCCTTCCCTTGAGGATGGATTCCGGACGTCATCAATAGCTCTTTCCGTTGCTCCAGTGCGACGTTGATTAAATACCTATCTAGGATTCTGCCAGTCAATATTTCCGAGTTGGTTCAATTCCTCCCTGAGTATATTTTCCTCTTCTGTGTTAGTAAAGCTTTTCTTTTCTGTGTATGTCCGTTATTTTACGGTGCCTGTCTTGTGCATGGCAAAACAGGGCCCTTACGCCATGAACCGCAACCAAACCAACCAACTTTCAACCAATAAATGCAGTTGTTTTCTCATTACGTGTGGAGTAATAGCAACACACTACTCTGAAATCTCGTGACGCTCAGAGGGTGAATTTAATAAGAACCTAAAAGGTGACGTATCACTCCAATTCTATACATGACTTTATAATGATCTAGGTTTCGATTTATTTGACAGACCATATCTGCCATCTTTCATTACGTAATTTTCAAGTTTGTGTCGGCTCTACTTGTAGCCAAAGTTGGCCCTTGTCCCAGATAAATCTGAATCTATCAACCAAACTGCAGATGTAAGTGTTAAACAGCATCTGATCATACTTTTAACTTTAAATAATTTACAAACTACAAGACTTATAGACTCGTACGCTTGAAACTAAAACAATGTACACTCATTAGTAACCATAAAATAAACAGGATAGAGTAATTCCATCGGAAATATATTCGTTGCATAAATAATTCACAGGAGAGGAGTACGTCCGTAGCAATTGTCTAGAATAAACTGAAAACTAGACCGAAGTGGTAATTAGCATGCAGTGCTTGAAATGTTGCAGTTGTTTACACACACTAAAACCTATGTGCGATAAGATGTAACATTATGTTTCTAACTAAGGCAGTCTACGAGTCAGACATTAGTAACCACAGATTATTCCACAGAGCTATCTCTTCGGGTATATTTGTTAACATAAAGTAATTTACAAGGCAAAGAAATACATCAGAAGTAATCAGTTTTAGCCATTTAATAGGAGTGGGACGTCTCACGTCCCAAGAACCTGAAAAGGTTAATACTAGGATTTTAAATATTGTAGGCACGTTGTAAAACTGACAAGAAATATAAACGTTCGTTCATTTGATGTTTGTGTGTATAGAAGCGTTCTGAATGGGGATGAAAGACATTAAGGGTGTTTGATCACCTCTTAACCCTCTAAGGGGTTCACACGCATAATTCCACTTTGCAACTTTTCTGTATGACTTCTAACCACTTGTATCCCTTTTATCAATAGAATCTTTCTACCTTTCTACGGATGTTATTCTAAGGAAAGAAGCAATATTCTTTCCAAATTATTCTGTTCTAAGGAAAGGAGCAATAGTATTTCCACTGGATGCTATTCTAAGGAAAGGAGCAATAGTATTTCCACTGGATGCTATTCTAAGGAAAGGAGCAATAGTCTTTCAGAGATATTCTATCCAATGGAAAGGAGGAATAGTCTTTCAGAGATATTCTATCCTAAGGAAAGGAGGAATAGTCTTAAATATATTCTAATCTAAGGAAACGAGCAATAGAATCACTCCAAAGAATTAATCTATTCAAATGAAAAGAGAAATAGAATCGTTCCAAATATGCTATTCTAAGGAAAGGAGCAAGTCTTTCCAAAGTATTCTGTTCTGAGAAAAGGAGCAATAGTATTTCCAAAGCATTCTATCCTAAAGAAAGGAGCAATAGTCTTTCAGAGATATTCTATCCTAAGGAAAGAAGGAATAGTCTTAAAAATATTCTAATGTAAGGAAAGGAGTAACAGCCTTTCCAATGTTTTCTGTTCTAATAAAAAGAGCAACAGAATCGCTCCAAAGAATTAATCTATTCAAATAAAAAGAGGGAATAGAATCGGATGCTATTCTAAGGAAAGGAGCAATAGTCTTTCCAACAAATGCTATTCTAAGGAAAGGATCAATAGTCTTTCCAACGTTTTCTATTCCATGGAAGGCACCAATAGAATCGTTCCAAATGAATAATTACTCAAACTAAAAGGGGAATAGAATCGTTCCAAATGAATAATTACTCAAACTAAAAGGGGAATAGAATCGTTCCAAATGAATAATTACTCAAACTAAAAAGGGAATAGAATCGTCCCAAATAAATAATCTATTCCATTGAAAGCACCAATATCTTTTCAAAGAAAGATTATATTCTAAGGAACTGGGAGAGTTCTTGAAAGAATCCATTGATTCTTCAGAAAAATGTGGTCATTCAGTCATTCAATGTGTTGTAGAGTAAAAACAACGCTAAACGACTTGGAAATATCCCGACACTCAGATATTCAGATCATCATCTGACCGTGGTTCAAAATTACGTGGTATTGTCCTCGTATCTTTTCCTTTGGGATTCATCCCGGACCGTCGCCAATAGCCCGTTTTGATGCTCCAGTGCGACGTTAGCTAAAATACCTACCTACCCGACACTCAGGGTTAAAACGGTCACTAAAATCTTGTGGAAAATTGCACAGAATAATCCATCCAACAAATGCGCGAGTACCACCCAAACTTATGTCCCGTTTCATTCCTGATCATCCCAATTGAGAAAATTCTCACGTCCCGAGTCGAAATCTCAGCGCCATCCCTAAACACCGACCGCAGAACAGCGCCATTTAAGCCCCCCGCCGAAAGCGAACCGCTTTGCAGGGTGAGCGCCGTTGCCAATGCCTGATTAGTAATTTCAAAAACGTCGTTATCCCGTTGCCATTCCGACTCCAGCAAACCCCCTCGGAAATTGAATTTTCGCGGAACGGCGACGCAAATGAACTGTAATTAAAGTCATCTCCGAGGACGCAAAAAGCAAAAGGCACGCGCATTGATTTTGTAATTACATTCACAGACATCAAAAGCGGGTTAAAATCAACAGAAATGTATTAGGCGAGCAGCGCTGTTTATGGACGGGCTGACTGGAGCTGTTTATGGTTTCGGGGCTGTGTTTGATACTCTGCGGATTAGGAGATTACGCCGTTATTGTGCCGTTACGTTGGGGCTCCAGGACGTGTTTATGTTGTTCCGAGGTGGATTGGGGTTTAGGTAGAAATGCCATAAATATACATCAGTTAACGTAATTAGTGACATCTGAATCATTCCTTTACCAGATTATAACTGTTCTATTCAGATTTATTTATGATGCGCCTAGTCCAATTCCTGGGTGTTGTAACGTCCGTAACAACAGCTCGGTATCAGAGGTCAACACCACTGACCTTCGTCCGAAAATTTCCGAAAAATCTATCGGGTGGTCTTCGATGGTGGCCTAATTGCCGTCTAGATGGTTTTTATTGGTGCACGACGCTACCCTGTGATTCAGGGGCCGTCATGGCTCAGTGAGTATGCCCACTGTGCTAGCAACCTTCGAGTTGTAGACGGTGTAGGTTCGATTTCTGTCAGGTACATTCCTCCCTGGGTGTATTTCTCTCTTCTGTGTCAGTAAAACTTTCACTGCGTGATTACACCGTAGTAATAGAAACTACGTCACCAGTACGGTGCATTTCTCAACTCTCATTGTGTTGAGAAATGCACCGTACTGGTGACTTACCAGTACGGTGTATTTCTCTTCTGCGTCAGTAAACTTTTCCATTGGTGTGTGTCTTTTACTTGAAGTTGTCTGTCAGCGATTGACTCAGTTTGATCAAATATGACCTTTGCGTTAAGCCCCAAGAAACCTGATATCCTTATCACTGGAAATACATTTATCGTTGTATTTGTATTTTGAAATTCATCGATGTCTATTACTTGATACTGTATGTCGTGTCTGGCGCAGCGTGGTCAAATATGGCCCTTGCGCCATAAAACCTCAAAACCAAACAACCAATCCTTATGATTGAACTGTCTCCCAGTAAAATCTGGAGACACAGAACGAAAGCTCGAGCTGATCAGGTGTTTTTTTTTTGTGGTGCTGGTTTATAGAATCACAGCCGTTTAGTGCATCCCATTATTGCATGTTTTGCAACTCCCTCGACCTAGGGATACAAATCCCTGATTGTAAGATATTGTACATGTCGTACTGTGTTAAACAAACTTTTAGTTGTAATTGGTAATTTAGTTGTAATTTAGGCTGTGGTCGTTGTGTTCATTGGCACACCTCACGGCCCTCTAAGTTACAGTGTACACTGTATTTGCAAAAGTCACGGGACATCTGGAGTAGAAACAAAACAGCATTTACTTTGGGGTCTGATTATAGGAGACTGAAATTTTCCATTTTAGAATCCCCATCCACTAGGATAGCAGTTACCTACTAGCGAATATAGACACCTTGCTACTCAATAATTTTATGAAAGGGCGCCAGCACAGTTCAGTCCCCTAGGACTTGTATACTTAGAGATAATAAAGTGGCTGCTACTTCAGTGCTTGGATTTTGATATGAAACGCTTGCACATTTCTATAGTACATTTCTTCCTTAAATTCATCTCCTCACTAGTAGTTAGATCTGTAGTTACCCCCGTGGATTTGAACGCTGAAAATGAAAATTTAAATTTATAGTCAGAACTCAAAATAAATGCTGTTTTGTTTCTACTCCAGATGTCCGGTGACTTTTACCAGCACGGTGTATTTCTCTTTTGTGTCAGTAAACCTTTCCATTGGTGTGTATGTCTTTTACATGATATTGTCTGTCTAGCGATTGACTCAGTTTGGTCAAATTTGACTTTTGAGTCATAAGCCCTAAGAAACCTATGATATCCCTATCACTGGACATACATTTGTCGTTGTATTTGTATTTTCAAATTCATCGATGTCGTGCGGCCATAGTAACCCGGTTGGAAGAGTAACGGATTATCAATCGGAGGGTTGCGAGTAGAAAACTCGGTTCAACCAAAGACTGCTGGTGTACGTTAAATGTGCCGTGGCCTCAAATGTCCTCACGTTGGAGAGGTGTGGAAGTTTTGACAGTGGATGCCAGCTCAGGTGCTGACATCGTCATCTGACCATACTATAGAATAACGTGGTGTTGTCCTCGGATCTTTCCCTTATTATCTCAGACCATCGTCGATAGCCCTTGCGTTGCTCCAGTGCGATGTTAATTTCCATTATCATTCCATTAGGTATATATGTCCGTTACCTGACGTTGTCTTGTATTTGACTCAAATATAACCTTTGCATCATAAATTCGAAGCAACCTTTGATATTCCTATCACTGGACATATTTATCGATGTATTTGTATTTTCACATTCATCGGTATAGCTTGTATGATAGTTACTGTTGTGTGAAATGAGGTAAGCAAGTGTGTGGGGTAGCATGTACACTAAATATAAAACCTGGACGCGATATCTCGTCCAGTTAAACTATCCTACTTCTCCAAAAAGAAATGTAGATACAAGTAGGAAAAACAAATTGTCCTATGCCCAGAAGTGAAGCTTGAAACGGGATTTTGCACCAGACGCTGGCCATTACAGGGCAATTTTCGACCCGAAGCATCAGACGGATAAAAATACCCTAAATGCGTATTATTATATCGGGTTGAATATATAGTTACGATATGTACAGAATTTACCAGTATTAGAGAATTACCTATGTGATATCTAAAGTACAGAAATGTCTGAAAATTCATGAATAAAGCAATAAGTTTTCTTTACGTCAATAGCACCATCGATAAGTAAATCTTTAAATTGAGGAACGATTTTGAATGATTAAATGAAAATTGAGGAACGATTGCAATTCATCACAATTAAATAGCGTGCTGAGTATGAGTTGCCTCATCCTTCGAAATTACTTTTTAATACATTAAGTGGTTTGGACGAGATATCTCGTCCGTCAAATCTGGCCAATTTTGTTAATGAGGAGTTACCTCGTCATCAAGATATTGCCAATTTTTATAAGGGATGAAGATGTGGTAAGTTCTTCCAATGACGAGATATCTCGTATATCAAGATCTGGTTAATTTTGCCAATTGATGTGATACTTCGACGAGACAACCACCCGGTTTAACCCTTCAAGTTGTTTCGACGAGATATCTCGTACATGAAGATCTGGCCAATTTTACTAATTACACATAACATGATTTTACTACCGATATTTTTAAGATAACGAGATAAAGATCAGATCAGTTTCTTCTAATGACGAGATATCTCGTCCATCAAGATCCAGCCCCTCTGGCGCATTTCTTTAGATGCACGAGCTTTACAAACCCGAAGTACCCTAGTGATCTATTCTTTTCCCATGGAGCTTACTGCCTCTGGTAAATAGGGTGTTGCAACCCTAGGATATTTAAGTGATCTTTCTTTTCTCTCCATCTTTTCTTTTCACAATTACTTCGTATTGTTTTGTGTTTTTGGCTTTTCCCTGTATGTCTTGTCTTGACCCTAATATGACCCCCCTTGCCCTGTATGTCTTGTCTTGACCCTAATATGGCCCTTGCCATATATGTCTTGTCTTGACCCTAATATGGCCATTGCCATATATCTTGACCCTAATATGGCCTTTGCGCCATAAAACCCAAAACTAACCAAACATCAAGATCTGGTCAATTTTGCTAATGACCTCGTCGCGACAAACACCAGGAGGGTTAATGGAAACCAAACTAATCTTCGAAATCCATTTTGGAATTGATGAACCTGGTACGCATACAATGAGATGTATTAAACATTGTATACTGGTTATTTAAATTTATAAGCTCCAAAACATGAGACAAGATGAAATTTTACGGTATTCATGTCACCTGGATCGCGCGTGAATTATTACTTATCCCTTGCTTAAAACATCGTTACTTAATTTCCCCGAAGGGTGTTGCGACACAAAAGGCGGAAGAAAAAATTTAATCCAGTCTATTTTTCAGGTATAAAATTAGTTAGGCCTGTTGCCAACGTTGTGCGCTGGCTGTTCATCATCCACAGCTGTGTCTGCATCGGAAAATCTGTCAGTTGCAAAAACCCCGTCTAGTGGAGGGAGCCCAGAGTGGATCGATTACCTCAGAACACACCGGAGTTTCTTTCCAAACACGCAAAAACAACGCTAAAAATTTTAAGCAATCTCGAAAAAAGAAGTTTGCTGTTTATAGATTGCGTAAAGCAACAAGGAGGCTGAGGCACCGCCGTGGAAAGTCTTGTTTTTGTAATGCGGTTGGGCCGAAGTAAATATAAGATTTTCAATTTATATAAGGGTTGTTGGAGGAAGTTTGAGTTAAAGTGGGTCTTTTTTTAAAAACTAACTGGTGGTTGGAACTTGTGTATCGGATGCGGTTTTACCAAGATAATAGTTTTAAACATTGTAACAAAATTAAGTTTCGAATTTTGAAAGAATATAGAAAAGTAAGGCGGATTAGTAAGAATTTTTTATTTTTTTTGTAATAAATAGGAGGGGTTGTGGAATTAAGCAGTCTTCCTAAAAATTATTTTTTTGTAATATCTTATTAAAAATTATTATGTTCGTGTCATTATGTCTCTTGGGTAAGAAATTGGAAGGGTTTTATTAAAAATTTTGATATAAATATATTGAAAGACTCCGATTCTTCTAGTTTTTTAATTCTCTAAGTGGTTTCGACGAGATATCTCGTCCATAAAAATTTAACTTATTTTGCTAATGACAAGATATTGCCAATATTTTTATGATGACGAGATCCAGGTCTAGTCAGTTTTATTCTGACAAGATATCTCGACCATCCAAGATCTGGTCAGCTTTGCTAATGACGAGATACCTCATCAAGACAACCATCAGGAATGTCAAAATAATATGGTAACTAAGCGATAATTATTTTAATTGATTATCATTTAAAACAACAACGGAATTGGTGAACACACAAAAACAACTAAAAATTTTAAGCAATCTCGAAAAAAGAAGTTTGCTGTTTATAGATTGCATAGAGCAACAAGGAGGCTGAGGCACCGCCGTGGAAAGTCTTGTTTTTGTAATGCGGTTGGCCGAAGTAAATATAAGGTTTTTCAATTTATATAAGGGTTGTTGGGGGAGGTTTGAGTTAAATTGGGTCTTTTTTCGAAACTAACTGGTGGTTGGGACTTTTATCGTATGCGCTATAACCTAAAAGAAACTAGTTTAAAAATTGTAAAAGAATTAAGTTAGATTCTAATTTTGAAAAAATATGAAATATAAGGCTGGTAAGTAAGAATTTTTAAATTTTTTTGTAATGAAAGGGAGGGTAGGGAATTAAGCAGGCTTTCTCCTAGAATTTGTTTTCTTAAAATTATTATATTCGTTTCATTATCTTGGGTAACAAATTGGAAGTTTTTTAAAAAGTTTGGAAAATCCAGATTGAAAGACCCAATTATTTTAGTTTCATTATAACTCTCCGAGTTGTGACGAGATATCTTGTTCATCTAGATTTTGCTAATGACGAGATATCTCGTCATCATGTTATTACTGATTTTTTTATGATACCGAGATATAGATGTCAGTTTTCTTCTAATGACGAGATATTTCGTCCATCAAGATCTGGTCAGTTTTGCTAATGACGATATACCTCGTCAGGACAACCACCAGGAGGGTTAAAAGAAAGATGGTAACTAAACGATAATTACTTTATTTGATAATAATTTAAAAAAACAACGAAGTTTGTGAACAAGCCAAAACAAAGCTAAATATTTTAACCAATCTCGAAAAAATAAAGTGCTGTTGATAGATTGTTTAAAGCAACAAGGAGGCTGAGGTTCCGCCGCGGAAATAAGTTCTAGAAAATATTTTTTTCTCTTTGTCTCACAAAAATATTCCATAAGTTCCTTTCATATGAGGAACTGGAAAGATATTTTATTGGACATTTCTACTTAAAACTGAATTGGAATTGCTTTAATTTCATTTAAAGCAGATAGCAGTTAAATGGTTCATTTTTATTTTGATTGATAATGATTTCAAAAAACACCGAAGGTCCTAGATGGCCTCGGTCCTAGCTACCTCGATTAATCAAGGCTCTACTACTTTGTTGTAAATATGCAGTTACAGAAACCTACCTTACATCGATGCTTAAGCCTTGAAATATAGGATATGCTGAGTCCGAAACCTACTTCCCAGTGTTTTGTCAAATAAATATCCATCAATCTCGTACAATATCCGCCATCTGTGACCACAAAGCCTTCCAAAACACAGCGAGCATTTGCCCATGAAAGATTTCTTCACTCACAATTGGTCTCATTGATTAGTTGCCAAGGCAGCGTTTTGTGGCTCGGGGACAGTGATTAATTCATTTCCGTCACTCTGAAAATATGGCCCAAGCGGCTGAGTTTGTTCTGCCTGCGAATGTCCCCTGCCACCGTGTTTGGTCAATCTTGTCGAGTGTTCGAAAGGGAAGTTGTTGCTTGGACATGGCGGGACCGTTAATTATTGGATACAGGGGTGTAGTTGGTGTTGGAATTTCGCTCTAATGTGAGGTGAAGCTGAATCATTCATACTTGACGGATGGGTTACAGATCTGTGGACGTTTTTCCGGTGTAAAACTTTTTTTTATGGCAGTTGGGATTCAGTTCTCGGATGTTATTGCGGTATCTGGCATAAAACGATTTGGCTTAGTTTTGTAATTGGATATACAGCATTGATGGGTTGGTTTTTCATTGGTGAAAGTTTCCTAGATAAGCTTTTGCCTTCCAGTAAAGAAAACTTCCATAACTCAATTGGTAAAAATGTGACGAATTGACGACTATCGATTAAAAACTTTTAAATACTTATCCTCCAGACAAGCGGGTGTCTCCGAATGTGGGTTTGCCAACTGCGCTAGCAACCTGCAGTTGTAGACGGCGCAGGTTTTCATTTCCACTCTGGCATTATTTGATTTTTCCTTGGTGGAGGTGTCGTGGAAGCCCAGTTAATAGCCTCGGATTAGCAACCGGAGGGTTGCTAGTTCGTAACAATCCAACCAAAGATCGGCGTGTACATGGGAGCTGGTGCACGTTAAATTGAGACCTCAAATGTCCTCACGTCGCCAATAGTCCGTTGTGTTCCAGTGCGACGTAAATTCAACGTCTACCTACATTCCTTGATGAAAATGGGCCATAACACTAAAAGGACGAATTAGAGTCCAAGGTGTTTATGAAAACCGCTGTTTTATTTCTTTAGTAAAAGTTGCATAACTCAAATGGTTAAAAATATTTCAATTTCGACGAATAATTCTTTGATTCACGTTTTTCTATCCTTTATAGACTTTTAAATGCTTGATTTTGAAAAATGCAGTTTGATTTTTGACACTCATTAGCAGAGGGTGAAAAGAGACTTTAGTTTTCCTATTGTGAAGAAACATGAAGACTAACTCAAAATTATTATAAAAATGCTTTCTGATTATTAACGGGTATACTAGTGCTTAATAATCCTTAGTTACTCTTTTCCAGGCTTTGTAAAAGTTAATGAAATAAAATTTAAATTTCGATTCATATGTCGTCGTTGAACATTGAAGGTCAAATTATCTGTATTTATAGATTGGTGTATACTTGGTGCAAGACCGAACCCAAATCGTTATAGGAAAAGACAACTGGCTTTCTCAAACATCAAATAAAATAATCAGACAAAATTTATCTTCTAGAAAATTATTGAATTGATTCCAGTATGACCAAATATCTGGTGCAATGACATTAGACAACCCTCAAAGTGATTGCGACGAGATCTCATTCATCAAGATTTGGCATTGTCATCTGACCGTGGTTGAAAATTACGCGGTGTTGTCCTCGGTCTTTCAGTTCGGGATTGATCCCGGATCTTCACCAATATCCCGTTGTGTAGCTCCAGTGAGACGTTAATTAACCTTAAGATTTGACCAATTCTACTGATGGTTATGTACGTCGTTATCAAGATATTGCTGATTTCTTGATCACGAGAACACGATATGGTGAGTTTTCTAATGACGCGATATATCTCCAATCAAGATCTGGTCAGTTTTGTTAATGAAGAGATACCTAGGTGAGACAACCACCAGGAAGATAAAAACAATCTGAGGTACAAGACAAAATGCAAAAGCAAAAAAACAGACATTATTTTAAACGTTTTTGCTTGACGTTTGTACATTTTATGGAAGGTGGACGAATTTTTTGCATCTGATTTCATGGGTTACTCAACATTTTAAATATTAGAAAAACTTTTAATAACTTAATTATTTTGATGTGCATGCTGAAATAGAATACTTCCCTACTATGGTAAAATTTTAAATCGTAATTTTCGAATTACATTCTTATAAATCTATATCTCTACAGTGTGGTCAATTTTTAAATCGTAGTTCCAGTATATCATTATAAAATTCAATAAAAATTATTAAATTGTAATTCTAAATAAATCCTTATAAAATTCTAGAAAAATTGTAAGTCGTGTTTCTAACTACATCTGTATAAAATTCATGAAAAAAGTATTACATCAATTCAGGTATTTTGTAAGGATGCAGTTAGAATTACGATTTAAAATTGTTATTGAATTTTTATAAGGATATAGTTAGAATTACGATTTAAAATTGTTATTGAATTTTTATAAGGATATAGTTAGAATTACGATTTAAAATTACTTTTTTTCGCATAAAATCATTTGAAGTCCTAGCACCTCAAATTTAAATATTTTAAATTTGAGGTGCCCGAATACTTTTATAAACCACAATATGAGAATCTTCTCGTTGAGAATTCAGAAGGGTAGCCGTATAATTATACAACACAACATCATCAAACCATTCTAACACATTTCAAGGGTGAAGAAATCCACACATCACGTCGAGAAATATATGAACCTCAAATACTTTTACAAAAGCCTCAACCAAACATTACCATTTCCATTCCTATTAGCCCTCACAAATTGATCGTCGACCACACTTACAACACAACACGCAATAGAAATCTGTTCGACGGTAGCCACAAGATTGATTTTGAGATTCTCCCCTATGAAACAAAACCAGCCTCATTTAAAAACTACCCTCTGTCACGCGATGTTAAGGGCATTAGATTAGAAAAAACATGCCCGGGTGTAATATGTACGGCTTCGATTATCTTTCCCTTGGCACCCACTATTCACAGCTATTCGATTACAGTCGAGTATGGGGAGCTAGTATCGATTAAAAATCCGAGGCAATTGTATGGAAAAGAAGGTTAATCTGTTACTTGACCGTCATTGTATGGATGCAGTTTGGATTTTACATAATCTTGCGAAGAGTGGTTGGGAATGATTTGACGTTGACGAGGTTGCAGGTCAATGAACGGGTCAAATGTATCATTGACGTCCATGAGAAGCATATTCAGGGTAAACAATCTATTATGATTGGAAAACTGATGAAAAGCGGTATCACTTTGGTTTCTACATAAACTTGCGGAGAGTGGTTTGAAATGATTTGTCGTTGAAGAGGTTACAGGTCAATGAACGGGTTAAATGCCTCATTGCCGTCTATGGGAAGCATCTTCAGGGTAAACGTAAACTATTATAATTGGAAAACGAGAAAAGCAGCTTCGGTTTGGTTTTTACATAATCTTGTAGGGTGTGGTTGGGAATGAGTTGACGTTGTCGAGATTGTAGGTCAATGAACGGGTTAGTGTCTTATTGACGTGCATGAGAAGTATTTTCGGAGTAAAAATAAGCTATTACGATTTGAAAATCGGTGAAATGTGGTCTCGGCTAGAAGTCAATTTATAGAAGGGGATTATAAATCGTCGACTTTTGAACTGATGTTAATTCTATGTTGCCTTGATTATTTTGGGAGGATACACAATAATAGAGGATATTCCTCAGTTGAACCCCTATTTGTCAACTTAATACAACATTTCATACTACAATGATACAACATTATAACATTCTTAAACAACAATGCTCTGTCTGTATTAGTTAATTTAAGAATATTTTTTTACTACAAAACCGTGTGATGCTTTATTGTGTTGTGATAATTATTAAAAGTAGAAAGATTTGAGAGATTGATAGTCTGCATTTTTGTATTTGTTTTTTATATGAAACAATTCCAAATGTGTTTTCTCCATGGGTTTTCTTTTGGATTCCTTACGTTTATTAAACAGAAATCCCCCATGCTGTTTCCATAATAAAACCAACTTTCTTCTCTTGTATGAATATTAAAACAATCCCAGTACCAGAAAAAACAAAAGGAACACGACAAAGCCTTTGTCTCACAAACGAAACATTTTGTTTAAAAATGCAAATAAGCGCAGCATGATGGATTGTGGGGATTCAAAAACGAATATATGTAACATTAAATTGTTTCAATTTCCGAAATGAAAGAAAAAATTCTTGTTTTGGTCTAAAGCCAATAGTTTAAATGTTTTAGCAGTTTCCTGGCTGTGAACGAACAAGAATTTTCCAAGGCTTGGTATGATAAGAAAAATGACAGGAAGATGCATTTCTGCATGTATTGGACAGATTTTTAAATCTAAAGTGTAATATGTAAAAGCATACTTTTGTTTATTCATGAAAAAAGAGACCATGGACATTTTTTTTAAAGAGTTTGTTTATTTTTTGACAGTTTGTGTTGGATCTGCGTGTTTGTGAGATTATGGTTCTTTGTTGTGTGTGAGGCCATGTACTATAAAATATCTAGACAAAGATCTTTAACTTTATTTATGTGAAGAAAATTCATGAGGTTCTGATTCATATATGATTTTCTCCTATCAAGCCTTCAGCATCCGGGTTTATGGAGAACAATGAAATGTTATTTAATTTTCATTCCTCTTGCAATTATTTATTACTCAAATGCAATGATGTATTCGTGTGATTGCATAGACAATAAAATGTGTCTATACATGAATTTGTTTGATAATTTTTCAGTATAAATAAAAATTAGTTTTAGGTGTAAATAGACATTCTAAGCCCTCTGGGCTTCACGAGATTACTGTAAAATTATTTTTTTTACCCTACAGCCCACCCTCTGGGGCACATCTTTAGGTGTATAAGGGCTTCACGGACCCGAGGAACCCTAGCGATCTTTCCTTTCCCATGGGGTTTACTTTCTTTTGTTAACTTGGGGGAGGGAGGTACCCGGTATTCACCCAAGTAATCTTTTTCTGCTTTCTCATCCTACTAAAAGTTAAAGCTATTCCTCAACCATACTATTTTTTCCCTTTCACATTTTTACCCTATGTTGTCTTGTATTTGACGAAGCTTGGCGAAATATGGCCCTTGCTCAATAAAACCCAAAAACAACCAACCCGGCAACTCACATTATGACCGCTTCAATTGGTTGAAAGAATCCTAGGAGAAATTCTATTCGTCACGAAGGTTAAAGCTGTTTAGAAGGGATGAGGCATCAGATTTTTCAGACCGGATATATGCGTGTGAACCCCTTCAGATGGTTAAAATAGCTCTAGACGGATAAATTGGGTAATTGTTTCGTGTAAGTAAAAAGTATATGCAGTGAGGATTTTAACTTTAGCAGGATATGCCTAAGTATTATGTTAATAATTTTCATTAACTTTGTATATTTAACTCTCCAAGAGGTTTTGACAAAATATCTCGTCCTTAAAGATCTGACCAATTTTGCTACTGACGAGGTATATCATCATCAAGATGTTGCCTAATTTTTACGACGAGATCAATATCTCGTCAGTTTTTGAAAAACGAGATATCTCGTTCAAGAAGATCTGGTCAGTTTTGCTAATGGCGAGACAACCACAAGGAGGGTTAAGTCATGTTTAACTTTTTAATATTCCGCCCTTGCTACCGAAACGACAAAACTTGTAAAAATAACTGAAATATCCAGATTCTTATACTAAGTGTTTCATAAATACAGTATTTGAGCGCTTTGTGTATAATGTGTCAGAAAATAAAACTTCCAATGTTAAGCATCACAAATCTGTCTTAAACGTTTTAGTAACCAAACTCAGAAAGGGTCTTTTGAAATACACCTGCATAAAATACTTTTTCTAGTTTTATTTCTTAAAATTTTTCTGATGGGAAATTCTACACAAAATTTCAGCGAAAACTGAAGTATTATCATTGTGACAGTGAATTTCGTAATTCCTCTCTTAACTCTTCAAGTGGTTTCAATATATATCTCTTCCATCAAGATCTGATCAATTTCGCTAATGATTAGATACCTCGTCCATCAAGATTTAATCAATTTCACTAATAAAGATGTCTTTCCCATCAAGATCTGGTCATATTTTACTATTTATCAGAGACCTCGTCGAGATAAGTATAAACAAATTGTCCCTTTTGCAGAACTGGTGATAATTTCGTACAGGTTTTTGTGTTATGCTGGCCACTACAGGGCAGTTTTCAACCAGGAGATAAACCACCAGGAGGAAATAGTTAATCTATCCAAAATAGACTTGCTCATTGTTTTGGTAAAAAGTAATCCATGGGAAAAGCTCGTATTAAAATGAATTGAAATATTTATTTAAAAACTAAATAAGTAATCAACAAATTATTTTTTTTACCCTCTTGGTTGCCTCGACGAGGTTTCTCGTCATTAGCAAAACAGACCAGATCCTTATGGACAAGATATCTCGTCATTAACCCTCCAAGTGGTTTCGACGAGATATCTCGTCAATCAAGATCTGATCATATTAATAATGATCTAATAATGATTTTGCTAGTGGCGCGCATCAAGAATGCCGATTGAATTCTGAATGCAGATATGCTGGGGTTTTTTGGTGTTGATGAGATCAAGATGTGAGTTTTCTACTAATGACGATATATCTCGTCCATAAAGATCTGACCAGTTTTGCTGATGACGAGATATCTCATCGAGACAACCACCAGCAGGGTCAAAAGAAAACTGACCACATCTTGATCTCGTCATCATCAAAAAACGGAAATATCTTGATTATCTCTTGTTAGTAAAATTGGTCAGAATTTGATGGATGATATAACTCGTAAATCACTTACAGGGTTGATCAGTATATAACCGGCATTTGCTTATTTTTATAAAAAGTCAACCATGCTATAAGTGGTTTTAATGTATTTCCCGTAAAACTTCAACTACAATTTGTCGTAAACCTTCAAAAACTCGTTCAACTGTAACCTAAAATTGTTTCATAAAGTCCAAAATCTGCCAGATGCGCCGAAAGAAAATAACGAAAAATAACTCGGCAAAAATAATGAACATTAGTGTTGCCAGACAATTTTAAACACGCGGCACTAAGCAACAAAACTACCAAACATAAATAGCATAAAATGCATAATGTTTCAATGGCATTAGAAAATTACCATCTTGCCAGTAGCGATAACAAGTTCATTGCTGACTTTCAATCTTCTGGGCTCGTTGGATAGACACATTTCCAAAGGAAGCGGCGAATGAATAATTAAACAAGCAACCAGGGCTTGAAACAATGGTCCATTAGAAGATGTTATTGGTTAGTCATTATTCATTACGTGGCACTTCAACTTACTGAATATTAATAAAAGTTAACTCGAAAACTGACCACATCGGAGGCGACATCTTTGGCCACGAGCATACCTTTGTCGCACCGTTGTAGATACTTTTACTTACTCATAATCAATCTTATCTTGAATTCTGGTTAGATGTGTTCTGCTGTTTATGTACATCTGATTGCCGTTGATATAATTTATAAATTATCGGATGTTATTTTTTTTCTTGATCATTTGTATTCATGCTATTTTAGTAATATTGAAAATCAATATCAAGGAATTCATATCTGGAAACTTTATTCCTTTTTGTTTTAGGTATCTGATTTGCTTCAAAGCATATTGATCGGTAGCAATGACAATTTAATTGGATTGTATACATAATTGTCTGTTTTATGAACTGTAGTTTGAATTATCGATAGAAGGTTGGGGAGACATGCTTGTGAATGCTGTACGAGTTCGTTTATAAGTGCTATAAGCAAAGAAGTTTTATAATATATTCGTATCTGTATTTTTCTTTTCATTTTAAGATACTCTACATGAAGGAAATTAGTTTTTAAACAACAATATAAAGGTATATGGATCAAATTATTTTTCAATAGCGCAATTAAAACACTTGTTATTAATTGTAACATTAAAATTTTATTAAATCATTCCATTCATAAGGAATAAAAAACTGATTATAGGAATAATTAAATACACACTAACCTTCATAAAATCAAGCACATACGACTCCAAAAACAATAGTTTTGTCATTCTTCATGAAATATTTATTTTCATACTGATATTAAAGACAAATATTTTTCTTGCTTTAGAGGAGTTCGTTATTTTTAAATGCGATGATATTCCATTACTTAATGAAGTGCTTTTTCATATAAATACAATTGTATCTATGTATTTATGATATAGTTATATTTTTACTTCTTTTTAGGTAAGTGTATTGAAAAATTCCAAACAATTGGCATGTGTGAATGAATACCATGTGAAACAGGTATGCATAAACATTCTTAAGACTAGACTAGCTGTAATAAAAATAAAATTATGAGGACTGTATTGTATTATTAAAAAACATTGTTTCAAATATGTATGCTTAATATAACGGTGCAAATAAATTACATTATTAAGGATTAGTCAGTATATATTATATAGTTTATATTCTTTATCAATCTGTCTTTTGATAAAATATGTGTTTGCTAACTGCGTTTATATATACTCAAAACATTAACCAGCATACGAATGGATTTGAACATAAGAAATTATGGTTATTTAATATAAATGCATCTGCGAATCTTTCATAAACGTAAAAAATGAAATAAAAGCAAAATATGAGCTACTTGTTTGATGAAGTAGATTGTTTTTATGTACCACATACCAAACCATTTCGTTTGAAGTTAATTGATGTCGATAAATGGAGCTCATTATGACAATGTTTCTAGCTTTATTAATTTAGTTTTATTATAATGTTTGCCTACCACCCAGTTGGTCCTGGGATGGAATCTCGGTTTGTAAGAGCAAGGAGGTTGATTGTTCCTGCGGCTTACTCAGAAATAAACACCATTTCGCCTATTGTGGTGCCAAAGGCCAAAATTATCAGTGCGGGAAAAACGTGTTTTGAAAAAATTTGAATATTTCACGCAGCAAATTCAGATTGGAACAGAATGTGCTCTTGTTATATGTAACAAAGTAGTACCACTTAAGGAAACAATGATATTTAACAGAAAAAATTCTATTTTAAAGAAAGGATATCTCATGTGTCGAAGTCTGATGTGGACTGTGGTCGAACAATTTTATTAGTTAATTTGCATGTTTTTACGCAACACAAATTGTTACTCCCAATAACCACTACAACAAATATAAAACCCTTACATAACAAATACCAAATTGAAAGTTTCACGAATCAAGACTCAGGTTGCTACACACAATGTGGTATGATTAGGTAAAACGTAATACCCCCAGCGAAGAAAAGAAAAGCAATGCTTAACCCAGAAATTGTAAGTTTATCTCTTGGTGGTTTATATTTGTGCCGAAAACTGTTCCTTACTGACCAGCTTCTGATGCAAAAACTTGTTCAGAATTGTCACCAGTTCTGGGCAAGAAACGGCTTGTTCTTCCTACTTGACCTTCATTCCCAGTTCTATCTCGACGAAATATCTCGTCATTAGCGAAAATGATAGGATCTTGGATGAGAAATCTCGTTGAAACCACTTGGAGGGTTGGGAAAGGATGGATGTTGATGACCCAAGAGGGCAGTGGTCGAGCATCAAAAAGAAAATTGTTTTATTAATTAATTTGCATAAAATTTTTCTACAGCATTTGCCAAAACATCTCGCTTTGACGGCGATAAAGAAATGGTGTAAAGGTACAAAAAGTTTAGTCCCCATACTTCCTGAAAACCAAACTCGAAGAATATTGTAATGAAATATGTATAGCTTCTCCGATAACAAAAACACAGGAGCCTAGCGCATCAATAAATCAAGCGAAAAACAATTTATCACACCGTGAAAAACAAAATCTAGAACACACAATTTACACAAACACGTCACGTAATAAGTCGCCGAGTATGACTCCTCCAGTTGTGCATTTTGAGAGAAAAATTCGGTTATATTCTTATTTTATCAATGGCTTTTCGAGTCCGAAGCATGCTCAATTTTCGGCAGACGTCGTCTATTCTGAAAATAAAAGCCACACTGGCATAACTCCAAGGAAATAATAAAAAGGGGGAATATTTCTCTGGTCAACGACTCTACTTGACAATGAGTAATTTCGTTTGACGGAGATGCGAGTTAGTGAAAAGACTTCGTATATTTCCATTTATAAAATTATTCGCAGTAATCTTAAATTTAACCCTCCAAGTGGTTTCGACGAGATATTTCATCCTTCAAGATCTGACCAATTTTGATATAGGAGATTTCTCGTCCGTAAATATATGACGAATTTTGCTTATCACGAAATATCTGATCAGTTTTGCTAATGACGAGATTCTTGTCATCAAGATATTGCCGAATTTTGCTTATCACGAAATATCTGATCAGTTTTGCTAATGACGAGATTCTTGTCATCAAGATATTGCCGAAGTTTGTTTATCACGAAATATCTGATCAGTTATGCTAATGACGAGATTCTTGTCATCAAGATATTGCCGAATTTTGCTTATCACGAAATATCTGATCAGTTTTGCTAATGACGAGATTCTTGTCATCAAGATATTGCCGAAGTTTGTTTATCACGAAATATCTGATCAGTTATGCTAATGACGAGATTCTTGTCATCAAGATATTGCCGAAGTTTGTTTATCACGAAATATCTGATCAGTTTTGCTAATGACGAGATTCTTGTCATCAAGATATTGCCGAATTTTGCTTATCACGAAATATCTGATCAGTTTTGCTAATGACGAGATTCTTGTCATCAAGATATTGCCGAAGTTTGTTTATCACGAAATATCTGATCAGTTATGCTAATGACGAGATTCTTGTCATCAAGATATTGCCGAATTTTGCTTATCACGAAATATCTGATCAGTTTTGCTAATGACGAGATTCTTGTCATCAAGATATTGCCGAATTTTGCTTATCACGAAATATCTGATCAGTTTTGCTAATGACGAGATTCTTGTCATCAAGATATTGCCGAATTTTGCTTATCACGAAATATCTGATCAGTTTTGCTAATGACGAGATTCTTGTCATCAAGATATTGCCGAATTTTGCTTATCACGAAATATCTGATCAGTTTTGCTAATGACGAGATTCTTGTCATCAAGATATTGCCGAAGTTTGTTTATCACGAAATATCTGATCAGTTTTGCTAATGACGAGATTCTTGTCATCAAGATATTGCCGAATTTTGCTTATCACGAAATATCTGATCAGTTTTGCTAATGACGAGATTCTTGTCATCAAGATATTGCCGAATTTTGCTTATCACGAAATATCTGATCAGTTTTGCTAATGACGAGATTCTTGTCATCAAGATATTGCCGAAGTTTGTTTATCACGAAATATCTGATCAGTTTTGCTAATGACGAGATTCTTGTCATCAAGATATTGCCGAATTTTGCTTATCACGAAATATCTGATCAGTTTTGCTAATGACGAGATTCTTGTCATCAAGATATTGCCGAAGTTTGTTTATCACGAAATATCTGATCAGTTATGCTAATGACGAGATTCTTGTCATCAAGATATTGCCGAATTTTGCTTATCACGAAATATCTGATCAGTTTTGCTAATGACGAGATTCTTGTCATCAAGATATTGCCGAATTTTTATGATGACGAGATCAAAATCTGGTCAGTATTTTTCTAATGACGAGATATCTCACCCGTCAACATCTGATCAGTTTTGCTAACGACACATTTTACCTTAACTCCAATTGGCAATCGTATAACTCAGTTTTAAAGCTATAATACAATTTTTACACTAAAAACACCTAAATTTTAAAAAGCAATCGTCAAGTAACATTTTAAACCGAAATTTAAGATTACGAAGCACGATCAAATAATCCATGTATAAATTTATGTTTCGAATATAAATAAAAGCAATTTCATTAGAAATCAGAATTTTTAACTTATTTAATTACTTTTTAAAATTGTAAAAATATTTTAAATCTCGTTGCTCGTTAAATATTAATTTCGATTACGTTTTATGGTTTAGTACTGAAAGCGTATTTAGTAAAAAGCTTAAAATAAATTTTCGATGCATTAATTCTTGTTTAATTGCAAATAAGTCATATATATATATTTATTTATTTATTTATTTATTTATTTATTTATTTATTTATTTATTTATTTATTTATATAATCCCTACTATAGTAAAACCCTATTATCCACTATCAAAACATTTAAAATTTATTTCGCATCTACAACTATAAAAAATAAGATCTTTCAAATTTTAATGTTTGTTCCAACGTATATTATTTTTTACAAATCGAATGAATAAATGGGGATAGTCGACTTACAGAACGAAGATTCTGCTATTCATTAATTATGAATTAATAAAGAATCTATTTTAGCGTTAACTAAATTCCTGAGGATTAGAGAAGTTTTAATTTTGTGTTTGGTGGATGTATCCATGAGTTATGAACCAAAGAGGGATACCGATTTTGCAGCTTTATAGGATGTGTTCAAGCAGTCTGCACTTAGCATTTTTTTATCTTTTATAATTTCATTCTATTTCTGTGATATAAAAACTATAACATAAAAATAAATTGTTTCCGAGGTAAGTAGAATTTTGAACCAGAAAATAGAGCTTATTCTCACAAAAGCAGACTGAATTCTATGACTTTTCAGTTTTGACCACATCTATAATGTAGTCACTACTGAAATCTACTTAGCGTTTTTGAAAATGTATTGTGAAAATTTGCATCAATATATTTTAATCTAATGTTTTCAATTTACAAGCTTTTTATTAAAGCGTTTTATAAATTTATTTCATTTCAATGCTGTTCACCAGTGTTTCTAGTCTGCCGTTTATCTTTGTACTTTTAGTGTTAATTCTGAACGGCACAAAATTTCGGAGTCGTAGTATGGCTACTTCTCCACGACACAAATAATGACTAAATAACCACATCCATTGGTTACAAGAATCCTAGGAATAATTATATTGCCCAATAAAGGCATCTGGTTATACGTCATGCAGGAAGAACGGATATATGCGTGGGTACAACTCGGGGTGTTAAAGTCCGCCTGTATGATAATTATTGTGATGGGTTCCACTTCTAATTTGTTAAGTTTAATTTTATTAGCCATTTGAAATATAGATAATTGAATAACTTAGTTGGGGTCAGGTGGGATCAACAAAAAACTGCGTAAAATAAAAGACCGCTCGCGTAAAGTAGAGGACCGTTAGCAAAACATAAATCAGTTGTAGTGAATATGTTTGCACTAGACGCGAAAAACAAATATGGCCGTCCCATGGGGTTAACCTGCCAGCAGACCAGGTACGGCTATCAAAGGTTTAAAACGGCCCACAAAGGGGATACGGACCTCCGAACAGATTTTACTGGCTTGGACTGCAGACTAGGTATGGCCATCCGTAGAATTGAAATGGCCTGCAGACCAGATATGGTCGTCCGAACAGGTTTAACCTCCGGTCCTCCGAACTGGATTACTCGGCTCACAAACTAGCTACGGCTCTCCGAACATGTTTACCCAGCCCGCAGTCTAGAAGCGGCCCTCTAAATATTTTTTGTCAGGCCCGGAAATCAGATACGGCGTTATATCCCAAACACCAACCTTGTTTACCAAGCAGATTAACTATATGTATATATCCTTGTTTGATTTTGCGTCCGTTGTAACTTGTCCATTTGTGAGCCTTGCGCCGCTAAATCCAAAACCCAACGAAATTGATCTGTAAACAAAGCTCGAATAAGGAGAAAGGTTCGTTTTCTCCATAGTTGTACAGTTCGATCAAGTGTCTCGCATCCGTGACCAAACATGGCCGCCCTGCACATCAACCCGGCATCTCCCTCAGAAATTAATAACACGGCATCTCTAAATGTCCCCCGAGGCAGCAAATGACCACATCATTACGATCCAGCGGACGAAGGGACGAAAAGCCGTGGGAAATGTGTCACCGACGTATTATGTCATTGCCGTTTGCGACCATTATCGCATTTCGAAGGAGCAACGAGTTATTAGAGTGGGAAACTGTACGAAATGTCCAAATTTGTATCGAAGGCTTCAGGATATTTGGAATAGCCGATACCACATGACTGAGCAAGTCAATTGAACTGTATTACGTGCGTCTATCCCATAAATGTTGATGTCAGTGCATTTTTGCGCGCCCTTTGTATTTCCAAAATTCATCTTAGTTTCATTATGTGCTAGTTTGTATTTTGCCAGTCGATAAACAAATGGGAACCTTAGTCAAATTGATAGTATAAAATTAAACGCCAAGTACTAGGATTTAAAAATTAAAAGGTCGTCAATGGGCATTTTCAGTGGAGCCAAGACATTTACATAATAATTTCCATTCTGAATATCCTGAATGAATGTTTGTTTTCCCTCAGGAAGTTTACTTTCTTCAAGTAAACAAGGGCTTCACAATCCTGAGGTACCCTATTGACCTGTCCTCGGTTCTATGTTACTCTAGGGATCAGTGGAGCTCTGGGTTTGTCCTTCTTCAACTGACCGAGATTCAAAATTACGTGGTGTACCAAAAGTACGTTTAATCCCGGACCGTCACCAATACCCCTTTGTGTTGCTGCAGTGCGACGTTAATTAGAATACCTACCTACTTGTTGGTCGGTTCTACACTGAGCTGTACAAAACATAGCTCAGTCGGTTTGCCGATAGTGAGGTGTAGGATATGCAGGTTCGATTCCTCTCTGGGTGTATGTCCCACTTTTGAGGCAATAAAACTTTCATGTATTTCCCATTTTTGTGCCAATAAAGCTTTCCTGGTGCATTTATATCCATATATTTAACGTTGTTGGGAATAGTCCAAATATCGCCCTTTTGCAATAAGACGTAACCAACCATGACTGATCTGGCACTCCGAGGTATCGTAGTGATTTATTCTTTTCCCATGGGGCTTACTGCGTCTAGTAAACATGGGGTCGTTACCCCAAGATGCCGATGTGATATTTCTCCTCTCTATCCTTTCATTTTACAATTACTTGACATTTTCTGTCTTGTGTTTACAGTTTGGTCACCTGTGGTCCTTGTGCCATGGAACTCAAAATCAAGCAGCCAACTAACAGATCGAACACTGGCTTCCAGGTGTTTCAAATTTTTCAGAAGTTTATGCAAAGTCATGTACTATACGTTAAAATCTGGATCAACTTGCCATCGAGGTGGCACATGTTCTACTCATCCCAGACACTCATTTAACTCTCTATGCGGTTTTGACGAGATATCTCGTCCATCAAGATCTGATCAATTTCTTAATACGAGATACGTCGTCATCAAGATATTGCCGATTTTTTACGATCACGAGGTCAAGATCTGGTTAATTCTCTTCTGATAAGATATCTGTTCAATATCAAGATCCGGTTAATTTTCTGACATCTGGTCAATATCAAGATCTGGTTAATTTTCTGATATCTAGTCAATATCAAGATTTCGCTAGTTTTCTGATATCAGGTCAATATCAAGATTTGGCTAGTCTTCTTCTGATATCTGGTCAATATAGGGTTTATTTTCTTTTGATAAGCTATCTGGTCAATATCAAGATCTGGTCAATTTTGCTAATGGCGAGATACCTCGTCGAGACAACCACCAAGAGGATTAATCTGGTAGTGTCTCACGACACTAGGCATGGTAGTGTGTGATTGTGCTAGTTATGGAATTGCTCCTTGCGTGCCAATCCCTTGAATGGAAAGGTCGAAACACTTTGAAATGGAAGGAAAGCACGATATAAAGTCTCGTGGGTAATTTTTATGAGTACTTAAAAAACGAAAAATCACAAATGTCGCGAAGTGTTAAATGCAGTTAATGTAATTACTAGTCATGTACTGCCAAGTTCCGTAATTAGGCACCTAATTTCCATATTTAACATACACTAAGTTTCAAATATTTTTGTGCTATTTAATAGTTATTCTGAAGTATGAAACGTTGAATTCTTTTAAAATATTGATTTTTCCGGTACTGAAGAAGGAAAATGAGTTTTTAGAATTTCTAAGCAAGAGCGTAAGGTGTAGTTCGATTGCGTTAAACACGACCGACTTGAGTGGACGAATCCAAATGCGAAAAGGGGCCTCCGTAGCTCAGGGTTGTACATTGCTCTTGCAACCTGTGAATTGTAGACGACGGAGATCCAATTCCTCAATCGTACCCTGAGTGTATTTATCTCTGCCAGAAAAATTATCATTGTGTTTGTATACATCCATTACTGCACGTTGTTTGTCTTGTGTTTGGCACCGCTTGGCCAAATATGATCCGTATGCCACAAAACAACCAATCAAACGTGAAGGAAGATACCGATCTTGTATCTTCGTTCGAATTGTACTTTTTTTCGATGCTCACGTATTTGCATATTCTATTGTGCAAAATAAATTAAGGTAAACAGGTTTACAAAAGAATTAATTTACCTCCATGACGTGACTAAAGTTATACAATCTAGTTATAAGTCGATTTAATTTATATACTGTATCCGTTTGATATTGATTACTTGATTTTTTTTACCACAAAGTTTTTTATGTCGTTAATTTTTTACGAGTAAAATGTCTAATTTTAGGGCTTAGGGTAACAGTATTAAATCACAGAAATATGATTCGTAATGAAAAAGATATTCAAGGACATCAAACGAATATTTCTGATTGATTGAGTGGTTTAACGATGATTAAATTTCCCAGATGAAATGAAAAACGAGGAAGTTATTGTACGAATACGAAAAATACGTTCTATAAGGCTTTTATTTCATGTACATATACGTTTTGGTAAAACGTTCTTCAGTCTTCCTTCAATAACAAAGTTGATCGTCAGATTCGGGCAATAATTTTACTGAAATATATCATATTTATAGTATATATTCGTATAATATTTGAGGCCTTTGAGAAGCATTTTCTAACGGACTCTGCATTTATACATGTGGACCCCGTGCACACGGTTATTACAACAGCTGGAGCAATACCATCACCTGCCATCCTGTCGTGTCAGATATTTTTAACATATTGCGTATCATGCAGAGCACGTGTTTCCATATTCTGTTTTGTTGGGTCCCAAGTCACGTGGACATAAAGGGTAACGAGCTTGCTGACAGTGCTACGAAGGCAGCTCCCAATCCATTGCAGCAAGCCGTTCCTCTTAGTGATATCGAGATATCCACACAGGAGTTCGTCGACTCCTGGTAGCAAGAGTCGTGTAACCTGCAATCCACAAACAAGTTACATTCTATTAAACTCATCATTCATCAGTGGCCAGTGTCTCCAATGTGGAGGACTGATGTCAAACTGACCCGTTTTCGCATTGGACACACGTTTCACCCATCGTCATCTTTTATTGGGAGAGAGCACACTCATTTGCATTTCATGCTCTACTCCATTCTCTGTTTATCACATTTTAATTGTCTGTCCTGTTTTTCATCATCATATACATTTTTTAAAAGCACAATTTTAAATCTACGAAATTTGATTAGGGAAAATCCCCATTCGAATCTTCTAATTTTTATGACATTTTTCTTTTTAAACTTCATTTGATATTGTTTTACTATTCACAACTCTTTACTCATAACTTTTTATATTATACACCTTGTTGCTGGTCAACATGTTTTAAAACATCAATTCACACATATCAACCATGATTTTTTATATATTGATGGCAAATTTTAATCTTGCGTTTTGGTCATATCTAATCAAACTTAAATATATTCCACATGTTTACTTTTATCTCATCTTACACCAATATTATTTTAATATCTTATACTTTTATTGGGTCGCATTCTGTCTTATGTTTGGCGCAGCTTGTCCGCTTTTGGACCTTGCGCCATAAAACCCCAAAATCCAATCCTGTGTACATGGTTTGGACCTTAGACCTATATGTTGCGACTTGAACAATAACTCCAAAAAAGCTGTTATCAGACAAACAGCAACTAGACATTCGTGATAGTGCATCTGTATAAGCATATGAACTTTTGAAAGGCTAGAATATTTTGTGTATACAACTCTGAACTTTCTGCAATACATCTGTATTTTCTCTTTTAATATCTCCCTCAGGAGCATATCTTTAGGCATCACAATCCGACATACCTGAGTGATCTTTCCTCCCTTTCATATTTACCCTCGCCTACCAGTCTGCTTTTTGCTTTTCTTCCTTCCTCATTGTTTTGTCTGTCTTGTGTTTGACGTAACTTGGCCAAATATTGCACTTGCGCTAAAAACCCCGAAAACCACCAACTATTTTTATATTAAATTCCTGCAAAGAAATGTCTGGAAACTTCATACACCGGCATCTTTTAGATCTCGTGAATTATTAAATATACTGTGCACTTAAAACTCTTCTCTGTATTGCATTTAAAATTAATTAAATACAAAACATTCCACAGAGAATCCAATTGATTCGATTAATATCTTGGGATGAAACATAACTTATATTTTTTTCATAAGTCATTTAAGTGTTTTTACAATGTTAAAAATTCAACAGAAAAGGGACAATAATTTGTAGCTGTTTTTTCCTTTGAGAGGCGGCAGTCTTGGAATTAATTGCTTTAATACATTTTAAATGCAGTTTTCGAAGGGAGGGGACCATTCGAAGTGTGTTTTATACTCATACACATGAAACGAAAATAATAAAAATACACGAGTTTAATTTATTTTTAAATGCCAAATAGGTTTAGTTTAAGAACCATTTGGCACTAAACATAATTTATTCTCTGAATTTGCATTTTACAAGTACAAATTTAAATAAAAAAATTCACATTGAGGGCAAAGCATTAATGGATTATTATATATTTTATCTGGCTTTATAAAACATTTCTAATCGCATGTTATGAGTCACATATTATGGTTGTTCCACGCCTAGAATAAACTATTAGGGTTCGTGTTTGGCTTCGATCTTGGTTTAGAATCTTGTTTGGTACAACTTGGCAAATATGGTTCTTAAAAAATAACCCAAATAGACCCATTGTTATCCAACCAAATATTATGATCGGAGCCATAAATCAAATCAACCCGTATAGTTTTTCAACACTCAACAGTTCGATACATATAGTTTCATTTCAAACTCGCATGAGAGTGAAATTGTTACTTGTCTTTAGGGTAGCGGCACCATGGATATGAAGACAACCCCAGACTGTATGTTACATATGCAATAGTTTGATGAAACTCATTGTTCCAGAGTTTTTTAGGGACAGTACGGCCAAATATGGCCCTTACGCCATAAACATCCAACCAATTAGCCATCCTTAAATAGATGTACTCCCAAACACTAGTCGGGGCTGAGTAGGTTTACCCGTTGTGCCAGCAACCTGTGACGTAGGTGGCTCCGGTTCGATGCCTCAAACTTACTCTGTATTTCTCTCTTCTGTGTCAATACAAATTATTTTGTGAATGGATGTCCATTTACTTGACGTTATTTGTCTTGTTTGTAGTGCATAGGAAAATATGGATCTTGCGCCATACAATCTGAACAATCATACGCCAGTTTATTCTCTTCAATTTTACAAAACATAGGTTAGCCTACTGTTGAAATAAAGCCTTCAATTACCCTCCACCCTGATGATCGTCTCGATAAGGTATCTCGTCATTAGTAAAACTTACAAGATCTTTACGGAAGGGATATCGTCATTAGAAAACAACTGACCAGATTTTGATCTAGCCATCAAAAAATAGGCAATATCTTGATGACGAAGAATCCCTTCAATAGCAAAATTTGTCAGATCTTGATGGACGACATACCTCGTCATTAAAAGGAAACATTGGAGAAACTAAAAAATACTAGAAGACTAAAAAATTTTGAAAGAACACATATCAGATCTTGCTCGCGTCATCAAATAATCGGCAATATCTTGATGACAACATTCCTCGTCATTAACAAAACTGACCAGATCTTGATGGACGACATATATCGTCATTAGAAGAAAACTGAGCAGATATTGATCTTAAAAAATTGGCAATATTTTGATTACTGATATTTCGTCATTAACAGAACTGACCAGATCTCGATGTACGAGATATCTCATCAGAAAAAACGAGTGATCAAAAAATCAGTAATACCTTGATAACGATGTACCGCGTCCTTAGCAAAATAAGTCAGATCGTGATGGACGAGATATCTCGTCGGAACCACTTGGAGTGTTAAAGAAGACACTATCCCTAGAAATTCCTATTGCGATCCATTTTATAACGCCCCATGGGAATCCTTAACCACCAATTTAGCCTCCCAGCTAAAACTCACCCAGTTTCAAGTCTCGGAAATCAGTCCAATCCGTCGATCCTCACTCTCGGACAATTACGATCGCATCCAATCAAGTCTCGGGACAATTTCGCTGAGTGGAAGACGTCTGGAAATTATTTCTTAATTACCGGAGGTGGCAACAATCGCGTGAAGAGACGGCAGATGAGAGATGACGGTCGCAGTTTCCAGTAGCGGACTTAGGTCGAGAGTGGCACGGTGAGATATTTTGTCTTTGATTTGCCTTTAAAGTGGAGAAAATTCAAGGGGACTATTACCCAATCAACTGGAATTGATGGCGATTGGGTGAGAGGGAGTGTCTAGATTGGTGTTGGGTTACTTAATCGGTGTGAAATTCAAAAAATAAGGATATTACTTAGAGGTAGGTATTTGATATAGAGAGGTAGGTTGAATTAACGTCGTACTGGAGCAACACAACGGGCTATTAGCGACGGTCTGCAATCAGTCTCGAAGGGAAAGATCTGTATAATTAAGAGGAGGAAGTAAATTGAAATTGAATTGATGGGTATGTAATAAACGTTTCAGTATACACTTCAATATAATAAAAAACACCGTTTTGCTTACATTCAGTAATGATAATACCCACTTGATGTAATTTCTTTCAGTACAATAGCACAGAAGGGATTAGTACACAGGGTAACCCGGTTGAAAGAGTAGTGGATTAACAACTGTAGGGTTGCGAATTCAAAAATCGGCTGTGCACGTTATGCTTACCGTGGCCTCAAATTTCTACGTGTTGGCGTGGTGTGGAAGTTTGAGAGTGGGTGGTAGCTCAGATGTTGACCTCGTCATCTGAACGTGATTCAAAATTGCGAGGCGTTGTCCTTGGATCCTTCTCTTCGGAATTCATGATGTGAATAGCCCGTTGTGTTGCTCCAGTGCGACGTTAGTTAAAATACCTACCTACCACACAGGGAAAGTTACAGGAATCGTACCTGCCCGCCTCCAACTTACATATGAGAGTTCTTTGGATATCAATTATTCCATACACTTAGGGTGGTTTTGTTTGCAGTATGTTATACACCTGGGATTATATTACGAATCCTATGCTCAATGAAAATAGATCTGCTTAAGATGAGAGAACATGCATTATCTTAACTCTCCAAGTGGTTTCGACGATATATCTTGTCCATGAAGATAAATTTCACTATTAACGAGATATCTCGTCATCCAGATATTCCTCATATTTTGTATGCTGTCGAGATCAATATCTGGTCAGTTCTGTTAATGACAAGATATCGCCAATTTTTTTATCACGAGATCAGGTTAGGTATATTAATTAACGTAGCACTGGAGCAACCCAACTGGCTATTGACGACTGTCCGGGATCATACTCCGAAGGGAATGAACCGAGAACAATACCACGTATTTTTGAACCACGGTCAGTAAGTTCCCTTTGTACACGACGTTTTTTGCTGGATTAGAACTCGAAACCCTCAGGTTGCTAGTCCGTTACTAGCAACATGAGGGTTTCGAGTAACGGACTAGCAACTGGAGCTACCACGGACAACTTTTCACGAGATCAAAATCTGATCAGTTTTCTTCAAATGAAGAGCTGTCTCATTCATCCAGATTTTTTGATAATGATGATTTGATCAGTTTTTTAATGATGAGATATCACGTATATCACAAAACCCGAACAATTTCGCTAACGACGAGATATATCGCCGAGACAATCACCAAAACAGAAAAATTATCACGGAAGGTTTTCAAAAGCCATATACGGCAGATTTCCTTTCTAAAAAGTATCACTAAGTACTTAATACCTGCGCTCACGTAGAAGCGAGCACCTTTATCTCGCAATATCTCGGCGATTCCGTGACTTCCGCACTAACTTCACAACATTGTGACAACACCGAAGTTTACGGGCTTGACACTTCATATTTCACTATCGCTTTTTCTGCCTTCGTAGCGATATTGTCTTATCAGCGATGAAATGTCAACTGTGTTGCAACTCGGAATACTGAGCGGAAAGATAATTATAAAACGAGTAATTATCCTTAAGTGCTCTTTGTTATTATGTCAGACAACTTTTTATATGAAGAGTGGCTGCATTTACTCTATAATCCGTACGTCCTAAAGGTGATCATGAACATGATTACTACGAGAATACGGTTCGGATTTATTTTTGCTCCTTTAGAAAATTAATGCACTAATATCGAAAGTTCAAACGAGACTAAAGAAACCATTTTAAATACAGCTAAAAGAAATGACTCGCTAGCTACATGCTAGTTGTAGGAGGCGAAGGTCCGATTCCTGCAACTTATCACCCTCGGAGGCACATCTTTAGGTGTGTCAGGGCATCAGAAACCCGACGTACCCAAGTGATCTTTCCTCCCTTTCATTTTTATCCTCGCCTCACCTTCTGCCTTTTGGCTTTTTCTTCCTCCCTCATTGTTTGTCTTGTGATTGGCACAACTTGGCTAAATATAGCCCTTGGTTAATATTTATAAAACCGGAAAACAACAACCAGCCTGCAAATTATCCTCCTTTCCGTCGTTTGGGGACGTCGTGGCTCGGATATGCCCACTGAACTAGCAACCTTCTAGTTGTAGGCAACGGAGATTCGTTTTCTGTCAGGTGCATTCCTCTGGGTGTATTTCTCTCTTCTGTGTCAGTAAAATTTTCATTATGTCTATTACTTGATATTGTATGTCTTGTGTCTGGCGCAGCATGTCCAAATATGGCCCTTGCGCCATTAAACCCCAATACCTACCTACCCTTCTGTCGCTAAACATTTTGCGCATGTTCAATGCACTTAGCATGGCCTATCTAGTGTTTGCAAAGCTGGCCAAATATGGCCATTACGCCATAAATCTCAACCTACCTACTGTTAGATTATTTAGTTGAGTTTACATCGCTCTAGAGCAAAATAACACTATTGGCGACGATCCGGTGTTAATACTGAAGACTAAGATCAGGAGGCGACCACTCGTAACTTTGTATCAATCCCATGACGAGGTCAACACCTGTGCTGGCACCCCACTTACTGTGACCGCGTGCGAATACTGCGTGAATTAACTTTTAACATTCACGTGCAATCTACAAGTTTACTCGTAAATGTTATTGTTTTAGTGTTATAAGTATTAAGAACGCGCTAAAATATGAATGCGTTTTTAATCATGTGCCCGCAAACTAACCATGATGCAGAATGTGATGAAAAATTAATTTGGAATTTGTGGCAATTTGGAAATGGTGGCAGTGGAATAACCGATCCCCGACGCTGCCCAGCCATCCACACCAAGCCTACGTGAGGATATTTAAGGCCACTACAGATTTAACATACACTAGTTCCCACGTACACAAGATTGGTTCGATCGAGTTTCGAAATCGCAACCCTCCGGTTGCTAATCCGCGATTACTAACTGATGTCGGTATAGCCCGGTTGGAAAAGTAGATTAGTAACCGGAGTGTTGCGAGTTCGACACTATCCTACCAAAGACAATCGTGTACGTAGTGGCTACTTAACGTTAAATCTGTCATGACCTCAAATGTCCTCTCGTTGGCGTGGTGCCGATGTATAGCCGTGGTTCTGACCTCGTCATCTGACCGTGATTCAAAATTAAGATGTTATACTAGTATCTTTCCGTTCGGGATTGATCCGACATCGCCAATAGCGGGGTTTATTTCTCCAGTGCGACTTTAATTTATTCACCTACCTACTAACTGGGATAACGAGACTTGAACCAACATACCCAGCCATTAAAAGAAGTAACGATTCCTTCACTCAATTATTGAATTCATCCATTAAAAGTGGGCTTTGATCTTTACCTCCAAAAATCCATGTACCTCTACTAAATTATTAAATTCATCTCATGCAACTGCTAAAGGATTTCGAAAATAAGCTTGGGGTCTGCTGATTAACCTAAATGATGACTTAACATATTCAAAAGCACATTTCAAAGAATCTATCGACGGTTCACCATTCAGTCCACTAGTACCGTGGCCCTATTTACCTAGTCGTACTAGTACACGCGTGAACGGGCGTCCCACTACAAGAGTCAAAATGTTTTCAAGGGCCATCAAGCTTCACGAGCTTTTAAAGCGTTCCTGCACGAGTTTACATGCTAAATCAGATTATGCCGGTTTGCTGAGTGGACGTCGAGCGATTAGCATACTTATGCAGCAGAATGATCGTTAGGCCGATTTACACACTCGCCGACTTCCTGTCCTCGTCGTGGACCTGACAGCGGGGATTGTAGATCAAAAGGAATTTATGAATGCCTGAATATTTTGGTATGGTTGCCGCAGGTGAGTGCTGCGTTTTCGGATGAGGCGTTTTGGAAGTACGGTTTTAAATGTTTGTTTGATTTCGTTTAACCTTCCAAGTGATTTCAACGAAATATTTGGTCCTTCGATCTGACCAATTTTGCTAATGACGAGATTCCTTGTCATCAAGATACTGTCGATTCTTTGATGTTTATGTAATCAAGATCTGGCCAGTTTTTTCTAATGATCATGTGATCCTGTTTACTTCCAATGACGTGGTAGCCCGTCCAACTAGATCTGGTCAGTTCCGTCGACGACGAGAAGCACTGTTTTAAAAGTTTGATTTCGTTTAAACCTATAAGTGATTTCAATGAGATATCTCGTAAATCAAGATCTCACCTATTTTGCTAAAGACGAGATTTCTTGTCATCAAGATAATGTCAATTCTTTGACGTTCACGGCATACAGATCTGGTCTATTTTCTTCTAATGACCATGATCGTGTTTTCTTCGAATGAAGATATCTCGTCTAACAAAATATGGTCGGTTTCGTCAAGAACGAGTCGAGACAACCACCAGGAGGGTTAAAGTACGAACTAGTCCGATCAACTACGAACACACATGCCTAGACCAAGATTGAAACCAAGTGCTGGTTGAACTGAAGGAAAGAGGTGAATGGTCCTAATGATGAGATATCTCGTCCATAAAGATTTGACCAATTTTTCAAGTGACCGACATATATCACCTTCAAGTTGGTTATTTTTTGATGACGATACCAAGATCTTGTCAGTTATTTTTCTAATGGCGAGATATCCCATCCATCAAGATCTGTTTAGTTTTTCTAATGACAAGTTACCTAGTAGACAATCACCAGGAGGGTTAAAGGGTTGGATGTTCAAGTAGATGTTCCTTAAAACAGTGAAGAGAGAGACGCAAATGGTAGTATACTAACTGGAGGCAATAACATATATATGTATGAAGTCAATGATATAAAAATTAAAATGTTAAGCAATTGTGTAAATCTAAAACACAAATAGTTTGGTAAGTGCGATAATAATTATGATTCCAGGCGCACAAATTTACCCCTCCAAGTATTTCGACAGGATATCTCGAAAAGAGAAAACTGAATCTGATTATGTGGGAAAAGTTCACTACATTTTGTTTTACATTTACCTCAAATACGAAACATGGTTTTCACTGTAAAATGTGCAACTATCTAATATTTGTATAACAATCTGAGGGGTTCACACGCATGTATCCGTAACGCAACCTGCAGTGTTCCTTGCGTCACTACCAACCAGTTTTAAATTTCTTCAATTGAATCTTTCCTGGAATTCTTTCAACCAATAGATGTGGTTAACTAGTCATTGTTAGTGTCGTGGTGCAAATGCATTGTTACACTATGCGAAATGCCATGTTCTTCAGAGAATTTAATGCTGTAACACTGCATTTCCAAGGCTATATAGTCTCATTATGATTAATCCTTCTGGTAGTAGATAGTCTTGACGAGGAATCTCGTCATTAGCAAAAGTGACCAGATCTGGATGGACGAGATATAGCTTCAAGAAAACGAACCAAATGTTGATCTCATCATCATAAAAAAGGCAATATCTCGTCATTAGCAAAACTAACCATAACTTAATGGACGAGATATTTTGTCATCAGCAAAAATCTCCCCATTTCTTGATGGACGAGATATCTCGTCATAAACAGAAAACTAGCAATATATTGATATCTTTATAAAAAATTGGTAATATGTTGATAACGAGGTATGCCGTCATTAGCAAAATTGGTCAAGTCTTGATAGACGATAGATAATTTGCGAATTCAATTTTAGGGTTAAAAAGAGCATTAGAATAAGCCACTTATTCTTACACTAACGATAAAATGCACTAGGAAGTATAATGCAGTGTATAGATACTTTATTACTGACGTGTTCCATGTCTTATTATGACATGTTCGTATGTCTTATCGTGCATAATTGTAATATATTGTATAAGTAGTGTATGATCTTGTAGTAGAGTGCTATTCGCAATTCGCTGTAGTTGAAACAAGGTACCACTCAAGTAACTTTGACGCCACTCTATTGTATTCATATGTATTCAGTGTGTCACACTCAGTTATGAACACAGCGCTCCAATCGATAGATTGTCCTCATCCATTATTCACAATGATTTGAATATAGAGTGAATTCCATGCGTCTTAGAGTGACTATTCCCTGAATACACGAGTACATTCTATAGTATATGTACTATATAAAAGTCGTATTGTAGCCAATACGGTCCAATAATGGTCAATTAACTGATGACAGCTTTTATAATCAGTTTGATACATTAACCTAGTGGTTAAGAGATCGCGTATCACGATTATAAGTGTTTGCAACTTTAATGCATAATCCTGTACATTTATTTTCAATAATAAATATTACTTAAATATCCTGGTGGTGGTCTCGAAGAGGTTTCTCGTCGGTAGCAAAACTGACTGGATCGATGGACGAGATATCTCGTCACTAGGGAAAAACTAACCAGATCTTGATCTCGGCATCATAAAAAAAGTCAGCAAGACTTTGATGACGAGATAACTCGTCATTAGCGAATTGGTCAGATCTTGATGGACAAGATACCTCTTCATTAAAAAGAAAATTGACCAGATCTGGATCTCTTTATAAGAAAATCAGCAATATCTCTATGACGAGATATCTCGTCATTATCAAAATTGGTCAGATCTTGATGGACGAGTTATCTCGTCGTTATCAAAATTGGTCAGATCTTGATGGACGAGATATCTCGTCGAAACCACGTGGATGGTAGACCCTCGTAGGGTGGGTCATGCACGAATTATTTCACCAGGCGACATGAACTTATCTCTACATCATTTCAACCTGTTTTAGAATTCGTGATCAATATAATCTTTCCTAGGATTACTTCAACCTATAGATCTGGCATTTTAGTAAAAGGTTGAAGGGTAAAAGTAGTACTACTCGGAAATCTTATGACGCTCAGAAATTGAGAAGATTTGGTCCTTGTGAAGTGAAAAGCCAACTTTGACTTTCAGAGGGTTTAGTATAGACAAGAGACTTTGCAATGTCCCACAACGTATCGCAATTAAAATCAGTCGTAATCCAATAGGTAGGTATATCTAGCCTTGTGTCTGTCTATAACTAAACCTTCCCCAAAACACTCCAAAAAATTTCTGAGATACGACAGTTTCTTTATAATTTCTGTCACTGGTTTCTTATATCACGGATTATTCAAAACCACAAACCTTTTATAGATTTAAAAAATTAAAATACTTCAGGCTGTCGCGGCGATTCTTTTTTCAAGTTTACATATTTCTCTAATACTTCATGACATTAATTTTCAATGTCTTGCAAATGTATTCTTTGCTCGTAACATTATTCAGTTTATGGATTAAAGTGTGATAAATGATGATACTTTTTTATGTAAATCCCATCTTTTGTTACAAGACTAAACATATGGCAAGCGTTCAAATCTTTTCATAAGGGGCCGCAGTAGCCCGGTTGGAAGAATAACAGATTTGCAACCGGAGGATTGCGAATTCGAATCCAACCAGACCGTCGTGTACAAAGGGGGCTGGTGCACGTTAAATCTGTCGTAGATACCAGTTCAGGTGCGACCTCATCATCTGACCGCGTTTCAAAATTACGTAGTATTGTCCTCAGTACTTTCCATTCTGGTTTGATCCCGGACCATCGCCAATAGCTCATTGTGTCGCTCCAGTGTGACGTTAATTAACTACCTACCTACCAAATATAAGACATTACACTAAATCTACCCCAAATATTAATTACCTTTTATTCAGTATACATCTAGCATCAAATTACCGATATGTACAAAACGAACCACCCCTTTATTTCACAAGCACTATTGATAGAGTAAATTCAAAGATATCGTTCAATAAGGAATAAAGTCCTATACAAATTCAAATGTAAGAGGCCGCCTTCATATCAAATTTTGCATAAACATCATTTCCAATGGTAATGCCATGTTTTGATATCTTAACCATTTTCAACATCGTAAAATTATCCAAAATATGAACTTTCGTGACTTTACTATCGTTATATACGTAGATATTCAATATTGAAGCCATTGTCCATTTTAGGGATCATCTCCACATTGAAAGTCGTTATTCGTAGATCAAGATTATTTATAGTTAATGAGGAATTGCTCATTTCTTGCTTGACTGAAAAAGATAAGACCCTTAACCCTCCCAGAAGTTTTCTCGACGAGGTATCTCGTCATTAACAAAATTGACCTCATCTTGATGGACGAGAAATTTGGAAAGAATGTTTATCAATATTTACTGTTTATTTCAGTCAATTTCAAGTTTTAACACTTAATATGATAAACTTATACATTAACTATTAAATAATAATAGTCCGTTGTGTTACTCCAGTGCGACTTTAATTAAAATCTACCTATTAAATAATCTTTTCATAACAACAGTTAATAATAGCTGTTATCGCAAGTTAGCAATAGCAGTTAAAACTGTTATCTTAAAAACAGATTAATCCATCTCTACAATTAGATAGATCATTGTTCACCTGTACCACTCAGTGATTCAAAACTACGTGTTGTCCTCGATCTTTCCCTTGAGGATTGATCCCGGACCGTCGTCAATAGTCCGTTGTGTTGCTCTAGTGCGACGTTAATTCAAATACCTAATATATAGACCTACCTACCTGTACCTCTCGTGAGAGGTAAAAGTCAATGTCCGTTAGATTACATAAATGGTATTACATTCCTCAGGCTTGTCATAATTCTTTTTACTTTTGGATGCCCCTAAAATCACCGTAGTGAGGAAAGTTTAAGTGTAGCACAAAACCCCTCCAAAGATAACTGAATTTTTTTATTTTTTTACTAAAAGTCTTTCTGCCAAAATATATCAAGGTTTCAATTCATAATTTAATAACCCGTTGTGTTGCTCCAATGCGACGTTACCTACTTATTAATATTTTTTTTCGAATATTGATTTAATAATTAATATTGCAAACTAAAATTTATTTAGAAACTAAAACATGTATATTTTATTTACCTTAATAGCAGCATGCTACAAAGTATCAGCGCTATAGGAGTATTTAGGTAGGTATTTAATTAACGTCGCACTAAAACACAGCGGGCTATTGACGACGGTCCGGGATCAAACCCGAAGGGAAAGATCGAGGACAACACGTAATTTTGAACCACGGTCAGATGATGAGGTCACACATGAGCTGGCACCCCACTCTCCAATCCTACACACCAAGCTAACGTGAGGACATTTCATCCATGATAGATTTAACGTGCGCCAGTCCCCTTTGAAAAAGGCGGTCGTTGGTTGGATTCTAACTCTCAACCTCCGGTTGCTATCCATTACTCTTCCAAACATGGTCCAGGAGTATTTTGGAAGATATCCATAAAAGTCTGGAAAACTGATTTAACAATATGAGTTCCAAACTTTCTGTGTTCATGAATGACATGAAACTTGGTATCTAAAGTTAAATTCTGATATATAGATTCGAAATTTTGTGTCCAAATAGGGAATTGCCATTGAAAATTATGAAATTGTGCCCAATTTTGTATGAAGACGGTCCCTTATGCAAATTTTATGCATATGGATATATAGAAGACGTTATTCCTGTCGAATTTGAATTTGCTGTGCTGATAAAATTTAATGAAGAGAGGTGGTTTCCTTATTTTTCCGCGACTGTTGTTCGGATAGATACTATATTCCATAATATCACTTCACAAAGCCTCTATTGCAAGGTATTCTGAACAATATATCCGGCTTTCTTTTGATCTTTTTATATAATGCATATACCAATGTCATTTCGCGGATATGGGAGGCTAAATCTAAGGAATACTTGTTATCCTTGTTTGCAAGCAAGGGATCTTTGAGCAGATGTATCCACACACTTTTTCGCAAACCAATTACATTACCCATCCCAAAGGTGTCACTCCATTTGTTGTTACGTCAGAATTAACGAAGAGCAATGATTGGACTATGGGATTTTCGATCTGTAAGGGAAAATGTATAGATCATTTTCCTGGTATTGGAATAGCTCATGTGTTGGTAATTCATAACTCAAATTTCCGATAGAGGCTTATAGCGCCTTTCAGAAAAGGTGATTATTCAGAAGCGTTAATTTTGCACTGCAAAAAGAAAATTGAAACTGTTAAAGCATGTTTAATATTTGATTCCTTTGAAATTCGTAGAATTCGATTTTGTATCCGACTTGTCTTTTAACTCGTCTTTGCATCTTCCATTCTAGAGTTGAACATTGATTATCGGTCGGTGAATTGTCAACAACCTCTTTCCATTCATCATACTTTAACATCGTGTGCTAGTCTTCAACAGTATTACCAATTTTTCACCACCACACATCACCTGTTTTGTCTGATTTGTATCCAACAAATCAGACAAAACAGGTGATGTGTGGTGATGAAAAGTTGGTAATACGGTCGAAGACTAGCACACGATGTTAAAGTATGATGAATGGAAAGAGGTTGTTGACAATTCACCGACCGATAATCAATGTTCAACTCTAGAATGGAAGATGCAAAGACGAGTTAAAAGACAAGTCGGATACAAAATCGAATTCCCTTCATTCATTATTATTTACCTTTTTACATCACTCTGGCTTTTTATAAAATGCATCATATTTTAATTCTACTTCAAAACTAAACTCTTAAGCTTCAGTTTTGACAAAAACTTTTGATGTTCGTGTATTCATAGTTTAGACTAGCTTTTATTGTTCTGGTTGCCATTCGATATTCAGGTATTTGGCAAAGCTTGTCCGCTATCTGACCTTGCGCCATAAAACCACAACCAACCTCCGAATTGTAGGCGGCGCACGTTTGATTACTGTAACTAACCCTGGATATATTTAGTAAAACGTTTCCTGTGGTGCATGTGCATTACTGGACATGGTCACTGGAGTTTGGTGGAGCTTGGTCAAATATGGCCAAACCAACGGGTTATGCTGACTATAAAGGTGTAGTATGAGAGGACCTTTCAGTAAAGCAAAATATAAATACCACTAGTGTTTTTCTGGTGGAGTATGTATCTACTTATATTCGGGCCGCGGTAGCCCGGTTGGAAGAGTAACGGATTAGCCACCGGAGGGTTGCGAGTTCGAATATCCAACAAAAGACCGTCGTGTACAAAGGGGGCTGGTGCACGTTAAATCTATCGTGCCCTCAAATGTCCCCATATTGGCGTATTGTGAAAGTTTGGAGAGAGGTGCCAGCTCAGATCTGACCGTAGTTCAAAATTACGTGGCATCCTTGGATCTTTCCCTTGGGAGTTCATCCGGGCGCTTCGCCAAAAGCCCGTCGTGTTGCTCCAGTGCAACTTTAATCAAAATACATACCTGCATAATTCTTGAAGTGACGTCAATTGGCTACATTTTTAAGGGTTTTTTTATATTACGCTCGTCTCCGGCCTATCGGCTATCAATCAACGAGCAGCACAATAGAATTCTAAAGTGACAAAACATGGCTTAAACGCGCGTTCTACAGTATTCATAATTCTATTATCAGGAATTTTAGGACAGGGCTTGAGGTAGTTCCCAGTCATTTCGTTCAGTTGGCAAAGGGGACAGATAGCAGATCTCGTTACTCCAATACGGTGTGTCTTCGTATGTAGCCATGTCCCATAAAAAGTCGAAAGCAAGTGACTCCTACAGTTCTGGCTTCAAATTGCCGTGATGTGGAAGATTGGAGAGTGGTGCCAGCTCAAGTGTGACCTCGTCACCTGACCATCGTTCAAAATTGCGCGGTATTGTCCTCGAATCTTTCCACTGGGGATTGATCCCGGACCTTCGCCAATAGCCCAATGTGTTGCTCCAGTGCGACATTAATACCTACCTATACGTATATTCCTCAAGTGACGTCATTTGGGTGGTATATATTTTAAAGGTTTCTGAACCTACGCCCGTCTCCAGCCTATCTGCCACCAATCTACGAGCTGCCCAATAGAATTGTAAAGTGAGAAAACATGGCTTAAAAGTACCATCTACAGTATTTGCAAATATATTGTTTGGAATTTTAGGGCAGTCCTTTAGGTGGTCTGGGGCAGTCATTTTGCTCAGTTTGCGAAGGGGACAGATGGGCTGATCTCGCTCCCCCAATACGATGTAAGTGGTCTTTGTATGTAGTCATGTCTGGTAAAGTCTAAAGCGCTTCCTACAGATGCAAAGAACCTGGGATTCGAGCCTTATTCTTCAATAGAACATTCCAGTTCTTTCCTGTAGACATTTGGGAATCGTCGTGGCTCAGTGGGTATGTCCACTGCTCTAACAACCTACTTGTTTTACGCGATGCATGCTCGATTGTTTCGATTACTCCCTGTGGTATTTCTCTTCTGTGTCAGAATATTTTGTGTGTGTTGTAACGTCTTAGCAACCGATCGGGGTGATCAGAGGTCAACACAACTGACCTTTGGCCGAAAACCTCGTGGCTCAGAGGGTATGCCCACTGCGCTAGGAACCTTCGAGTTGTAGGCGGCAGTTTCGATTCCTGTCACGTGCATTCCTCTCTGGATGTATTTCTCTTCTGTGTCAGTAAACTTTCATTGTGTGTGTATCTGTCTATTACTTGATATTGTACATCGTGCCTGGTGCAGCATGGCCAAATATGGACCTTGCGCCTCGAGTATACCTCGAGTTGTAGGCGGCAGATTTGATTCCTGTCACGTGCATTCCTCTCTGGATGTATTTCTCTTCTGTGTCAGTAAACTTTCATTGGGTGGGTATCTGTCTATTACTTGATATTGTACATCGTGCCTGGTGCAGCATGGCCAAATATGGACCTTGCGCCTCGAGTATACCTCGAGTTGTAGGCGGCAGATTTGATTCCTGTCACGTGCATTCCTCTCTGGATGTATTTCTCTTCTGTGTCAGTAAACTTTCATTGTGTGTGTATGTGTCTATTACTTGATATTGTACATCGTGCCTGGTGCAGCATGGCCAAATATGGACCTTGCGCCATGAGACCCCCAAACCAAATGGTCGAAAATCCAGAAACATCTATCGGGGTGGTCTTCCATGGTGGTCTAATTGCCATCCAGATCGTTTTTAGGGGTGTACTACACCCCCTGCGATTGAACTGCCTTCTAGTGAAATCTCTAGGGATACAATTCCCTATAGTGTAGATACTATATGTTACTAAACGTTAGGTATTGTAATTTAGACTGCATCGTGTTCATGGGCACATCACTCGGCCCAATACTTTACAATGTCCATTACTTGATATTGCATGTCATACTGGCACGCCAAGGCCACATATGGTCCTTGCGCCATAAGAACCCAATAACAACCTACTTGTAGACGTCTTTTTTTAGGTCGAGTCTTAGTCTTGATAGATGAGTATATGATGTTATGTATAGGTAAAGGGGATTTGGGTTGGGGCAATATTTTAAAGCGGCTCCTCTATTTCAACCATTCTTTAATCGTGGTTTTGAATGTACATATATTATTCAATATCATTATCTTAGATGAGAAACGCAGAAACGCATTAATTAACAAAAAGACAACTTGATTAAACAAAACAGTTTTTTAAATACATAGTTTTTAGGTAAAAGATAAAGAATCAAGTATTTTGATAGTGTTAAATTTTTCAGACAGATCGCAATTAGACAATGTACTTCACAACATAAAAATGAGCATTTAATGCATCATAAAAAGTATACGTTAATGAGTTCCTGCTCGAAGTCGACCGGTACAATGCAATATTTATTTTCAAATTCTTCGGAGCAAAAGTTGTATTTCAAAGTAAAGAAGAGAAATCGATTTTTTAGCTCTCCATACAATTCATGTTTCAATCCATAATTTTTCTTTCAAAACACAATGGCGCCCGTTTAATTTGGAAAATAAAACCTCCAATTCAGCTCCTGCTATAGCATCATCTCATTAATCGTTTTAATTTAATCCTGTGCTATTTCATAATAATCTTAACAAAATCTGGATAAAATAATAATTAAGAGAACAGAATTTTTAAATTAATTTCGATGCTTTATTCCAATGTGGCGTGGTACTTATTTCTGCGACCTTAATTAAATGTCACTGGAATTAAAAATTCGATCTTAGCAAAAATGTTCCAATTAAACGTATTATAATTGGATTTCCTGTTATTATTCTAAAAATACATATTTTTATTCCATGTCGCATTTTATGATGGAAAGGAATCTATATTTTATTCCCTTTTTGATTGAAATATTCTTTAACGAAATAGAAGATTAATAGTTTTGTTTCTAATGACTGCGTCGAGTGATATGCAGTAAATAGAATGCGCAAGTGTGAATGGAGTTATGTGACGTTAGGTCGTAAATTAATGTTGGATATATTTTATGACCGTCATGTAATTTTATGATGTTCAGTCATGTATTATTTTAATTAATTTGTTTTACGTTAATTAATCGCCAATTGATTGTTTTTCATTTGTATCAAAGGGATTAGTCTAAAATCTGATAGAGATTGTTTTGATTTCCGAAACACTTACTAGATTTCACAAACAAATAACATTGGTAGATTGTAACGAGGACACATACCGACGATTTGACCTGGATACTCGGGCCTGAAGTTGGATTGTGGAATGAATGAAGAACAATTGTTTATTGTGAACATTCAACAAGTAATTTACAGTTTGAACGATTGAAGTGCAGTTTGATATTAATATTAAAGGATAATTTTATTGATTCAAGATTTGTGATTTAGAGTATTTAAGTAGATTTCGAATGACACCATTTAGAGTACTCTTTACCCAATCCAAAGTTACACTGGCCCAAAGTTCGCTCAGCACGTTAGATTTCGACATATTACGGACACCTTTCATGCGCTCAGTGCGCCAACGCACTTTGTTCGAAGGTCGTGTCAGGTACGGCCTCCTATGTCGGCACGACGCTGTTTTTATCTTCGGGATATTCTACAATATTTCTGAAATCCTAGGACAAAACAGTTGTAACCCTTTGTTTGCCCCCAGTGCTCTTTCAATTTTAAAGACGTGTACACGTCAAATTACCGGAATTTAGTGAATTTCCTTTGCCCCAAGAACTTTTTTTCGTTAGGGTTACAATCTGAAAAATTATACTTCGATTGAATAAGGATTTGAGTATTATTTTTTGGTATCTGTATAAAACACCTAAATTGGACCAACTTTCCTTAAACGTACTTCAAGACGTAGCGTTTACGTTATTGTGGATTTTCAAGAAATCCAATTCGATAGAATTATTCTGTAAACAAACAAATCTGACGGAAAACAGATTTTACTTTCTGTTATTCTAATGCTGTCCATATGATTCGTATCTGCGTTACCTTGAATGTAGTGTATCATCGTTTCAACCACATTTGGAATTTAATCTAATTAGCGTTGGTCAATTAATTATAATTTATCATTCTTTGGAATTTTTATTGACGACGTGCTAAAATGGTATTCTAAAAACGAGTTAAGTAACGTTACGTCCAGAATACGTACGGGACGTACTATTCCACCCCAAAACACTGATTTCACCTATCTTTAGTTTGACAGAAAAAGCTTCATAAAAGTAGTTACTAATCTATTTCTGAGCTGATTATATAAAATTAATTATACTTTATATCAAAAGTACATAAATGTAAGAATGCAAAATAAGGAAAGTAAGCGATTTCGCGCCAAACTTGGTAACCTGTTTTACTTGGTTGTGCTTTTTAACTATGATTATATTTATTGCGGCTAAGGCTTCATTTTCAGTTGGTGACAGCATTTTGTTAGGTGACTTCAACAAACTGGATTTTGCTGTGGAATTAACAAACATACTGAGACTCATACGCGCAAGCATTCGTGCATACAAACATAAATACTGAGTATTTTGTTCTCGAAAGATGAAAACATGCTTCCATTCAAATTCGTGTCAACGAAAGGTTACAAAAAGAGAACGACAGAATTGGGATCTTTCATTTCGGTGATCAAGTACTCTCAATTTTTTATTCTTTATACATACATATTGTTATTATTAATACCATTCCTTAAATAAATCTTGAAGTCTACTTCGAAATTTGAATATTTATACTTATATTGAATATGAATACTCCTGAACAGTCGAATCTAAAGCTTAGATATTAATCCTAGGTTGATAACGTTATTGTTGCTAATCTCCAAGTCTAACTCCAGCTAGACCAAATCCACGAGTCAATTCACCCGCACAAAGTCATACACCAACGAGATTCCAAAAACAGGTCGTCTCTGGACAACTCCGAGCACTCTAGAATATGCCCTGGGGAGGCCTGGTGAGACTACACTTAAGATAAACAGAATTAATCTTGCGACCACAGCAAAATGTGAGACACCTCAGATGGCCACTGAAAAAGCGGGAGATCGCTGTCTGAATCTGTCTGTCGCAACAATGTAGATGCAAAGATGACTGTCACAGAGGATAAGGCATGCTTCAGTTTATTAAGGATCTCTATGACAGTTCTATCTCCCATACTGCGCCAATTAGATAGATGTTGGATGGAGCTGCGACTGTCGGACATAATCCAAACGACCTTCGGTTTCGAAACAGACATGATGCAGTTGAGCCCTTCATCAATGGCAATGAGCTCACTTCTGAAAACTGATCAGTTGCCCGGATTTATTTTCCTGATTGATAACCTTATGAATGTGTACTGTTTCAAGTTTCTAGGATGTTAAACAATATTTCCACAATTCTTAACAGGAAATTTAAATCCGTTTGCATCAGATATTTTTCATTTCAGCAATCAAATCTTTCGATTTGTTTATTCTGTATGTTGACACTTTGTCACCTAATACCACTCGCTCAATAAATCTTGACAAATTCTTCCATACCCTCCCAGAAATTTGAATATTTATGAATTTCTTCCTAATAGTTAAGTGTAAAGTTTGGATATCATGCTATGAATATATTGTATAACCTTATGAATGTGTGTATTGTATGCAATTTTACGTGTATTACCACGTTACAAATAACCATCCAACTAGATGGATGAGATATCTCGTCCATCAAAATTTTATCTATTCTGTTAATGAGTTATCGTCCAAAAAGATATGAACAATTTTCTAATGACCAGTTATCTTGTCCATCAAGACATAGTCGCTTTATGGAGTATTTCCCCGCTATACGCCTTCAAACCTGAATCGGAAATTAAAATCTGGTATCGTCATATCAAATATTTTTCATTTCAGCAATAGAATCTTTCACTATTTCATTATGCATGTTTACCTTTTATGGATGTTAATACATCTCGTAAAGTAAATCTTCATAAATTCTCCGTCTACTGAATATTTACGAATACCTTCCGAACAGTTACGTGCAAAGCGGGGATAGTAACTCGAGTGATAACTATGAATGTTAATAGTATACTTAAATTTTACGTGCCTTACCACGTTACGTTTAAGCAATGCTACCACAATTCTCAACCGCAAATGAAAATTTAGTTACGTTATACGTCTTATATTTTTCATTTTAATAAACCTATCATTAATTTTTTACTCTATTTACACTGCTAATACATCTCGTTACTTAAATCTTGTTAAATTCTTCAATGTTCACTTACAAATTTGAATATTTAAGAATTCCTTCCGAATAGTCGAATGGGGCCGTCTTGGCTAAGTGGAAATGTCCACTGCGCTAATAACCTTCGAGTTGAAGTCGGTGCAGGGTCGATTCCTGCTAGGTGCATTCCTTTCTTCTGTGTCAGTAAAACTTTCATCGTGTGTCAATTACTTGATATTGTATGTCCTGTGTCAATTACTTCATATTGTGTCTGGCGCAACATGGCCAAATATGGCCCTTGTGCCATAAAACCCAAAAATACCCGAGTGAAAAGCGGGGATTAAAACTCGTGATGATAACCTCACGAATGCGTGAACTGTACGTAAATTGTAGTATTTCACCACGTTCCCGTTAAGCGGTACTCCTTCCCCATACACCTCCAACTCTGAACCGGAAATTAAAATCTGGTTACATCGCATCCTGTAACACGAAACACATTTATTCATTTTCTGCGTTTTGAAGTTCATTTAACTCTTAACAGCGTCCTGATGAATAGAAATCTCCTTCACACTTTCGCACGTAGAATTCCTGAGGCTCCAGAACTGCAACAATTCTCCCCATACAATCACAGCTCGGAAAGAACTTTCACCAAAATTGACAAAAGATGAAAATTTAGTCTCGGGGAAATGCGAGCGTTTTAGAGAACTCGAATTTAGAACGAAATGGAATTCAGCGCTTTCTGCGACTCGTTTTCTTATTTCTTGCCCATGACTTCTTTTTTGCTGTGGGCAAAGACGTCGCCCATTTCGGAATGGGGCGTCTGAGGAAATAGTTTTTTCTTCCTTTCGCGAGTTATATATTTCTAAACCACTAACTAAAATATTCACAGCAATGAAAAGCCGAGTTGCAGTTAAACTGCTCAAAGAAAAATGTGTTTCAAATTGGAAAGTTTTATGAATGCCTATCGCTGTAGTTCCCTTCGTATCTTAAATTTATGTCAGATGAAAGTTCTTGTAAGCCGAAATATTGAAGTTATAATGGTAGGTATATTAATTAACGTAGCATTGGAGCAACACAACGGGCTATTAGTGACGGTCAGGGATTAAACACGAAGGAAAATAAATATCCGAGGAAAACCCAACGTAATTTTGATCTACGGTCAGATGATAAGGTCAAACCTGAGCTGGCACTCCACTCTCCAAACTTATACAGCACGCCAACGTGAAGGCATTTGAAGCCACGACACATTTTAAGGGGGCACAGTACCTTTAAGCATACAAATCAGCAGGTAAAATAGACTGATTTCGATAAACTGTATCACCAAAAGTTTTATGTGTCATAATGAAATTTTTTGCAGGGTTTATTTATACTTTATACTACACAGTGCAGAAAAATGGGTTTCATTTTTAAAAATTAAATAATATTTTACTAGAATTTACATAAGGTCATTTTTTAACATACTTTTTACAAGCATAACGTGTGCGCAACATTCTGAGTCATCCTGTGCATTTTCTATAAAACTAATGGCTGATATGAGTAAAACAATGCTTTTATTTTAAATTAAAACCAAAAAATAGTTAAGTAACATATAAATATAACAATCAATTAATATTTCACTTCATTAATTTTTCCAAATTTTCACTCATACTATATCAAAATTTTTAAATGTATTTTTAGCTTTTGAGTAAAATTTTGTTTTTTTTTAAGCCCTTTTGATAATCTAATTGCATTCAAAATTTCAGGAGTCTACGTTCATTAGTTGCAGAGTTACAGTGCGCGCAAGCTTGAAAATTACCATTCCGAGATAAATGCAATTAAAGTTGAAACAGTTATTTTTAGCATTCACGTGCGTTCAAGTAAACAAATAGATTTGTGAAATGAAAGAGTTGAGTAGTACATATTCTGCTTATATTTGTTACAGTAAAAATATTATTATTAAAACTTTCGAAAAAAATAAATAGCATAATTCCAAACCAAAATTAAGAAACGTAAACAAACGAACAGCTGAAAATAAAAATAGGTATGTTCGAAAAATCCTTATTACGAACGAACGAATGCGAATTTTTTCATGCGTTTTTTTACCAAAATCAGAACATTTCAAACTATCTAAATAGATCAAAATTGGAAAATCGATTTTTTAAGGTTTTAAAGGTACTATTCCCCCTTAAGGTGCATCAACCCCCTTTGTACACGATGGTCTTTGGTTGGATTCGAACTCGCATCCCTCCGGTTGCTAATCCGTTACTCTTCCAACAGGGCTACTGCTGCCCTAAAATTATTATAGGAACAACCTACTCTATTCAAAAACAAAATTATTCATATGTACACACATGTACACAAAATTGAAGATACTGCTGAATTCGTGACAAGCAAGATCGCCATCCAATCGAACATGCTAGAGATGCACATGAACGTCATATTGCAGCCTACACAACACTACCAAGGACCACTTGGGAGATTGTATGTCTTGTGAAGCCTGCATTATGGTCAGGGCCCAGCGCATTCCTTATTAGGTTTGTGTTAAGAGAACAAAATGTTATTTTCGCAATCGGAGCTAAAACCTACATTAGCATTTTATTACAAACCAACAAACCAACTTAAGCACTTTATTTTCATTTCTTAGCTAGTGCTCGTTAAATCTGTCGTCCCCTCAAATTTCCTCATGTTAGCTTCCTCTCTGGGTGTATTTCTCTCTTCTGTGTCAGTAAAACTTTCATTGTGTGTGTCTTTTACTTGATATTGTATGTCTTGTGTCTGGCGCAGCATGGCCAAATATGGCCCTGCGCCATAAAACCCCCAAAACCAACCAACCTCGTGTCAGCGTGGTGTGGAAGTTTGGAGAGTGGGATACCGACTCAAGTGTGATCTCGGGTCAACTGACTTGGATTCAAAATTATGTGTTATTCTCCTTGGATCTTTCCCTTTCCGTGTCAGGTGCATTCCTCCCTGGGTGTATTTCTCTTTTGTGTCAGTATAACTTTCATCGTGTCTATTACTTGATATTGTATGCCTTGTGCAGAATCGCCAAATATGGCCATTGCGCCATAAAATCCCCAAAACCAACTTTTCTTTTCCGATTAATCACGGAACGTCGACAATAGCCCGTTCTGTTGCTCCAGTGCGACGATAATTTAACTACCTACCTAGTGGCACCACGAGGCATGTGGATGCTCTTATTTCATTCCCATATTTTGTGGAATGTTCATTTCTCCTTTGAGGTCAACTTCGGTGTAGATACTTGGCACGGGATTGTTCTCGATTTGCATTATCCTTAATCTTTGGGGTTCCTACTCAAGTGTGACCTCGTCATTTGACCGTGGTTCAAAATTACGTGGTATTATCCTTGGATCTTTCCCTTCGAGTTTGATCCCTGACCGTCGCCAATAGCTTATTGTGTTGCTCCAGTGAAACGTTAATGAAATACCTACTTCGTACATTTTTGGACATGTTTGTATACAAATACCATTGACTGCATTATATTTTGTTATGCTCTATACTATTATGCAACCGTATATTGAAATTGTTGCTCTTTAATTTTATTTTCATGTCGAAAAGTTCCAACAACGATTTGGTTCACCATGGGATGTTAAAGCTCACTTCTAGCCAAAAATACTCCTGAGTTATTGAATGAATAAATGGATAACATTGTATCAATGTTTGCTCGGAAATGATATGGAAATAACCTCCACGCAACGAAAAGGCAACCTGACCAATATCGATCCATAGAATAACTGGATAAATATGCTGTTTATGTAGTTATTAGACGAGAAATTTACTCATGCATAACAAACATTTGCAAATATTACGAGTAAATAAGGAGATTAAAATATAAAAGCAAACAAAATTATTTTGCAATGAACATTTCGTGAAAACAGAATTAACAACTGTAAGGACTGCATAGAAAAGGACTAACGCAAATTTAATGAGGACGGGTGAAAAAATAATCTCCGTTGTGCAGTATTTTGGGGTTCACTAGAAGCAATGGCATTAAACATGAGTTTACTGAAATTTAAAATAAAAATAAATGAATAGTAATTTTATCTACGTTTAAAATTAAGATAGAAAATGCAGTCGATGCATTGCACATATTGAAACGTTTCTGCTGAAAATATCGTGGGCCGCGGTAGCTCAGTTGGAAGAGCAACGGACTCGAAACTTGGTTCTGCCAAAGACCGTCGTGTACAAGAGGGATGGTGCACGATAAATCTGGCATGTCCTTAAATGTCCTCATGTTGGCGTGGTGTGGGAGTTTTGAGAGCGTGGTCAGGAGTAAACCTCGTCCTCTGACCGTGGTTCGAAATTACTTGGCGTTGTCCTTGGTTCTTTCCCTTGGACTGATCACGGATCGTCACCAATATTTGTGTTGCTCCAGTAATTAACTACCCACCTACTACCTACTGAAAATATCGCATGGAGATCCCCGATTTGTGTTCATCGCAAGGATGCATTTGGAAAGCATGGGATCGCTAGGAGCATGGCCAAATATGACCCTTGCGCCATATAAAGCCAACAAACCGTACATAAAATATTTGCTTAGGATCGTCAGTTGCCATTCGATATGGCGATGTTTGCCATGTATGTTAGTGAAATGTATATAGACATTGAAGGCTTATGAGGTATAACTTGCAACAAAGTACCCGTATAGGAAGAAATACTCCGAAAGTACCTCCGAAAATATACACATCAGAAATAAAATAAATGTCGAAATGTTAGACCTCAAAACCATTACTCTCAATGGAAACATTTCAAAAAGTACATGAAAAATGCCCTCATACATATGTCAAACATGATATCTACGATACCGCTATCAGCATGTCGCTTAAGTCGACGGAAATAACAGTCTTCAAGGAATCCCAACCATTCGGGAAGCGACTATTTTGCTATGCTCACCGGTTCCAATGATCTGGATATCTGTAATTCCGATGATAAATGGCATGACTCGATTGCGATAACACGATTCATATCGATTGCGCTGATATTCATCATTCGTCATCGTTGGTCGTGGAGTCATTTTTTATGGCGTGAGTTTTTTTCTTGAGGTTTTTAAGGTAACTGCCGTTAGATGGAGTTGAGATGAGGTGTGATTTTGTGCTTGAAAATTGTGCAGGCGGTTGGGAGGATCTTTTTCGTACTGAATATAGAGATGGCTCTAAAATTTATAGATTTAACTCAGCTTTTTTCGAGTTATTTTGTTTAACAGCTCCATTTGTATTAACTCTTCGACTAGTTTCGACGAGATATTATCTCGTTCATCAAGATCTGACCAATTTTGCTGAAGATTACTGATTGTTTTATGATGACGATAACAAGATCTGACAAATTTTGCTAATGACGAGTTACCTCGTCATCAATATATTGCTGATTGTTTTATGATGACGATATCAAGATCTGGTCAGTTTTTTATCAATAACGTAGAGGCGAAACCTCGTTAAGCAATGCTGAGCTTCACAAGATTTCCGAGTAGTCCAGTACTGCCTTTACTCTGCAACAAAAAAAAAACCACCGAGTAATGACTAAAAATCCACATCTGTTGATTGAAGGAATCCTAGAAAATATTCTATTGATGAATTCTAAAACATGTTAAAAACCATGAAAGAAAACTAGGTTGCCTGCTGGAATAATACATTCATGGCCCTCAGGGTTAACTCTCCGAGTCGTTTCGACGATATATCTCGTCCATCAAGATCCAACAAATTTTCCTCATGACGAGATATCTCGTCATCAAGATATTACTGATTGTTTTATGATGACCGTATCATGATCTGGTCAGCTTGTTTCTAATTACGAGATATCTCGTCCATGAAGATCTGGTCAGTTTTGCTAATGACGAGATACCTCGTCGAGACAACCACCACGAGGGTTAATGCTAATATGAGAAGTCCTTTGTATGAAACAAGTTGCATTTAAATTAAGGTGACGTAAGACAAATGCGAACCCAATTATTCAACGTTTATAGTAAACTATTTTTTACTTAAAATAAATAGCCCGTTGTGTTGCTCCAGTGCGCCGTTAATTAACTACCTACATACCTCTACTTAAACTAATGGGGCCGTTGAGGCTCAGTAGGTTTTCCCACTGCGCTAGCAATCACTAAGTTGTAGGTGGTGCACGTTCGGTTCCTGTCAGATTCGTTCCCCTGGGTGTATTTCTTTCTCTTTTGTGTCAGTAAAACTTTCCTTGTGTGTCTGTCTTACTTGATGTTTGCCTTATGCTCGGCACAGCTTGGCCACCCAAACAACTAAACAAACTAGTAATTTTTAAGACTTTAATATTTCTATCACTCCCTCACCCTTTACGACCCGCAGTAATCTGGTTGTCAGAGTAAGTGATTAGCAATCGGAGGGTTTTGAATTCGAAACCAACCAATCACCGTCGTGTACAAGGGGGCTGTTGCACGTTAAATCTATCGTAGCCTAAAATGTCCTGACGTTGGCGTGTTGTGGAAATTTGGAGTGTGAGGTGCCAACTCAAGTGTGACCTCAGCAGCTGACCGTGGTTCAAAATTAAGTGGTGTCCTCGGATATTTCCTTTCGGGTTTGGTCCCGGACCGTTACCAATAGCCCGTTCTGAGGCTCCAGTGTGCGTTAATTAAATACCTACCCAATGGCTATTACAACCAATTGTAATTATTTAGTCGTGAGTAGATCTTAGTAATTTTGTGTGTTGTGTGGTGAAAGCAATACTATACTACTCGGAAATTTCGTAAGGCTAAGAGGTTAAAAAAGTTTTGATAATAAATCGTATTACTATGTCCCTCTTATCTGCACTTTACTACCCACACTAATACTTTGTGTTACTTCAAGATAAAATGGGCTAAGCATAAAAATAATTTACTTTGTCGAACAAGGTGTCCAAACGCTATTATCCACAAAAATAAAAATTCATCTACTTTAGTTCCTTATCGATTATCTTCGGCTAAAACGGAAGTACCGTGCATTTAATACTCTAATACCTTTTCCCATTTAGGCGAAGAGAAGTTTGTACCGTTTTTTTCCTTACCTTCATCCCATTTTTGAAGCGTGTTGGTCCGTTGCCAATTAGGTGAATGAAAATATAACGCGAAGCCTGGAAATTATTCTACGTCAATAAATAGATTGTCGAACTGCTGCCGTTTCTTTTTTATGTTGTTGCCTCTGCCTTCGTTTCTGGAGTTCTTTTGTCGGAAGTTTGCCAAAAGGGAAACGTGTTAATCTATTCAGAATATTACTTAACACCTGGAGGAATTTTTCTCCGTGGGATATTCTTTCAAGATCTTTCGCCGTGAGGCTTCTCGTAGAAGAAAGAAATGCGAAAGATTACTTTGCAACACTGCTGTTTTTGATTTGAATAATTATTGTACTGAGGTAATGACATTCTTCTGATGTATGGAACTTTGCCTTTCGTTGTTTATCCGAGAGTATGGCAACAGTTTTTCAGTGAAACTAAGGAAGTACAATCTTTGTGATTAAGCTTTCGGAACTGGTGTATTTAGTTTGCTTTTAATGTGAACTTTTCGTTTTTGATCTATAGTAGTTCAATGTATTTAAGACATTTCACTACATCATAATATAAGCGATTCTCGTTTCATATCGTCTATGGTTTATGCATATTTTAAACATTCAAAACAAATGTTATTTCAGTCAACGTTCGTACATACATTAAGTACATTTTATCCATTATTTCGATTTTCTACAGCGTGACAATAATAAAAACTTAATAGGTAAGAACTCCCCATCGTTTTTATACCCAAATCGCAATAACGACCCGGATTTTGTTGAACTAAAATGCATCAAAATTATGTATATGGCTTAAAAATACCTAACAATGGCTTAAAAATACCTGATAATGGCTTAAAAATACCTGATAATGGCTTTAAAATACCTGATAATGGCTTTAAAATACCTGATAATGGCTTTAAAATACCTGATAATGGCTTGAAAATATCTGATAATGGCTTGAAAGTACCTGATAATGGCTTGAAAGTACCTGATAATGGCTTGAAAGTACCTGATAGTGGCTTAGAGAATGCCTGATAGTGGCTTGAGAATGCCTGATAATGGCTTGAGAATGCCTGATAATGGCTTGAAAATGCCTGATAATGGCTTGAAAATACCTGATAATGGCTTGAAAATACCTAAAAAGGCTCGGATATACGTAATAATGGCTCGGATATACCTAAAAAGGGTCGGATATACGTAATAATGGCTCGGATATACCTAAAAAGGGTCGGATATACCTAATAATGGCTTGTATATACGGCGTTTGACAGGAACTAACGTCTTCCATAAATTCAACTACATAAAATTTACATAAGGAGCAGTCTTCATATTAAATTGAACACCAACTTCATAATTTCTAATAGAAATCCCTATTTCGACACACCAATTTTGACATCGATATACCTATATCGAAATTTAACTTCAGATACCAATTTTCATATCATTAGGTCTTACTGTTTCGAAGTTGAGTATAGAAAGATTGGAGCTCCTAATGTTAAATCAGTTTCTTAAGGCTTTTATGAATATCTTCCTAAATAATATTTATATAGCGCTGATATTTTGTACCATGCTACTGTTAAGCGACCCAAACAAAAGCCACATAATATTTATTTTAAAAATAGCTTTTAGTATGCAATTATAATTATTAAATTAATGTTTGAAAAAATTATGAATTGGAACCTTGCTGTATTTTGTTAGGAATAGATTCAGGACTTCTAATATGACCATGCAAAATTTCAGCTCATTCAAATTCTTAGTTTTTGCGTTGCATTACATTTTCCTCATTTTAGCGATTTTAGGGGCAACTAAAACTTTAAAAAACGTCTGACAAACCTGAGGAATTTTTAAATTCTTGAAAATGGTTGGGAAATTCAATTTATGTAATCTAAAATACATTGCTTATTACCAATTATGTTGTTTAGATGAACTCTACTAATCAATGATCAATTAAATGACACTCTTCACTTTTTGGATGATAGGGAAATCAGTTCGAGTGTATGAAATAATTGTAAGTAGGCTTTTTGGTTGCGTACATGGAGGCGAACGCTAATTGAAAAAATAACATTTATTAATAAAACTAAAGATAATACAAAATTATACAGAACGTCGATCAACGCTTTCTCCGTTTCGAATTGCTCTCAATTCCAAAATCCGTTTTTGATCACATTTTAATCATGGTTACAATTCACAATATTATCGAATGATAAATATAATCATTCGTATAGAGCTCATATAATAAATATAATAATTCTCGGATAGTTTGCACTTGTATCATAAATATCTATATAAATAAGAATGGAGTGTTTGTATATTAAATATTTTTGACCCATTTTAAGTTTTCTATCCGTTTTGAACCCTTCTGATGTAAAATCCGTCTCTTTCGAGTTTGGTGTCTGTATGTGTGTGCTCGTGCTACGTCCGATTTATATTTTATACCGAATATATTTTCATGAAACTTTGCATACTGTGAGTACTTCCATTCATTTAGTGACCGAATGTGGTTGCGTTAGTCTGTCTGTCCGTCTTTCCGCTTTATGTCTGATTTTGTCTGTTTGCACAAATATCACATAAAATTTATCGAACATATTTTAATGCAATGTTCCATATTTGATACACCATATTTTACTTTAGCGAATACATTATTTAAAATTTCTTTGCTTATGTATTTAGGCGTTTAATGTTAAAACATCTGAGTAACTACAATACTTAAATCAACCATAATTTGGTAGTTTGAAAGGTATATTGAGCATTGCAATTACATGGATTGTTTTACCAGTGCTGCTGAAAAATCAAAAATTTCCAAAAACTATTTTTACGGAATTTAAATTATAATATTTATTTATTTTGACCCTCATTTTTTCTCTACGAAATACAAAAAAAATTCTGAATATTTGGTACAGGCAATAAGGAGAATAAAACAGAAACAAAAAAATCTGAATTTTCAATTTTATGCTTTTTCTTCAATAACTAATTAAAGTAAGTGGTTTAATTAGTTTTAAAACCATATTTAATCATTGTATCATAAGTTTGGAAACGCTTTTGTTTTTAAATGACATACAAGGCATTTATATACATACTCTGAACTATTCTGTGCATTCTGGGTTACATTGGCACTCTCTAGAGACTTTTCGTTTACAAAAAATTTAAATTCTACAAAAATGTAAAATGTTAAACATGACATTTATTTACATTTGTGAAATTGTGTATTTAACAATTGTGTACCTTTATTGTAGTGTAGTAGTTACATGTTATGAACAGGAATTTAAATTTATTAACGAAAGCTGAAGTTAATCAATTTAACCCGAGTAATACCGGGTAATTTTGCTAGTAATAACATAATTCTCGAATCGTTTTCACTTGCATATTAAATATAATAATTCTCGGATTGTTTACACGCGCTGACAAATACGTTTGAAAGAGTGTTCAAATTTGAGGTAGTTGTAACTACAGTTAATCTCGATCTACGAATAGCGATTTTCAATGTGGAGACGATCCCTGAAATTGAGAGCAACTTTAGCGTTGAATATCTCCGGATATAAAGATAGTAAAGTCATGAAATTTCATATTTAGACTAATTTAATGATGCAGAATCTTATCAAGGCATGAAAACGGGATGTTTCTATTGGACATTTTTATTATTTCTGCAAAATTTTATATGCAGACGACCCTTATGCAATTTGTTTTGCATCTGAATTTGAAGTCGTTATTCCCAATTGAATGATATCTTTGAATTTACTCTATGAATAGTACTCGAAATAAAGGGAATGGTTCGTTTTTTCCGCGACTACATTTCGCAAGAATGAATTCCTTGTTGATGTATGATAGTTAATTGGGGTTAACGCAGCATTTAAAGTAAACGCCAAACTGAGATAAACTGCATTTTAAAGTAACACCTTTATGTGTATCGTGCGACAGCATTTGGACATCAAAATTATCTACTTCATAGATCGTGTTTTTTTCCACTGAAATTCCCTCATTTGCAGTTACTACAATGGTTTGATGTTGGAACATGAATATACAAGCATTTCTGTTGACGTTAATGTGTAAAATAACCATTTTTAATGAAAAGTGGTTGATTGATTATTTTAACAATTTTTCTTTCCCAATCTAATGTTGCCTTAAATAAACAAATACACAACATTTAGAAAATGGAAATATATTTATTTTGATTCCAAAGAATTTTGTGTCAGTGGAGTTTCTATGTGTGTACATTGCTTGATGGGGTATACCCACTGCGCTAGCAACCTGCGAGTTGTAGGTGGTGCAGGTTCCATTCCTGTCAGGTACATTCCTCCCTGCATGTATTTCCCTCGTCTGTGTCAGTAAAACTTATATTGTGTGTATGCCTGTTACTTGATATGGTGTCTTGTGTCCGGCACAGTATGGCCAAATATGGCCCTTACGCCGTAAAATCCAATTGAACCAATTAACCAAAGAATCTCTAAGTTTACTAAAACGAACAAATAAATTTCCTCATAAAATATGCCTCAATTTTTAAGGAAAATAATTCAGAAAAATGATTTATTAAAGAAGGTCACAGCGCATTGGTTTTAAATTATTATAAATTAATAAATAAGTATAACCCTTATTCTAAATTTACCTGCATTAAAGAACTTGTGCTATCTGGGAAATCTAATATTTTTATTTTATGAATAAATCATCAGAATTGGGCCACTTACAATTATTCAATTTCAAAAACATATTTTCCGGGAAATCTTACAAATTTAGTTAATCAGGTAACTTTAAAAGGGAAAGTTTGTTTTTGAGTAAACCTACGTGCAAAATAATTGACATTACAATTAGTTTCCAATTTCTATTACGATAATATATAAAGAAAAATCACGGTCCTTATGTTAAGGATATAACAAGATAGATCTTTATGAAGCTAATTGGCGCATTAAAGTATTTCGTATTAAGCATTCAACGCAATATAATCAAATTTAATCGCGCTGTTATAGAAATCCGATAGTTTTCTTTTAATGGAATATTGCATTTCCGAAAACCTACTTGGGGAGGGAGGGGAGGGGGGGGGAGGGGGGCGATTGAGATACTTACGTTCATTTTAATTACCTTGGTAAATGTATAATATAATTCTTCAGTGAAGTAAAACTCATTTTGTAATTAAGTTTATTTAAGCTAAGATTATTATAAAATTAACTTTGAAGTCATGCTTGAAGACCTCGAATCTTACGTAAAGTTATTCATTTTAATTTTTATAGATCAGATGCATTGAAGAGCATTTTTTACAAGCAGCATTAAACAACTCTTGAAACCCCTTTGAATTTATACGATACTCCGTTGTTTTAATTAAAATATGCTTGTAAAACATGCAGTGGTATTAGTACTACTTTTTAATCTGTATGGGTCTACTTAATAGAGAGGTTCTAGAAACGGAATGTTTATTCAGGTATCAGTAGATATATGAACTAGGTAGATAGTTATTTGGGGTGAATTAATTTATTTCCTGTCTAGCCTTATAATTGTTTAAATAAATATATTTGATTACATTTTTATAGTGATTCAAAATTTGGTGGTGTTCTCGTATCTCTCCCATGGGATTGACCCCGAATCGTCGCCAATAGCCCGTTGTGTTGCTCCAGTGTGATGTTAATTGAAATACCTCCATTTTTCATACCCTCATGACCAGCGGTTATTTTTTGCTGGTATGCTTGTCTGTTCTAAAAATTAAATGAATACCAAGGTATGTATGGTAGGTATTTTTAATAAACGTCGCATTGGAGCAACACAACGGACTATTGGTGACTGTCTGGGATCAACCCCCGAATTAAAGATCCGAGGACAACACGTCATTTAGAATCTCGGTCGGATGACGTGGTCACACCTGAGCTGGCACCCCACTCTCTAAACTTCCACAACACACCGACTTGAGGACATTTGAGGCCACGACAGATTTAATTTGCATCAGCCCCCTTTGTATACGACTGTCTTCGGTTATATGCGAACTCGCAACCCTCCGTTGCTAATCCGTTTTGTTGGATTTGAACCGGTTGCTAATCCGTTACTCTTCCAACCGGGCTACAGCAGCCCTGCAAAGTATGTATGAAGATGAACATAATTCGTTTTATACATAAACGGAACTCATAATTTCATTAGTAGTGTCCTAGTGGTAATTGGGCTTTCATTAAATTCAATGAAAATCAAATATCTATACAGAACTTTATTATTCCTTAGTTAATTTTTTTCACTAACAATTGGAAATTTTACAATTCATTTGTTGGCATATAATATGTGAGGAATCCATCCCCATGCCGCCACCAGAGGTCGCATCCAGCGCGCGGAGTAGAACTGTAACTTTATTTCCCTAACTCAGTTCCAGTTGAGCTGGACTTGTGACTGTGAACGCTTCCACGCGCAGGTGGAGCGCCGTTTATACAATTCGTGCATGTGCCAGCGTGTAGGCTGTGCCGGCATCCATGTAACCTTCCATGTATATAGTAGTTCGTAGAATAATTAAATGTCGTATTTGTCCTAATCTCCGTGTCATCCAGCTTCACTTCATCACACTCTAGACATGGCCGAGTTGTGGAATCCATCCCCATGCCGCCACCAGAGGTCGCATCCAGCGCGCGGAGTAGAACTGTAACTTTATTTCCCTAACTCAGTTCCAGTTGAGCTGGACTTGTGACTGTGAACGCTTCCACGCGCAGGTGGAGCGCCGTTTATACAATTCGTGCATGTGCCAGCGTGTAGGCTGTGCCGGCATCCATGTAACCTTCCATGTATATAGTAGTTCGTAGAATAATTAAATGTCGTATTTGTCCTAATCTCCGTGTCATCCAGCTTCACTTCATCACACCCTAGACACCGTACTACATATGTAACAAAATATTTATTAATTGTGTTATTCAACTTGGAAGTATATAAATAATTCGTTACTAAAAAGTCTACAAGACTAACAAGAGCAATAACAATATACAAATTCAAAGCGAAATTATGATGAGACCAGTATGCATATTTATGATTAAAGATAGGTGAAATAATCGTTACCGAAAATTAGCCAAATGCTTTTGAAAACAGATTAGTAATGTACAACTAAACAAAGGTAAATTATACAAATTTTAAAAATACATTTTTCTGGAATCGGCTCTAAATAATGTGTAAAAGTAAAAAATATCATGCAATTAACGAGAAATAAACAATTATGTTAAAAATGGGTTCGTTGCAGCATTCTGAAAACAAAGAAAACGGGAACTGAATAAAACACCATTAGCAAAACTTAAAAATCATGTGTAATATAATCCCAAAACTGAATTAGAAAATAATTAGTAAAACAAAAAAATAAATGTAAATTTCTAAAGCAAGCAATTATAATTAAAAGAACTATTATAAATTATTTCAATGAGTCGTAATCCTATCTAAAAATTGTAATGAAAAATCAATACCTAGAGAATACGAATTCAACAAATGATATACAAAAAAAGTTATGAAAAATACAATAAACATAAATTTACAAAACAAGAATTATCGATGCATGCCTATATAAGGTACAGCTTTGATATAAAGACTTTTCGTGGCAACGATTTTGGTACATTTTGGCGTGTTTTTTGTTGTGAGTTGTAGCTGGCAAAGGCATCCCCTCTTTATTATTATGGCAACCTCGCGATTATTTGAATATCTTATAAATTTTTCTAAATCACTGTCTTTTGATTTTGCCATGCCTGAAATAACTCTAGTTAGAGCTTAAGTAATCTTTAAAACATTCATATTTATAGCCTGATTCCATTAGACTTAAAACCCATAAATTATATAACGGACAAATTTCTACATCGCAATATTTCAGAAAAAGTAAAGATTTTTTTTTCGTTTTTGCAAGCACTTTGTAATTTGAATTAGCAGTTGTGTGGATATTTTTATATTTTTAAAATTATTTTCGTTACTTTTCCAATTATTTTCCTCTAAGCCTAAAGCGATGTTTTTCTAAATGTTTCCTTGGTGAAATAAAATTCACGCCACAAAATGCGCCAAAAGCGTTGCCACAAAAAGTTTATCAAAGCTGTACCGTCTTTAACTGCTAATTCTAATGTAAAACTACATAATTTTAAGCACCCTTCAAATCTTTTTAATAAACTTATTCCAAACTTGGATTTGACGAACGTAATGTTCTAAGTACAGCAAAAGTCATTTAAGCAAATCCATCCAATGAAACTCCACCTAACTTTGGAAATTCGATAAAAGAAAGTTTTCAAACCATCCAGAAATATTTACACATATAACAGCCATTCTCGAAGAAAAATCTTCCCTAGCTGCCATCTAACTTTCGAAGGAAAGTCTTCGAATTCCGAATTCTGACCGTCGCTTGTCAAACCCGGACATTGTTTATATGTTCGAAATTCTTCAACCGTAGCCCCAGAATGGGAATGGATTTCAAGGCAGAATTTCTCAGTAAGCGACTCATGGCTTTAATTTTCAACAATGCTTTTGTAGACTGGGCAACATTTCCTGTTTCCTGCTAAATTTCTCGCTATTGTTAGGGAACAGTCGTAATAAAGAGGAGTCATCGATTCAATTAAGGATACTGATGGAATAAAGGATTTTTGGGACAGGTGTTTGTAGGTTCTAATAATGGAAATTCACTATTCGATTGAAGTGAAAAGTAATTCGATAAGTCAAGTCCGTAGTTTTAACTAGGCGGGGCGTGTTAGATTCCTGTAACTTACCATGGGTGTATTTCTCTTTTCTGTGTCAGTAAAACTTTCTTTGTGTATATCCATAACTTGATGCTGCCTATATTGTGTTTGGCACAGCTTGGAAAGATATGGCCTTTGTGTCATAAAATGCAAGCAACCAACTTGAATTTCGACCATGTTTCACTAAAAAAATTCTTCCTGTACATACATATGGTGTCCAGATAAAAATCCAAACTACCAAACAATCAAAAATAAAGGTCATCAATACAATATTCTTAATGACCTGCTTGGCAATGGTGGAATGTCATATGTGTATAATATTATGTTATTAAATGTTTTCAAGTGTTAATGTTTGTAACATGTGCCCCAACTAATCAATCATACAATGACTAAACAATCACATCGATTGGTCATAAGAATCCTGGCAAAGGTTCTATTGAAGAATGATGTGAAGTCACATGCATGGTTGCAAAACAGATGTATGCGTGAACCCCTCAGACGGTTAAGATAAACAAAAAAGCCAAGCGGCAACACTAATAGAAGAACCTTAATAGTTTCAGTACAAATTCAAATCCTTTTGCAAAGATTCCACAAAATGCACATTGCGAATACATCATCTTAAGGCAAGAAAATTGTCTGGATAAGATAAGAATCCCATGCCATGGAAAATGTCTCACGGGAACACAAAACTGAAGGCAGGAATTGTGAAGAAAATCTCCGCATTTTCTCCTAATTACAGTTCCTTTTAGCAACATTTGATTACTCTCAATTTTACGTAGCGTTTTCGGAAACCAACTGCGAAGGCATATTATGAAATCTTAACGTTTCAGTCCACATCATTGACTATTGTAAAAAATAGTATTGCATATTGATATTTTAATGCTCTGAGGGTTTTACACGTAATTCTATCTTGCAGTCTTACCTGCAAGACTTCTAACCAATTTTGACTATGTTGATCAATAGAATTGAGGCAAAGGAGCAAATATAATCTTTCCAAAGGATTATGTTCCAAGCAAAGCAGCAGTAGAATCTTTCCAAAGGATTATATTGTTTATCGCAGCTTGACCAAATATGGCCCTTACACCATAAAGCTTGAAAACAACCAACCAAAGGATTATAATCTAGGAAAAGGAGCAATAGAGTATTTCGAAAGGATTCTAAGCCTTCAGGGGCATATCTTCAGGTGCGTTTGGCGCGGCGTGCCCAAATATGGCCCTTGCGAAATTAAGACACAAAACCAACCAAAGGATTCTAATATTTCTAATCTAAGAAAAGAAGCAATTGAATCTTTCCAAGTATTCTATCTACAGAATTGGTCAAAAGTTTCTAATCTACAGGAAAAAGCCATATAACTTTTCCAAAGGATTCTAATCTAAAGAATGGAGCAATTGAATCTTTCCAAAGGATTCTTGTCACTGTTCTTTTCTTTATACTACTGGGAATGATGGTGTGCACTTGTGAAACAATTCATGAATTCTGAGTATGAATATAATATTTTCAAATCCATATGCTTACCAATAAACGGGGAATTCTTCCACATCAAAGGACCCTCCACACGTCCTTTCTTCTAGGTTCAATCCCCTTACCCCACCATTCTTTTTTCGCTCCCCACAGCAGCCGGATGACCTTCCAAGGACACAGCCTCTGACGTATAGGGAATCAAATGGTTCCTTCGGGCCAACAATCCTCAGTGTCTGTTCGGAGAACCTCAATTCTATTCTGCAGAATTGGCCAATAGAATCGCTCCAAAGGATTCGATTCGAAGTAAATAACCATTAGAATCGTTCCATAGCATTCTATTCCAAGCAAAGAACCATTAAAATCATTCCAAAGGATTCTATTCTAACTATATAACCAGTAGAATCGTTCCAGAGGATTCTATTCCAAGTAAAGAACCAATAAAATCGTTCCAAAGAATTCTAAGTAAAGAACCGATAGAATAGTTTCAATGAATTCTAAATAAAGAACCAATATAATAGTAACAAAGAATTCTAGAGAACCAATAGAATCCTTCTAAAAAGGATTCAAATCTAACGAATAATCTCTAAGGAAATCTAATAGGATCCTTCTAAAGGTTGGGAGAGTATGGATTCTTTATAAAGGTATGGTAATTTAGTCCTTTAGTATATTGTAGGGTAAAAGCAACACTACACTCATCAGAAATCTAGCGAGGCTTATATGACTATGACTAAGATCAGAAATAAAGTCAAACGTCGTCACTAATCAAAGGAAGAACGTTCACCCCCAGAGAGTTCCATTACGAACTCCAACCGCTCGCAAAAATTCCGATAAATGCACTCTGCAAATATATCAACTTAAGGCAAGAAAATCGCTGGGATAAACATTCATCAGAATCCTATCCCATAAAAACGTCGCACGAAAAAAACACAACTGAAGGCAACTGATTGCAAGAAACTCCTCCGCAATTCCTCCTGATTACAGTTCCCTTTTACCTCCAGCAAAACTTAATGGACTAAATCTAATATTGATTTTCCTCTTCTTTGCTTAGAACAGAACCTTACCCCCGGCTCTCTGTTCTACATTTACATAGACCATCAATCAGCGGATACACAGGAATTGCGCGCGTTCATAAAAAGTAAAAGAAAACCAACAGTCGTCCGCTTTCCAGAGTGCTGCCACTTTTAAAATCGTAATGATAGGAAGCGCGTTTCGATTGGGGGATTTCACTGCAGCTGGTGCCGTTTTGGGGTTCTAAAAATGTGGGTTGGGGGATTTGCTCGATTTTACATTACCCGGTTTTTGCGTCAAGTGCCATTGCCCTCTTAAATATTAATTATGTTTGGAGTCGCGGTGGAGGAGTTTTGAAGTGGTTTTATGCAATTGAAACGGGGAGGATGATCAGGTCGTGCTCATAAAAAGGCAATGCTCTTTAAACTGTGAAAAAATTCAGAAATGATCTAGAGAAGCATGTTTATTTAGACTACGGAAAGAGTTTTGAAGTGATTTCATGGAATGAGACAAGACTCAGGGACCATGCTTTGAACAAAGTAGTATTTTATAATTCGAAGAAAACTCTGGAATAATCTGGATGAGAAATATTCTATAGTGGAATACCGCGAGAAGAGTTTTAAAGTGGTTTCATGCGAATGCAACAGGGGAGAAATCATGTTATGCTTTCAAAGGGTAACTTTCTTTAAACCTTGGGAAAATTATGGAATGATTTGGAGAGGCATGTTTGCTAAGACCACAGGAAGAGTTTTGAAGTGGTTTCATGGAATGGAACAAGGCTCAGGCCATATTTTGAACAAAGCAACGCTCTATAAACACAGTAGAAAATTCTAGATTGTCTGATGAGGCATATTCTTTGATGGAATACCTCGAGAAGAGTTTTGAAGTAGTTTCATGCCAATGTAGCAGGAGATGTCAGGTCATGATTTGAAGAGGTAACATTTTTATCTGTAAAAATTCTGGAATGATCTGGAGAGGTATGTTTACTGATATACAATGGAAATAGTTTTGAAGTGCTCTCCCATTGAAGTGGTTTCAATCCACTCCAAATGGTTTCATGGAATGAAACAAGGCTCAAGTCATGCTTTGAAAAAATTCCTGGAATTCTGGTGATACATACTCTATACTGGGAGGAGTTTTAAAGTGGTTTCTTGCGAATGCAACAGGGAGAGAATTTCGATCATACTTTGAAAAGATTCCTTTCTTTGACCATTCTGGTGGTTGTCTCGATTAAACGCTGCAAACTATTAAAAAAGCATACCGTCCGAAATACCTATATCTGACCACATACTTAATTCATATGAAAGTTCGAATGTTATTTAATAACATTTTATATTTGCAGAAAAGTCAAAATAGAACACTCGTCAAACAAAAATTTCAGTTCATTTCAACCATCCAAGTTGTTTCGATGAGATATTTCGCCCATCAAGTTCTGACCAATTTTGCTAATGACGAGATACCTTGTTATCAAGATAATACCAATTTTTTTGACGACGAGATATTTTGTCAATAAAGATATGATCAGTTTTGCTAGAAACGAGACAACAATCACAAGGGTTGAGATATTATAGTAAATAAAAAAAATGCCATATGCCTTTATTAATACGAAAGAATACATAAAATGTATACTCGGGTGAGTCGAAAAGATCGAATTTGATTTGATCAAACTATTTTTTATTGGATCTCTAGAAACACTTTCGTAGATCGTGCATAGGTATATACTAGGAAATATTTCTTTTGAATTCATTAAGTTCTCTATCCATACCTTAGTTGTCGTGTTACGGTAGTGATTATTAAAATTAAATACAATAAACATGAAATAATTCAATCTTATCTCATGACAAACCGACTTTTTCAGATTGTTTATATCGATTTGTTGAACCTCACATTTCAACGTAAATACACTGCTGGCCACCGTAAATGCAACACCCTGAAGGAAGCATGCAAATAATATGAAATTTACAACATGCATTAGCGGAGGTGAGATATGCAAATGATTAGAATTTCAGCGCAGACGCACATCACGCGCGCCTGTGGCGCCACTTCAAAGCGCTATTTAAGGCTTGGAGATTTCGACGATTTCAAGTATGGCAATTGTGTTTTTCTTGTGGTTTTTTCAAAAAAACGATCAATTATGCCTCGTAGAAAACAGCGATCATCTTTTGATCAAGTATCCGAGTTCGACAGAGGAAGGATAGTGGCCTACCGAGATTGTGGATTATCTTTCAGGGAAATCGGTAGTCGTGTTGGACGAAACCAAACAACGGTAATGCGGATATGTGATCGTTGGATGCAGGAGGGTACGACGGACCGACGTGTTCGATCGCATTGCCGTGCACCACTTCACGTGATGACAGGCATATTGTGCGTATGGCAGTGACGGATCGCTCAGCCACATCATGAACCATAGCACAGCACATTCAATCTGTACCGCATCATCCAGTGTCTGCGCGTACCATTCGACGCCGTTTACAGCAGAGTGGTCTGTCCGCAAGACGTCCATTGCTTCGTCTACCCTTGACGCAGAACCACAGACGTTTCCGCCGCCAATGGTGCGATGAAAGAAGGATGTGGACTGCAGAATGGAATGAAATTGTCTTTACTGACGAGTCACGCTTCTGTCTGCAACACCACGATGGTCGGATTCGAGTCTGGAGACACCGTGGAGAGAGGATGCTGAACAGCTGCGTTATGCACCGCCACACTGGTCCTGCACCGGGTACTATGGTATGGGGCGGTATTGGATATCACTCTCGCACTCCTCTAGTACGCATTGCCTGTACTTTAAACAGCCAGCGCTACATCTCCGAGGTGTTGGAGCCAGTTGTCCTTCCTTACCTTCAGGGCTTGCCCACAGCCATATTTCAACAGGATAATGCGCGACCACACGTGGCACGCATTGTCCAAGGGTTCTTCGTCAATCGCCAGATTGAATTGCTTCCCTGGCCAGCTCGCTCTCCGGATCTTTCGCCGATAGAAAACATGTGGTCCATGGTTGCTCAACGATTGACCCAGAATACATCCCCAGCTGCCACACCAGATCAACTTTGGCAACGTGTGGAAGCTGCTTGGTCTGCTGTACCCCAAGAACACATCCAAAGTCTCTTTGAATCAATGCCGAGGCGTGTGGCAGCGGTGATCTCTAACAATGGCGGCTACTCTGGCTACTGATTTTGGCAGGAACCACACTTCACAGAAGTCTATAAATTTAATCATTTGATACTTGGTCAACATGTTATCTAGAAAATAAATTTTGTTGTGATATCTCTTGTCTTTCTTGGTGTTGCAATTTGGGTGGCCAGCAGTGTATTTAGGATGATCCTGCATAAAACCGAAATTCCGTAATAGTTTGATGAAATGGCACAAGTTCCTTGCCTTCATTAGAAAGCATCTGAATTTTTCAATTCAGCAATTTCATTTTGGTCCCTTAAATCCATGCTCTTATAAAACACCCCTAAAGTTTCATTCTATAATCCACTGAAGAAATCGACACTAATGTAAAAGCTACCAATCAATTTAAATCTTCAAATTTCAGTTCTAGTTTTTACTTTAAACTTTTCAATTATCACTTTGCGAAATGGTCCTTTCCAAAGAGCTAATTGATCAAAAGTCTGACCTAATGGCATTATCTAAGTCTGATTTATGGACATAAATATTAAATTTTTCCTCCTGTCCGTCTGAAATTGGATCTGATGATAATTTATTTAAACTTTATTTTTCGTATTTGCAAAAATTCAATAAGAGTTTTCGTAACTCGTCTATTAGAAAAGAAAAGACGGATTAAATTAGATTCTTGAAATGTGTCGGAGAAAAGAAAATTTTCTCGTAATCTTGCATATGGAGTTAAGAATTTTTACTTTAGCTTTCGCAGACGCACATTTCCAGTTCTGAATCAAAATCGATTTGAAAGCAAATCTTATTTGGGAAATGTTAAATTTCATATAGAATATGAAAATAAACATACCCAGACGAAAAAAGAAATATGGTATCTGAAATACAATTCTGTTTTCGTGTCAACTCAATTCTGATGGTTTTGCGAAACTTTAGTTGGAAATGCCATCACTATAAATAGGTTATAACGCATCTAAGAATGTTTCTGTATCCGTTGCTGAAAAAAACGTAAACATTTTATTCCATTTGTTTAGGGATGTGTTTTGTTTCTGCAATATCACATCTCGTGTACTCTGATTCATTTGAAATAATGCTTTCCTCTAAATGTGATTTGCCATTGAAGTGTAAAAGATCATCGTAGTTGAGAAATGTCTTTTAAAATTGAGTGATTTGTGAAATATAATAATGCAAGATGTAGGTAACTCGAATAATGGTACATTTTGAGTTATTCTTGAATTAGTTAAACATATAATTTAATGCAAGCACAAGATAACATTTCTGACCACTTAAGCGCTGCCAGCTAATGGAAGTGGCTCAGGGAGTTTGCAAACTGCGTTAACAACATGCAAGTTCTCTGTGGCGAAGATTCACTTCCTCCATGGGTGTATTTCTTTTTTTGTGCCAATAAAGCTTTATTTGTTTGCATGTCCATTTACTTAACGTTGCTTGCCGCAGCTTGGTCAAATATGGCCATTGCGCCATATCCCCCAAAAAAGAACCCAGCCAGCTTATGAAAAGTGTACGAAAGGGGTTTCGAAAATATCTTGCCAAATTGTAAAGAGTGTTAGAGACCCAAAATAAACTTTTATAGAGGACACCATTCAAGACGGACAAACATTCATGCCTTATCCCGAGCATGCCTTATGGGGCTTTACGCCTCAGAAACGATTTTAACGACTTCCTAAACAGCGCCCCCTACCACCTAAACGCGGAATTTCCGGACTAGCATTCTTTGACAAAAAAACAGGGCCGTTGTGGCTTAGAAGATATGCCCACTGCGTTAGCATCCCAACCTTCGGGTTGTAGGGTGCGCTGGTTCGATTCCTGTCCGAGGCATTCCTCCCTGGGAGTATTTCTTATGTGTCAGTAAAACTTTCATTTATTCATCACTTCATTCACTATTGCTTGATATTGAATCCTTCTACAAACCTTGATATTATGTCTGACTCAGCATGGTCAAATATGGCCCTTGCGCCATGAAACCCCCAAACCAATCAACTTTGTGAAAAAATATTTATTTTGGGCCCTCTACAATTTTGGCAGATTTTTTCAAAACACCCTGTATAAGAAACTGGGATTGGTTTCAAATTGTTTTTTATTTTGTCTCAAAAACAAAAAATAAGAGTTACCCAGTTTTCATGTTCAGGTTATATGGCGAAATGGTTGCACTATCAAATGATTTGTATGAAAAGATAGCTGATATTTCGTCACTGAAGAACGTGAAATGTGATACATATTATTCTGTAATGATGAATCTCAATACAATTCGTCAACGAAACGCTGCAGGAAATAAGAGATAAAATTTTTCAATTTACTCAGTCTGCAAAATAACCCTTATTTTTCAAATATTTACCTTAATACTGGAGATTATTTCAGATGTTTTCGATTCTAATACTGCCCTACCCAATAACAATTTCATTTATTTCCATAATCTCAACTCTAAATCTTAGTCACCGCAGTACAAAATCCATGCATGCCCCACTAACAATACAATCACCTGCCACGTAGCCAGATTGCAGCATCTAACTTTCCAAACGATATCACAAAGATAAACGACACTACGTCAAAATCGAGGGGTGAGGGAGGGGAATGTTAAGGAAAATATACAACCATGTCCAGACTCACCCCTCCTGCAGGCTCCACATGTGTATTTTAGTCCCAACTTTAGACATTAATCTTAAGTTTCCCAGATTCGATGCCAGACCGTGACTTCACTTCATATCGCGATACGTGTTTAAGATCGAAATGAAGAGGAATTGTTTGGAATTTCGGCACTAAGTGGCAACGATGCGGTTGTCTCGTCTCAAATCTCGTGCGGAAAGTTTTCGCACGTGTTGTAAATCTTCTATTTTTATTGGTTCCGCGATAAAAAAGGGAGTAACTTAATATATATAAAAGGATCTGTGTAGTGGGGGGGGGAGGGGGAATGTGCAGATGTTCAGTGGTAGGTTTTTCGGACTTAATGTGCGATAGATCTAGTCTTGTCTGCATAGTCCTAGTTTCGCAGATTTTTCTTCGGATTTGGATTCTGATTAAATGTGGTTCAGTGAGTTTACCCATTGCGCTAGCAACCTGCGAGTTATAGGAGGCGCAGGTGCGGTTCCTTTCAAATCTCTTGTCTCAGTAAAAATTTCCTTGTATGTGTATGCGAGGCAAGAGAAGCAAAAGCCTTTCCCCATTCTTAGATCACTCAATCGTTTTCGCCTTCAGCGAGCAATCTTCTAATTGGTTGGAGTTTCATGCGTTCTGGTCACGATGGAAACGCTCACAGAAGAGCGGGAAAATAATTAATTCTAACTGGAGAACATCGGAATTTTCGGGTAGTAGGCACACCATGTTGGTTATCAATTTTTTAAATATTCCATCTGTTATATATTTCATTTCATCATCGTAATAATTTTGAAATGTGAATACTTGAATTCTTAACTCTAAATTATACGACTGCATTGGTCCTAAATTGGGGCCGTTTCGGGTTTAATATGTATATTCAAGTTTGGCACAGCTTGGTCAAATTATAGATGAGGAATATAAATATACTGGGCAATTATTATTGATAGAAGTTTCAAAAAGGACCGACATGTCGACTAGTAGTCGCGTGACTGTTCTGTAAATAATTGACTTGGCTGGCTTATTTGGCATCTTACCGCCTCGCTTGGCGATTCAACATCCATCTTATATCATGGTAGATGTGCGTATTTCTAGTAGCGACGAAAATGGTGAAATCGTGTGTTTGGCACAATTGTCTAAATACAATATATGAACCTTGTGCCATATAACTTAAAAACAATCAACATACATTTATTATCATACAAAGGTGTTTTATTGTGTTTCGAATTGGGTTTTAAGTTTTCGTTAAACTGGCTTCAGTTCTCAGAATATGCAACTAAGCAGATACTTAATAGATGCCAAGAAAAAATAAGATTAAACTTTAAACCAACGAATATTTCAATATTCATTCATTGTCTTGATTAATGTTCCTTAATTTTCAAGAATAAAAGAGCAATACTTTAAATTACCGTACATAGTTTAAAGTTTTAAGGCATACCCTGTTTGTATTGAATAAATTACCGATTGTAAATATATATACTAAGGATTACTTGTACTATTAATTTTTTTTCAGTTTAGTGTACATTACCACAATTTATTGCAACGTCATGGTTTTAAATTTTGGATCTTGATCAAACCTAGATCAGAAATAGTAGCATATGGCACATCGCTGGCACCACGCCACAACGGAACTCTGCTCTTGGCTATTATGTGCTTATTTGTTTTTCATTGTGCCAGTGGTTCGAACTCGCATCCTTCATTGTTTTCGACATCACAAATATCACTATCAAATATATTTTCAACAACACAGATGGTATATTCAACATCACAGATATTAATTTCCAGCATTATTTACCGCATTTAAGATTAACTTGACATTGTTCGGCACATTTTGACTAAATATGGCCTTTGCGCCATTAAACCCAAGAAACTAACAATCACATCATATATTGTTTTTCAATTCTTTTTAACATCAAATATTCAAAGATATTTTCGATATCACAGATATCATTTCCAAAGATACTGTATTCAACGTCAGATATATTGTTTTTAACATCACAGATATACACCTTTGTTTGTGGAAGTTTGGAAAGTGAGGTTCCAGCTCAAGTGTGACCTCGTCATCTGACCGTGGTTCAAAATTCTCGGTGTTGTTTTCGGTTCTTTCCCTTGGGGATTGATCCCGGACCGCCGCCAATAGAACGTTGTGTTGCTCCAGTGCGACTTTAATTAAAATACTGATCTCTAGAATAGTGTTGCTACCAATTTACTTTTATAACTAAATCTACCCATGCCTTGCATAAAGGATGGGAGTACTAGCATCATACAGTATTATTTTTGACAAGGTAAGAACTCGGTAGCTTGGAAGAGTAGCAGATCAGCAAACGGAGGGTTGCGAATTCGAAACTAAATTCATTCAATGACCATCGTGTACGTGGAGGCTTGTATATGATAGATTTGTAGTGGCCTCAAATATCCCCACGTTAGCGTGGTGTGGAAGTTCGGAGACTGGTGTGCCATCTCATGTGTGACCTCATCGCCTGACCGTGATTCAAAATCATGAAGTATTGTCTTCGTATTCTTTCCTTCGGGATTGATCCCGGACCACCGCAATAGTTTGTTGTGTTGCTCTAGTGCGACGTTAATTTAACTACCTACTACGACAAGGTAAAAATAGATTAGACATTGACACGATCTGTTATAATTTTTAATCTCCATTAGTTGATTAGGGTTTTACATTTTCCTATCAATTTAATTAAGGTTGCAAAATCTGTGTATCTTGTCTATTAGAGTTGGGTTTGATTCTGGACCATCGCCGTTGTAGGAATAGACCGTTGTGTTGCCCAAGTGCGACGTTAATTAAAATACCTACCTTGTCTCTTAGTGTTTTGAACGTAGAATCTTTCTTTAGATCAGGGGTCTCCAAATATTTTCACTTAAGGGCCAGATCGAAAATCCTGGAAATCAGGCGGGCCAACAACACACACACATAAATAAATATATATATGAATATATACACACGTGTGTGTATGAGTGTGGGGGATGAACATTGGGTCAACGTCAATTTTTTTAAAGCTTACGAAATAAGCTAGGTAATAAAATAGGTGTTTAAATAAAAATGTAGATTTAGCCAAAGAAATTAAATTTATTCCAAATAATGTAAATGTACATATAAGTTGGCCTAAGGTAGAAATAACATTCAACAATATTCCTATGTATCATTCTTTGGCTTTCTTATGTATGTATGGGACGTGTGGAGTTGCTTCTAGCATATAATCTTCCATTTTGGGTCAAATTTCGATGATCTTATCACTATAGAAGGGATTTCACGTGTTCGTCTGACAAGTTAACCCTTACTTTGATTTTACAAAGGTCATTTTTGAAAATGTCTGTTCATCTTTCCAAACACTGAAAGCACTGATCTTGCAAAGTTTTTTTATTTCTTTGAAATCATCACCCAATGACCTGTAATGAAAGAAACTGTCAGAAGTTTACTGTTTGAATTTTAAAAATAAAAATAATCACTTGTGAAATGAAAGAAGGTCCGCATTCTTGTAACATTCCTTGAAATATTCTTTCAAGTATTCATTGATGTAAGTTCAATCAATTCAAGTTGAAGTTCTGTTGGCGCATTTTCGATTTCACATCGGAATGGATTTTGAAATAGCTTGATCTTTTATGCTGTAGCTGCATAATCAAGTCTGCGAAGCGGTTTCCAAATTCCTCACGTAGTTTTGTAATAGTTTGTACTGCGCAATGGTGATGGGAAAGGCACACAAGTTTCACTAGCAAACATTTTGCAAGTTTCGAAGTGGACCACAATTGTCTTTCCCAGTTGGTTTTCAAAAAGAGCAAATTTTGTTCTAAAAACTTTCACATGTTGGAACAAGTCGTTAACAAAGGACTATTCTCCTTGAAGTTTCAAATGTAAAAAATTAAGATGAGTGGTAATATCAACAGCAAATGCAAGCTTCCACAGCCACTGATGATATGAAAGCACTTCTACAGGCTTACTCTGTTCAATCATGAAAATGGCAATAGCTTCGCGCAGCTCAAGAAACCTTTGGAGCACATTTCCTCTGCTTAGCCAACGTGCCTCACAATTATCTGGGACATCTGGATACTGACTTTCAATATCCGAAAGAAAATTCTTAAACTGCCGGTGTTTAAGAGAGTGGGATCGGATGTAATTTACTGTCTTAACGACCTGCATTACTTCCGACACATTTATGTTTTTACCACACAAGGATTGTTGATAGATAATACAATGAAAAACCATTGGTTTCTCACCTCCAGCATTTTGAATAGCATTGCATACATGCCCTACTAATCCTGTTTTACTGCCACACATACTTTTACCGCTATCTGTGGTAACTCCTCTTAGTTTTTTAGATCTAATTAAAGTTTCGAAAGGGTTTCATTTACCTTAGTAAAGAACGCAAGGCAAACACTATGAGAAGCGGAAAGCGTTATTAAATTGTAGGCGCTCAGTAACGAAAGTCATTTATTATTTTGTAATAGTTTATTTTCCATAAAACCGGCTCGAATTACACGGAACCTCGAAGCTACCGAGACTCGAATTACCGCGACTCTACTGAATTTGAATTATTTTTACGATCTACGATTTTACGAAAATTTGCATGCTGCATCGGCCGGGTTTCAGCGAGCCGGACAATGACCCTTCGCGGACCGGGTCTGGCCCGCGGGCCATAGTTTGGAGACCCCTGCTTTAGATGACAATCTCTTCTATTTTTTTTGTAAACAATTTTTATTGAATTTATGAAACTTCAAACGCTTTTAAAACAAAAATGTTAAGCAAATCTAATCCTTCTGGTGTCTGGACAAAATAATAGCTTAGTCTAGATGAGGTATTTCGTTATTAGCAAAACTGACCAGATCTTGATACATGAGATACCTCGTCATTGAAAGAAAACTGACCAGATTTTAATCTCGTCATCAATAAAATCGTCAGAACCTTGATGACGAGATATCTCGTCATTAGCAAAATCGGTCAGATTTTGATGGACGAGATTTCATCGAAACCACTTGGAGGATTAAGCAAAACATTTTTAATTTTTAACATTAGAGAAATTTAAATTAGGTAGTCAAAGTTTCCGAGCAAAGATCGTTTTATTGCTGTCTTAAATTACTCAACGCAATAAAATAAATCTGACCAAACATGGTGGCGTACCGAAAACGCAAATAACTCAAAACAAACCCCATTTTAACACAATCGAAACACAAAGAACTCCTCAAGACAATAGAACAAGCTTTTTATGACCATTCTACTGTGTATAAACACCTACTTCTATCATCTTGAAAAAACAAAACAAATATATAAACGAGTTCTAGCAGATATTTCTCTGGAAATAGCCCGCTACGTAATTTCGTTCTTTTATTATTTCTTTTTAGAAATGAAAGTGGCGTAATTTTTTTCATCTTTCCATGCATTAGTTTTATTTTTCACTCACTTTTTAAAATAACAGTCATAGAAAATCAACGTACCGTACTTGTGAGTGGTTTTATTTTTACACTTCTCTAATTTTTTTAGTTTCACGCGAATATTTCCTTTCAACCGTTCTTCGAGAGGAAGGTTAAAATTATTCGAGAAATTTAAATGGAATTGTATTATCAAAGATTGCCACGCTCCGTGTCATGCTCTCTTCACTTCATTTTATTCCCGATTCTATGGTTCGTCGCAATTTCCATTATAGTTTTTAACACGTAGCGGTTTTTTTTTTTCGTTTGGCGAAATTTTTTTTTTTTTTTTTTGTGAATTTTCCCATTCCGTTTTATTTGGGTTTTAAATTTAGAAAGAAGAGTTTAGTGGGTTTTTTTTAGTTTCTAATTCAATAAATTTGGTGCGAATAATGAACGCCGTCAAAAGAATTCTTTCACCGAACAACTTAGATTCGGCTTGGTTTTTAATAAAATTAATTTATTGAGACGAAGTTTCTTGGGATTCTCTTTTGTTCGTTAAAAGTTTCCTTTTTTAATTACTTTCGCTAGAATACATTTGCATTATTCTAGCCTAGAATTCTGAATTGAAGTACTGTTTTGCCTAACAAATGTAATCGTATCAAAATAATTTCCGTCCAAATCAGCGGTGGCTCAAATCAATGCAGGAGTCGGCGTGGTTCAGTGAGTTTCCATACTGAATGCTACTAATACAATTAAGGGTAATGGTTTGGCAAAATTAGTACCTTAATAGTATTATTGGCATTATATTGTGTTTAATTATATAAAATTCATACGAGTGTAAAAAAGTAATGGTAATTTGTAATTAATTAACGTTGCACTTTGGCAACACAACGGGCTATTGGCGATGATCCCAGATCAACACAATGGAAGATCCAAGAACAACACTACGTAATTTTGAACTAGTCAGATGACCAGGTCAACACCTGAGATAGCACCCCACTCTCCAAACTTCCATGCCATGCCAACGCGAGGACACGACAGATTTAACGTGCACCAGCCCCCGTGTCCACGACGATTTGTGGTTTGACCGAGTTTTGAATTCGCAACATTCCGATTGCTAATCCGTTGCTCTTCTAACAGAACTACCGCGGCCTCATGTATATCCCTTGGATTTCTGAACTGTCATAAAATTTTCAATACGCATTCGCTTAAAATTATGAATAAAATTTTAAAATAACAGTTTAGCACCACCTTTCACTGCGTTTATGTAATACTTGATGTACCTTTTTCAAAATCTGTTTATCAGGTTCACTATATTTTTACTGCGTTTTCGTTGATAGATACTTTAACCAATCACTTCGCTGTTAACCTTCCAAATGGTTTCGACGAGATATCTCGTGCATCAAGATCTGGTGTTGCTTAAGGCGAGATACATAATCCAGATAAACACTATGAGGGTTAAGATTGTTTTCTGCTGTTATAATTAAAATATGTGATACACTATCATATTTTTTGAAATGTTTAATGCACTTTTATTTTCCTTTTTAGTTAAGTACCCCTAAAATCTCTCGTTAAAGCTTTTATACTCCTAAAACTATTCTATAAAAAATTGAATTGATTGAACCTTTGATAGTTTTTTGTTAATATTGGTGGTTTATCTTTGTGTTGGAAGCTGCACTGTATAGTGGGCAGCCTCTGATGTAAAACCTGTTTGAAATTGTAAACAGTTCTGAGCAACGGACAGTTTATTTTTATTATTTGGATCTCCGCTCTACACCAGTTTTAACTGGACGAGGTTTCGTCATTAAGGTGTAAATATACACTAGAAGATTTTTTTAAATTTTGACTTTAAAAATCCAATATTTTTACAATAGGTCATTGGTTTGTACCTAAACTCATTTCAGTGTGAAAAATTCAGATGAAGCTTATCATTAATTATCTAATTTAGATATAATTATCTAATTAACATGGTTTTGAACAGTGATAACTCAAATTCTAATTTGTTCAAAAAGACAATTCTTGTCGAAAATTATTCCTAATATTATTCATGTTTTGACTTTCCGTTGCTCGGGAGAATAGTTTTTTAGACAATTTTTTTCACCAAGAAGTCTAAAAATTACGATTTTTTCAGGAATTTTGGTATTTAAAAATCAACTAAAATTTAATTTCTTAACCAATAACTTTGACTGAGGTTCAAAACATGCACTATATTATATAAATTATAATGATATAAAAATAATTATGATAGATTAATTCATTGTTGAGCTACATTTTAAAAAGCATCGATATTTTAGTCAATTTTCGTGATTTCAAGTGTATACACTTTAATGCAATTTACCATATCTTGATGGACGAGATATTTCGTCATTAAGCGAAAATGTCCAGATCTTAATATCAGAGTCATCTCGTCGACTTCACTTGGAAGGTTAAAATTATGTTATGAAAAAAGTCACTTTTGAGAAATTGGCTATTAAAGAACATTTAAAATGCTCAAGATGGGAATTTTGCCAGATTTAAAATGTTTTTTTAAAAATACTTTCCAAACAAACACACGTTGGAGTGGTGGGGAAGCTTGGAGAGTGGGATGCCATCTAGTGTAATGTTCTCTTCCTCCGACCGTGGTTTAAAATTATGTTATCAAAGTTGTCCTTGATCTTTCCCTTCGGGATTGATCCTGGACCATCGCCAATAGCCTGTTGTGTTGCTCGAGTGCGACGTTAATTAACTACCTATCTACCTCAATTAATTTTCTTATTTAATTCCTCGGGTTACCTTATACCATTTGAACTGTTTTTCGAAATTGCTTAAATTATCACAGATAGTATACAACAAAATATATTAATTTATCGGAAAAAATGAAGTATTTATAAGTTATCCTCAATGAAATTCTTTTTATTTACTTTTAAGATTGAAATATTTATTGATGGGGAAATTATTTAAAGCCTGTGAATCAAAATGCAGAGAAAGTCATACCTATAATTTGACATTGTGTTAAAACTTCTTGAATTGCATAAAAAAAGTGCACTGACTATTTGAATCCAAGTTCTCCGACTTAAGATGATTGATCAACCTGTTTCGAGTCTTGAGTTAATAAGCTATTTAGGAATTAAATTTAGTACTATAGCAAGTTATCAGGGCAGCTATATAAGAATAAAAAGTGCACTGACTATTTGAATCCAAGTTCTCCGACTTAAGATGATTGATCAACCTGTTTCGAGTCTTGAGTTAATAAGCTATTTAGGAATTAAATTTAGTACTATAGCAAGTTATATATAAGAATAAATAAAATCTCAGAACAAGACACAATATTTATTCACAGACAAGAAACGAAAACGGTACACATCTACAAACGGACAACCGAACGACGCTAACACTTTCAAACGGGGCACATGCGCAGAAGAGAGCATTGACATGCCTTCTTGACAACAGCTGATAAACAGTTCCTCGTTGCAATTGGGAAGGAGAAAAGAAAAACACTGGTGTTATGCTGCCACAGTTCTACGTTTATTTTTTTCTGAATGCTATTTAGTTTATTTTTTCACCAGTAAGTATACACATTAATCGATAAATTAAACATTCCTCAAAGGAAACGAAGTACACGCGACGAAAGAAGACGCATCAAGTTAAAAAAAAAACTCTTAACTATTCCAAAGTATTAAAATAATAAATATGTTCCAATAAACCTTCAAAAGATTTGCGATATGAAAATCTAATCCTACAGGGAATCACTCCTATTTTCGAATTGTAACTATTCTAAATAACACAAACGCAAGTGAAAATATTTCCACAATTTCCTTCTCCGTCTTACTTTTTACATTTTTTTAACTTAAAAAGTAGCGAAAGAATTAAAAGATGCCCTTCTCCATTGCTGTCTGGAGTTTTCCTAAATTTGCATATTTGGCAGAATTTTCATTTCTTCATTCGAAAGTAAAACGTTTTTTCTTGAATTTTTTAAGCAGAGTTTTTATTTTCTCTCACTTTAAGATGGGTATTCCTTAGGAATAAGGATTCTTTTTATCCTATCGTTATTATGAGCTCTTTCGCTTTATGTAGTTTTGGTTGTCTATAAATATTTCTTTTCAAGTCAGGATCATTTATTTGTAAGTAAATTCTAAACGTTGGAAATTGAAAACTGCAGCGACATTGCAAAGATAGATTTGGTGGTTATGCAATCATTTTCAGGGCAAAACTTGATGTATTTCAAGGCGCAGTTATTAGTGAAATATGAATTAGATCTAGAGGTTCTAACTCATATTTTGAAAGTGCTTTTCAAAATAACGTCCATAAGTAATCAGTGTAGCGGAATGTTGAAAGGGGCATAAACTATCAGGCCACCAAAAAGTACATTACTGAATTAAGAAATGATGAAAATGAATTAACTTGTTTATGAAATTAAAAAAAATTATCTTACATTGGTACTTCTGCTATATAGTGGCCTTGGCTAGAAAAGGGAATTGGCGAGAAAGGGGAATTGGCGCATTTCCGCCTTGGCGAGAAAGAAATGGTTACCGATTTGCACGTGGTTTACGTTTCTTCAGCTAGTGAAATTTTTCTTTTAAACTATACACACACACACTCATACCCACAAAGTAGAACGATTATGGGAACCAGCGAAATGATGGAAAAAGCACAGGGGTACGGCTCGATAACATGGAGTCCTACCTAGCAGAATTCATATTTAGGCATCACGCCGGCCGTGTTATGTTTGACGCATTAACAGTAATTGCTGAACTGTGGCCACCAGAAAGTGTTACAAATGAATTTTCGGGTATATTTATATATGTTTATGTTAAATAAATTGCTTACAAAAATGTATTAAATAAAATAATGAATACAAATTTATATTAAATTGCTTCTGTATCTGTATATATTAAATAAATAAATTGTGTTGTGTAGATATTTGAATGAATTGCTTGAATGTATCCGTAACCATTTATTTCTCGCCAAGGCGGAAAAACGCCAATTCCCTTTCTCGCCACGTCCGCTTTATAAGGGAAGTACCCTTACTTTTCCATAGATATTCTATATCCAAAACATAATCCATTTCGCTGACAGCATTGACAAATTAACCTTCATTAGATTCAAAGCAAGAGCGATGAAAATATATCCTAAGGTTTTCAAACCAAGAGGCTTTAAAATGGATGTTAATTCTAATGAATTTGTGTCTTGTACTTTTTAATTCGATGTTAATGGTATTGCTTATTAACTTGACCGCATGTGACCATAGTACAATGAAATGGGTTGTAGAAGTTTAACGAAATGCTGTTTCACCGATCTCGTCAGCAAAATATACTACATAATATAACATATATTTTACAGTGGTGTATAACAGGTATTTTACAGTGGTGTAACAGAGACGTCACAGTGGTGTAACAGAGACGTCACAGTAGTGTAACAGACGTTATACTGGGGTGAACAGAGACGTCATAGTGATGCAACAGAGACGTCACAGTGGTGAAACAGACATCACAGTGGTGTAACAGACGTCACAGTGGTGCAACCGACGTTACAATGGTGCAAGAGGCGTAACAGGGTGCGGAGATACTTTAGAGTGATACAACAGTTAATTTCAGGAGCCGATACCCAATTCGAATACCCTTGATGAATACTCGACGTTGGAATGGTGCTGAGATACATTACAGTGGTGATACAGTTAGACATTACAGTGGTGCATTAGAGAGAGACGTTGCATTAATACATCAGAGACATTGCATTAATGCATCAGAGACATTGCATTAATGCATCAGAGACATTGCATTAATGCATCAGAGACATTGCATTAATGCATCAGAGACATTGCATTAATGCATCAGAGACATTGCATTAATGCATCAGAGACATTGCATTAATGCATCAGAGACATTGCATTAATGCATCAGAGACATTGCATTAATGCATCAGAGACATTGCATTAATGCATCAGAGACATTGCATTAATGCATCAGAGACATTGCATTAATGCATCAGAGACATTGCATTAATGCATCAGAGACGTTGCATTAATGCATCAAACATTACACTAGCGCAACAGACATTACATTAGTGCAACAGAGAGGTTACATTAGTGCAACAGACGTTACAATAGCACAACATGGATGTTACAATAGCACAACATGGATGTTACAATAGCACAACATAGATGTTACAATAGCACGACAGACGATACACTAGCACGACAGAGGCGATACAATAGCACGACAGAGACGATACAATAGCACGACAGAGACGATACAATAGCACGACAGAGACGATACAATAGCACGACATAGACGATACAATAGCACGACATAGACGATACAATAGCACGACCGAGGCGATACAATAGCACGACAGAGGCGATACAATAGCACGACAGAGACGATACAATAGCACGACAGAGACGATACAATAGCACGACAGAGATAGGATAGAAATCAACATTAGTCACATTTATTGTGTTTAACCACGTATTGAGTCAAAGAATCCATGAATTCTTCCACCCAATAAATGGACCGTGGTTCAAAATTACGTGGTGTTGTCCTCGGATCTTTCCCTTCGGGATTGATCCTGGACCGTCGCCAATAACTAGTTGTGTTGCTCCAGTGCGACGTTAATTAAATTACCTACCTTCCATCCAAGAAATGTTATTTAGTCATTGTGTTGTGAGTAAAAGCAATACAACACTACTCGAAAATCTGATGACGCTCAGAAAGTTACACAGGGTTACAACATTAAATCACTCAATCTTTATTGTGTTCGTTGTGTGCTAGTGTTATGAAGCTTATATATACAGCACGCAAAACCACCAACATTAAGTTAACTTGAAAATATTTCCTTGACTAGAACACGATGGCGTGAGGTGGGATTTTGGAGAGTGGGGTGCCAGCTCAGGTGTGACCTCGTCATCTGACCGTGGTTCAAAATTACGTGGTGTTGCCCTCAGATCTTTTTCCTTCAATTGTTCCCGGACCATTCTCAATAGCCCGTCGTGTTGCTCCAGTGTGACGCTAATTAAAATACCTACCTACAAACAGCAAAATACGCTCAAAGTTCCGAAAAATCCATGCGCTGTACAAGAGAATGAGGCTATTAAATCTAACCAGTTTTACAAAATTCCACTAATGCCGTATCTGTTTCAAACGCGCTATTTATTTCAACGCTCTCGGGGTACATTGGATTGATCTTCCATTAACCCCAATCCTCAAAGGTCAAAAAGTAGAGCAGGTAAGAAATAGCGATCCTCTACTTCCTTTTCCTCCCTCGTAAAGAGGGTCAGAAAAGAAGCTAATTTACTCCCGAATAGTTCCCGTGGAAGTAAATTAGATACGGAGATCCCCAATCCCATTTTCCAGCCTTCCGAAATATTCAGTGGTTTCTTGTTCAAAGAATGCAAACAATCTCCCCCGGATCAATCTCGGATGTGCACTAACGTTTACCTTTTCTTATGTTTGCTCTGAGGATATTTAATACGAGAGAGTTGGTGAAAGTGCATGTAGTAAAAGCTGGTTTCCATAGCGGTGCTCATTTTGACAGTTTTACCGTAACCTTCTGGGCGTACGAGATTTTAGAGTAGTGTCGATTTGTTTTAACCCTACAATGAATTCACTGTTAATGACTAAATAATCATTTATTTCTAAATAATTCATGGATTGCATCCGACCTTTAGAAATATTTTATTGATCCTTTCCTTAGGAAATTTCTTTGGAACGATTCTATTGGTCTTTTATGTGTAACAGAATCCTTTGGAACGATTCTATGGGTCTTTTATTTGTAATAGAATTCTTTGGAACGATTCTATTGTCTATTACTTCATATTGTATGTCTGTCTAGCACATCATGGTCAAATATGGCCATTGCACCATGACCCCAAAAAACAACCAACCACTCTTAGAATTGAATCCATTTCTTGGAAAGATTATATTGGTCTTTTTTTGTAATAGAATCCTTTGGAACTATTTTTTTGTAATAGAATCCTTTGGAACTATTTTTTTGTAATAGAATCCTTTGGAACTATTTTTTTGTAATAGAATCCTTTGGAACTATTTTTTTTGTAATAGAATCCTTTGGAACTATTTTTTATTTGTAATAGAATCCTTTGGAACTATTTTTTATTTGTAATAGAATCCTTTGGAACGATTTTTTATTTGTAATAGAATCCTTTGGAACGATTCTTTTATTTGTAATAGAATCATTTGGAACGTTTCTATTCATACATTCTGTAGAATGGAATGCATTGGAAAGATTATATTGATCTTTTCCTTAAAATAAAGGGGATCGTCGTGGCTCAGTAGGTATGTTCCACTGCGCTAGCAACCTTCGAGTTGTAAGCAGCGCAGTTGCGATTCCTGTCAGGTGCATTCCTCCATGGGTGTATTTCTTCTGTGTCAGTAAAACTTCATTGTGTGTAGCTCTATTACTTGATATGGTATGTCTTATGTCTGGGGCATCATAGCCAAATAAGCCATTGCATCACAAAAACCCAAAAACAACCAACTTTAGGTATCCATCCTTTGGAAAGATTATATTAATTTATTTTGAATATAATCTAATAAGGCAAGAAACAATAAGCTCATTGAGCTTTCATAAGACCCTGCTAATTAAAAACCACTTACATTCCATTCATTTGGTTGGTTGGGTTTTATGGCGCAAGGGCCATATTTGGACACACGAGGCAGACAGCGTCAAGTAATGAACATGCACCAAAAAGAATGTTTTACTTTGACAGAAGAGGGAGAATCGACAAAATTCTAATTACTGAATCGAGAACCTGACTGAAATTGAACCGGCGACGCATACAACTTGCAGGTTGTTATCAAAATTTGTCAGATCGTGCTTTCTCATCGAAACCACTTTTGTTAATGACAATTGGGTTTGAATACATCGATCAAAATGATTGCATACAGTGACCTTTTTAGTCACCTTTATAGATCCAAAATTTTACATTTCAGCTTGTTAAAAAATGCTTGCTTGTTAGTCAACGCCCACCCTTGGCTGTTGGGCCATTTGGTAGGGTGCCGACCAGTAGAGACGGGAAAGCTTCCTCCACTCGTCCTCGGTGTCTGGTTTTTGGTCCAAGGCCGGGCACTGATGCAGGTGGGCAGCATCCATGACGCCCCTTACCGCACAGCAGGTATTGTGGGGAGGGCAACAGGTGGATCCTGTGCAGGTGGACAGCAAGGTAGTCGTGTCCAGTTGTCATCCGGAACAACGGCACACCGACTGCCCAAGTGTGGCCATGGCAGATTCAAGCACTGGTGGTTACCATTTTTTCCCTTTGAAGCCATCAGTCGCTGTTGCCTCAACCATTATGTTATTAAAAATGGTTACACTGAATTATTTTTATTTTATGAAATACTTATATGGTGTTAACAAGTTTTTCTTATAAATGTTCAGCAACACTTGGTTTCTCATCATGTCATATAACCGCCATACAATTTTTACCCCAAACTCAAAAAATAGTTTTTCGCTATGTGGCTCCAATAATTTGATCCGCACTTTGGCTATCCATGATTTGTGAGGCTCAAAATTCTAAATTTTCGAATTATTTGAATCGTCACGAGTATCACAATAACTAGTTGATATCTCAGTGATAAATGAAGATAGACCTCATAAAATATAGACGGGATGAAGCACGCGTTCAGAAACTAAAGCTTAGAACTCACTTATCTTGTTGCAGTCGTTAACATACTCGCTAGAGAGCGTTAAATGTTTATTAATGGGGCCGGAAAATAGCGAAATCAGTTGCTTTTGCCAGACGGTTGGCAGGAATAAAAGATAAATCTCTTACACAATTGATGTATTGCAGTAATGATTAACTGCCGAAAGCATTGGAAGAACTAGATACATCGTCAGCAATTCATCATTGTCTTGTAGACAGGGATGGTGCTATAAATAAATTGCACCTGAATGTGTTCTTAAATACCAGATGAATCGATTTAAGCAAAAGAATCCAATTCGTCGAAACGAATCGATTTAATATAAATAAATGTAATTCGACAAAGGGTGTTGAAATCATTGAAATAATATACGAGGGAAAGTCAAAAATTATCCGTACTTTATTTTTTCAATTTATTTACACAAATGTAAAGGTTGAATAAGTTCGTCATTTTTCTATAATCTCCTTTCTTTTCGATGCACTTGGTCCAGCGGTCCACAAGCTTGCGTATTCCCTCCAAGAAAGTTTCTGGTTGATCGCCCACCATTTATGCACCACTTCCCCACTTCCTGAATCTTCTACTCAGTGGTAGATTTTGACGGGCATCCAGACTTGTCCGGCCTCTTTTAAGTTTCTCGATCCACTCATACACACTTTTACGTGGTAGAGCACTGTCCCCGTATTGTGTTGCAAGCCTCCGATAAATTTCAGCCCCTGGCACACCTTCCAACCATAGAAATCGGATCACTGCTCTTTATGTCTTGGTGCACACTGCTAACGGAGCGGCCATGTTTACACTGAAGCAGAAACAAGGAAAATGGCGCAATCAAGGTCAAACTTCGGTAACGTGACCACAGTAGCACCAATTCTAAGCATGCGTGCGCAGAGGGCAGTGTAACGAAGATAAAGATGAATTAGGACGAAAGTACGGAAAATTTGTGTCTTACCCTCGTAAATTTGTTTAGTAGTATTCAATGAAATCGAATTACATCCTGCTTAATAACTTTGCAATTGAAGTGGGTTTTTTCAATGGAGCAAACAATGTCTTTTTCCAGTGACTGCTTGGATGGATTCCTGCTGTGGATGTATTTCTAACTTCTGAAGCAATAAAACTTTCCTTGTGTATATGTCCTTTAATTGACGTTTGACACAGCTTGTATAAATACCGCTACAAAGTCCAACCTCCTCAAAGACTACTTTCTTTGAATTATTTTATCTAAAAACATTGATCGTAATTTAGAATGCGTATTAGATAGACTGGTTAAATGCAATCAGGTTTCTTTTGTTAACACCGTAACAAAAGTTACTATATTTGCCCAACAGTCCAGCCTTTGACTCCACTTGAGGTGTATTTGCCCAACACTTAAACGTTAGACGATTCAGTAGACAAAGTAGAACAAAGTATCTTAACCGTGAGGTACTTTTTTGTATACTGAAGCCGTCTTCTAGCATGCCCCGTAATATTTGTAACCAGAGGTCATGATTTTGACCATTCGCTTTTGAAAAACACCTCCACATATTGTACTTACAGGAATTTCGATTGAGGGTTCACAATAAGCCAAATTTGTTTTGCAATTCACACTGATTTGAACTATCTGTAGGCTCGTGATATCAATTGGTGTTACTACTACTATCACGGCGGTTTTCCTCTTCGTTATTGCTGAGCGTTCACTTCACATTAATGGACACATACTCTAAGCATACTAGAGGAAGCATTAGTGGTATACATCGATTGAATGACCACTAGTCGGAAGACCACCCATGTCTTAACCTTCTAAGGTGTTTCGACGACATATCTCGTCCATCAAGATCTGACCAATTTTGCTAATGGCGAAATATCTAGTCATCGAGATATTGCCGATTTTTTTATGATTGCGAGATCAAGATCTGGTCAGTTTTTCTAACAAGATATCTCGTCCATCAAGTTCTGGTCAGTTTTCCTAATAACGAGATGCCTCGTCGAGATAACCACCGGGGTGGTCAATTGAGCTCTAATGAGTAACTTGAAATATGCAACAATCAACCCTTAACAATATAGGACAATAAAAACTGCTGAATTCTAGAATGGTAGCTCTCTGCCTTGCTAGTCAAGAATTCGATATTTAACATAACTAACAGCATATAGAGGCAAAATTATCAATCAAGCAAGTGTATAATGAGTGTTCAACTGTTAAAGTGTTTTAAGGGCGCAGAACACTTTCATACACAGCATTTGAACCCTCTTGGGTGGCTGTCTCGACGAGGTATCACTTCATTAGCAAAACTGACCAGCTCTTGTCGGATGAGATCTATCGTCACTAGAGAAGAAAACTGAACACATCTTGGTCTCATCATCATCTAAAAGTCGACAATATCTTGATGCCGAGATATATCGTGAGAATAAAAACTGAACATATCTTGATCGCATCTAAAAGTCGATAGGCCTTGATGACGAGATATATCGTCACTAGAGAAGAAAACTGAACAGATCATGATCTCATCATCTAAAAATCGACAATATCTTGATGACGAGACATCTCGTCATTCACGACATATCTCATTGGAGGGTTGCTAATCATCAATCCTTAAGACCAAACTTGGAGATACTGCCTTCTTGCCAAGCTGTGAAGAACTTATCCACCACTGCAAAAATTAACTTTCATTATATACGAGTGTACGTAAAAAATTATCCGCTCTTTCGCTAAATAACAAATCTTTAAGTTTGTTACACTGCCTTCTGCGCATGCATGCTTTGAGTCGATACTACTGTGGTCACGTTACCGAAGTTTGGCCTTATCTTCCTTGTTTCTCTTCAGTATAAACATGGTAGCACCGGTAGCAATGTGCGCCAAGGAGGAATAATGGACAGTGATTCAATTTGTAGGGTCGAAATCTACCAGGGACTGAAATTCATCGGAGGCTTAGAACTTTATACGAGGGCAGTGCTCTATCACGTAAAAGTGTGTATTTGTAACGAGAAGGTTAAAAGAGGCCGGACAAGTCTGATGCACCAAGAAGGAACAGGACACCCGTCAACCTCCACCACCAACTAGAAGATTCAGCAAGCTCGAGAAATGGTACTGGCAAACCGGCGAGTTATCATCGACAATGTAACGTGTTCTCTGTAGATTAGATGAACAAAATGGGAGAAACGGTGCATAAATGGTTGGGCGACCAACCGAAAACCTTGGAGGGAATACCGAAGCCTGTGGACCGCTGGACCAAGTGCATCGAAAAGGAAGGAGACTAGAAAAATGACGAACTTGTTCAACCGCTACATTTGTATAAATAGATTGTATTATAAAGTGCGGATAATTTTTGACTTTCCGTCGTAAAGCTCCACAAGGAATCTCGAACATGAATACATTTTTTTGTATATCGCAGTGTATATCCACTTAGCCCATTAATATGCTACATACTCTGATAGAGATAAACAAGAATTTCCAGGCTTAAAAAACACATCATACACAATGAATCAAATTAGTTATTGTTTTATCCTATTTTGTATCCAATTATATACCACATTCGAGAAACTCCGTGTATTCCAACTGGAATAAAATAAAAAAAGCGAATCATACGAGATGCATATTAATGGTGTTCCTATTCACAACTACAGTTTAATTTACGCTTAAACAAAGTAAGCCTAATGATGCCCCTCGAGCTAGAGATTGCAAGACTAACGAAGAAGACTGCATACCACATACAAATGAACAGTTCTTCCGATAAAATTTTTTTCTTTGGTGATATATAGTTAACGCTCTAGTCAATAGTTCAGACTAGTTGATATATTTTTTTGGCTCAATACCTCTTTTTCAAACGTACTATCCATCTGGAAAAGTATCTGAACAAATAATAAATTGCTAGTGTCGGATTTAAGAATTTCATGAAAATGTTATAGTAGCTGTGTGGTTTTGAGTATCAAAGAGTTAATTTTATTTATTTGCAAATTCCAGGTGTTTGAAAAGTAATTCGTCAGCCTTATTATATTTCCTAATATCTCAGGGCCTCCGTAGCCCGGTTGGAAGAGCAGCGGATTAGCAACCGGAGGGTTGCGAGTTCGAATCAAACCAAAGACCGTCGTGTACAAAGGAGCTGGTGCACGTTAAATCTCGTGGCCTCGTATGTCCTCACGTTGGAGTGGTGTAAGTTTGGAGAGGGGTGCCCGCTTAGGTGTAACCTCGTCATCCGACTGTGGTTCAAAATTACTTGATGTCCTCTTATTTTTGCCGTGATTGATCCCGGACCGCCGCCAATAGCGTGTTGTGCTCCAGTGTTACGTTAATTAAAATACCTACCTAACCAGTATCTTAGTGAAACAGTTGAAATCATTACCTACAGGGTGCGTCGTGGCTTAGTGGGTATGACCACTGCGCTAGCAACCTGCGAGTTCTAGGCGGTGCAATTTCGATTCGTGTCAGGTTCGATTCCTTCTGCATTAGTAAAACTTTCCATGTGTGTATATCCATTACTTGATGTAGTCTGTCTTGTGACTGGTATGAACAAAAGTCCAAAGAATCATTATGTGTAACGCGTGTCTAACTTTTCTCCATACATTTAGAGTCCAGATTTACATAGATTACACGTAGGTGAAAACCTAAGTTCAATTCTAAATAAATGGACATTGAGGCAATCGTATCCTGTAAGAAGACGGAACAAAGCGACATCTGAACCACTAGGATAGCTTGGATTTAGGGACTTTGAATCAGCAATGAACTTGAAGGCTTCCCCTAGTTTCATTGAACACGTCGATCCTGTATTTTTTCCCAACTTTTTCCCAAGAGTTAGTTTGGATATAAAACATTGAAACTTAAATTATAAGCTACTTATTTCAAAATGCAACATAACAAAAAGTAAATTGCGTATAGGCACACTAGATTTCTCACTATTAGTAATTATCAATCAAATCAGCAAAATTAAAAATAATCACTAATTAAGAAAGATGAGCCCCCTGATGGAGTGCTACTGATTTGTCTGCATTACGCTCGTTTTCGCCATCAGTATCCTTAACCTTCCAAATGGTGTCGACGAGATATCTCGTCCATCAAATCTGATCAATTTTGCTAATCAATTATTTCGTCATCGAGATATTGCCGATTTTTGCTACCGTGAAGAGATCAAGATCTGGTCAGTTTTCTATTGACAAGATAACAGCTCCATCAAGATCTTATCTGTTTTCTATTATTGACGAGTTATCTCATCCATCAAGATCTGGCCAATTTTGCTAATGATGAGATATCTCGTCAAGATATTCTTGATTTTTCAAGATATTGAATGATGACGAGATCAAGATCCTATCGGGTTTTTTTTAATGATGGGATATTTCGTCCATCAAGATCTGAACAGTTTCTTCTAATGACGAGATATCTCGTCCATCAAGATCTTATCAGTGATGAGATATTTCGCCCATCAAGATATGATCAGTTTCTTCTAATGACGAGATACCTCATCCAGACAACCACCAGGAGGGTTAAAACTCAACGGTTAACTATTTGTAGTCGGTCCTTTGTTAAAGATATCAATGACAGTACATTATTGAGTGTATGTATTGTCGAGTGTTTGCTTAAAACCATTTTAGGCGACAAATTATTCTAATACCTTATTTCCAAATCTCGCTCCGCAGTACCCTCTATTTCTTCCGTAGGGATCATCATTGTCACCCAAAGATTCTTTCAACGAACTTCACTGGGTGATAGTGCCCACTTTGGGTAACTATGCTCCAGTTTATAGATGGGATAGGCAAATAAAATCTTTAGAAGAATTTTCTCTTTTCTCTGCCAACTTTATTTTGTTTTATCTACATTTGAAAAGTCCATATCTATCCCTTCGCTCTCTGCCAGACAGTCTTTGTTTGGGAAAAGGAACGGCAAATAACTAAACCTTCGTGGATTGGTAGTAGGTGTAGTATGAAAAGGAAGAAGTCTTACGCAATTTTATAAATAAATAAGGACTTCAGTTTTGGGGGAAGTATGTTGGAATATTGTATTCCCCTTGTTCTTTATCGTTGTAAAGTGAATTGGCGTAGGGGAAGTAACACCATAACATTTTTTACACATGGTTATATATTTTATGCGTGTATTTTAAGTGAAACTTGTGAATAGTGAGTATACTTTAATAATGTATTTTGCTGCATGTTTTATTCCGAATATAGTAAGTTCCTTTTTAGCTTGTATAAATCGGCTGTTTTCGTATTAGCTACTAGCAAAATTACCCGACCACACTCGGGTGGAATTGGATAAATATAAATTCAAATTGACCAGAAAATAATCCCTTTCCTCTTTCGTAGAAAAATGCTAAATCATTTAAGTGCGAGTAAAATAATTTTTTTAAACCTTTTCGACATTTTAATTTCTACAACCTACTTTGGACATAAATCCTATACATGCAAATCCATCCATGTAATACATTTCATACATATCGCAACCCTGCTAATGGTAAAAACTAATAACAGGTGACACACTAAAGTAACTTCTATAAAAGACGTTTTGAGGGAGGATTAGGAATTTCCTTTCTTAAGTTCTTTTCCTGTAAAACTGCTTAATTCAATTTGTAAAAGGGACGAATCTACGTCGAATACTCTCGCACTCATAATTTACCTGCCAATATTTTTTTATTTGTGACACTCCTCAAATTTCGCTATCATTAAGGGAAGGATGAAACATTTGATAAGATATTAACACTAAGTTTATTTTAAAAGCGAATGTTTTTTCTTGAAAATTCTGTTTTGTGGTACGTGCAATAATAAAAAAACTTGTTTTAAAATAATGTCTTCAGTACAGAAAAAGCAAAGGTAACCTATTACCATTTTTTTAATGGAAAATAGATTTGACATCGTTTCTTCTAAAGAAAATAAGTGTTTTAAGCAAACTTTCTTTATATGAGTTCTTAAATATAGCTTCAATTCGTAAATCACCGTGACCTTCTGTCGCTATAACAAAGAATTAGTAATACTTCAAAAGTCCTAGTTCGGATATTTTTTAGCATTAACGTTCTTTCAATAAAGGCAAAATTCCAATTAAAATTTGCTTTATTCTATCTTACATGCGCTTTAAATCAAATACTTTGCAGTGGTGTTGCGGGTGATAAAAAGAATTTATAATTAATTAAAAAATATTTAAAACAGAAAACAACGGAAAAATAAATAAAACAAAATAAAAGTTGGAAGGAAAGAAGTTCCAAATACATAAATTCGTGATTCTTTTTTCTCTTGATCTCGCACAGTTGCCACAACTTACAACTAATAATTAGACGAAATAAAAGAATAACAAATTAATTCCAAACGAAAAAAAAAACAGATCACAGTACGTGGCAAACGAACACGCATTTCCATTTGTTTGAAAAATATCGTCTCCCAAATATTCGGAAGTAGTTTATATTTCGCAAAGGAAATAAATAATACTCAAAAAAGCAAATATATTAGAATTTTAATACCGTAAAAATAGTTTTTGGAAAAATAATTGATTTTTCGCAGCACTGGTAAAACAATCCAAGTAATTCCTATGTTCAATATACCTTCCAGCTTCTCCAAACCTACCAAATTATGGTTGATTCAAATATAGTTTTACTCAGATGTTTTAGCATGAAACTTGCCTAAATATGTAAGCAAAGAAATTGTGAATAATGTATTCACTAAACTAAAATATGGTGTATCAAATATAAAATATTTCATTTAAATATGTTTAATACATTTGATGTGATTGATACATTTGATACAAACACAAAAACACAAAATTAAACATAGGACGGGAAGATGGACAGACTTACGCAACCAAGTTCAGTTACTAAATAAATGTAAATACTTGCAGTATGCAAAGTTTTATGAAAATATATTCAACCATTTGGATGTAGCACCTGCACACACATACAGACAGATGGACAGACACCAAATGCGCAAGAGGTGGATTTTGCATCAGAAGGGCCCAAAACGGATAAAAAAAATTGAAATTGGTCGAAAATATTTAATGTAGAAGCACTCCATTTTTATTTATATAGATTTAACTCAAAGTAGTTTCGAAGAGATCTCGTCCATCTGACCGATCTGATCAAATTTGCTAATGACGAGATTTCTCGTCATCATAATTCTGCCAATTTTTTGTGTGATGACGTGATCAAGATCAGTTCAGTCTTTTTTATGACGAGATATCTCGTCCATCTAAATCTGGTCAGCTTTTCTAATGATGACTTACCTCGTCCGAGACTGGAAAACGACAAGAGTAAAGATAAAGGTCCATAAGAATGAGATGAGTTGTAGCGAATAGGCTTACCATAGAACCCAGATCTTATACTGCCCTCCTAACATGTTTAACCTGCCCGCCGCACAGGTGGTTTTGAAGAAATTTCGTTCATCAAGATCTGACCAATTTCGACTGTCATGAGATATCTCATTGTTATGATGTATCAAAATCAAGATTTGATGAGAAAATTAAAGCCTGGTCAGTTTTTTTCTAATGACGAGGTATTTCGTCCATTAAGATTTACTGGTTTTACTAATGACGAGATAGCTCGTCGTGACAACCACATGTAGGATTGACCCTCCAAGTGGTTTGACGAGATATCTCGATTAAGATCTTGTAAATTTTGCTAAGTTTGAAATAACTCGTCGTTACAAAACTGCCTTATTTATCCAAGGGAAATGAAGATCTAAGTAGGAAAAACAAATTGTCCCTTCCCCACAACCTGTTTACTGTTATTTCGCAAATAGCTACGTTGAAATTTACTCAAGCAGTTTTATTAATATTCCTTACTTTTATTATGAGTGAATGTAATTTTTGAGTATTTTTAATCATATTTCTACTTATAGAATTCAACAATCATTCAGAATCGATATAATGACCATTCTTTTACTTATTTCCGTTGAAACATTATTTGATATAAAAATAACATTGAAACTGTTCGCAGATGTTGAGTGCATTTATTTTCCAAGAGATCCCGCATAAAACTTTTTATTTTGCACACATTTCGCAAATATATAATACTCATAAATTTAATTGAAAACAAATAAGAGATTCCCTCATGTTTCCTCACATGCATAAAATTTCACTCTTCTTCAACGTATATAATACGTATTCAAATTAGAATTAGTTACTAACTAGATATATTCTAGTTAATTTCGAAATAATACATAATCTAAAACAAACTTTCCATTTTCATTTATAGTTACAAGTTCATTTCAATAATCATTTAGAGTTACATTGTTTCTATAAAGCGGAACAAATTAATGTCTTTTTTTACTTTTTTATTTCAATGAGATATCGAGACATTGGAAAGGTGCCAGAATGTTTCTATTCAGTAAAGGATTATGTATAAGCTATTTCTTCTCGATACCTAATTGTGTTCCTTGCCAAGATTTCGAAAAACTGCACAGAGTTGAACTTTCTGCTTTTTGTAATGGACTCGAAAAAGTTTAAATAAAATTATACGATGAAGTCTGTCAATAAAATATTATAAATAGTGTTAGTATGAAGCGTAAAATATCAAAATATAAAACTAATCTGAAATACTTTATTTATTTGCAAGCTTTAAGTGTTTTATTTAATAAGCATGACTATTTAGAGTATTTTTTGTCATGTTACATCCTTAAATTAAATATTTAAATCGTTGCAAATCGGAGCGTAACGTTATTTCACAAATAGCTAAGTTGAAATCTGCTTGCTAAGCAGATTATATATATATATATTGGATTTGTTATTCTTTTTTTTGCATGCCATCGTATAGATTCACTGTTATATAATTCTATAAATTAATCATGGTTTAATATGTCACGGGATAACTGATTGTTAGTAAACGACATATTAGATTTTTCGCCGTCTCATTGCAAGTCTTCATGTAAATTTCTCAATTTCACCCTGACGTTCAGCTTCGACCAGTCTTCTATTGGTAGCTTGCTCCTTAGATTCATTGTGACGTCTTTCACGTAGTTTATATTTAGCTGAATTGCTTGTTATGGAACGTTTTCTTTTTGACATCGTCGTTAAAAAGAGTAATTACAACGCAAAAAACAATCACTATAAAAAAGGAGCAGTAAACAATTTGAAATTCCAAATTACGATGGATTTAAGAGTTGAGTTGTACAGGTTTGCTTATTGCATGTGAAATAATTATAAAAATAATGCTTATTTAAAGAAGTAAAATATAAGGCTCGAAAAAGTAGTGTATTAAATATTTATTAAAGCAGTAAAATGTAAGACACGATAAAGTGCTTTATATTGAATTTTGAACATTTTCTACGTTTTTTTCCTCGAATTTAACACGAATATTTAAGTCGTCTGACAAAAAACATAATAAAAAAGGTGGGGCAAAAACCGCTACGGAAGCGTTACGGAATCAGCCAGTGACGTCAACTCTGTCCAATCAGGTAATTTTTTGAACACTTTATGTTAAAATTTAAATTTTTGAAAATTTTAAAGGGGAGGAATAACTTTCCCAGTTTATTCTGCGTATTTTGACACCTCTCTCAGATCTCTACGTGCTGTGTTTGAGACGAAGATAGATTTCCAACAGACAAACTATCACACATTAATAGTGTTGATTACAAGTTACAATTCTCACTACAGATCATTCCCTTAACGTTGCCCTTTTCTCCCAGGCTTGGTCTCCAAAACCAAGTGGTCAATATATCTTGCCACCCCCTTTCACCTTTGAACTCAAGCCATCTCATTAACTTTGACTTCCCACGAACTCCTGCTTTCAAATCATCTATGTAAGATCGAATTACTCCTTCATTAAACCACTGACTTCTGCCAATGAACTTTCTTGATAAATCCCCTGGTCCAATTATCTTTCTCTTAATCCTTATCCCTCTAGCGAGTTCATTGTAAACTATTCATTCTTTCACGAGGTCCCTTAGAATAAGGACCTCTCGGAGCATTCCAAAACACCTAACAACCAATACCTCCATACATTGTTACTATTTGACTCTTGAATAAGTATTGTTACGGGACTTGCTGCCTCTCCATTTGTGGAACCTGCATTACACTCAATACCAATGAATCATTCTCTCCCGTTGCCTTATACCACTCTTGCCACTCTCGTCACGACTGCAGGCTTATAATTTCTCTTATGATACATATATAAAGCAACTTTATTTTTTTCACTTTTGTTATGGTGTTTGGGAATGAGCAACTTTTGGCGTAATGCTGGAAACGCAGGAAACATCATTTTGGGTTGTCTGGATCAGGCTCTTGCATGATGACATCCTGATTAACACCATTTCATTCCTTGAAATATTCTTAAATTTCTTTTTTGTTTTCCTTAATTGAGTTATTTTATCGCCATGCTGTCTGCGCATACACGGAGATTTATTTTACTAATGTTTATTCCCCGTTTTTTAGCTTTTTGTCCTTTTTGATTGCACCTCTTAGCTCTTTTTTAACTTTTGCAAACTTGTAAAGAGGATATATTTCTTTATCAATATATTGCCGATTTTTTATAACGCGATCAATATCTGGTCATTTTTTTCTTAATGACGAGATATATCATCCATCAAAATCTGGTAAGTTTCGCTAATGACGATATAGCTCGTCAGAACAACCAACCACCACGAAGGTTAAGAGAAGAAAAATAAGGAAATGTGTATATTGATATATCGCATATGAATGTATATATGTAAAGATTTAAACTGAGTGAGAGTTCGAACTCGGTGCAGCCAATAACCGTCTTGTACACGGGAGCTGGTTCACATTAAATATGTTATGGCCTAGAATGTCGTCACGTTGGTGCGGTGTGGAAATTTATAGAGTGGGGTGCCTGATCAGGTGTTCTCATCATCCGACCGTGGTTCAAAATTACGAGGCGTTGTCCTCGGATCTCTTACTTCGGGATTGATCACGGATCATCGTCAGTATCCCGTTTTCTTGCTCCAGTACAACGCAAATTCTATTATATCTCATTTTTCATCCCTTATCAAATCCTAAACTCGATCCCACCGAAGACCGTAGTATACGCGCTCGTTAAATTTCGGTCTCAAATGTCCTCACGTTGGCATGGTGTAGAAGTTTGAAACGTGGGACGGCAGCTCAGGTTTTGACCTCGTCATCTGACCGTGGTTCAAAATTACGAGGTGCTGATGTCGTATATATGTCGCCTCGGTAAACGTCCTAGTGAACTAAGTAAAATATGAATAATGAAATATATTGGTTTATATATATATGCAAACAGAAGAACAAATGTGAAGATATAGCCTAATAGAATTGTGAATAATTTATATTTGTATAAAAAACAAATACACACAAATATTTCTTTCTGAGTGTTTAGTTATACATATAAAGCAGAATTGGCATCTGTCTGTTCTCTACAAATCTACACCATTTGACCCATCTACACTAAATTTGGTACACTTATTCTTTGGAACCCTGCGGGTAACGTAGGCTACATATTAACCCCCGTTCTATCTGTCTTGGGTGTGCAGATGGGTGTAACGTCCCGTTATCCTGGACAAAGTACCTGCTAGGGGGCGCTCTCTCCCGGTCTGGCTATGCAGATGACGTCAGATTTGATACCCACGGAACCGCCTCTCAAGATGACCTTGGAGTTTTTTAGAATCTTAGAGTATAGTGCAATCGAAGATGGGTACGGTTGCGCTGAAAATCGCTCAGTATCATATCGTTTATGTATTCCGTCTGTAAATTTTTAAACTGTAGCTTTATTATTGGAATGAAAATTTTTTATGATAATATAAGATTATTTTTATAGAAAGTGGTCTTTTTCTATCGTCGATATGGTACAGGGGGCTAAAGACAATTCGAAATCCTCATAGGAATGACATTGCGCATTTATACGATCAATGCCAGACCAATTCACACTAGAGGCCGTCGTTGCTCAGTGGGTGTGCCCAATGCGGTAGCAACCTTCGAGTTGTAGGCGGCGAAGTTCTATTCCTGCCAGGTGTATTCCCCCTGCGTGTATTTCTCTCTTCTGTGTCAGTAAAGCTTTCACTGTGTGTGTCAATTACTTGATATTGTATTGTGTCTGGCGCAGCATGGCTAAATATGGCCCTTGCGCCATAGAACCCCAAAAAAACCAACCAACCAATTCACACTAAATTTAGTACATTCATCCTGTAGAATTCTGCGGGCACATAGGCTGTATATTAACCCCGTTCGATTTGTATTGGGTCTGCAGGGGACTAAAACCAATTCGAAATCTCCATAGGAATAATATTGAGTAATATTACGATGAATTATAAACAATTCAATCCGAGCAACACCGGGTAATTCAGCTAGTAGATATATATTCTTTCTGTGATTATTTATATATATACAAATTTATTAAGCAAAACTTTAAAAATACAACAAAACAAATAGATTAAGCAAATTATATCAATTTCCATTGGAAAACTATTTGTCGAAATTACGCATTTTCAGCGACGAATCAAAAGAAATCCCATCCAATAACACTATCCTCCCATCTCCGTTTTTGTATTTTATTAATAACATAAAGCCGATGATTAGTTGCTTACGCATGGAAGCCCATTTCATTCACGCACGACTTACTTAGTTATTTGACTGATTATTGACGTAATAACTTCCGTTTGGGCCTTCTTGAGGGAGCAGACTTAGGATGCAATTTCCTGGCCGAGATGTGTGCGCGTCATTTAACTGCGACGGGAGCCGGTTCTGTCGCTAGCGTCAGTCGCTGCTGACGTCATAAATGTAAGATGGAGATTTTTCCAGTTGGCTTCTCTGTAACTGATAGAATAAACGCTGGGAATTCGGGTCCTTTTTCCGTTTTGTTTGTTTGGGGATTTTTGCTGGGGATTTTTCATGGTCATTGGAGATGGCTCGATGAATATGAATGAGAGTGAGACCGTGAATTTTGCGTGGTGGTATTTTTGGATTTCTGATTAGGGAATTGAAAGTAGGTTAGAGGGTTTCGTTCGACTTGATTGATCCAAAGTATGTTAATGCGCTGAAGTGAGAGCCCAAATCTTTTTAAAGTTCACATTCAACTTATTACTACTAAGTAATTAAAAATTTGATATTTTTCACCCTCCTAGTGGTTTTGATGCAATATATCGTCCATCAAGATCTGACTAATTTTTCTAAGGTCGAAATATCGTCATCAAGATATTGCCGCTATGCTATTTATTACGAGATGAAGAACTGGTCAGTTTTCTTCTAGAGACGAGATATCTCGTCCAACTTGGGGGTCGTCGTGGCTCAGTGGGTTTACCCTCCTTGCTAGCGATCTACAAGTTGTGGGTGGTACAGATACGATTCCTATATGATTACCTGTCAGTAAAACTTTGTGTGTAAATGCGCATTAGTTGGCGTTGTCTGTTTTGTGTTTGACATGGCGATATATTTCCCTTGCGCCATAAAACATCCATGCATTCTGGTCCATCAAGATCTGGTCAGTTTTGCTAATGATTAGATATTTCGTAGAGACAATCAGGGCCACGGTATCCCTGTTGGAAGAATAGGAGATTAGCAATCGGTGGGTTGCGAGTTCGGAACTAGATCCAATCAAAAACCGTCGTGTACGTGGGGGCTGGTGCACGTTGAATCTGTCGTGACCTTAAATATCCTCATGTTAGTTTGGTGTGGAGCGATCTTGGGTTCGGCCAAATATGACCCTTGCCCCATAAGACCCGAAAACAGCCAAGTAAAAACTCCATCCAACCAAAAAACCAATTGCTTATTTGAATTGTCAACGAATATTTATTTGGAGAGTGGGATGACAGCTCAGGTGTTGATCTCGCCTATCTTGTATTTGGCCAAATATGGCCATGCGCCATAAAATCCGAAAACAACCAAGCAAAAACTCCAAAAAACAATTCTTAATTTTGAATCGTCAATGAATCCTTATTCTCAGTTGGATCAATACCGGGCCGTCGATAATAGCCCGTTGTGTTGTTCCAGTGCGACGTTAATTAAAATACTATACCATACCTTATTGTCAGTTTGGAGAGTGGGTGCCAGCTGAGGTGTCGACCTCGTCATCCGACCGTGATTCAAAAGTGCGCTGTGTCCTCGGCATAAGGCCTCATTCCCAAATCGGTTTTACAACTCAAGCTCCGCATTTGTGTAGCGATGCATTCCGTTGAAAATCCGAGCGGGGAATAACGTCTCATGCCACAGAAACGATGTTATTGACTAACTTAAACAGCGCCCTTTATCGCCTAAACGGGGCATTTCTGGATATACTTTGACAAAAATATTTTATTTTGGGACGCTCTACCACATTTAACAATTTGACCAGATATTTTCGAAACAACATTTATATAAGATTGATGGCATTTCTAAAACGAGTTTTGATGCCTTTCGAAACACCTTAAGTATTAGACAAGTTTTCTAATTTCTGTAATGTCGGGAGATATGTTGAATTACTTTTTTATACTCTGTATATTGTTGTGTTACTGTTTCGTGAGCTAAGATATGGATGAGTTTTCGATAGATATATAAAGCAAACATCTCGAAAATATATTGGAAACATTTATTTACATAATATGACAAAAAAATCATGTTTATAAATTTCATAAAATCCATACTTGGCTTATTTTTCTAACCATTTCTTATCTGGAGAAAATAGAAGGGTTAGTGACAGAAGTATAACAATGTACGTTTCAGAACGAAGCTGGATAAACATGAATAAGCTGACGTTGACGTCAAAATCAGGTTGGGTCAATATTAACGGAGTAAACATGCTCAGCCAACTGCGCTGGGGTATAAGATGGCGAATCATCAAAGTGGATGAATTTTCAGGTTTCGAAAAGATTGTTGATAGTATATGTCTATATCAATATATACGAAGGATCTATAGACAAATGTCAGAAGTCAACTAGTACTGAGAAGCGTCGATTTTGAAATCAGTCTCTTATTAACTTGCTAAATTTAAGGGGTGCATTGACATGGAATTTCGAAAGTTTAATATTGATATGGACATAATACTAAACCTGGAAACGTGCATGAAAGTCATGCAATAAGTCTTCCCCTATACCCTCTTGGTGGTTGTCTCGAAGAGTTATCTCGTCTTTAGCAAAACTGACCAGATTTTGATCGACGAAATATCCATTCATTAGAATAAAACTGACCAGGTCTTGATCTCGTTATCATCAAAACATCGGCAATATATTGATGACGAGATACCTCGTCATTAACAAAATTGGTCAGATCTTGATGAACGAGATATCGCGTCATTGACAAAATTGGTTAGATCTTGATGAACGAGATACCTCGTCATTAACAAAATTGGTCAGATCTTGATGAACGAGATATCGCGTCATTAACAAAATTGGTCAGATCTTGATGAACGAGATATCGCGTCATTAACAAAATTGGTCACATCTTGAACGAGATATCTCGTCAAAAGCCATTGGAGATTTAACCCTCTGGATACAGGGACGGCCGAAGGTTTCGAATCCCCTCGATACGAAAGACTCGAATTCTTTCAGACTTCAAACTCCTGAAGAATCGCTGCAGCCCATTACGATCACCATCCCCTCGTTTCTGTGCTACAAAGAGACCCGCAAGTGAATAGCTTTATCTCCCCGTTGACAAAGATAACAAGACTATCGACGGGGAGCGTCGCAAATTGTTTATCCTCGAGCATCTAGTCTGTTAGAGGTTGAGTAAATGAAAAAAGATGCACTTAAAAGTCACAGCCGCCCTTTCAGTTTACCTGGGAAGAATCTGTCTCTTCTAGGCATACCCACGACCCGACAATAGAAACTGGCACATTAGGTGATTATGGGACGACACATATTCCCTCTCCTCCTGGGGGAAAGCATTGTAAAGGCCGTTTCGGCCGGTTTAGTAAGCTGCCTGTAAAGCCGTTGGGCGGACTGCCGTAACCAAAGAAGGAAACGATATTCTACCCCAACGTATGCAGAGATTTAAGCATCTTATTCTGTTCAATGAGAGATTGTGTCAAAGTCTAGTATTCAGCTGCCACATACTTTCTTAGAACCTTCAAGTCATGGTATTTCGTGCAGATGATCATGGTAACCCGGTTGGAAGAGAAACGGACTAGCAACCGGAGGGTTGCGAGTTCGAATCTAACTAAAGACCGTCGTGTACAAAGGAGCTGGTGCACGTTAAATCTGCCGTGGCCTCAAATGTTCTCACGTTGGTGTAGTGTGGAAGTTTAGGGAGTGGGGTGCCAGGTCAGGTGTGACCGCATCATCTGACCGTGGTTCAAAATTACGAGGTGTTGTCCTCGATCTTTCCTCTCGGGATTGATTCCGGACCGTCGCCAATAGCCCATTGTGTTGCTTCAGTGCGACGTTAATTTAAATACCTACTTCCTCATTGTCCTGTTTGGCGCAGCTTGGTCAAATATGTGCCATGAAACAGAAATTCAACCAACCATTTTTCTAAGCATAAAGCAACTCCCCGTCTTTCTAGTGATTCTAGCTTTGTATACCTATATTTTAATCATTCGTGTTGAAAAAGTATTTTCGATTGCAGCCTAAAGGATATTTAACTAGAAAATTCCATTCCTAATCATTTTGATGCACACGCACACATTCCCATGGCACAACCAATTTAACGTACTTGCAAAAAATACCCGTCTTATTTTTTTTGGAACTCAAGACATTAAAGAGTTAAATAAAGAATATTACAATTATACTCCATACCATGACCACGTTGTTATCGATATAAAATACTGTAAAACATTCTTACATTAAACTACACAAAAAATCGATACCGAAGAAAATTCCAGAGCCTGATCTCAGCTCTTTTTAAAGCCAAAGACCCCCTCCAAGAAAAGAGAACAGCTATTAGTGGAAGAATCCCACTTTTTTACCCGCCGTGATCAAATGAAGACATACCATTTTGTTAGATAAAAAAAAAATGAGAAATCGACTATCTCTTAATTGTTCAGTAAAAAATAACTCCGAACAAGCGGATTATAACGGAATCTTACGATGCTTTCAATTCACTTCAATTCCTTAATAGTCGTATCTCTGGGATTTATTTTTGTTATTTAATTTTTGCTGGGATGTACGATTTGGCGACGTTTTTTCATCGTTAGGGCTTTATCTGTGGCACTAATTATACCGTAAATGGTTGCTGTGACATAAAAAAGGTTCTACTTCGCTTGTCCGTCGTTGAGTTAAGTGAAAACAGTTCGGGTTTTGTTTTGGGATCTCGTTTCTGTTATATGTGAACTGACTGAAAAGGGGTTTAATCGATTTTATGAGTCGATAATATTTATCTGAGAAGTTTTGCTGTCAAGTTAAATGTAGGGGTGTAGCGTTTTAGTGAGGAGACGGTGTTGCTTTTACGTATTCAGGAATGTGTTTTTAACCGTGTGTTTATATGAATATACCTCGTCGAGATATCAACAAGGTATATTCATATAGCAAAATTGACCAGATTTTTATGGATAAGATTTTAAGATATCTTGTCCATCGTACTATCGTACCATACCATCATATCATGCATGATGGATAAGATATATTGTCCATCATGCATGAAAAAGCTTACCAGGTCTTGATCTTTCGTCATCATCAAAATATCGACAAATCTTGAGATGTAATAGTTATAGCAAAATCGGTCAGCTCTTGATGGACGAGATATCTCGTCGGAACCGCTTGAAGGTTAATACGATTTCAACACATCAGCTATAGAAATACCAAATTGCTAAGTGATGCAAATTGATAGTTAATTAGTATAAAAACAATTATATTAAACGCTAAAGTTCTGAGTGGTTAATACGCATATATCCGTTCTGCCAATTGCATTTTCCCCTGTATTACTTCCAAACAGTTTCAACCTTAACCAATACAAACCTTAAGATTTTTCAACCAATGCCTATTTTGGACAAATGATTTTCAATGGCAGGGAGTTAATTAATTTCGCACTGGAGCAACACAATGGGCTCCGGGTTCAATCCCCAAGGGAAAGATCGAGGACAACAGCGCGTAATTTTGAACCACGGTCAGATGACGCGGCAACACCTGAGCTGGCATTCCACTCTTCCACACTGCACACCAACGTGAGGAAGAGTAACAACTTCCGCTTGCGAGTCAGTTACTTTTCCAACCGGGCTACCGCGTTCCGGTTTTCCAAAGGAATTTGAAATAATTTTAAATATATGAATTTATTTCGTTACTCGAATTTATAGTTTTGTATATCAAAGGAAAAAATTGCAGAGAAATAAACATTTGTCAAAATAAAAAAAGAATAATATTGTGATTGTGTAATTTCATGCATGTGTAATGTATTTTCATTTCTCTCAACTATATCATATTTATATGGCTCATCTAGTTTATTCACTGCGCTATCAACCTATGAGTAGAAGACGACACATGTTATATTCCTCTCTGAGTGTATTTTCCTCTTCTGTTTCAGTAAAACTTTCTTTTGTGTGTATTCTCATTTACTTGTTCTTGTGCTTGGACAAATTTGGCCCTTGCTGATAAAACTTAATCACTGTAGGGATGTGTGGTAGGAGAATCTAACTAAAAACCGTCGTGTACAAAGGGGACTGGTGCACGTTAAATCTCTCATGGTCTCATATGCCCTCACGTTGGCGTGGTGTGGAAGTTTGGAGAGTGGGGTGCCAGTTCAGGTGTTCTCGTCATCCGATCGTGGTTCAAAATGAGGAGGCGTCGTCCTTGGTTCTACCCCTTCGGGATTGATCCCGGACCGTTGCCAATTGCCCGTTGTGTTGCTCCCAGCGCGATGTTAATTAAAATACCTACCGTAGTGATGGTTGAAAATGTGCAAAGTTAATTGATTGGAAGCAAAAGCAGAGAAAATCTAGAAAAATAAAGACTTAGTAGCACTCGGGTTCACGCGCATATATCCGTATGTATATCAAAATAATGTGTGAGCCCCGGCAATCCAGTTGCTAGAGCAGTGGATTAGCAACCAGAGGGTTGCTAGTTGGAAATTCTATCTAGTAAAAGACCGTCATGTTAAATCGGTCGTAGCCCCAAATGTCCTTACCTTGACGTGGTGTGGATCTTTGGATAGTGGGTACCAGTTCAGGAATTGACCTCGTCAACTGACAATGGCTCAAACTTCCGACGTGTTGTCCTCGGATCGTTTCCTTCTGGACTAATCTCGGACTTCTGCTAATATCTCATTTTGTTGCTCCAGTGCGAAGTAAATTAAATTACCGTTCAAAATAGTGTATGGCACCTCATAAATGAATAAATATAACTTCTAGAATTCATTTCAAAGACACTTTCAGCGAAAGTTTACTCCGTCAAATTCGAGAAAACACGTCATTGGTACTGATTCTCGAAACAATATTTTAGTCACGAAACATGCTCTTTGCTCTATCCAATACAAAGCACTAATATCCTTTTAAAATTGCGTCTGATCCTGCTCCATTATTTCATTCCAATGTACACTGCGACAGTGAATAAAACATGAACATCACTTCTGCATTTTTGAATAAATGGTCCCAGGAGACAAAGGTGTCTCCCAAACAATAGCCGAGTGCAAAAGGGTAATGGCGTTGCCACCGGTACGTAACAAAGTTCTGGTCCCGAATCTTTGCAGCAGCCATGTGAGCTCGTTATTTTTCATTAATTAAAAGGACAAAAGTTTAACGGCAATTCTCGTACGTGACTATAAAAGACGACCGACGCCATTGTTCTAAGGCTCATTTACTATGCCCTGATACTAATTTTTATGTCGCTCTAAACTGCAATTCTGGTGATGTTAAAGCGAATTATTTTCGATGATGGGGATTGTATTGAGCGAGGTGGCAGCATCAGATGAAGTGACGTTTCTCCTTAAGTGTATTAATGTTGCTATATTACGTGATCGTATTGTAGAAACTAAAATGTTTATATCGATAACGAATCGCCTTGAAAAACTGCTATTTACATAGACCCGAATAGCTTTTAAAAACGTAAATATTAATTTCCTTATGTCTGAGGGGGCTGCGGTAGTATGGTTGATAGAGTAGCGGAGGGTTGCGAGTTAAAAATTCGGTCCAACCAAATATCGTCGTGTGCAGAGGATCGTGCACGTTAATTCTATGGTATTGTAATTCTGTGGTATGGCGAATTTCTCACGTTGGCTTTGTGTGGAAGTTTGAAGAGTGAGTTGCCAGCTCAGGTGTTGACCTCGTTATCTGACCGTTTAAAATTAAATGATGTTCTCGTATCTTTCCCTTCGGGCTTGATCCCGGACCGTCGTCAATAGCCCGATATCTCTCTCCAGTGCGATATTAATTACCTACCTACCTTGAAACTAAAAATTGAGAGATGTTTAAAAACAATTATTTATTACCATGTATTCATTTTACTCAACTGATGAAGATTCGAAGATTTTGATCATATAATACTGAAAAAACGCAAGTCGTGAGTTTTCTTAAATCGATTGAACTTTAAAACCTCACTTGTCATTACATAGGTAATTGCTTGAATATATTTTCTATACTTTGGTAGAAAACGGTCCAATGTCAAATTAGCTGATTTTTTGTGTCCTCGAATCACTTCAAGGTAACTAAAGTTACATTAAAAGTTCCGATGTGATATCAATTGATTTGAAAGAATGAAAACATTGGAAAGTATTTTTTGCATACTGTATTAAAAATTTTAATGATAAGAATTAATAAATCATGTTATCAGACTTGCAAGATGGACAATGACCCTTTTTTTACCTAGATATGGATTTAACCCATAGTATATATCTCGCATTTAAGATGTCTTAAGATAAAAGACATTCCAATGTCTTTAACGAATTATTACAAAAGTCATGTAGTATTAGTTTAAATAAAAATGCTTGCATGCATTTCAACATTAGCAAAAAGCAGATTTAAAATTTCTGAGCAAGACATTTTTAATGTTATTTATTCCCCACTAAAGTATGATCAATGCATACCTAAATAATTTAAACCTTTTTGGATACTTTTTTGGAAGTATTTTTCCACTTTTACGTTTTTTCCTTTCTCATTAATAATATTACTTATCATACCTTTAGATATCGAAAAACCATGACTTTTACAGCGTTTTTGAATAATTGAATAAGCATAATTCTCTTTGGAAAGAGAGGAAACATAACCTTCTATCCATTGCTTATTTAAAAGTGCCATTTTGAAAGTAAACAAAACTCTGAGTTAGCAGACGATAAGTTATACTTTAACTATTTAACTGACTGTGAAAATGTGAAAATAAAATTCTTTCGTAGCATACAATTGTTTACAGCTCAACAAAATCGTTCAAAAAATGTCCGAACAGCCTCTGTAGTATTAAAGTCATATTCCATGAAAACTGCGTAGCATTTACCACTGAGTATGGCATATTATTTACTGATATAAGTAACAAACTATTAATAGAAGGATAATATTTAACGTAAAATAAGTACCTATTCGGTATTTAAGACAATGTTTGCAATGATTTAGTATTAAGTATTTTTACAATGAAATATTTATATTTTCTCTTTCTTACAGGTAAGCAAGATACGAGTTTAGTTGTTTTCGACTTTGATGCAGTAGCATAAATTTCAAGGAAGGAATCGGGTAGAAATTTGCTGATATTCTAATTAGGTATATATGTATGTTTAGAATTATTTTAAATATAGTATATAATTAATTTATGTTATCAATATCAGAATTATGCGTTAACAGCAATCGAAAGATACATATTTTGATAAACATTCTAGAGCTAACATGTCAAATAGATCATGTGCAACTTTTTGTTTTTTAAACTTTTGAATTGTACGAATAACTTTAATTGTGATTCGATTAACTTGAGTTGTGTTTATGTACATTCTGATCTGAATTCTGTTGCATATATAAGTGACACTCTTACGAACCTAGCTAGTAATGTAGTACGAGAAACAGTATGGTTATGCTATCTAGATAGCATAGCCATACTGTTTACCGTGCTTCTATCTTAATTAAAAGTTGTACTGTATTAATTTAAACACAAAGTTTTCATAACGACATATAAATGAATTGAAGTGGCGCGTACAGTTTATATTATAAACAACACTAAAGTTCTCAATTTCGAAATTTATGCCGTAAAATGAACTTTGTGACTTTGAACTTTTGATCCACCTCTATTAAGTGTTTTGTTGTAACAACTCAAACGCAACCTTTAGATAAGGACCTTTAGCAAGACCAATGAAAAACAGTGCCAGCTTTGTCTACCAAAAAGTTCATTGTTGGGAAAACGTCACTGATATATATACTGATCATTCCCCTTGTATCCCAGATTTGGCCATTTTGCGACTTGCCTTTTTCAAAGCTAAAATCACCTCTGAAAGGAAATATTTTAGATGGTGGATGCCGATTCAAAAGAACACGGAGGCTGATTGCGATTCCAACAATGGATGTAGCAAAGTATTTAGAATAGTGGAAGAAGCGATGTGTGTAAGGTCCCAAAGTAGGCTATGAGACAAGGAGCTTAAAGTCCTAGGCATAATGTACCATCTCTTATATTACATCGCTGGATACTTTTCCGACAGCTCTTTTATATATTTGGTAACCAAACTTCTGAGGCATTGGTTAGTTGGGGACAAGTTACTCATCTCCATCACGTTACAACTTCTTTAGGTGTTACAACTTCTTACCCTAAGGTACCGAGTGATTTGACCCCTCTTCTGTTCTACCCTCGCCAACTCTTCTGTTTTTTGCTTTTTTCCTCTGTCGTTGTTGTATTGTGTTTGCAGCAGCTTGACCAAATATGGCCCTTGCGCCGTAAAACCCAAAAAGAACCAAACAACCATCTAGTTCCTGATTCATCTCCATCGATACGGTCCTAGTGGGTTGGCCAGTCGCTGCTATAAGGACTTCAATTTTCAAAATATATTAGCCCTCCAAGTGGTTTCTGCGAGGTATCTTGCCCATCAGAATCTGATTGATTTTGCTAATGATGAGATATCTCGTCACCACTGTATTGCCGTTTTTTATGCTGACGAGATCAACATGTGGTTGGTTTTCTTCTATTGACAAGATATCTCGTCCATGAAGATCTGGACTGTTTTGCTAATGACGAGATATCTTGTAACCACTATATTACCGGTTTTTTATGCTGACGAGATCAACAGGTTGGTTTTCTTCTATTGACAAAATATCTCGTCCATCAAGATCTGGACTGTTTTGCTAATGTCGAGATACCTCATAGGGACAATTACCAGGTTTAACCCTCCAAGTGGTTTCGACGAGGTATTTCGTCAATATCGGTCTGATCAATCTTGATTAGGACTAAATATCTCGTCATTAGGATATTGACGATTTTTCGATTATCGCGAGATTAAGATCTGGTCAGTTTATTTTCTGAGGACGAGATGTATCATCTATCAAGATCTGGTCAGTTTATTTTCTGAGGACGAGATGTATCATCTATCAAGATCTGGTCAGTTTATTTTCTGAGGACGAGATGTATCGTCTATCAAGATCTGGTCAGTTTTGCTAATTATGAGATACCTCGTAGAGATACCACCTGGATCATTTGAATGTCTAACGCATGAACCTATAGCATTCTCGTATATATTGAGTGACTTCACTGTATTTAATCCCAACTTCTACTTTCATGCTATTAATAGCTGTTTTTGCTCATTAAATATTTAAATTATTGCATTAAATATTTGACAGCATAGACAAGAATACAATGTTCTGGTAAACACGCGACAAAGTGATTGTACGAGACAATCGCGGTAAAAAAAAAGGAAACACCCCTATTCCTTCGAGTAATGTTAACAGTAGAGCAAATTCAAAGATAGCATTCGACAGGGAAAAACGTCCTCTATAAAGTCGGTTCATAAAATTTGCACAAGGGGTGTTCTTCATATTAAATGGAAATTATAAATTCCTTGGAAATTATGAAGTTGGTGCTTAATTCAATACGAAGACGAACCCTAATGCAAATTTTTATGCATACGAATTTATAAAAGACGTTATTCCCTGACGAGTACCATCTTTGAAGTTGCTCTACTGTTAAAATTACTCGAAGGAAGAGAGGGTGGTTCGTTTTTTCCCGCGACTGTACATACTGTACATTTAATCTCAACATCGACTTTTATGCCATTAATAATGTTCATGCCGTGCGTATCCATGAAAGTTTTGTTGCCCTTACTCCTTACTTGGCGAAAATTTTCATGTTCTTGGCGCGCGCCAAGAACGTTGCCAACTTCTTAGTTTGTGCTCGATCTCTTGACAGGATAAGTCGATATAGCCAGCATTCCGTTCCAGGAACCATTCTTTGTGTACTTAGGATAGTACAACTATTTTATGTACCTAGGAAAGTACAAATCTTTGTTTACTTAGGATAGTACAACTATTTTGCTTACTTATGATAGTACAATTCTTTGTTTACTTAGGATAGTACAACTATTTTATGTACCTAGGAAAGTACAAATCTTTGTTTACTTAGGATAGTACAACTATTTTATGTACCTAGGAAAGTACAAATCTTTGTTTACTTAGGATAGTACAACTATTTTGCTTACTTATGATAGTACAATTCTTTGTTTACTTAGGATAGTACAACTCTTTCGTGTCCATAGGATAATACAGCAATCAATGTAAATATAGTTACAGTCCACTAAAGTTTGGATTTTTTGTGAGCCATGCAAATAGATAATTTCATCCATTAATCCTTTAAAATAAGATTTTACTGTATAAATTTAAATACAGCGTTCTAAAATCCTTAACACTCGCAAAATGACCTTGCCAAAACACTGCACTTTATCTAAAATGCTATAAATAGTACTCGGAGGAAGGTTTTGCCATTTAAATTCTTAATCCATCACATTAAGGGTTTTACTGCATCAGCCGAAACACATTACTCAGACAAAGAGCCTCTGTGTACTCAATCTCAACATTAGCAGCTTCTTCCTCAACCAAGAACAAAGCACCCTGATCCCACCCCACTGTTAGCAGACCAATCCCATTAACTCAGAATCAACAACAACGACCAGCGCATAAGTCTGCGCCTCGCATAAAATTACATTAGGCGAGCCCTCATACGAAATCCAACCTCTTTGATGGCTCAGCTAATTTAAATGAAAGGTATGTAAAGAATTCCACAACTGTTGTCTTGGGACCTGGAACAAAAGTAACCCTTGTTCACTTTGAGCTGGGAAATGTTCCTTTGTATTCTCTGGCGTGTCGTTCAGCTAGCGACTTGGGACTCGTTAGGGAATTACGGAATCTTTTGCTACCACGACACAATTCCAATTGCTGCTTTTTTCGACCAATCCGTTGATGGATTGACGGTGCGGGCGAACAGTTTTCTTTTGAGCTGGGACACATTAGATGGTGATGATTGTGCAAGACTGCAAGCAGGCGATTTGGGTAATTGTTTTCTGAATGATTGTTGCTTGGTCTTAGTCGTGTCTTTTGGATTGAATTGTTAAGAGCCGTGAAGCTAAGGAATAGTGGTGAATTTCCAATTTACTCAATTTAGTTTTACTTCTACTTATACAATATTCAGTTATTTGTTGCGTGTGTGATTGCATAAATTTATAATCACATTAGAGATTTTTATAATAAATAAAAAAATAAATAAAAGATAAAATTTTTATTTGAGTTGAAACACATAAGACGGTGATGACTGCAAGACTTAGCAGGTGATTGTGATATTTTTTGAATGACTTAGAATTTTGGTGATTTAATCTATCTGTATCCTAGAGGTAAACAGTGATAATAGATCCTTTCTTTTCACTATTTTTCTCGCTATATAAGGATGGATGGACATAATTTTATGGATTGATGCATAAGGAAGGATTGAGATGTGCATGAGGAAGGATTGAGTTGTGTATGAGGAAGGATTGATGTGTATTAAGAGGTATTGATGTATATAAGGAAGAATTGAAATGTGTTTATAAGGAAGGATTGGGATGTAGAGGAAGGATTGATTTGTTATGAGGAAGGATTGATGTGTTATGAGGAAGGATTGATGTACTATGAAGAAGGACTGATATGTATGAAGGATTGATTTGTTATGAAGACGGACTGATATGTATGAAGGATTGATTTGTTACGAGGAAGGATTGATGTGTTTCGAGGAAGGATTGATGTGTATGAGGAAGGATTGATGTGTATGAGAAATAATTGTATGTTACGAGGAAGGATTGAAGTGTGCATAAGGATGAATGCAATTACGGATATAAAATTCGATGTATATAAGGATGGATGGATGACTGGATATAGATTGGCAAAATTGGAACTATGACTATTTACTTCCAGGATTCAGAGATATTACACCGAATTATGAAATGTTGCATAATCAGTTTATTTGTGGATTGAATAAGTTAATAAGCACGTTAGAGGCTAACAGTTTTCTTTTGAGCTAGAACACATTATATTGTGATGATTGTGCAAGACAGCAAGCAGGCGATTTGGGTAATTGTTTTCTGAATAATTGTTGCTTGGTGTTAGTCATGTCTTTTGAACTGAATTGTTAAAAGGCGTGAAGGCTAAGAAATAGTGGTGAATTTCGGTATTCTATTCAATTAGTTTTACTTCCACTTATAAAATATGTATTCAGTTACTTGTGGATTGTATAAATTAATATAAGTCCATTAGAGGCTAAGTTTTATTTTGAACTGAAACACACTAGATGGTGATTATACAAGACTAAGCTGATAATTTGCTTTGAAGTATTATTGTTTGGTTTTAGTCGTGTCTTTTGAATTGAATTGTTGAGAGGAATAAAGCGTAAGGAATGAAGAATTTTTGTGTTTAAATCTATCAGTACCATAGGGGGAAAAGAGTCCTAATAGATACTTTCTATGCATATAAGGATGAATTGATATTATGGTTATAAAGATGGATTGATGTGTATATATAAGGATGGATGTAAGGATGGATGGGTATAAAGATGGATGTATAAAGATTTACAAAATTGGAGTTAAGGCTATTTACATCTAGGATACATATGTATGATTACTGCTAATTATGAAATGTTGTACAATCAGTTATTTGTGGAATGCATATATTAATAAACACATTAGGAAGGCTAAAAGTTTTCTTTTGAATTGAAACACGTTAGATGGTGATGCTTGTGCACGATTGCAAGCGGGTGATTTGGATAATTGTTTTTTGTATTATCTTTGGGATTAAATTGTTAAAAGACGAGAAGATAAGAAATAGTAGATTTTGATAGTTTAATCGATCTATTTTTATTCCCACTCGATGGTTCAATAGGTTCTCTTCCCTGTCAGGAAGGAAAAGCGAAACCAAACGCGCTGCTTAAAACGCCTCTTGTGTCATCCTAAGAAAGCAGTAGGTTAGAGATGTGGCGTGACTTGAAGATTGTGGTTGAGGAGAGGATGATCGACCGTCGCGTGCGATTTAATGAACAGCGCTATCCCGTGTGGCAGGGGTGGTAGAAATCTATTCACCCACCAAATCGCTCGACCCGAGTTGCTTCTGAAAACGCCTCTCGAGTCACCCGTCTAAATGTAAGTGGTGTTCCCACAGCGGAACGTATTCGCTATACGTATTCTGAGCATGACGTCACGGCTTGGTTTTTAAATTAGAATTCAGTACTTCGCCAATAAAAATTACGAAAAATGAATACCGAATTGGTATATAATACTTGACTGTTCAACCCCGATTAGATTAAACGGTGATAAAGAGCATTTTAAGGTATGCGATATGTATCATGTATCGTGCGAGGATAATATATCATATATCTTGTGAGGAAAATATATCATCTTGTGAGGATAATATATCATATATCTTGTGAAGATAACATATGTGTCACGCAATAATAATATATCATGCATGGATAATATACAATGTATCACGCAAGCATTATGTATCATGAATCTGAGATATATTATGTGAGCATACAGTATCATACGAGGATAATATACCATGTATCATGCGAAGATAATATAACATGTATCATGCAATGATAATATACCATGTACACCATGCAATAATATAACATGTATCATACAATGATATATCATATATCATTTAAGGATAATATATCATGCAAGGATAACATATCATGTATCATGCAAGGTTCGTTGTTTTCAAGTTTAATGGCGCAAGGGCCATATTTGGCTAAGCTACTCAAAAAACAAGACGGACACACAATGTAGGAGGAAGGCAAAGCGAAGCAGAATGGTAGGTGAGGGTAGAAATGAAAGGGAGGAAAGATCACTCGTATACTCGGGGTTGTGATGCCTAAAAAAGACGCCTAAGATGTGCTCCTGAGGGCGTATCGTGCAAGGATAACATATCATGCATCATGCAAGGATAATATATCAGGCATCATGCAAGAATAATATATCATGTGTCATGCAAGAATAATATATAATGCAAGGATAATATATCATGTATCAAACGCATTTGGGTAGCGAAAGTAAAATCTTCACATTCTGTCTGGTTGTCAATAGTATGTTGTGTTGCTCCAGTACGATGTAAATTCAACTAACTACCATCTGGCTAGTTGGTTTACTTACACTGAAAATTCCTCCCTTAGCAAAAAAATATAGGATTAATTCCATTAACTCTTGGAGAATTTATCTATTATGCACTGGCAAGAAGTAACGTAAAATTCGTGAAACAGATTATGAATAGCTTTTTTGGTTACTTGATATTTAGGTAAACCTTTTATTTCTTTTCACACTACTTCCAAAACCTACAAAACCTAGAGTATCAGCCAAAATAAAAAATAAAATCTTTGGTAGATAAAGTGTAATTTTTAAGAAACTTTCAGACTTAAGCTGCGAGTTGAAAGTTTCTTAAGAATCTCGTCCGACATATCTGCATTTTTCTTCTCTCTAATGTTAGATTTGGAAAACACTCCAACGCGCATAATTTTCATTTTTAAAAAGTATTTATGTAACATAACCTAAAGTGCATCAATAAGTACCGGGATTACGCAGATTCGAGCGTCACTCAAAACATTTTTTTCCAACTCCAAGCATTAGAAGACTGATAAGAAATACTTTAACAAATTACATGTAAATAAGTTTCTCCACGGAAAGCGCCTTTACGTTAAGTATAAAAGAAAAACTTAAAGCGTACTCGACAATATTAGTTCTTGGAAACGCGAAACATTTTTCGCGGATCTGTATAAAAATGAAAGGAATACGACGCCGTGGAAAAAATCTTCCAAGATTACTATCACTTCTGAGGAGATTTGCAAATTCAGGTTGTAACTTCGAAGAGGATTACGATTACGATTCTCACTCCAAATGATTTATCACGATTCAAAACTGGAAAAAAATGGCCCGGAGTAGAAAAACGGAATCAAGGAAAAGTAATTTTTTTGGGGGTTGTGTTGTAACTTTTTTTGTTCTTTCGATCGGTATTCTACAGCATTATTCTATCCTTTTTTTATTCGTCTTGATTACTTTTCCTTGGGAGATAGGCGACTTGAATCGCTGATAGCCGTCTTCCCGATTCTGATTTTTTTCCCGGATTCCTCCAGTCAAGCTTTCCCTTTTTTGATCCTGGTTTCATAAGGAGGTGGGAGGAAAACAAAATGTGTTGCCAAGTGGAGGGGTGGGAATTTATTCTTGTCTAGAATCGGGAGGTGGATGTGTGAATTATGAGTTATTGTCCGACCACTTGGATGACATGGACAAGTGGTTGGGGTGCAGCAAAAAATTAATAAAATAAGAACCTGTCAAAGTTTGGGGATGCGAAGAAGGCAAGTGGTGTTTCGGTTAAGTCTTGGCTTTGCAGGAAATGATAGCTTTGTAATGTCATGAAGTATTTTTTCTCAAAAAGTTTAATCTCGAATAGAATGGAACCTCTAAGTAATAAAAGTTGTACTCTCTAGCTTTGGTCTATACACATTTTAAAAGTTTTGAATCTCTATCTTTGTCTTGATTTTTAAATGTCTTGTACTTTTATTGGGTTATATTGTCTTGTGTTTGTCGCAGCTGGTCCGCTTTTGGAACTTACGCCATAAAACCCTAACAACCAATCCAATCCAGCTTTGATCTATTCTCCATTACACTCATAATACATGAATAAAAATACACATACATTAACATTATCAGAAACAAAAATCAATATTTAAAGCGTATTAAGTTGTCCCATTATGCATGTAAATGCATATATTCGAGCTTTAGAAAATAAAAGCAAGCTTGTTTCGAATTTTAAAATGCATGCAATTTTATGTAATGTCAAATTTGCTTTCAAATAAATTCATTTGTGGAATACAATGATGTGAATCGGTCGATGTACCAAACGTTTATAGATAATTATCTTAAAAATAGATTTCGTTAAGTAAATATGAATGTATTTTATAAATAATCACATCTTATTAATTAGATTAAGATTTGTTTTAGAAATATCAGACTGTTAAATACACTGCCGTACAGGCATTGTAATCAATCGTTTTGATGAAATTACAGATTGGCTTGGGCCCTGGTAGCCCGGTTGGAAGAGTAACGGATTGGCAACCAGAGGGTTGCGAGTTCGAATCCAACCAAAGACTGTCGCGTACAAGGGGGCTGGTGCACGTTAAATCTGTCGTGGTCTCCTATGTCCTCACGCTGGCGTGGTATGGACGTTTGGAGTGAGGTTTCAACTCATATTCTCGTCATTTGACTGTCGCCAATAGCCGTTGAGTTGCTCCAGTGTGACGTTAACTACCTACCATTGCTTGAAGTTGTCTCTTGCGTTTGACACGGTATGGCCAAATGTGGTCCTTGTACCATAAAACCAACCTCTCGCTTCCCATTTTCTTAATTTGTACAATTATGTGTCGTTGTCTTGTGTTTGGCACAACTTGGACAAACATGGTATTTGAGCCATCAAACCAGACAAACCAATCCCGTAAAAGTATTTTTGTCAAAATAGTCACCAGCACCAATGTAAAGAGTACAAATTCGCAAAATTTAAATTTGAATCCTCGAATAATTTACTTAGAAACAAGAATTCTTAATGTTCTAATTTGAGAAAGGAAAACAATAGCAGTCCCATATAAAGAACAATTTTGTATGTTGGTTCATAGTCCAACCTCTTCTGTAATAAATTATGTATCCCTCTATTCTTTATTAGAAAACACTTTCTAATTAGATGTATGTATCATAAAATATTTCAAGATAATCACCGTTAAAATACATTATGGATTACTTTACATGATCATATCTTGTGTAAATATTGGCATACTACCAATGATTATACCAACGCGTAGTGTTATCCATGCGTTTTTTCCATGATCAGTAATTTGGGTATGTGAGGTTGGAAACTACAAATGAACATGATTTTTATGAGACATATATAAGAACATTACTTCCATAACTTTTCCTACGCCCTAATAGCATAATACTATTATGGAAAGTGGACATAAAGTATTGCGTTCATATTCTGAAAATAATTTATAAAGATGATGGATTTGATTCTGCAATACACTTTAACGGAACATAAAAGAAAACAGCCTTTATTACTAATGTACGTGATTTTTATGAGGTATATTTAAGAATATTACTTCTATAACCTTTCCTATGTGCTAATAACATAATACTCTGTTATGGGAAGTGGACATAAAGTATTGCGTTCATATTCTGAAACTAATTTGTAAAGATGATGAATTTGACTCTGCGATACACTTTAACGGGACATAAAACAAAAAAGCCTTGATTCTGTAGCTGACGTGGTGAACCGTAATAGTATGATCTTACTGTACTATCTCAAGTATTCAGTTAATGTTTACATAGAAAAAATAGTTCCTCCCTAAAGAAGTTAGAAATCGGGTTGGAGTTTATTCAGTGAATGCAATTTTATCTGCACAATCGTGACACTAATTTTCATAGAAAACTTACTACATTATCTGATTAGTTCATTACCTAATACAGTGCTAAGCATCATCGAATCCTCAAGGAAGCAAAGCACACTTGTGTGCAAAACGTACCCCTCCTGGTGGTTGTCTCGACGAAATATCTCGTCATTAACATAACTGACCAGATCTTGTTGGAGATATCTCGTAATAAGAAAACTGACAAGATCTTGATCTAGTCATCATCAAAACATCCGCAAAATCTCGTCACCACATTATTAACAAACTTGGTTAGATGTTGTTGGACGAGATATCTCGTCACCACTTTATTAACAAACTTGGTTAGATGTTGATGGACGAGATATCTCGTCGAGTACTAAGGAGAGAACCGCTGTTTTTAAAGACCAGTACCTCAAAATTGAACGAAACAGCCTGTGGAGATTTGTATAACAGAATATTCAGTACAAATCTGGTGCGTATCCAAATTTTGGAACGGGCCGTCATGGCTCAGTGGATATGCCCACTGCGCTAGCATCCTTCGAGTTGTAGGCGGCTCAGGTACGATTCCTGCCAGGTGCATTCTTCCCTGAGTGTATTTCTCTCTTCTGTGTCAGTAAAGCTTTCACTGTGTGAGTGTCAATTACTTGATATTGTATTGTGACTGGCTCAGCAGGGCCAAATATGGCCCTTGCGCCATAAAACCCCAAAACCAATTTTTGAATTGTGACGTCAAGTTCTGACAGAAGAATGGTTATGCAACAGCAGGAATTCAGCCGAAACTTCATTCTCAATATGCAACGCAGAGCAAAGTCTGCAGCATTGTTCAAGGAGGTCCCACAGCCTAGTGGGATCGTCTCCTCTGTGTATTTAAGTGTTCTCGGCTACCCTTCTGTTTCATGGCAGTGCTGGGTCAATTTTCTAGTGACGAGATATCTCGTTGAGCAAGATCTGCTAATGACTTAGCTAATGAGATACCTCATAAAGAAAACCACCAGGAGAGTTAAATTCGAATTGAAAGGACAGTTTCATTTAAACATTAAGAGAATTTTTCATGCTTTTGTAAACAAGTCTGGAACGTCTTATCGGAATTTTTAGGAATGTCATCCATAATCTACTTATGTAACATAATCTGCAATTCGGTTCCCCGATGCATAAAAAACATGGTGTCGTAGTTCAGACCGCATAATTCTGTAGCAGGACAGGAAAAATTATTTCCCAACCCAGGAGAGACGCCAACCGTAACTCTTTCACTTCCATCAATAAACCGTGACAGTGTGGATTAGATGGAGCATTCCCATTGGCTCCTGCCGCTGCAACTGTCTCGAAACTATCGGCCAACAAATAAGCGAAACTTGTCAGAAAGACCCTCGGATTCCTTAGCAGACGACACATATTTTTCTCCCTTGGCTGTAAGGGAGTTTTATAAATATCGCTGGTAATTTCGAGATTATGGTCCGTGAACGCTCTTGTAAATTATTCATTACAGTTGTACTAACAAATCCCGAGAAGTATTTATTTTTACCCCGATCCGTATTTTGTTTGTGGGTGATATAAATTAAAAGCTGCTGTTATAGACTACGAATACTGAAGTGAATATTTTTTGTGGATTCAGCCTTTATTGATGACGTGAATTATGTTGCGTGCATCGAGTGAGAAAACTCCTTTGGTATATTTTTGACGTGACTACGTCTTCAAAATCGGAACACTAATGGGGATATGTATAAAGAGTTGAGCTTTACAAAAAGTACTACTGTTTTGAATTATGATTTCAGAACTAGATGAACCTTGCGCCATAAAACCCAACAATCAATAAATCAATCAATCAGAACTAGAAGAAACATCTAGAAGACAGTGTCGTGTAGACAAATGATGTCCATACCTGACATGACCTGCAGACTGAGTACTCGAGCGCACTGAGCACGAAATCTAACGGTGCTGGGCAAGCTATGAGTAAGTTTGACTACGGGAGATTTGGGTCAACGAGATATCTTATCGATGAAGATCTGACAAATTTTGCTAATGATGTAACATCTCGTCAACAAAATATTGTAAACTTGTGGTCGGTTCTCTGAACTATTTTTACAGGTTGATTCCCGACGATGGAAGGAGGGAGAAATGTTAAAATTTCTTCATGACTTTAATAGCTTTAAACCTCCTGGTGTTTATATCGACTAGGAATATAGTAATTAGCAAATTTGGCAATATTTTGATGAAAGATGACATTAGATAAACATTAAATAAACCGACCTGATCTTGTTCTCGTCATCATCAAAAAGCGGCGATATCTTGATCATTTGGCATTCAATGGACAATCTTGATGACGAGATGTCTCGCCATTAGCAAAGTTGGCCATGTCTTGATGAACGAGATGTCTAGTCAAAACCACTTGTGAGTTAATAAAGTTAACCCGATTTACAAAATGGTGAATGGAATAAGTGTTGTGTCACTTATCATGCAACATTGATTCTGAAATATAGTTGAGCAATTTTTGCTCTTACTATGAAATTATGGATAGGTGGGTATTTTAATTATCGTTGCACTGGAGCAACACAACGGACTATTGGCAATGGTCTGGGATCAAACCCAAAGGACAGCACCGCGTAAGATTGAACCACGATCAGATGACGAGGTCACACATATTTAGTATCCGCACTTTTTTTACTGGGAAAGTTCGATGCCTTTCGGATGTTTTTTAATCAAAAGGAAATTATATATTGCTCTGGTATTTATTCAGTTATTAAAATGTACTAGCAGAATTACCAGGATTTACTCGGGTTGAATTGGTTAATTAACTTCCGCTTTCGTTAATAAATTGTATTTCCTATTCATCACATGTAACAACTACCACACTGTAATAAAGGTACGTCAATGTTAAATACTGATTTAAAAAAAGTTTCGAACTAAAATTAATAAATGTATCTGCTTTTTGACTACAAAATAAATTCTTGGAATGTAATGGACACAAATTTAAAAAAGCAAACGATTAACAAAAATACCAAGGTTGCCATATTTGCTGCCAGTGATATTTTAAAAGGTTTTGTTATGTATATTTTATTTATAATGTTTTATTCTCTTTATCGTCTGTACAAAATATGCTGAATATTTATATATTTCGTAGAGAAAATGAGGGGCAAATTAAATATTAGAATTTAAATACCGTAGATTTAAAAAAAAATAATTGATTTTTCAGTAGCACTGGTAAAACAATCCAAGTAATAGCAATGCTCAATATCGCTTCCAGCTACTCCGAAACTATCAAATTATGGTTGATTTAAGTATAGTTACTCGGATGTTTTACCATGAAACTTGCCTAAATGTGTGAGCAAAGAAAGTTTATATAATGTATTTGCTAAACTAAAATAAAGTGTACCAAATAGAGAACATTGCATTAATATATGTTGATAAAAGTTTATGTGATACCTGTTCAAACACACAAACACAAAATCGAACATAGAACAGGAAGACAGACGGATTTAAGCAACCAAGTTCAGTCACTAAATGAATGTCAGTACTCACAGTATGCAAAGTTTCATGAAAATTTATTCTATCGTATGAACGTAGTACGGATACATACAAACAGACACCAAACATGCAAGAGATGGATTTAGAATTAGAAGGGCCCAAAACGCAGAGAGAACTTGAAATGGGTCGAACATATTCAATGTACAAACAAACGCTCCATTTTTATTTATATAGATATCACATAACATGCTTCACACAACTTTAACGTGTTCCGATAAAGTATAAAATATGAGTAGGATAGTGTTTCGTTATAGTTGTTTGTACAATCCTTTTATTGCTGCTTTTATAACAAATTGCAATCTTCAAAAGTGTTACAAACTACTTGGAGTTTTATGTATCTTCTTGCAAGACTTCTTTTTCCCAGAAAATCATTAGATTCCAGGCAATTTGTATTCAATTATTTTCTCTAGGCTCAAAAAATGCAGACAAAATGGCGTGTCTTTTTTTCAGGGAAAAGTATTAATAAGCTTTTGATCCTTCCGAAAACACTTGATTCGCATTTTTTAAGTACGAGAAAGAAAATGGATACGTTTTAACTAAGATGGTTAGAAGAAGGCTTTGCAGGAACATGTTTCTTACGTTTTGTAACATTTCAGCCTACCGCTTCCCAGATTAGACTCAGTAAGATTATGCGGTGAAAAAATGAAGTATTTGTTTTCAAAGTACCCTAAAAAATCGAATTCAGTAAATGCAAAAAAATACATGAATTTATTTTTCTCAATTAGGTAGGTTGATAACAGTTGAATTTAAATCGCATTGGAGCAATGCAATGGGCTAGTGGTGACGGTTGGGGATCAATCCTGAAGGAAATGATCAAGGAAAACGCCTCGCCATTTTGAACCACGGATTTCCAAACTTCCACACGACGTCATGGTGAGGATATTTGAGGTCACGACAGATTTTACGTGCCCCATCCCCCACGCACACTTCGGTATTTAGTTGGATTCGAACTTGCAACCTCCAGTTGCTGATCTGCTACTCTTCCAACCGAGCTACTACTGCTGACTTTTTACCAACATGAAAATACGGGGCCGAGGTTGCCCATTTGGAAGAGTAACGGATTAGCAAACGGTGGGTTGTGAGTTCGAAAATCAGTCCAACCAAAGTCCGCCGTGTACATGGTGACTGGTGCACGTTAAATCTGTCATGGCCTAAAATGCCTCACATTGGAGTGGTGTGGAAATTTGGAGAGAGGAGTACCAAATCAGTTGTGGTCCTCGTCATCTGACCGTGTTTCAAAATTTCCTCGGTTCTTTCCTTTCGGGTTTGATCCCGGACCGTCGCCAATAGCCCGCTATGTTGCTCCAGTGCAACGTTACTTAACTACCTACCTAACTTCCATGCGGTTTCCAACAAGATACCTCATCCATCACGATCAGATTAATTTTGCCCATGACGAGATATCTTGTCATCGAGATATTGCTGATTTTTTTTATAATGACGAGATCGAGTTCAGGCCACTTTTCTAATATTGACGATATATTACGTACATCAATATCTGGTCATTTTTGTTCCTCTGACAAGTAATCTCTTCCATCAAATTGTGGTCAGTTTCTATGTACGAGATATTACGTACATCGATATCTGGTCAATGTTTTCAATTGAAGACGTATCTCATCCATCAATATCTGTTCAGTTTTCTTCTATTGACGAGATATTTCGTCCATCAAGATCAGGCCTCTTTTCTTCCATTGACGTGATATTACGTACATCAATATCTGGTCAGTTTCTTTCCTCTGACAAGTCATCTCTCCATCAAGTTCTGGTCAGTCTTCTATTTTACGAGATATTACGTCCATCAATATCTGGTCAGTTTTTTCAATTAAAGGGTATCTCGTCCATCAATATCTGGTCAGTTTTTTCAATTAAAGGGGTATCTCGTCCATCAATATCTGGTCAGTTTTCATTTGTTGACGAGATTTTTCGCCATCAAGATCTGGTCAGCCTTCTATTGATCTCGTCCATTAAGATCCAGTGTGTTTTCTTCCGTTTGACGAGATATGTTATCCATCAAGATCTGGTCAGTGTTCGTAATGACGAGAAACCTAGTCGAGACGACTACCAGGGGAGTTAAAATAAACCTTACTTAGATAGACGCCACATGGTTCAGTATTTTGCCCTTATTCTCAGAAGCTAGTACTCCCCCCCCCATTTCTCCCTATTTCCTATAACATCCCATCCATAAAAATATTCACACTATTGTGTTGAAAAAATCTATGCAACTCACTCCATTACTTGACAGAAATTTAAAAGGAAATATTGGGTTGACTCTTCATGTTGTTTTCGGCGAGATATCTCGTTCATAAAGATCTGATTAATTTTGCTCAAGACGAGATGTCTCGTAAACAAGACATTGCTGATTTTTTTTATAATGACGAGATCAAGATCTGATCAGTTTTCTTCTATAGACAAGACATTTCGTCCATCAAGAGTTTGTCAGTATTCATCTATTGACGAGATTTTACGCACATGCATATCTAGTCAGTTTTGCGATATATCTAGTCCATCAATATGTGGTCAGTTTTCTTCTATTGAAAAGATATCTCATCCATTAAGATCAGATAATTTTTTTTCTATTGACGAGGTATCTCGTTCATCAATATCTAGTCAGTTTTCTTCTATTGACGAGGTATCTCGTACATCAAGATCAGGTAAATTTTTTCTATTGAAGAGGTATCTCGTCCATTAAGGTCCAATCTTTTTCTTTTGTTGAGATATCTCGTCCATCAAGATCTGGTCAGTATGTTTTTTGTACTGTTGAGGCATCGAGTCCATCAAGATATCATCAGATTTCTTCTATTGACGAGATATCTCGTCCATCAAGATCAGGTAAATTTTTTCTATTGAAGAGGTATCTCGTCCATTAAGGTCCGATCTTTTTCTTTTGTTGAGATATCTCGTCCATCAAGATCTGGTCAGTATGATTTTTGTACTGTCGAATCATCGAGTCCATCAAGATATCATCAGATTTCTTCTATTGACGAGGTTTATGGTCCATCAAGATCTGGTCAGTTTTGCTAACGACGAATTGCCCCGTCGAGATAATCACCAGTACGGTGAAAAGGAAACTTTTTAGACATCACAATGTTCACTACTTTGTCCTTGCTTTCTCAAACGCCAGTGCCCCATTTCTCCCAACTTCACAAGTATCATATTCCATCCACAAAAACATCAACACTATTGTGTTGAAAAAGAAATCGATACATCTCACTCCATTACCTAAAAGAAATTTAAAAAACCGAATGTGATAAAATCCCAAATCACTTCCAAATGACGCGTTGTATGCTGAAAGGCCTTGTCATTATGCTACTAATTTCCCCTCATTACCATTTCTACGAACGAGTCGCCGTATTTTACCACCGTCCTGTCATTTGTGAAATGCATGATTTCAGGAAGACGGATGAGATGTATAATTTAGATGCAATCACAACAGCGATTTTCCTTCGAGGTGATTATTCGTGTGAAATTCCGATTCTTAACGGATTTTTCTAACTAGCTTTTCGAGGTTGGTTTTTGTTTGTTGTAAGTGATTATAATTTATGAAACCACAGAGAGTTAGGTAAATTGGTAATGGTTATTTCTATGCAGTAAAATCCAAAAGTTAGAACACGAATTGATAAAACTGACTCTGTTAACAACCCTTGGGATTGATTCCTGCCCTTCACCAATACCCCTTTGTGTTGCTCCAGGGCAACGTTAATTAACTACCTATTGCTAACACCCACCCTCTGTTTGCACTGTTGATAAAATTTTGCAGCTGTAGCTACAGCAACCTTCCACCTACTGATATAAGTGTCGCTTCCAGTATTTTGAAATGTTAAACTTTGATAACACGTAGTTATTAACACTTCTGGTGGTTTATCGGGCCGCGGTAGCCCGGTTGGCAGAGTAACGGATTAGTAACCTGAGGATTGCGAGTTCGAATCCAACCAAAGACCGTCGTGTACAAAGTGGGCTGGTGAACTTTAAATCTCGTGGCCTCAAATGTCCTCACGTTGGCGTGTTGTGGAAGTTCAGAGAGTAGGGTGCCAGCTCAGGTGTGACCTCGTCATCTGACCGTGTTTCAAAATTACGTGATATTGTCCTTGGATCTTTCACTTCGGGTTTGATCCCGGACCGTCACCAATAGCCCGGTGTTGTGTTCTAGTGCGACGTTAATTAATATCTTCCTACCGGTGGTGGTTTATCTTTGTGTCGAAAACCACCCTCTAGAAACCATCTGGTGCACAAAACCTGCTCCAAACTGCCACCAGTTCTGGTCAATTGTTTGCCACCAGAACCAGTTGGAACAATTTGTTTTTCCTTCTTGGATCTTCATTCCGTTAGAGTAATGGGGCAGTTTTGTCTACACGAGATATCTCGTCCTTTACTAATTGACCAGATCTTGGATGTGATATCTCGTCGAAACCCCTTGGTGAGTTAAATTTTCGATATCTTTGAAACCAAAATGTTGGATGTGAATACGTATTTAATATGGGACCACCACTGGAGGCCATGTATGAAAAGTCGAGCGTTACAAAAAAATTGTTGCAACAAATTTTATTATGATTTGAGATTAGTAGAAACATCCAGAAAACAAATATAGCGTCGTGTAGACAAAGGATGTCCATACCTGACATGACCATCGGATCGAGTGCTTTGGCTCACTGAGGGGGGAAGGGAATCGTAATGTGTCGAAATTCTACATTGCTGGTTGAGCTTTGGGTTAGTGTAACTTTGCATTGCTTGGTGTGAGGACTTTGTAAGTGGTGTCGTTCGAAAACTACAACAATGCGTTTGAATCTATCAAATCATCCTTCAATATTATGATCAATCTGCCCTCTAATCGTTTAAACTGTAAATTAATTGTTGAATATTCACTATAAACAATAGATCAAAATTCCTACGTCTGCATCATTCGTTCCACAATCCATCATCAGGACAGAATATTCTCGTCAAAACTACACATTTTCTCGAAAAAAAAAACATTTTTTTGTTTTCTTGTGTGGGAAAAGTCTACAAGTCATTTCTTTAGTTATGGACCATTCAAACCCTCTGAGAGGTTCACGCTTAATTCCACTTTTTAACCTGCTGTCTTTCCTGTATTTTGGTTCCCCTAAGCTTCTCTGATACTAAGTATTAACCTTGGCCAGTAGAACATTTCCAAACGATTATCAGTAGAATACGTAAAACTCTTATTTGCAGTAAAAAGGATGGAAACAACATTAACAATTAAAGATATTTATTTCCATGAAATAGGGGAACATTTTTGCAAGTTAAACATCGTTTTTTTTTCAAGAATTCGAAACATAACAAGTTATTTTTACATCGGGTATTCATCAGGCATGGCTATACGCCATCCACTTGTTAAGTCAATCTGTGGAATTGTATCCGGAATCTCTGAGAATAACTTCCGTCGCCGGGTTCTGTCTGGACTTCGTGGTTCCTGTTCATTTCCTGGATCATACACATTAAGTGACAGGTGTTCTACTTGTTCTTTAAACCATATCCCATATATATTCAAACGAAATGAGCAATAGTATCTTTACAAAGGGTTATAATCTAAAGAAAGGAGCAAGAGAATATTTCCAAGAAAATACATTCTAAGCAAAAAACTAATAAAATATTTCCAAAGCATAATATACAGAATGGGCTAGTAAAGTTGTTTCAAAGAATTATATTCTGGGGAAGGAGCAATAGACTATTTCTAAAGGTTGGAAAAGAATTCATGTATTCTTTAGAAAGATGAAGCTATTTAGTCTAAGTGGATTGTGAGGTATGATTAACATTACCCTAAGCGGAAATTTCGCAACTCTCAGGATTAAGGACAAAAATCCAGATAATTTTTAGTGGTGTAGAAAAGTTTGTGCTAAAAATGGTATTGAAATAAAGGATGATTATAATAAAAAATTTGATAGATTTTATTATCTAGTTAATTCCCTCAGGATAAAAAATTTTCGAACTTACCAGGTATTTTCCAGTACTTACTAGGTAGAGCTATAATAAGACCTTGTAGCGTCCATCTAAGCGCCACTGTCTGATATATGATACTATAGGCAAAATGGCTGGGAAATATAGAGCGAAAATAAGCTTGATCGGATCCAATCAATTATCTCATTTTAGCCTTTTTGTCCCTACTGTTTAGATGTCCTTTTAACCCTCCAAGAGCTTTCAACGAGATATCTCGTTCATCAAGATCTGACCAACTTTGCTAATGGTGGAATATCTCGTCATCAAGATCTTGCCGATTTTTCGATGATGACGAAATCAATATATTGTCAGTTTTCTTCTAATGACGAGATATCTGTTCATCAAGACCTGATCAGTTTTGTTAATGACGAGATATTTCGTCGATACAACCACCGGGGGATAAGTTAGACTTCGCATCGGCCCTTCTCGAATAACTGATTGGTGAAAATTTTCCTTTTGTGTCATAATAATGGAGATCTTACGATATCACTATTTTAACTTACGCACCTTTATTAACTTATTATTAACCTAGTCTTACGCATTTTTATCTTCAACTTTTTAAAACTTCGCCAATTTTTCCCATTTTACTGGGTAATTCTCCCTACTCAGCAATTTTTTCCTTTTTAATTTTTAGCTTGCCTATAGTTATCGTTCTTTAAATTCATAAACGTTCCTCCCATTTTTGGTACTAGATGGCACCGTATCGCTTAACCGAAGTGTTTTCTATTTCACACGCGTAAAATTTCAGCAAGTACTTGGGGAAAACAATTGCGTTGTTTGGTTGTTTTTAAATTTTGTTAAGCATTAAATACGGCAGAGAATAAGGAGCATTTTGAACATATTATGCTTTCTTATTTCCGAAAAGGCACGAATGCTTCGCAGACCCAAAAGAAGATATGTGTTGCGTACGGTGTTGTTAACGATTTCAAGTGCCGTAAAAAAGTGTCAAAGTTTCGTCACCTGGATAAGTACTTTAACCAGAAACCTCAGAACTATGAACGCGAGATTATGCAGTGACAGGAGATATGGAGAAATGTTATCGAACAAAACGGCGCATACTATGTTGATTAAATGTAATTTTTAGTAAATAAAATTTTTCTTCAATTTTTGTAATAAAAGCGGGACGAATTTTTGCATCAACCTAATAAATCATACCTTTTACCCCCATTCACATGGAAAGCCATGTGAATGGGGAACACCCCATCCACATTTTATTGAAAAACGTACATAGATTCAAGATTTCGTCTATCATATCTTTTAAACTAGCCTGATAAGGTATTTTAACTACATTCAATTTCATTGAGAAACTTCATTGAAATGTCATCTAACATTCGTGACTGAAAACAAAAGTATGACAAGAAATGACAAGAAAGTATGACAACAAATAAGAAATCTGAAATCTTTTTCGGGGTCATCTGTAAGCCATATGCATACCTTGGAGTATTATTATCAGCAGTGATTTTACTAAATCATAAAAATATATGCGTGGAACTAATATTTTTAATGGTATTCTAACTTATTCCTGAACTGAAAAATTAGTTTCATTTTATAATGATAGATGCTGTTAAAAATAAAACTCTGAAAGCTCGTAGTCTGGAAATACATTAAAATAAAGTGTTCTCTTTCATATTTAATGAACCTTGGCATATATGCATTACAAAAAGATACAAATAAATTTCGCTTAGCACTCATATCTTGCATAATATAAGATTGAAACTATGCATTTAATGTTATTAAATGTAATTTCTAAGTATCATAGTTGAAGGTCTTTCTACATGAAATACGTTTGCTTGCAATATATATGATAGCGATAGATTAATTTCTGTTAGCGATTTTGTTTTTAATAATTCTTTTGGTATCTTTAATTTTTAAGAAATTTACCTTTACAAATTTCTGAGTGAATAGATGCAAACGTAAATTGCTTATGAGAAAAATAATCTCCTTTTTTACAGTTAGACTTTTCAAATTTGGATCGTCTTTCTCTTTTATACAGAAAGGGAAAATGAATTACGTAGTTTTACATATTATAAATATGTGCATTAATGTATGAATTCAGCATTCTATAAAAGCTTCTTTAGTAAAAAATTTTCAACCCATTTCACTTTGTAAATCTTGGCTTTCACAGTAAAAACAAATTAAGAAAACAAAACAATTCAAAGTACTCCGAAAGTATTAGGGAAAATAGTAATTTATTTATTAGAAATTTCTTTGTGTATTTTATAGATTAAGATAATTGTGCGATAAAAGAGTATGACTTATTTTACTATAACTCAACCCAAGCACTTAGTAATTTAACTGTAACTTCGATGCTTCAGCTTACAATTTTGATAAGCTGCCAAAACATAAAATTCAGATAAAAAATTATAGTCGAGACATAGTTCTACCCTTCACAGAATGGGTTCATATGAATCCTATTTCTTTGCTGAACATGCCATCTCATGTTGGTTTCTATGGAAATGAGACAGCTGGTTTGCAGATCATCCCAATAATGGTCTCATCAATGTTGAAATTTACTCTGCCCATATCGAAAAACCACATAGCATAGTGTGTATTTCCACACACTCTTGTATGGATACACATACTATACATACTTTTCTTCAGGGGCACATCTCCTTTAGGGGTGTGTACGGGCTTCACTGACCTGTGGTGCTCTAGTGATATTTTTTAACATGGGGTTTACTGTCTAGCAAACAAGGGGATCTCGTTTCCGGGATTCCCAAGCGATCTTTTCCTACTTTCGTCGCACTACTCTATTGCCCAACCCCTCTTTTCTTCCCTTTGACGACATTTATTTCTTGACGATGGCTTGTGTTTGGCCAAGTATGGACCATGGGCCATAAAACCTTAAACCAATCTAACAACCTAGCAATCTTGGTATCCAACAATGCGCCCTTGACTGCTGTTGCAGTTTAACCCTCCTGGTGGTTGTCTCGACGAGGTATCTCCTCATCAGCAAAACTGACCTGATCTTTATTGACGAGATATCTCGTCTTTAAAAGAAAACTGTCCGGGTCTTGATTTCGTCATCAATCAAAAATATCTTGGAACGAATCAAAAATATCTTGGAACGAATCAAAAATGTCGACGGGATATCCTTCATTCGTATAATTGGTCAGATCTTGATAGACGAGATATCTCGTCGAAACCACTTGGAGGGTTAAATATCCAAGGCTACACCAGACTGCTCTGCAAGACTCAGAAGCTAGTACATAAAATACATGACTTAAGAAAAGAAGAATTAAGAATTATCCAATTTGCTAGGCTCCCGTCCAGTTCCTCCTTACCCCATATTATTTACTTGGACGTTATTTGGCGCAGCTTGGCCAAACTTGGCCCTTGCGCCATAAAGCCAACCAACCTTTGCACACTTTAGAATACATTTGTGTCTCTGGGACAGCTCTTGGAGAATCAGGAGTTAGACGTTGTGCGATTTGTACAGCAAAGTCTTTTGGGCTCTAAGTTGTACCTTGACCAAAGGAATAAGCAACAGCGCTGCCTTATAAGATTTAAGCTAAATATTCAAGACAAAAGGATTATAAATTAACTTCGGATACCTCAAAATCGTTTATGTACGATGAAATAGCATCTTGAGGCGAGTTGTAAGAAACCACGGATAATATGGCTTTGATATAAAGACTGACAACGCTTTTGGCGTGCTTTTTGTAGCGAGTTGTGGCAGGCAAAGGCAACTCCGCTTTATTGGAATTACGGCAATCTCGCGTAATTACAAATTTCATTTCTGGAGCTTTTTCGGTCTTGAATATTTTGGAATGTCCCTTTTATTGTTCTTTGATTTCATGGGTCCTTTATTTTTTTCCAATTTTCTCATTATTACATCCTTTATTTCATTGCTCCTTTTGAATTTGTTTTCCAATTATTTTTCGTATCTTGTAAATTTGAAGAATTAAAACTTTCAGCTTGCATTTCAAACATCTCACAATGGAGTCGCATCATGTATAGTTTCTTGCTTTTATTTTAATATCTTATTAATTTTGTAAGACATCTTTTTTTTTTAATTTTACCATGCCTTTTGGATTTAGTGTTGTAGCTAAGTTTAAGGGTGTTCTTTCGCGAAATTTGAAATTTAATTTTGTGGTGATAGAGCAACTTCAGGAAGACAGTTGCTAATCATTAATTTCTTGGATTAGTTTTCTATTTTTAAAGTTTTTAATTATTTAATCATTTTCTGATAAGCCTAAGCGGTGATTTTCAAACAAATTCTTTCTTGGCGACATAAAAAGCACGCCAAAAGCGTTGCCGCCCCCAAAAAGGCTTAATATCAAACCTTACCCAAACTATCAAGATCTTAGGAATAGATTTATCTAGACTAACGTCTAGGCGAAGATACAAGTAATAAGTCTTGAAATCTATTTCTCGAATTCGCCTTATCTCAGTTTTCAAATAAGACCTAGTTTTGTACTTGAAACGCCAGATGCGGTCCTTAAAAGATACTCGGCTCAACAGTGCTACGCTCACCCTCACGATTTTAATGCTTGTTAGACAGATGATATATAATAAAAGGCACAAAAGCTTGTATTTTAAAGGGATTTGGAACGAGTTTTAAAAGGTTTTCAAAGTGTATCGCCACATCTAAATTGATATTTTTTTCTTTTCCATTATTGGAATCTCTAGTTTCTTGGATTGCTTCCAGTCATATTTCTCCAATTACTTCAAAACTATGATATACAGTTGAAACCTCTCGAACGCTTCTATGCATTTCTAGGGAAGTTAATTTCCCCTCATTCATAGATTATAAAAATGCATCTATATCGAAAAGATTCTGTTTTAAATTAATTTTTAAATAGCAATTAAATCAGCAATAGGTCCTTAATCTAAATAAATTGCAAAATTTTCCATGAAATAATTTAGTGAGTTAACCCCCTCCAAGTGGTTGCAACGAGATATCTCGTTCAATTTTGATAATCACGAGGTATTTCGTCATCAAGATATTGCCGAGTTTTTTATGATGACGAGATCAAGTTCTGGTCAGTTTTCTTCAAATGACGAGATATTTTGTCTACCGAAATCTGGTCAGTTTTGCTAATTAAACGAGATACCTAGTCGACACAATGGTGGATTAATATTCGTTGGGATTTCTATACCTTTTATGGAAATTTCATTTGTATCAAATGTATTTTTCGAATAACGCTATCCCAATTACTTAAGTGATACAATATATTTTGATTACTAAACAATACGATTCTAATAACCCTCGGTAGATTTTCCGTTCTAATTCAACTCTCCACACCGCCTGCTTTAAGTTTTAATTTTCCCCTTGCTTTAATTGTTTTTCTGATCCATAAGTAAATTTGATCTATCTTGACAATTATCCATAATTACGTGCTATAGGTTTCGATCATTCTTTAAATTTACGTAGTTTTAAAATAATAGTTTTGAAAATATCTATTTCATAATCAAACGATCACGCTCCCTTCCCCTCCCATTCCTCAACCCGGTTGCTGTGGTAACACTAAAATAAAAATGTCTTTCTTTCCATGCTATACTTCCGTTACCATTCCACCATAACCCTCAACAAATAAATCACTTGACCTTAACTGAAGTAGGGAAATGCATTCAGCATGTCTATCATGACATACGCTATCAGGTTTATAGAGAACGGTACTGGTAATAAGCGAGTGACATTGGGGCACCTTTTTAATCCTCCAAGTGGTTTCGACGAAATATCTCGTCAATAAGAGACCTTACAAAATTAGCTAATAAGATACCTCGTCATCAGAATATTGATCACTTTTTTATGGACAGATCAAGTTTTAATCAGGTTTTTCTTTGGATGAGACATGTCGTCCCTAAAGATCTGGTCAGTTTTGCTAATAACGAGATACCTAGTCGAGAAAACCACCAGGTGCGTTAAAAGAGAATTAATCATAGAAACGAGAAAGGGTAGGAAGGTTTGAACGTTACCTTAGGACGCCCATTGAACTCTCAGAAAGGTTCACGCGGATATATTCGTTCTGCAAACTTCAATCTTCCCTACATAACTTCTAATCAGTTCTGACCTTAATCAATACTATTTCCTAGGATTCTTTCAACCAATAGATGTGGTTTCTTAGTCACTCAGTCATAAAATCCAATCAACCACGATATGATCCCTGGTTTCATAAGATCTACGAATAATCTGTTCTCTTACACTAGCAGAATTACCCGACCTCACACGGGTTGAATTGGCTAACTATAGCTTAAAAATTGACCAGAATAATCTTTTTCCTCTTTAGTAGAAAAATGACAAATCATTGGAGTGAGTAAAATAATTTTTAACACGTTTTCGACTTTTTATAATTTTTACAACTTACTTTGAAAACAAATCATACACATGCATATCTATTCATTGTCTATTACTTGATATAGTATGTCGTGACTGGCAAGCATGGCCAAATATGGCTCTTGCGCCATAAAACCCCCAAACCAATCAACCATGTAATACATTTCACATGTATCGCACCCCTGCTAAAGGTGCAAACTGGTGACAAGTGAGACACTAAGGTAACTACTACAAAAGACGATTTCGGAATTCCCTTTCTTAATCAAACACTCATTTCATATAAAATACTTTGGTGGCGTTGCGTGTGATAAAAAGGAAATACAATTTATTGAAATAAATATTTAATACAGAAGACAACAAAATAAGAGTCGGCGGGAAAAAAGTTGTTCTAAAGATATAAATTCATGATTCGTTTTAATCCCTTGATCTCGCACAGTTGCCACAATTTACAACGAAAAATTAGATAACATTTAAAAATACAAAATTAATTCCAAGCGAAAAAAGCAGAAAATATCAATGCACGTAGCAAACGAACACTAGTTCCACAACAGACATAGAACGGGAAGACAAACAGACTAACGTAACCAAGTTCAGTCACTAAATATAACTGCTTAGAGTATGCAAAGTTTCATGAAAATATATCCAACCGTTTCGACGTAGTTCGGGCACACACATACAGACAACCAGACAGGCAGACAGCGCGCAAGAGACGGATTTTGCATCAGAAGGACCCAAAACTTGAAATGCAATGCATTCAAAATATTCAATGTACCAACAAAAAGTCAATTTTTATTTATATAGATACAAGTTAGATGTTTATAATTTAACCCTCCTGGACCAGATTTTGATTACGCCATCATAAAAATTCGGCATGATCTTGATAACGATATATATCGTCATTAGCACAAAAGTGGTCCTTGATGGGCAAGACACCGCGTCGAAACCACTTGGAGGGTCAAGAGTTTACTATATAACAACATCCAATATATCCTACCGAATGGAAAGTATATATTTATAAGATTACAGGAAACCGCCAAGTCTTTCAATTGGTAAAGATATGAACTAATAAAAAAACATAAAACCATAGTAAAAAAAGTATCACATAATAGCGGAAGATAACGCGAAGCTTCGTGTGTACATCAAACCACTCAAAAAGTTCGAAAAGGGTGCTTGACGAACAAATAATAAAACAGAACCCAGAAAAAACGCTGTCACAAACAAAATAAAAACGTTCCAGACGCAGTCTTCACCACCGAATCCTCCAGTTTTCCTGCTGACCCCCACCATCATTTGTCATCTAACTCTCAACACGCCATCTTCTGAAGAAATTACTAACTAAAAAATAGAAATCCGCCTCTGTCAGGTCCTACACACGGGCCCTTGACAGATTGCCGTTGGGGAGATGTAGAGGTCGCTTATGGCATATCGCAGATACTGAGTTCCTTTTCGGGGGAAATAATAGCTTTACGTGACCTCTAGTGGTGGAAATTTCGTTACACGATAGGTGATTTTTTTGTATTTGCTTTTTAGGTTCGTGTACGGAGACGTTTATTTTTAGGTTTACAAAGGTACTGGAGTGTTTTATGTCTATTTGAGGGTATCGTCTTTAGATTTGAGAAATCTTGATGGATTTTTACGAATGAATAAAGCTGGAAATTTATTGATTATTCATGTAGTGTACTTTATCCTATACAGCAGCGTTTATCACATTTCCCCAATCAAATACCGTTTGTTATGTTTCTCAAATGCCACTCCTAAAATAATTAAGAAAATCAATGTTGATGTCATGTTGAAATTTCATTACGTTACTTCAAAATAGAACCTCGAAATGTCACAAGCCCATTCCATCCTATTTGTATGTCCCTTACTTGACGTTGCATGTCTTGTATTTGGCACAGCATGGCCAAATATGGCTCTTGCGCCATAAAACCCTAATCAACTTACCAACCTTGAGTGTGTACGTCCATTTACTTGACTTTTTTTGGAGCATCTTGACCAAATATGACTTACGCCGTAAAACCTACAAATCATACCCTTGCTTACAATCTGAGAGTTTTAGACGGCATAGGTTCGATTCTTCCTTGGCTGCATTTCTCTCTTCTGTGTCAGTAAAGTATTCCTTACATGCATATGTCCTTTACTGGACGTTGAATGTCTTCTGTTTGGAGCATCAGTGTAAAGTATTGCACTTACGCTATAAAACTCAAAACAAACCACCCATAAGCTTGTCTAGGATTTGGTATCTAGTTTTTCATCGTTCCTGAAAAATTCTGTTTTCAAGAGTTTAGACAGTTTTTTGTATGCCTATTACTTGACGTTGTATGTCTTGTGTTTGGTGCAGCTTGGTCAAATATGGCCTATGCGCCATAAAATCAAAACCACCCACACATAGCCTTGTCTACAATTTGGTAATAAGTTTATCATCATTCCCGAAAAACTTTGATTTCAATGCTTTCGCAGGATTTGTATGTCCATTACTTGACGTCGTATGTCTTATGTTTGGCGCAGCTTGATCATACATTGCCCTCTGCGGCATAGAACCCAAAAGAGACCACCCATAACCTTGTCTACAAATTGGTATCTTCTAATTTGTCATCATTCATGAAACATTTTGATTTCAAGATTTCCGAAGATTTGTATGTTCATTACTTGAAGCTGTATATCTTGTGTTTGGCACAGCTGTCAAATATGGCTCTTGTGCCATAAAACCAACAACCCTTAAAATTATCTGTTATTTGGTATCTAGTTTTCCATCATTACTGAAAAAGTTTGTTTGGCCATTACGGGCACATCTCCTTTAGGTGTGTACAGACTTCACAAATCCGAAGTATTTTAGTGGTATATTCTTTATCCATGGGTTTTACTGTTTTCAGTAAGCACGAGGGTTGAACTCCCGCAATAAACAAGTGATCTTTTCCTGCTTCATCCCAGTACTCTGTTCCCAATCCCTGTTTTCCCCTTTTCACGATATTTTTTGACGTTGTGTTTGGCACAGCATGACCAAATATAGCCCTAGCGCGTAAAATGCCAAACCGACCAACCTGATCAATTTTAATTTCAGGAAGCGCTTTGGAAGGTTTTGATAGTAAAGCGACAAAATTCTTCCCATTCGATTTGCATGACCTTTTAATTGCCGCATCCAAATGTCGACCCGATTTACAGAAACACGATATTTACAGACCTACTAATAGTGTGTACACTTCCATAAACCGACAAGAAACCTTTCTATCCCGAATAAAATCAAACAGCCCAGGGGTGAAGAGCTGCCATTTCGTGCGACGCGGACCTAATCTTGTTTTTATTTACAATGACACAAAACATCGCATGTTAATGGTTACACTCTTCTCCAGTTCGGAAATTTTTTCCTGGTTTTAATCAAACGCTGTCTCGCGTTTTTCTCTTTCGCAAAATGGTTCGCGGCGTTTCACGTGACAGGGAACAAATTGCGTTTCGGGTTGAGATGTTTATAGGTTTCTTATCTCCCTCGCCTCTCCCCTGTTTGCTCCCCTGAAGCAATAGTTGTCTTTGAAGCAAATTGGATCTTCTCAGTCTACTTGCCCGTGATCTCTGTAAGCGGTTCGCTCTGATTTTATTTATATTGATCCGTTACGGCTGTGGATATTGTGTTTTCGTTTCATTTACATTTATCGGGAAACGATTCATTCTGAAAGATATCACTTGGCGTTTGGGGAATGAAAATGCTTTCGATTTCATATGCATATTTGAGTGTCAGATTTGTATTTCCTAGGGAATTTAATTTTAATGTTTGGCATCGAATTGCAGTCCGCTGGCCAGATCTGGACTTCGTAATAGGTTTATCCGACAGCAGATATATTGACTTGATATCGCTGCTGGTAAAAGAAGTTTAGTATTTCTAAGAATATTTGGGGCCGCGGTAGCCCAGTTGGAAGAGTAACAGATTAGCAACAGGGTGGTTACGAGTTCGAAACTCGGTCCAACCAAAGAAAGGTGAACAAGGGGGATGGTGTACGTTAAATGACTTTGTACTTGGCGTATTTTTGGCGTGAGAGAGATATCAACTGTGCGCCACACTTTCTACCTTTCCCAAAGAGTACACACAATGATAGACCGGGAGGCATCGAACAAAAGGAAAGACCCTCTTGAAAGCCAGTCGCTGACAGCTCGTAATGATCGTGATCGATGTCCGCTAGGGGAAAAACTCAAAACTACCCAAGCCGCTCTACGGAGCAAACTTCTGATGGGAGAACATTTGCCCAGCCGTAGCGAAAAGGTTAAATCTGTCGTAGAATCAAATGTCCTCACGTTGGAGTGCTGTCGAAATTTCGAGAATGGGCGCCAGCTCAGGTGTTGATCTCGTCATCTGACCATGGTTCAAACTTACAAGTTATCCATCTTTCTCTTCCGGATTGATCCCGGACCGCTTGTTTTGCTCCAGTGAGAAGTTAATTGCCCACCTACACTGAACCTGATGATTTAGTTAAGGTTACTTTTAAGATTTAAAATCCCTGTTCCTTTAACCCTCCTGGTGGTTCTCCCCACGAGGTATCTCGTCTTAGGCAAACTGATCTGATTCCGATGGACGAGATATCTCGCCATTGGAAGAATGTTGACCAGATCTTGATCTCTGCATAAAAAATCGGCAATATCAGGTCGACGTGACATCTCGTCCAAAGCGAAATTGACCAGATCTAGGTGGATGAGATATCTTGAGGAAACCACTTGGATGGTTAAGCTTATTCCGCCACGACTCATTGGGTTTCACCACTGCGCTAGTGAGCTGTTAGATGTAGGTGGTGCAGGTTCGATGCGTGTAAATTACCCAACGTGTATTTGTGTCCTCTGTACCAGTAAGTTTCCTTGTGTGTGCATGTCCATTGCTTGATTTTGTTTTGCACAGCTTTGGCGAAATATGGCCCTTGCGCAATAAAGAAAATTTATGTCAACGTAGTCAAAGCTGCGATAAATCCAATTTTATGGTAAATCCATTGTAAATAATTATCTATGGTGCGAGAGAAAACAAGTCATCAACTAAATATATGTTTGCAATTAAAACTGAATCCATTGCCTATTAAAATTACTCAGAAGATGAAAGATTTATTAAATATGTCTTCTAAAGCTCGTTGCAATTTTGAAGTTATTATTTCGTCGCAATTATAATTTAATTATCTGAAAGCAATAATGGATATTATAAATTCTGTTTTATCAAGTTAAATTAATGAAATATTTAGTATTACACTGCTGGCCACCGTAAATGCAACACCCTGAAGGAAGCATGCAAATAATATGAAATTTACAACATGCATTAGCGGAGGTGAGATGTGCGTCTGCGCTGAAATTCTAATCATTTGCATATCACACGCGCCTGTGGCGCCACTTCAAAGCGCTATTTAAGGCTTGGAGATTTCGACGATTTCAAGTACGGCAATTGTGTTTTTCTTGTGGTTTTTTCAAAAAAACGATCAATTATGCCTCGTAGAAAACAGCGATCATCTTTTGATCAAGTATCCGAGTTCGACAGAGGAAGGATAGTGGCCTACCGAGATTGTGGATTATCTTTCAGGGAAATCGGTAGTCGTGTTGGACGAAACCAAACAATTGTAATGCGAATATGTGATCGTTGGATGTAGGAGGGTACGACGGACCGACGTGTTCGATCGCATCCACCTCAGTGCACCACTTCACGTGATGACAGGCATATTGTGCGTATGGCAGTGACGGATCGCTCAGCCACATCACGAACCATAGCACAGCACATTCAGTCTGTACCGCATCATCCAGTGTCTGCGCGTACCATTCGACGCCGTTTACAGCAGAGTGGTCTGTCCGCAAGACGTCCATTGCTTCGTCTACCCTTGACGCAGAACCACAGACGTTTCCGCCGCCAATGGTGCGATGAAAGAAGGATGTGTACGGCAGAATGGAATGAAATTGTCTTTACTGACGAGTCACGCTTCTGTCTGCAACACTACGATGGTCGGATTCGAGTCTGGAGACACCGTGGAGAGAGGATGCTGAACAGCTGCGTTATGCACCACCACACTGGTCCTGCACCGGGTATTATGGTATGGGGCGGTATTGGATATCACTCTCGCACTCCTCTAGTACGCATTGCTGGAACTTTAAACAGCCAGCGCTACATCTCCGAGGTGTTGGAGCCAGTTGTCCTTCCTTACCTTCAGGGCTTGCCCACAGCCATATTTCAACAAGATAATGCGCGACCACACGTGGCACGCATTGTCCAAGGCTTCTTCGTCAATTGCCAGATTGAATTGCTTCCCTGGCCAGCTCGCTCTCCGGATCTTTCGCCGATAGAAAACATGTGGTCCATGGTTGCTCAACGATTGAATCAGAATACATCCCCAGCTGCCACACCAGATCAACTTTGGCAACGTGTGGAAGCTGCTTGGTCTGCTGTACCCCAAGAACACATCCAAAGTCTCTTTGAATCAATGCCGAGGCGTGTGGCAGCGGTGATCTCCAACAATGGCGGCTACTCTGGCTACTGATTTTGGCAGGAACCACACTAGTAGTATATGGGTCACTTGAGCGCCTTTTCCAAGATGGCCGCCGTTTGATAAGGAGTTGACTGCTGATAAGGAGTTGGGGGAGGATTGCTGATAAGGGGGCTTTGAGGTGGTGACGTCATTGTAAAGATGGCGTTGTTGTGTTGCCATGGTAATGAATCAGTTATAGCTCCATCTGGTGGGGGAATGAGAAACCCTATTATTTTGAATTAAAAAGGAATTTCGTGGATTCGAACTGGGGACCATGGGATCTGTAGTGCAGTGCGCTAGCCGTTAGGCTGTAAGAGAGTTAGCTTTGGGTGGTGAATTAATGTAGTGTTTGCTTTTTTTCTTAATACTAGGAATGCGTTATGGGACTTGGTTTTATTTGATGAATAATTAATTTTTATTTTGCAGTTAGTTGTAAGTGTGTTGGACTGGTGGTGCCATCTAGTGATTTTAAAAGAAGTTAATCTAAGGAACGAATTTATTCTTGTCATTAATTCTGGGAATGTGCTATTTTTAGAAAATGGTTTGAACAATTGTGGTGGGGTTTAATAATTCTATTAAAAGGCAGGTGCAGCCATCTAGTGGCGGGAGAAGTAACAAAAGGATTTATTTTCTAGCTGTAGACTTGTAGCGTGATACTTTAGAATTAAATGGAGAATTTTTTTTTGTTTTTAAAAGAAAATTATGAGGGTGGATTTGAACTCATCAAAAGGTAATCGCGGCCGCCCGTTTTACACAAGCACTTTAACCGTTCGACCACGATCACCTACTTTGTATAATACATATAGAATACTAACTCGTGAATTTACAGCTTAAGAGAGTGAAAGTATGTGTTTTTTTTCCCTTGAGAATAGTGCCCTTATGAAGAATGAATATGAATATAAAAACAAATAAAGTTGAATTTATAAACCTTAGCTATATAACAAGTTTATTACCAAGATTTTAAAGTATGCGAATTGTATGTAATGACAGGAAAAGTATCAGAATATAGAAGACTCTGGAACTTGTGACAATATGACTAAGGATTTATGTGTAGGTTAATTAAGATAACAGAAGGAGTTAAACACGTAGTCACCGATAGGATACAAGCTTAAGTAAATGAGAAAGCTTTTAAACGCATTGCTATTTAGGAGAATGGTGTTGTTTTTCTGATTGTGAGAAAAGCAAATGAAACTACATCATGCCAATGAATCACATATGACATGCCCGAACTGGAACTTTCTATAGGGGTTTTAGCTATGAAATAGTGACGAAGGGATTATCTTAATACTCTAACGTTGGAACTCGGAACATAAGTAATTGAGGCCAACCAATATATGCGAAGATTTTAAGCGTATGAACACTACATGTAAGATAGAATTTATAATACGGAAACCTTTTTTATATTTTAATGAATTTATATACAACATGAGCTTGAAGAAAATGTGAATGTTTTGTAGGGAAAATTATTATTATTACAATTTGAGGGGAGGACTTTGAGATATGAATAGGACACACAGGCATAACGGTGTATGAAACATTACATTTTTAGGTAAATAAGAAGTAACTAACCAAAGATTTATAGTATACATATTATAAGCGATGGCAAGGAACCGTATAAGATTGATATTATTAGAAGCCTCTGGAACTTGTGAGAATATGACTAAGGTTTGTTTTTGCACGTGTAAGTTAATTAAGATAACAGAAGGAACGGAGTTAAACACCGAGTCGCAGATAACGATAGAAACTATTTGATAATAAGAGACTTTTTAAAGCATAGTTGGAGCATCTTGGGTCTTTGAATTACTTTGCATCTTGTTTTGGGGTTTTTCTGCCCTTTTTTACTGTTTTTAAATAAATCATGGATTCTAAGGACATTAGACCTGCAAAGAAAATGCGTGCAGACAAAGAACTGTGTTTGCAGAAATATTGTAAAGATTCTTTATGTTATGAGTATGGTAAACTGTTTACAGATCGTGAAGGCTGGGCATATTTTTGTCGATTGGAAAACGAATTAACGTACTTAAAGAAAGAGGAAACTACTATTGAAATTTATGGTAAAAAATGTACTGTGCCTCGGCAACTTGTAGCATACGGAGACGTAGGAATAAGCTATGCCTTTAGCGGATCTTGTATTGCAGCCAAGCCTTGGTCTCCTTTACTATTGGAAATAAAGGCAGAAGTGGAACGAATAATTGGCACAAGATTTAATTTTGTGTTGGTGAACCGTTATAAAGATGGTAAGGACTGTATAGGTGCCCATAAAGACAATGAGAAGGACTTGGATCTTAATGCACCCATAGCGTCTGTTTCATTTGGACAGAAAAGGCAATTTGTGTTTTCTAGAAAGAACTACAATTCTCTAAAAATTGTTCTGGAAAATGGAAGCTTACTTGTGATGAAGTATCCAACAAACCAATTTTGGTTTCACAGCTTGCCCCGTGGTAATGCATTAAGGCCTAGAATAAACTTAACGTTTCGTAAAATTCTTGTATAAAGCAGCGATAAACCACTTATGTGCCCCCGAACTAGAACTCAGTGTCGTACACTAGACGATATTTGGACAACGTTGCAATTTATCTTTGTCTTTCTGAATAGTATTTTTATAAATGCTTATATCTTGTTGTTTTTAAATAAATTTTTTAGCGTGTCTTACCACATATTCTGTATTTAGGACTTTTTTATTACATAATTTTATAAATTGTTTTTAAAATGCAAGATCTGAAATGAAATTTTTCTTTGCTATAAAGATTTATGTTTTTAAGTTAGATGTTTTTACTCAAAAATTAATTATACATTAGATGTTATAGCACATATTTTCAATGCAGAAATTTTGTTTTAAGTATTGTACACACTTAAGTAAGAGTAAACTTTTGAAAACTTTACAAGACCCGTACTATGAACGTACACATTTTGAATAAGTTGTAATTGTATTGAAATCATTTATGCTATAAAATCCAAACCAACTGTTATTTTTTAATTAATCTTTCCTTGCATATTTTTTTTAAATAAATCTTCCTAAATTTTAGTGATTTAATTTTTATTATACAGATTTACAAACTGTTTTTGGTTGAAATATAAGGATTTATATTTTTAAAAATTAGATGCTTTTACTCTTAATTATATATTAGATACTATTACACATATTATTATTACATTGAAGATTTTTAAAAAACGTTTAACAATTGAAAAAATATATATATACTTTAAATATTATTACAAACATTTAAATGCAATTTGCTTTTTATTTTTAATTTTACAATTAAGACATTTTTTAAAAGTTTGATTCTTAAAGTGTGTTTTATGCATAGTAAAAAAAAACAATACTAAAAAACATGTAAGAGTAAAAATATTTTATACATTAATTTGAAACTTTGCAAGACCCATACCATGTTTCCTTGCACATTTGAAGTCGTGAAAAATAGTTTATTAAAACCATTTGTCCTTGAAGTTCTAAATTAAATGTCCTTTTTCTTTTATGCTTTTGCAAACCACACATTTTACTAAATATGAACTTCCTTTTATTTGAAAACCTTATGCATATTGTGCAGTTTAAATTGCAGAGCAAAATTCCAATACTGTACGAAGCTATAAAGTATTTTACAAGATATTTCATATTGTTCTCTTAATTTACATCTAATTCATTACTACGTTAAAGTGGATAGCATGTGAGTTTTCTGTTTTTAAAAATAATGTGTGCACATCTGTACTGCTAAGCAAATTAACTTCTGCCTTTTCTTGATATTTAATGCATAATCTAAATATTTACGCACACCGCTGATAGTTTTACACATGAGTAAAATTAAATAATAACTGAAATTTTAAATATTAGTGTGAATTTTAAAATGAATAAATATTGCTGACATATTGGATTAAATCTGAATTCTATGTATTCTCAAAACAACAATGCAAGAAAAAACAGAGACACTTCTTAAACAGATTGAAGGAAGTCACATGGAAACAAAGTAAATTAGAACACTTTTTAATAGAAAAAAACATTGATTCATATATTTTACAAAACTAATACATTGTAGTAAAAAAGAACTTACTTTTACATACTTGCATTTTTTAAGAGACACATGTTTACGACGAGCCAATTATTAAATGCCATCACCTCAGCTTTGGGGCAATGCAAATTATTTTTGTGATGACCACATGATAGTTTTTGGATCTTTTTGTTGCTACTTAGTGCACATAGTACATCGAATTTGGGACACCCGTATTGTTCCAAGTTGATATTCGGAATATTCAATGCATCTAGGCGTTTCTTTTCCACACAACCACCTTTGTAAGCAACTAGGTACTGAGTGGCACTCTTGGTCTGTTCGTACAATTCTAAAAGCTTAGAGTCTAAACTTTCTAAAGGAGACACACTTTCCCATGCCACGGGACAGAAAGGGAGACCACATATGTAATTTTCAACATATCGAACAGTTTTTTTATCTTTTGCACTCAGTTTATGCTTATAAGGCGATAAGTTAAAACGAATACTTGAAGCTACTTGCGATTTTATGGCGATGTATCCGTATTCACGTACTAAGAAACCCTCTTGAGTCTGAAATCCGTCAAAATCCACAATTGCACAAATATTAAACATTGCTATTGAAATGTGCTAGCTGTTCTTGGAAAAAGAATTGTAAACTAGAGGCACGAAGAACTGGACTATATACACTTACTAATCAGTGAATAACACCATACACTTACTAATCAGTAAAGTTAAAATTTATCTTAGTCTTATCTTTTGTGAGTAACTATGAGCGCATAAGTGAAGAATGTACTCAGAAAACATGTGCTTGTGATAATGCGCCAAGTAAAATTGTGTGTTGTAATGCAAGAAGATTTTAACGAAAGGATATACTTAAATGTGCATGTGATTTTTCTTTTTACTCTACCACTAGTATCTTAGACAAGTATCAGATTTTTTTTTTTAAATGACGAAGAGAAACTTTTCAACACAATCTGTACTATAATTTTACACTTAAGAGTAACAGAGCATAATATAATTTTAAGGAAAATGAGTAATCAGTATGCAAATTTGAAGCCTAAAGTTCCAAGCATGTCTATGCTCAATAAACGCCTATCTACGTTTAGAGATTGGCCACGCACAGATGTTGACATTAGGGACTTGGCCGAAAATGGATTGTATTATACGGGTGTCTCGGACGGGGTTAGGTGTTATTGGTGTGGAGGAGGGCTTGAAAATTGGCAAAAGGAGGATATAGTCAGACACGAACACATAAAGTTTTATCCAAAATGTTTGGTAGCCCAACAAGGACCGATTGTTGACCCTAGATTAAAAGGAACACCCATAGATGAAATTGTACAGGTGTTGGATGAAACAAACAATAATGCCAATGTTTTTATAAAACCTGATGTAAAACTTTACTGCTCATACAATGACAAGGACGAACGACTTTGTAAAATTTGCATGGAATCGGAAATGGATGCTACTTTACAGCCTTGCGGTCATTTGGTTACATGCATGAGATGTACGAAGAGTCTCTCAACGTGTCCTATGTGCCGAACCAATATTTTACGTAAAATTAAAACGTACATTTGTTACTAAACAGTCTATTTATTAGTACATGTAGTAGATGCAATTTCAAGTGATTTATTGAACACAGTGTGGAAGAATTGTAAAAGGGTGGTTTTGAGTTGAATGTCATGAAATTAACACTCGTACTACAGCAAAAAAGACTAATAAGGAAGTTTAAGACTTTTCTAAAAATCATAAGACTTTTATCAAGGACTTGTGGAACAAATCTTGTAGGAAAGACCTTTTTACCCCTTATAAATATATTGACTATTTTTATTATTATTTGTTTGTTCATTACATGTTAAACCTATTTACTAAAGAGGAATTGTAAAATGCCTTAAAAAAGGAGTTACTAAATGCTTTAGGAAAAATGTGTAAATGTACTTTAATGCAAGAAAAAGAACGCTTGAAATAAATATTCATCTAGCTATTATTTTTAGTACTTATCAATCATCTTGGTGTATTGTTTATTTTCTAAATTAAACCTTTCGTACTTTTAAATCTTAAAACAAAAAGAAAGGAAAAGTAACCATCCATACCACCATAGTAAACACCAAATTAAAAAAAAAACATTTTTAAAAATATTTTCTTATAATTTTTTACCTTTGCCTTTTTTTGTTGTTGAATAAACATTGTCATACAAAATTAGTATATTTGTTGTGTAGAATATTTTTTGAAAACACTGAATTGAAGAAAAAAAATCATTTATTGAAAAAAGAATCAACAGTTTATATATATTTGTAACAACATATCTTACAGGTCTTTTACATACATCTCTCTAACAGTATTGAAAATATCTGTGGTATTCAAATTCTCAAAAACATTTTCCTCCATTATTATGTAATAAAAGTTTAACAGTTTATTGCTCTGTCTTACAAAATTAATAGCAAACTCTTTCCAGTTAACAACACATAAAGCAAGGGCGAAAAATTCGCAAAAGCGTTCGTCAACGCTCATCGTCATACATTTATGTACAGATTGATTGACAATTTCATTCTTACAACCTAAACAGTCAAAAAGAATATTTATATTTTTTGACACAATATCCTTTAGGCACTTGCAGAGAGAAGCTATGACTTCTCTCCAACAATCAGATTTAATGGTATCACTGCAGTAAGGTTTGTAACTTTCACCAGGAAAACATTTTTTGATTTCCAGTTTCACATAATATGGCAACAAATACGTCAAAAGCGATATCTTCAATACATCTAACACATTGCCGTAGATTTCACACAGTTTAAAATACTGATCAGAATTCATAAACACACAGTTGGGCGAGAACTGAAAAGTATAATTTCTTTTCTGAAATACACGTTGTAAAACTAAGTGCATTTCCCCCACATCAAACACTTTAGAAAGGCAGACTTCTTTTTCTATAACTTTAACGTTGGAGGCAGTTGCAAAAGCGAAAAATGTGCTCAACTTTTGCATTAGAATGTACCATGTTTTTGGATGCAGGGAAACACAGTCCTTCGTTGGTTTCAAGACATTGTTTTCATACAAAGCAAATTTACGTATGTGGACACGTGTGGAACCGTTGAAGTTATTGATTAGCACGAATAAATAGTCTAAATAGAATAAATAGCTTGAAATTTCGGTTTATCGGTTTTTATTGTTATCAACTCTAGAATCATATAATCTCTTGGTAGATTCTAGATTTGATAATAATAAAAGTCGATAAACCGAAATTTCAAGCAAAGTTAATGCAACTCACCACTTGATTCAGTTTTTTGCAGAGATAAAGTCGTTCTACGTCATATGATTCTAGAGTTGATAACAATAAAAACCGATAAACCGAAATTTCAAGCTATTTATTCTATTTAGACTATTTATTCGTGCTAATCAATAACTTCAACGGTTCCATACGTGTCCACATACGTAAATTTGCTTTGTATGAAAACAATGTCTTGAAACCAACGAAGGACTGTGTTTCCCTGCATCCAAAAACATGGTACATTCTAATGCAAAAGTTGAGCACATTTTTCGCTTTTGCAACTGCCTCCAACGTTAAAGTTATAGAAAAAGAAGTCTGCCTTTCTAAAGTGTTTGATGTGGGGGAAATGCACTTAGTTTTACAACGTGTATTTCAGAAAAGAAATTATACTTTTCAGTTCTCGCCCAACTGTGTGTTTATGAATTCTGATCAGTATTTTAAACTGTGTGAAATCTACGGCAATGTGTTAGATGTATTGAAGATATCGCTTTTGACGTATTTGTTGCCATATTATGTGAAACTGGAAATCAAAAAATGTTTTCCTGGTGAAAGTTACAAACCTTACTGCAGTGATACCATTAAATCTGATTGTTGGAGAGAAGTCATAGCTTCTCTCTGCAAGTGCCTAAAGGATATTGTGTCAAAAAATATAAATATTCTTTTTGACTGTTTAGGTTGTAAGAATGAAATTGTCAATCAATCTGTACATAAATGTATGACGATGAGCGTTGACGAACGCTTTTGCGAATTTTTCGCCCTTGCTTTATGTGTTGTTAACTGGAAAGAGTTTGCTATTAATTTTGTAAGACAGAGCAATAAACTGTTAAACTTTTATTACATAATAATGGAGGAAAATGTTTTTGAGAATTTGAATACCACAGATATTTTCAATACTGTTAGAGAGATGTATGTAAAAGACCTGTAAGATATGTTGTTACAAATATATATAAACTGTTGATTCTTTTTTCAATAAATGATTTTTTTTCTTCAATTCAGTGTTTTCAAAAAATATTCTACACAACAAATATACTAATTTTGTATGACAATGTTTATTCAACAACAAAAAAAGGCAAAGGTAAAAAATTATAAGAAAATATTTTTAAAAATGTTTTTTTTTTTAATTTGGTGTTTACTATGGTGGTATGGATGGTTACTTTTCCTTTCTTTTTGTTTTAAGATTTAAAAGTACGAAAGGTTTAATTTAGAAAATAAACAATACACCAAGATGATTGATAAGTACTAAAAATAATAGCTAGATGAATATTTATTTCAAGCGTTCTTTTTCTTGCATTAAAGTACATTTACACATTTTTCCTAAAGCATTTAGTAACTCCTTTTTTAAGGCATTTTACAATTCCTCTTTAGTAAATAGGTTTAACATGTAATGAACAAACAAATAATAATAAAAATAGTCAATATATTTATAAGGGGTAAAAAGGTCTTTCCTACAAGATTTGTTCCACAAGTCCTTGATAAAAGTCTTATGATTTTTAGAAAAGTCTTAAACTTCCTTATTAGTCTTTTTTGCTGTAGTACGAGTGTTAATTTCATGACATTCAACTCAAAACCACCCTTTTACAATTCTTCCACACTGTGTTCAATAAATCACTTGAAATTGCATCTACTACATGTACTAATAAATAGACTGTTTAGTAACAAATGTACGTTTTAATTTTACGTAAAATATTGGTTCGGCACATAGGACACGTTGAGAGACTCTTCGTACATCTCATGCATGTAACCAAATGACCGCAAGGCTGTAAAGTAGCATCCATTTCCGATTCCATGCAAATTTTACAAAGTCGTTCGTCCTTGTCATTGTATGAGCAGTAAAGTTTTACATCAGGTTTTATAAAAACATTGGCATTATTGTTTGTTTCATCCAACACCTGTACAATTTCATCTATGGGTGTTCCTTTTAATCTAGGGTCAACAATCGGTCCTTGTTGGGCTACCAAACATTTTGGATAAAACTTTATGTGTTCGTGTCTGACTATATCCTCCTTTTGCCAATTTTCAAGCCCTCCTCCACACCAATAACACCTAACCCCGTCCGAGACACCCGTATAATACAATCCATTTTCGGCCAAGTCCCTAATGTCAACATCTGTGCGTGGCCAATCTCTAAACGTAGATAGGCGTTTATTGAGCATAGACATGCTTGGAACTTTAGGCTTCAAATTTGCATACTGATTACTCATTTTCCTTAAAATTATATTATGCTCTGTTACTCTTAAGTGTAAAATTATAGTACAGATTGTGTTGAAAAGTTTCTCTTCGTCATTTAAAAAAAAAAATCTGATACTTGTCTAAGATACTAGTGGTAGAGTAAAAAGAAAAATCACATGCACATTTAAGTATATCCTTTCGTTAAAATCTTCTTGCATTACAACACACAATTTTACTTGGCGCATTATCACAAGCACATGTTTTCTGAGTACATTCTTCACTTATGCGCTCATAGTTACTCACAAAAGATAAGACTAAGATAAATTTTAACTTTACTGATTAGTAAGTGTATGGTGTTATTCACTGATTAGTAAGTGTATATAGTCCAGTTCTTCGTGCCTCTAGTTTACAATTCTTTTTCCAAGAACAGCTAGCACATTTCAATAGCAATGTTTAATATTTGTGCAATTGTGGATTTTGACGGATTTCAGACTCAAGAGGGTTTCTTAGTACGTGAATACGGATACATCGCCATAAAATCGCAAGTAGCTTCAAGTATTCGTTTTAACTTATCGCCTTATAAGCATAAACTGAGTGCAAAAGATAAAAAAACTGTTCGATATGTTGAAAATTACATATGTGGTCTCCCTTTCTGTCCCGTGGCATGGGAAAGTGTGTCTCCTTTAGAAAGTTTAGACTCTAAGCTTTTAGAATTGTACGAACAGACCAAGAGTGCCACTCAGTACCTAGTTGCTTACAAAGGTGGTTGTGTGGAAAAGAAACGCCTAGATGCATTGAATATTCCGAATATCAACTTGGAACAATACGGGTGTCCCAAATTCGATGTACTATGTGCACTAAGTAGCAACAAAAAGATCCAAAAACTATCATGTGGTCATCACAAAAATAATTTGCATTGCCCCAAAGCTGAGGTGATGGCATTTAATAATTGGCTCGTCGTAAACATGTGTCTCTTAAAAAATGCAAGTATGTAAAAGTAAGTTCTTTTTTACTACAATGTATTAGTTTTGTAAAATATATGAATCAATGTTTTTTTCTATTAAAAAGTGTTCTAATTTACTTTGTTTCCATGTGACTTCCTTCAATCTGTTTAAGAAGTGTCTCTGTTTTTTCTTGCATTGTTGTTTTGAGAATACATAGAATTCAGATTTAATCCAATATGTCAGCAATATTTGTTCATTTTAAAATTCACACTAATATTTAAAATTTCAGTTATTATTTAATTTTACTCATGTGTAAAACTATCAGCGGTGTGCGTAAATATTTAGATTATGCATTAAATATCAAGAAAAGGCAGAAGTTAATTTGCTTAGCAGTACAGATGTGCACACATTATTTTTAAAAACAGAAAACTCACATGCTATCCACTTTAACGTAGTAATGAATTAGATGTAAATTAAGAGAACAATATGAAATATCTTGTAAAATACTTTATAGCTTCGTACAGTATTGGAATTTTGCTCTGCAATTTAAACTGCACAATATGCATAAGGTTTTCAAATAAAAGGAAGTTCATATTTAGTAAAATGTGTGGTTTGCAAAAGCATAAAAGAAAAAGGACATTTAATTTAGAACTTCAAGGACAAATGGTTTTAATAAACTATTTTTCACGACTTCAAATGTGCAAGGAAACATGGTATGGGTCTTGCAAAGTTTCAAATTAATGTATAAAATATTTTTACTCTTACATGTTTTTTAGTATTGTTTTTTTTTACTATGCATAAAACACACTTTAAGAATCAAACTTTTAAAAAATGTCTTAATTGTAAAATTAAAAATAAAAAGCAAATTGCATTTAAATGTTTGTAATAATATTTAAAGTATATATATATTTTTTCAATTGTTAAACGTTTTTTAAAAATCTTCAATGTAATAATAATATGTGTAATAGTATCTAATATATAATTAAGAGTAAAAGCATCTAATTTTTAAAAATATAAATCCTTATATTTCAACCAAAAACAGTTTGTAAATCTGTATAATAAAAATTAAATCACTAAAATTTAGGAAGATTTATTTAAAAAAAATATGCAAGGAAAGATTAATTAAAAAATAACAGTTGGTTTGGATTTTATAGCATAAATGATTTCAATACAATTACAACTTATTCAAAATGTGTACGTTCATAGTACGGGTCTTGTAAAGTTTTCAAAAGTTTACTCTTACTTAAGTGTGTACAATACTTAAAACAAAATTTCTGCATTGAAAATATGTGCTATAACATCTAATGTATAATTAATTTTTGAGTAAAAACATCTAACTTAAAAACATAAATCTTTATAGCAAAGAAAAATTTCATTTCAGATCTTGCATTTTAAAAACAATTTATAAAATTATGTAATAAAAAAGTCCTAAATACAGAATATGTGGTAAGACACGCTAAAAAATTTATTTAAAAACAACAAGATATAAGCATTTATAAAAATACTATTCAGAAAGACAAAGATAAATTGCAACGTTGTCCAAATATCGTCTAGTGTACGACACTGAGTTCTAGTTCGGGGGCACATAAGTGGTTTATCGCTGCTTTATACAAGAATTTTACGAAACGTTAAGTTTATTCTAGGCCTTAATGCATTACCACGGGGCAAGCTGTGAAACCAAAATTGGTTTGTTGGATACTTCATCACAAGTAAGCTTCCATTTTCCAGAACAATTTTTAGAGAATTGTAGTTCTTTCTAGAAAACACAAATTGCCTTTTCTGTCCAAATGAAACAGACGCTATGGGTGCATTAAGATCCAAGTCCTTCTCATTGTCTTTATGGGCACCTATACAGTCCTTACCATCTTTATAACGGTTCACCAACACAAAATTAAATCTTGTGCCAATTATTCGTTCCACTTCTGCCTTTATTTCCAATAGTAAAGGAGACCAAGGCTTGGCTGCAATACAAGATCCGCTAAAGGCATAGCTTATTCCTACGTCTCCGTATGCTACAAGTTGCCGAGGCACAGTACATTTTTTACCATAAATTTCAATAGTAGTTTCCTCTTTCTTTAAGTACGTTAATTCGTTTTCCAATCGACAAAAATATGCCCAGCCTTCACGATCTGTAAACAGTTTACCATACTCATAACATAAAGAATCTTTACAATATTTCTGCAAACACAGTTCTTTGTCTGCACGCATTTTCTTTGCAGGTCTAATGTCCTTAGAATCCATGATTTATTTAAAAACAGTAAAAAAGGGCAGAAAAACCCCAAAACAAGATGCAAAGTAATTCAAAGACCCAAGATGCTCCAACTATGCTTTAAAAAGTCTCTTATTATCAAATAGTTTCTATCGTTATCTGCGACTCGGTGTTTAACTCCGTTCCTTCTGTTATCTTAATTAACTTACACGTGCAAAAACAAACCTTAGTCATATTCTCACAAGTTCCAGAGGCTTCTAATAATATCAATCTTATACGGTTCCTTGCCATCGCTTATAATATGTATACTATAAATCTTTGGTTAGTTACTTCTTATTTACCTAAAAATGTAATGTTTCATACACCGTTATGCCTGTGTGTCCTATTCATATCTCAAAGTCCTCCCCTCAAATTGTAATAATAATAATTTTCCCTACAAAACATTCACATTTTCTTCAAGCTCATGTTGTATATAAATTCATTAAAATATAAAAAAGGTTTCCGTATTATAAATTCTATCTTACATGTAGTGTTCATACGCTTAAAATCTTCGCATATATTGGTTGGCCTCAATTACTTATGTTCCGAGTTCCAACGTTAGAGTATTAAGATAATCCCTTCGTCACTATTTCATAGCTAAAACCCCTATAGAAAGTTCCAGTTCGGGCATGTCATATGTGATTCATTGGCATGATGTAGTTTCATTTGCTTTTCTCACAATCAGAAAAACAACACCATTCTCCTAAATAGCAATGCGTTTAAAAGCTTTCTCATTTACTTAAGCTTGTATCCTATCGGTGACTACGTGTTTAACTCCTTCTGTTATCTTAATTAACCTACACATAAATCCTTAGTCATATTGTCACAAGTTCCAGAGTCTTCTATATTCTGATACTTTTCCTGTCATTACATACAATTCGCATACTTTAAAATCTTGGTAATAAACTTGTTATATAGCTAAGGTTTATAAATTCAACTTTATTTGTTTTTATATTCATATTCATTCTTCATAAGGGCACTATTCTCAAGGGAAAAAAAACACATACTTTCACTCTCTTAAGCTGTAAATTCACGAGTTAGTATTCTATATGTATTATACAAAGTAGGTGATCGTGGTCGAACGGTTAAAGTGCTTGTGTAAAACGGGCGGCCGCGATTACCTTTTGATGAGTTCAAATCCACCCTCATAATTTTCTTTTAAAAACAAAAAAAAATTCTCCATTTAATTCTAAAGTATCACGCTACAAGTCTACAGCTAGAAAATAAATCCTTTTGTTACTTCTCCCGCCACTAGATGGCTGCACCTGCCTTTTAATAGAATTATTAAACCCCACCACAATTGTTCAAACCATTTTCTAAAAATAGCACATTCCCAGAATTAATGACAAGAATAAATTCGTTCCTTAGATTAACTTCTTTTAAAATCACTAGATGGCACCACCAGTCCAACACACTTACAACTAACTGCAAAATAAAAATTAATTATTCATCAAATAAAACCAAGTCCCATAACGCATTCCTAGTATTAAGAAAAAAAGCAAACACTACATTAATTCACCACCCAAAGCTAACTCTCTTACAGCCTAACGGCTAGCGCACTGCACTACAGATCCCATGGTCCCCAGTTCGAATCCACGAAATTCCTTTTTAATTCAAAATAATAGGGTTTCTCATTCCCCCACCAGATGGAGCTATAACTGATTCATTACCATGGCAACACAACAACGCCATCTTTACAATGACGTCACCACCTCAAAGCCCCCTTATCAGCAATCCTCCCCCAACTCCTTATCAGCAGTCAACTCCTTATCAAACGGCGGCCATCTTGGAAAAGGCGCTCAAGTGACCCATATACTACTCACACTTCATAGAAGTCTATAAATTTAATCATTTGATACTTGGTCAACATGTTATCTACAAAATAAATTTTGTTGTGATATCTCTTGTCTTTCTTGGTGTTGCAATTTGGGTGGCCAGCAGTGTATATAGTATTCGATGAAATCACGTCTTTTTCTATATCTCAATGTTTGAAAAATATTCTATTCGCAGAACTATTGGGCTTACGGATTTTGTTAACTCAAGATGAATTTTAGTGATTATAATATTGAAAATCATTAATTAATTTTAAAAGGAAATGACATTTTTGAAATTTACGGTTCACAAATATTAATTGTAGTTTCGAATGATTATTAGATGATAAAATGACTACATTATTTATATTTCTAATCCTAATGTTCCATTTTGATGAAGAATTTACGTAATAGACGATAACTACTATTGTATAATATTATGCATTATAAGTTGCTATAAATTTAATGCGTTGCTTATCTTCAAATACATACATTCTGCAAACTGTAGTGTAGTAAGATATTTCAGTCATATAGTAAACACAAATCATCGAAATTCTAAATAAATAGGTGCAATACATGTATTCCATAAATAAATTGTAATAATTTATGTAAATTGGTATAGTATATAGTAACAAATATTATTAAAATTCTGTAAATAATAGGTTAGATTCTTCTAACTTCTTTGGGTATTTCTTCCGTGTCAGTCCGTAAACACTTTTATTGTGTGTTTATCCGTTTGAAACAATGATTGGTGCAGCTCGGTCAAACCTGGCTCCTAAATAAAAATAAGCAATCATCCTTAAATAAGAGGGAAAGTCAAAAATTATCCACAATTGATTTTTTTTTCAATCAATTTACACAAATGTAGGGGTTTAACAAGCTCGTCATTTTTCTAGTCTCCTTCCTTTTCGATGCTCTTGTTCCAGCGGTCCACAGGCTTGGGTATTCCCTCCTTTTCAGTTGGTTGCTCAACCATTTATGCACCGCTTCCCACCCTTCTTTGTCCGTCTAATCTGCAGAGAACACGCCACATTGTCGATGGTAAATCGCCGGTTTGCAAGTACCATTTCTCGAGCTTGCTGAATCTTCTCGTCAATGGTGGAGGTTGACGGGCGTCCTGCTCCTTCGTGCATCACGCTTGTCCGTCCTCTTTTAAGCTTCTCGTTCCACTCATACTCACTTCTAGGTGGTAGAGCACTGTCCCGTATCTTGTTGTAAGCCTCCGATGAATTTCAGTCCCTCGCACACCTTCCGACCATAGAATTGGGATGAGTGCTCTTTATTCCTCCTTGATGCACACTGCTGGTGGATCTGCCATGCTTATACTGAAGCAGAATCAAGAAAAACGATGCTATCAAGGATGCGACGAAAAATGACTATCAACTTCAAAAAAATCAACCGTCGCATGACGCGCATAAACTAATAACCGAAATTCTGCTACACCAAAAAAAGTACGTTTTTTGTCACTGATAAAAATTGCTATAAATTTGATTGACTTACAAAAATATAGTACTAATTGCCTACACTTTTTGCTCTGAATGGTTTTGAAACAATTTATGTAGTAAAAACGATACTCAAAATTATTTATACGGGTATTTGAATTTAAATGTGAACACATCTGTCAAAAGTTCAAAATTAAACCATTAAAATGAAATGAATCTTGAAATTTTAAAACCGTTTCACCATTCATAAGACACCAATCCCATTCTTGCGACACGGTAAAACACTTCTAGATTCTTAAATTTTGAATTTTTGAGAATCTGACGCGACTAATTAACATCAAACGCTAAAACTCAGGAGGAAATTTAGTTTGGTAGTATTTTTTGGGGGATGGGTAATGCCTTCAATATATTACATCCAATATCATCCACCTAAAATCTGAACATATCATATCCCAGTTATAGCTTCCCCATACTCACAAACACCTGTCCCTGCATCTAATTACTACCTGGGCAATATATATATATATGGGTGCGGGCTTCCACTAAACCACTTAACATAATTGAGAATTCCTCGTGTAGTACCTGGGTTCAAGCATCGCCGAGTCGTCAGATCATGACATTACGTGTACCTGGATGTAATATGCTCCCATTCAAACGTACCCAATAGCTGTTAAGAGGGCATTGATATATCCCAATAGTCAGGTATATTCCATATCTTATCAGTCATGTCTATATCATTTAAGCTAGTCTATCCTGCTCTAGAACTTGTATAGCACTCATAGCAGATGGAGAATTTCAAGACGACTGAGCTACTATATTTGGAGCACTTATTTCTATTTGTACTAGAAGACGAGCATAAAATCTACGGTCAAGATTTTTAATTGTTTATTTCTGTTAACCTCTGGTGGTTTACCTTCACGTCGAAAACCACCCTGTAACGGCCAAACTGATGTAAAAAAACCCGCTCCTAAATCACCAGTTTTAGGTAAGAAATGATTTGCCTTTTCTCTATTTGTACATTCATTCCTCTTGGAGTAATGGGGCTATTTCGCCTTTCGCTATCTTGTGATTAGCAAAATTGACCAGATCTGGACGAGATATCTCGTCGAAACCACCCTATAGCAACCAGACTGACTGCAAAAAAAACGTTCCAAACTATCACCTGTTTTAGGCAAGAAACAATTTGTTTTTCTGCTTTTGTACCTTCATTCCTCTTGGAGTACGTAGTAGGTCTTTTATATCTCGATATCTCGTCAGTAGCAAACTTGACCAGATCTTGGACGAGATATCTCGTCGAAACCACTTGGAGGGTTAATGGCAGTGTATATACTCGCATATCGGCGTTATTTAAATTAATTTATAAAGTCGCCTCATGGGCACACCTTCTTTAGGAGTGTACGGGCTTCACAAACTCAAGGTACTCTAGTGATATTTTCTTTTCCTATGGGGTTTACTGGCTCGTGGGTCGTGACCCCTAGGAATACCCAAGGGACGTAAACACATGGGTCGTGACCCCCAGGAATACCCAAGCAATCTTTCTCTTCTCTCTTCCCTTTTCCTTTCTTTTTTACAATAACGTGACGTTATCTGTCTTGTGTTTGGATTGTATGTATGTCCATTTACTTGACGTTGTTTGGCGCAGCATGGCCAAATCCCTTGCCCCCTAAAACCCCAAATCAACCACCCATAGCTTTGGATACACTGGTGTTCAATCCGTTCTACTTTGAATTGCGTTTTATGGCACAAGGATCATATTTAGCCAGAATATGCCAAGAAACGTTAAGTAAATGGTTGATTGGTTTTAGTTTTATGGCACAAGGATCATATTTAGCCAGAATATGCCAAGAAATGTTAAGTAAATGGTTGATTGGTTTTAGTTTTATGGCACAAGGATCATATTTAGCCAGAATATGCCAAGAAACGTTAAGTAAATGGTTGATTGGTTTTAGTTTTATGGCACAAGGATCATATTTAGCCAGAATATGCCAAGAAATGTTAAGTAAATGGTTGATTGGTTTTAGTTTTATGGCACAAGGATCATATTTAGCCAGAATATGCCAAGAAATGTTAAGTAAATGGTTGATTGGTTTTAGTTTTATGGCACAAGGATCATATTTAGCCAGAATATGCCAAGAAACGTTAAGTAAATGGTTGATTGGTTTTAGGTTTATGGCACAAGTGCCATAGTTGTTCAAGCTGTACCAAAAATAAATGGATGTACACACGCAGGAAAACGTTGTGTGTACATCCATTTACTTGATGTTCTTTGCCCCAGTTTATCCAATTATGGCCCTGGAATCAAAACCCAACCAACCAGAAAGCATTTAAATTCATTCATTAAAGTTTTACCATCTAAAACAAGTCAACTTAATATTGAACAGAACATGAGATTTGGGGCTATAGTCCAGTTCTGATGAGCGCATTCGATGCACACGGTTCTATTCGCTCAATTAGGGGCAGGTTAAACCTAAACAATGCGTTCTCACAATTAGCGTCCTTAGCGCGGATTTCTGGCTTCGTTAAATACCGGAAGCGATAGCAACGATTACGTATTGGCGAAACAAGTAATCGTCTTTGGTGATCAATCGTACTGTAAAACAATAAATGAATTTAACTGCCCCCTGATTGCTTTTGCATTTATTAGTGCAAATTGGTGTGGCTGGTTTCTTGTGTCGCAAGGCAACTCTCTTAAGATGTGAAGACATTACGTTCACGTCATCGCACCGTGGTTCACATTTACGTGGCGTGGTCCTTGGATCTTTCACTTCGGGTTTCATCCCGGACCTTCACCAATAGCCCGTTGTGTTACTCCAGTTCGACGTTAAGTAAAATATCTACCTACCATTACGTTCAACAAGTGTGGCAGGTTCGATTCCTCCATCAGTGTATTTCTCTCTACTGTGTCAGTAAAACTTTCCTTGTGTTTATGACCCTCAGGGGAACATCTCTTTTACGTGTGTACAGGCTTCACGAACCCGAAATACTCTAGCGATCTTTCCTTTTGCCGTGGGGTTTACTGTCTTTAGTAAACATGGGTGTCGCGCTGCCGGGTAGGTAGGAATTTTAATTAACGTCGCACTGAAGCGACAACGGGCCATTGGCGACGTTCAAGGATCCGTCCCCAAGGGAAAGATTCGAGGACAACTCCACGTAATTTTGAACCATGGCCAAATGACGAGGTCACACCTGAGCCGACACTCCACTCTCCAAGTCAGGCTCCTGGGATACCAAAACTATCTTTTTCTCCCTTCATTCCACTACTCTTCCCCAAACCTTTACCCCTTCCACGATCTATTTTACTTCAAGTGCGCAAGTATTGTGTTTGGCACAGTTTGGCCAAATGCGGCCCTTGCTCCTAAACCCCCAAAACAATCAAGCAAAGCTATAGATTGCACGCTATTTATGTTCTGGCACGTTTAATGTGAGTATCGAAGTGATGAAGGTGGAAGGTACCTATTTTGATTTGAATGTTTACAGGGGTAAATGTGATTCTGGTGATATAGAATTTATGACACTGCAATACCATAGCAGCTTGTAAGCTGCCATCGTCGACAAGGTGTATGTAAATACTAGAACATTTTATATTAATTTTGACTTTAAAAATCCAGTTTTTTCACAATAGATCATTGGTTTCTGCTTAAACTCATTTTAGTATGAAAAATTCTGATTAAGCTACTCATTAATTAGAAATAATTAGCATGTTTTTGAACAGTGATATCTCAAATTCTAATGTGTTCAGAAAGACAATTCCTGTTGGAAATTATTACTAATATTATTCTTTATGTTTTGACCCTCCATCAAGTTGCTAGAAGGAATACGTTCTTTTTTACAATCTTTTTCATGAGGGAAGTCTAAAAAATCAAGATTTTTACAGGAATTTCAACATTTAAAAATCAACTAAAAATTCATTTCTTAACCAATAACTTCGACTGAGGGTCAAAACATCTATTGCATTATATAGATTATAATGACACAGAAGTAATTATAATAGATCAATTTATTGTTGAGTTATCACTGTTCGAAAGAAGCATTCCATAGAAAAAAATATTTCTTCAGAAATCGAGTTTAAAATTTTGGAAACGTGTTTGTCTGTAGTGACAAACGCATAACCCAAACCCTTGTAAGGTAAAACTATTTCGAATATTTACAAGATCTTGGTATCGTTTGAAAGCTAAGGGGTTGACAATATTTTGAATTATTAAAAAATAAATCTTTTGAATGGTGAAGTTTCGTAAGTTATTTTATTTGTATGAAGGTTGACATCACACACAACACTAGTCGGTAAAAAAGTTCCTTCATCAACCAGATGAGGATTTTTTCTTTTGATTCGTATGTTAGAAGAAAAATCAACTTTTGATTAGATAGTTAGGTAAATCTCACCTCTTTTTTCGGTCTTTCCTCGACTGGAAATATACAATTGCCCCTTTTTCAGTTATAAAAATTTGTACACATCAACAAACTAAGGAATAAACGAAACTATTAAAAACATGTAGCATTCCTAGAAACATTGCTAGTTACCGCTATTTGAATGAAAATATGTATGAGCTGAATAGTGTCAACAAGAAATATGGAAGGTACAGTAAAGAACGTTCAAAATATTTTTAATAAGTGTCATAGTGAAAAGGACACACATATTCCATTTACTGGCACTACAGAACAAGATATTTACAAATAAAATATGAAAACTAACCAGTAAAAATTGTTTTCAATAAACACATATACCACAAGCGAAAAACTAACATCCTTCTTTATTAAACAGGTGGCGACAACTCTACGCCATGCAAGGATCGGTAAAATATAACCGAACCATTTTTATTCCAATTTTAAGCGACAGACACAGCACCGTGTCATTTTTCAAATATCTTTCTTGATATACATATATATGAACAATCTACACAGGACGTACTTCTGACAGTATCTTCCCCGTCCAGTACTCTTGACAGTTTGACAAGCAATATCGCTTGACAAGGAATGATACAGGGTGGGTAGGATAGTGTGTATTTATCAAACAATGTGTTTTATACAGAGAATGTGTTTTTTTTGCGAGGCATTTATTTAAAGTCCCTCCTCCTCGATTCTCGAATGGTATGTTTTTAAAAAACTGCGTTTTCATTTGTAGGATGTAGTGTAGTGTGTTTGGGTGGGATGTGATTTATTTACGCTCTGGTGAAAATGCCATTTATCAGTTTTGAAAGAGGTTGTGGAATAATAAGGCAAGTCAGTCGTAGGATTTCGTAGTTGATAGTTCAAGTGAGTCGTAGTTCGTAGGATTTCAGGTTGATGGATATTGAATAGACCTTGAGATTGCATGAGTTTAGAAGTCTAATTAACCTTCATGGTGGATGTCTCGATGATGTTTCTTGCTATAAGCAAAACTGACCAAATCTTTATGGACGACATATTTGGTCATTAGAAGAAAAATTACCAGATCTTGATATCGTCATCATGGAATAGACGTCAATATCTTGATGAAGAGATCTCGTCATTAACAAAATCGGTCAAATCTTGATGGACAGGATATCTAGTCGAAACCACTTGGAGGGTTAAGCAATTCGATTCATTGGGAGTATATTAACAGTGTTTCAATCAGCGTAAAGGAACAATTACTAAAACAGTAGAGCAAACGGAAGACAAGGTGTGAAGCTAATACAGATTGTCCTGTGCATTTGCATTTTTAAGTTCCTCCTCCTCAATTCTTGAATGGTACGTTTTTAAAAAATGCAGTTTTCATTTGTAGGGGGTAGTGTAGTGGTGTTTGGGTAGGATGTGATTCATTTACGCTCTTGTGAAAATGCCATTTATCAGTTTTGACAGGTTGTGGAATAATAAGGCAAGTCTGGGTGTTGGATTTCAATTTGTTGACTACCTTAGAGATGGATATGCTTTGTAGGATATTGCTTAAGTTTAGGAAAGACTAGTTCAGCAATTGGATTCATTGGGGGTATAGAAATATACAATGTTTCAATCAGTGTAGAGAGAACAATTACTAAGACAGTACCTCAAACGGGAATCAAGTCTTGCAGCTAATGCAATTTGACCTGCGCAGCTGCTCTTAAGTTTCTTCTCTTTTGAATCCGTTTTCAAGAAGAGTTTTCATTTGTATGGTGTTAAGCGGTGTGTTTGGGTGGGATGTGATTTATTTATGCTCTGATGAAAATACCATTTGTCAGTTTGAAAGAGGCTGTGGAATAATATGGCAAGTCAGATCGTTGGATTCCAGGTCGATGGCTACCTTAGAGTTAGGATACTTCATAGTAGATTAAACAAGCCCATGAGTCCAGTAAATATATTGGTACAAAAGCATCCAAACTGCATCACTCGGTTTATACAAAACAGTTGTTGACGTTGTACAGAAAATTTGAAAGATGAGGCTTGCTAGTCTCTATTGCAGTTTGACTCATATAACCAAGACTTATAAATAAGATCCCAAAGCTGTAGGGTGAATGCTCCTGTACATGTTGAACTTGAAACCAGGAGCTTAGTAAGGTTTAAATCTCAGAAGACAGTTTGCTTAACAGTCAGAACGAATGGTTTATGAAGGAAGAGTAAACCTACAGTAGTAAATTAGGAAGACGGGTTCTCATTCGAGGGTGAAATGCTTTACAAGGACATTAAACTTCAGCGACAAAGGGGTGCTTACTCATATTATGCACAGATAAGTCAACTAACCAAAGCCATGAACAAACATAATTCAGCGAGGTTTGACGAGGGATGAGGGTCTGAATTTGGTTTTCGTGATATTAATACTTATATATGTATCGAATCTAATTATTCATTATTTTTCACGCGTTATGAGATTGTTTGAAAACTTTAGTTAAGTCAAGTGCTGTTTTGGTTCATAGCAATTGGTTAGGTTAATTGAAAAATCCGTCAACCTTATAACACTTGTATCTATTTCAAATTGTTACGTCACAGTTTGGAGATTTTAGTTTTTTTAAAGAAAAAATATATTTTCATCCAATCTCTCTTTATGGCTTTTTTCCTTACAGTATTTTATTTCTAACGGCTCATATTTTTTTAAAAAACACTTTCATTAAGGAAAGTGCTTTTTCATATCTATAAGCTATTTTTTCAGTCTTCCATGCAAACAAGTGATTTTGTTTAAATATTTTTCAACATGTGAGCAAATATTATGATTTTATGTGAGGCAAAATTTTAAAACTGAAATTTAACACGTTTTTTGGTTAGATTCAAGAACACGGTAGCATCGTTAATTGACTATAATTTTGGAACATGGTAACCCATATCAGGCATATATAAGTAGCCATTTAACAACAAAACTGTTAGTCTCCAATTTGGCGAAGTGCTGGTACCGTGTTCATTAATTTTGTTATTGTATTTTATATGGTGTATCGTTCATTTCCATTTTAGTTTATATGTTACCGTTAAAGCTCGAAAGCCGTTAATGCGCACATTACCTAGCTAATCTGCAGATTAGCCGATTTGTTCCGTTAAATTGCGGAATCATCTACAAAATAAGAGTTTTCCGCACTTTACCTAGGTAATGTGAACATTAACTGCTTTCGAATCGTTAAAGTCCAAAAGTTTGTTTCTCTAATTTCCTTCCCCTCTTTCCTTTCTCCTTCCGCTTCCGCTTTCTAAAGCTTGTGTCGCCGGCGGTAATGTGCAGATTATCTAGGTGATCTGCAGATGACCTAGGTAATTTGAGAAATTAAACAATTTTCCGCACTTTAACGGATCGGCGTAGTTAATCTGCACATTACCTAGGTAATCTTCAGATTACCTGATTTCCGTACTTTAGCAGTAACATACATAAAATGGCAACGAATGATAGGCTCCAGTACCGTTAACCCTCCAAGCGTTTTCGACGAGATATATCGGCCATCAAGATCTGATCGATTTTTCTAATGACGATAAATCCCCTCAAGATATTCCCGACTTTTTTATTTTGACGTGATCAAGATCAAGTCCATTGACAAAATATATATTCAGACATTCCGCCAGGGGAGACCCCGCGCCTATTCATGTGAGGATTTACCGGTTTAGTAGTCTCACTTTGGAGTTTATTAATTTTTTTATTTCAGAGTCACTGTTCTGTTTACTTGACGGTCAGTTGATGGTCATACGGTAACTAAATTTATGTCGTTGCTATAAAATCCTGGCCTCGGGATTGCAGGATATCTATGATTTTGCAAATGTTTTCTCTTAATTTCCTATGCTTTAGTGCTAGGTTTAGCCATCCTGAGGTGGGTCTTGGTGATGGGCATCGCAGGTGGAGTGATCTTGTGAGAGGACATTCCAAGGCATAATGCATTGAAGTTCCCTCTATACCACAGGAGCATTGGTTGGTCTGAGATAAACCGAATCTGTGGAGATAGCTAGGGAATGGGCCATGACCCGTTATAAACTGCAAGAGACGTCTATCTTTGATGCGGGTATCCATGGAGACATTTGGGAAGAGATCGTATGTTGAGCGGCCTGTGTCGTCTGTGTTCCATTCTAGCTGCCACAGTTGAAGAATGTGGTCTCTCGTGAGACTCTTGAAGTGTGAGGCTGGAAGCGCTATTTATTTATCCTCTGGAGCATCTTTGTTGCCGCTTCCCTGGCAAGACTGTCTGCTTTTTCATTACCCTAGTGTCCAACGTGAGCCTTAATCCATCGTAGTTCTAATGCTGGCTTCTTGTGGGGGAGGTTCTGGATTTGTTTGATGAGGGGATTTCTGGACGTTGGGTTACGGAGAGCTTTTAAAACTGCTTGGCTGTCTGAGAAGACTGTTGCTTTTTCAGGAGCCAATCTAACTGCTTCTCTGATTGCAACCGACTCCGCTTGGAACACACTGTTGTTAATTTGTAAACTAGTTGACCAGGTTTTTGTTAATGCTCCTTCTTCGTAGAGGCAATAAGCTGATCCCACGCCCGACTCCGTCTTGGAACCATCTGTGTAGATGGAAATGGGGGATGGGATGTATAGAGTGTCAATGGAGATTTTTGCTTCTTTGTTTTGTATAGATGGTTGTTCTCGACCAGGTTTCTTGTCTTTAGCAAAACTGACCAGATCGTGATGAACGAGATATCTCGTCCATCAAGTACGAAAAAACTTGCCAGATCTTGGTCTCGACATGATCAAATACATCGGCAATATCTTGATGACGAGATATCTTGTCATAGAAATTGATCAGATCTCGATGGACGAGATATCTCGTCGAAACCACTTGGAGGGTTAAAAGCTATCCAAAAAATCGTAATCACGAATGAAAAGTATTACACTTCGCATCCGAACAAGTTTGCAAAATAAGAAAGAAATCTGTAAAAGTTATGGCAGCATGACTGGAATTCTGGAAATAATAATCTGCATTGAATCCAGCCCATTATTTCCCTTCCAACTTCTCAACCATATCGTCGAATAGACGAAATTTTAACAAGACTTCGCATCGGACACACGTTTCACGCAGACATCTTTTACTAGGAGAGAATGCCCCTGTGTGTGGCTGGTGTGTGATTCCTTATACCATCCATCATATTTTAGTTGAATCTCCTATTTTTAATCATCATCGCAGAAACGTTTTTAGTTCTAATTTAACATTGTGGGACTTGTTTGGGGAAAATCCCCATTCAAACATTTTAAAATTTTTACATGCTATTGGCTTTTTAAACTATATATAGATTTTACTTTATCATGTTACTTGCATCATAAAATACATCGTGTATATATTCACAGTATCAATTGTATATTGCGTTGTTGGGCAACGTGTTTTAAACTATCATCTCTTTGAATGTATATTTAATACAAATTAATTACTCATTCATTATCTTTCAATATTGGTCTGGTGGTAATTATATCTTGAAATCTATTTTTATCCTGCATTTGGAGCAGCTTATCCATTTTTGGATCACGCCATAAAACCCAAAACACCCAACCTGTAAAAGTTATTGGAAAACGCAATTGAGATGACATTTCTCATGCAGATAAATTTCCACTAGTCCAATTTCTCATAAAACCCCCTAAATCCAAATGCGCCACGTCATTAGCGTACTCCCTGCACGTGAAATCCCAGGGGGTATAAAAGGGAAAACGTTACGTGAAGAAGTAGCCAAGCGATAAACGTACAATTTCTGTATCCCGTTTGGCATCACGAAATCCAGTCAAGTGACACGTTCGTTAGGTTTTCCGATCACGCTGGATTTCTCTCCCCGATGTGACGTGACTTTTCATCCGCATGGAATGGAGGAATTCTCCGACAGACGGAATGTCACATCGTTTGACCTCTGCGATGTCTGACGTCCATGTCGCGCTTTTCTTGGGTTTGATGGGTGAACTGGGTTTGGGACATGGGTATTGTGATGTTGAAAAGCTTTATTCAGAGCGTGTGTCATGGAAAAAGCGTTACCGCTTTCCCTAATTTTCAAGTGTGATATAAATATGTTTCTGTCTTTAGATTATTTATTCTTTATAAATATGCTTGGAATATAAGATGGGTCAAATGGCCACATCCGAATGCTGTATACCTGCTTGCACCATGTAGTACTGCAGATGCTGTACTGTAGGTGTCATGTGTGCCATGCAGTACAATAGATTCTGTACATGTCATGAAATATTGCATATTCCGTAATCTTACATGTAATACTGTAAATATCATACATGTCATGAGTACTTACTGCAAATGTCATACATGCCATGCAGAACTGTAGATGTCATACGCATATTATGTAGTACAGTAGATGCCATACACATGTCATGTGGTATACAAAGTAGTACCATACATGTCATCTAGTACAATGGATACATACATGCCGTCTAGTACAATGGATACCATACATGCCGTCTAGTACAATAAATACAATAAATGTAATCTAGTGCATATGATGGTATCGTACATGTAATCTAGCACATATGATGGTATCGTGCATGTCATTTAGTACATATGATGGCATAATGCATGTCATCTAGTACATATGATAGTATAATAAACTCCATATAGTACATGATATACTAGTATCATACATAGATCCCTGGTATGCATACTTATTATGCCGTCATGGGATTTTCTAAAGAGGAACTGTGTCTAGATTATGTCTTTCAATGTTGAACATGATTTATTTTCTCTTTTTCTACTTTACCTTTGGTTATGCGCTTCAAACGATAGAAAAACACTTCATTTTCAGAATATACTTGCAATGTCAAACAATTCAGCAACATTATACAGTGCCTTTTTTTAATACCTGCCTTTTTGTGATGAAAGTTTGAAGATATCGTCAGTTTCAAATGTTTGTGTTTCATATTTTGGGAGTTTGAAAAGTGAACCAGTTCACTCGAAAAACAAGCCGTTGCTGTAGATCAGAATTCATTACAAAAGCATTTACAGGAATTCCAAAAAGAAAGACAATACCCGCTTTATCTGAAGGATTTTTCTGCACCATTTCCGACCATTTTCTAAAATGTTTTACTTGACCGTATATCGCCCTTGCGGCATAAACAACCCCAAAAAACAACTCAAATTTTTTACCCCAATACGGAAAGTAGGAATCAATTGAATTCCCCAGATACCTTTAGAGCTATGTGAAACGAGACTTCGGCTGAAAGTCCATTAAAGTGAAAAGTCCTGACAAGATAGAGCCATGGTATGAATGCTTTATCTACTGCAATAGAATTTTCTAAAGGAGGATAGACTAGATTATCCCTTCAAGTGTTGCACTGTAATTGCCTTTTTCTTTTAGGTATATGTGCGCTTGCGATAGAATAACATTAAAAAAATTCTTCAAATGGTTGATTGGGTTGCGTTTTTACGCGCTTAGGCCATAATTTGGCCAAGCTACACCAAACACAAGACATGCAACGTTAACCCTACAAGGGGTTTCGACAAGATTCAATATCTCGTCAATTTTCCTAATTTTCGTATGGTTTATTACTGCCTATTACCAAGGGAAAATGAAGATACAAGTACGAAAAGCAATGCCTAGAACTGGTAACAGTTCGGAACAGATTCTTGCATCAGAGGTTAGTCGTCACTACTGGGTGGTTTTTGACGCGAAGATTAACCACCAGGAGGGTTAGTGGACATACCCGCACAAGAAAAAATTTTGTGACACGAAGAGAGAAATACACAAAAGATAAGTTACAGGAATCATACTTGCTCAAATACAACTCACAGATTGGAGATGGTATGACAATTCCTCAGAACTTCTATACACAGCCTTATTGTTCCCATGTGTTTTTACTACATGGAGTAATAAAAATTCAGAAACATCTCCAGCAAATCGTCGCAGGTCCAAATTCGTTACTGACTTTTACAGCAATTCCCGACAGGAAAAGAAAACACACTTTATCTGCGAACGGTTTTACTGCATTCTAACCGTTTACTGAACCATTTCCCTTTCTCAAAACTTTTCAGCCCCTTACGGAATGCATCAAAGACTCGTATTTCTAATATAATACGGCTATCTGCTGCACTCACGCAGCAGATAGCCGTGTCTTCCCTGTTCCCTTCTACACAGCCTTATTGTTCCCTCTTTCTCTTTCAACTTTCCAGTCCCGTGCGTAATTCGTATAGGACTGTCGAATTCCCTAGATAGAAGTCGTTAGTGCTATAGATAGCCGTCTTTGCCCTGTTCCCTTCTTCAAAACCTTATTGTTCTCTCTTTCCCTTTAAATTTTCCAGCCCCGTGAGGAGTGCATGCAGAACTGCCAAATTCCCTTGATAGAAGTCGTGAGTGCAGTTAGATAGGGCTGTATTTTTCCTGTTTCCTTCTATATACAGTCTTATTGTTCCCTCTTTCTCAAAACTTTCCAACCCCGTGCGGAATGCATACAGGATTGTCGAAATCCCTAGATAAAAGTCAGTCGATAGCCGTCTTTACCCTGTTCTCTACTAGACAGTCTTATTGTTCCCGTGTGATTTTACTCCATGGCGTAATGAAAATTTGGAAACATGTCTAGCAACAGTTCGGGCACAAAATACGCCATCGTCGCAAGTCCAAATTCATTACTCGGACTTTTACAGCCCCTTCCCCCGATTCCGTCAGGAAAGACAATACCCCGCTTTATCTGCGAACGGTTTTACTGCAGTTATAGCATCCCCCCGTTTACTGAGCCATTTCCCTCTTTCTCTCAAAACTTTTCAGCCCCGTACGGAATGCATCCAGGACTGTCGAATTCCCTAGATAACTCTAGAATAGCAAGTGCTGCAGGAAGCCGTCGGCTGTTAGGTCAATAAAAACTTTGCTGCCCCGACAATAAAGCAGGCGGGCAAAAACGGATAAAAATGACGAACATTAGATGCGAGGGGCTCCCGTTTTTCCCCGGAAAAGTGGGAGAGAGGCGTACCCCGGACAGATTTGAAGGGGAAGTCCCCAGAGATGTTCAAGAGGGATGTTTGTCCGATGTTCCAGAATTTCGGAAATAACAATGGAACAATAGTTTTCCATTGGAATAAACGTGTTATTCGTATGGAGGGAACGGGGAGAGTTTTCGTGCTTTGGAGGCATTTGTCTTGGAATGTGGAAGCTTGTTAGAATTCTTCAAGAAATTTTCCAGTTTTATTTTTCGAATAACTAATAAACATTTAGTTGACGCTATTTGGAATGTATGTTTACAATATCTTAGAGATAAATGTTCGTTGCGTTAATTATTGCGCCATGTATGTAATGATCAAAATCTTTGCAAATATCCTTTTTAGTTTGGCTAAATTATCGATACAAATATTTCTTTTGTCACCAACTTTACCATACTCATATTTATTTAAATAAAAGCAACCTCACCAAATTTGCTTTGTACTTAAATCTCCGAGTCTTTTCGACGAGATAACTTGGCCATCATGATCTAATTCTACTAAAGACGAGGTGTCTAATCATCACGCTATTGCTGATTTCCTTGGTTATACAAATACATCAGTTATTTGAGATTTAAGAATAATCTGTATAATCTTTACTGTAAACACTCATCTGACCGTACTTATAAGGTGTTGTCTTCGTCATCTGACCATGGTTCAAAATTAGGATACGTTGTCCCCTTGATTGTTTCTGAATTGTCGCCAATAGCCGGTTTGGTTGCTCCGGTGAGACGTAAATTCAATTACCTATGTATCAATAGTTTCTACGTTGGCGTGGAAGTTGGGAGAGTGGGGTTGACTTCGTCATCGGACCCTGGTTCAAAATTACGAGGTGTTGTCCTCGATCTTTCCCTTCGGGACTCCTCCCGGACCGTCGCCAATAGTCCATTGGGTTGTTTAAGAGTGATACAAATTCAACTATACCTAGCTACATACCAATAATTTTTACCACGGTAGTATTGTGTGGTACTTCGTAGAGGATGCCAGCTCAGGAGGTGGGGACTATACATGACCGAGGTTTAAAATTCCGAGGTCTTGTCCTCGGGATTGATCCCGAACCGTTGCCTACAGCCCATTGCGACGCAAATTTCAACTAGAAACCTGCTATTCATAAATTCCAATCGATTCTACCTCTATGGACTATGATAGCTAATGGGTTAAATTCCTAAATCCAGTTCTCGCATAGGAATGCTTCCAGGGTATAACCACCTACCTGAGCATGAATCAATTCAACCAGCTCTCATCACTCGACTGCGTTTGCCTTTCGCCAACTTATAAGCGGAGCAGCTACATCTACGGTCCCAAACACAACGCATTTGTTTCAGGATGTCAGACGTAACAATTTAATTACATTTACCAAACGCTTCGCACGTACGTAATCAAAACGCCAGACTCACTCCGCCGTTGAAATGCCGTCAACACTCGACATTGATGGGAACAAATACGGCGTTTTATCGTCGACACGGCAGAAAGTAATTGATGGTAATTTTCATAATTAATGACATTTGACAACTCGCCCTGTATAGGCGAATCCACAGAACTCGTCTAATTAGCTCGCGCATGCCGTACTGCTTATCAACATGGTTCGTGATGTAATTAATGCTCGCGGATTAATTATTTAGGCTCGCTTACGACGCGATAATTGATTTTGGATATGAGAGGCCCCATTGTTGCGTTGAGACAAAAACAGTCTGGTTTTTTTTTGCTGTGTAGGGGAGGGGATACAGTGTATGTAGATGTGTTTGTTGCATGTAGGCTGGTGTCAAATTGCTGTGGAAGTCATGCTGTGAATGTCTAACATTTGCTTGTGGGGAGTTTTGGGGTGATTGATGCTTGCGTTTAGTGCTGTAATCAACTTCGTAAGTAGGTTTTATTCATTCAATTAAGGATATGAGAGAAGAGGGAAGATTATGAGTAGTTTTTTTTCGATTAAGCAATCAATTATTCGTGTATTTGTCACTAACCCTGGTGGTTTTCACTTCTAGTCGAACTGCCCTCTGGTGCGAAAATCTATTCTAAATTGTCACCAGTTATGGGCAAGGGGCGGATTATTTTTCCTACTTGGATTTTCGTTCCACTGGAGTAATAGAGTAGTTTTGTCCCGACGAGATATCTCGTCATTAGCAAAACTGATCAGATGTTGATGGACGAAATATCTCGTTCACCAAGATCTCGTCGTCTCATGTCATTAAAAGAAAACTGACAAAACCTTGATCATCATCAAAAAATCGGCAATATTTGGACGAGATATCTCGTCATTACCATTTGGTCAGATTGTGTTGGACGCGTTATCTCGTAGGAACCACTTGGAGAGTTAATTACAAAATGCATTATTTCTAGTATTGGTTAACCTATATAAAGTACATATGATATAATATTTTCTGGAACCATTTCATTGAAAAAAGATGATTAACTTAATAAATTAAATTTAGTTGATGAAATTAAATTAAATTGATTGTGTTCACTGAAATTATTTCTTGTTAACCCATGTTTCAAAATTAAAACCTTTCAGTCTGAATTTTATTTTGTAAAGTTAAAAGGATCATTTGGAGTGTTAAACATAATTAGATTTATTTAGGGACACCAAACAACAGCATTGGCTAAACCATGAACCTGTTTTCTTATTTCACACTGCATTGACCCCCAAGGGTCATATTTAGGTGTATACGGGCTTCATGAACCTGAGATTCCCTAGTGATCTATTCTTTTCCCATGGGGTTTACTGACTAGTAAACAGGGGGTCCCGACCCCAGGTTGCCCAAACTATCTTTCTCTACTTTCTCCTCTTCATCCATACTTTCTCCTCTTCATCCATACTTTCTCCTCTTCATCCATACTTTCTTTTCATAATTATTTGACATTGTATTGTGTTTGGCACAGCTTGGCCAAATATGGCCATTGGGCCATAAAACTCAAAACCTACCAACCTAACTACATTGAGTACCAACGTAACAACGTATGGCTCCCTCATAGCGGACCCTATGCGATAAAATCCAACAAACCTGATTCCCTCCTAAAGGAGACTGATTAATGAAGAATCCTTTGCATACATCTTTTGTCTACATAAGCTATTTGATTCATATACTATTATGTATTTGCTAGACTCGACCATGGAAATCATAAATTCCTTTCTAAAACAGATCTTTTGATTAAAATTACTTTATAATTTTCCTCCCTGAGTGTATCTCTCTTCTGTCAGTAATACTTCCTTTGTGTGTGCATGTCCATTGCTTGAGGTTGTCTTGTTTGACACTCGCAACGTGGCCATATAAGGCTCTTGCCCCATAAAACCCAATCACTCAATGCAAGTTTTAAAAAATGTTATTGTTTAATTTCATTTTATACTTTAAAATCACAGACCTAATGAAATAAACATCGAATAATGTATAGAGTGAGGAATCGCTTTCGTAAAATATCTGAGATATGTTAAGTGGAAGTGCGAATCGATTTGCGCTGATTAACTTCGAAGCGCAGGCTAGTGTTTTCAATCAAGCTGGATAATCACATTAACCAATCAATAATATGTACCACAGTATGGTTCATGCTTTTTCCCACAACCACATGACATCTTCAAACCGAGCGTCCGGAAGATATAGTATGTAGCCACACATGACTAGATTATGATCTTTTGATTATGACCAGATCATGATCTTTTGATGATGACTAGATCAATATCTGGTCAATTTTTTTTCTAAGGACGATATATCTCCTCCGTCAAGATCAGGTCAATTTTGCTAACCTAGATACCTCGTCAAGACAACCACTAGAAATAGAATAAATGTGCTTTATTTACCTTATTTTTACCTTGAATATATTCGTAGTACATCTTTAAAAGATGGAAATTTGTCAGTCTCACTCGCATTTTCACGTCTTGTGCATCTAGTATTAAAGAATTCTGGCTATTTTTATACTCAGCATAAATACTACGTTAGTTGTAATCCTACTTTAATATACGAAGAGATTCAACTAATTAAAAAATGTCGGAATAATGAAAGATGGACGACGAAATAGAGTTTAACAACCTCCTTACCTAATCGGTTTCCATTCAATTTCATCCAGCGAAACAATTTTTCCCTCCAAGTTAAACCTACTAATTACCTACAGAACCCAATACCCCGCTAAGTAGTAAGCAAACAATTAATTTACCATTAGCATCCCTGTATCATTTATCAAAAAGTTCAATTACAAGCGACTTCATTTTCAAAATCCAGGTTACGTTCTAAAACACCTTTGAGCCTGCATCGTGAACGATTTTAAAAGTACTTTTATACATACCTCCATTCCATTTTAACGTGCTCTCTTTCCAAAGTACCGCTTGCGTATTGTGAGACAGGAAGATTAATTTATTCGCATAAACTCAAAGAAACATTAGGCTTAGACCGAATCCGGCGTTATTGATAATTCTCGCACTGTTACAGTTCCCAGTTCACTTTGCTGTAATCAAGTTTTCTGATTGAGAGGACCTGTATTGAAATAGGAGGACTAAGCTATTCAATTGTTGAAATCCATTACTGGGCGTTTATTTGTAGGTTTTCGTCTTTAGATTTAAAAACGTGGATTTTCCTTTTGCATTTCGTCTGTTTTGAGTTTTTGGAATGCGAATTGATTATGAAACTGGATATTTAGAGCCACCTTTTTGCGACATTTCAATGAAAGGTTTCGAAATCGTTATCGAGTTTTCTGATTGAGAGAGAATATATTGAAATTTGAGGACTAAGTCATCGATTGTTGAAAATGGTAACCATTTGAGGTGAGAGTTTGTAGGTATTCCTCTTTAGATTTAAAAGCATGGATTCGTTTTGTGTTTATCACTGTTTTGAATTTTTGGAATGAGAATTCATTATGAAACTAAATGTTCAGAGCCACCTTTTTATGATACACTGCTGGCCACCCAAATTGCAACACCAAGAAAGACAAGAGATATCACAACAAAATTTATTTTGTAGATAACATGTTGACCAAGTATCAAATGATTAAATTTATAGACTTCTGTGAAGTGTGGTTCCTGCCAAAATCAGTAGCCAGAGTAGCCGCCATTGTTGGAGATCACCGCTGCCACACGCCTCGGCATTGATTCAAAGAGACTTTGGATGTGTTCTTGGGGTACAGCAGACCAAGCAGCTTCCATACGTTGCCAAAGTTGATCTGGTGTGGCAGCTGGGGATGTATTCTGGGTCAATCGTTGAGCAACCATGGACCACATGTTTTCTATCGGCGAAAGATCCGGAGAGCGAGCTGGCCAGGGAAGCAATTCAATCTGGCGATTGACGAAGAACCCTTGGACAATGCGTGCCACGTGTGGTCGTGCATTATCCTGTTGAAATATGGCTGTGGGCAAGCCCTGAAGGTAAGGAAGGACAACTGGCTCCAACTCCTCGAAGATGTAGCGCTGGCTGTTTAAAGTACCGGCAATGCGTACTAGAGGAGTGCGAGAGTGATATCCAATACCGCCCCATACCATAATACCCGGTGCAGGACCAGTGTGGCGGTGCATAACGCAGCTGTTCAGCATCCTCTCTCCACGGTGTCTCCAGACTCGAATCCGACCATCGTGGTGTTGCAGACAGAAGCGTGACTCGTCAGTAAAGACAATTTCATTCCATTCTGCCGTCCACATCCTTCTTTCATCGCACCATTTGCGGCGGAAACGTCTGTGGTTCTGCGTCAAGGGTAGACGAAGCAATGGAGGTCTTGCGGACAGACCACTCTGCTGTAAACGGCGTCGAATGGTACGCGCAGACACTGGATGATGCGGTACAGACTGAATGTGCTGTGCTATGGTTCGTGATGTGGCTGAGCGATCCGTCACTGCCATACGCACAATATGCCTGTCATCACGTGAAGTGGTGCACTGAGGTGGATGCGATCGAACACGTCGGTCCGTCGTACCCTCCTGCATCCAACGATCATATATCCGCATTACAGTTGTTTGGTTTCGTCCAACACGACTACCGATTTCCCTGAAAGATAATCCACAATCTCGGTAGGCCACTATCCTTCCTCTGTCGAACTCGGATACTTGATCAAAAGATGATCGCTGTTTTCTACGAGGCATAATTGATCGTTTTTTTGAAAAAACCACAAGAAAAACACAATTGCCGTACTTGAAATCGTCGAAATCTCCAAGCCTTAAATAGCGCTTTGAAATGGCGCCACAGGTGCGCGTGATGTGCGTCTGCGCTGAAATTCTAATCATTTGCATATCTCACCTTCGCTAATGCATGTTGTAAATTTCATATTATTTGCATGCTTCCTTCAGGGTGTTGCATTTACGGTGGCCAGCAGTGTATTTCAATAAGAGGTTTTGAAGTCGTTATCGAGTTTTTGATTGAGAGGACCTCTATACAAATAGGAGGACTAAGTTATTCAGAAGTTGAAATCAGTTACTGGGTGTTAGAGGGAGTTTATTTGTAAGTTTTCGTCTTTAGATTTAAAAGCGTGGATATTATATTTCGTCTGTTCTGAGTTTTGGAATGCGAATTGATTGTGAAACTAGTTGTGTAGAAACGACTTTTTGAGATATTTCAATGAAAGATTTGGAAATCCGTATCAAGTTTTCTGATAGAGAGAATGTATTGAAATGTGAGGACTATAAGTGATCAATTGTAGAAAACCATAAACCAAATAAGGAGAGAATTAATTTGTGAATTTTCGTCTTTGCATTGAAAGCGTTCAGAGCAAAATAAATTGATCAAAACAGTGATCAATTCGTTTTGTATTGATCGATGTTTTGAGTTTTTGGAATGAGAATTGATTATGAAACAAGATAGGGAGGTAATTAGGGTTTTATGACGCAAGGTCGAAAAGCGTACAAACTGCCCCAGATTCTGAAACTAGATGTTTAGCGCCACTTTTTTACGATATTCAATGAAAGGTTTCGAAATTGTTATGGAGTTTTCTGATCGAGAGAACTTATGTTAAAATGTGAGGACTAGGTTATTAATAGTTGAAAACCGTAACCAAATAAGGAGAGTTAATTTGTGAGTTTTCGTCTTCAGGTTTAAAAGCGTGGATTGATTCATTTTGAATTTATCACTTTTTTCAGTTTTTGGATAGGTACGTATGGTAGATAGTTTAATAAACGTCGCGCTGGAGCAACACAAGGGGCTATTGAAGACGGTCCGTTATCAAACCCGAAGGGAAAGATCCGAGGAAAACACCACTTAATTTTGAGCCACGGCCAGATGATGAGGTCACACCTGAGCTGGCACCCCACTCTTCTAATTTCCACACCACGCCAACGTGAGGACATTTAAGGCCACGACATAACTAACGTGAACCAGTCCCTTTTGTACATTACGGTCTTTGGTTGGATTCCAACTCGCAACCCTCCGGTTCAAAATGGTTTTCAAGTTTTCTGTTTGATTTTACATTGGAGTAAGTTCCTAAGGGGCACCACTTTAGGTGTTTACCAGCTTCACGAACCCTAGTTATCTATTCTTCCCAATGTTTACCAGAGATTGACTACCTCTGGTAAGTATGGGGTTCGCAACCCCATTTTCCCCAAGCAGTCTTTATATATTTTCTCCTCATCCCACATTTTCCTTTCTTTTCATTACTTAACATTGTCTGTTTTGTGTTTGGCGCAGCTTGGCCGAATATGACCTTTACTCCATAAAACGCCAAAACATCCCACCATTCCTAGAAACGACAGAAAATTTTAGTTATCATAGCCGTACCACAGATGGAAATGGAGGAGTCCACAGAGCCGTTTCTTTCCCCTTCATGAAAAGTTATATCTTCTCTTTCTAAGCAAAGCATAAAGGAAAACCTAACTGCAATAACAAAGAACTACCTGGATTACACAGCGTTTTGCAATGCAGTCTTAACTGAACAGTTGAAAACTATTTCATAACACTACATAAGCCAACAAAATATGTGCCGTACTAAATAAAAGTGTGGAACACAATATCCTATTTGCCTAAGGAGCGACAGAAATCTCTAGTTTCCTGGTCCCAATCGTTTCCATAGAAGGAAAACAATTCCAAATCTCCAACGAAAAAGGAAGTATCACATTTCCAATAACCCAAAGGCGATGTTCATTTTCGAGGATTATATTCTTTTTAATTTCCGTCGATGCAAACAAAATACGTTTTATGATGGACCACACAGTATCTTCAGAGAAAGTCAAATGGAGGGACAAACAAGAACTACACAAAAGCCAACCCAGATCCTTCATCCGCAACTAAACAAACAGAAAAGTTGCCTCACATTTCCAAGAAAGCTTTGTGGCTGAAAGTTGAAATCTCTTGCCGTACTCGATAAGTCTGTTTGACAATGACATTCGAATCAGTCTCCATAGCTTCAGAAGTTTGGTTTACGGATTATACCATCTTCCCCTCGGCATAACCATGGCTGTACACGTTTCAATCTTTCCTAGGATCCAGTAACTTTAATAGGATTCTTCGACTAGACTTAATGCGTTTCCTTTAATATTTTTGCTTCTTCGGGTTTGCGTGATTATTCCTGGGTGAGTGATATTTGAAGGTCGGATTAGCTCAGCGTCTTAAGGGATGTATTTGGATCTTTGAATTATTTATTTCATAGGAAGGGGACCTGTGTTTCCTTAGAGAATCTGGCTTTACTCTTTAGTAAATTTAATTTTTAGAATGTCGGTTTGAATGCATGTAAGACTTCTGGATGCCCCATATTGTTTTCTAAATTTAATTTAATTAATTTTCCAATTAAAACTGATATTCTATAAAAATTAATTTCCAGTGGATCTTGATTATCCGAGCTCCGATTAATGAGGTGACCTGTGCTATCAGAGGCAAATTTGACATCGAGGGGCTTTTTGCGTTTTAAATAAAGCTTAGAGTACAAGTAAAATAATTTTATGGTACACTAAAAATCATGTTTTTTGCCAATGTGATAAAAATAGGAATAAGTTTGATTGATTTACAGAAACATAATATCAGTTACCTACTCTATTTGCTCCAAAGTGGTTTTTAAAAAAATCTTTTTGAAACAATTTATTTTTATTTTTCAAAAACAAAATAATTTTCAAAATTAGGTAACCGAGTGTTATTTCAAATTAATTGCAAAAACACTTGTGAAAAATACCCTTAAGAGCCTACTTTAGGTGTGTATGGGCTGAAGAGAGGGCGGATCATCCGGGTACATCGGGCATCACGATCCCGAGATACTGTCCTCTCTTCTGTCTTACCCTCGCCTGTCAGTTTACTTTTTGCTTTTTTTCCTCCCTCGTTAACTAACTTGGCCAAATATGGCCCTTGTGCCATAAAATCCAAAGCCGACCAAACAAATTTTTCAAAAGTTCAAATCTCAACCGTTGTAAAGAAATACAAATTCTTTAAAAAAACCGCTGCACAAGAAGCGATGCTCGCCTTGTGCAGCGTGGTGGGCCCCTTGTTGGGCCCCTTTGTGCTGGAAGTCGCTTTCCCCACCTCTTCAACTATGACTACACCTTCTGGTGAGTCGGAGAGGGTGTAGGTCTGAAAAAAATCCTTTCATCATCCATAAGACACTCCAGTATTCCTCTGTTCACCGGTTGAAAACAGCTGGTTTAGAGCAAGGTCCACACTTTGTGGTTCGATGGTTTCCAAGTGGTTCGTCCAAGTGGTTTCGATGAGATATGTTATCCATCAAGGCATGACCAATTTTGCTCATGACGAGATATCTCGTCATCAATATATTGCCTATATTTTTGTGACGAAATCAAGATCTCGTCAGTTTTCTCCTAATGACGAGATATATCGTCCATCAAAATCTGGTTAGGTTTGTTGATGACCAAATACCTCGTCCAGACAAACACAAAGGGAGTTAAGCTACAACTACACCAAAGACAGCACAGATGTTTCATCTGAAACAAAGCAAATGCGAGAATTGTGTAACATCCCCAACAGCTTTTGTGGCTAAAGGTTTAAATTCTCCACACCGATAAGTCTGTTTGGCGAAGACCTCGAAATCAGAAACCTCTTTCGGCAGTTTAGTTTAAGGATTAATTCAACAGTAAACCAAACTGCCGAAAATCCGTATGGTAAATATAAGTACCGGATAACCATAACAGATAAAATCCACAACTAGAGAGGAAGCAAGATAGCGAAATCTTTGACGTCACGCTTAGAAATCCATCGGCTTTAAAATGAAATAGACGGAGCATGTGCCCGCAGCTTCACGTTATTTCTTCCAGTTGCTCGGTTTGAAGATCTGTCAAGTGGTTGTGAATAAAAGCATGAATGCTAAATTATTGATTGGTTAAAGTGATTATCCACCATAATCAAAAACACTAGTCTGCGCTTCCATAGCCAATCGACTAAGTCGATTTGTGATTTACCCTTCAGAAATCTTACGACAGCGACTCTATTTCCGTCTATTTCATTTGATGGTCGATGTGGAACTCTTCATCGACCTTCTGGGGCCGCGGTAGCCCGGTTGGAAGAGTAACGGATTACCAACCGGAGGGTTGCGAATTTGAGTCCAACCAAACTGTCGTGTACAAAAGGTGCTGATGCACATTAAATCGTGTACAAAAGGTGCAAAGGCACATTAAATCTGTCGTGACCTCAAATTTTGACGTGGTGTGGAAGTTTGAGAGTGGAGTGCAAGCTCAGCTGTGACCTCGTCATCTGACCGTGGCTCAAAATTACGTGGTGTTGTCCTCGAATCTTTCGTTTCGGGTTTGATCTCGGACGACCGTAGCCAATAGTCCCTTGTGTTGCTCCAGTGCGACGTTAATTAAAATACCGACCTAGCATCCGACCTTCTGATGAATTTGATGAAACACGTGGTCGGATTCGCTGTCGTAATATCTCAGAATGTAGTTTACGTGGGCTTGGGAATCGAGAAGCTCAAACGAGTGATTTTCATGACTCTCGTGAATTAGTCTACATTAGGATTCGCACTTTCTTTGAATACCATGCGACCTTCAATCGGAGATCTTCAAACCGAGCGATTGGTCTTGGTTTAACACAAGCTAGACCAACTACTCGTCTTTAAAATGTCCAAAACCATTGTAGGATTCTCAAAAAGGTCATGAGGATCCAAACCGACACCCGAAAGCATGTGATCTCATGCATTTAGGGCAAACAGGAAAAATTTTCTGTCCATTTTGGAATTTGAAAATGATAGTATGTCCACTTCTGAATCTGTGAACGTCGTCTGTGATATTGCATAGAATAACACAACAACGCATGACGGGCAAGGCCCCATGCATACTTGTGATCTTTTATTTTCAAATGGGTTAATACTGTAATAACTCTGGTGTCGGACATCCAGGAAAACCAAATGATATTTTCATCCCATTATTCAATTCTTCAATCCCTCTTTTCCCTTTCATATTTTTTACTTGTATGCCTTGTGTTTGGCACAGCTTGACCAGATATGTCCCTTGTGTAATATAAAACCTAAAAAGAACAATCTCTTAATGGCGAAATATCTCCTCCATCAAGATCTGGACCAGGTGGTTATCTCGACTCAATTCCTCGTCGAGACATCCACCAGGAGGATTAACCTTTCAAGTGGTTTCGACGAGATATCTCGTCCACCAATATCTGACCAAGTTTGATAATAGCGAGTTATCTCGTCATCAATTACATTGCCGATTTTTTACGATGACGGTATAGAGATCTCGCCAGTTTTCTTCTAATGACGAGATATCTCGTCCATCAGTCTGGTCAGCTTTTTTCAAATGGCGAGATATCGCGTCCATCAATATCTGATCAGTTTTCTTCAAATGACGAAATATATTGTCCTTAAAGATCTGGTAAGTTTCTTTCCAGTGACGAGATATCTCATCTGTCAAGATCTGGTCGGTTTTCGTCAAATAACGAGATATCTCATTCATCAAGATTTGGTTAGTTTTGTTAATGAGACGAGGTAGCTCATCGAGGCAACCATCGGAAGGTTTAATAAGGATTCAGACTGACTGGAATTAATGTGCTTCCTCTCTCCTTCTGGTTTTTTTCACTAGAGCTGCGAGATGTTCGCTAGAGCGTTATATTTGAAGGTTGGATTATCTCGACATCTTAGGGGTGAAGTTGAGTTGCTGAATTATTTATTCCATCTTAGGGGGAGATTTCGGTTCTTACCTTTAAGAATTCGAAATGTAATCTGCTTAATAGCGCATATGTGTAACTAAGTCTACCTTTGCTGGGAAACGAATTTATGGAATATTTTAAACTGAAGAAATACGATGAGTATTCAGGGGAAGGTATCGGCTAAGATTTTTATCTTTGTTCGAATGTTCAATTTTGTTTTTATTGACCATGGAAACAATGCTGTCGCCATTTGCATTTGCCTGAAATCGATGGATCTATACTATTTTCGACATTTTAGGATGCATGCAATAAGATTTGTTTCTTTAATATGTGTATGGGAAAGCGAGGTAGATAAGTGGATACTTACGGCTTTTACGCACATTTTAGATCAAATAAGGCCAATTTCTATTTTTATGTCGCAAAAGGCTTTCATGTTTATGCTTACAGAAATTGGAGGCAGTATTTTGATCTGGGAAGATCAATTTGTAAGCTTTTATATCATTCTGATCACAATGAGATAAAATAAACTGATGCTGCAATTGAAAGTTCTAGCTCGATTTCATTTGCTCGAAAGTTTCATGTCCTCGATTTATAACCACGAGTCGGATCTTCCTTCGGGCTTGATCCTGGACCGTCGCCAATGGCCCGTTGTGTTGCTCCAGTGCAACGTTAATTAAAATACCTAAAATACATTATTACCACGTTGTTTGATAGCTACCGATATGAAAGGTATTTTCAGGCAAAGGTAGATGGCGGTAGTGTATCTGATGCGAAACGTGTATCCTGTATGCATTCATTCATGCGTATTCGTGTACATTCATTTCATATGAAGTGAAGCAAAGTTCTCACTTCTTGGTTTCCGCCCCCATTTGCTGGTTTTAGTTCACTTCGCGAGTGTTGCCTTCTTCCTTGTCTATTTCTATATAACTTCTGTTTCTGCTCTGATGTTATGTGCTGTGTTGAGTAAAATGATTGGAAAACTGAAATTGTTTTGCTGTGAATTGAAGTCAGATCTCACCATAAAAGTTTGATATTCTAAAGAATCTGGAAAGTGAAACCGGGATTAATTTTATGCCCTGACGTTTCAATAACGTCATACTGGAGCGCAACACAACGGGATATTGAAGATGGTAAAGTTAACACGTTATTCCGGAGTGGACTCGAGTGTCCTGGAGTTTGTTCGAACCGGAACTAGTCTCCAGACCGTTCAAAGAATGAATCGAATTGAAAGAGATAGTTCATTGGCCAACGCCAATTATATTAAACGCCAAATCTTGCAAAAATGGAGGTGAACTACATTTTAAGGTAACCCCAATCAATGTGCATCATACGAGAATATTTGGGTAGTGGAAGTGAAATTTTACACCTTTCCTGTGGTTTTTGATTTTTACACTGAAAATTCCTCTTATACATCTCCAGCGTGTATTAAGAACCAACTAGACATCAAATTTCATCTTTTTTTTTTCAAAATATGAGATGCATTTCTACATCTAAATGTAGATGGCGCTAGTGCTTTTGCTGTGGAATGTGCTTCTCTGACGTATTCCGTATTGAGTGACCGAAAGTAAAATCTTCCGATGGTTTGATTGCACTGAAAATCCCTCTCATTCGGTACCTAGTTTAGTAAATAAGGAAAATTATTTTATAACCACCCAAAATGGATGTCTGATAGAAAAGTATCCTGTCTTAACCCTGCTTGTGTGGTTTATCTTCGCGTCAAAAATTGCCCTGTAATAGCCAACCTCTTCAGGGCAAAACCTGTTCCAAACAACAATTGTTTTCCTACTTCGATCTTCATTTTCATTGGAGTAATAGGGCATTTTTGTCTCGACGAGATATCTCGTCCTTAGCAAAATTGTCCAGATCTTGAACGAGATATCTCGTCGAAACGCTTGGAGAGTTAAGGGGGTTTAGTCACCAAAATTAACGTACAATGCAGTATTATATAGAGCAGTGTGTCTCTATTATAACACGATGTTTTAGTTATCAAGTTGCACTGATTTTCGCGTTTTGTTAAATATTAATAAAAATAAATACTTAGTAAAATTTCCAACCCCAGTTATATTTAGTTCATCTACAAAACTAAAATTTACGTACAAAGAAGTATTATATAGAACAGTGTGACCCTATTGTAACACGATGTCCCTTTAGTAGACAAAGTTGCACTGATGTTCACGTCTTGCTAAACACTGATAGAAACAAATACTTAGTAAAACTTTCTAACCTGAGTTATATTTAGTTCATCTACAAAACTAAAATTTACGTACAAAGCAGTATTATATAGAGCAGTGTGACCCTATTGTAACACGATGTCCCTTTAGTAGACAAAGTTGCACTGATGTTCACGTCTTGCTAAACACTGATAGAAACAAATACTTAGTAAAACTTTCTAACCTGAGTTATATTTAGTTCATCTACAAAACTAAAATTTACGTACAAAGCAGTATTATATAGAGCAGTGTGACCCTATTGTAACACGATGTCCCTTTAGTAGACAAAGTTGCACTGATGTTCACGTCTTGCTAAACACTGATAGAAACAAATACTTAGTAAAACTTTCTAACCTGAGTTATATTTAGTTCATCTACAAAACTAAAATTTACGTACAAAGCAGTATTATATAGAGCAGTGTGACCCTATTGTAACACGATGTCCCTTTAGTAGACAAAGTTGCACTGATGTTCACGTCTTGCTAAACACTGATAGAAACAAATACTTAGTAAAACTTTCTAACCTGAGTTATATTTAGTTCATCTACAAAACTAAAATTTACGTACAAAGCAGTATTATATAGAGCAGTGTGACCCTATTGTAACACGATGTCCCTTTAGTAGACAAAGTTGCACTGATGTTCACGTCTTGCTAAACACTGATAGAAACAAATACTTAGTAAAACTTTCTAACCTGAGTTATATTTAGTTCATCTACAAAACTAAAATTTACGTACAAAGCAGTATTACACTGCTGGCCACCCAAATTGCAACACCAAGAAAGACAAGAGATATCACAACAAAATTTATTTTGTAGATAACATGTTGACCAAGTATCAAATGATTAAATTTATAGACTTCTGTGAAGTGTGGTTCCTGCCAAAATCAGTAGCCAGAGTAGCCGCCATTGTTGGAGATCACCGCTGCCACACGCCTCGGCATTGATTCAAAGAGACTTTGGATGTGTTCTTGGGGTACAGCAGACCAAGCAGCTTCCACACGTTGCCAAAGTTGATCTGGTGTGGCAGCTGGGGATGTATTCTGGGTCAATCGTTGAGCAACCATGGACCACATGTTTTCTATCGGCGAAAGATCCGGAGAGCGAGCTGGCCAGGGAAGCAGTTCAATCTGGCGATTGACGAAGAACCCTTGGACAATGCGTGCCACGTGTGGTCGCGCATTATCCTGTTGAAATATGGCTGTGGGCAAGCCCTGAAGGTAAGGAAGGACAACTGGCTCCAACACCTCGGAGATGTAGCGCTGGCTGTTTAAAGTACCGGCAATGCGTACTAGAGGAGTGCGAGAGTGATATCCAATACCGCCCCATACCATAATACCCGGTGCTGGACCAGTGTGGCGGTGCATAACGCCTCGCTGTTCAGCATCCTCTCTCCACGGTGTCTCCAGACTCGAATCCGACCATCGTGGTGTTGCAGACAGAAGCGTGACTCGTCAGTAAAGACAATTTCATTCCATTCTGCCGTCCACATCCTTCTTTCATCGCACCATTGGCGGCGGAAACGTCTGTGGTTCTGCGTCAAGGGTAGACGAAGCAATGGACGTCTTGCGGACAGACCACTCTGCTGTAAACGGCGTCGAATGGTACGCGCAGACACTGGATGATGCGGTACAGACTGAATGTGCTGTGCTATGGTTCGTGATGTGGCTGAGCGATCCGTCACTGCCATACGCACAATATGCCTGTCATCACGTGAAGTGGTGCACTGAGGTGGATGCGATCGAACACGTCGGTCCGTCGTACCCTCCTGCATCCAACGATCACATATCCGCATTACAGTTGTTTGGTTTCGTCCAACACGACTACCGATTTCCCTGAAAGATAATCCACAATCTCGGTAGGCCACTATCCTTCCTCTGTCGAACTCGGATACTTGATCAAAAGATGATCGCTGTTTTCTACGAGGCATAATTGATCGTTTTTTTGAAAAAACCACAAGAAAAACACAATTGCCGTACTTGAAATCGTCGAAATCTCCAAGCCTTAAATAGCGCTTTGAAGTGGCGCCACAGGCGCGCGTGATGTGCGTCTGCGCTGAAATTCTAATCATTTGCATATCTCACCTCCGCTAATGCATGTTGTAAATTTCATATTATTTGCATGCTTCCTTCAGGGTGTTGCATTTACGGTGGCCAGCAGTGTATATAGAGCAGTGTGACCCTATTGTAACACGATGTCCCTTTAGTAGACAAAGTTGCACTGATGTTCACGTCTTGCTAAACACTGATAGAAACAAATACTTAGTAAAACTTTCTAACCTGAGTTATATTTAGTTCATCTACAAAACTAAAATTTACGTACAAAGCAGTATTATATAGAGCAGTGTGACCCTATTGTAACACGATGTCCCTTTAGTAGACAAAGTTGCACTGATGTTCACGTCTTGCTAAACACTGATAGAAACAAATACTTAGTAAAACTTTCTAACCTGAGTTATATTTAGTTCATCTACAAAACTAAAATTTACGTACAAAGCAGTATTATATAGAGCAGTGTGACCCTATTGTAACACGATGTCCCTTTAGTAGACAAAGTTGCACTGATGTTCACGTCTTGCTAAACACTGATAGAAACAAATACTTAGTAAAACTTTCTAACCTGAGTTATATTTAGTTCATCTACAAAACTAAAATTTACGTACAAAGCAGTATTATATAGAGCAGTGTGACCCTATTGTAACACGATGTCCCTTTAGTAGACAAAGTTGCACTGATGTTCACGTCTTGCTAAACACTGATAGAAACAAATACTTAGTAAAACTTTCTAACCTGAGTTATATTTAGTTCATCTACAAAACTAAAATTTACGTACAAAGCAGTATTATATAGAGCAGTGTGACCCTATTGTAACACGATGTCCCTTTAGTAGACAAAGTTGCACTGATGTTCACGTCTTGCTAAACACTGATAGAAACAAATACTTAGTAAAACTTTCTAACCTGAGTTATATTTAGTTCATCTACAAAACTAAAATTTACGTACAAAGCAGTATTATATAGAGCAGTGTGACCCTATTGTAACACGATGTCCCTTTAGTAGACAAAGTTGCACTGATGTTCACGTCTTGCTAAACACTGATAGAAACAAATACTTAGTAAAACTTTCTAACCTGAGTTATATTTAGTTCATCTACAAAACTAAAATTTACGTACAAAGCAGTATTATATAGAGCAGTGTGACCCTATTGTAACACGATGTCCCTTTAGTAGACAAAGTTGCACTGATGTTCACGTCTTGCTAAACACTGATAGAAACAAATACTTAGTAAAACTTTCTAACCTGAGTTATATTTAGTTCATCTACAAAACTAAAATTTACGTACAAAGCAGTATTATATAGAGCAGTGTGACCCTATTGTAACACGATGTCCCTTTAGTAGACAAAGTTGCACTGATGTTCACGTCTTGCTAAACACTGATAGAAACAAATACTTAGTAAAACTTTCTAACCTGAGTTATATTTAGTTCATCTACAAACGCATGAATAGTTAACCTTAATAATAGTCCTTAATACTTACATACGCATTATTATGCATCATAAAAAATAATATAAAACAATTCAACGCATGTTTACTAGTGGTGCTTCTCATTCATCATCGTTATTTTACTTTTATTTGCTCTGAAGGCTCACAACATTGAAATTAATGGTTAGACCGCATTGCAAAATGAATAATTCCTTATCTTTATAGGTCAGGTCATTTCATATTAGTACTTTGGCAAGTATTACGAATTTTTATGCTTGTTTTCCTGACCTTGTACCATATGATGGATCTAAAAAGTTTTACTGTGTTCTTGTACTTGGAATAGATATTCTTCGCCATAATTCATATTTTCATGTCCTGTACTTCACGACACTTTTGAATATTTAATTTTCTGAGCGTCTCAAGAGATTTTCGATTTGTGTAGTGTTGTTTTTGCCCTATAGCACGCTTAATAACTGCATAACACAATCTATTGGTTGAAACAATCCATGGATTATTTCAACCTTTAGACTCTATTTGTCATTTCCTTAGGATAGACCCATTTCGTAAGATTCTGATGGTCTTTTCTTTAGAATATAGTCTTTTGGAAAAGTTCTATTGTTATTTTCCTTAGAATAGAATCCTATGTAAGTGTTCTAATGATCACATTTCCTTGGAAGTGAATCTTTTCAACAGAATCTATAGGTACTTTCCTTAGAATATAATACTTAAGTAATATTATCTTGGTCATTCCTTAGAATAGAGTCATTATGTCCCTTAAAATTGAATTACATCTGGAAAGATGCTATTTGTCCTTTCCTTAGGATAGAATAATTTCGTAAGATCCTGTTGGTCTATTCTTTAGAATATGGTACTTTCGAAAGGTTCTATTGTTACTTTCCTTAGAATAGAATACTTTGATAAGTGTTCTAATGTTCACGTTTCCTTGGAAGTGAATCCTTTCAACAGAACCTTAGATACTTTACTTGGAATATAATACTTTAGTAATATTATCTTGATCATTCCCTTAGAATAAAATCATTCTGTCCCTTAGAATTGAATTGTCTTTGGAAAGATTCCATTGATCCTTTCCTTAGAATACAATCCTTTGGAATTATTCTACAGTTCCTTCCTTGGAAGAGAATCTTTTGGAAATATTCTGTTGCTACTTTCCTTATACTATTTCGGGCCGTTGTAGACCAGTTGGCAGAGCAACGGATTAGTAACCGGAGGGTTAAGAGTTCGAAACTTGGTCCAGCAAAAGACAGTCATGTACACGGGGACTGGTGCACGAAAAAACTGTCGTGGCCTCAAATGTCCTCACGTTGGAGTGTTGTGGAAGTTTGGAAAGTGGGGTGCCAGCACGCGTGTTACCTCGTCATCTGACCGTGATTCAAAATTACGTGCGTTGTCCTCGTATTTTTTCTTTGTGATTGATCCAGCACCGTCGCCAATAGCCCTTTGTGTTGATCTAATGCAACGTTAATTACCTATCTACCTTACACTATTTCCTTAAAGTAGAATCTTGAGGAAAAATTCTATTAATTATTTGTTTAAAATATAATCAATTGGAAAGGTTCTGATTTTTTAAGGAGGTCGAATTTGGTTAGAAGCCTTGCCGGGAAGACTTCTGGTTGCAGGTTGGAATTGTGTGGGCGAACCCCTCTGAGGGCTAAAGGTCTCTTTGTGCTGTGATTTCCTCGAGAAGACATTAACCCTCCAAGCGGTTTCGACGAGATATCTCGTCCATCAATATCTAACCAATTTTGCTAATGAGGACATCAAGATCAGTTTTCTTCTTAGAACGAGACATAACGTTCATCAAAATGTGTTCATTTTTCTTCTAATGAAGCGATACCCCGTTCAAGATCTGTACATTTTTCTTCGAGATATATCGTTCATCAAGATCTACTCATTTTTCTTCTGAGAACAAGATATATCGTTCAACAAGATCTGTCCATTTTTATTCTGATGTCGAGATATTTCGTTCATCAAGATCTGTTCATTTTTCTTATACTGACAAGATATTTCGTTCATCGGGATATGTTCATTTTTCTTGTACGGACGAGATATTTCTTTCATCAAGATCTGTTCATTTTTCTTCTATGAACGAGATATAACGTTCATCAAGATGTGTTAATTATTCTTCTAATGAAGAGATACCTCGTTCAAGATCTGTACATTTGTCTTCGAGATATATCGTTCATCAAGATCTACACATTTTTCTTCTAAGAACAAGATATATCATTCAAGACCTATTCATTTTTATTCTGATGACGAGATATTTCGTTCATCAAGATTTGTTCATTTTTATTCTGATGACGAGATAATTCGTTCATCAAGATTTATTCATTTTTCTTGTTGAAGAGATTTCGTTCATCAAGATCTGTTCACTTTTCGTGTTCTGACGAGATATATCGTTTATCAGGATGTGTTCATTTTTCTTCTAAGATCGAGATATATCGTTCATCAAGATCTGTTCATTTTTCTTATTCTGAAGAGATATTTCGTTCATCAAGATCTGTTCACTTTTCGTGTTCTGACGAGATATATCGTTTATCAGGATGTGTTCATTTTTCTTCTAAGATCGAGATATATCGTTCATCAAGATCTGTTCATTTTTCTTATTCTGAAGAGATATTTCGTTCATCAAGGTCTGTTCACTTTTCGTGCTCTGACGAGATATATCGTTTATCAAGATCTGTTCATTTTTATTCTAAAGACGAGATGTCTTGTCGAGACAACCACCAGGATACTTAAGAGTATCTTATCATGTATGAGAGACTTTTCTGTCAAGCAAAATGGGTAACAAATTCCACATATTATGTTTTATTCAGATATGCTACGAATGTGATTTTTTCATGTGTTTGCTGTCATAACTAAAACATTTCGAGTTTCTCAATGTTTACCAAGAAGCTTCCGATCACAAATTCAAATCACAAGATATAAATAGAAAAAATGAAATATGTACTATTTCAAAGCAAAAGAAGCAAAAATAATTGAATTGTACACATTAATTCTAAAATCATTTCCAATGCAAACTTTCTAAGAATTGTAAGTCATTAAGCCCAACGAAATATGTGTGAATTTGAAAGACCAGATAGCACAATAAGGTTTTTTAAAAATTGTTTTTATATTTTTCTGAGATACAGAAATAAGTATTCTGTGATTTTGACAACTTTTCCTGGAAGTAATTATAAATAAATCTGAAAAATATTTGAGAATGTACTATACCAATAGAATTATCTACTTAAAATAAGAAATATAGAGAAACAATGTTTTATAAATGAGTTTCTTTTAATAACGAAAGTTTCAGTGTTTTCTATATTATGTTTTATCCAGATATCTTATGGCTGAGTTTGATTTAGTGCTCTCTCTCTCTCTCTCTCTTTAAAGTGCATTTCTTCTAAACGAAATCTAATTTTACGTCTATAGCTTCATGTATACAGGGTGTCCCAAAAAGGTTGTTCCGCGATTTATCTTTTTACCATTTGGAGATAAGTAGGCAATGTAAATTGCAAAAGTGCACCAAATAAGGTAAGTAATTAAGATATGTGAATAAAATTATCACGTGATAACAATTTAAACGGATACAGTTTTTAATTTGTATACCACCCCTCATAGAAATCCGAGATAGCAAAAATGTTCCTTACCTGTATCCCTATCGTTATTAAAAAAACATATTTCTGTAGGTTGAATAGTAACGGAGATATAAGAGTTTCTATTTTAAGAGGGCCGTATCTAATCTAGAACGGAAACTGACCCATGGCCAAGAATGAAGAACTAAGTTCTGCATTGCTGCAGATGGAAAAATTTCCTTTTATTTTTATTTAAACCATTTTTTCTACAATATTTTTATTAAAGATTACATTGTCTACTATTATGCATTGCGATTTTCATCTGCAGTTGAAATACTACATTACTTTGCACAATGTTGCACTTTCTGACCGAAAAAAATACTTTTTAGCATTGTGTATGCGGTCCCTAATCTGACTGCTTGAACAGCTGTGCACAAGCGGTAAAAGTCAACTTTTTTGCGTCCTTATGCCTCCGTTACTGTTCAACCTACAGAAATGCAGTTTTCTGCTAACGATAGGGATGCAGGTAAGGAACATTTCTGCTCTCTCGGATTTTTATCTAGAGGGGTTGTATACAAATTAAAAACTGAATCCGCTTAAATTGTTATCACGTGATAATTTTATTCACATATCTTAATTACTTACCTTATTTGATACACTTTTGCAGTTTACATTACCTACCTCTCTCCAAATGGTAAAAAGATAAATTGCGGAACAACCTTTTTGAGACACCCTGTATAATACTTTAAGACAGTAATAAGTTTAAACTCAGAGTTTGGTTGGTTGCACAAGATCATTTTTCTGGAAAAGTGCATTTTACAGAGCTACTGCTTGAAGTTTAGTTGTTTAGATAGGCAATAGTTTAACATTAGTTTACTTTGTTCAGGTTATTTCTTTTAATACCGTGTTAAAGGGGATAGCAGTAGCCCAGTTGGAAGAGCATCGGATTAGCAACCAGAGGGTTGCGAGTTCGAAACTCGTTCCAGTCAAAGATCATCGTGTACAAATGGAGCTGGTACACGTTGAATCTGTCGTGGCCTCAAATATCCTCCCGTTTTCGTGGTGTGGAAGTTTGGATAGTAGGTTGCCAGCTGAGGTGTTGTCCTCGTCATCTGACCGTGGTTCAAAATTACGTGGTGTTTTCCTCTTATCTTTCCTTTGGTGATTGATCCCGGACCATCGCCAATAGCCCGTTGTGTTGCTTAAGTCAAGGTTACTACTATTTCGAAACTATTCGACAGTTTATTCCTTCAAAAAGGTCGACTCAAAGTTGGCAGGGGGGCCGCCATGGCTCTGGGTCTGTCCCCTGCTCTAGCAACCTTCGAGGTGTAGAAAACGCAGGTTCGAATACTGTTAGGTGTATTCCTCCCTTTGTGTATTTCTCTCTCCTGTGTCAGTAAAACTTTCATTATGTATGTCTATTACTTGATTTTGTATGTCTTGTGTCTGTCACAGCTTGGAAAATATGGCCCTCGTGCGATAAAACCCCCAAAACTAAACCAAACCAAAGGGAGCTGGTCGATACTTAGTTTGGTCGCTTCTGACTCCGATACAAGTGTAGCATAGATTCATAAGGTGGTTTGCGGTGTTACAAATAATGTTCATGTGGCGGACCAATTCGTTCACATTCTAGGATGGACGTATGTGGCCATCCATCGCATCCCACATGTGCTCGATAAGGAACTGATCTGGTGATCTGGCTGGCCAATGATGTGGTCGGAAGCACGAATGCTGTCACTAGGCATGTGTGCCTTGTGTGGTCTGACATATTAATGGGAAACAAGGCCACAACAAGGAAACAATGCTGCGAAAGGAAAGATGACACAACGGGCATAGAAAGTCCTTGATACTGTGAGTGAGCTGTACTATGAGTGATACTGTGAGTGAGCCACGGAGGAGTACCAGTGGCAACGAAGCCCATAAATCCCTGTTCGATACCCTATAGCTGTCGCTATTCATATATATTGATAAAAAAAATTGAATCACTCGCATCCATGACAACAAGGGGGAATTTGAACCAAATTCCGTCGTGATCAGATTATTTTTTCGGGGTGATTTTATATGCTTTTATCAAAGGATATTGAATGCGAAGATAATATTTCAAGAACATAACACCTAATAACTAAGCTATTTCCCCTAAGATATTAATATAATTTAGATTCAACTATCATTAATTTCTCTATTGATTTTGTGTTAAGTATTTAGATACAATACAATGATCAATACAGCCTTAATTAATGACTTGAAAAATCATTCCTTTGTTAATTCCATACATTGATTATACAAATGTAAGTCCTAGTATGAACTCAAGTGTGGAGACTGGGGTGCCTGCCTGCTCAGGTGTGACCTCGTCATCTGACCGTGGTTCAAAATTACGTGTTGTTCTCGGATGTTTCCAATTGGATGAATCCCGTACCGTCGCCAATAGCTCATTGTGTCGATCCTGTGCGACGTTAATTAGCAACCTACCTAGCTTGGACGAATGCATATGCTTGAGGATAATGGATAATGTGCATGAATGTATTTTTATAATTGGGTTTTAATAGAATTAATGTCCTCACGTTGGCGTGGTGTGGAAGTTTGGAGACTACGGTGCCAGATCAGGTGTTCTCGTCATTGGACCGTGGTTCAAAATTGCGATGCGTTGTCCTTGGATGTTTCCCTTTGGAACTGATTCCGGATCGTCGCCAATAGCCGGTTATGTTACTCCAGTGCGATGTTAATTAACTATGTACCTACATTCCTTTTTTAAGTTCATATTTTCTATGTAACTATGTTCTTACACCAATGCGGGGCTGTCGTGGTTCAGTGGGTATGCCCATTGTTCTAGCAAGCTACAGGCTGCGCAGGTTCGATTTCTTTCAGGTGAATTTCTCAATGGGTGCATTTCTTCTGCGTCAGCAAAACTTTCATTATGTCTTTCTTACTATTGTATGTCCTGTGTCTGGCGCAGCATGATCAAGCTAGGTCCTTGCGCCATAAAATCCCAAAATAAACCAACCTTGTACAAATGCGTTATATGTTTGAGTAATATACGAATGTTTAATGTGCATGAATGTATTTTTATAATTTGATTTTATAAATTAGTATTCTAACGTGAAATTTATTATCAGACAGATCTTATGTTAAGCATGTTTTATACTATATCAAAATATTTTTGGATGCTAATTTATTAATACCATGTTTTGTTTTTAGGTGAGTTGTGAGAATTTTCCATTCGTAATGAATAACGTATAGAATAAAACGAAAGGTATATATGACATGGTATAAATAAAGGTATGAAATGAACTTTCTTTGTGTTCTCTGAGGATCGTACCAATAGATAAATATTTGTTTTTACTTTTACTAATCAATAGCAAAATTTGGATCAGATTTAGAGATAAAATATTTAATATACGATATCCAAACCATAATTAAATCGATTTTCGATGCACATAAAAAATAAATTATTTTGTTATTTCTAAATACCTAATAAGAGTTTTTTCCCAATTAGCGTATCGTATTTTCGAAAGAAAAGGACAAAACTCGAAAAAGATAATTTTTTTCAGAATATTAAGAGGGAATTCAAAACTTCAAGCATGTTTTACTTTTAAATTTTATATCCTAGTTTTTTCATATTTCTATAAATATTTCTAGACTAGTTTTTTGAATTACGTCGGGAGATTGCGTCTTCTAGTTTACCTGGAGATAAAGACTAACCACTTCAGGTGAATAGAGTATGGATAGGATTGCGTTAACCATCTATGTGGTTGTCTTGAAGTATCTCGTCATTAGCAAAACCATTAGCAGATCTTGATGGACGAGATATCTCGTCATTAGAAGAAAACTGATGAGATCTTGATCATGTCATCAAAAAATCATCAATACCTTGATGACAATATCACTCGTCACTAGTAAAATTTGTCGGGTGTTTAAGGACGAGATATATCAAACTCTTTGAAGGATTAAATACTTGTATGTGATAATTTCGTTTTCACACATGGAGACAAACGCTTTTAAACATTTAATAAACTAAATACAATACAAAACTACAAATAACACTGAAACTCTTTTTTATACACCTACAATTATTTTTCTTCCAAATTAATTCTTCATCACATACCATATCATAGTTATACTTAGTTGTTGTATAGTTCAAAATACATTCCCTGATATCATATTTTGTGCCGGACCGCGGTTGCCCGGCTGGGAGGGAAACGGACTAGCAACCGGAGGGAGGCGAGTTCGAATCCAGCCAAAGACCGTCGGCGCAAATTGGGCTGGTTCACGTTAAATATGTCAGGATCTCAAATGTCCTCACGCTGGCATGGTGTGGAAATTTGGAGAGTGCGGTGCCATCTGAGGTATGACCTCGCCATCTGACCGTGATTCAAAATTACGTGGTGCTGTCATCGGTTCTTTTCCTTCGGGTTTGATCCCTGACCGTCGCCAATAGCCCGTTGTGTTGCTCCATTGCGACATTAATTAAAATACCTACCTACATAGAGCGTAGTGGATAAGTATAATATCACAAGGCGCAACAATGTTTATAAATACACTAGTAACAGCTGCAAGCTCACAGTAAAAATTAAATTCACTCTTACAAGTACTCACACATATCTTTAGTTCTTAGATAGGTAGGTATTTTAATTAACGTCGCAATTATGCAACACAACGGGCTATTGTCGATGGTCCGGGATCAAACCCGAAGGGAAAGAACACCGAGGACAGCACTACGTAATTTTGAACCAGGGTCAGATGACGAGGTCACCTCAGAGCTGGCACCCCACTCTTCTTTTGTTCTCAGAGTACAGTAGAATCGTTTCTTAAAAAATATAACATGAAAGGAATTGAAACAGGATTTCAAAATGTTTAAGCCCTTAACCTTCAATAAATCGCGTCATTAACCCACCTGGTTATTATTTCAATGGAGGCATCTCTTCATCAGGAAGAAAACGAAACTTTATTAAACGAAACACCTTGTCATTAGAAGAAAAACTGACCAAATCTTGATCTCTTCATCATCAAAAAATCATCAATATCCTGTTGACGAGATTACCAAAATTAGTCAGATCGTGATGTACGTGATATCTCGTCGAAACAACTTTCGGGTTAAATCAAATGGTTTCCATAACACAAAGCTTTGTATTACATTTTGAGCAAATCCGTTTCAGAGATATTTCAAGAACATAACACCAAATTATTAAGCTAATTTCATAAGTTTATTAATGAAATATAGATAAAACTGTCATTAATTCAGTATTTATTTTGTTAAATGTACATACACACTACAATGATTAATCTTCGTATGAGTATATATTTACCACGCTTGGTTCACTCAACCTAAGCTTTTCAGAAATCATTCCAGTGTTAATTTATGACTTACGAAATCATTCCCTATTTAATTCCATAGATCGACTATGCAACTATAAATCCCAGCACGAATGCATAATATGTATCAAATAATGTATAAGAATATAATGTGCATGTGATTAATTTTATTGTTAAAATGGTTAACATTCAAAAGCTAATTACACTAAATCATCCTTTCCAGTACGCAGATTCGTGCACATCAATAATTCCCTATACATGTAGTCCTGATGTTTAATCCTCCTGATTGCTTCGATGAGATATCTCGCAATTCGCAAAATTGACCAGATCTGGATGGACGAGATATCTCGTCATTAGGACAAAACTGACCAGATCTGGATGGACGAGATATCTCGTCATTAGGACAAAACTGACCAGATCTGGATGGACGAGATATCTCGTCATTAGGACAAAACTGACCAGATCTGGATGGACGAGATATCTCGTCATTAGGACAAAACTGACCAGATCATGATTCGTCATCGTCAAACAATAGACAATATCTTGATGACGAGATATCTCGTCGCTACTAATTAGTTGGTTGACTATGATTTTAATTGTGTGTGCCCAAAGGTTTTTATAATCACATTCTTCTATTTAATGAAAAAGTCTTCAATTTCGTATGAATTATCATTTTGAATATGGGTTCATGTGTTGATTTATAGGAATTTCAAACGCTTACTGACATTCAGTTCCCTACCAACGTATCCATACAATATGAGATAGGTAGTTAATTAACGTCACACTGGAGCAACACAATGGGGAGAGTGTTCTTTTCTTTTCACATGGGGTTTACTGTCTTTAATGAACAAGGGAGAGGTTCGCTTCCTGGATCACCAAGCGATACTTTCTACTTTTATCCCACTACTCTATCTCCCTACTCCTCCTTTTTTTACCTCACACGACATTTTTTACTTGGCGTTGTCTTTTGCTTGCCGCAGCTTGGCCAGATGCTTCCCTTATGCCATAAAACTTAAAACCAGCCAACAAATCGATTTCTCATGCGGTGCGGCTTTCTCTTCTGTGTCAGTTTATCTTTCCTTGTATGTTTATTTACCGGACGTTGTTTGGCGCGGCTTGACCAAGTGTGTCCCTTGCGCCGTAGGAAGGTATTTTAATTGACGTCGCACTGGATCAACGCAACGGGATATTGGCGATGGTCCGGGATCTATCCCGAAGAGAAATATCCGAGGACAAACCCGTGCAATTTTGAACCACGATCAGATGACGAGATCAACTCGTGAGCTGGCTCCCACTCTCCAAACAACCACGCTAACGTGAGGAGATTGGAGGCCACGATAGATTTAACGTGGACCAGCCCCCTTTGTACACGACGATCTGGGGTTGGATTTTAACTCGCAACCCAGTTGCTGATCAGTTACTCTTCCAACCGAGCCGCCACTGTCACCCTTGCGCCATAAAATTGAACCCAACCAACCACAGTTGTGTCTCAGTTAACAACCTGCGATTTGTAGGCAGCAAGGCTTGATTCTTCCCTGTATATATACTCTATTCCGTATCAGTAAAGCACTTTTTCTCTGTATGCCCATTTACTTGGCGTTGTTTCGGCACACCTTTGCCACACGCAAATATTGGCCTTGCGCCATTAAACCCATAACAAACAACCAAACAAACTTGGACATTACGTTTCCTACAACTAAATCAAAATTAGGTGACGTTGTCCTAGAATTCCTTCTGGTTTGAGGGCCGCGGTAGCCCGTTTGGAAGAGTAACGGATTATCAACTGTAGGGTTGCGAGTTAGAATCCAACCAAACACCGTCATGTACAAAGGGAGCTGGGTTGGTTATGTTGGTTGATGTTAAATCTGCCGTGATCTCAAATATCCTCATGTTGAAGTGGTGCGGAGGTTTGGAGAGAGGTACCAGCCCAGGTATGACCTCGTCATCTGACAGTGGTTCAAAATTACTTGGTGTTGTTCCCGGTCTTTCCCTTCGGGTTTGATCATGGAGTGTTACCAATAGCCCGTTGTGTTTTGCTCCAGTGTGACGTTATTTAAATTATCTATCTACCTATCTACTCTTCGGGTTTGATCCAGGACCGTTCGCCGAATAGCCCTCTGTGTTGCTGCAGTCAGACGTTAATTGTGTACCTACCTACATTCTAGAAAGTTGGAAGATCAACGGAAGCAACTGGGAGGTTGCGAGTTCGAAATTTGGTCCAACCAGTCCGTCGTATACGTGGCGGCTGCTGCACGTTTAATCTATCGTGGCCTCAGATATCCTCACGTTGGCGTGGTGTTGAAATTCAGAGTGGGGTGCCAGCTCTGGTGCTGCCTCGTCATCTGCCCATGCTTTAAAATTAAGTGGTTTTCTCGGATCTTTCCGTTGGGGATTGATCCCGGACCGCCACTAATAGACCGTTGTGTTTCCCCAGTGCGACGTTAATTAACTACCTACCCGTCAACACATCTCCAGTTTTAATGAAATTTTAATGCACTTTGCGTGAATTAAAATTTAATTCAACTTTTCGTTAGCGTCTTTCAATAAATTACATTACCATTTGACAAAGTTTCAGGTCGTAACAATAATTCAATTTACAAACACACTTTTGAAAAAATTGATTACATCTACATTTGTTTAATCTAGGATGTTCTTAGGGGCAGAGTGATCGACTTCACCATTCCATTCCTTTTTTCAATCAATTTAGAGAATTCAGTTTTCTTTCAATGAATCACATTTTTTTCCGCACATTGGACTTTTAACTTACTGCAATAATTCACCATCGTTGAACTTTCAGGTTCTCAATCAGAATTTAGTTTACACTAACTAAAAATATAAATTATAGGCACAGTTAATTAAATTTATTAAAATTCACATATACGGCTACATGTTTCATTTAATCCAATTCCGAGATCGCCCCTGAGCTACGGTAGCCCAGTTCGAAAATCAACGGATTGGCAACCGAAGATTTGCGAGTTCAAAACTCGGTCCATACAAAGACCGTCGCGTTAAATCTTTTGTGCTCTGATATTTCCTCACGTTGAATTGGTGTGAAAATTTGGAGATTGCAGTGCAAGCTCAGGTGTTCTTATCATCTGACCGTGTTTCAAAATCACGAGGCGTTGTCTGTATCTTTCCTTTCGGGATTGATCCCGGACCGTCGTCAATAGCCCGTTGGGTGTCTCCAATGCGACGTTAATTAACTACCTACCTACCGAGATCACGCCTTTCTAACACCAAGAAATCAAGTCCCCCAAACTGTACAGCTGCATTAAACATTGATAAGTCCTATGAATCACATACTATTTTATCAAGCACTGCCCGTAATCCATCAAATCGAGAAAGGCCTCATCATCGAACTACACCTTCAAGCACCATCGCATATTTCGTCGACTCCAATGTCCAACCGGCGATACTGCTGGGATCCAGAACTATCGGCCATATCGATAAGATATGCCTCCCCCATATTGATTCATTCGATGGAGTCGATACGAAAATGGTTCTCGGGCGTTTTCTGGGATGTGTCAATACCCGTTTCCACCCTATCTGAAGAATTCGATGGATACATAGCAGGTGGTGGAGAGGTAGTGTAAGTGATGCATGATGCATTGCATGCGGTTATGTACCATGTAGCATGGATCCTTGGGTTAAGAGACGAGCTTTATATGGTGGTTTGGTGGAATGTGTAAAGTGGCTGATGATTAAAGTGAAACCATCGACGTTTAATACAGATGTAATTGCCAAATACCAGCAGGTTTATGGAGGATATTAAACCACTTATTTATTTACTAAGGTTTAATATCGTCCCACGTATCGATCGCTTTAGTAGCAAAATTGAGTCTATTATACAGTATATCGATTATGTGATTCAACCTTGGTGTCAATGACAGTGTCAATACTGTATAGATTATGTTAGGATTGGAATGTAGTAATTTATGTATTGGATTATCTGTTGGATATGTAGAGTGGTGTTTATATTTCGATATAGAATAATTTAATATTTGCTTTTATTTAAGGGAACTCATCTAAAATGTTTAATTTATTTTACAAATAGTTATATCAATTATTTAAACCCATTTCATTGAAGTTTAAGTGATTGGACAATTTTTCATCACTTTTTAGATCTTTATCCGAATCTCCTTATGTTGTTCTCCCTATGTATCATGGACGATATGGGATATTTGTTTTGTACGGTCTTTCTTATCCCAGTGTAAAATAACAAATTACACTCGATTCTGCAAAAAAGTTTTTGGGCAATGGCAGATGGTTCTCTAAAATGTCTTCTGTATGGATCCAATGCAATTCAGGATGTGAGATGGAGAGGCTGGTATAAGTTGTACTTAATACAGGTAGCAAAGGATTTCTGGCCACCAAAGAATATCATCTTTTTCAAATGGCCAGACTAGAGCCTGGCAAGCAGAGAGAAAGTTTTCCGGGCAAATTTAAAGCAAGCAGCTCTTCTGGTGTTTTACTGAGGTACCAGTGTTGGAAAGGTTCTGGAGATGATATGCGCAATTGCTTTTACATTAAGGACAGGTGGTCCGTAATGAAAAAGCAATATTTTTGTAAAGGATATATATTTTTGCTCAAGTCCATGACATGGGTAGAGCGCATCTGCTATTGATCATAAGATCTGGGAGCCATCTCTGTAGCAGTCTGATTTAGCTACACGTTCACCTTCCTGTGTTAGCCGGGTAAAGCAGCACAGCCTTCGAGCTTTGGGTGGCCCTATCAGGTGTACATACTCCCGACGTACTTTGCCTGTGATACGCGTTTCACCCTCTCGTCACGATGAGGCCATAGGATAGAACTTTGATAGAGTTTTGAATGGTGGTTTGGTCAAATGCATAAAGGGGTTGATTATTAAAGTGAAACCTTCCACTTTTGATTCAGATGTAATGCCAAATACCTGTAGGTTTATGAAAGATACTAAACTGCGTATTTATTTACCAAGGCTCAGTATCCTCCCATTTGGCGGCGATCGCGTTTGCAATAAAATTGAGCATATTATACAGTGTATAGCTTATTGTTGGTTTGGGGTTTTATGGCGCTAGGGTTATAAAACCCCAAACCCTACCAAACATAAGATCCCGCCAAGTAAAAAATGCGAAAGTAGGAAATAGGGATTAAGGAACAGTAGTTGGGATGAAAGTAGAAAAGGTCACTTGGATATACCGGGAGCGAGACCTCGTGTTTATTAAAGACTGTAATCCAATGGGAAAGTAAAATATCACTTGAGTCCCTGAGCTCCGTTAAGTTCGAGGCCTCAGAGGCATATCTTAAGATATCTACGGCTTCATAATCCCGATGTAACCGGGTGATCTTTCCTAACTTTCAGTTTTAGCCTTTCCTACCCTTCTGCTCTTTCTTCCTCCCTCGTTGTATCGTCTGTTTTGTTTTTGGTGCAGCGTGGCCAAATATGGTCCTTGCGACATTAAACCTGAAAGCAGCCAAACATCCCTAGATGTGCCCTGAGGGCTTATAGTTTGTTAACCAATACTGTTCAGAGCTTAAATGTATTATTTTATGTATTCATTAATCTGTTAGACAAGTCGTGTTGCTTACATTTCGATATAGCATAATTTATACGTGCTGTTATTTTAAGGACCCGGTACCAAACATTTCCTAAAGTATCTAATTTATTTTATAAGTAGTTATATCAATTACTTAAAGCATTTCATTAATTTTCTAAATGATTGGATTATTTTTCATCCCTTTTCAGATATTTTTCAAAAACGCGTTCTTTAAAATCCATTCTCAAAACATTTTTAATCTTCCATTTATTTACTTATTTCACTTTTTTACTCATCCATGTCATGTATAAAGTAATATAATGATACATGTGTAGGGAAAATCGTTTAATTTCAATACTGCATTTGCTTGGCTATTTTAAAACCTCCAATAATGTGTGTATTAAAATACATTACTAAAATTCAGTAACACAGATGCATTTGGCAATGAAGAAACTAAGACGTTGCAACAATCTATTTCTTACGCGTTGAAGGTAGGTATTTAATTAACATCGCACTGGAGCAACACAACGGGCTATTGGCGACGGTTCGAGATCAAACTCGAAGGGAAAGACCGAGGACAAAACCACGTAATTTTGAACCGGTCAGATGACGAGGTCACACTTGAGCTGGCACCCCATTAAGATCCGGGGACAACGCCACGCAATTTTGAACTACGGTCAGATGACGAGGTCACACCTGACCTGTCCACCCCACTCCAAAATTCCACACCATTCTAACGTGAGAACATTTGAGGCCATGACAGATTTAACGTGCACCAACGCCCCCCTTGTACCCGACTGTCTTTGGTTGGATTCGAACTAGCAGCCCTCTGGTTGATGATCCGTTACTGTTCCAACATGGCTGCAGCGGCACTATAAAACAGACAAAACGACATTTCCTGATTTTCCCTGAGACCATTCCAAGCTCGTAAAGCAACGGTCACCATATTTTCCGCAACATTACTCGTACATCATTTTGGCGAAATAGAGTTACGTCCAAATCAAAAAGCAGTGTAGCATGGACTTCGATTTGTGCCTTTGGCTGACCAGATGCATGATACACAAAAATATTCATCGTTCATGCATATCGGTGTCGGATAAGGCACCCCACCCGTAGATACATTTCCTAGATAAACTCTAAGGTATACAACATGGAGTTTTAAGTAAGACATCAGGAGTAATTTGACACAGCGGGCTGTGTGCAGTGTGATGTACTCAGTCGAAACAGAGCGCAATGTCCAAATTGTTTTACTTAAGACATTACTTCAAAAAGGACATGCGACACAAAAAATTATTATATTTTTAATTGTGTACTACCTTCCTTTCGGGACAAGAAAATGCAATGTCGCATCTCACTTCACAATCTCGTTTTCGCTACGTCACCTTCCCCTTGTTTCTGTCCATTCAAAGAAGTGCTTGAAGAGATGACATCACTCACTAGTCATTGTTGGTAGGTGTGGCCATCGTGAAGAGAGCGGGCCAGAATTTGTAATCTGGGGCTTGAATTTAAATTTAGGGGTGACTTTTTGGTAAAACGAAAGTCTGTCAATTGCTATGGTCAGATATAGTCCTGACCCTCTTGGTGGTTGTCTCGAAGAGGTTATCGCGTCATTGGCAAATCTCTTTATCTCATAATAAAATTGGCAATTTCGTGATGACGAGGTATCTCGTCATTAGAAAAAAACTGATCAGATCTCTTTATCTAAAAAAATTGCAATTTTGTGATGACGAGGTATCTTGTCATTAGAAAAAACTGACCAGATCTCTTTATCTAAAAAATTGGCAATTTCGTGATGACGAGGTATCTTGTCATTAGAAAAAAACTGACCAGATCTCTTTCATAGAAAATTGGCAATTTCGTGATGACGAGGTAACTCGTCATTAGAAAAAACTGACCAGCTCTCTTTATCTAAAACAATTGCAATTTCGTGATGACGAGGTATCTTGTCATTAGAAAAAAACTGACCAGATCTCTTTAAAAAAAATTGCAATTTCGTGATGACGAGGTATCTTGTCATTAGAAAAAAACTGACCAGATCTCTCTCATAAAAAAATTGGCAATTTCGTGATGACGAGGTAACTCGTCATTAGAAAAAACTGACCAAATCTCTACCTAAAAAAATTGCAATTTCGTGATGACGAGGTATCTTGTCATTACAAAAAAACTGACCAGATCTCTTTAAAAAATTGCAATTTCGTGATGACGAGGTATCTTGTCATTAGAAAAAACTGACCAGCTCTCTTTATCTAAAAAAATTGCAATTTCGTGAGGACGAGGTATCTCGTTATTATAAAATTCAATTTTTTAACAATTGATCGAAATTGTTACTTCATCTTTTTAAAATACTAAGGTTTTTACACGGTTATAACTCGTCATCTCTTTAACCCTCGAAGCGGTTTCGAAAAGATTACTCGTCAGTCAAGATCTGACCAATTTTTCTTATGACGAGATACCTCGTCATCAAAATATAAGCAATTTTTGTGATAATGACATGATCAAGATCTTGTCAGCTCTTTTAATGACGATATATCTCGTTCATCAAGATCTGATCAGTTTTACTAATGCCGACTTTTTCGATAAAACCACCAGGAAGGTTAACTACAGCTCGTATTGGAGTTTTAATAGTCAACTAATATCGGGATACCCCATCATAATCATTACTTTCAGAGAAAATATTTTAGCAATCATACTTCATGAGTGACCCATAGATTTATTTAAATCACCTAGAATCGTAAAATCTTTATGTAGTTTTAATCATCCCCCTCGCTTCATCTATATAAAATCAACATTCACATCAATGAATTTTAAATACTACATTTTTACTCTTATGTTGATAAGACACTTTTAATATCTTTACTTGTATGCTTTTGAAAATTTTATGTTTGTGTTTTTACTTAATGTGTTATGCTTTTAATTTTGGTCAGGTGGTTAATCTTATATTTTTACTGAATCGACTTTGCTTTGCGTTTGACGCAGCTTATACATTTTTGGATTTTACGCAATAAAACTCAAATCGACCGACAGACAGTGATGCGTTTAAAAATTCGATTTGTTCGGTTATTTACACCCTGAAAAAGTTCTGATCCTAAAACAAATTGGGCCGCGGTGGCCCGGTTGGAAGAGTAACGGACTAGCAACCGAAGGGTTGCGAGTTCGAATCCAGCCAAACACCGTCGTGTACAAAGGGGGCTGGTGCACGTTAAATCTGTCGTGGCCTCAAATGTCCTCACGTTGGCGTGGTGTGGAAGTTTGGAGAGTGGGGTGCCAGCTCAGGTGTTGCCTCGTCATCTGACCGTGGTTCAAAATTACGTGGTGTTGTCCTCGGATCTTTCCCTTTGGGATTGATCCCGGACCGTCACCAATAGCCCGTTGTGTTGCTCCAGTGTGACGTTAATTGAAATAAATAAATAAATAAATAAATAAAACAAATTGCGTCGGTAGGTAGGTATTTTAATTAAAGTCGCACTGAAGCAACACAATGGGCTATTGGCGACGGTCTGGGACCAATCCCAAATGGAAAAATCCGAGAGGACCAACACTACTTAATTTGGAACCACGGTCAGGAGACGGGCATCTCCTGAGCTGTCATCTCGCTCTTTAAACTTTCACACCACGCCAACGTGAGGACATTTGAGGCCACGACAGATTTAATGTGCACTAGCGCCCTTTCTACACGACGGTCTTCGAACTCGCAACCCTCAGGTTGCTAATTCATTACTCTTCCAACCGGGCTACCGCGGCCCTCAAATTACGTCGGTTGACGAAATGTTGGCACTTTAATAATAAGGTGGAACGTTAGAAAAGAGATATCTCGGTGCGATAAAAATGAGAAATCATTAATCAACACAAAATCCAATCTTTTTCGGAAGAGGGGCTTTGGTATCTGATTGGTAGAGTTGAAGATTGAAGATTAGCAGCCGGAGGCTTGCGAGTTTTGAACTCTATCCATTCAAAGACTCTCATGTACGTGGGGGATGACGCGCGGTAAATCTGTCGTGGCCTCAAATGTCACGTTGGAGTGATGTGGAAGTTTGGAGATTGAAGCGCCAACTCAGGTGTAGACCTCATCATCTGACGGTGTTTTAAAATTTCGAAATTTTGTCGTGGGATCTTTCCCTTCGGGATTGAACCCGGAGAATCGCCAATAGCCCGTTGTGTTGCTCCTAGTGCGATGTAAATTCAACTACTTACCTTCAATTTCTTGGAAGACAGAAAGACACCTAAGACTAATTTTTCTAGAAAGATAAAATCTTCTGGGTGGGAGAATTGTGAATTGCGTGAAAAAGGGAAGATAGAACGAAACGATCAATGCATTTTTAAATAAAGTTCTTTGTGACAATGAGAAACTTTTTACTTGGTCGCTTAAAACTAAACAAATATTTAGGCTAACCCAATGTTTACACAATGCCAACATAAATCCGATCGTATAATGTAAGTCTCTTTCATAAAGTCTCTTCAATGCGTACATATCGTCGGCATCGAGCAGAGCACTTAAGAACACAATGGACTTTCAAAATCGATTGAAAAATCGATCATTTTAATTTTTGCGTTTTCAATTAGTTGATATCAAATCCTGTGCATAGCAAACAATTTCTAATCCTCCTAGTAGTTGTCAAACGAGATATTTCGTCATTAGAAGAAAACTGACCAGTATCTGATGGTCGATATACCTCGTCATTAGAAGAAAACTGACCAGAACCTGATGTACGAGATATCTCGTCATTAGAGGAAAACTGACCAGAACCTGATGGACGATACATATTGTCACTAGGAGAAAAATTACCAGATCTTGATTTTGTCAGTATAATGAAAATCGTATAATGGAAATGTTGACGAAGACATCTCGGTCATAAACAAGATTGATCAGATCTTGGTGGATGATATATCTTATCCAAACCTCTTGAGGGTTAATTAAACTATTCTGGACGGACCTGTATATAGAACAGCATCAAAGGTATAGTACAAATAAGTACTAATTACAACAAAAAAAGCGTTTTCCCCGATTGAGTTTTTTTACATTTTTTGTTTTCAAAACGTTCCTTGTGTATGAGTTTTATTTGATTTTCTTAGAATTCGTTTAGGATGATCTGGGAAATATTTGCATAATTTTAGATGTTTAAATTTAATTACTTTTTACAGATAATTTTTGAAGTTTTGATACAATTTTTTGCTTTACGATTGGGAGATACTCTTGCCAGATGGAATTAATGCATACAATCTATTATGTGAATTAAAATGTTTATAATGCATGGGAAAAGTTACTACCTATTAATTTTTGCTAATTTATTGAAATTTGTGACCACATTTTTTGTAATTACTTCCGAAGGACTGAATATTTTTAAACATAACTTTATATATAGGCATTTTAATATTAAATAAGCAGTCTGCAAATTTCATAACAGTCGGATAACAACCACAAAAGTTTGTTTTGAAAGTACACTCCTATTAACACTCCAAGTGCTTTCAACGAGATATCTCTTCCATAAAACCAATATTACTAATAACGAGATATCTCGTTATCAAGATATTGCCGATTTTTTATTAGATCAAGATCTGATCAGTTTTCTAATAACGAGATATCTGAACTCAGTTCTTATTCTGGTGAGCTGGCAATTTTTTTAATCTTCGGCTGTTTAAAAATTTAGTTTTTAAGTCAAAAAATAAAAATTATAAGGATTGTGATACTTTTAAAATACTTTTAAAGATGTTATACTTTTAAAAGATCACAAAACGGCTATTTCCAATATAAAAATAAGCATTTAGTGTCTGAAATATCGTCAGTGAATAATTTTCTGCTCGAAGCAGACGATAGAAAAATAACCTATCAAATTATTTAGATGATAAACTGTCTTATGTAAAGAATTATAGTTTTCAAACTACGCTTGCAATTTATCTTTTCCCGTTGTCATTTTCAAAACTAATTCCTTATTTACAACAAGACTAATAACACCCATACTTTCAGTGTGAATTCTATCGACATTAAAAACATTCATCTTTAAAGCTTTCAAAATGTATAGAATTTCCCAGATTAAAATTCGTTTTTGCTATTTCAATCATGAAATACAACAGAAGCAATTGAAATATTTTTGTCTATCTATATTCAGAAATCCTATGTTCATTAAATATATTCCTCGTACAAAATTGTATAAAGTCGGCTTATTCAATAAGTATATTACTTATTTTTATTATTTCTATCATCCGAAGACCCTGAAGTCACGAATATATAAATTGAGTTTGCATAAACAAGGTGAAATTGCTCTGAAGGAAAAAATTAACTCTTGAATGTTATAATAAAGTTCTGTTTTAATCTCAAAAATGTCTGATTGATTTCAACCTACGTTAAAAAAATATTTTTCTTCAGAAATGATTAAATTCTATTTACATAGCTCGTATCTATTATAAGGATTGAAGAATAAAACACCGTTGCCGAGTTATGTTATTGATGTCGTTGTATTGTTGTTGAAAGACTTGTATGTTTCGATTTTTTGCCTGAGGATGATTTAATGAATAAAATTATGTCTCATTTATTAAGGCACACGCTTTATGAGCTATAGCGGTAAATATAATTACTCTGATAACGTGGGAGTTACAAAATAATTGAATGAATCTAGGATATATTTTTACGTTATCAGACATTCCTTTCACGATAGCCAGACGTTCTTTCGAGTCATCCTTAGGAAAACGTCTATCCTTCGACGATTGATTTTGTTCTAATGTTCAAGTTCAAATTCTGATGGTCAAATAGATTAGATTCTATTTTCATTATTATTAATATTATACGATATATTAATACGATTCCATGATATTGTCTATTAAAATGATCATATGATTTATTAATATGATTCCATTCATGATTATTTACTCTCCTGGTGGTTGTCTCGACGAGGTATATCGTCATCAGCAAAATTCGCGAAATCGTGATGAACGAGGTATCTCGTCTTGAAACTGACCAGATACTAATAGAAAAACTGATAGAACTGATGGAAAACTTATCAGATCTTGATCTCGCCACATAAAAGAATTGTTCGATGACGAGATATTTCGTCGTTAGCAAGGTTGCTCCGATCTTGATGGACGAGATATCTCGTCTTGAAACTGAGCAGATACTAATAGAAAAACTGATAGAACTGATGGAAAACTTATCAGATCTTGATCTCGCCACATAAAAAACTCAGAATTGTTCGATGACGAGATATTTCGTCGTTAGCAAGGTTGCTCCGATCTTGATGGACGAGATATCTCGTCTTGAAACTGACCAGATACTAATAGAAAAACTGATAGAACTGATGGAAAACTTATCAGATCTTGATCTCGCCACATAAAAAACTCAGAATTGTTCGATGACGAGATATTTCGTCGTTAGCAAGGTTGCTCCGATCTTGATGGACGAGATATCTCGTCTTGAAACTGAGCAGATACTAATAGAAAAACTGATAGAACTGATGGAAAACTTATCAGATCTTGATCTCGCCACATAAAAAACTCAGAATTGTTCGATGACGAGATATTTCGTCGTTAGCAAGGTTGCTCCGATCTTGATGGACGAGATATCTCGTCGAAACCACTTGAAAGGTTAATACCCAAAGATTAAAGTCTATTTTAATCGCAAGTAGCTGTTGTAAGGATTGAATAATAAAATACCATTGGGCAGTTATGTAATCGATTATATTATATTTTTATTCGAAGACTGCGTCGTGATGTTTCGCCTGGGGATGATCAAATGAACAAAATTCTATCTATTATCAACTACAGCACGCTTTTTATAAACTATAATGAATAATAATACGATTAATCTGATAGCGCTCGATTTGCTAAATGATAGAATCAATCTAGGCTACATTTTTACGATAACATATATTCCTTTCACGATAGCAGACAGTTTTACGTCATCCTTAGAAAAACGACTATCTTCGGACTTTGATTTTTTTTCTACTTTTCAAGGTCGTATTCCGGCGTTCAAATACCCATGACTAAATTATATTTTCATGATTACTAGTATGGTTCCATGATTATTAATGATTATTAATCCAGATATTTATTAATATTATCGTATGATTTATTAATGTGATTCCATCCATGATTATTAACGATCTGGTGGTCATCTTGACTAGGTATGTCGTCATTAGCAAAACTTACCAAATCTTGATGGTGGAGATATACCGACTTAAGAAGAAAACTGACCTTATCTTGATTTCGTCGTCCCCAAAACATCGGCAGTATCTTGATGACAAGATATATCGTCGAAACCATTTGGAAGGTTAATACCCAAGGGTCCGTCGTGGCTCAGTGGGTATGCCCACTCCGCTAGCTACCTACGAGTTGTAGACGGTGTATTTCTCTTCTGTGTCTATGAAACTTTGTGTGTGCATGTCTATTACTTGATATTGTATGTCGTATCTGGCGCAGCATGGCCAAATATGGCCCTTGCACTGTAAAACCTCGACAAACCAAGCAACCAGCCCTCCCCCCCAATGATCAAATTAAATTTTAATCACAAGTATATTTCAGGATTGAAGAATAAAATACCATTGATGAGTCGTTATCAATAACGTAATTTTTATTGGAATACTTTTTGGAGCGTTGAAATTTTTTGCCTGAGGATGATGAAATGGACAAAATCATCTCTTATCTAATACAGAACACTTTTTTGAACTATAAGGATAAATACAATTACTCTGTGATAAGGCGAGATTTACAAAATAATGAACTGCCGCGGTACATCGATTGGAAGTGTAACGGATTATCAATCGGACGTTTACGAGTTCGAATCCAACCAAAGACCGTCGTTTACAAAGGTGGGTGGTGTACGATCAATCTACAATGGCCTCAAATGTCCTCACTTTGGCGTGATGGCGTACACCTAGGCGTACACCTAGTAATGTAACATCGAGGTGTTACATTACTAGGTGTTTACATCGGATCTTTCGCTTTGCGTTTGATCCCGGACCGTCTCCAATTGACTGTTGTGTTGTGCTCCAGTGCGACGTTAAATAAAATACTTATCTACCTACCCGAACTATACTGCGTCACGTTGCATAGTGTGTAAGTTTGGAGAGTGGCGGTCCAGCTCAGGTCAGTGACCTCGTCATCTGACCGTGGTTCAAAATTACGCGGTGTTTTCCTCGGATCTGTCTTTCGGGTTTGATCCCGGACCGTCGCCAATAGCCCGTCGTGTTGCTTCAGCGCGACGTTAATTAAAATACCTACCTACCAAAATAATGGAATCAATCTAGGCTATATTTTCAGGATATCGGGCATTCCTTTCACGATAGCAGACGCCTTTCTTTCGACCATTGATTTTGTTCGGCTGTTCAAGGTCGAATTCCGACGTTCAAATACCTATTGTTCAGCGTTTCGTCGTTGTGTGAGATTAGCTCCGACAATGTTAATTTCCCCAAGGCCCAAGCATCGGGCGAATTCTGATTATTACATCTTTGTACTAACCCAATAAAAAATTTTCATTGTCTAGTTTCTTTGTCCGTATATTTCTTTTTATCCTTACAGCTCCTAGGAGCTGGGTACAGTTTTCATGCATTTCATAAAAATATTTTTTGATTTAACGAGTTATTTTTATCTGTTTATTGTTTAGTCCTCTGAAGGTTTTGCAAGCGTGGTTTTATCTACAGCGGGGTCATCGTAGGTCAGTGTTTTTTATCACTGCGCTAGCAACCTGCGAGCTGCAGTCGGAGCAGGTTCGATTCCACACTGAGTGTATTTCTCTCTTCTGTGCTAGTAAAACTTTATGTGTGTATGTCTTACAATTGGACAGCAGGCTGTGGCACAGCATGGCGGAATAAGGTGGTCGTGGCATAAAAACAAAGCATACCATCTACAACTTGCATTCTTCCCTACACGACATCCAATCAGTTTTGAGCTTCTGAACCAATGGGGGCTGTCGTGGCTCAGTTGATACGCCCACTGCGCAAGCAACCTGTGAATTGTAGGCTGCGCAGGTTCGATTCCTATCAGGTGCATTCCTCCCTGGGTGTATTTCTCTCTTCTGTGTCATTAAATCTTTTATTGTGTGTGTCTATTACATGATATTGTATGTCTTGTGTTTGGCATGGCCAAATATGGCACTTCCATAAAAACCCCAAACCAACCACCCATATGGACCATAGAGTATTTCCTAGGGTTCTTCCAACCTATGGGCCGCGGTAGCCCAGTTGGAAGGGTAACGGACCAACAACTGAAGGATTGCAAGTTCGAAACTCGGTCCAACCAAAGACCGTCGGGTAAGTTGGGGCTGATGTTAAATCTGTCGTGGCCTCAAATGGACTTACGTTGTCGTGGTGTACAAGTTTGGAGAGTGGAATGCTACTCAGGTATGACCTCGCCATCTGACCTTGATTCAAGATTACGAGGTGTTGTCCTCTGTCTTTCCCTTCGGGATTGATCCCAGGCAGTCACCAATAGACCATTACTACAGTGGGGCGTTAATTCAACTACCTGCGTACCTTGCCTAAAAGATTTTCCTAAGAATCTTATAACCAATAAATAAACATGTGGTTATTTAGACATTATTGTAAATACCCTAATAAATATACCTTGCCTAATAAATATAAATATACCTTGCCTAATAGACTTTCCTAAGAATCTTATAACCAATAAATAAACATGTGATTATTTAGACATTATTGTAAATATCCTAATAAATATGGTATATTGTAGTCGTAAATATGCAATAGTGGTAATCAAGTCTTAGATCAAAGTTGAATGTGGTTTTTTTGCAAGCAAATTCAAAAACAAATTATTTTACTCAAAATTCTAAAATTATTTACAAAACTATTGCGTTATCCACGATAAAATTGCGAAAAAGAGTACACATATTAACCTATTAACCTTTGAACCACATCAGAGTTAATCGGGATTGATCTTAACGCGACACATTTAAGTGTTCTCTAATGTAATATGTCATTCAAAGGGATATTTGTTTCAATACTTAATCCGCTTAGGTCCATTACTCAATTGAAAAAATCTAAAAAAAAACAACTTAAAATGAGAAAAAAAATTACAACGATCTTCCATGCCTTATTACAAGGCTTTAAGCCTATAAAATTCTCCCATCTTACTGCATTAATGATGTCGCATCATTAATAAAAATGAGAAGAAAGAACAAAAAACAAGAACACGTTAATGCCGTAACGGATTTGGAAGCCTTAATTGAAATTTTAAATTAACTTTTCTCGATAGAATCAATTTTTTCCCTCTCCCGAAATTATGTTCTCGAGCAAACGATTTTACCCATTGGCGGGAGATTATAAAGCTTTAGAACAAATGTTCCGAATCACACAGTTTGTTATCGTTTTGACAAGCGGGTGGGATTTTTTTTCCGAGTGTCGTTTGATCTTTTTTCCGCTGCCACGCAGAATACAGTAATGTATGCACATATTCTCGTTCCACTCTGCTTGAACCACCTGCAAACAATTCTTTTTTTGGGTTTCTTAAAATTTTGCCGAGCTTCCATGGAAGCTGTTTACATGCAAATAACATGTCAGGTGGTTGGTTGAACGGAGAATTCTTCCAGGGACTGTGCCGTTTTACAAACTTCCGGTTTTGATTGTGATAGAGCGTTGAAGCGTTTTCTGGAAAATGCAAAACATTCTCTCCGATTTGTGTAGAAGGAAAGTATGGATGCGTTGGAATGCTGCCTATTTTGGAGGTGCCATTATAATCCTATTCAGCCTGCTTTTCGAATTCGAGGGAAAATTATCTTGTTTTTGCGTGCAAACATCTGGTGGTCTTTAAGCTTTCGATGCTTTCAAAATCCTGCAAGTTTAATTACATTTGGAATTCCCTAGCACCATTTTAATTTCAAGGTCAAACATTTAAAAGTAATCATTTCGATAGTTGATTGAATTTAATGTTGATTAAAATTGATATTTTGGACGTCTAAAGTTTGTTTTCGCATTTTTTTACCCGTTTCCAAACATCCGGTAATATCCCAGTGTTGGACGTAATCAAATTATTTTCCCACCTGTACAAAGTGAGCTTATTACCAGCCTCTCCCTCACACATCCTGAATTGCATTGGAGTCATGCATGAAGACATTTTTATGGACCAATCTGCCATTGCCCAAAAACATTTTTTTGCACGCTCAACGACTTACTGTAATTTGTTTTTTTATACTCTGATAAGAAAGAACTAAATTTTTAATCGATTGATTAGTTAACTAAAACTTCGATCACGTCTAAAGATGATCATGATTGAAAAATTAGTTGTGATCGTGACTAAATCAAGTACTCGTTAATTACACAGGTCTGCGATGAAAAAATTGTCTTAAAAATAATTAGTGCTTTTTATAGTTTTTTGGATGCTAATTACTGGAAAAATAATTAAAAAATTCCATCTCGTACAGTTTTATCACAAATCACAGGTCTAATGTGTACGAATTTTGTATATTTAAGAGTACCGTAATATTATTTGTATGAACTTATTAAACATATTTACAGATTTAAAATAATAATTTGCTCTATATAAATTCTATCCAAGAAAGAATAAACTATTATTTATTTAGGATTTTCCTCTAAACTCGTAAACTGTGTTAAACACAACAGTAAAACCAGAGAAAACAAGTTAAAACCGGATCACTAGCCTATTGGTGCATGTGTCCTCCCCTCCCCTCCATCATTCCCCTTCTACCATTTTTCTTACTTCCATCAATTTCTTTCCTAGTTCAGTGCTGTACACGTGTATGTAATTCCGAGTTTTGAGTAGAAGTGCTTTTTACTTTTAGTTTGTGTTGCAGTTGAGAGAAATGGCTTCCAGAGTATGTGTTACTTTACCAGATTGTATCTGCTATATTTGTGGTAACTACAGCAAAAAAAAATCCAAAGAAACACTTCAGATTTTGTGGAAAAAGTGTACTTTGCTTATTTTGGCATGAAATTGGGAGATCAAGACATGCCTTGGGTCCCACACAAAGTTTGTTCCATTTGTATAGAAAAATTAAGACAATGGTTTCGAGGTAAAAAACAATCTTTTCGGTTTGGTAGTCACGTTCGGCTTTAAACCTCAGTGATCTGCCTTGACCAATCAACTACCACATATCGATTCGGAATTCCTTTTTTGGAATTTTTATCTGTGAAGTATTCGTAATATGTACAAACCAGGTGACGTCACTGTCGTAATACGTACAGGAAAGGTGTCCGCCTCATAAATACTACATCTATCTACATTTTACTTATCAGAAAAACCTTTCAAACGTATTAAGTATCATGTTGATATCTTCGGCTTACACTAAGTCAGCATTTTCAAGATGAGGTTCTTGGTCTTTCTAGACCAGAGGGTCTTTAGACTAGTAAAGTGTGTGTGTGTCTACAAAGACATTTTTTCTTTGCCTGACGGTTAGATTTCCTGAGAAACATTCTTAGTGTGTAAACCATAGGGAGTAGAGTTCTCCAATCGTTTTATCAGTGCCATGTTTTTTGACTTAGTGAGTTTCATTTGTAAGCCCACGATATACCCATGTGAACTGCACTTGATCATTAATAAAAAGTAATTTACACGTTTGTTTCAACCTTCCTAGTGGTAGTCCCGATGACGTATCTCGTCATTAGAAAAATCTGACCAGATCTTGATGGACAAGGTATCTCGGCATTAGGAAAAAACTGGCCAGAACATGATCACGATATCATAAAAAAATTGGCAATATTTTGCAAACGAGATATCTCGTCATTAGTAAAATTTGTCAGATCTTGATGGACGAGACATCTTGTCCAAGCCACTTTTTTATGATGACGAGATCAAGTTTTGGACAGTTTTCTTCTATTGACATGATACCTTGTCGATCAAGATCTGGTCAGATTTCTTCTGACTAGATACCTAGTCGGGACAATCACCCGGAGGGTTTAAACAAACGAATAAAATTTCCTGAAGGGCTTTAACTGAATAACTGAAAACTTTCACACGTTTTATTGATTCGAAGCAGACTTTAGCCAATCAATAGAAATTAAAAATCCCGATGCTGCATCGATTTATGCAAAAGTGATCTTTTCAGAAGGGCGACCGAATTGTTCAAAGTTCTATCGGAAATCTCGCCTGGACCATCATTCATCGGAGTTCCAACAATCATTTATGGTCCATTAAAACAGTTAATAGCACCAGAGCCCGCGTCGATTCGGAATATGGTCCGAAGTCCCCCATTCAATAATCACAAGCCGAGTCAATGGGTGAATGAAATTGGCCGCTCTCCACAATGAATTAGGCATGCGTGACCTGCTGCAATCACTGCTCCGACTTGGCGACAGCCTAAGAGTGCCAAGTGAGTTTACAGTTGGGGAAGGTAACGTTTCGTGATGCATGGGACACACATGGTTGAAGGAAATTTTATAAGAAGGATATTTTTTTCGTGTTGACGGATGTAGTTTGAGGTGGTGGGGAGAGGGTTTTGTGTGGTAATTGATTGCTTGCTTACCTGTCCTTATAAATAAGATTCAGACTTTTCGAATACTAGTAGTTTCTAGTCGATAGAGTTCTTGGATCGAGGTGTATGAATTGAATATTCTAACAAATGATTATGGATTGTCTCATACGTCAATGATTGTAAATTTCGAAAATTTGTTAGCAATTCAGGTGATTTATATGAAAATTTTTCAAGAGTTCTATCCGAATATTATTTAGGAATTCTATCAGAATATTTAGGAATTCTATCTGAATATTTAGGAATTCTATCTGAATATTCTTTAGGAATTTTATCAGACTATTCTTTAGGAATTTTATCAGACTATTCTTTAGAAATTTTATCAGAATATTCTTTAGGAATTTTATCAGACTATTTTTCAAGTGTTCTAGCGGAATATTCTTTAGAAATTCTTCTGGAATATTCTTTAGGAATTCTACCGGAATGTTGGATTTTTATCGTGTTTAAGTATGTTGAATTCAATTTCTAACAATGTGAAATAGTTCTTTAAGAATCCTTAAAAAGGAATATTCAAAAAAAAAACGTTTTTATTCTCATACAATTTCTGAAGTATATTTCGAAGAATTTCTGAAGAATATATTATAAAGAATTCCTGAAGAATATTGCAAAGAATTCCTGAAGAATATTGCAAAGAATTCCTGAAGAATTTCTGAAGAATATTGCAAAGAATTCTTAAGGAATATGGTTCGAAGTTCCCCATTCAATAATCACAATCGGAGTCAAATGGGTGAATAAAATTGGCCGTTCTCCACAATGAATTAAGTATGCGTGACCCGATGCAATCACTGGTCCGACTTGGCGACAGCCTGAGAATGCCAAGTGAGTTTACAGTTGGAAAGTAACGTTTCATGATTCATGGTATACACATGGCTGAAGGAAACTTTATAAGAGTATTTTTTTCTTGTTGACGGATGTAGTTTGAGGTGGTGGGGAGAAGGTTTTGTGGTAATTGATTGCTTGCTTACCTGTCCTTACAATCAAACTTCGAACGTTTGGAATAGTGTGTAGTTTCTAGTATCTGAATCCAAGTATCTGAATTGAATCTCTATCGAATTATTATGGATTGGCTTATACGTCAATGTTTGTAAATTTCAAAAATTTGTTAGGAATTCTCCAGGAATATTGTTCAGGAAATTTAGAGGAAACTTCAGGAATTCTCTAGGAATATTTAAGAATTGCACAGGAATTCTCTAATACATTTAAGAATTGTACAGGAGTATTCTTTAGGAATTCTATAGGAATATTTTTCAGAAATATTAAATTTATATCATGTTTGTATATGTTAAATTCAATTTTTAAGAATGTAATAATTCTTTAAGAATCTTTGTGCTTTCTGGAAAATATGTCTTTAAGTGTTCGCTTTTGAAGTACGGTGTTAATCTAATTGAAAATGGTATATTTTAATCTTTCTATAGAATTACATATTAGAAATTGAATACAATAGATACGACAGTGCGATGTGCGATTAAATGCAACGATATTGCTTAAAATAATCCTATGGAACTCCTAAGGAATATTCTGAAAAATAATTTTCCTATAAAATTCCTAAAGAACATTCCTATGGAATTGTAACGAATTGTTCTTTTTCTTTGGGAATATTCATATTAATAGTGAATGCAATGTAGTCAAGCGCGATTGAAAAACTCCTGAGGAACATTGCAAAGAACTCCTGAGGAACATTGCAAAGAACACCTGAGGAACATTGCAAAGAACACCTGAGGAACATTGAAAAGAACAACTGAGGGACATTGCAAAGAACAACTGAGGAACATTGCAAAGAATACCTGAGGAACATTGCAAAGAATACCTGAGGAACATTGCAAAGAATACCTGAGGAACATTGCAAAGAATTCCTGAGGAACATTGCAAATAATTCCTGAGGAACATTGCAAATAATTCCTGAGGAACATTGCAAAGAATTCCTAAGGAACATTTCAAAGAATTCCTGAGGAACATTTCAAAGAATTCCTGAGGAATATTTCAAAGAATTCCTGAGGAATATTGTAAAGAAGTCCTGCGGAACATTTCAAAGAATTCCTGAGGAACATTTCAAAGAATTCCTGAGGAACATTTCAAAGAATTCCTGAGGAACATTTCAAAGAATTCCTAAGGAACATTTCAAAGAATTCCTGAGGAACATTTCAAAGAATTCCTAAGGAACATTTCAAAGAATTCCTGAGGAACATTTCAAAGAATTCCTGAGGAATATTGTAAAGAAGTCCTGCGGAATATTGCAAAGAATTTTTAAGGAATTTTCAAATAATTTCTCGGAAGAATATGGTCCGAAGTCTCATCCAATTAAACACAAGCGGAATCAATCGGTGAATGAAATTCTCTGCTTTCCACAATCAATTAGGCATGCATGTGACGTGCTGCAATCACTGCTCCGACTTGGCGATAGCCTAAGAGTGACAGTTTTGGAAAGTAACGTTTTTTCGTGATACATGGGACAGACTGAAGGAAACTGTATAATATGTAATTTTTTTCGTGTTGACGGTTGTGTGTAGTTTAAATTGGTGGGGAAAGTGGTAATTTCTAGTTTGAATTGAAGTATCTATATTTCTAACCAATTATAAAGGATTGGCTTATATTCACCGATAATTGTAATATGAGATGTTTTCTGGAAGACGTTTTTAAGAGTTCGATTTTGAATACGACGTCGATCTAATTAAAAATGAAATACCTTAATATTCCTATAGAAGTAGAGATTAGATATAGACCAAAACAGCACGACTATATGCGATTTTTAAACAATGGTATTCTTATAGAAATCTGAAATACTCCCAAAATATCCCTATAGAATTCCTTACTGTTCCTAAAAGTATCTCTAGAATTCTTAAGAAATATTCTTAAACATTTCCTGAAGAACTTTCCTATAGATTTGCTAAGGAGTATTCCTAAAGAATTTCTGAAGAATATTCCTGAAATATTTCAGAAGAATAGATCATATTCTTTAGGAATAAAGTATTCCTGAATAATATTCCTAAATAACAAGGTTCAGTTGGGTAACAGAAAAAGAAATTGACGGGTTGCTAGAATTGGCACGAAATCGCCAGTGCAGGATTCCTCATTTTTACTAATACAAGACTGCATGCACCTCACGAATAAAGCAAACATGAACAAAAACTCGCGAGGTGTTGAGCAACCAATTTATGTAAAATTTAAATGCATTATGTCCATTTGTATAATAGCCCTTTAAAAGAAGCAAATTTAACTCACGCACAGGAATGAAACATTAACACACGCTTTTAATAGCTTGAGTTTGTTGCTGGTTGTAACATACAAGAACTAGCTGCATGAGGCGATCCTCAATCATGTAACTAGTGAAAAGATTAACACTGTTTTCAGAGCCGCAAATCTAGATTTGTCACGTAAGCGAGAACTGTTCAATAATATAATCATTTGGAGTACTTTCTTTCTACGCTAGTATTTCTGTGCGTAACTTGTTTGCTTCGTTCTCAATTAACATAATTTGCTTACGCTGTTTAATATCCGTAGCACCTGGTATTAGTGTGCTTGGATCTAGAAGTGTGACCATTTTTAAATTGGCTTGATAGTAAACAGGTTTTAAAAAGAATGCATATTCCGGCAACCGTGTGTTGCCATTCAAGTCACGTGGTTTTAAGTGAGTATTAGTTAAATTAGGGGACGTCAACAGAGCACTTAACAACCGGTGTTTTTAGCACGGATTTTGATTCTAAGTCTATAGTTCGGCGCTGAAAGCGATAACTGATAACTTGTTAAGGGTAACTATCCATGGCGATCAACATCGTTTTTATACTTGCCCTAAATTATGAAAGCAGGTCGTGGAAACACTGTTCCGTGAGAGAATATTTAAAATCGAATTTCCACCTTTGTTAGTTTGATAGTGATGATAATCTCGTTCCATCGAAATAGCTAGACTAATTTTATCTCCATTAGTCACTTTTTTAAGCTCTTAGACTTCGATATCAGTTTGGGTTCTTCGTCGCTTTACTATCCAAAATCCAGTAAGCCTTCACATCCAAATTTTGCAGTAATGATTAAAAATATATATACTAAAACAGATCAATTATGAGGTACTAGGTTTAAAATTTGCCGATTGGGCTTTGTAATTTTTGTAGATAGAAGCTTTTGAAATGAATTTACATTATTTGGTTGCAGATATGCAAATTAAAAACCTCCGAAGGAAAAAAATGGATTTAAGAAGATTTGATAGAGCGACAAATATTCAATATTGACTTTCCAAGAAAAAAATGAAAGTGTATAAGAAAAAACTAAATTTTAACTTAATTAAGAGTTTGAGTTTTTAATTTACATTTATTTAAGGGAACAGTGGGCTTTAAGCAAACTTTAACAGCTATTATCATATTGTAAGCAAAAATTTGCAGACTGTATTTTCTACTAAACTCCTTTTTGAAGTTTGGTCCAAAAATGTTGTCATTCGGAAGTTACTATATAACACGTAGATAAAATTTTTGTTACATTAGAAAAAAATTGGTAGACACACGCATCAATTTTCGAAGTATTGTCAAAATTTTAATTCACAAAATAATTTTTACACGAATCAAATTCACCCTATTTGGTAAGTGTATCTCTCAAATGTAAACCAAAAAAAATTAGCAAAAAACACCTAAAATTTTGCAAACAAGCAGACGTTAAGCAACATTTGAAACCATAATTTCGGGATTTGGACGCATGATCAATTTTTCATTTGAACTTAGATATATATAGGATTTCAAGGTAGGTATTAATGGACTGCAGTAGCCCGTTGAAAGAGCGGATCGGAGGGTTGCGAGTTCGATTCCAACCAAAGACCGTCGTGTACAAAGGAGGCTGATGCATGTTAAATCTGCCGTGGCCTCAATTGTCCTTACGTTGGCGTGATGTGGAAGTTTGGAGAGTGGGGTGCCAGCTCAGGTGTGACCTCGTCATCTGACCATGGTTCATCCCGGACCTTCGCCAATAGCCCGTTGTGCTGTTCCAGAGCGACGTTAATTAAATACCTGCTATATACCTTATGATGTACACTCACTGCCAAAAGTTAAGCACGGAGAGGAAAATGTTAATTTCCGGAAGCCAATCTGAATTTGAGAGGCTGTATTTCGCTGCAGAGGTAGATGGAAGTATGCAAATATGTTCTGTAACAGCCAATCACGGTTCCGTGTCGAGAAATATGCAAAAAAGGCAGTCGTATAAGAAACAGTATTGTGAAGGGTTAGAGGAGTTTCATGTAAGTGCTGATAAAAAGTGTTTTATCAGCAAGTGTTTTATCAGCACTTGAGAACTAATCGAACTTTCGTGCGATTAGTTCTCAAGACAGATGTGTTTCTATGACTTCCAGAAGACGAATGGCAGATAGAGAGCGCTGGCGTTCTGTGGGACGCCTTGAAGCAGGACAATCAATCACAGATGTTGCTCTTTTCTTCGGCGTTCATCATTCCGTCATTTCACGATTATGGAAACAATTCCAAACAAGCCAAACAGTTGTCCTAAGATATGTGGCCGGTCGCCCATGGGTTACGACCCCCGCGGAAGATCGATATATCGCTGTTTTAGCCAAGCGGAATCGAAGAGTGACCTCCACACGTGACATCTATGGTTGCAGTGTCCATTGGTAAGACGATATCTGCCACTACGTTTCGCCAAAAGCTACACATGAATGGACTGTACGCCCGGGTACCACGAGTTTGTGTTCCTCTATCCGTCCAATCCATTGGAGCACGATTAAATTGGTGTCGTCAACGTGTGAATTGGACTGATTGGGCCAACGTTATGTACACGGATGAGTAGAGATTTGCCCTGGAGCCAGATGTCAAGCGTGTAAGGGTCTGGAGAGAACAAGGCTCACGCAATCGGCCCCGGAACATCATCAAGCATCACGCATTCCGAGGTGGAAGTATTATGGTGTGGGCAGGGATTTCGTTGGGATATCGCACCGACCTGCATATTTATAGACGGGGTTCTGTGACGGCTCTCCGGTATCGGGATGAAGTCCTAGAACCCACTGAGATTGTACGCTGCAGCAGTTGGTCCTGCTTTCGTTTTAATGGATGATAATGCGCGTCCCCATTGAGCTAACATCGTCTACGACTACCTGGAGAGTGAGGGGATTGCGCGTATGGATTGTCCGGCGTACTCACCCGACTTTAATCCAATTGAAAATCTTTGGGATGCCCTCGGCCGTGCTGTGTCTACACATTTCCCACCCCCAGTCACTCTCACAGTTGCAAACTGCTGTACAGTAGGAATGGCGAGTACATAACCCTGGGGTGGTTGATCACCTCATGGAAAGCATGATCACACGCTGTAAACTTTGTATGAGAATGATGGGTGGTCATTATGTCGGTTTTGTTTGTTTTGGATTTAAACATCATTTTGTTAATGACTCATGACTTCATCTTATAATTTATGAAAATTCAATATATTCACCTTTGTATGTAATTCTTTGTTTTGTTTCATGCATAAACATATTTGCTACTTTCCTGCCGCATTTCTTGTCAATCAAAGCTGTACTTATCGATTTTTTCGCATTTTACCGCTTCGTGCTTAACTTTTGGCAGTGAGTGTGTATCTAAATCCTTCAAAAATGATCGTAATAGAAATTACTTTTGAGATCCAGAGTTCTATAACAATTTTCAACACCGAAATTAAAAAATCGATTTTGATGATTTCGAAAGTAAACTTCAAAGGAAATAAGTTCGTTTCCTCTTTCTCTTTTAAAAATGTATTCAAGTCCATTAAAAAGCAACAAAAAACCAAACGAAACACTAAGCATAAAAAAACAGCTCCAGACAAATTAGTCTCGCAATTCCCCAATGCAGACGAGACATTACAAAGACGCTCATAAAAAGAATCCTACTCGCGTGTCCAAATAAGCGTGAATAAGAACTGAAGAGCGATATTAAAAGTGTGAAGAAAATGGCGAAACACGCGCTTTTTTAGCGGGGAACTCGATGCGTGTTACATTTTCCCTCGGTCAAGCAGTGGTCACGTGAAATTATCATCAGTGAAAAATGGGTGTAACTACTTTCGGCTGGAAATAACTCGCTGGGAAAAGAACAGAGTTGGAAAGGAAGAAACAAAAAGCAACGATGATACGCGTGATGGAATTTTCATTTCTTCACCGTGTCCATTTTGGGACGTACACTGAAATTCCCTACTACTGACCTTTAATAATTTGCTTTTTAATTTGAGCTCGGTTGCGGGGATGTGTTATCTGATAGATAAGAGCTTATATGTATTTAGTCGGTTTCGTGTTTGATGTGTTATCTTATTATTTGGCCATTAAAATGTAGATAGACTTTTTTATGTTGCATTACAGCAATGATTTATGTAATCATTTTTCATCTCACGGTACACGCAATCTAATTTCTAAAACTGCTAGATACCAAAAGCTATAAGGGCCATGGTAGCCTGGTAGGAAGAGTAAAGGACAAGCAACCGGAATGCTGCGAGTTCGAATCCAACCAGACTCGTGTACAAATCGGGCTGGTGAAAGTTAAATCTGTCAGGACGTCAAATGTCCTCACGTTGGCGTAGTGGGGAAGTTTGGGGAGTGGGGTGCCAGCTCCGGTGTGACCTCGTCATCTGACCGTGGTTCAAAATTACGTGGTGTTGTCTTCGGTTCTTTCCCTTCTGGATTGACCCCGGACCGTCACCAATAGCCCATTGTGTTGCTCCAGTGTGACGTTAATTTAAATATCTACTACCTACCTTTGTTCTTTCCCATCGGGATTGATTCCGAGCCGTCACCAATAAACCGTTGTGTTTCTCTAGTGCGACGTTAATTTGCTACCTACTTTTGGGTGAGCTGTTAACGAAACTCAGACGTGATGACCAAATTCGATAAATTTCTGTCGTCTATATGATATAAGAAGTCATTAATGCATATCTTTTTTAAACGTATTAATAGAATTGTGCACTTCGACAATATTCATGAACTACGTAACATTTATCTAAGAATTTTTCCGTTCCTTCTCAAGTATGAACATCAGTTGAGTTATGGTACTTTGTGTACTATAAAGATACTTTAACACGAAGATATGAAAAACACTCGTACGACTGAATTCGAAATGTTTTTATCATACTAAACATGCAAACTTTTATGCGTATTTTGTAGTCTGATATAAAATCGCATATGTAGCTCAACACTCATCGTTCTTTTGAAGTAGAAGATATTTTCTAAATTCTACGAGAGAACATAAACTTTACTGTATCCGAATTTCCTGTGATGCGAAAGATTTTAAACCGTTTTTATCTTATTCATACTTTAGTTCAATCTTTATATGTACTTGATGTTATTCTCAATGGAAAATATGCGACTAGATGTTGAATTTTATTTCCAAGAAAAATATCGCTGACATAAACAACTGCTTGAATTTTGAAAGAGGATTGGAAGAATTTTCTAGTTTAGTAAGAGCGATTGAAGGTCTCAAAATGTCCGTTATTTCTGTAACTAGTAAAATGTCTTTTATTTAGTATTTGTGAGTTAGCTTCCAAGTATTGCACAATTTCAGAGTTCTGAATGTTATGAGATTAATTTCCATTGTAGAAAAATGACTAGTAAATTTTTCACTGTAAGGACATGAGTCTGAGTCTTAAATGGAACTGAACTTTTAAAACAAACACTTACAGTTAATATACGATTGTTATCAAATTTTCTGTCTTAATTTTTCAATAAATAGCCTATACATAAAATTGATCCCAAAATAAGTCGTACCAGAGTTATTGCCTAAAACGTTATGAAAATGTTTAATAAAGTGGCACAGATTGATAGGCTTTAATTTTCTATGTATTAACAGTATTTTAATTCACATAGTAGTTTATACACATATAAATCAAATTAACTCCGTTTGGGAAGTTGACGTAGCTTGCCCAAAACTGGACCTTGTGCCATAAAACCCAAATAAACCAACTGTTTGGTAAATATACCACTCTGAAAGCAAAAAATTTGCACTCGAATACACCTAAAATTCTGCACTAAAAACAGGTTAAGGAACCTTTTAAACTAAAATTTGGAAGCCTAGTGAATTGTTTTTTTGCCCTTAGATGTATACAACACATATAAGGATCATTCAAAAGCAATTTCAAGGAAATGTATTAACCTTAAAAGTGGTTAAGACGAAGTACCTCGTCCATCAATATCTGACTAATTTTGATATATCGTCATCAAGATAGTGCCAATTTTTGATGATAACGATATAAAGATCAGGTCAGTTTTCTTCTAATGACGAGATATCAAGTCGATTAAGATCTGTTAAGGTTTTGCTAATGACGCGATACCTTGTCAAGACAACAACCAGAAGGATTAAAATCTGATACTCAGAGAACATTTCGAAATCTGAAGAATGTCGAAATCTTGATCTGAGGAAACGCGTTTTTGTAATCGATATACTATACTCATCTATTATATATTTTATGGGTTATATGTAACTCTAAAAGATGTATCATAAATGAAAAATTATTTTGTTATCACAGAATTTGATATCAATTCATTTTTAATACTAAAATTAAAAAATTGATTTTTCGATCGATTTGGGTGATTTTCAGTCTACTATCTCCTTAACTGCCATTTGAATAAGAGCATGATGCATTACCAATTTTCTGTTAACAAAACGGCTTGGTTGGTTGTGTTTCATGACGCAAGGACTTAGTTGACCAAGCTGCGTCAATCAACGTCACGTAAATGAACATACACAAGGAAATTGTTTGCTAATACGGAAGATAGAAGTACACCCAGGGGGAAGCGAACCTGCGTCACCTACAACTCACAGGTTGATAGCGCAGTGGGCCGATTGAGCCACGGCTAATCCTATAATGATTTGGATAATTTAGAGAAAGCGTGTATATATGTTATAATGGTCACGTTAAATGATGCGTTTAAAGTAAATTCCCACGTTAGATAATGCTTTTAAAGTAAAAGGTAAAAACGATTATGTGTTTTAAGGGAATTTACTATGGACGCATCATCTAACTTGACCATTATTTTGTTAAGGACAGACTTATGTTTATATTGATTACATAAACAATAAGCTATTGAGTATGTAAACTATAAGTATAAACTCGCCAGAGTCGAACTATAGCCCAAATCTGGCGAATTGATATTTGAGTCACGTGGTTTTGGACAAGTCTATTCCTCAAATGAGGTGATGGGGCCGACCAAACGGTTTGGTGGCGTGATTTGATTTAAATCATGGGACGCTTACAAATTACTTGTCTAATACAAAAATGGAGCTTAGACATTTACAACGTTCAGATTGATGACTGCGTTATGGCACTATAAGTCAGGTTAATTTCTTCAAAAGGTTTAATCAATTCAAAAATTAAGTCTGATTTTCGAAACAAGTTTATTTAATTTTATAAGGAGAGCATAGCAGATAACAAATCGAATGAATAAATATAGCAAGCTTGTTGCCGATCGAGATTCTTACGAGAAAGGTAGGTAGGTATTTAAATCTCCACACTGTAGCAACAACGGGCTATTGGCGATGGTCCGGGATCAAACCCAATGGGAAAGATTCGACAACACCACTTAATTTTGAATCACGGGGAGAGGACAAAGTCACTCCTGATCTGGCACCCCAATCTCCAAACTTCCACACCATGCCAACGTGAGGATATATGAGGCCATGGTGGATTTAGCATGCAGCAGCCGCCTTTGTATACGACGGTCTCTGTTTGGATTCCAACTCCCAACCCTCCGGTTGTTAATCCGTTACTCTTCCAACCAGGCTACCACGGCCCCCAAAAATAGAATGACCCAAGTCGATTGTCTCGTAGGAGCTGAACTATAATCGCTGTGCAACTGGTGTATAGAATATTTCTTAAATTGAATTGCATTTGGATCGTAGTACCATATTTAGTTTCATTTCAAAGGTAAAAATACTGTTTCCAAAAATCTACTTCTCAATTTAAGGAGAAATGTTATTTCAGACATACCACGGTCTCACACCAACTCAAAGCTACGAAACCGTAAAAGAGAACAAATACGTAAACAAAAAAATCAGAACCTGAAGAATGCTACTCGAAAATTCCTAAAAGTGAATGGCCATTTTTTACGATCTTGGAGTCTTAAAATGTAGTACACAAGACTAGAGGTTCCTGTTCAGAATTCTCCCAAACTTATTTACTGGAGCAAATAATCACAAGGCCCTCAGGAATGGTTTTTAGGGGATTTTTAAACTTGTTGCCAGATCCCTTTATGACCACAAAAAATGCAATAAGAGCCCCATAAAAGAGATGTTAAAATTGCAAATAGATTCCTTAATTAAAACGTGATTATTTCGGCTTTTATGGACTTGTCAAACCATGCGTGTTTTTATTACTCAGATGAAACAAATTAGGCGCATAATTGAAAACCGGAGAGTTGCGAGTTCGAATCCAACCAAAGACTATCGTCTACGAAGGGGGCTGGGGCACATTGAATCTGCCGTGGCTTCAAATGTTCTCACGTTGGCGTGATGGAAGTTTGGTGAGTGGGATGCCAGCTCAGGTGTTCTAGTCATCTGACCGTGGTTCAAAATTACGAGACATCCTTGGATCTTTCCCTTCTGGATTGATTCCAGACCGTCGCTAATAGCCCTAGTGTTTGTATGGTGTGAGGTTAATTAATTACCTACATACCAAACAATGCTAATAGATAATTCAATTTGGAAGTAATCAGATGTGTATGGAGTATCAAGTTTATAATAGAACATCAGTGTTGGAGGCGGAGCAGGTTCAATTCCTGCAATCTAACCTGGGTGTATTTCTCTCTTCTGTATCAGTAAAACTTTCCTTGTGTGTATGTTCATTACATGATTTTCATTGTCTTGTGTTTAGCACTGCTTGACGAAATTTTTAATTTGCGTGTAAAACCCAATCCAAACAATTTAATGGTTGGATTGGGTGTGATACCAATTTAGTGCAATTTTATGGTTCATCCAATACCCCCAAATCAATTCACCAGTAAAATGAATTCATAAAAAATAAACGTGATAGCTCGTTATTAGAAAAATTGGACATATCTTGATGGATGAGATGGCTCGTCATTAGCAAAATTGAACAGACCTTGATGAACCAGATAGCTCGTCATTAGCAAAATTGATCAGATCTTAAGAATGAGATAGCTCGTCATTAGCAAAATTGATCAGATTTTGAGTACGAGATAGCTCGTCATTAGCAAAATTGGACAGATCTTGATGTACTAGATAGCTCGTCATTAGCAAAATTGATCAGGCCTTGATGGACGTGATAGCTCGTCATTAGCAAAATTGGACAGATCTTGATGTACTAGATAGCTCGTCATTAGCAAAATTGATCAGGCCTTGATGGACGTGATAGCTCGTCATTAGCAAAATTGATCAGGCCTTGATGGACGTGATAGCTCGTCATTACAAAATTGAACTGATCTTGAGGACGAGATAGCACGTCATTAGCAAAATTTATCAGATTTTGAGGACGAGATAACTTGTCATTAGCAAAATTGATCAGATTTTGAGGACGAGATAGCTCATCATTAGCAAAATTGATCATATTTTGAGGACGAGATAGCTCGTCATTAGCAAAATTGGACAGATCTTGATGGATGCGATAGCTCATCATTACAAAATAGATCAGGCCTTGATGGACGAGATAGCTCGTCATTAACAAAATTGGACAGATCTTGATGAACGAAGTATCTCCTCAAAACCACATAGAGGGTTAACTTTTTCATCACCTTCTATTTCAAGGACAAAATATTCCCCTTAGCACTGCAAGAATAATATCTTTTTTCCAACCTCCGAAGGAAATTAGAAAAAACCAAGTCAATCCAACGAAAAAGTGCAATGTGCCATAGATTTAGTTACCCTGATTTAGTGAACACTTCCAAACTTTTTTCACCCGAGTAGTTATCTCAATGCTTCCGGGACTTAGTCAAAGGCCACCGGGAAGCATAAAGAACCGGGTAAAAAAGTAATTCAGGAATAAAAATAACAAAATCTTGAGGAAGATTAAGATATAGGTGGAAAGGAACTGGCGCTATCTTGTACGGAGTTATTTTTTACCCTTTCCTTTCAGAGATTTACATCCAATGGGAAAAGCTTTTCCACTGAACAAGCGATTTGTCAGTGGAAGTGGATCTGTTTCCATCAAAGCGAAAAGTTGGGATATTCTATCCATGAAATTTGCTATTAATAACCTCGCGGATACATCTACTGGCGGAAGTGTTCATGGAAGCATTACAAATTATAGTTTAGTTCCTTGATCCCGAATGTGTAAATAAGATGCATTTGCAATTTAAATTCTGGGCAAACTTTGAAACGTCTGGCATTATTTTAGAGTAGAAATTAGAGTGGTCGTAAAACAACTTTCACTATGGAAGCGTGTGTAGCTAAACCGAATAAACGGAATTGAACCAAATTTGGTTTCGAGGCTTTTGAAGACATGGGGAGATGAATTCCGCGAAAAACGATCTTAGTGTCAAAAGTCACTTATAGGGTGAAATTTAGGGCTGCTGGAGTCGAAAACAGTCAACATTTGTATTAAACGCAGATAAATGGATAATGAAGTTTAGACTACGTACGCAACAACCACGCCACTAATTCAGGCTGGTAATGGGGCTCGTTGCAATAAAAGAAACTGACAGTAGATACAAATTAATAGAGATTCAACTCACAGAAAACAATCTTTTGTTCTCCAGAATCAGGTTCCCTTTGACCATATAGACAAATTTCGATGTGCTGGCCTTTCTTTTGTATAAAAGCATCCAGTGTGCAGCATACTCTACATCTGAGCGTAATGAATTGATGTTCATAACAGCTCATTTTATGTTGTCTTTCAAGGCATTCAAATTCGGAACGCCACCAACATACACCATGGACTTCAAGTACCCCCACAGCCAAAATTCAGATAGAGTGATGTCAGGTGGTCCATCACGTGATGTCCGAGAATCAGCCGTCTATGCCGTCGGAAAGAACTGACCGATAACCCTCATTACTGCAATGCTGTCACATACGCAGTCGTAAATTTGCATAATCCATTCCATCTGCGGGGAGTGAGGTGCCAGCTCAGGTGTGACCTCTTCAACTGACTAGTTCAAAATTACGTGCTGTTGTCCTCGGATCTTTCCCTTCGGGTTTGATCCCGGACTGTCACCAATAGCCCGATGTGCTCCAGCGCAATACTAATTTTAAAAAATTCTAAAGAGGGAGGTATTTTAAGACCACCCTGCACTTTTATAGTTAAAAATGGAAGTATTGCCGTCGGATAATTTGCATAACATACTTTCGACGAATCACAAAATATACGTCCACGATCAATCTATCTACCTTTAAAGAGTCCGAAATATTTCCCGTTCCATATTCTAGCCATGGTTAATGAATAATTTGAAATACATTTACTATACACAGTTAGCAGTTTGTAACAGTTTGCATATGCATAATAAATATTAAATCATTACAGGAAGATTCTTTTTTTAAGAAAATCCGCGCAATAAATGACCAAACAACGCAAAACGGTTAAAAATGTCGACGTATGTATGGATCTAAAATATGTGGCTTGGTATGTCTGAAATGTATCAAACATTAAATTATAATGTACATGAATAAAAAATATAAGGAAAGACAAATGCTATAAAAGCCATCAAAGTTTTATAGAAAAATTTGTCTCTCTGTCCTGACATAACATTTGCATAGTATAAACTTTCAAGTCAAAAAACTTAAAGCAGAAGCATAAGCCATAACTATGAAAGGGTTTAATTTAAAAGTGCAGGGATAAGTGAAAATATTTCCGGTAAAGAATTAATTTCATTTATTGGCGTTTTGGCATTACATTTTAATATAAGTGACATCATGATATTGCTTTAGGGCGTGTTAAGTAACACTGTAAGTTACCAACGAGGTAACGTAAACACTTCAGCTTTCAGTATTTAGCTTTACAAAAATATTGAGTGGCTTTTTCTCAAGCTGAATATAGGTGGCGGTAATGTTTTTATGGTGGAATATTCTTCATGTACGTATTCCAAACTTGACTTCGCTTGCCTTGTCTTTGAAACACAATTTCAGCACGTCGCCAATAGAACTTCCAAAAATTGAATTCCGAATTCATATATGTGTACGATAGTTTATTGGTCATCATCAATTAAATTAAACACCAAACATCGTCAAAATGGCGATAAAGTACAATTTGAGTTAACCCTGATATGTATCGTGCGAGAGCATTTAGTAGAAGGAAGTTAGATCTTCCTCTTTCGACTGGTTTGTTTATAGTAATAAAAGCGCAGGTTCAATTCCTTCCTGTTACTTAGCCCTCCTGGTAGTTGTCTCGAAGAGGATCATCATTAGATAAACTAACCAGTCCTTGATCGACGAGAGGTGTCGACTATAGGAGAAAACTAACCAGTCCTTGATCGACGAGAGATGTCGCCATTAGAAAACTAACCAGTCCTTGATCGACGAGAGATGTCGCCAATAGAAGAAAACTAACCAGTCCTTGATCGACTAGAGATGTCGCCATTAGAAAACTAACCAGTCCTTGATCGACGAGAGATGTCGCCTATAGAAGAAACTAACCAGTCCTTGATCGACGAGAGATGTCGCCAATAGAAGAAAACTAACCAGTCCTTGATCGACTAGAGATGTCGCCATTAGAAAACTAACCAGTCCTTGATCGACGAGAGATGTCGCCTATAGAAGAAACTAACCAGTCCTTGATCGACGAGAGATGTCGCCAATAGAAGAAAACTAACCAGTCCTTGATCGAATAGAGATGTCGCCATTAGAAAACTAACCAGTCCTTGATCGACGAGAGATGTCGCCTATAGAAGAAACTGACCAGTCCTTGATCGACGAGAGGTGTCGCCTATAGGAGAAAACTAACCAGTCCTTGATCGACTAGAGATGTCGCCTTTAGAAGAAAATTAACCAATCCTTGATTGACGAGAGATGTCGCCTTTAGAAGAAAACTAATCAGATTTTAATCTCATTATCATCAAAAAATAGGCAGTATCTTGATGAAGCTGATATCTCGTCATTAGCGAAATTGGTCAGATTTTGATAAACGAAACGCCTCGTCGAAACCCTTTGGATGGTTAAGTACTTGATATATTTCTCTCTTCTGATTCAATAGAACTGTATGGCCATCACTTCACGTTTTCTGTCTCATGTTTGGCAGAGCTTGGTCAGATATGGTCCTCGTGCCATAAAACCCAACGAACCAGTGAGTAAACCCAATTACTTGAGATGAAATCTCATTAGATTATCCAGACAGATCCGAAATCTTTTCAAACACCAATTAATCGCCCTATCGAGCCATCGGACAAAATAAACCCGCACTTTCACCTAATTGTAAAATAACTTCCACCATCGCGAGCACGAAGGAAAAACAAAAGCCATTTCCTTCATCCATTAAAGCACTTTGTCACCTCGCAACAAGAGCCGGAAAAAAGACAATGGCACCAATTCAAACATAAGTTCATTAAACCAGAATAAAAACTGCGCTCCATTGTAAGACTGCTATTGTAACTGCTGCTAAAAGTCAAAGCATTATTTGGAACTCGAAGAACTTCATTAGTGTTGGAAATCCCACCTAAGATACAACCATGATACACATTTTTCCCCTTCATTTTTTTCCTTCGTTTATTTATTCCTTTTTTCCCTTTTTTCCGAGTGCGTTCGACACTATTCCTTTTATTCCTTTCCCATTTTTCTACTTAATGAGCACCGATAAATGGCGTCCATGACTACAATGGATGGCAGGGAAAAAGAGGGAAATGTAAAGGGAAAAGTTTCTTTCACGTGGGGAAAAAGGACGGAGGATAGTTAGGGAAGCATGTAAATTTAGGGCGGATTTGCATTTGAGATGATTCGGGATTCTGTCGTATAGAAATTTTGTGATAGTTTGTGAAGAGCCGTGTCATTATGTTGAAACTTGTCTTTTAGTAGGGAATTTTTCAACTTTTGAGAAGGCTCGCCATTACTGATATCAAAAATAAAACAAGGAAAATCATATTTTCTAATCAATTTCAATCAATATGTATATATGTTACCGTGAAAGACCGAAATTGGAGAATGTCGACTTTCACCGGTGAATGTCGACACATACCAAATACGTCGGTGAAAGATCGAATATTTCATTACATTCTTGTACATTCGGACCCTCACCGGTGTATGTCGACAATCACAGGTATGCTCTGGTGGATGTCGAAAAGAGAGGAGCCGAGGGTTTTTTTCAGATACCCTAATTTATACTGAATGGATACTGCAGTGAATCGTGATCTTTTTCTTGAAAAGTTAAACGCATTAATTGCGGGTAAACGAGAAGACAATTGTTTTTATTTTTCTCAAGAAAAGTACTCTAAAATACTTTCTGAAATGTTACGAACCTCACAAAAACAATTTCCTCCTGCTCAAATTGGTGATACTGTACGAATACAAGTCCCTGATGTCGACCGTGGTCGTACAGATAGCCGAAATGAGTTAGCGGTTGTTGTTGGAATAGAAGACTCCGACTTCTATAAACTGGCAAATAAAAATGGTACCCTCAAGCAGCTTTACACACGTAATCAGTTCGTAATTTGTAAAGAAAAGTTACTTTCCATAGATGAGATTTCTTTTCAAGAAATGTCGCTGAGAGAAGCAGCTGCAGCTTATTCGAGAAGCGGGGGGCAAGGCTATACACGCTGTCATTGCAAAAGGAAGTGTTCCACAAATAAATGCAGTTGTAAAAGCAAGGGACTCTTGTGCAATTCAAAGTGTCATAATAGTTTAAGTTGTTGCAATAAATAAGATTTGAATCACATAATTAAGTAAGTTTTTTATTGCTATTATTTTCTTTTCTCATTTATAATACTGTTTGTTTTAAGTTCTCGGCCACTCCTCTCAGAAAGAGAGGCGAAAAAGTTACGTCACCCTTGTGACGTTTTATCGCGACTGAAATACGGAGAAGAAAATATAAATCTCCCACATGTTCAACATTTACCATTAGTGCATGGTGAATGTCGACATTTGCCGGTGTAAGTCAGAAATAAGGGTATTTAGCAAATATTTCTGGCATACACCAAGCGACTATGTGAATGTTGACATTCACCGGTGAAAGTCGACATTCTCCAGATTTCGGTCTTTCACTGTAATATATATTCTAATCAATTTCAAAATTGATAAATTAAATTAGCTTAGCGTCTCGACAGGAAAATTCTGATTCTAAAGTAAAATTTTATTGCAACCAAGCCTTCTCACCACAGAAAATACAAGGCTTAGTCATTCGAACTCAAACTTTTCTTTTCAGCATTTATCGGTATATTTATTACTGTAAGTAAACCTTTACTCGGTATAGAAAACAAAGTCAGCCATATTTTTCTACTTAATGAGTATCGATAAATGACATACAATGGATGGTAGGGAGAAAAAGAAATATAAAAGGAAAAGTTTCTTTCACATGGGGAAAAAGACGAAGGATAGTTAAGGAAGCATGTAAATTTTGGGAGGATTTCCTTTTGAGATGATTCGGATTTCTGTAATATAGAAATTTTGTGATAGTAAGCTTTTGAAGAGGCGTGTCATTATGTTGGAACTTTAGTCTTTTAGGAGTGGCCTTCAGCTTTTGAGAATGCTCGCAATCTAGTACTGACACGAAAATTAAAGTAAATCTTATTTCCAATCCAGATTTGATCAATTTCAAAATTAAGCAATTAAATTAGCTTAGTGTCTCGGAATTAAAATTCCGATACCAATCTAAATTTTAATTAGTGCAACGAAGCTTTCGCATCAGTTACAAACAAGATTCAGTCATACTAAAACTCTAACCTCTGTTTTCACATTAATCTTCAAATCTATTGCTTCAAGTAAGCCTTTATTGCGCATAGAAAATAAAAATATCAGCCATATTTTTCTACTTAATGAGCATCGATAAATGGCATACAATGGATGGCAGGGAAAAAGAGGGAAATACAAAGGGAAAAGTTCCTTTCACATGGGGAAAAGACGGAGATGGTTAAGGAAGCATGTGTATTTATTTTTTTACGGATTTGCATTTGAGATTATTCAGGATTCTGTCGTATAGAATTTGTGATAGTAAGCTTTTGGAGAGGCGTGTCATTATTTTGGAAGCCTTTTAGTAGGGGCTATAAACTTTTGAGAATGATCGCCATCTATTTGATACCAGAAAATAAAACAAGGAAATCAAATTTTCTAATCGACATTTTATCAATTTCAAAATCAGCAATTAAATTAGCTTAGCGTCTCGAAAGCAAAATTTTGATACGAATCTAAATTTTCATTATTGCAACTAAGTCATCGCACCAAACTAAATACTAGATTACGTCATACTAGATTCGGACCTTTTGCTTCACATAAAAATTTATTACTGTAAGCCTTCACTCTGCACAGAAAATAAAAAGTCAGCCATATTTTACACTGAATGACCATAGATAAGTGGCATACATAACTACAATGGATGACAGTGGATGGAGAGAAATATTGGGGTAAAAGTTTTTTCACATGGAGGAAAAGGATGGAGAAGTTAGAGAAGCATATAAGTTTAGAGTACTTAAATTTGAGATGATTTCTGATTCTGTCGTATAGAAATTTGTGATGGTAAGCTTTCTGAATGAGGGGGTGGAGGCATGTCATTGTGATGGAATTTTCCAGACTTTCACAAGGAGCTTTTAACTTTTCAAAATGTTCGCCATCTCTTGTTATGGATACTAGAAAATAAAGTGTTGTAATCACATTTTCTAGTCACCATTTGGCCAATTGCAAATTCAAACAGTTAAATAGTTAAAAATGAACCCCTTAGGAGGATGAGAATTAAAAGAAAGATTGGACCGGGGATCTATCAAGAAAGTTCATTGGGAAAAAATCGGTGCCTTCACGAAGTGGCAAGTGGATCTTGCACCGGCAATCTGGATGGAAGAGAGAAACACTTCGATTGAGAGGGTCCGTTTGAAGTCAAGGTTAGGAAGGTGGGTGAAGTTCAAAGTTGAATGTGGGTGACAAGTTGTATTGACTATATGGCTAACGGTAAGATAAAGAGTAAAGAGAAAACTATATATATGTCATAATAACAGATCTCATAAGCCTGCAGTCGTGACGAGAGTGGCAAGAGTGTTATAAGGCAACTGGAGAGAATGATCCATTGATATTGAGTGTAATGTAGATTCCACAACAATTCTTTATTATTTCAGTAGACGAGTAGTTACATCATGAGGTTGTTGAGGGTGTTTGAAGTTTGGAACTGCTCTGAGGGCCCTTAGCCCAAGAGGCTCGTGAAAGAATAAATAGTTTACAAAGATCTCGCTAGAGGGATTAGGATAAAGAAAAATATTATTGGACCAGGGGATTTAACAAGAAAGTTCATTGGTAGAAGTCGGTGATTTTACGAAGGAGAAATATGATCTTACATATGCGATTTGAAAGCAGGAGAGTCCTTGGGAGGTCCAAGTTAACGAGGCGGTTTGAGTTCAAAGGTGAAAGGGGGGTCGCAAGATATTGACCACTTAGATAGGGAGACAAAGACTGGGATAGAAGGGTACCGCTAAGGGGTGATCTGTAGTGAAAATTGTACTTAGGGGTTTATTTTTAGGTATCGTTTCACATATATGTGTATATATATGTAAATATGCGTATATATATATATGTAAATATGTATATATATGTATATATGTTAGCATTATTCCAACAAGACCCAAAAGAGCACGAGGGGAAAAACACTTACACAAAAATTTATTTAAAACACTAAAGAAACAAATAGAAATTAGAAGAAAATATTAGGTGCTCGAAGAATACAACCTAGCACTTTCATGGCTAACTCACAACTGAGCATTAATGGCACGACCAGTCCCTGGGAAAAGTCACAACGCCATCTGATGGTACGTTGGTTGCTACATATATACATCTACATATACCTATATACATATCTTTTTTCTTTTAATATATAATCATAGGCTTAAAGCAGAAATTCATTAACTGGCAAAAAGAACATTCTAATGTACTGCGGTGACGTCGTGGCTCAATAGGTATGCCCACTTCGCTAGCAACATTCGAATTGTAGTTGGAGCAGGTTCGATCCCTGCCAGGTGCATTCCTCCCTGAGTGTATTTCTCTCTTCTGTGTCAGTAAAAGCTTTCACTGTGTGTCAATTACTTGATATTGTATGTCTTGTGTCGATTGCTTGATATTGTATTGTGTCTGGTGCAGCATGGCCAAATATGGCCCTTGCGCCATAAAACCCCAAAACCAACCAACCATCTAATGTATTGCTGTTTAACGACTAGTTATATGCTTCTAATTAAAAAAATATTAAAATTATAAGCATTGTGATAGCGTTATATGTATTTTGAACAGATTGAAATATGGCTAGGTATTTCCCATTCTGAAAAAATTTTGTGTCTGAAAAAATGTCAATGACTTTATGCTCTAAATCGACGATATACATATATAACCGAGATTCCGAAATTCAATGTCTTCCTTTTAGACACCATTTGTCTGATTAACTTTCCCGAAAATCTAATCAATACCGCCTAACGGCAGCATCCACATCGCCAAACTTTGTCACTTTCTTCACACCAGATTTAATTATGGAATCAAATCCTAAATCACACTAGACTGTAGCTCATTTACGAAATTTCCATTCCACTCCTAAGAATGATACGCATTAAATCCGAAATACCCTATAATTATAGATACCCACTCCACTCCCGATACCCTAACGAAGGGGGCTAATACATAATTTAAATTATTCCGACACTAAATTCCAATTAGTAGCCCAGCTCTCCACAGCAATAGCAACTCTTTCGCGAAATAATCCCGACTTTTAATGACGCAGTAACTGTAAACACGGCTTGCAAATAGCGATTCGGAATTTATCCGGGACATGCTCCTGGATTCTAGAAAAGGAGGGACTCCTGGAAATATGTAAATGACTCGGTATCGCCTATTAGATAATGACCGCTTTTGTGTGGATGGTGCATCATTTGAAAGGAGTTTGCAGTTCGTAGGTTAGAGGTTTCTTGAAGTTTGAGTGAGGCTGGAAAGAAAAATAGTTTCGTTTGTTAAGGAGGTAGCCCCGTTAGAAGACCATCGCATTAGCAACCTGAGGGTTGCGATTTCGAATCCAACCAAAGAGAGCGTCGTTTACAAAGAGGGCTGGTGCACATTAAATCAGCCGTGGCCTCAAATGTACTCACGTTGGCGTGGTGCGGACGTTTGGAGAGTAGGGTGCCAGCTCAGGTTTCCCTCGTCATCTGACCGTAGTTCAAAATTACGTGGTTTTATCTGCCGGATCTTTCTCTTAGGGATTGATTCCGGACCGTCACCAATAGCCCGCGTGTTGCTCCAATGTGACGTTAATTAAATACCTACCCCTTACACGTTAGTCGTAAACTAAAAAATTTGATTTAAATAAAGCAGGTGTGTATATATTACACGAATATTGTGCCATTCGTGCATGATCCTATGAACCATCCAAGAGGTTTGACGAGATATCTCGTCTATCAAGATCAAGCCTCTTGGGAGCACATCTTTAAGTGTGTACGGGATACACGAAACAGGTACCATAGTGGTCTATAGTTTTCCTATGGAGTTTACTGCCTCTTATAAATATGGTGAGGACCCGGCCCTAGGATGCCCAAGGGATCTATCTCTACTTTCTTCTCTCTATCCTTTCTTTTTACAATTACTTGACATTCTTTTGTTTGACCAAATGCGACTCTTGCGTCATAAAACCCAAAACTAAGCAACCAACCAATTTTGCTAATGGTGAGGTATGTCGTCATCAACTTACGGCCGATTTTTTGAAGAGGATGAGGTCTAGATCTGGTTAGTTTTTTCCAGTGACGAGATAACTCGTCAATCAAGATCTGGTCAGTTTTTCTAATGACGAGATAACTCTTAAAGACAACCACCAGGACGGTTAAGAATGAACTAAAGGCGCCGATGTCACGAACCTTTCTCATTTGGCTGTATGAAAACCAACAGTTTCATAGCGCTCTTTTCTCCCATTTGTGGGAGGTTAGAGGTTCTAGTGTTGTCACATTTCTGTATGATAAAACCAAAATAAGTGTATTTCGGGCTGATTTTTGAAACGAGGATTTTAGAGATATCTTTCAGATTTTTCAACAAGACAGGTTTTGTAAATGAAAACAATGTAAAGTGACTTGAGTATGTCTCAAGAGATGGCGCTCAGGCAACCTGGTCAACGCTCATGCTCAGGTTCTGTTCGACGGCTGTATAGCACTCATTCGGGTTTTTATCTTTTAAGGGTGACAACCTGCCACGCACCACCCTCGCAGATAAGCTTTCTGTTAAATCTTTATTTGTTAATAAACGTGTTTGTTAAGCCCTCCAAGTATTCCGGGGAGGTATCTCCATCAAGTTCTGACCAATTTTGCTAATGACGAGATATCTCGTTATCAATATCTTGAAGATTTTTTATATGGACGAGATCAAAATTAGGTCAGTTTTCGTCTAATGTTCAAGGTTTCTTCTAATGACGAGATATCTCTTCCAACAAGGTCTGGTCAGTTTTGCTAATTATGAGATACCTCGTTGAGACAATCACCAGGAGGATTAATATTTCATTTGTTTTACTTTTCGAAAATACTAAGCATTTAAAACATGGTTACTATCAAATCTATGTTGAAGTCCATTGATTTTCCGGACTTTTAAGCAATAAATCCTAAAACGCTGATTGGATCGTTTAAAAACTCTTCTGTCAAACTGCATAAAAAGCAGCCGCCAATCATTTCTTATGGATATAGAAAAACCTTTTTTCCTCAGTTTCTCGCCAAGAGAATAAGTCGAGGGTAGAGGCTGGTCAGATTACTGTCCTCGACTGAAGGATTACAGTTTTGATGGATGTAGCCATCCTTTAGGAAGGGAAAACAGATTTATCTGTCCACCCATCCACTTTTCTTCTGCCAAGAAAACTGACTCCGGTTCAATAGATGCTCGCCAAGGGAGCAGAGAAAAATGAGAAAAATACGCCAAGAGGAGAGATGAAGAGAAAAACACTCTACTTGAAACATCGATGTAATATATTGTAAAAGTTTTAGAAAACAATACACTTTTTGGTGGTGAAAGAGGTTTATCTATGTCGTGAAGAAAAATATTCGATAGTAAAAAATATATATATCTCTGATTCTGTTAGCCCTACTGGTGGTTGTATCGATTAGGTATCTCGTCATAGGCAAAGCTGACCAGATTTTGATAGACGCGGTATCTCGTTTATTAAGATCTCGACGTTCTTCGTCATTAGAAGAAAATTGACTAGATCTTGACCTCGTCATCAAGAAATCGACAATATTTTGATGATTAGATGTCTCGTCATTAGCAAAATTGATCAGGTCTTGATGGACGAGATATCTCGTTGAAACCACTGGGAGGGTTAAGTGCCGCCTAACTGGTATTGTGGTCATAGCGTTTGTCTACCACCAGTTGATTCCGGTTTTGAATCCCGGTCTACAAGCGCATAGCTGTTGGTGACTGTCCCTGTCACAAACGTAAAATATAAGCAGACTCACCATTGCTATTCATAGGACTTTCAAAAAGTGACCAAGATGTCAACTAGAAATCACGTGACTGATCTGAAAAATTGACTTTCTTGACCGATTTGGTCTTCTATCGCCTCGTTTTGCAATACGTCTTATGGCATTGTAATGGGTGAATGTGTATTTCTATAGAGGGGCAACAGAAATGGTGAAATCACCAGTCTACGACTTGGACCAATCAGATGATGAATCAACGGATGGGCGCCTTCTCGTCCAGTCAGGTGATGAATGTTGGTTGCCACCAGGGAAGCGAAAGTAGTCTAAGAGTCACTTTACGGCTAGTTTTTGTCACATGATCCTGGGCCACATAAAACAGTTTCCGTTACTCACTACTTTTCCTATATTCTCACTCACTTTTACCTTTCCTATATGATCCCTGCTAGGAGTAATGACGGCTTATTATTGCGTGCTCCTTCTCATATAGCCATCAGTCTGCCCCTTGTAGTGCCGAGGACAAAAGGCCAGTGGACAAGTTCTGTAAACTAAGTACCCTCGGGTTTACGAATAATCTAGTTCTGGATAGTCAAGGCGATTATTCCTAATTAGGTCCATTAAGGTTAACGCAGTCTCACACCACGCAATTTAAAGTTACAGGTCCAAATCTCGCACAGTACCGTAGAATTTTGACACATTGCGGACACCCCCCTACTCTGAGTGTGCCTGTGCACTACGTCCGGAGGTCATGTCAGGTACGGACATCATTTGTCTACACGACGCTACATTTATCTTCTGGATGTTTAATTGAGTTCTGAAATCATAAGACAAACCAGTTGTAATACATTTTTGTGAAGCTCAACTTTTCATTCATGCCTCCAGTACTGTTCCAAGTTTAAAGACGTATTCACGTCAAAAACAAGCCAAGTAACTTCACGTTTGGAATACGTACGGGAAGCAAGTCCGTCCGTAGAAACACTATCGCTAACAGTTAGCTTAACAGAAAAAGTTCACAAATGCTTCAATACACTAACAACCAATACAATAGCTATAACCACTCAGTCACAGTACCTAAACCGTACAGACTATAACAGGGGTCGCCAAACTTCTTTGACCATCGACCGCTTCAAGAGTTTCTTGACTTTTTATCGATCCCTCTATTTTAATATTACGTAATTATAATAGGACAAGCAAAAAAGACGCACATGTGAGTTTTTAGATTGTTTATTTTATAGTTAAAGTTTATTGTATGTATAATATAGTATATGTATTATTATAGTGGTTTAATATCAAAGGGATACGTTTCTTTTGTTGGTGTCTTTTTTAACATTACTTATTTAATAGGAGGTATAAATAATATATAAAATATAAAATTTAATTTAGATAACAAAATAACAAAAATACAATCTTCCTTATATATGAAAATAAGAATTTTATTGACTTGGTATATAATTTACTAACGTTGTCAATGTGAAGGGTGTGCTTCCTGACTTTTGACAAGATTAGAATGTTGGGTTCAAAATCAGTAAGAGTTTCAGCCTTAAATCACCACGGAATTCTATACTTATTCTTAATTTCATTGTCATTCAGGATGGAGGAAATCCAAGTTAACCGAATTAAATATTCCCCGTACAATGATATCTTATTTTCTATCGATCCCTAATCGACCCCTAATAATATTGTATCGACCCCTGGGGATCAATATCGACCACTTTGGCGACCACTGAACTAGAATATTGTAGATTCCATTATGTTGAAGGATATTTATGCATAGCAGAATAACCACAAGGGATCCGAAAATAAAACGAACAATAGCGTAAAATTTGCATTGACAAAATAACCAAATGCTAATGCAACTTTTAAACTTTACCTTTTAGTTAACGTTCCGTTAATCTAAACAAAGCAAATAACTTTTCAAAACAATCATACAAATTTTCAGCAAAGGAAATATTTCCTTTTCCCCAGCAGTGAATTATTAAATCAACCGTGCATCAAAGGGACTCGTAAATAGAAAGCATTTTTCAAGACTTCAATTTCCAACTGTTTTCTTTAAATAAATCTCACCGTAAAAGATGAATTCTAGTCTTATGATTCTGCCCACCGAAATGACTAATCTAAAGAAAATAACGGAAACTCACCCTGATATTTCAAATCAAACTCTTCTGTCTTTGGAAGGCCATAAAAAATAAATCATTCCCCCTTTTTACGGAGATAAAAGACAAAAAGCAAAGTAATCGAATTGAAATGAAATGAACATCGCTAAAATCAACATTTTTGTAGAAACGATCAGAACCCATTTCCGTCTTCATACATTATGCATGGAATCATTTATTTACCATGGAGGATTTCTTTTAACTTTGTGATTTGGTGCCGAACCTCGTAGAGAGGTTATATCCCCATTCTCTCAGTGAAATGTTTCAGGTTCTCGTATTGGGAACATTGATTCAAAAGGCGGTGTAGCTGTGTTTTGTATTCATACTTTTGTGTGCTCGCGGTATCAAATGTGGCCTCAAAGAACTAAAATCTAAGGGTTTTATTACTAAAAACGTTATGTTCCTTTCCTTTACTATACCTCCTCGGGGGTATATGTATGGTACCATGGGTTTCACGAACCCATGGTGATCTATTATTTCCCGATGGTGTTTCCTTCCTCTGCTAAACATGGGGGTCACGACCACAGGATGCCCAAGCCACCTCTTTTTCTCCTCTCCAACCTTTCTTTTCACGATTACTTGACATTGTCCAGGTTGGCCAAATATGGCCCATGCACCCACCTTTCCTTTACTATACCTCCTCGGGGGTATATGTATGGTACCATGGGTTTCACGAACCCATTGTGATCTATTATTTCCCGATGGTGTTTACTTCCTCTGCTAAACATGGGGGTCACGACCACAGGATGCCCAAGCCACCTCTTTTTCTCCTCTCCAACCTTCCTTTTCACGATTACTTGACATTGTCTTGGCCAGGTTGGCCAAATATGGCCCATGCACCCACCTTTCCTTTACTATACCTCCTCGGGGGTATATGTATGGTACCATGGGTTTCACGAACCCATGGTGATCTATTATTTCCCGATGGTGTTTACTTCCTCTGGTAAACATGGGGGTCACGACCACAGGATGCCCAAGCCACCTCTTTTTCTCCTCTCCAACCTTTCTTTTCACGATTACTTGACATTGTCTTGGCCAGGTTAGCCAAATATGGACCATGCACCAAAAAACCCCAAAACAAAAACTTACCTACCGATCCTTTATAATACACGACTGTCGGAAACAGTAAAAACCAGTATAACCTATCTATATATATGGGCCGCGGTAGAAAATCGGTAGGAAGGTATTTAATTAACGTCGGATTGGAGCAACAAAACGAGCTATTGGCGACGGTCCGGGATCAAACCCGAAAAGAAAGATCCGAGAGCAACACTACTTTATTTTTGAACCACGGTCAGATGACGAGGTCACATCTGAACTGGCAATCCCACTCTCCAAAGTTCCATACCACGACAACGTGAGGACATTTGAGGCCACGGCAGATTAACGTGCACCAGCCCGAAAGTACACGACGGTCTTTGGATGGATCGAATTTCAAACTCACAACCCTCCGGTTGCTAATCCGCAACTCTTCCAATTAGGCTAGGGCCGCGGTAACCCAGTTGGAAGAGTAACGGATTAGCAACCGGAGGGTTGTGAGTTTGAAATTCGATCCATCCAAAGACCGTCGTGTACTTTCGGGCTGGTGCACGTTACATATGCCGTGACCTTAATGTCCACACGTTGGTGTGATGGGGAGTGGGGTGCCAGCTCAGGTGTTGACCTCGTCATCTGACAGCGATTCAAAATTGCAGGAATGTGATGTAACTGTGTTTTGTATTCATACTTTTTTGTGCCCATGGTACGACATATGATTAACAAATATATATGGATAACTATTAAACGAAATATATAGGAACTAAAATCCAAGAGCTTTAATGTTGAAAACGGTATGTTTCTTTACTGTATTATACACGGGTTTCGGTTGGTTGGTTGGTTTTGGGGCACAAAGGCCATATTTGTCCATGCTGCGCCAGACACGATACATTATCAAGTAATTGACACAAGACATACAATATCAAGTAATTGACACAAGACATACAATATCAAGTAATTGACACCACACAGTGAAAGATTTACTGACACAGAAGAGAGAAATACACCCAGGCAGGAATGCACCTGGCAGGAATCCAACCTGCGCCGCCTATAATTCGAAGGTTGCTAGCGCAGTGGGCATACCCACTGAGCCACGACAGCCCCTACACGAGTGTCGGATACAAAGTGTTTAAATCAGTGTAATCTATATATAAGATGATTCAAAGTGCTTAAGACAAACGTTAAAGCTAGGTAAGGAATTCCAAAACAGACCAATTTTTTATAGGAACAGCTTCAAACGCCTCAAAGTTGCTAGAAGTACAGGAAGAACAAAAATAAAGGAATACAAAAGTATTGTATAGCATATTAAACATGCGTTTACAAGTTCAAAGGTGTTCAAAGTTCCTTTCACCAGCATGAATCAGTGCCCCGCAGTCGAAGCATGGATCGGTGAACTTGTTCAAAAATGCCAGCTCTCTCAAAGACATAAGCCTCAAGAATCACGCTTCTGATTGGGAACAGTTCACGGTACAATCGCACGGCGACTCGCCCGTTTCCATTCGTTGCCCCATACGCTAAGTGCACATCTGTCATCTCAGAATTACTGTAATTCATCCTACTGCAAAGTCGACGCCTCGAAAGACGATGTCTCGCACTGCCCAACTCAATTTCTGGCAATCAATGCCATCTATCAAACTCGCGTGGCATTTGCGGCTATATGTTCCTATGTGAATATGGTTTGTTTTTGTATTCCTGACCTGCCTTTGAAGTTTGTCTAAGAGCTTTTAAATCACCCTGTATATGGGCCACGGTAGACTGTTGAAAGGTAGGTAGGTATTCTAATTAACGTCGAATTGAAGCGACACAACGGGCTATTGGCGACGGTCCGGGATTAAACCAGAAGGGATAGATCAGAGGAAGACACCGTGAAATTTTGAACCGCGGTTAGATGACGTGGTCACATCTAAGCTTGAATCCCACTTCAAACTTCCACACCACACCAACGTGAGGAGGTCATGGCAGATTTAACGTGCACCAGCCTCCTATATACACGACAGTCTTTGGTTGAATTCGAACTCTCAACCCACCGGTTGCTAATTCGTTACTCTTCCAACCGGGCTACCGCGGACCAGTTGAAAGAGTTTCGGATTATCAACCGGAGAATTACGAGATCGAAACTTGACCAAAGACCGTCATGTACTTGGGGGATAGTGCACGTTAAATCTTTTGGTGACCTCAAATGTCAATTTTGGTGTGATGTGGAATTTTGGTTAGTGGGTGCAAGCTCAGGTGTTGACCTCGTCATCTGGCCGTGGTTCAAAATTATTAGGTATTGACCTTGGATTCTTCCTTTCGGGATTGATCCCGGAACCGTCGATGATAGTTCGTAGTGTTGCTCCAGTGCGACGTTAACTCAACTACCTACGTAAAATTACTGAAACTTATTTTTTATTTAATTGTATATGAGATGAAAGGTGAAATAAAAATTGTAAAATAATAGTTGTGTTTCTAAAATGTTTAATATTTTACATAATTATAACGTATTAATCTACTAAATATATTATATAGATGAAGGGCACTAAACTTCCGAAATGCAGTGATTCATAATAAAATGTTAACTCCAAATTTATTTATTTTTATTATATTTTAATCTAGGAATCTCACTTTTCTATAACAATTCATTTGGTCTAGCGGGAATTCATTAATTATGCTAAATGAGAATTTGCCATAGACTAAATATTTTGAACTATGTGTATTTACTTAAATTAATTCTTAACTTAATTTAAACGCGTCTATGGGACGAAATTAATTACTGCCGTGCACATTATAAGTGCTAGCACTTTTTTGCAATTTAGTATTCATTAAATTTTATCAACACTGTTTCCTAAGTGCTCATTCAAGATGTATACACGCCAATTAACTAATACATTTATTATCAATTTTCTATTTTACTTAATTTTATTATGAGCACAGGTAAAACAACAAACTTTTTACTACTTCGTGACAACGAAAGTACTAAACAATTCTATTCATGAATACATTCTAATAACGCCACAATATTCAATATCCTCACCACGTCCAAAATCCAATTTAATTTATTAAATGCCTCCTCAAATTACTCTAATCTAGCTGACAGCTTAATTCTGTTACTCTGATGCCCATATCAGGACTATGTTATGCCTCTAATCACTCAAAAAATAGAATAAATTACTAATATCTCAATTTCTGAAATTGGAACTGACATTCTTCGACGCCGATTCCTACTCGGGTAATAACTCAATTCTACTTTCGGACATGGAGTTTCAATTTAATTCCGGGTGATAATTTACCCCGATAACCATTCCTTCCAAATTACCATCATTTCTCGATTTAATCTTGTTTCGTTTCATCTTCCCCGCCGTGCTTATTAAAAACCTTCGTGGCACAATCGTTTAAGTTTTTTAAAATATTCCCCCACTCAAAATAATGGGAATAACGTGTTTTCGAGGAAACATTACTGCGTTAATGGAATGACGGGTTGTCATTAAAAATTCAGTGACACATTCAACGAACCTGGCAGCAGAAACGTGGCGGCCATTGTTGTAGTCCGTGACGGAAATAACGAAATGGGAAATTGGAATGCTATGTAAAGGCGGCGTGGAATTTTTTTTGTTCCGCGTCGTCTTCGATTGTAAATTACCTCGAAGAACATATTTAGATTCGTTGGATTCACGCAGTTTTTTAGTTTGTTTCGTAGAGTATTTTTAAATTAGCTTATTAGAATTTTTTCGTGAAATTGGAAAGGTTTACTACGGTAACATCTGCAGTTAATAATGTAGCATATGAGATTTGAAGTATGAGCGAAGCATTAATGTTTTATCAAATATAAAAGTTTATTGTGTTGATTTTTTCAGGGCTGTTAAATGAGTTTTCTTGATACGTCTTTTGAGTTATAGGATGCAACTACATATGAATAGAAATCGCATTGTTTAATAAATTATTTTATTCTATTCTGCACATGCGAAAAACAAAATTTCTTCACTTTAAGATTTGGTTGATCCGGTTGCTGTTTCGAAACTCAGTCCAACCAAAGACCGTCGTGTACATGGGGGTTGGTGCACACTAAATCTATCGTGGCCTCAGATGTCCTTACGTTGGCGCGGTGTGGACGTTTGGAGAAGGGGGTGCCAGCTCAGGTGTTGACCTCGTCATGTGGTTCAAAATTACAAGGTGATTTTAGATCACCTCGTAATTTGTAATTGTCCTCTTTGGGTTGGATCCCAGACCATTGCCAATAGGCAGTGTTGCTCCAGCCCGACATTAATAATTAATACTAGCTACCACATTGTTTAATAAATTGTTTTATTTTATTCGGCTTATGCGAAAAAATAATCTTTTCAAGAGTGATCCTTGAGATTCTGACTTGACATTACATCATTTATTTTAGTGTGAAAGCATCTGAATGGATTTTTCTGTAAAGTAAAATACAGAGGGTTCAGAATTTGTTTGGTGAAGTGCTGCAAAGGTATTTGAAAAACAAATCACGCACAGAATACGTACTTTCACGTTGACGAGGTGTGGAAGTTTGGAGAATAGGATGCCAGCTCAGGTCTGACCGTGGTTCAAACTTACCTAGGATTGTCCTCGACCTTACCCTTCGAATTTGATCCCGAGCCGTTGCCAATAGCCCGTTGTGTTGCTCCAGTGTGACTAATTAAAAATACCTAAAAGTACCTAGCGGAATACGTGCAAGAAACACGTTCCACCACAAAAACATTTCCGCCACGTGCATTTAGCTTGCTGATGACGAAACTAGACTGAATAGAACGACTCGCGCGCGCGTTCAACCATAGGGCGATGATATCACAACTAACTAGCTGACTAGCAACTAACTAGCAACTAACAAGTGATTATTATGCTCCTATTGAAGGCATAATTATTGTCCAGATGGTGAGGCAGCTGCCTCACCATGGTGTCGATATTGGTGGGCACATCGATTACTTGTCTGATTATCTTGCATGAGCCTCACGGTGATGGGATCTAGCGGTGTGTAACAAAATGAGCAGCCAACGTCCTTGTAAAATTCGTACTCGGTGCACCTGGTATAGGCGGATTAAGAGTGGTGTTGCCCAGCCCACTCGGCTAGATGATTGATCGGTAACTGCTGCAACCACGTCCATGAGTTCGTGCTGTATCACGATGTTGGATGCATGAGAAGTCCATAGTTGCTACTCCGAAGCCAGATGAGTCGACTTTGCAGCCATTTACGACGCCCTCTTCCAGACATGCTTATCACGCGTTTGCTTGCCGGTGACGTGCGGTGTCTTTCGAATCCCAGAAGACTCAGCTCTTTGATCAAGATAGTATTTTGCTGCGTATTTCTTGGGCATCTGAAATTTTTAAGTCGATGATCTGCCTTCAGACTCCTACCTTGATCTAAATTTTAGTTTTCCACAGTGCTATGTGCTTTCAATAGCACGGTTCTCTACCTACGATCTGATGTGCTGCCGACAACGCTATGACAAGAGCTCAAATGTGGACACCTAAAAGGACGCTTGGCTACTCGATGAAGATCCAAATGTGGGACAGTTTCGCAACTTTTCCAGCTCGCTCAGGCTCAACCTGTAGCAATATCTTATACTTCTTTTGATTTGTTCTTTCTTCTATCCTACGATATATGCGCCATCTGTGTTTTCATTTGCAAGCTGTACTGGCGAGTACTGGTTTTTGTATTTTTTCGAGACGTTCAGTTCTCAAGATATTCACCCATAATGAGGAGAATAACGTAGTTCTACGTCAAAAACTGTACGGGGAAACAGGTTGGTAAAGAAGTGTCTTGTAACCCTCTTCTAAGTGGTTTGGACGAGATATCTCTTACATCAAGATCTGGTCAATTTCGCTAATGAAAGAGATCTCGTTTACAAGATATTCTTGATTTTTTGATGACGAGATCTGATCAGTTTTCTTCTAATGACGAGGTATCTCGTTCATCAAGATCTGGTCAGTTCTTCTTTCGACGAGACAACCACCAAGAGGGTTAATTAAACAGCGTTTCCCAAGATCCATGACTACACAAGGTTAATCTTGATAATACTTAAGCCTCCTTGTGGTTGTCTCGACGAGGTATCTCCTCATTAGCAAAAGTGCTCAGATATTTATAGTATACGTTAGCAAACTTGGTCAGATCTTGATGGACAAGGTATGTCTTCCAAACCACTTGACGGATTAATATACTTATCGATGAACCATTGTCCGATACCCATTCATTGACGTTTCTTAAGCTTGAAAAAACTTGATAGGAAGGCATGTATCGTTCCTCTGGCACACTCTTGGTATCGTGGAGATCGTCCCGGAAGATCTCTTGCTCTCAATTGCGACAGACATATTCAGACAGCACTCTCCCGTTTTTTCAGTGGCCATCTGAGTCTCACATTTTGCTGTGGTCGCAAGATTCATCCTGTTTGCCTTAAATGCCAGCCTGACCAGGCCTCCCCAGCACATTCTCGAGTGCCTGGAATTGTCCCGAGACGACCTGTTTTCCGAAACTCTTTCGGTGTATGACTTTGTGCGGGTGAACTGACTTGTGGATGTGCTCTAGCTGCAGCTAGACGTGGAGATTAGCAACAACAGCATATACTTCTCACAAGGCCCAGGAGTACTTCGCTCTTAGACATACATAAATACTAACCTATTACTTTCACATAAGAACTGACCCGAACTGTAGTTGCTGAATAAATTCTTCATGCCTAAGAAAGACTTTTCCTACTACACAAACTTCCCAATATCGTCCTGTACCCAGAAGCACAAGTTGTAATACGTCTCTACTTGATTGACGTGACATTAAAGTTTCATAGAAATAATTTCCAGATCGCAAGGACTTTAGCGTTCCATGCATGATTTAACAGGATGTAACTTTTCTAATTAAATCGAATGAATAGTTAACGGAATGGAATAGTAGAAGGGAAATATAAATAGCATCCAAACTCGATGAAAAGTCGGGTAGTGATGAATAATGAAGCGGAGTGCTCTGATTATAATTAATATTTTCGGCGTTAATTTCCGTCCATGCATTTTTGATGGGCATCAGTGGATGTGTATTAATGTGGAATTTGTCTTAATAACGACGTATTAATGCAATATTCATCAGACAGGGGCAGCTCTGAAAATTTGGAAGGAGTATCCAGTGTTTTATGAATTTATTTCTAATTAATCACGTAATACGTATTGGTATTCTTTAGATTAAACAGTAATGTGCTTTGAATTTTTTTACTTTTCAAGATCGCGAATTGAGGAAAAAATCGATTTCAGATCTAAATGATTTTTGACGCAAATTTCATCTTGAAATTTTTTCCCACTTGTTTTATGTAATGTATTGTATTTTATTGTTGACCCTCCTGGTGTTGTATCGTCGAGGTATATCGTCATTATCGGAACATTTGTATGAGATATCTCGTCATTAGAAGAGAACTGATCACATCTTGATTTTGTCATTGACTAGCAAAATTGACCAGATCTTGATGAACGAGGTATCTCGTGGAACTACTTGGAGAGTTAATCCACCTGGTGGTTGTTCCGATGAGGCATCCCGTCATTAGCAAAACTGGCCAGATCTCGATGGACGACAAATCTCGTAACTTGACGAAAACTGACCATTGCTTAATTTCGTCATCAATACAAAATCGGCAATATCTTGATGACGAAATATATCGTCATTAGAAATATTGTTGAGCTCTTGATGGACGAAAAATATCTCGTCAAAACCGCTTGGAAGGTTAATTGATTTTTCTATTCGGCTTCGCCCGAGAGCTTTTGCTGCTTCAGAGAAACAGTCGTGGCTGTTTCCTTACACTACAGTCACGTCGTCAAATCAGCTTTAAGTGTTTTGATCGCCTTTACGTGCTTGTGTTCTAATCTTCCAAATGCTTGACATGTGACAGATTTTTACGATTTGTGTTGGTTCGAGTTTGATTCAAAATAGGTTTATCCTCAGAAATGCTCTACATTGTATTTTATTTTTGACTCCATGGAAATGACATAGCACCTGAAAATAGTTTCGTTGAAAGAAATTCTGTAATGAATATGCTGTGCAAATTCCATAGCACATCGTTCGAGAGCTACTTGCTGATTCAGACCAACCAAGTTCCGTTCTTTCCTTGGTAGTTTTGTTGCTTTGACCAACAGCTTATTGGGCTTTGTCGATTTCAAGTGATCGTATATTTTCTTTTGATTGCTATGCTCTTGACAGCTTCTCACCTAAGCAGTACACTTCTGAGAAATTTCCTGGAAGTAAGTTGGTTTGGGTTTGCCGTGGCACAGTGTGTTTGCCGAATATGCTAGGAACCTACGAGTTGTAGGTGCCGTAGATACCTGTAACTTCCCTGAATGTATCATTCTTCTCAGCATCAATTATGAGGTGTTGTCCTCTGATCTTTCCTTTCAGAGTAGATCCCGTACCGTCGGAAGTAGCCCGTTGTGTTGCTCCAGTGTGACGTTAATTAAAAACCTACCTACCAAACACTATATAGCATTCCCCCTATTTGGGCAAGTCCTTAAAGTTTGTAAAGGACTTAAGCCCCGAGATACCCTAATGATCTTTTTTACCCCATGGGGTTTACTGGTCTTTAGCAAACACGAGAGTCGATCTCCCTGGCGATCTTCGCTACTTTGATCACCACTACTCCGTTTTCCTATTCCTATTTTTTCTTTCAAGACATTTTTACTTGATCTGTCTACCTTCTGGTTTACCCTGGCCTACCCTTCTACTTTTTCCTACCTCGCTATTTGCTGTGTTTGGCGCAGCATGGACAAATATGGCTTTTGCACCATAAATCCTCAATCCAATCAACCTACTTCGTTTCCATCGACCTTCTAATGCAATAGACGGACCATGTGGGCGGAGTTCTCTGAAGGGTAAATCACAAATCGACTTCGCCGATTGGCTATGGAAGCGCAGACTAGTGCTTTTGATCACGGTGGATAATCACTTTAACCAATCAATAATTTAGGATTCATGCTTTTACCCACAACCATCAGATCTTCAAACCGAACTGGAAGAAATAACATGAAGCTGCGGGCGTATGCTCCGTCTATTTCATTTTAAGGTCGTTGCTCGATTCCTTCCTGAGTTAATTTCTTCCTTCTGTCAGTAAAACTTTCCTTGCGTATATTTCCATGTACCTGACGTTACACACTGCTTGGCTGAATATGGTCCATGAGGTAAAACCTAACCAACTTTAATTGAGGATTTTTCCACAAAATTGAAAATACTGGAGAATGATCTGAGCCGAACAAGACATTGGCTTTAAGCATACAAAATCAAAACACTAAATGTAAAAGAAAGTTAATAAATGAAGGAATTATGTCATGTTTAGAGTTTGGTAATGAAATAGGTTCATACCCCTTAATTTAAAATAATTCCATGGGTCTAATAAATACAAGTTTTACTTTGTGAATAGCCCCAAGCAAAACTAATTTACTTAGATTCGACACGCGTTAATGAGAAAAGGAATTATTTTATTTATGATCTCCATCCAGAAATATGGTGAAACAAACTAAATAATCGGATGGCTGAATCCTCGATAGAAACTCATTCTTATGACAGATTTATACCATCATTTACGTCCATCCATCACATATATTACAGCTCCTTCACTCGAAAAGAATTATCCCATAATTTTCAATGTGATTTATGTCGCACTTCCTCAGACGTAACTATATATAATGCATCATTATAGCCACTATACCTGTTTAATTAACTATTATGCCATTTATCACAATTACTGCAATAAATGGACTGGTTCGGATGACTCAAACGCTGCATTATTTTAAACCAATGAAGGGTTCACACGTGTAATTCCACATTGTAACATGTAGTCTACCCTTTTGACTTGTAACCAAATTTGACCTTGACCAATGAAATCTTTCCAGATGATGGTATTCTAAGGAAATAAGCTAGCTAGGAAGAGTAACGGACTAGCAACCGGAGGGTTGCGAGGTCGAATCCAACAAGAAACCGTGTACGAAGGGTCTGATGCATCGGTCACGCCCTAAAATGTCCTCACGTTGGGGAGGTGTGGAAGTTGGGAGAGTGGGGTGCCAGCTCAGGTGTGACCTCGTCATCCAACCGTATTTCAAAATTGCGTGGTGTTGTCCTCGGATCTTTGCTTCCGGGGGTTGATCCCAGACCGTCACCAATAGCCCATTGTGTTGCTCCAGTGCGACGTTAATTAAATACCTACCTAAGGTCAAAAGCAATAGAATCTTAACGAAGATGATTCCATTCAAGGAAAAGAGCAATGGAATCGTCCCTATTCTACGGAAAGTAGAAATAGAATCATTGCGAATGATTTTAATTTTGAGGATAAATGCAATATAATCGTACCGAAAAATTCTATTATAGAAAATACCAATAGAATCTTTCTAAAGGTTGAAAGAATCCATGGAATCTTCAGAAAGTTTTGTTATTAATTGTGTTCAGGAATGTATTTGAATAATGCACAGATTTATTAAATTGCTGTGAATAATTGTTTAATCACTCAAATATTCAACTAATATCTATGTATAAACTGATTTTATAATCTTATCATCGGCGCAATCACTTATCTTTTTCTTAACCCTCCTAGTGATTTCGACGAGATATCTCGTCCATCAAGATCTGACCAATTTTCCTAGTGAAGGGTTATCTCATTCATTGAGATCTCACCAATTTTCCTAATGACGAGATATCTCGTCACCATGATATTGCCAATATTTTTTATGATTGGCAATATCTTGGTAACGAGATCAAGATCTGATCAGTTTTCTTCCAACGAAGTGATTTATCGTCCTTCAAGATCTGGTCATCTTTGACGAGATACCTCGCCGAGACAACAACCAGGAGAGTTAACAAACATAACATAAAATCATTTAATTTAGTAATTACAAATACTAACGATGCGTGAGGGATTCACACACATATATCCTAGTCTTCCCAGTTTGACTACCAACCAATTATGACCTTGACCTTTGGAATATTTCCTAGGATCGTTTCAACCATTGCATGTGGTTTTTAAGTCATTGAGTGTTGTCTGGAATACTGCACAAGCACTATTACATTTCTCAGAAATGTCGTGACACTGAGAGTTAATGGAATATAGGAATATTATATGAATAATACTTAATAATATATTAAGCGTAGATTGAATCTTGAACTGTTAAACTGTGGAAGCAATAGACATGGTTCCCAGTAAGCCTAATGCTAAAAATGTTAATCTTATCAATGTTAAGTATACGAACAATGTATTTGAGGACAAGCATAGCATTAAATTATCTTGTGAAGTATTCCTTTCTACATACACAACTAAAACTAATATTTTAATTATGTTTGTAAGAACAAAATAAATCTTCACAGTAGGATACCAACTGATATCGAAAATATAAGGATTTTATATCAAATCTATTTCGTTTTCATCTTCCGAAATCATTTGGATGTTGCTAACCTAGTTAATTATTTATTAGTTTTCATTTCTATTGGAAGTAACGGATTAGCAACCGGAGTGTTGCGAGTTCGAATCCAGCCAAAGACCGTCGAGTATAAAGGGGACTGGTGCACTTTAAATCTCGTGGCCTCAAATGTCCTCACATTGGCTTGGTGTGGAGGTTTGGAGAGAGGTGCCACCTCAGGTTCTGACCGTAGTTCAACACAACGCGATGTTGTCTTCGGATCTTTCTATTCGGGTTTAGTCCCAGACCGTCAACAATAGCCCGCTTTGTTGCTACAGTGTGACGTTAATTAAATACCTACATATCTTATAACCTTATAGCGAAATAATTCATCCAGAAAATCACCAGGGGAGTTATGAAAACTATTATATTTGGTTCCAGCTATTATTTGGTAGCTAGTTAATTAACGTCGCATTGAAGCAACACAAAGGGATATTGGCAACGGCCTGAAATCAATCCAGAAGGTAAAATCCGAGAATCCGTTATTTCGAACCTCGGTCAGATGACGAGATAACATCTGAGCTGGCACCTCACTCTCCAAACTCCCACACCTCGCCAACGCGAGGACATTTGAGGCCACGACAGATTTAATGTGCACCAGTCAACATGTACACGACGGTCTTGGGCTGAACCGCATATCGAACTCTCAACCCTCCCGTTGCTCTTCCAACTGGGCTATCGCCGCCCCTCGGACAATCAAGATCTAGCCAGTTTTCCTCATGACGAGATATTTCGTCGAAATAACCACCAGGAGGTTTAAAAACTATTCCGTTTGGTTTCAGCTACTTGAAATTGTTTTTTACATTGGCAGTAACTAAGGGAATTAAAAACCGTTTACAAAACAACTGACTTTTAACCCCTATCGCCAAATAAACAAAAATCTCGCCAATCTCACTGAAAGTAACCAACTACCACTGACAGTTCCCACTCGAGTTTATTCCCGCTTTCTCGCTATCGATTCCGTCCTAACCAGACAATACATCACTTCCCCGAACAGTTTATACGCTGAATTGGATTATTTTAAAAGGTACCCCAAGTATTCCCCCGAATCGATATAGAATCGTGTTTACGTGGTCCCGTGTGGCCGTTTCGATGATCAACAAAAGCAATCTCCATTTCAATATATCATGTCGGGTATTAGCGGCTAATGAAATTCGACATGCGAACACGCGTACACTGTAACAGTTCCCGGTCAGCCATTTTTCTCTCATAAGAACTAACTACACGATAATAATAGATGCCATCCCCCCGTATAATTGCTTTTGTGGTGAGGTGGGTGTTCATTATATTTCGCCAGGGTAGTCCTGATTGAAAAGATTGGAGCTCATCTTCAAATATGCAAATTTGTTTTTAAAAAGTAGGAGGATCGTGAATCCGTTTGTGCCCAAATGAGTTTCAACGGGACCATTTGAGGGTACACGGTAGCTTATAAATTGCCTTGTGTTTACCTAATGGAACATGGGACCTAACGGTGTATGCGGGATTTGTATTTGTAGTTTCCGCTAACCTTATGTTAAAATAAGGTGATATTATATTAATAGATGAGATTTTTCTCTTGTGTAATATCGAATTACTCACGATTTACTTTTAATTTTTTTGAAAGAAATATTTGTTTGAAGAATTGAAACATTCTATCGAATAAATGTTTGTGTTACATATCGCTAACTTTCCAAGAGGAAAAGTAAGCGATTAATATTTCTTTCATATTTCAGGAGTAAGTGCAGCATGCAACGTTAGTCCATCCACCATTTTGTAAAATTTACTCAGCTTTGTAACCATTTAAGTGTTTACGATCTCTAACAAAGTGAGCGATCTCTTTCATCAAGATTTGGTCAGCTTTCTTCTAATAACGAGCGATCTCTTCCATCAAGATCTGTTCAGTTTTCTTCTAATGGCGAGCGATCTCTTCCATCAAGATCTGGTTAGTTTTCTTCTAATGACGAGCGATCTCTTCCATCAAGATCTGGTCAGTTTTCTTCTAATGATGAGCGATCTCTTCCATCAAGATCTGGTCAGTTTTAATAACGAGCGATCTCTTCCGTCAAGATCTGGTCAGTTTTCTTCTAATGACGAGTGGTCTCTTCCACCAAGATCTTGATGAACGAGGAATCTCATAATCAGAAGAAAACTGACCATATCTTGATGGAAGAGATCGCTCGCCATTAGAAGAAAACTGACCAGATCTGATTGGTTTTCATCTAATGACGAGATATCTCGTCCATCAAGTTCTGGCCACTTTTGCTTCTACGAGGTACCTCGTCGAGATAACCACTAGGAGGGTTAAGGCAATAGACGTCGCATGGAGAAAGTCATCGATCTTATGAAAGTTACAGAGTAAATGCGCGTAGTTTTGATATTTCTGCCGATCACTCGGTTGAAAGTTCTCCCGGTGAAGATCACGTGGTATTGGAAGAAATCGCGAATCTTAAAGATTAATCGACAATAAATATGAAAAATACTCTTGTGCTTTGATACCCAATCGACCCTAATCGATTTCCAAATCCACGTGAACTAAAGTCAGAAGCCCATGAGTCCTGCATAGGTGCGTCATTCTCCATGCAGGTGCATAGTCCCTTTTTTCCGTAGACTTCCAATTTCAAGACGTTGTCTCTATCACAATATATCTCCCAGAACTTGTTCAATGGTTTGATGCTTATTACAGATAACACTTACACTCTTGGTGGTAGTCTCGACAAGGTAACTCGTCATTAGCAAAACTGACGTCATCTTGATGGACGAGTTATCTCGTCAATTAGAAAAAAAATTACCAAATCTTGATCTCGTCATAAAAAAATTGCCAATATCGTGATGACGAAAATCTCGTCGTTATCAAAATTGGCCAGATCTTGATGGACGAGATATTCTGTCATTAGCGAAGTTTTTTAGATCTTAATGGACAAGATATCTCGTTGAAAACGCCTGAAAGGTTAAATAGTGTAAAGATTAGAATTATAGCGCAACAAAATTGGAAATGCTTTTTATTTCGTTTCAAGTCGTGCAAATTTGCAAATATTTTAATACAAACCATGGTTAACGTATAACGATACCCAGAGCATTACAAATTCAATGCTAAAATGCGTATCGTGTAAAAATATATTTGGTTTTAGATTGACCTATGAAATAGACGGAGCATGTTAGTGGAGTAACTGTCGTAATGATAGTAGAGTTGGTCACGTGGGGTTGGGAATCGATTTTGGCGGACTGGCTATCGAATCTCAAACTTGTGTTTCTAATCCGATCATCAATTATTCCTACATTATTATTCGTTCTTTCTCACAGTATCACGTAACCATTGCCCAGAAATCTTCAAATCGAGTGATCGGGAGAAATGATATGAAGTTTAGTGTGGATCTTTGGCTATTTCATTAGAGCCATTTTCATACTGGTGTGCCTTACGGATGGTGAAATGATTTAAATTGTGTGCGATTTATTTAATTTCAACTGTTTGGTTTCGAGTTTACAAATAATTTCTAAGTAATACCCGCAATTTAAACCCTTCAGGTACTTCGATGAGGTATTTTGTCCAAGATCTGGTCAGTTTTGCGAAGAACAAGATACCTCCTCTAGACAAAACTGACCTATTACTGTAAGAGAATGAAGATCGAAGTAGGAAAACAAATTGTACCTTGCTCAGAATGGGTGGCAGTTTGGAAGAGGTTTATGCACCAGAGGATGGAAACTACAGCGCAGTTTTGAACGCGAAAGTTAACCACTTGGAGGAATAATAGCCACGTACAAAGGATTTTGAATGTTTCTTAGAGTATCAAAAACAAATTTTTTCAAGACATTTTTTTAAGTGACTGAGCAAAACGGAATATAGCTACTATTATTATAACTAAATCGATCGAAACTACCTATTTTTGTCTATATTGGTTTTAGGAAATAGTTACTGCAAAAAGATTGAAAATCGCCTGATTGGAAGATCGATTCTGTCGTTGGTAAACAACAATCTTCGAAAACTTTTAGAATTCATTGAACGATGATGCGTTTAAATATCTCTAAAAGGTAAACAGAAAAGTGCGAAGAACGCAGGAGCATAAATTTTGTGCCTCGAATTTCTAAATCTAATATCAAAACTAAAGCCCCGATTTCTTTCGAAAGCTAAAAGATTACAATTATAGCGTTTGTAGGTCCCCGCTACTTTATTGTCATACTCGCATACTTTCCTCTCCAATACATTATCCTGAACACCACATCATTTCTCCTAGTCTCTGAATAACCCATTATGAGCAATTCCAAACTCCCTGAAGACATCACTAATCTTGCCACCACTCTCAAGCAATTCCATCATTCTTCCTTGCGTGAAATAATCTAGGTAATGTCCTTGGGGGAAGCATCGACGGAAATTCACGTTCATAACTTTTGTTCATAACGTCGGGATTTTTCCTCAAATGCAATTTTGCCGTGTATTTTCATCTGTTTAAGTGGTACCCCATGACCCGTGCTTTCAAATTTATGAATTCAAATGCGTACGTTCTTAAAAATATTCACATCTAGTAATTTACGACTAAGCATTCCTAAACAGAATACGGGTCAATACGAATCAATCTGAAGAATCCAGTAGAAACTGATTAATGATTTGATTAAGCCGCTTCCATTAGAAATTCCTTATCCCTTTTAAAAGCTTTGACACTACTTGAATGGCTATTCACATTCGGGGACGCGGTACTACGGTTGGAGAGTTACAGACTAGCAATCGGGGGTTGCTAGTTCGAATGCAACCAAATACCTCCGTGTACGAAGGGGGATGGTGTATTTTTAAATATGTCGTGGTCTCAAATGTCCTCACGTTGGCGTGGTGTGGAAGCTTGGAGAGTGGAGTGCAAGCTCAGGTGTGACCTCATCTGACCGTGGTTCAAAGCTACGTGATGTTGTCTTCCGACATTTCCATTGGGGATTGATCCAGAACCGTCGTCCATATCCCGTTGTGTTGCTCTAGTGCGACGTTAATTAATTACCATTACCACCCAGACCGTCGCCAATTGCCCGTATGTTGCTTCAGTGGGACGTTAATTACGTACCTACCCATCATTCACATTTGATCCAAGTGCATACTAACGATGTGGAGTATTTTTTGTCATAAATATAAAAGTTAAACCTCATTGCATTACTTGATTTCATATTGTAGTTTGTTCTTACTCTACATCCCATTTAATGACAGCCGAGGCAGCCCGATTGATAGAGTAGTGGATTAGCAACCGGAGGGTTGCTGGATCGAAATTCAATCCAACCAAAGACCATCGTGTATTTGGGTGCTGGTGCAACTTAAATTTGTCGTGGCCTCAAATGTCCTCACGTTGGCATGGTGGGGAAGTTTGGAGAGGGGGTGCCAGCTCAGGTGTTGATCTCGTCATCTGACCGTGGTTTAAAATTACGAGGTATTGTCCTTGGATCTTTCCTATCGGGATTAATCCCGGACCGTCTCCAATTGTCCATTTTGTTGCTACTGTTGGCGTTAATTCAACTTCCTCCATCATTTATGACTAAATAACAACATTTATTGGTTGGAAGGACATAGGAAACATTCTTGAAAACTAGGTCAAGATAGTCAAAACTGTCGAGAATTCAGAGGGAAGACTCGGTAGGTAGGTATTCTAGATGAGGTACTTCGTCAATAGCAAAATTGACCTGATCTTACTGGACGAGATATCTCGTCCAACAAGATCTCGTCGTCTGTCGTCATTAGAAGAAAGCTAACTAGAATCTTGATCTCGTTATCATAAAAAAGTCAATATCTTGATGACGAGATATCTTATTAACAAAATAGGTCGCATCTTGATGACGAGATATCTTAAAAATCGGTCAGATCTTGATGGCGAGATATCTTATTAACAAAATAGGTCCGATCTTGATGGCGAGATATCTTATTAACAAAATAGGTCCAATCTTGATGACGAGATATCTTATCATTAACAAAATAGGTCAGATCTTGATGGACGAGATATCTCGTCATAACCACTAGGAGGGTTAAACAGCTTTTAAATTTATACCTTTGAAATAATCGGATTTTAATTCAGATTTAAAACTTTATGTGCAATTTTTGTATTTTAAACAAGCGCAGATGCATTACCTGATAACTTATTCTCAAGTATATGTTGAATATATTTTGTTCTTTGAAGTAAAGCAAATAAGTCATAAACATGTTCAACAAAACTAAATATAAAAGAAATATATTTACCTCTTCCTAAACAATAGAATAACGTAGCTATTCCATGTTGGTTAAGACCAAGCAAACAAAAACTTCCAGTAAACAGGCTCTTAAAATTCCTCGTACTTTAAACTTTCTACAGTAAATAGAACTTGCTTTTGAGGCAAATACTTTTAAGGAAAAACACGACAATTTATTCTAAACTTTTGTATTTTACTTTCCTAAGCGGTTTTTCGGCCTCGTGTTTGTTTTACTTCGCCTTTACTTTTCGAACGAGATTTGACATGTAGCAGAAAGTTCCAAAGAATAAAATTTTTTGACGTAGAAAACCTCAAATCAACATTTAACGAAAACATATTCCGGGTTCTACATTTAATGCACCTCGCTTCTTCTAAATGGATTTTTGTTACGGAATGTGATGATTTTATTTGTTTGACTGACAAATCTTTATGCTTAATCAAAGAGATCAAAATGCATTGACAGATTATTTATTTGAAGATGTAGGATAACGTATTTACTAAATTGTAGAAGTAGAGTTTTTTGTTGATGCATCCGAGTATTTATAACTGGAAGGAAACCTAGTTAAAAGACTTATAAGAATGCCTTGTTCAATATTTCAAATAGCCTTCAAGTGCACATGTCCTTTAGGTGAGGTCCGCGGTAGCCTGGTTGGAGGAGTAACGGATTTGCAACCGGGAGAGTTGCGAGTTTGGATCCAAACAAAGACCGTCGTGAACAAGGGGGTGCACTTTAAATCTGTCTTGGCCTAAAACGTCCTCACGTTGTTGTGGTGTGGAAGTTTGGAGAGTGGGATTCCAGCTCAGGTCTGACTCATCTGACCTTGGTTCAAAATTACGTGGTGTTGTCCTCGGATCTTTCCGGATCCCGGACCGTCACCCGTTGTACTGCTCCAGTGTGACGTTAATTGAAATAACCCCCCGGACCGTCGCCAATAGACCTTTGTGTTGCTCAAGTGCGACGTTAATTAAATATTTACTTACCTACCTATAGGTGAGTACGGCCTTCTGAGGTACGAGGGATCTTTTATTTCCCATTGGTTTATTTCCCTTCAGGGTTCGATCCCGGACCGTCGCAACAGACCTTTGTGGTGCTCAAGTGCGACGTTAATTAAATATTTACTTACCTACCTATAGGTGAGTACGGGCTTCTGAGGTACGAGGGATCTTTTATTTCCCATTGGTTTATTTCCCTTCAGGTTTCGATCCCGGACCATCGCTAATAGACCTTTGTGGTGCTCAGGTGCGACGTTAATTAAATATTTACTTACCTACCTATAGGTGAGTACGGGCTTCTGAGGTACGAGTGATCTTTTATTTTCCATTGGGTTATACTATCTTTAGTAAACACGGGGATCGCACTCCTGGGATATCAAAGCGATTTGCCTTGATCCCATTATGATACCCAATCCCTTTTTCCCCATATCACAACTTTTTTTACTTGCCGTTGTCTTATGTTTGACGTAGATTGGCAAACATTGTCCTTGTGCCACAAAATCCAGAACAATCAACTACATTTCAAATACTTAAATAAACACTAAATTTTTCTAGTAGGTAGGTAGGTAGCGTCACACTGGAGCAACACAACGGGCTATGGGCGATGGTCCCGGATCAATCTCGAAGGGAAAGATCCAAAGAGAACGACTAGTAATTTTGAACCATGGTCATATGGCGAGAATAGAACATGAGCTGGCACCGCATTCTCCAAACTTCCACATCATGCCAACTCGAGGACATTTGAGATCACGACCGATTTAACATGCATCAATCCCCGTGTACACGACGGTCTTTGGCTGGACCTAGTTTCAGACTTGATACTCCCCTGCTGCTAAACTCTTACTCTTCCAATTAAGCTACCATGACCTTAAATTTTCTGGTAGACTGAATACCATTGGTTTATGTAACACAAGTATTTTAAATCTCCTGACTAAATATAGATGAGAACACCCTTGAAGTGATAAAGCAGTCTAAAAAGTACGGGCCAGAATTCTTTTGGTCCTCCTGGTGGTTTTCTAGACGAGATATCTCGTCATTAGAAAAACTAACCAGATGTTGACGGACGAGGTATCGCATCAATAGTAGAAAGCTGACCAGATCTTGATCTTATCATCAAAAAATCAGCAATACCTTGATGACGACGTATCTCATTAGGAAAATTGGTGAGATCTTGATTGACGAGGTATCTCGTCGAAACCACTTGGAGGGTTAATGAACAGGCAATCTTCAATTTCGTTTGTACGACAAGGTCGTTGAGCGAATGGATCGATAAAGTGGATTACATTAGAGCGTTTAAAAATCAACCCCTAGATGGCGGTACCAGTCATTTAACAAATGTAGAAACTTAATTTATGCACGAGAACTTGTTAATCTATATTAATTAATATATATATTAAGAAATAAATTCGTTCCTTTAATTAGATTAATTGCTTTAAAAATCACTATATGTCGATACCAATCATTATGCAAAGTAATTATTCAAACCATTTTCTAAAAATGACACATTCCTAGTATTAAGAAAAAATACAAGTCCACAAGAGAAATCGAACAATACATTAATTTACCACCCATGGTTAACTCTGATTGCTCAGTGGTTAGCGCACTTGACTTCGGATCCTGTGATCCCAGGTTCGAATCCAAGAAATTACTTTTTAATTAAAAATAATATGGTTGGTCATCCCTCCAGCAGATAGCGCTCCAAGCAATCCTTCATCACCATGGCAACACATCACCAACATGTCAACAAAACGACGCCATCTTGTTCCTCCACTAAAATGTAAACAAACGGCCGCCATCTTGAAAAAGGTGGTCAAGGAACCTATATACTACTTTGTCAGAGCTCGAGGCCGGGTGGACCTTCTATCCTATGACACCTCGGACCATTGTGTTTCTCCAATGCGACGTAAATTCAACCACCAACCAACTTATAATGCTTGTCTCTCGCCTTCGATACGGATTTATAGTATTCGACAAACGTGCCCGGAGTGCATACTTCCCTGCATATTAACTTACCTGGTGGCTGCCTCGATGCGGTATCTCGTCATTAGTAAAAATGACTCTAGATCTTAATGGATCAAATATATTGTCCTTTAAAATCTCGTCGTCTCTTGTCATTAGCAAAAATGACTAGATCTTGATGGGTGAGATACCTCGTCCCGTAAGATCTCGTCATCTCTCTTCATTAAAAGAAAACTGACTAGATCTTGATGGACGAGATACCTCGTCCTTTAAGATCTCGTCATCTCTCGTCATTAGAAGAAAATAGACCAGATCTTGGTCTGGTCATCGTCAAAAAATCGGCAATGTCTTCAGGCGAGGTATCTCGTCATTAGCAAAATAGGTTAGATATTGATGGACGAGGTATAACTTTGAAACCACTTAGCGGTAGAAATTCTTCATTACTGTTGTTACTTGAGTTTACTTTGTTACTCATCCTCCAAAGGACTAAGGGGCCGTCGTTGCTCAATGGGTATGCCCACTGCGCTAGCAACCTTCGAGGTGAAGGCGGAGCAGGTTCGATTTCTGCCAGGTGCATTCCTCCCTTGGTGTATTTCTCTCATCTGTGTCAGTAACGCTTCCACCGGTGTCAATTACTTTATATTGTATGTCTTGTGTCAATTACTTGATAAGGTATTGTGTCTGGCGCAGCATGGCCAAATATGGCCCTTGCGTCATGAAACCACCCGTAACGAAACCATCCAACGGACTAAGACCTTACTTTTGTTACAGATACGGTGACCAGCGTCCTGGGGATCACGGGCAGCAGGGTGGCCCTCCCCTGCAACATCACCCCACCAGGCCAAGACGACGCTGTGGCCCTCATCCTCTGGTACAAAGACGACATCACCAAGCCCATTTACAGCGTGGACGCCAGGAAAACCAGCGTAGACCAGGCTCGGCACGTAAAAGGGAGGGCTGTGTCCAGCAGGGTGAGTCTGAGTCTCGACGACAACCCGTCGATGCTGTTCCTGGAGTATCTGACCGAGGAAGACGAGGGAGAATACCGATGCAGGGTGGACTTCAGAAGGGCCAGAAGCCGGAATGCTATCGTCTTCCTGCAACTAGTTGGTGAGTACCATTTTCATCCTTTTAAACTTTAGCAATACTCAAAATTTACTTATGTACAGAATTAATTTTTAAATTGTCTAATGTTTCAACATTCATATCTACCATTTTTCATAAACAACCTAATACCATCGTGTACTTGGGCGCTGGTGCAACTTAAATCTGTCGTGGCCTCAAATGTCCTTTCATTGGCGTGGTGTGCAAGTTTGGAGAGTGGGGTACCAGCTCAAGTGTTGACTTCGTCATCTGACCGTGGTTCAAATTTACGTGGTGTTGTCCTCGGATATTTCCCTTGAGGATTCATCTCTGACCGTCCTCAATAGCCCTTTGTGTTGCTCTAGTGTGACGTTAATTAAAATACCATACGCATCTACCATTTTAAATACAGGTCTGCAACTAAGATATTAATCATTTAACAATTTATGCTCTATTTATTTTTAATATCATATTTACTGTTTTTACACCTTTGTGAAAAGCGTTTTAATTTTATTAATTGTATAGACTAAATTTAAAATTTTAATGATAACTAAATAAAACCCATGCACATCATCAGTCGGTTTGATCTATATTCAGTTTTTATCGTTCCTTGAGACTGAAGCAGTTTATCCTATTTTGGACTTTGAGACACAAAATCCAAACCAATCTAATGTTGAAGTGCTATTGAAGACAGTATCTTCGATCTGTGTTATTTAGGGAACACTTGTTAATGCATGGTGCGTATACAGTGTGAGTCTAAATTGTTTCTACAAAATAAGAGGAGTGATAGTACCCATCCAGACGAGCAATAATTACCATGGAACATAGGGTCGCATTCCACTCTGAGAGGCAGAAAAGAGTAAAGTCGAAACGCGTCGAGCATGAACAAGTCATCGCCACTGACGTCGTTTTGTACCTGCCTACGTAGCATATCTCCTAAGCCGATGGATCGAACGTGACGGACCTGTGGCTTGGCCTCCTCGCTCACCAGACCTCAACCTACTGGACTTTTTCTTCTGAGGGCACATGAAATCTTTAGTGTACCAGACGCCTGTGGACTCGGCTGAAGATCTCGTAGCGAGAATCGATGTTGCCGCAGACAAAATTAACACACCAGGAATCTTCGAGAGGGTGCGCCAGTCATTCCTTCGCCGGTGTGAACTGTGCAACGACACGCGTGGCCGCCACTTTGAGCACTTGCTGTGAGTTTTTCTCTCATCAATAAATCAGATTGAGCAACTTTTGGTATAGTTCATTCGCTTTCCCAACACGTAAGTTCATGTTGAAATTCTAATTTGACTCTTTTCTGCCTCTCAGAGCGGAATGCGACCCTATGTTCCATGGTAATTATTGCTCGTCTGGATGGGTACTATCACCCCTCTTATTTTGTAAAAACAATTTAGACTCACCCTATATACTATGTATGTGATACCTCATAATACTATAGCGTCCAACGTGGGCTCAGTGCGTATATCCACTCTGATTCCTGTTCGGTTCTTTTCAGGTTCAATTCCTCTCCGGGTGAATTTTTCTTTGTGTCAGTAAAATTTTAATTGTGCGGGTCTATATTCCATACTTCCCGATATTTGTATTGTGTTTGATGCAGTTTGGCCAAAGATTGACCTCGGGCCATACAATCCACGAACCGACCCCAATAGCATTTGTTAACAATAGGAGCCTTTTTTAAGCATTGTAGTTTTTCTTCATCATATTTGGGCCCTGTTGGAACAGCAACGGATTAGCAACCAAAGGGTTACTAGTTCGAATCCAACCAAAGACCGTCGTGTAGAAAGTGAGCTAGTTCACGTTAAATCTGGCATGGCCTCAAGTGTCCTCACGTTGGCGTGGTGTGGAAGTTTGGACAGCGGGGTGCCAGCTCAAGTGTTGGTCTCATCTGACCGTGGTTCAAAATCATGAGGTATTGTCCTTGGGTCTTTCCCTACGGGATTGATCCCGGACTGTCGTGTTTCTCCAGTACGACGTGAATTAAGTGCCTACCTACCCCTACCTTTATTATTTTTGGTCATTATTCTAACTATTATTTAAAAATGGAAACATGAAGGCATCGAAAGCTATCCGCGAGTCAGATTTGCTAACACCAGGATCATTCTTTAATATATCCTGCATATTTGAAACTTGTCAAAGCACAGTTTCACCAAGCTTAGTTTTTGCCCCTACGCTAGCAACATGAGAGTTGTAGGTACGATTCCTGTAACTTACCATGGTTATATTTTTCGTCTGTCAGTAAAACTTTTCTTGTGTGTCCATTACTTGGCATTGTACGTTTTGTGTTTGGCGCAGTTTGAACAAATTGAGCCCCTGCAAATTATCAATCACATATTTTGCGATTAATTTAGTCTAATTTATGTAAGCATCCACACATATTTTATAAGTAATCCAATCTTCACATTTTCTAATTCTTATCAGAACTCACGTAGTTTCAAAAACCGTTGAATTATGCATTACGAATCTAGTTTTACTGTCAGAAACTACATTAACGCAATCTTAAATTTTCCATTACCTGTGCAGAAATGAAATAAATGGATATTTCTTAGCATTTTCAGATGATAAATTAAGCGACTTGAGTACAAATATGTATAAAATTACCCAGATGAAATTCTCTTAAGATATGGCTTAATATACATGCCAGACGTTTACTGAATTTAATCAAATCCTTTTACACTTTAGTCACAAATAAATAATAAGTTTGAATCTTGGATATATATAAAGCGAAGCGTCGAGACATCTGTTCATACTCGCATTTCCATTTACTTCCCTCAGAATTTAAAATGTTAAATTACAATCTCAGATTATTATGTAAGACTTATATTTGAAGTCTAATTTGTAATGTTCCATTACAGAATTTACCTTAACTATGTAAAATGAATTTGATATTTTGAATCGAATTGAAATAGTAGTAATAACGTTCAGTTAATTAAGGAATATTTCGCTGTCAGTATTTTAAATTGCAATTCCTAAATCCTGTCAATCCTTGTTAGTAAAATTTGTATAATTATGTATACTTTTGTATCAAAATATTTTAAAATATTACCCAAGGGAGAAGATAAAATTACTGTTAAATCAACGAAATCTCGCCCGTTAGAGAAAATAAGTGGAATGGTTTTGGTGTTTCATTTACCATCTCATTAATTTCTGTCAAATTTACTTCCTCTGTCAGTCCATGTAATGGAATAAGCTTTAGGGCTTAAAATACAATTTCCTTTTTTGATAACGTGGTAATAAAAACTTTCATTTCCCAGCATCTTAATAACTATCAGCTAACTAATGACTATTTTCCGAGAAAATAGCTTATTTAAAATATTTGAAATTCGCAGGAGTACCTCATTAAGTAACCCCCTAAAAATTAATACACTCCAGAATAAAGTATGCTAATTCTTGGGAAAATGTATTGAACATTTTCTTTTATACCTTCAATTACCCCAAATCTTTTTCGAGCTTTGATGAAAAGCAATTTTTAGGTGTATTTTATTTTTGTGAATTCTTCAGTTTGGGTGAAGGTGTTTGTAAAGACATTTTTGGAAATGTGATGGGTAAAAACAACTCGGATATAAGAGGGCCTGAAAATTCCAAGTGAAATTATGAAATTATCCAAAAATATCATGAAAAGATGTTTTTCCTGACTGATTTAGTTCACCTTACGTTTGGATGTCATAGTTGGGGAGAATGCCTTTCTTCAAATTTTTAACGTTGCAACCTCCAATTGGTTTCAACGAGATATCTCGTCCCTCAAGATCTGACCAATTTGCCTAATTACAAGATATCTCGTCATCAAGCTGTCAGGTTTGCAAAGGACAAGATACTCGTCGAGAAAACCATTAGCAGGGTTAACACTCCTTGTGTTTGTCTCGACGAGATATCTCGTCATTAGCAAAATTGACCAGATTTTGTTGAATGTCATTAGAAGAAAGGACGATCATGATCATTAGAAGAAAACTGATCAGATCTAGATCTCTTCATTATAAAAAAACGGCAATATCTCTATGACGAGATATCTCGTCATTATCCAGATTGATAAGATCTTAATGAACCAGATATTTCTTCGAAACCACTTGGATGGTTAAACAGTATTGTTTTTGCCAATCACATTTGATTTTTTTTCAGCCTGTTTTGTTCATTTAATTTTAATCATCATTGATTTAATTACTGCCTTTTTATAGAATATTTCAGTTTTATAAAATTATTGCATTACACAAATTAAGTTGTGAATATAATTTATTAAATTGAAAATGTGTGTAACCAATTACTTTTATTATTTATCTTATACTTGGTACAATATGTTCCGAAACGAACCCAGTGCTAGAAATACTATCCAACCTAACTTTGGACAATATTTCTAGCACTGGGATAGAAAATGAATAATTTATTAAATTTAATTTGCATTAAACTTAAGAAAGCATAGATTAAAATAAATGCATTGAAAAAATAGTTTTTTAAATAAATATAGCACATTTATGAAATTACAGCTATGGGTTGTACTTAATTCATTTTAATTTGATCGTTTTTGTTTAAATCTGGTGAAAGATTTATTACACATCATTAAATGTAATTTGTTTTAAACGTTTAACCCTCTGAGAAGTTTACACTCATATCCATTCTGTTAAATAAAATCTTTCTTGCACGTCTTATAGCCAGTTTTGACCTTGATCAATAAACTCAATTGAACAAACAGATGAAAACCTTAAGTTTATAATAAAAGAAAAATCTTCAAAGTAACAACTAATAAAGATTAGAAACTTAGAAAAGAGCGTTATTGGCTATTTCGGTGGACCACAATGTCCATCATCAAGATTGTCCTGTTGATGATGGAAATCGTGCTCCACTGATAGAGCCATTGACGATCCTTTCTAAATCTTTTAATCTTTATTAGTTGTTGATTTGAATAATTTTCACTTTTACTACCGATAGAATCTTATAATTTTTCACCAATGGATGTGGTTATTTAGTCATTAACCCTCCTGGTAGCTATCCCAACGAGGTATATTGGCATTAATAAAACCGATCAGATCTTGATGGACGAGATATCTCGTCATTACAAGAAAGCTGACTATTCGTGATCTCGTCATAAAAAATCGACAATATCTTGATGACTACTGTTGAATCTGTTTAACCAAAAATGGAAATGGATAAGTTAGATAGGTTAAACAGAAACGTGCTACTGAAAGAACTTTGACGACGAAATTAATTAATAAAATATATGAAAGTTTAGAATCAACAGATGAATCGTTAATTGATGATTTAGGAGAATAATTTGATATTCTAGCTGAAAGAAAAAAATAATTTGAAAACATTTTATTATGAAATTCAACATTTAATTGAGTTAGATCATACCGATTATGATGTAATTAACAGCCAAGAATATCAGGAAAATATATACAGGGTACAACGCATTCCGTACCGTTCGCAACCGTTGGTCGTAGACATATACTTCCAATTACAACAATGTTTCAAATATGGTAAGCTTTATGCGGAGTGGCCCCATCATGGTGGAACCACATACGACATGCATCTCGGAGAGGCAGTTGTTCATACCAGTCACGTACCGTGTCTTGTAACAGGTGCAGGTAATGATTACCCGTCAAGCTTTCGTCGTAGAAGATGGGTTCAACAATCTGGGTTCCCCATATACCGCACCACACATTAGTTGACCAGCGTACCTGGTGTCGTGCTGTGCGTCCGTTGTGGGGGTTGTCCAGAACCCAGTGATGCACATTGTGGGTGTTGACGATGCCATCCCATGTGAATTGCGACTCATCTGTCCACAGTATGTCGGAAAACAACGACAGAATGTCGTGCAACGTGTCGAGCATGAAATTACAAAAGTCAAATCTTCCTGCGTCGTCACCCGGCATCAATGCTTGCATCAGTAACGGACGGTACTGATGCGCACCATGCACCTGTAACAATCGTCAAATATGTTGACGCGTGTATCCATATGCCAGCTTATTTCTGCCGTGCTTAGGTGTGGATTTGCAAGGGCGTATCCCAGCACTTCGTTCGTGTCTTGTCCTTCTGCCTGATCTGGGCCATGGTGCGAAGCTGCAGGTCTCTCTGAGACGGCGAAGTACAGTATCTATAGTTTGATGCGATGGTCGACGATCCATAGGAAAACGTTCGCCTTAAACCCTCGCAGCCGCTCTTGCCATTCCGTTGACATTCGCCATAAATCACTATCATTTCGGCATATTGCGCGGATGTGTAGCACGCCATCACGATCTCAGCGCTGACTAGTTTGCCCACTACTGCTGCGGTACTATCCTATTTGCATAATCATGATTTGCATGCGCGTTTTAACCACGCTGGTAGTTTGCATTCCGCTGCCATTTATCCGGTTCTTTTTGCGCATTTCCATTCTTAGGGTGTCGATTCTGCATAATACGACGATGGTCTACAACTTTCCAATTGACATCTTTTGTCTATCTTGCTTAGTTTCGGAGTTAGATTTCCAAACTTCCGTGTTTTGCCACTAGGGGCGCTGCGACCACTTTCAGTGAATCGGACATGTCCACTTTACTAAAAAAGCATCCATCGTTTATTGTCGGGGAACCCCCTTTCGCCGTAAAAGGGGCGTTGCACCCTGATTTCAATCTCGAATTATTCTAATATATATTTAACCGACCCTTCAATGAAGGCAAAACAAATCTGAAAAAATCCCAAACTTTGAAATTAAATATCTCGGTCAATTTTTGTCACACAGAAGTGAAACTTTTTGTGTTACGTTTTTAGGATGAGTGTAAACTGTTACTAAATATCACTATAGGAACGGGGGACTGTATAAAAAGTTAAATTTTGTAATTTTTAAATAATTGATTTTTTTTACATTTCAAAATGCCATAACATAAATGCTTACCTCATTTGAAACATTTTTGTAATTGGAAGTATATGTCTATGACCAACGGTTGAGAAAATAAAGGCCAGGTACGGACTTTGCGTTGCACCCTGTATAAGGGCTTCCAGAAAAATTAATAAATTCTTAAGAGACGCTGAATTTGCGTCTAACCGAATTCCAGAACAATCCTCGAACGTTGAAAATCGGAATGTACATGTTCCGAATTCAAAATCAGTTAAGTTACCTAAGCTTGTTTTGGAAAAGTACTCTTGGGATCCAAAACGTTTTATAGAATTTTGGAATAGTTTTGAAAGTACTATTGGAATAAAATGAAAGACTTTTAAAGGTAGAAAAATTTGTGTATTTGAAAACATTGTTAACTGGACAAGCCTTTAGTATTGTAACGGGATTTGAACTAACTAATGGGAATTATAATAATTGTAGAAATTCTTTGAAAGGCAGATATGGTATGAAAGATATAATTTATTCTTTCATGAATAAGATCGGGCCGCTGTGGTCCGGGTGGAAGAGTAACTGATTAGCAGCCGAAGGGTTGAGAGTTCGACTCCAGACAAACACCGTCGTGTACAAAGAGGGCTGGTGCACGTTAAATCTGTCGTGGCCTCAAATATCCTCCCGTTGGTGTGGAAGTTTGGAGAGTGGGGTACCAGCTCAGGTGTTGCCTCGTCATCTGACCGTGGTTCAAAATTACGTAGTGTTGTCCTCGGACTTTCCCTTTGGGATTGATCCCGGAGCGTCACCAATAGACCTTTGTGTTGCTCCAGTGTGATGTTAATTAAAAATACCTACCTACATGAATAAGATCTTAAATTTAGAGGGTGTTAAGAATTTCTGCAAATATAAAGGCACTTAGAAAGCTTTACGATGAATTAGAAATTGCAATTCGAAATTTGGATGCAATGCAAGCTCCATCTTGTTCTTACGGACATTTGCTTATTCCAATTTGTTAAAGTTAATTCCCGCGATTTTTCTGTGATGAGATCGAGATCTTGTCAGTTTTTTATAATGACGAGATATCTCGTCCATCAAGAACTGGTCAGTTTTGGAAAAAGATACCTCGTCGGGACAACCACCAGGAGGGTTAAACTCGACGCCATCTGCACATGCACGCTTATTTTAGTTCTTTCTTGACTGCTATGACAAGCTCTATTCGATTAATGATACAACTTAAAACTTAGATAAACTTACACGCTTCTCAAACATTTCTATTCATATTTTTAATGCGTTGACTTTATGCAGTAATGGAAATGTGGGGATCGGAAATGGACATAAATGTCACTTCGGAACAGTTCTCTAAAACATGCTTAAAAGTTAATGACATGATACTAAGTCACGTCTGAATTGAGAAGTTCCAGTATGACTAAAATAATAGTCTAGTTAGAAAGCTGTAATTTGGAGTGATTTTCTTAGACATTACGATATGACTTCCTTAGTGCAACTAAAGACACTTCTAAATCATGAAATTTATCTTTATATGTGGACTGAATCTAAATCGAAAGCACCACTCTTGAATATTCTATGGTTCCTACAGTTTCAATAGTAATTCACTGCCATTTTCTCTAAGCTCATCATCTTCATCGAATCCGAATCAAATTTTCACGATCCATCCATAGAACCATCCATTTCACCATCCATAGAACACCCCCTCCTATCCTGATTACCCCATCTATGATTAACTTGAGCCAGAAGTCTTCTGCATTTTCCAGAAATACGACCATTCCACCCCTCAAGGTTCCTCGGTCCTGTAAAAAAAATCGATAATTTTAAGCAGAGTCAATCATCATCAATACCCAAAAGCTCAATAACGTCTGCCATTTCCCCTGGTCCGTAAGAGCTTTTCCGATAAAAAGGGGAATTAGGGATCTGGCAACACTCCCCCCTCCATTCCGCAGAATACCCCAGAAGACAATGAGTGCACAAAGTCAAAAATGTGGTACCACGCATGAACGATGTTGTGGTTGGAGATCACAAAACCGCAATGTTTGAAGTGAATTGAAGACTTATGCTGTTGGGATGTTCCATCCCCGAGTTGAGAGACGCGGGGGTGGTGAGAGTAATGTCCTCCGAGCGATAAGGGGGTCCTCTGGAATATAAAAGTGATTTATGCTGCACCCCTTAGTCTGAATATCCGTCACTTTAATGGTGGGCTCTTTCCTGAGTTATAGTGGTTTTAGCACAATGGCCCTAGTGTGGTGTCTATGTTGGTACTTGTCACCAGATCTATCGTGGCACGACAGCCCTTGATGTGAAAAGATTGTGGCGAGTTATCTCGTCTGAGAGGTCGTTCTTTCAGTTGGGGATGGATTAGTTCGTGGATCGATTTCGTAGATTATCGACAGTTGGATTAAGATGCTTTCATGTAGATCCAGTTGATTGAGAACCTAAACAGTAGGTGATCGAAAGTCCATAAATTAAAGAAATATAAGATCTGGAAACACATTAAAGTAGTTATCTTTCTACTTTTTACTTTGCGTCGTTTTTACTCAGAAATTTTCCGTTGTATCTAAGAGACTAAGACATCATTTTGAAGTATGCTGAAGATTAGTTATTTAACAAATTTTAATTCAAAAATAAATGTTAAAGTACAGCAAACTAAAAAGTGCTTCCAATACAATCTTTGTCACATTTTTGTATAATAGTATAGATTTAAAAATCTGATTCTACCTAGTAGTACTTAGGTATTAGTATTTACAAGAGAAGCTATGGCGAATTCTTTCCTCAATGTTTTAGCACAATAGCTGTGACTACGGGTGTCGCTGTGGTGATACTTGTCGCCAAATTTATTATGACAGGACTGTCTGAAAAGATTATACTGATCTATCTTGTCTGGGAGATCGTTCTTTCAGTCGGAGATGGATTAGTTCCTGGATCTATTTGGTATATTATCGATAGTTGTATTAAGATGCTTTCGTGTGAATCCAGTTGATTGAGACTCTAAACATTAGGTGATCATCGATTGTTCATAAATTAAAGAAATATAAAATCTGGAGAAACACATTTAAAGTAGTTATATTTCTACTTTTTACTTTGCGTTGTCTTTACTAACTTAAATTTTCTGCTGCATCTAAGACTAAGAAATTGCAAAGCTTGTTGAAGATTAATGACTAAACACACTTTAATTCAAAATTAAATGCTAAGTACAACGAACTAAACTTGCTTCCAATTGAGGTTTTTGAATATTCTTATACAATAGTGCAATAGAATAGTTTTAAAAATATAATTCTAACTCGTAGTACTTAATTAGTATTTAAGAGAGAAGCTTATCCGGAATTCTTTCCTCAATAATAATGTTTTAGCACATAAAGCTGTTAATACTTGTCGCCAAATCTATCGTAACAAGATTGTATTTGTGAAGATTGTGCTGCGTTGTCTTTTTCTAAGAGGTCGTTCTTTCAGTCGGAGATGGATTAGTTCTTGAATCGATTTGGGTAGATTATGGACAAATGTATTACGAAGCTTTTATGTAGATCCAGTTGATTGAACCCGTAAACACCAGTGATCGATTGTCCATAAATTCCAGAGCTATTATAAGTTCTGGAGGAAACACATTTAAAGTACTTTTTACTTTACCTCATCTCTACTAATGGATATTTTTCATTGTATCAAAGGCTGTAAGACAGTATTGAAAAGTTTGCTTAAGATTAATGACTTAAACATTTATCTTCGAATTCAATTGTGTTGAGTACAACATACTAAATACATAGAATACATACCTTCGGAACATTCTTGAAAAATAGTGCAATACAATAGTTTTAAAAATCTAGCTCTTACTCATAATACTTGCAAACTAGTATTAAGGAGAAAAATTATCCTGAATTGTTTCCTCAATAATGTTTTAACACAATAGTTGTGGTTATGGGTGTCGCTGTGGTGATACTTGTCGTCAGATGGAATGATTTGGAGATTATCGACAATTGTATTAAGATACTTTCATGTGGATCTAGTTAACCTAAACCATAAACACTAGGTGATCGATTGTCCATAAATTAAAGAAATATCAAAATTACTTTAAATGCATTTCAATAACTTATCTTTTTATTTTTTACTTTGCCTCGTTGTTACTAACGGACATTTTCTGTTGCATTTAAGACTAAGACATTATTGCAAGGTTTGCTGAAGACTTATAACAACATAATTAAATTCAAAAATAAATGTTTAAGTACGACAAACTAAACTTGCTTCCGATAGAAGCTTTGGAATATTCTTGGGAAATAGTGCAATACAATAGTTTTAAAATTCTAGTTTAACTCGCAGTACTTAGATATAGTACTTACGAGAAAAGTTATTCTGAATTCTTTCCTCAATAATAATAATGTTTTCGCACAACAGCTGTAGATACTGTTTTGCTGTGGTGATACTTGTCGCCAGATCTATCACGACAGGACTGTCTTTGTGAAAAGATTATACTGATCTATCTTTTCTGAGAGGTTCTTTCAGTCGGAGACGGATTAATTCCTGGATCGATATGGTAAATTATCGACAGTTGTATTAAGATGCTTTCATGTTGATTGAGATCCTAAACACAAGGTGATCGATTGTCCATAAATTAAAGAAATATGAAGATCTTGAAGTACATTTAAGTGCTTACCTTTCTACTTTTTATTTTGCCTCGTCTTTACTAATGAAAATCTTCGCTGTATCTAAGACATTACAAAGTTTGCCGAAGTTTAATGACCTATCACAATTTAATTCAAAAATGAATGTTGAAGTACAATAAACTAAACTTCCTTCTAATAGAAGCTTTGTATTAGAGCAGTAGAATAGTTTTAAAAGTCTAATTGTTACTCGTAGTCAAATAGTTACTAGGATTTACAAAAGTAGCTATCCTGGATTATTTCGCCCTCAAGGACACATCTTTAGGTGTGTACTGGTATCGCAACACCTAGTATCTGAGTGATCTTTCCTCTCTTTGTTTTTACCCTCAACTACCCTTCTGCTTTATTGCTTTTTCTTCCTCCGTCATTGTGTTTTCCTGTCTTCTGTTTGACGCAGCTAGGCCAAATATGGCCATAAAACCCCGGAAACAACCAAACAATCCGAATTTTTTCCAGGGAAATAAGGTTTTTTGCACAATAGCTGTGGATACGGGTGTCTCTGTGGTGAAACTTGTTGCCAGATGCCATGGCAGGACTGTCCTTGATGTGAAAAGATTGTGCTGAGATCTATTCTGAGAGGTCGTTCTTTCAGCTGGAGATGGATTAGTTCCTCGATAGATTATCGACAACTGTATTATTAAAAACTTAACAAAACTAAATTCAAAAAAATTAATGTTAAAGTACAACAAAATAAACTTGCTTCCAATAGAGGCTTCTGTGAACATCCTTGTACAATAGTGCCCAGTAGAATAGTTTTAAAATATTCTAACTCGTACTACTTAGCTACTCTCGTAAATACTAGAACCTATCCTGAATTCCTTCCTCAATAATATTTTAGCACAATAGGGGAGGGCGATGGATATGGGTGTCACTGTGGTGATACTTGTCGACAGTTTTATCGTTGCAGGACTGTCCTTGATGTGAAATGATTGTGCTGAGTTATCTTCTCTGAGAGTCTTTTCTTTAAGTCGGATATGGATCGATTTGGTAGATTATCGACAATTGTGTTAAGATGTGTTCATGCGAACATATTTGATTGAGACCATAAACATTTAGTGATCGATTATCCATAAATTAAAGATATGTCATAGGTTCTGGAAGTACATTTATAGTTCTTATCTTTCTTTTAACTTCACCCATCTTTGTTAATGGAAGTTTTCCATTGCATCTATGGTTGTAAGACATTGTAAATTTGAAATGTGCTGTTTCCAACTTTTGAGCATTCCTTCTAAAATAATGCAAACTAATGCTTTTGAAAATCTAAATTTTTACGAAGCCCTTATTTACTAGTATATATGAGAGTACAATCTAATGAGACGCTATTATTGAGAAGAGATATCTCAATATTTTATCCTCAATTATAGCGTTTTCACAATAGTTATGATTACGGGTGTCACTGTAGTGATAATTGTCATCAGATCGCTTGTTCATGATGCGAAAAGATTGTGTTGTCTTGTATGGGAGAATTTGTTTATTTAGGCGTAGGTTCTAATCAATCCTAGATTGGATCCTGGGCTAATTTGGTCTTAAATTTAATTTTATTGCTCTCGTACAACTGCTACTAGCGTACTTGTCAACGCTGTCTTCATATTATATTTATTAAGCACGCTCAAGCTATTGTATTAGAGGATATATTTTTTTGTTATGCTGGTATTTTGGTATTTTAATCACCGTCGCACTTGGAGCAACACAACAAGCTATTGACGACGGTCCGGGATCAAACTCGAAGGGAAAGGAACCGAGGACAACACGTAATTTTGAACCACGGTCAAATGACGAGGTCACACCTGAGCTGGCACCCCACTCTCCAAACTTTCACACCACGTCAACGTTAAGACACTTGAGGCCACGATAGATTTAACGTTCACCAGCCCCCTTTGTACGGTATTTCTCGTGTACAAAGGGGCTGGTGCATGTTACATCTGTCGGGGCCTCAAATCTCCTCACATTGGCGTGGTGTATGTTTGGAGAGTGGGCTCAGGTGTGACCTCGTCATCTTACCGTGGTTCAAAATTACTTGGTGTTTTCCTTGGATCTTTATCTATGGGGTTGATCCCGGACCGTCGCCAATAACCCGTTGTGTTGCACCAGTGCGACGTTAATTAAATACCTACCTTTCTAATCAAGATCCGGTTTTGCTAATGACGAGCAACCGCGTCGAGACAACTACCAAAATAGTTAAGTATGTAATTATTTTCAGCTGAGAATTCAAGTTTTGTATTCAATTGATGTTTATTTCATAGGTATTTTGGATTTTGAGATATATTTCGAAATACACATAATTGGCTTTATAAAAACTTTTCCTTCTCAGTCTGGAAAACTCAAAGACGGAGCGATCGAAAGTGAAATAAAGTAAACAAGTTCATAAATAACGCCCGGAATTTTTTACTTCCTTTAATATGTATACCTTGTTATAGACTACGCTCGACTAAGTATAGTAAAGTCACTACTTCAGTCCCATCCTTTACTTCGAAATCCATACCGCTTCTGAAAGAAAAACTTCAAAATACGACATCCAAGAGGAAAACATCGAGAGGGTATAATAATAAAACTGGGAAAAGAAAATGAGCAAATGTAGCAATGCAGAAAGACTAGGATGGCGAAAATAAAATCTAGAATTGGCTCCAAGGCAGAAAAGAGTAGGTAATTTTTTCTTGCTTTGAGCTCTATCTCAAGATTTTTTTTCTGAACTTTTAGTAACTTTCTTTTCCGACTTATGGTTTATATCGCCTGTGAAAGCTCTGTGACCCGTGCTGGATTTTGCCAGGGAAAAACTGATAAAAATGGGAAGGATTTTAGTCGGGGAAAATCGGGGCAAATATCGGAATTATCCTCGAGAAAACTCGAGATTTTGTTTTCGTTAGATTGATCCTGAAATATTATTTGCGATTTCGCGTTTGGTAGACAGTGCGATTATCTAGTTTTTTAAACCAGATAATAGGAGTAAAATGTCGCTTATTTGCCATACGTTTTTCACTTAACTTTCTTTGCTCGAGATAAAAATGATGGATCGTCGACTTTCATCGAATCTCTGAGCGTCACGTGATTTCATAACCCTCCTGGTGGTTGTCTCGACTAGGTTCCTCGGAGATTAGCAAAACTTACCAGATCTTTTATGGACGAGATATCTCGTCATTAGAAAATTGATAATAATTAGATTTTGATCTAGTTATAGAAGTATCGTTAGTATATTGATGACGAGATATCTCGTCGTTAGCAAAATTAGTCTGATCAGGATGATATCTCATCGAAACCACTTGGAGGGTTAATAGTGTGGTGTTTTTTTACCCTACATCAGATTTAATGACTAAATAACCACTTTTAATCGGTTGGAAAATATCCTAGCAACGATTGTGTTGGTCAAGATGACTAAAATCAGTTTATAAATCACAGAGATGGTTGCAGAATGCCAAATCTTTATATGAGTCTTCGCTTCTGAGATTGTTATATAATAATAGTCAGTTTGATGACTAAATGACAACATTCTTGGTAGAAATAATCCTTGGAAAGATAACATAGGGTTGAACGATTCTTAAAAAATATTCTATAGGGATGAATTAATCCTAGAAGGGATTCAATAGGGTGAGAAAGAATCTTATAAGTATTCTATAGGGTTGAAAGAATCTTAGATTCTTTCAACCCTATAGAATACTTCCTAAGAAAGGATTCAATAGGGATGAAGGAATCTTAGAAAGGTTTCTATAGGGTTGAAAGAATCTTAGAAAGGATTCTATAGAGTTGAAAGAATCTTAAAAAAATATGGAATTGAAAGATTCCTAAGAAATTTTCTATTGGCTGAAAGAATCGTGAAACGCTCTATTGGTTAAAGAATCCCAAGTTATATTCCATTGTTCGACAGAATTTTGGGATGGCTTCTATTGGTTGAGAGAATCCTGAGATGGGTTTTATCGGCTGAGAGAATCCTGGGATGGTATTTATTGGTTGATAATACTCTAGGAAAAATGTTATTGGTTGAAAATATTCTGGGAAAATATATAGTTTATTGGTAGAGAGAATCATTTGAAAGATTGAATTGGTTGAGAGAAGCTTGGGAACGATACCATTGAGGGTTAAATAAAGTGTACTCTATTGGACTTCAATTATTGTGTCACAGATCTATCTAAAACGTTATTTTGAGGAATGAGGTTATACAGTTTTGGACTTTTAAAGAAATTCTTTCTTGGTGTATATTCAGTTTAGGAAGCCTCTGTATTTGCATCAAAACAATCAGATTATTAAAAAGTTATGTGAGAAAATTAATACTTGTTCTCTTTATAACTGATACCTCAACATTTTAAAAACAATCTTTTCAGTAAAATAAAGGTTTTCTAAGAAAATCATCAATTATATACTCAGAGAAAGTTTTAGGCTGAACTAAAAGTCCTTCCCAGTATACTTATACCATCCCTTCCTCAAACTTAAATACCCCAATTATTCTAATTTTAATGTGAGTGGAGTGGGAATGGCAAGGCTATTTTGACGGAGCAATAATCACGTTGACTGAACACACGCACACACATAATCACTTCTCAAGGTTGATTAAGCCTCCCTCTCCAATCAGATTAACTCCAATCGTAAATTCCCATTTTCTCCGAATGCGTTTGCTATTGGGGCGCTAAACAATCAGTTACTGGAGAATGTTCAATCTCCATTACCCTGGCTTAAAAATTAGGAACAGATTTGGGGTGAAGAAATTTCGAAAGTGTTTAAATCGCGTAGTAAGAAATTTGCTTGGATCTTATATGGATGTATTTCATCTAATGTAATTCCATTTTGTTATTTAAATCTTATTTTTCATTTCACAAATTTTACGAAATTTAGTTGGAATAGTAAATTTAAATGTATTTTTGGCGACTTGAAACTCTCACACAATTATACGTATATTGAGAGACACGCCGCTTGACTGATATAGTAGTCATAGCATAGAAGTATAAAAGTGTGAGCAACGATAACCTTTTTATGTGCCCAGGATCATGTGACAAAAACTAGTAATCACGTGACCCTTAGACTACTTTCGTCAGCCTAGGTGGAACATTCATAGTATTGGTTCACGGAACGAGAGAAATACCCCATTCATCGATTCATCATCTGATTGGTCCGCGCGACATAGTGGTACACCCTCAAAAGAATAACTAGCCTTAACTGATGTGGAGAAATAAGACGAATGCGTCGATCGTAGTAACCGTACCATAGTGTCTAACAGGGTAGAGAAAGAACGTGTGACCTTGATGTTCTTTTCTAAAATTAATGGGGCATAAATGTTAAATGCATAAACATGATAATTTAACCCTCTGGGCGTCACAAGATTTTAGAGTAATGTAGTATTTCTTTCACACTACAACACGTATAATGACTTATATTGTACATCTGTAGATAGATACATCTATTGATTGAAAGAATCCAAAGATCATATTGGTCAAGAAGTCTAAAAGTGGTTATGCAGGAAAAACTACTGGTTGCATGGTTGTATAATGTGTGCAAAACCCTCAAAGGGTTAACGTTTATGTTTAATTTATTTTCTGATTGAATTACATTGAATACGAATCCTTTTTTTATCGGTGGGGCCGTCGCTGCTCGGTAGGTTTGTCCACCGTTCTAGCAGCCTGCTAACTGTAAGTGGTAGAAGTTCGATTCCTTTAACGACACTGGGTTTTTTTTCTCTCTTATGTGTCAGTAAAACTTAACTTTGTGTTTTTGTTCATTTACTTAACGGGAGAAGCATTGTTTGGCCCAGACCGGCCAGATTTGACCCTTGCGCCATAATAAACCAACAAACCGAACTTTCCAATCAACATTAATTTAACCTTCCAAGAGGTTTCGACGAGATGTTACCAATTTTGCTAATGACAAATTATCTCGTCATTAAGATATTGCCGACTTTATCTTGATGACAAGATCAAGATCTGGTCGGTTTTCTTCGAATGAAGAGATATCTCGTCCATCCAGATGGCATTAGTTTTTGCCAATGACTAGATATCTCGTCGACACAACCACCAGGAGGGTTAAATTCAGAAACTTAAACTTCCAAGTGGTTTAGGCGACATATCTGGTCCATCGAGATTGATCAATTTTGCTAATGGCGAGATAGCTCGTCAACAAGATTTTGCCGATTTTTTTTATGATGACGAGAACAAAACCTGGTCAGTTTTCTTCTTATGACGAGATATCTCATCCATCATGTGGTCAAATTTCTTCTAATTACGAGACATCTTATCCATCATGATCTGGTCAGTTTTGTACAATGACGAAGTACCTCGTCAACACAACCACCAGGATGGTTAAATACAGAAACTTAACCCTCCAAGCGGTTTCGACGAGGTATCTCGTCCATCACGATCTGACCATATTTCCTAAAGACGAGATGTGTAGTCATCAAGATATTACCGATTTTTTTATGATGACGAGAACAACACCTGGTCAGCTTTCTTCTAATTACGAGACATCTTATCCATCATGATCTGGTCAGTTTTCTACAATGACGAAGTACCTCGTCAACACAACCACCAGGATGGTTAAATACAGAAACTTAACCCTCCAAGTGGTTTAGACGAGGTATCTCGTCCATGACGTTTTGACCATATTTCCTAATGACGAGATGTGTAGTCATCAAGATATTACCGATTTCTTTTATGATGACGAGAACAAGATCTGGTCAGTTTTCTTATAATGACGAGATACCTGGTTCTATACAACCACCAGCAGTGTCAAAAACCTCAATCGCAAAACGAAAAGTGAAGGAATACACGTTGAAGTATTATCTACGATCAAAATTACAACCTCAACTGAAATGTAGGCTTCCACAAGCGCTCAATACATAAAGCCACACTTCCGCGAAACCCTTAAATAAAGACGCAGTTTATTTCCAGCCTATGATGAGTATGGGTGTGGTTAAAAGCTCCCTTCACATCACCACCTCATGCTGCAGACTCCTTAAATTATCAAAATAATTCAAATCTCCGTGATTGAGGAATCCAGGACAGGAAGAAAACCACTCCTTTCGCATTTCAAACAATTAAAACGGGTAAAAAATCGTAAAACGAAACAACGCGAAAGCAGTTTCCGGCGTCGTAATTAACGTCGAGAGGGTACGAAATGTAACGACATTAAAAAACCGCAGGCATTTTATGAACTTTTCCATTGACAGCTTGGAACGGCGGAGGGGTTGTTAGTTTGGAAAATGACGGGTTTCGGGACAAAAATAAACAGTATTTACGGTCACAATTAGGTTGTAAAACTCAATGGGCGAAGTGCGTCTCAATCTAAATGAATGAGCGCAGCGCAGGTTTTTACGACCTTCCAGCGTTCCGCCGGATGGGGATTAACGACGAAAGGATTATTTAGGGTTATAGAGCTTTGGGGGCGAGATTCGAGATGTTAAAGTCAGTGGGTGCTATTTCGTGAGCACTGACTGAGAAACCTCGGTCAAAACTTTTCATGTAAATGCAATGTTGAGATCCCGGATTGTAGTTGTTTGAATATGATGTTTGTTTGAATATGGTGTCTACTAGATTTGCTCAGTTACAACTTATACCAAAATGCATGTTGAATGTATATAATATGGTCCAATTTGGGATAGTGTGGTAAATGCGTTCACAGGATGTCCTTATAGGATCTTGGGGTAATTGCGTTTAGATTAAGTCCAATGTTTGGGATGATAAAATAAACACGTTTTGATTGTGTCCGTTGTTTGCGACGATGAGATGGCAAATGTTTGAGGTAGTGGGATAAATACGTTGATGATGTCCATTATTAGGGATGGTGGGGTAAATGCGTTTTGATGATATCCTATGTTTTGGGATGGTGGGGTAAATGCGTTTTGATGATGTCCAGTGTTTGAGGATGGTGGGTAAACGCATTTTGATGATGTCAAATGTTTTAGGATGGTGGGGTTAATGCGTTTTGATTATGTCCAATATTTAGGAGGATGAAATAAACACATTTGATGGTGTCCGTTGTTTGAGATGATGAGATGACATACGTTTGAGATGGTGAAATAAATGTTTTAATGATGTCCAATATTTGGATATGCATTTTGATTATGGATGTTAGGGATGATGTTCAATGCATGTTTAATATGGATGATAATGTTAAATATTGATGATGTGTTGAATGGGTTCGGATGATGGGTGCTTGGAAGACATTCCATTAATGACTTAATTTCTGTATTTTACTCGGGTAGGCAATATGCAGTTAGTTAAAGATATTCAAAAAAATATTCAGTCACAATTAGGTTGTAAACCTCAAACGAAATGTGCCTCAATCTTAAGGAAAGAGAGCAAAGCTGGTTTTAAAGACTTCCCATCTCTTGGGTCTAATTATCGATAATCAATCAACTAGAAATTCAAAATATATTTATTGAGATTTTTATTGGCGAAGTGCTGAAATCGTTTTCGAAAACAAACCAAATGACTTCACGTTCAGAATACGTATAGAAAATATGTACTGCCGGAGAAACATTACCACCTCCTATATTTAGCTTGACAGAAAATGCCGTTTAACTTGCACATGTGTTTAGAAATAAACTCAACTCAAATGACAAATAAAGAGTATGTAAGATAATATTTGAGGCCTGACATCTTATTGACAAACTTGGTTATCATTTAAGAAAACAGACCTAACTCTTATAATAATCCATTTTCCTAACATTCTGCTGAGGTGAAATGTTACTAAAACGGATACATTTTCTTTAAAGGACCCTAAAAAAATTCGCGTTTTCGAAGTATAAAATGATCTCATTGACTTTTAAACTGTTGGTATCTTAACAAAATCCATTACGTTAAGATGTCATTCTTATGATTAATCTAAATGTAACTTAAAGTTATCTGTTCGGTCAGATATCACTTGTTATACGAACATGGCACGCAAAGATTTGCAGGTAATGACATGAAAAATAAGTATCCGGGCATGTAGGACATTCATTAGCTTTTTGATGGTATAATCTACTTTACTGAATAGTTTCCAATCATTCAAACCAGTAAAGGCACGCAATATGGAACGTCTGATTTCAAAAGATCGACAAAAGCAGGAGGTAGGAATAATCACGACACGACAAATTTGACGAAGATTCATATCGTCGGGTCACTGCAAAAACAAGATAACTCCATTTTTCTTTTTTGAGTTAAAAACACTATCACACATAAGGTGCTGAAAATTATTTCTGCCGCGCATGTAAAGAAACAATAGAATGTTTCCAAATGATTCTATTCGAAGGAAAGGTGTAATAGAATATTTCCAAATGATCCATTCAGAGGAAAGGAGTAATAGAATATTTCCAAATGATTATATTCTAAGTAAAGGAGGAATGCTTATAATAAGAGCAAAGAAGCAATAGAGTAATGCTTAGAATATTTTCCAAATGATTCCATTTGAAGGTAAGGAATAATAGGAGAAAAGTAGGTAAGTTTAAAATAAGAGCAAAGAAGAAATAGAAGAATGCTTAAAATATTTTTAAATTCTATTTTAAGGAAAGGATATTTATTGAGAATATTTCTAAATGTTTCTTTTGTAAGGAAGGAGCAATTGAATCTTTCCAAATAATTATATTCCAAGAAAAGACCCAATAGAATATTTTAAAGGATTCTGTTCTAAGATAAGGACCGATGGAATCTTTCCAAAGGATTATATTTCTGAAGAAAGGACCACCAGACCGTTTCTGAAGGTCGGAGAATCCGTGGAATCCATGGTCGGAGAATTCAATTTCAACTAACAGATATGATAATTTAGTTATGTGTGTTGTGGTGCAAAAGCAATACTACACTACTCAGCAATCTCGTGACTCCTAGAGGGTTAATACTAATCTTCGCTTTGATGAGTATCACAGAAATGAAAGACTGAATACACATCCGCTTAGCCATCAAATATCCCCGTACCAATTCACTCCAACTTACGCTCAAAGCATTTTAACTCAAAAACAGAAACCCTATTACGCTTCAACGCTTCTTCACAACTGCCGAGAAACGACAATCACTCCAAGCAAGACGCAGTCTCCAACAACTCAACCCCATCTGCTGTCACAAACTTCAGCAACATTGAAGGGCTGCGTCTTATCTCAAAAACAACGACAATCCCAGCTTGTTCTTCCTTGTCTGGTGTCCTTTATATATATCCCTTCTTTCACCATTTTTTCTGTGCCGTCTGTCTTCAAAGTCCCTCCTCCAAGGCAGCATTATATAAATACCAAAATACCCAATGGCTTGTTGTTATGTAATATTCCGATCCCCGAAAAAACGATAACTGCGCAGCGCCATCTATTGGCTTCCTGCGCCGACACATCGCATGCGGAAGGGTGCTTAACTTTCAAATTCACTTCAGAGTGCTATGGTTCTGGAGATGGTGGACGTTTGGATGGTTCGAGAAACATTTAAATCGGGTTCCCTTTGTGAATTTTGGATGCAAGGGGATGGGAAGAGGATGGAACCTTTCTTCAATTTCGCCTGTCAGTTTTTGTAGCGATTGACGTTTGAAATGCTGCGTCTTTTATGGTATGCGTCGATCAACCGTACAGAAATGCATACGCTCTATTAAATTCTATTCTTTATTTGCTCTATATATTGAGAATGAAGTGGATATTCGGAAAACAAAGTTGTCGATTCCGCAAATTACATAAAATCCCTGCTAGTTTTTCACATTAGCCCTGATGGTGGTTGTCTCGACGAGGTATCTCGTCGTTAGCTAAACTGTCCAGATCCTGATGGTCAAGACATCTCGTCCATCAAGTATGAAGAAAACTGGCCAGATCTTGATCTCGTCATAAAAAAACGGCGATATCTTGATGACGGGGTACCTCTTCATAGTAAGGTTGGTCAGATCTTGATGGACGATATATCTCCCCATTCGCAACATATCTCAGATTTTGATGGACGAGATATCTCGGCATCAACAAAATTAGTCAGATCTTGACGGACAAGGTGCCTCGTCATTCGTAAAATTGGTTAGATCTTGAACTGGGGTGTCAGTTTCAAATGTGACCTCGTCATCTGACCGTGGTTCAAAATTATGTGGTGTTGTCCTTGGTTTTCTCCCTTCGGGTTTGATCCCACACCGTCACCAATAGCCCCTTGTGTTGATCCAGTGCGACGATAATTAAAATATCTACCTACCTTGATAGACGAATTATCTCATCATTTGCAAAATTGGTTACATCTTGATGGATGAGGTCCAGTTGCAGCGCTAATAAGCTGAAAAACGTACCGTGAGGTATTCATTGGTAAAATTGGTTAGATCTTGAACTGGGGTGCCAGTTTCAAATGTGACCTCGTCATCTGACCGTGGTTCAAAATTATGTGGTGTTGTCCTTGGTTTTCTCCCTTCGGGTTTGATCCCACACCGTCACCAATAGCCCCTTGTGTTGATCCAGTGCGACGATAATTAAAATACCTACCTACCTTAATAGACGAATTATCTCATCACTTGCAAAAATTGGTTACATCTTGATGGATGAGATCCAGTTGCAACGCTAATAAGCTGAAAAACGTACAGTGAGCGGAAACAAAATCGTTCCGCAACCCAACAATTCCAGAAACGTTGCCTCAAGGATTGTACGATGGGGAATCGAATTTCCATACACTATTCCACCCTCCGCCAATTGACGTACGAAGGATAAACAACGGATATTAGATTCTCTTCCTCACTTAAGAATAAACGATCGAACACAAATAAAGCCATTTGAAATTCACCGTCGCCGAAAATGCACAACAAATTGATAATTTCGCTCACCTCTGTATCCCCCCAAGAAAGCGTCCTGTTTCCCACAGCGCAATAAAACGGAAGGAGCGGAAGATACTTCCTAGATGCGGAAGCAAACTTGATTAAAAGAAAACAACTTTTCTGGAATGGATAACAACAAATAAAGAGTAAACCAAAAAGGAGAGCCTGAATTTTTCACAGTTGGAAGATAAAAAAGAAGCCATTTTCTCTATAGAAATAAGGGAAAATGAGTTTTTCCCCTTAGGTAACTGCAAGAGAGGGAATTCGAGGGAAAAAGCCGTTTGACTGTGGAACATAAGACTGGAATTTCTTGCACAGTTTTTTGTTTCTCGTGCCGTTACTTTCCCCTTATTTTCATTCTGTTACTTAATTTTATTATTTATTTCTTGTACTACATAAGTGCTTGATCAACCTTTTTAAGGGGGTGAATAAAATAGGGAGAAACATGTCCGAATTTCAATCAAGAGGGAGTTTCCGAGAATGGGGATTTTCATTTAAATTATTTTATTTATATTTCGGCGAAATGTGTTTTTTGTTTTGGTGTTTACTTCGCTGCCTAAAGCGAAACTCGAAAATTGAATTAAAAGTCTGGAATTTGTTAAAAAAAAGGACATAATTGGAGTTCCGTGTTTTTCTCAAACGGATTTTACAGATAAATTCTCGATATCTGGGTAGTATATTCCAAGCGTATTTACATTTTATAATATAAGTTCTTAGTTTCACTAGATATTTAAAAGTAATAAAGTTGTGAGTGTTTTATTTATTTTGAAATTAACGGTAATTGAAGAAGAAAGCTCGAAAAAGTGTCATGTGGTAAATGTCTACTTAATAAAAATGAAGTTATCCCTAACACTTTTAGTAGTGCATAACATTATGCAATTGATCTTTTGAAACTTTAGTAAAAATTCTACCGTTTCAAAACTTAGAAATGCATTTAATATTTTCTAGAATTTGTCAATAAATAGATTGTTAATAAATGGTTTAGCTTAGTTTAATTTGCCAGTAAACGGCTATTGTTCGCTACATGAGAGCTCAGTAGACCCATAATTTGATATATTTGTACCTGAATCTTGGAAATGCATTCAAGTTCGATAAAATGTTATTAGAAAATAACTTACAATGAATAGAAAGTTATTTAAGTTTAAATTCCATAGCTTGAACTCTAGCAGTGGAATTTTCTATATTTGGGTTGTCAGTGTTAAATCATACGGGACTAATCTCTGTTCATTGTTTCAACAGGCACTGGGTTCGAAGGATTCGGTTTCCATGGATATTTACAGTTATTCAAAATCTACTTTATGCTGTTCCTGGTACACTTGTCTCGTGTAGCAAAATCGGACCCCAGAACGAAAAGCCCAACCAAACCTACGATAACAATCTGTAATATATGAAGCATGACTTCCGAAATGCATCGGTCTTTTGTATTTGTCTTTATGATCTGTCTTCGGGTTTTATGGCACAAGGGCTATATTTGGACGTCATCAGTCTAATTATTTCAGTATTTTGTCTAAGAAATAATTTCCCATTTTCGTTACCTTTCGTTTCGTAATAAATTCTATCAATGCATTTGATATATTTTATATTAATTTCTTATTTATTATTTAACTCTCCAAGTGGTTTCGACGAGATATCCCGTCCAGCAAGGTCTCATAAATTTTGCTAATAACGAAATAACTCGTCATCATGATATTGTCAATCTTTTCATGATAATGAGATCAAGATCTGTTCAGTTTTCTTCCAATAGCGGGATAGTTCGTCCATCAAGATATGGTCAGTTTTGCTAATGTTTACATACATCGTCAAGACAATCACCAGAAGGTTTCACAAATCAACCTAAGCAATATTCTTTGAATTACCTGCATCATAGTAATGGCTGCTTCACATCAAAAGAAGCCGTGTCAATCTGAATCCAGCATAGTAGATTCGGGTAGATTACAGAGGAAATCTCCGAATTCAGTCAGTTTTAAGACGAACAGGCTATTTGGTATGGAAGCGACTATACCCGATCTTAGTTTATTCACTTGCCTAATTAAATGTCGGAATTTTCTAACTGAAATTTTTTTTTAGTTTCTGCATGAAAATAATTTTTTTTGTGTATTTATGTAACACAAAATATATAATATTTTTACGACTAAAATAATACACCGTAATATAAATTTTGGTACAATTTCTACGGGCTTAAATGGTAGTCTAAGGGTCGACCAACGGAATCCGGGCGTATCCGATGCAACCTGCATCCAACAGAAACTAACTAATGTAGGTTCGAGTGCATTGAAGTGGAAGGCTCTGGATTCATGGAGTAACATGGATTCTGGATTCGGAGTTCATGGTTTTGACGATATATCTCGGTATTAGCAAAACTGACCAGGTCTTGATGGGCGAGATATCTCGTCATTAGAGAAAACTTATGATATCTTAATCTCGCCATCATAAAAAAATTAGCAAAATCTAATGACGAGATATCTCGTCATTAGAAATATTGATCAGATCTTGATGGTTGGTTGTTTTCTGGTTTTATGGAGCATGAGCCATATTTAGCAAAGCTACACCAAGACAAAGAACACAATGAAGGAGGGAGAAAATGCAAAAAACAGATGGATAGGAGAGGGTAGATATGAAAGGAAGGAATGATCGCTCGGGTGCCTCGGAGTTTAACCATTAATGCGTATTATAAAATTATCCCAAACGTGTCTTAAAATCATATCTGGCAAAGATAGGTCGTGTTCCCGCCAACGTGGCAGTGTCTCGGACATTTCTGTTCACATTTAAACAAAAGTAGTCATCTCATCTTGAATAAAACAGTATTTTAACCAAAGAATCCCATAGAATAAAGTGAGGTTGTATTACATGTATGTGAGGTGTAACATGTACTAAGGTAACGTAAAGTGGTTAAAGTGTGTAGTGACGTACTGATTCAGTTCAATTAGCCGGGCATTAGAAAAAAAGTCATTTTTGGAAATTTTAGGCTTCGGTTCTCATGTAATAAACTTCTGCACAACACATCCATTATTTAAATGAAGATCAAAAACTGTATTCGTATTTTAATAATAGGATGAGTCATTTATCTGCAAAGAAAGCTTTCAGATTCTTTTTCCAGTAAAGACGCCCTTTTGTGCAATCTAAAAAAAAAAGATGCAACCCGTTTTCATAAAATGCACTTCAATTTACTCCAATCCCCCGACCACGAAACAATCAGCTCGCAAGACAACAAATCCAACCAACACTTAAGTGAAAACAAGAAACCCCATTCGAGTAAGCACAGACTCTATTTCGCAAACCGGAATTCCTCTCACACAAATGCAAATCCTCCAAGCGATAACGGTGACCATTAATGTTAACTACAACCGTCAAGAAAACACAAACACTGGGGAAAACCTTACCCCTCCAAATCGCATCAAATCAAATCGAATCCTGATATTTCCCAGGCGCAATTTCAAAAGCAGATAGTCGCATTGTAGTCATCTATCGGAACAGATACTCCACTATTTGTCAGGAGATTACAATGGGAAAATCCGCATAGCCTTTGCAGACGTCACACTTCCAGTTTATATCAATCGCAGCGCACCCTATGCCAGGCTGCGGGACTTATTTTCTAAAGGATTAGCTCCGTGTTGTCGGGAGGCTCTGCTTTGATGATGTGTTATCTGTTCTGGCATTAGTTGCTTGAATGGTGCATGGGTGGGAGATTTAACAAGCAATCTTTTCTGTCTCCGATAAAGGATTTTGACTGAGGTTGTTTGTTAACTTTTGTGTCGGGTCTTTACATACTCAAGCGTCAATGTAGGAGATTTCGAAGGGGTGGATGGAATTTGTTTTTGTGTTTTTTGTTGAGCGTGTTTCTCTTTCGTGGTACGTATTTTTTCGTTGGTTGTGTTTTTCTTCGCGTTCCATGGATTTTTTTCGTTCGCTGTTCGATTAACTTTGGGGCGATGCCTGGCCCAGTTTATGTTGCTGAAGCACTTTTGAGAAAAATTTCGAGACTTTATTTTATGGATCTATTTTGAAATTCTATCATTTTAGATTATCTTATATGCAAATGTTTTAGGCATATTCTAAAGAAAAGCTTTTCTATCTGATATATATTCATTCAATTCCCGCGAAATATTCAGTGAGCTCTAGGAAGTGCGTCTTTGGTTCCTGTAACTAAACCTGGTTGCCTAGACGAGGTATCTCATCATTAGCGAAATAGGTCAAATCTTTGTCTCGATTGATCGGTTTTCTTCTAAATACGAGATATCTCGTCATTAAAAGAAAAAATTACCAGATTTTGCTCTCGTCGTCAAAAAAACGACAATGTCTTGATGACACGATATCTTATCGAAACCATTTGGAGGATTAACAGATAGAGAACAAGTTTCATTTCGGACACTTTCGGATAACCCAGACATACCTTCTTGAAGATAATCCAATTTACAATTACTGCATTAGTTTCTAAACAGTGAAATACATTTTGACCGAGTGTCGGAATTTTAAACTCAATAATTTTACCTCCCTATTACTAACAAATATTTATAAAATGCATTAATAATTATTATAAATATTTATCAAAATTAAGAAACAAAATTATTTTTATAATGTTTATTAATATTTATAATACTTATTATAAGCATTAATACATATTTATAACATTTATTAATAATGGACAAGAGACATTAATAAAAGATTATGTTATTCGTCCTTAAACAGTGATATACATTTTGACCGTGTGTCCTAATTCTATTCTCAGTAATTTAACCTCTTATCAATAAATATTTATAATATGTATTAATAATTATTATAAATATTTATAGTAATTAAGTGATATAATTATATTTATAATGCTTATTAATATTTATTAATACTTATAAAAGTAATAATACATATTTATAATATTTATTAATAATGGACGAGATATCTCGTCGAAGCCATTTGGAGAGTTAATCCTTGGTGCATTTATCTCTTTTGTGTCGGTAAAACTTTCCTTGTGTGTCCATTACTCGACTTGTCTGTCTTGTTTGGCACAGCTTGGACAAATATGGCTCTTGTGCCATAAAAACCAAACCAATCTTAAAGTAGCTTATATAACTTAGCTTGAATAACAGTCATTATAACTAAATACTTTGTTGTTCAATTATGTATATGAAGTCATCGTGGCTTTTGCTTCTAAACCTAACATTATTATCATTGATTTGCATTGATTGTTGATATGGCATAATTTCTTTTCTCAGTTCCTCCGAAGAAGCCAATCATTACCGATCAAAATGGTGAGATCCTGGAGAGCCTGATTGGGCCGTACAACGAAGAGGACAATCTTCACCTGATATGTGAGGCTGAAGAAGGTACATCTATTATTTTTCTTATAGTTCATTAGATGAAACGTTATTCAATTACTATGGCGGATGACCAAAATATATAAAACTGGCTGAATTACTTTGCGTTCCTCGGGTTGAATTGTTTATAATTCATCGTAATATTACTCAATATTATTCCTATGGAGATTTCGAATTGCTTTTAGCCCCCATGCAGACCCAGGAAAAATCTAACGGGGTTAATATATAGCCTATGTGTCCAGTAGATTTCAACAGGATGAATGTGCCAAATTTAGTGTAAATTGATCTGACATTGATCGTATAAATATGCAATATTATTCCTATGAGGATTTCGAATTGTCTTTAGCACCGTGTACCATATTGACGATAAAAAAACGACTGTCTATAAAAATAATCTTATATTATTATAAAAATTTGTATACCAAAAAAAGCTAGTTCAAGAATTTACAGACGAGATACATAAACTATATGATACTGGGCGATTTTCAGCACAACCGCACCCATCTGTGATTGTACCATACTCTAAGATTCTAAAAGAACCTCCAAGGTCATCTTGAGAGGCGATTCCTGTAGATGTTAACTCTAACGTCATCTGCACAGCCAGACCGGGAGAGAGCGCCCCCTAGCAAGTGCTCTGTCCAGGATAACGGGACGTTATACCCCTCTGCACACCCAAGACGAATAGAATAGGGGTTAATATGTAGCCTACGTTACCCGCAGAGTTCCAAAGAATAAGTGTAACAAATTTGGAGTAGATTGGTCAAACAACGTGGAATTGTATAGAGAATAGACAAACAGATGCCAACTCTGCTTTATATGTATAGATCGACAATTTACGGCTCTAATTATACAAATTTCCAATTCTATTTTAAAATATTCGTCGACAGGTCCATCACATTTCACCATTTTCAGTAGATCTAATAAGCAAGCAAGCAAGCTGCCAATTGAAGAAGCATTCTATATGTGCTTCTTCAATTGAGGCTCAGTCCCTACACTCCGAGGGCCCTTTTGGCTCAGTGGGCATGTCCACTGCGCTAGCAACCTTTAGTTGTAGGCGGCGCTGGTTCGATTTCTGTCAGTTGCATTCCTCTCTGGGTGTATTTCTCTTCTGTATCAGTAAAACTTTCATTGTGTGAGTATGTCTATTTCTTGATAATGTGTGTCTTGTGTCTGGCGCAACATGGCTAAATATGGCCCTTGCGCCATATAACTCCAAACCAACCAGCCCTACACTCCGATAATTGACCCTCTGTGGTGCATGGAAGCATTATACAGCCATGCAACCTGCAATTTACCTTGCATGACCTCGAACCACTTTTTGACGTTTTGAAACCAATAAAATTCTTTTAAGGTCTCTACACTTCAACTTAACCCTTTAAATGTCATGCACGCATTATTCCACCATGCAACATGTGAGATATCTCGTCATTAAGCAGAAAACGGACCACATCTTGATCTCGTCATTAGTAAAATTTGTCAGATTTTAATGGATGAGATATCTCTTCGAAACCATTTGAAATGTTAACCTTCATGCAGTCAAAATCGGCCTTAGATCAACTATTGAAACCCATTTTACCGCTGAATGTTCAATTTTTTACTTACAGTGATATTTCTAGTATTTTCTATCTGTTTCTCAGTAAAACTCCTTGTGTATATGTCCATCTACTTGACATTATCTGTCTAAAGTTTGGAGCAGCTTGGCCAAATATGCCAAAACCAACGAAACCCATTATCCAGTAGATTCTTCGGTATCCAAACTCGGAGAGAAAATTAACAGATATCCAGCATCAGGTCAACGGATAAGCAATTCATATTTGGTGAAAGATTTCTTCACCAGGACAAATAAATTCTAATGTTGATTTAATACTTCTTAGTTTGCATGATTAGAAAGAAATTCATACTCACGACAATCCTATTACTTTTCAAAGATTAATACGAAACTTTTTCTAGCGTTCTAATCTTAAAATATTCAAGCAGTTGAAATTAAAAACGGGTTTCTATCGCTGAAGCAATAATCCAGGAACCGAGTGATCTAAACCATTTGTCCAAGGACAAAAGAAAATGACATTTCCCCCTTGATATTTAAAAGACAAACGCTGTTTCAGTGTGCAATAAGAGGAAAGATTGCGTTTCTGTTCTAGCCGAAGTACTTGGTGTCATTTCGCTGCCAAAGTAGATCCATTTAGGTCGCACAGTTGAGTGCCTATTAAGAATTTTTGTTGTTGCTTTCATATCTTCCAGTTCTTGGAGAACAATATCTCGTCTTTAAGCGAAATTTTCACTTATGCATCCTTTATGTGACTGTTTTCTGTTGCACATTTACATTCTGAGTGGTAGATAGTGTTGAGTGTTGACTTTGAGGGACTTCACATGCATATATTCGTTCTGCAAGCAGCAGTCTTCTCTGAGTGGCTTCTAACTAGTTTTGTTATCGACCAATAGATGGCTCCTTACCATTCTTTTAACCAGAAAAAATGTGGCTATTTATTTATTAACCCTCCAAGTTGATGGACGAGATGTCTCGTCGTGAAGGGTTAATTGATAGTTTTTCTGCATATATTTATGTGAGTATTTTATATAGTATACTTAAAATAATACGGTACTTATTTTTCTCTCTCTCTACCTCTATAAATTTGTATAGAAATATAAATTAATTTGAAAGAAAAATATGGAGGGAATAATTTAGGGAAAGGTCTCCCAACCTAAAATCATGTATGTTATTTCTTTTGAGGGTATTTCTTAACCACCCAAGTTGTTTCGACGAGATATCTCGTACATCATGATCAGATCAATTTTGATAATGAAAAGATATTGCGATTTTTTTATGATGACGAGATCAAGATCTTGTCAGTTTTCTATTAATGACCGTGATCGTGTTTTCTTCTAATGACGAGATATCTCGTCCAATAAGATCTGGTCAGTTTTGCTAACGACGAGAAACCTCGTCGAAACAACCACCAGAAGTGTTAAACAGTTAGTAGTTGAATTTATGTCGCACGGAAGCAACACACAGGGCTATTGGCGACGGTCCCCAATGAATCTCGAAAGGAATGATCCGAGGACAATTCGTAATTTTAAACCTCGGTAAGATGACGAGATTAGCGCCTGAGCTGGCGCCTTACTCATATTTAAACAGAATACAAAATGAAACGTGATCAAATGAAGGAAAGGAAAGATCTGATCAGATTTCTTCTAACGACGAAATATCTCATCCACCAAGATCTGGTTAGTTTTGCTAATGACGAGATTCCTCGTGAAGAGAACCACCAGGAGGGTTGAATTCCTTCCAACCCTGCGATAAAAATCCATCCAGCTCAGCCAAATATGGTCCTTGTGCCATAAAACCTAAAACCAACCAGCTATCTCACATTCAGAGCTTCCTGGTCTAACTACGCGCTACTTTAGAAAAGTTAATCAAACTGATTACATTTTAGTATCTTTTGATCCAATTTTTTCGAAGTTAGATTTCCACCGACGCATTACGAAACTTCACCACATACGGTACTATTCTGTTTTTAGTTGTAAAACAAAGGATTTTTTGGCTTCAACAGTTTCTTATTACCCTCCTATTCCCATCCTTTAGAGTGGAGGGCTGCTTTCGTCCCAAGAGACCAGAGTTTATTACCTGGGATAGTAACGAATCTCCAGATTTCAATTTACAGAGGAGCTATACTGTCTTCTAGTACATCACTTTCGTTTTAGCAGTGTTAATTTATAGAAGGTACTGGTAAATAAACAGAGGCTTCCAACATTGAGTAGTCACATGTTGTCCTGGTGTGGATGTTTGGAGTGTGGGGCCGGCTCAGGTGTTGGAGTATTGTTGTCTATTATTTGAAGTGGGGCGCGGTAGCCAGTTCGTAGATTCGAGGATCAGCAATCGGAGGCTTGCGAGATCTAATCTCGATCCAACCAAATACAGCAGTGTATGTGAGAGGAGGGCTGGTGCACATTAAATCTGTTGTGGCCTCACGTTGTCGTAGTGTTGAAGACTGGAGAGTAGTGTACCAGCTCAGCTGTTGACCTAGTCATTTGACCTTGGTTCAAAATTACAAAAGGGACGACATTACACTGACGGTGGCGGGGGACTCTGGAAGAGACCTAGAAAAAACATCCAAGGAAGCTCTGGGCATGGTCGTTAACTGGTGCACCAAAGAGAAATTGGCTCTCTTAAGACATAAAACCAAGGCGCTAGTAATTAGCAAGGACCGCCGGTTATGAAGGAAACTCCAGATCAAGAGTGGCAGCTGGGAAGTAGCTGTCATCCGACAAATGAAGCTCCTGGGGGTGACCATAGACGAAACTCTGTCCTTCATTCCTCACCTGGAAGAGGTCAGGACGAAGGCTATAGTACTGAGTAATAGAATGGGGACCACACTGGGCAGAGATTGGAGGACAAAACCTACCTCAAGATCTGGTACCAAGTGGTGGCAGAGAGGCAAATATGCTATGGCGCCAGTATCTGGGCTGCAAACCTCACAAATCTCATGATTAAGAAAACGGACACTCCATTAGAATCTGCAGGGCCTACAGGACAGCACTGACCAGTGACTCTGCGGGCTGGAACCCCTCCACCTGGTGGCCCACAGGGAGGCCACAATCACTAAACTTCGCTTCCGTGAGAACTTTAACTTCCTCGGGACCACGTTCAGGGAAGGGGAATTAGAAAGCGAAGTACCAATCTGGGAAGAAAATACTTGGGAAGATTACTCCCAGGTGGGGATAGAAACTGCTACCAAGGCCGATCTTGAGGTGTAAACCGATGGTTCAAAGACGGAGAATGGAGTGGGGGTGGCACTTATCGCCAATGTTAACAACTTGGAGGTTCCCACCTGGGCCGCCACAATCCACCCCTCCAACTCAATCTTTCAGGCAGAGAAAACAGCGCTGCTTTACGCCATGGACTGGGCTACCCTGCAGTACTATGAGTGCATCAAGATCTCAACAGAGAGCCTCTCAGCCCTAATAGCCATACAAAGATTCCAAAATAAGTATCTAATTATCCATAACATAAGGAAGAAAGTTAATACAAACTCTGACAAAATTAAAATCATCTGGGTGAAGGCCCATTTAGGCATTGTCGGGAACGAAAGGGCGGACCAGTTTGCAAAGGCAGCAGCCATGGGGAGCTCCTCTTTTCAACTGCTCCTCAAAATGATAATGAGCCTAGCAAAGAAACAACTCCGTGAAATTAGTCATAGGGCATAGCAGGAAAGCTGGGAAACAGGAGAAACGGGGAGAAGAAGGTACATGTTATTCCCCCAGCTACCTACACAAGTTTCGGCTCACCAACAGTGACCAATGCAAATATGGCGATACCGGGACACCAGTCATTATATTTTTGGGTGCCCACTCACATGAATCAATCATGGAAGAGAGCCTATTCAGAACAACTATGAAGCCTGAGCAGTTAATACAGCAAAACATGTTGCAGTACGAAAAAAATTAGTAGCCATAATGACTTTTCTAAACAACCTGATTAAAAGCTAGCCACATGAAGAACAATGTGTAGGGTTAAATGTGATTACTGTATGATAATGTGTTTAAAAGGAAAATTATTGTATCAATTTGTATAGGTTTTAAGATTAACTCATGTAAATATACTGATATTTTTATTATATTATCTTGATATAGTTAAGGGAAAACGTACATATTGTATGAAAATATCTGTTGAAAAGGAGATTAATTGTAATAACATCTAATAGCTTTAAGATTAACTCATGTAAATATTATTTTTGTTTGTTGTACTGTGACGCGTGCTGGTCTGGAAAGAGACGTCCGACCACTGGGCACAACTGCGGCCGCCCTATGAGTGCACCTACCACTTTCTCCGTGGATGACCTAGACCACGTTAACCTGACACACGTCGGGAGGAAGGGGTCACCTACGGGGCCCAAGGGTTGCCCTCGGGTTCCTTTTTTTTTTTTTTTTTTTTTTTTAGACCCACCTCCTCCCTACTCACCTATATGGTTTAGAGTATTTAATGAGAGGAAGAGGAAAAGGCGACCCCCAGCACACAACGAGGATCACAAGGAACCACCCTGTCAGGCAGGGAAAGCACACACGCCCCCCCCCCAATCTGGGCACCTACTTCCCCAAACACCCTAGGACACCACCATTTATTATTTTCTAAAATTTTGAGTTTACACAAGGTTTGGTCAACACGACCATAACAATGTTCTTCTTTCCTAAAAATTTAACATTGAAGCCATCCATAGTGGCTTAGTTCAACATTTTCTTCTTCAATATTTTAATTTTAATATATACATAAAACTGGCCTACAAGGCCTGTAGACCTACTTATCCTACAAATCATTTTTATAACAAGAATTTTAAACACAATATATATTTATCAATTTACAACCTTGGTTGAATGTAGTACAATAGCATTCAACTATTTTAACAATGTTCTTCTTTCCTAAAAATTTAACATTGAAGCCATCCATAGTGGCTTAGTTCAACATTTTCTTCTTCAATATTTTAATTTTAATATATACATAAAACTGGCCTACAAGGCCTGTAGACCTACTTATCCTACAAATCATTTTTATAACAAGAATTTTAAACACAATATATATTTATCAATTTACAACCTTGGTTGAATGTAGTACAATAGCATTCAACTATTTTAACAATGTTCTTCTTTCCTAAAAATTTAACATTGAAGCCATCCATAGTGGCTTAGTTCAACATTTTCTTCTTCAATATTTTAATTTTAATATATACATAAAACTGGCCTACAAGGCCTGTAGACCTACTTATCCTACAAATCATTTTTATAACAAGAATTTTAAACACAATATATATTTATCAATTTACAACCTTGGTTGAATGTAGTACAATAGCATTCAACTATTTTAACAATGTTCTTCTTTCCTAAAAATTTAACATTGAAGCCATCCATAGTGGCTTAGTTCAACATTTTCTTCTTCAATATTTTAATTTTAATATATACATAAAACTGGCCTACAAGGCCTGTAGACCTACTTATCCTACAAATCATTTTTATAACAAGAATTTTAAACACAATATATATTTATCAATTTACAACCTTGGTTGAATGTAGTACAATAGCATTCAACTATTTTAACAATGTTCTTCTTTCCTAAAAATTTAACATTGAAGCCATCCATAGTGGCTTAGTTCAACATTTTCTTCTTCAATATTTTAATTTTAATATATACATAAAACTGGCCTACAAGGCCTGTAGACCTACTTATCCTACAAATCATTTTTATAACAAGAATTTTAAACACAATATATATTTATCAATTTACAACCTTGGTTGAATGTAGTACAATAGCATTCAACTATTTTAACAATGTTCTTCTTTCCTAAAAATTTAACATTGAAGCCATCCATAGTGGCTTAGTTCAACATTTTCTTCTTCAATATTTTAATTTTAATATATACATAAAACTGGCCTACAAGGCCTGTAGACCTACTTATCCTACAAATCATTTTTATAACAAGAATTTTAAACACAATATATATTTATCAATTTACAACCTTGGTTGAATGTAGTACAATAGCATTCAACTATTTTAACAATGTTCTTCTTTCCTAAAAATTTAACATTGAAGCCATCCATAGTGGCTTAGTTCAACATTTTCTTCTTCAATATTTTAATTTTAATATATACATAAAACTGGCCTACAAGGCCTGTAGACCTACTTATCTTACAAATCATTTTTATAACAAGAATTTTAAACACAATATATATTTATCAATTTACAACCTTGGTTGAATGTAGTACAATAGCATTCAACTATTTTAACAATGTTCTTCTTTCCTAAGAATTTAACATTGAAGCCATCCATAGTAGCTTAGTTCAACATTTTCTTCTTCAATATTTTAATTTTAATATATACATAAAACTGGCCTACAAGGCCTGTAGACCTATTTATCCTACAAATCATTTTTATAACAATAATTTTAAACACAATATATATTTATCAATTTACAACCTTGGTTGAATGTAGTACAATAGCATTCAACTATTTTACAACTATTTTTCATAATCACATTATATTTCAAGTACTCATGCCTGAAATATATTTATTCATACTTTAACATTCATAACCATTTTAGTTACATGTAACATAAGCTTTCTGCAATATTTCAACTAATTTGTATATTTCTTGTAATTTCCCTCAAACCTAGCATTTTAAAAAGAACTCTTAAATCTCAAATAATCTCATTCTGAAAAATCCCAAAACATCAATTCTTCATAAATTTTCATCATTTCACTGAACTAAATCCTTATTCAAAAGAAAAATATTTCAAATCCATAGTTTTAACAATTCAATCACTCATTATCCACAAACTAGACTAGTAGCTAAAAATTACAGTATTATAAAATTTCCAATTCATATTATTAAATACTTCAGTCACTCGTCATTTGCAAAACACTCCATAGTTTTAACAATTCAATCACTCATTATCCACAAAATAGACTAGTAGCTAAAAAATAACAGTATTGGAAAATTTCCAATTCATATTATTAAGTACATCAATCACTCATCATTTGCAAAACAGACTAGTAGCAGAAAAATAACAGTCCTAAATACAATGTATAAAAACCCTTTTTTACCAGATTTCATAATATCAAGGTTATTTAAGAACAAATTCCAAACATATTAAATTCTTAATAATTCTCTATTTATAGTATTTTATTTGTCCATACGATTTATCACAAAATCACATTTTCCTAAAGTAGCAACATGTTTCTTTATTTCGTACTTTTCTATCCCATCTCATCTTTACCCTCCTATCACAATTCCAATGGTTAAGACCAGATTTAAAAATCCATTATCCCATCATATTCCTTACTCCAGTCTCAATCTTCCAATCATTCTAATAGTATCAAGGGGGTCAACCATTTAAGAAATAATAACATATTTCTTTAGTGCATATTCTCAACTACCTAACAATATCACTCTCATAGTAAATTCTTCAAAAACTTAAAGGATTACAACGGATTTAACCATCCATCTTTTCCTTTTCTTCAAAGTTATTTTTCTCCCTCCATTGCCAAATCATTTATAAATTACACCAAACGATAAATAAAAGTGTATTTTTGTATTTTAAACACTCCATCTTCATTTCATATTAGATTTTTTAGATATATTTTAAAACCTTTTAAGATGGCATCAGATTTAACTTTTCTCCAACTTCTCGATTTCCAATCAATAAAATTACCTTTTGTTCTTATCCATCCTATGAAGTAAGGCTCCGGTTTGCAACTTCTCCAGCAGTTGATACACATCTATAAATTCTATACTTCGAAATCTTATTTTCTATTATGTTATCACACCATTCCACTTTTTTATTTATGTTTGGTCTCTTTATATGATATTTCTTAGTTAGTGTGCAGTCAAAAAGGTAGTGATCTGCATCACCAATCTCTCCACATAAACATTGGTCCGATTCTCTTAATCCGAATCTTTTTAAGTATGCTACAAATGGACCATGTCCAATCAAATACCAAATAACTTTGCGGTCAGCATTTATATTCTTGAAAGTTACCCTTGGAATAAATTCTTTAAATCTAATTTCACTCTCCGAATTCACATAAATCGTTTGCCATTCTTCTAGAACATATTCTCTAAGTTTTCTCTTTATATATGAAATAGGGATTGGAACATCAATTTCCATCCCATCGACCACCGCTAATTTAGCGTTAAGGTCAGCTGTCTCATTACCCACATTACCCTCATGAGTTCGAACCCAACTCAGGCCAACCAATCTGTTAAATTCAATATCCTTTTTGATTTTATTTAAATACGATGATTTATTAGAAGTAGACTGAAAGGCCTGAATCGAACTGAGGCTGTCGCTAAAAATATTTACTCTTTTATTATTCTTGATCGCCCATTTAATAGCCAAATATATGGCGGTTAATTCCGCCTGGAAGACAGAGTTATAATTTTTGAGTTTAAATCTTTTAGCTTCGATCAAGTTTTGTCCTCTGTATATACACATCGCAGCTCCAACACCCTCATTAATGCCAGAACCGTCAGTGTATATATCAAAGTCCGAATTTGGATTAATAGGTGGGAATTTTTGAATAAGTGTCTCCGATAAAATATTTAATGTTGGGGTATTAAAATCAATCAAATCCGGCGACAGCTGAAGTATGGTATCGAACTCCCGCATTTTAATTAAATGGAATTTTTTATAGAGAGACTTCAGAGTCACGTGGAGCGGAGGAATCCCACAAACGGTGCCAATAGCCCCTTGTATTGCTTCAGTGTGATTTAAATTCAACTACTTACCTATAATGGGTGGACGCCAAGTGGAATTTATTTAGACTCAAAACTGGGTAGTAAATAATAGTTTGAACTTAATTTTTATTGGAATTGTAAAATACGTATTTAGAAATATATCTAAGTACAAAACAATTCCATATTTCCTATTATCGTTACCTGTCGAATACCAGGTGTAGTGATCATAGTGTTAGACTAACGCCCCGTGGGTTCCGGGTTCGAATCCCCTTTGTAAACACATTTATGTTGGTGATTTTCCCTGTTATAAGAGCATACTATTTTAAAATACATATTTGAAATGCCAAATTTGTCAAATTATGTCACAAAACTAAGTGATGACGCCATTTTCGGTGGGTTTCCATCTGCGCTAGCAACCTGATAGTTGTAGGCGCGCAGATTCGTTTTCTGTAACTTAACCTGGATGTACATCTCTCTTCTGTGTCGGTAAAACTTTTCTTGTGTGTGTATGTCCATTTGCATGACGTATGTCTTGTGTCTGACGCAACTTGGCCAAATATGGCTCTTGCTCCATTAAACAATCCGCCAATCAACCCCTCGGGGTTCTCTTTCAATCAACCTCTCTTTTCAATCAGTTAAACTTTCCTTGTGCGAGTATCCATTACATGACATTGTCTTATGTGTGGTGCAGCTTGGTCAAATATAGTCTTTGCTCTTTAAACCCAATAAACCGTGATTTGTTTCATCAGTTGAATATCCACTTTGTTTAACTTTCATAAAGTTGATAATACGAGGAGTGTTCAAATGAAAAGGTACGAAACGTCGTAAAAACCAAACCGGTTGAAATTTGAATATGCCGCTTTGGGATAACGTCGTGAAACAGTAGGATAGTTGTGCTCAGTCCTCTGGTGATTACTTTTGAATAAAGACTTCAATTATACCCACAGTGTCGTTTCGTACCTTTTCATTTGAACACCCCTAGTATGTTGAAGTAGTTTTATAAAACTTATTCAATGTTAATCCTCTGAGCATCACGAAGTTTCAGAGTAGTATTGTTTCTTCCACAACAGAAAAAAATGACTAAATCTCTGTTATTGGTTGAAAGAAGCCTAGAAAATAGTCTGATTAAGATGGTCAAAACAAAGCTAGAAGTCATGCGGGGGAGACTGAAGGGTACCGAAAGTATATATGCGTTGGAGCCTATCCGATTGTTATAGGATTATAGTCAGTTTGATGGCTATATAACCAAATCTATTAGATGACAGAATCCAAGGAAAGATTATTCTGGTTGAATGAATAAAGGAAAAGGTCCAAGGGGGAAATGTTCTGTTGATTGAAAGAGTTCTAGGAAAGTTTCTATTAGTTAAGATAATCGTAGAAAATACTCTATTGCTTCAGAGAATCATATGAAATATTATATTTGTTGAGAGAATTGTAGGGAAGATTTGATTTATTTTAGGAATCCTTGAAAGATTCTGTTGGTTTGAAGAATCTTAGGAAATATTCTATTGTTTTAAGTAATCCTAGGAATTGGTAGAACCCTAGAAAAGATTATGTTGGTTGAAACAATTCTAGGAAAGATTCTGTTGGTTGAGACAATTCTAGGAAAGATTCTGTTGATTGAAAGAATCCTAGGAAAGTTTTAATGGTTGAAAGAATCCTTGGAAAGATAATATTGGTCTGCAGGTTACAGAACGGATATAGGCATGTGAACCCCTCATAATGTTAATCTATTAGAAGTCTATTTTGGACTTCAAATAGATAAGGTACACTCACATCGGGAGCCAGGTAAATGTAGTGTCTTTTTCATTCCTTAAACACTCACTGGCTTCGCCTTTAATGTTAAACCATTAAGGCTTCTCGCATAGCTAAGGACTGGTGAGTCAGTGAACATCAGTTAGTGTCCTCAAAATATACTGCCTCCACCGGGACTTATCAATTACTCCTTACCATTACAGATTACTCCATTTTGAAATCTCCTTCCCCTCCTATACGCTCTCATACATCAAGACGAAAGGAAATCAGGAAAAGTAGAACCACCCTTCATTTAAGAATGCATTTCCAGAACAGTAATCATTCGTTCTGGAATTTTTTTCCACCATGCTTTCTACAAGAGAAATTCATTTGAAGAAAAATAAAAAAACGGCACTTTTTATTGGACGATCCCCACGCTCTACGTCATCGTGATAACGGCCTTCCTCCATTTTGATAAATGACGTCATTTGGTCACGTGCATCATTCTTTTATTGACTAATGCCTTAAGTAGTTTTAGGGGTAGCTCTCTCTTTTTCGATTTCTCTCAATGTTCCAAAGAGATTACCTGAGAATAGGTGGAGGCCTGCAGAAGGTTACGGTTGCAGCTGAGCTGGACAAGGCACTCTACAAGGGTCATATCAAGATAAATGTTGGGCATGCGTTTTTGGTGGAAGACTTTTTTTAAGGTCAACGTTCCGAAAATAAGAACTTTTTCCGATGGCTTTCTCTTATTTGTTATTTATTGTGCTCTTACAAAAACCGTAACACTGGCGTATAAAAAAGGACTTATTGGTTTTGTTAAAATGGCTTCCGTATATTTCTATCTTTTTCCATCTATTCTTTCGAAATTGTATGCATTTGATTTTCTGTATCAACATCAATTTTCTTTGTGTTGTTTTGTCTTATAATTTAGCAGTTATAAGGGAATGTATTTTTAAGGAAGATTATAAAATATTTATAAAGGGGCTATCTTAAGTCAGGTTTAGAAACAAAATTCTTATTTATTTATCTTACTATTCATAAATTTAATTTCTCTGTTTGAAAGAATTGAAATCGGACGCTGAAAGGCTTCACAAATAATCCAGAAAAAAATGGCTTTAAAAACTAATATTAAAATGTTCTAAAGCCTTAAAGAGGATTCGTGATCTTTGTTTTTAATTTGTATCATTAATGATTTTTAAATGTATTCGTTGCTGCATTTCGAAAAGGGCATATATTATAAATAAATATTGTAAAACAAGTGATAGAACACTGGTGTGGAATAAAATTTTTACTAACAGTGTTTTAATACATTTTGGTCATTGAGTAAATATTTTATGGAGCACGATCACACTTAATATGTTTTATTCGCTGAAAAATGACTCACTTATTTTTCCGTAGAAAAGTAAGATAGTCTGAGATTTATTTACGGGGATATCTGAAAATATTTAACAGGGGGGGGGGGTAATGCATATGTTCCTTTTGTGGAACTGCAACATATTGGTTTTTAATCGCATTCTGAGTTTTCGTAGGGTTCTTCGAACTGACATGTAAGAGTTATTTCTAAGAATTTGAGTGGTTATTGCACTTTTATGCAATTGGAAAAATATATTTACTCTTATGATTAAAAGAAATTTTAATTACGGTAATTGGATTGTTATTTAATTCAATATGGCACATTTCATTTGGTTATAAAAATGCATTCAATTAATCTTAAAATGTTAAAAACAAATAAATTTAACACGAAATCTAACTTTATCCATGTGCATTCCATCAAAACATGTCATCGGCTTGTACGTGAAACTCAAAATGACGAAATTTTCAAAATATGATATTTTTCTTTTCTAGTCAAGAATGTGGTAATATTTGGACTGGTTAAGTCGTGTGACTTTTATTTTTCTTTGCATGAGAGTTAAACTCATTAAGTTTGTTTCTCAAGAAATTTATCTTACGGAGTGGAATTTCCCCCCTTCATTTTCTCGGAAGTATGTTTTTCACTTTGTGTTTCACTAGTAAGCCGATGATATCATCTGATATTTTCATATTACTAATACCATTTCATTTATAAATTGCTTATAAAAGAAAAAGTATTTTCCTTGTAAGTCCTTAAAATTTATTGGTTCGTAATAATAAACGAATACATTAAAAATATATAGCATTTTGAATGAATTTTTGATGAAAATATTGAATTCGTACAAGAACATTGTTCCTTCTTCTTGCATAACTAAAATAATTCAATTTACATTCTTAAAATGAAATTTGAATTTTATGAAATGCTCCCTTTTTCAGAGGCTTGTAAATCCTTACATACCAATGATTAAATTTATACTCCAGTTTTGAACAAAATAATTTCTAACGTTACGTTAATAATACTTTATAACTTCAATCTAATTTATATTCCTCAGAGATGAGATGTGAAAGTTTTAATTCATTGCATGTTTTTTCATTTCCACGACCGTACTTCAATAATTGCCAGCACAACAAATTCTAAAATAAAAGTTATATCATTCAATACAAAAACGAACGCAACTTTTATAATTGCTATTTTTTTAATAAATTGAATTTGTTACTAAAGGCAGCAATCATTGGATACATGGGACATGGTATGAAATAATAGAATAATACACTGCTGGCCACCCAAATTGCAACACCAAGAAAGACAAGAGATATCACAACAAAATTTATTTTGTAGATAACATGTTGACCAAGTATCAAATGATTAAATTTATAGACTTCTGTGAAGTGTGGTTCCTGCCAAAATCAGTAGCCAAAGTAGCCGCCATTGTTGGAGATCACCGCTGCCACACGCCTCGGCATTGATTCAAAGAGACTTTGGATGTGTTCTTGGGGTACAGCAGACCAAGCAGCTTCCACACGTTGCCAAAGTTGATCTGGTGTGGCAGCTGGGGATGTATTCTGGGTCAATCGTTGAGCAACCATGGACCACATGTTTTCTATCGGCGAAAGATCCGGGGAGCGAGCTGGCCAGGGAAGCAATTCAATCTGGCGATTGACGAAGAACCCTTGGACAATGCATGCCACGTGTGGTCGCACATTATCCTGTTGAAATATGGCTGTGGGCAAGCCCTGAAGGTAAGGAAGGACAACTGGCTCCAACACCTCGGAGATGTAGCGCTGGCTGTTTAAAGTACCGGCAATGCGTACTAGAGGAGTGCGAGAGTGATATCCAATACCGCTCCATACCATAATACCCGGTGCAGGACCAGTGTGGCGGTGCATAACGCAGCTGTTCAGCATCCTCTCTCCACGGTGTCTCCAGACTCGAATCCGACCATCGTGGTGTTGCAGACAGAAGCGTGACTCGTCAGTAAAGACAATTTCATTCCATTCTGCCGTCCACATCCTTCTTTCATCGCACCACTGGCGGCGGAAACGTCCGTGGTTCTGCGTCAAGGGTAGACGAAGCAATGGACGTCTTGCGAACAGACCACTCTGCTGTAAACGGCGTCGAATGGTACGCGCAGACACTGGATGATGCGGTACAGACTGAATGTGCTGTGCTATGGTTCGTGATGTGGCTGAGCGATCCGTCACTGCCATACGCACAATATGCCTGTCATCACGTGAAGTGGTGCACTGAGGTGGATGCGATCGAACACGTCGGTCCGTCGTACCCTCCTGCATCCAACGATCACATATCCGCATTACAGTTGTTTGGTTTCGTCCAACACGACTACCGATTTCCCTGAAAGATAATCCACAATCTCGGTAGGCCACTATCCTTCCTCTGTCGAACTCGGATACTTGATCAAAAGATGATCGCTGTTTTCTACGAGGCATAATTGATCGTTTTTTTGAAAAAACCACAAGAAAAACACAATTGCCGTACTTGAAATCGTCGAAATCTTCAAGCCTTAAATAGCGCTTTGAAGTGGCGCCACAGGCGCGCGTGATGTGCGTCTGCGCTGAAATTCTAATCATTTGCATATCTCACCTCCGCTAATGCATGTTGTAAATTTCATATTATTTGCATGCTTCCTTCAGGGTGTTGCATTTACGGTGGCCAGCAGTGTAGATAGATTTGATTATCTCTACTGAAGTTAAAATATAAAATATTCATAAATTATGTAGCGTAACACATGGGAATTATCTGTTTTAGATAACTTATTTTAATAAAGCATAATCCTTAAAGCTTCGTTTTGCCGTATTTGTTTCAAAGATACATGTCAGGCAAATAAAAATATATATAAATATTCAACTCGTCTTAAATTTTTGCATCTGCTCTAAATAATTTGTGCACTTAGTGAAGAGAAACGGTTTTATATTTTTCTCTGGATCAGACAATGTAAATTTATAATAAACTTAAGATTATTCTACAACATTGTTCTAGGGTTGCAAAAGACTTCAATTATCGTTGCAATTTTTTGAATTTGAACGTTTAAAGAAGCTAAAGATGATTCTCTTGTGATTTGTGACTTTTCATGTTTCATTAAAATTTCGAAAGGAATTCTACATTGTCAAAAATGTTAGTTGACAAATGAAACAGCAAGCTAGTTTTAGAACACTCGTGCAAATTTGGACATTCATAAGTTCTCTTTTAAAAAAATTAAAGAATTCCAGAGAAGAATCTGACAAATATTTAAATTAACAATTTACACATTGCATTTAGAGTAATTAAATATTAATATTTCAATTTGGAGCTCAAATCCTTCTTTTACCCTGTTGAGTAAATAGGTGCCTTTCAGAACTATCACAAAATTATTATTCAAACATAAAGTTGCTCGTACTAGGTAGGTAGGTATTTAATTAACGTCGCACTTTGGAGAAGCACAAAGGGCTATTGATAACTATATGGGATCAAACCCAAAGGGAAAGATGCGACGACAGCCCCACGTACTTTGAATCACAGTCAGATGACGAGGTCACACCTGAACTGGACACCCCACTCTCCAAACTTCCACACTACACCTACGTGAGTTGCTCTTACTATAAATAAACCAATAAAATGTTATCGTGAGAGATATTTTTAAATTTAACCGTCCAAGTAGTTTCGATGAGATATCTCGTCCATCAATACCTATCCGGTTTTTCTAATGACGAGATATCTCGTCATCACGATATTGAAGATTTTTCATGATATCGAGATCCCACAATATCTGGTCAATTTTTTTTTCTAATGACGAGATATCTCGTCCATCAAGAACTGGTCAGTTTTGCTAGTGACGAGGTACCTCGTCGAGGCAACTACCAGGAAGGTTAAGAAAAACACGTCTAGTTCTTTTTGAGTCATTAATTGATTTTCAAGCCATTTCTATGATTTAAAGACCTAATTATGACTTAATAATACTTGAATTAATTTATCAATCAATACCTTGAACTGTATTTTTTATAAAAGGGACATAAGGTGTACACTTAAACAAAAGCACCACAGGAAGACGAGGATTTCACTTCCGGTGACCCAATGCTCGGAAGATAACGCAGTTCAATATAGCGAAGTGACATAACTTTAGGAATACGTATAGGAAACAAGTTCAAGCACAAACACACTAGCGCCATCTACATTTAGCTTTACAAAAAAAAGCCTTTTATATCGCTGCCATAATTATATCCCATGAAATGTTTTAGTTTTAATGTATCCGAGATGATTAATAGAATTCATTTAATTGATTGGTACCACTGGAAAATAATGATTCAATTCTTCTTATTCATGATCAAAGTTTGAATTTTTTTGGCAGCTAATGGGTGAAAACAGTGATGATGGATTTAATAGTGGAAAAGTTTGTGAAAAGAAATCTGAAATTTTGCCAAGTCACACGTTAATAATTGAGTACCAATAAAATACTCCTGCTCTGCTTTTTATATTTCCCAAAATTAATTTTGTTTCGGTCTTTAATAGTAACCTAACATTAGCATCAGCATGATAGGAAATTTATTTGTTGGTTGTGGATGACATCAGTGAACTTATTTAACATTTTTAGGATTTACTTAATCTTCGAAACGGTTGGGGGCCTAACTTACTTAAAACAAACAGTATGAGAAGTTAAATTTTGATTCAAATTTGAAATTTCAATTCGATGTTATGTGTGGCTATTGGAAGTTATAACGTTGGTAGTCAATTTGATTTGAAAACGCGATCTTAAACAAATAATTTCATACAAATGAATTCATACGTACTATTTCTTATCGAATGTTATTTTAACTCTCAGAGTTACGAGATTTCTGCGTAGTGTATTTATGCTTTTACCAAGCTATCTACATACTGATAAAGCAACCACATTTATTGGATGAAGGAATCCATGGATTCTTTCACACTTTGGAAAGATTGTATTGATTCTTTCCTTAAAATCGAATCCTTTGGAAAGATTCAATTGTTTCTTTACTTAGAATATAATCCTTTGGAACTATTCTATTATAATAGAATCCTTTGAAAACATTCTCTATTCGTATTTCTATAGAATATAATCTTACGAAAATAATTCTATTGGTCAAGAAGGTCATAATTGTTTAGAAATCATAAAGGGAAGAGTTAAATTTTAAGTTTCATAAGTTTAAGTTCATAAGTTTTACGACTGCACGTTGTAAGGTTGAGTTATGCGTGTGAATCCCTCAAAGGGTTAATGTTATTAGTTTCCTAGTTTTATTCATATATTCCGAAATAATCGTGTTCTACTTAACCCTCGCGCAGCAAATGATGATAATGTAAAAACAAAACAAACAAAAGCATGATCTTCGTACCACACTTCAATTTTTTCCTCAATTGTATAGGCTCAGGTAGAGAAATGAAAAATTGAACATATAACAATAACACGCCAAGCCTGAATTCTCTAATTCTGACTCAGAGCATAGTCGATAATCTCAAACTCTGTTCCTAAAAATAGCCCTTAAAATTAAATTTCTGGAACACAAACTTCAAGATTTACTCTCTTCAGTATTGGCCATAGAAATTCAATTAATCAAACTAAACACAAACTTCAAAGTGAAAGGCTAAGATTTATGGGCCAATCAGTTCTTTTTCACAGCACTTTCGTAAAAATTTCGCGACTATTTTGCATGTTCCTCAACACCTGCGTTTCTGCCTGATTTATTGGCACTTTTTATAAAGCTCATTATCTTTAAGTAATGATAAGGGAGATTGTTTAATGATGGCCGCATAAGTACCCTTGAATCTTAGCCAACCTTAAGAATCCCGCCGGTACATTTATTTATTGTTTGGAGCAATAAAATAGTACTTAAACGAATAAATGTCGGAGTATAATGCTGGGGTTGGTTTTTTTACTAATTTTGGGAGATATTTCAATTTTGTAATTGAACTTTTTGGCGTTAATAGTATGCTAATTATAAGTCAACTTGTACTGGAATTATGACATGTTGCTTGTAATTAGGTTTTTAGTTCTGAGTTTTATTATGAAGATTTTACTGAATGTATTGCTTTACGAAATTTAGTTTTTAATTAGAGGGTGATTTCGACCCATATTTATCACTTTTCTTTGTAGTATATTTATTATTTAGTTTTTATGGTAATAAATCCTTCATTGGAGTTACAATTCCTTCACGTCTCAATTTTCTTTCATTGCTGTTACTCCATAGCGTTATTTCTAGAGACTATCCAGCTCTTGTGCAATAAGCATAAACCAAACAAATCATGGCGTCGTATTGATGGACACAGCTGTATCTTTTTGAAAAGTGTAAAAACTTTATTATTGACGGCATTGACAGGATAAATCGACTCTAAGCCATTGTTGGACTACAATGGCGACTACAGTAGCTTCTTGAACTAAACTATCTAGGATCAAAACTCGAAATTATCCAACTGGGTCATGAAGGTACAGAATTAAGAACAAGAAACTATCAGCTCTCTATTCTGTTATTATATGAAATATATTTAAAAAGATTTAATATTCTATTATTGGATAGAATAGCCTATTATTGTAAAGCATTGTCTATTATTGAAAAGAATATTCTATTAATGGATTGAATATTTAAAATAATAGACTTATGGATATAATGATCTTATCAAAAAAATATCTCATTGACCAATCTCTCCAATAAGATATTTTCTATTAGAATAGCTCTTAGATGTAATATTCTAGAATTGGGAGGAATATATTCGATTATTGTTGTATGTTATTATATTCGATGGAATAGTCTATTATCAGATAAAATATCCTATTAGGTGTAATAGTCTTATATAAAATAATTCTATTATAAGATAGAATAGTCTATTAAATGAGACAGTTTATTACTAGATGAAATAGTTTATTAGGTAATATATTCTTTTAGATGGAATATTGTGTAATAGTGGCTAGAATATGAAATACCATACTTAACCTTGTGAGCGTCATGAGATTTCTGAGTAGTGTACTAATGTTTTTATTACAACACTTATTATGGCGAAATTGCCAATCTATTGGTTGAAAGAATCCTAGAAAAATTACGAGAAATTCTGGAAGATATTCTAGTGGTACTAGAAGTCTAAAACTGGTTAGAATTCATGCAGGGCAAACTGTAGCTTGCAAGGTGAAATTATGTGTGCATGACCCTCAGGATTAAGCAATACGATACTTAACAATTTCTTTAATAATAACTTTTTATCTGTGCTCGGGTTTAAATTAAAAGTAAATTGTGTGAGGCAGCATTGAAATCAGGAAAGTTATTTTTGACACGATTTACATGAGTTCAGTTATATTACGTCTTAGGAACAATGGTTTTTGTTTGGTTATTTTAGAATCGTTCTAACTTTCTTCTAGTCATATTTTGCTACACAAGGACTAATTATACCTTACTTAGGAACATTTGAAAATTAATATTTATTTACATATCCTTTGAAATATAATTGTATCTGAACTTGAAAATTAACGCTATCCAGCCAACAATTATGTTGATATTCAATTGCAGTATAGTGTGATATAGTGTTTGATATTTTTTAATTTATAAAATTCTTTTTTATTTAATTCAATTTCTGGTTTTTCATTATAAGATAAATATAACATAGTTCTTATTATGAGTAAGGAATTATGAATGATTTCTAATTGTGTATATTCGAAAGTATATTTCAGGTATTTAAAAAGTAGCCTTAACATTTTTATTTACGAACACTACTTTACTTTGTTTAATAAACACGATCCGATATACAGTATTTAAAAAACAATCGTTCCGGTCTCTTCCATTATAAACAATATGGCCACCATATCACAGTTGATAAAACGAATTCACAATCGAATACATAGAACGGTCATAAATAATTAATTTTTGGTAAACTTCGAATAAAGTTCACAGCTATCGCTGAACAAAAAATAAACCCTCGTACCGGTTTTCAAATGAAGTGAAGCCATCGTAAAAATTCTTAAGAACCACGACCTTTATCCCATACAAAGGAACATCGATGGCAAGAAAAAATGGAACGTACCAAACTTCATTTTTCAAGTGCCCCAGGTGCAATAACAACAAAACCAATACTCGCAGAAACCCAAACGAGCAAAGTCGAATAATTTTTCCTTCCAATATTAGGTCTACAAATCCATAATATTCCAGGAGGAATTCTTTTCAATGGAAGTGTTGAAACAAAGTTTCGAACCTTTTTCAGTCTTTTCCAGACCCTTGTACCATAAATCACTTTCTTTCCTCTAGCATATATATCAGACATATATCTGTATATGAATGTATAAATCTCCTCCGTTATATATACCTGTACTTCCCTTTTTCTAAAGCTAAAGAGTTGATGCGCGTTTCCCACAATTGCCATTTTTTTCGTTCTTTCATCCAACCAAAATGGCGACTTGGTGGAGGAGGAGAAAAACTTCGCGAAATGAAGATCGTTAAGGACGAGGAAAGAATACGACATCTGACAACTTTAGAAGTGTGAAAACAGATAGATGGTGTATTTGGCTCCATCGTTTTGGGGGTATTTTCCAGAGGAAAAAAGTCTTTTTTGCCATGTGTGCTCAAAAGCTACTCCGTTTCTTGATGGAAGGCTGAAGAATAAAAAGATGGTGGAACAATGCTTTAGTAGGTTTTTGCAGAAATGGAAATATATCGCATTTCAGTCCCTACTTTGCCTTGAGTGTTGGGATTTCCTTTTGTGCAATATGAGTAATGAATTTTTAGCGTAACTTAGTACGTTGAGAAAAAAAGTCCTGTCTTGGAATTTTCGTCACGTCTTGCGAATAAGAAGGAATTTTATAGGCGGTATATTACATTTTTTTGTTGTTTATACGACGGGGTTCAATGATGTTTTTCGGATTTTATTTTTATTATCAAAACACGAAGGATATCTGAGTTTGCGTGAATAAGAGGATTTAGAGTGTGGCTTTGATAAGAGTATAGTTAGAAAGCTATTTTTCAATACTAAATCTCAAAGTAAATGTTGTGCATCCGATTTCAGTTAAACTGATGGTGTCATAAAGAAATGATCTTCCATTTCATGATATTCCAACTGATTCTGATGTAAAGAAATGCTGCAAATGGTGACCCATTTTTTAACCAATCAAATCTCGTGATATTTGTTATTAAGAGCTAAATGGTGTTAGTGATATGGGATGGGAGAATTTCTATAGAAGATCTGATCTAATGTTGACATTTTTTTAGTGTGTTCGGATTAATGGGCTTGATTGAACTGTTCAGCTAGAACATAGCCTTCAAAGTGGTTTCGACGAGATATCTCGTCCATCAAGATCTGACCAATTTTGCTATTGACAACAGTTTTCGTCATCAAGCTATTGCTGATTTTTTATGATGACGAGATGTCCATCAAGATTTGATTAGTTTTCTTGTTGTGACGAGATATCTCGTTCATCAAGATTGGGTCAGTTTTCTTCTTGTGATGAGGTATCTCGTCCATTAAAATTTGGTCAGTTTTCTAATGAAGCAATATTTCGTCTATCAAGATCTGGTCAATTTGTTCTAATGACGGAATACCTCGTCAAGACCAGGACAGTAAAGGACTAAGTAACAACAGTGGTCACTTTCTTATCTCTTTCCTGTTTTCTTTTGTATCAATGAATTTAATATAATGTTTATTAATAAGTTTTTAAGTCTTGGTTTGTATTGATGAACTGAAACTTATTACATGAATAAACTTATCCAATAAGTTTATTGTCAAAATGTGAATTTAGAAATTGATATACTCTCATTCATATTATCGATCATTAGCATCTAATACTATTGTTGATGTCTGATTTACATTCTATTTCTCAAACATTAGATTATTTCTAATATTTTAGTTTGCCCTTAATGAATTGTTTCAATAAAATATTTGTAGATCGCATCTAGACCTCGTGAAGCTACGCGTACAAGCTGCGTCTGTTACATTAGAAATTCGATAGTTAAAGCTTTCCACTGTGTACAAATGCTAACCAACTTTTCTTGAATGACTTCCAGAAGTTCTTCCTGAATGTCTTCCAGGAAGAAATATGCATTTTGTAACTGAAGTATTCTGAAACATTTATAATAAATAATTAAAGGTATCAGCCCTTCGCCAAATGGTGACTAACATTTTCGTCACCAAATCTATTTAGATAGTCCACCATATTGGATGCCTTACGCTTGCATGCAAGTGGAAGTGCTTATAGCAAACCTACGATGGATTATTGTATTCCAAAATCATCGCCATTTGGCGATGATAATTGTAGCTAGCGATGGTTCTGTTTTCTTGAGTCTAACTTATGTTTTTGTATACATACCGTAAACTTTGACTGGAACTGAATGATGTGATGTAGTTGTATTTTCAGGAAAGCCTTTGCCATCTGTGACGTGGTGGAGGGAATCCGTGCTTCTGGACGACACATACACGGTGACGCCTCACGGCGTGGTACGGAACGAACTGGAGATCCTCTCCCTCAAGCGACACGACCTCATGGCTGTCTTCACCTGCCAAGCTTCCAACAACAACTTCTCCCAGCCATCAGTGGCCGCTGTCACCGTGGACATGAACTGTGAGTACCTTCTATGTCCAGTCTAGTTCTATGTCTATCTGCGTGCATTGTTTTCCTTGTTTATTCTTTCCTTTAGCTCATCTCCTTTAGGTGTGTACTGACTTCACGGACCCAAGGTATTCTAGTGATCTTTTCTTTTCCATGGGTTCATTATCTTTTGTAAACACGGGAGTCGTGCTTCCGGGATACCCTAGTAATCTTTTTCTGGTTTCATCCCTCTATGTTCCCCAATCCCTCTTTTTCCCAGTCACGACGTTTTTTTACTTGACGTTGTCTTGTGTTTGGCGCAGCTTGGTCAACTATGTCCCTTGCGTCATTAAAACGCAAACCAACACACCTTGGTTATTTTATTCACTCATTTTCATTTGTCACTTGAGAACTTTACAGGAACGTTCAAATACAAGACATGAAAAGAGTTATCGATACCAATCCGCTTGGTCACGATATAGCCTACAGCCAATCCAATAGACCATGATTTTTAAGTCGTAGAGGGACCAACTCTTGTTCATCCAGAAGCTTCCACACGGAGGCACAGATACGATCCAAAATATGGGAAGAAGTGTCTGAGGTTATGGAGCATGGATAAGTTGGAAAGTCCGTAATGGAAAGAGTGATGCAGTGTAGATTATCAAGTCATGTCGGTTGTCATAAATGTTCCGTTAAGGATAAGCTATCAATATAAGCCCAACCACCTGTCTCGAATGTCCTTATGGCCAGCTAAACCACTATCCTGAACTGTATCTCCAGTACCTTGCGCCTTACTGTGATTTCGTGTAATTTATTTATGCCAAGTGAATTAAGTAACAATAACAGGTTCTACCATATTTGTTAGAGATTTTGAAACCATTAGTATATGCGTAGATTAGACCAATACATTACACAAATACCACATTCATATTGATATGGAAATCATGTCACCGCTATCAGGAGACTCACGAAGTGTTATAATAGATACAACGAGTGTTTTTAACAGTCCAGTAGGCTTTTCTTGTGAGTTATGCTTAATTTACGCTCTTAATTGTATTAAGCCAATTTGAAATTAATTTCAGCAAAAAAGGGAAACTTTAGAAAAGGCGAACTTCAGACAAAAATGCTTCTTACGTTAACTTTACGTTACTTTAGAAATATTGTATTTTTCGAACTCTTCGTCAGTTAACATCTCTATAAGTCATTAATTGAAATAATGTAATGATTTCTGAAGTTTTACGCCTTTCTCCGACTGACAAGTCCAATATATAATGTTCACACGAGTCTTTTTCACTACCATAATATTCAAGTTATGTTGAGAAAACTCTTCCACTTCATGTAAATACGTTAGTTTTAAATCAACTTTTCCCCACGTGATGCAATGCATTAGACTTAAATCAATAGATAAGGATTGCCTTCGAGCATTATTTCTTGTTACTTGTTTCCCTATTGAGGATAGACCAACTTAAAAAATGTGCTAGAAAAGAAATTGGAAGATTGTGTCGAGGACATAACCGTAATTTTAACATGAATACTAAGACCTGATGTTGGATTGTGGAATAAAGGAAACAGACATAGAAAATTTGAACGATTGTTTATTGTGAATATTCGAAAATTAATTTATACTGTTTGAGTTATTAAAGTGCAGTTTGATATCAATATTGAAAGATAATTTTATTGGTTAAAGTCTTCTGAAAGTCTTTAGAATGACACTCGACGCAATACAAAATAACACTGGACCAAGGCTTACGCAGCACTATAAAATTTGACATTGCGGACCCCATCCCCGCTCTCAGTATGCCTGTGCACTCATCCGAAGGTCATGTCAAGTACTAGCATCCTTTTTTTCCACCACCGACGCTATATTTATCTTCTAAATTTTAATTATAGTTCTGTCTGTGTGTGACGTGTTTCCGTTTATAATTCATCATATTTTAATTGACTGTCCAACTTTTAATCATCACGCTCATAAATATTTTAATACACATAGTTTAACACTACAAGATTTGACTGGGGAAAATCCCCATTCAAATCTCTTCTCATTTTTAAATGACATTGACTTTTTAAACCTCATTTGATAATATTACTATTCGCAACTATTTATCAATCACGCCTTTTATACTATACACCTTGTTATATTTAGAATATCAATTCATATCTATGATTTTATACATTTTGTATTAATTATGGCAAATTTTAATAGTACGCTTTCCATATATTTGATTAAATTTAATTTCTCCACATATTTACGTTTTTGTACTCTTTTTTCAATATAGTACTTTTAATTGCTGGTTTGGCTCGATTTTGCGAAATTGCAAACACTTATTGGATTTTATTTCATCTTGTTTGGCGCAGCTTGTCCAATACTGTACCTTGCGCCATAAAACCCAAATCAACCAACCAACCAGTTCTGGAATCATAAGACAAAACAGTTGTAACTCTTTGTAACGCTAGACTTTTTTTACATGCCTCCAATACTATTCAGATTTTAAAGACGTAATCACATCAAAAACATACAAGGATGACAAATCTCACAAGCATAAACTAATCTTTATCTTTTGTTTTATACTGTTATCTTATTAACAGCAAAATAAAGCCTAGGGGCTTTTTGGTCTCAGATGTGTAGTTATCATTTGTTATCTAAGAGAATGAGTTTCCTAATTACTAGAAATTAACTGATTCCCATTAGAAGCAACAATACTTCTGCTGCATTGAATCCTTCTAAGATATATGAATAGCGTCACAAATATTTCCGTTTATATGAGCTATACCCTAGTGTATCCTCATATTTGGTTGCCAAATAATGCAGCTTAATTTTAAACTATACAATCGGAGAATTCTTTTGTGCCAATTCACATGTTATGATATTAAACAGGTAATGTCAAATCTCTCAGGATTCAGTATTGAAAGCGCATAGATTCGATACTGCCTTTAAAATGTCCTTTTGAAATACTGCATCCTTTATGGAGATCGTGCAAAATTTAATAGCATTATACGTAGGATTTTAAAATCGGTATACACAATTTCTTAATTAATTATCCTACATCCAATGCATATATTAGTATACTTTAATAGGAGACTATTTTGAAAGTACCAAATGGGAGAATTATGTGCGATTAATATTTTAAGCGTCTGGTATTTCGCTGAATAAATAAATTTTAATCATAGTGCACATCAATAGGAGTTTGTATTGCGTAAACTCAAATAGGAAATGCATTTTAATGATTCTGAAATAAAGGCTTTATCATAATTAATTGAACAGTTTTACAAGTCAATTTACAATTTTGAATAGTAGAATGTTCACAAACTAAAAGCAATGCATTTCATTATTATTTGTGTAATTAGCACTTTTCATCCAACTCATTCACATTGCTTAGGATTCCTCGGATATCCAAGTTCGGTCTAACCTACGAATTGTAGACAGGTTCGATTCGTGTAGGTTATACTGGGTATATCTCTCTATTGTATCACTAAAACTTTCCTTGTATGTTTACGTCTATTACTTGATGTCTTCTGTTTGGCGTAGCTTGGTCAAATATGGCCCTTGCGCCATAACACCCAACAAACAAAATTTGGTTAATAGGATTATCGGTTTTATATGAAGATAATTTCAAAATTCTTGTATTCATAATAATTCAATGTATTCTTAGGATTCCTCGGTAGGTACTTAATTAACTTCAAACTGGAGCAACACAACGGGCTATTGGCGACGGTCCGGGATCAATCCCGCGGGGAAAGATCCAAGGGGAAAGCCTCGTAATTTTAAATCACTGTCAGATGACGAGAATAATTGAGCTGACACCCTACTTTCCAAACTTCTACATCACACCAACGTGAGGGCATTTGAGGCCACGATAGATTTAACGTGCACTAGTCCCTCTGTACAGGACGGTCTATGGCTGGACCGAGTTTCGCAACCCTCTGGTTTGCTAACCCGTTGCTCTTCCATCTGGGCTACCGCGGCCCTTAGGAATCCAACTTTTCTTGAATGTTTCTGTCTGTTACTTGTCTTCTGTCTTGTGTTTGATGTCGTGGCCAAATGTGGGCCTGCCATAAATCCCAATCAAATTTGATTTGTATGGTTATCGGTTATTACATGAAGAAGTTTCCAAGATTCTGGAAATTGTGTTATAAATTTTATTATTATTTGTCTATATAGCATTGTAATTTTTCCATAAAATATCCACTTAACTGTCCGTGTGTTGTCTTGACAAGATATCTCGACATTAGCAAAACTGACCAGATCTTATTGGACAAGATATCTCGTCGTTAAAAGAAAACACGATCATGATCATTAGAAGAAACCTGAGCAGGTCGTATTGGACAAGATATCTCGCCATTGGAAGAAAACACGATCATGATCATTAGAAGAAACCTGACCAGATCGTATTGGACAAGATATCTCGTCATTAGAAGAAAACACGATCATGATCATTAGAAGAAAACACGATCATGATCATTAGAAGAAACCTGACCAGATCTTATTGAACAAGATATCTTGTCATTATAAGAAAACACGATCATGATCATTAGAAGAAACCTGACCAGATCTTATTGGACAAGATATCTCGTTATTAGAAGAAAACACGATCATGATCATTAGACGAAAACTAACCAGATCTTGATCTCGTCATCATCAAACAATCGTCAATATCTTGATGACGAGATACCTCATCATTATCAAAATTCGTCAGATCTTGATGGACGAGATACCTTTTCTATATTACTTGGAGGGTTAACTTGTCCCAGCAGAAAACTATTCTTAGGCTATCTGAAAAACCTATTTTGGAGTATCTTTTATCCACTGGTTTACACTCCCGGAAGCACATCTTTAGGTATGTACGTGCTTCCCAAGGTACCCTAGTGATCTATTTTCCCATGGGGTTTACTGCCTCTGGTAAAGGTGGGGATTACGACTCCATGATTCCCAAGGGAACTCTCTCCATCATGTCTTTTCACCATCTTAAGAATGTCTCTTGTGTTTTGCGCAACTTGGCCAAATATGCCTCTTGCGCCACAAAACCCATGCCGAACTAACCACTGGTTTACAACTTCTTTACGTCATTTAATATCCTTCGAATTGCATAAGTCGGCCAGATCGTGATTCCCTGAACTTTGTAAACATCCCTCATAAATATATGATATCTAATTCCTCTAAAAAATTAGTGAGACGACTCAATCAGGAGTTATTCGATCCATACTAAATATTTAAATAACCTTGAGATGAGCACTAATGTCAATAACCCCAATAGATTAAAGTAGCACCTTTTACCTAACTCCATTCGACCCGTATGGGCCACGGCAGCCCAGTTGGTGGAACAGCGAATCAGCAACTGGAAGGTTGCGAGCTCGTAACTCAATCCAACCAAAAACCGTCGGGGACTGGTGCTCGTTAAACCTGTCGTAGCCTCAAATACCCTCACGTTGGCGGTGTTTAAGTTTGGAGAGTGGGATGCCAGCTCAGGTGTTCGTGGTTCGTGTCTGAACGTGGTTCCAAATGACGAGGTGCTGTCCTCGAATCTTTCGCTTCGGGATGAATCCCAGACCGTCGCCATTAGACTATTGTGTTTCTACAGTGCGGCGTTAATTCAACTACCCATAACAGCAACATCCTCATCGTTGGAATGGTGTGAAAGTTTAAAGAGTGGTGCCAGCTAAGGTGCTGACCTCGTCCTCGGACCGTGGTTCAGAATTACGAGGTGTTGATCCCAGACCGTTGCTAATAGCGCGTCGTGTTACTCCAGAGCGACGTTATTCCAGCAATCAACCAACCGGATACGACAGCATGAAACGCGCAAATTTATAACTTTATATGCCGATCACGTACTTTTAAAAGAGCGGTATCGTCAACCTTGTAAAGCGGAACGCCAAATTGGCAACGCGAGAATCTTTTTGGACTGGAAACATCGCAGACAACCCCCTTTGACTAGACCGAGATGCATCTCATTATGAAACAAGTTACCACCTACTTAAAAAACACACATCCACGCTCTAAACGAATTCATGGTTTTCTGTGTGACTGAACTAAACATTTCCCCGTGGGAAATTAATACTCTTCAATTCCCTGCACCTTCTATATTTACTCTGAAGGTAATTATAATATCGGCGTCAAAAATTCCTCCGCCATTTTAAAACAAAAGACACGTGATTCATGGCACTGCGAAGTCACGTTGCTTTGCCTTCGTAATTGGATTAGAATGTCACTCCAAAGGGCCGATCCAGCTGGAGAGTTAGGTGATCATTGCTAATTTATGTGCGCCAGCGAACGTCGAATTGCACTCCGACTCCACGGGGAGAACTGAGTTATGAGCGACACGTGTAAGCGGTTGAAGTGTTTATTATCTAATAACGGTTTGGCTGGGAGCGTGTAGATTATGAATGCGGATTCGGTTTGGTTTGGTGATCGGGGGAATCTCGTCTACGTGGATTTTGAAATTTTTGCCAGTGGTATTTGAATTTTCGGTTAATTTTTTGTATGCAAAGCGTGCAGAAGTCGTGAAATCTCTCACTGTACTCGGTCAAATTCGGTCAATTTTATTTAAGTATTCAGTGAAAAAAATTCAAAATACTCGAATACCAAAGTAAGTATTCTAATACAAAGTAGCGACGAAGGAATATTTCTCTAGAGATGGGAGTGAATTCGGTACTTAAAAATATTCGTGAATTTGATACTGAGAAGTATTCATGAATTCGATACTGAAAAATATTCATGAATTCGATATTGAAAATTATTCGCTGTACTCGGTTCTTTCTCGTATTCGAATACAATATTATTCATCCGAAGTATTCGAATACCAAAGAATTCAAATACAAAAGTACTCAAATGCCAAAGTACACGAATACCAAACTACTCGAATATCAAGGCACACAAATACAAAATTAATCGAATACAAAAGTATTCGAATGCAAAAATACTCGAATAAGAAGTATTAAAATGAAAACCTCATCGGATATCAAAATACGCGGACACAAAAGTAATCGGATACTAAAGTAATTTTATACTAAAGAACTCGGATACCAAAGTTATCAGTTATCAAAGTACTCGAATATCAAAGTATTCATCTGAATATTGGAAAACTTAAATATTCATCCGTAATATTCGAATTTCGAAGTCGAAACCACCAGAAGGGTTGAATAAGGACAATCTAACTTAAAGTGTAGGACTGTTAAGCCAACCGGACCGTCACTAATAGCCCGTTGTGTTGCTCCGGTGTGACTTTAATCCAATTATTAACCAACCAGAAACGATAGCATGGAACTGGAAAACTTGCAATTTTGTATGCTAGTCGCGTACTTTTGAAAGCGGTATCTTGAAAATCGGAACACCAAACTGGCAACGCGAGAATCTTCAGACTTGGAAACATTACAAACAATCCCCACTTTGCTAACCGTGACACATCTCATTACGGACAAAGTTAGTTACCACCCACTTAAAAACACACCTCCACGCTCTAAACGAATTCATAGTTTTCTGTGTGACTGAACTAAACATTTGCCCTTGGGAAATTAATACTCTTCAATTCCCTGCGCCTTCTATATTTACTCTGAAGGTAATTATAATATCGGCGTCAAAAATTCCTCCGCCATTTTAAAACAAAAGACACGTGATTTATGACACTGCGAAGGCGCGTTGCTTTGCCTTCGTAATTGGATTAGAATGTCACTCCAAATGGCCGATCCCGCTGGGGAGTTAGGCGATCATTGCTAATTTATGTGAGCCAGCGAACGCCGAATTGCACTCCGACTCCACGGGGAGAACTGAGTTATGAGCGACACGTGTAAGCGGTTGAAGTGTTTATTATTTAATAACGGTTTGTCTGGGAGCGTATATATTATGAATGTGGATTCGGTTTGGTTTGGTGATCATGGGGTTCTCGTGTAAGTGGATTTTTAATTTTTGTGGTATTTGGAGTTTTTCGCTTAGTTTTCTTGTGTCCGAAGAGTACAGAAGTCGTGACACCTTTCACTGTACTCTGTCAAATTTGATCAATTTATTAAAGTATTTAGTGAGAAAAATTCAAAGTACTCGAACACTGAGTATGAGCGGCACGTGTAAGTGGTTGAAGTGTTTATTATCTAGTAAAAATTTGACTAGGAGGGGCGTGTAGATTATGAATGCGGATTCGATTTGCTTTGGTAATCGTGGGGGTTCTCGTCTAAGTGGATTTTGAAATTTTTTCTTGTGGTATTTGAGTGTTTCGGTTAATTTTTTTGTATGAAAATTGTACAAAAGTCGTGGAATCTTTCACTGTGCTCTGTCAAATTCGATCAAGTTTATTAAAGTTCTCGAATACCAAAGTAAGTATTCTATTACAAAGCAGTGAGTAAGGAATACGTCTCTAGAGATGGGAGTGAATTCGATACTTGAAAGTATTCGTGAATTCGATATTGAAAAGTAATCATTCTCGATTTTTTCTTGTATTCGAATACAACGGTATTCATCCGAAGTATTCGAATACCAAAGAATTCAAATACAAATGTACTCGAATGCAAAAGTACACGAATACCAAGCTATTCCGATACCAAAGTATTCGAATACAAAATTAATTGAATACAAAAATACACGAATAAACAAGTATTCAAATGAAAACCTTATCAGATATCAAAGTAAGCGGACACGATAGTAATCGGATACTAAAGTACTTGGATACTAAAGTAATTGGATACTAAAGAACTCGGATACCAAAGTTATCGGATATCAAAGTACTCAAATATCAAAATATGGAATACCAAAGTATTCATCTGAATATTCGAAAACCGAGGTATTCATCCTTAATATTCGAAGTCGAAACAACCATCAGGAGTTTTAAATAAGGACAGCCTAATTTAAAGTGTAAGGCTGTTAAACCAATCGGACCGTCGCCAATAATCCGTTGTGTTGCTCCAGTGCGACGTTAATCCAAAAATCAACAACTAACCAGAAACGACAGCATGAAACGCGTAGTGGATAATGAATATTTTTTGTGGTGTTTAAGTTTTTGGTTTAGTTTGTATGAGAAGCCACAGAGAAGTCGTGAAACCTTTCACTGTAATCGGTCAAATTTGATCAGTTTGAGTAGATAGGTTATATATTACAGAAATATTTTTTAATGACTGGGTAATTTAAACTTAAGAATTAATTAACAGAATAAACAATTGTCCAAGCAAAGTGTCCTCACAAGGCCTATCCCTCTGGTCGCCACTCCTTCTCTAAAAAAACCCCGTTGGTTCTTCAGCACACTTCCGAGGGGCCCAAATAAATTACTAGGTGTCGATGTCTTAAGGTTCCTTGAGACCTGACTATACAGATACTATAGTACTCGGATAAAAAAAAGTAATCGGATACCAAAATACTTGGATACTAAAGAACTCTCGAATGCCAAAGTACTCGAATATCAAAATATGGATTACCAAAGTATTCAAATACAAAAGTATTCATCCCAAATATTCGAATTCCTAAATATTCACCCAAATTATTTTTAAAAGCATTGATTTTAAGTTTTTGGTTTAGTTTGTATGCGAAACCATACAGAAGTCACGAAACCTTTCACTGTACTTGATAAAATTTGATAAAAAAATTCAAAGTACTCGTGAAACTTAACAGTATTCATTGAATTTGATTGTTTCTCGTATTTGAATACAATTGTTTTCATCTAATGTATTTGAATACAAAAGTAATTCGAATTGAAAATTCGAATTAACTCGAATTGAAAAGTACTCGAATACCAAAGTATTCGAACGCCAAAGTAGTCGGATATAAAAGTACTCGAAGAAAACTAATCCAATACCAAAGTATTCGGATATAAAAGTGATCGGATACTGAATAACTCGGATATCAAATTCACTAATATATCTAGTAACTTATTTCAACTAAAGGAAGTGGTTATTTAGTCTGGTTGTTTGTGGGGTAAGCGCAATACTACACTACTCAGAAATCTAATAATAAATTCACTAATACATCTAATGAAATATTCACTAATATCATTCTGCCCTTGCTTAACAAATATAATAGCAATACACGACAATGTTTATAAGTACAAAGCTAGAAACAGTTACCACAAGCAAAATAAAAATTAATTCTCGGGGCACTTGAACGCTCTCAATGTTCTCTGGGAACTATTTTGTTCTAGTTAGATTTCTTAACCAAACCAACTAAGAATAATATTCGATTAGGAAATATATAAAATACTCAATGCTGTTTAAACCTTCTGGTGGTTGTCTCGAATAGATGTTTTGTCTTTAGCAAAACTTACCACATCTTGATGGACGAGATACCGCGTCATTAGAAGAAACTGACTATTTGGACCTCGGTCATCATCAAACGAATCTGCAAAATTTGATGACGAGGTATCTCGTCATTAGCAAAATTGTTCAGATCTTGATGGACGAAATGTCTCGTTTGCAACCAATTGGAGGGTTGAAAAAGGAAGAAACTTAGGAAAGTATTGAATTCTTTATGAGCGTTTTCAAAATGGCTGACAAGCTTTTAAGATTCTTGAAAACCACTGCTTGCGATGCGTCATATTTCAAGTCCTAGCGGCGGCAATTAAAAATGAATAACATATGATACGTTTGATACAAAATGGTCACTGAATGGATTACTTACAAAATTTTCCGTTCCATTATTGAGGTATAAAATTAATAAAACCCGGCGTAACCTGTATTCGATCTACCACTTTATAGAAAAGGTATTTCTTTTATGAACGAAAAAAACATGCTTTATTTTATAGAACAAAGGATTGAAGTATATTGAATTCTATTTCTCGACTTTAAAAAATAACATTCGATTTTTCTCTTGTCCAGCACATAATGACTAAAATCCGTCTTATCTGAGTTCCTCAGACCCTAAGAAGATTTACGAAATTTCCTTTCCAAGCTTCATTAGTTAGGAACTGTATAGCCATTTTTTCTTTCAATTTTCTTTAAAAAATGTATTATAAATACGTTGATCTTTTCCCTCGCTACGATAAGTAAACGAGAGGCCCTTGCTTTTTAGTCGAAATTTTGTAATTTATCTCGACTATTATTCATCCCCCACTTCAGTTTAAACTTTTCGAGCAATTATTTTTCTATCTCCATGAGTTGAGTTTAAGTACCCTGGCATTTCGCCATTGTGAAGTTTTCGTAAATGTAATAGGCGCTCCTTATAAGTATTTCGTATGGCTTTAAGTATTTCGTATCTGAAATGGCTCATTTTTGTTTCTCTTCGTGTGTATTTTAGCCTGCAAAATTTTTCTGGATTGGCACGGTTGAATCAATTTATGATGCGGACTAAAGAATCAATAATTCTACTCTCTAGAAAAATATGAATATTTTAATGACTCTTAACGATATTTTTATTGCTCTTTATTGATATCTGCAGAATATTTTCACAATTATCTTGTAAAGCTAAAGCACGTGTTACTAAATTCTTGATTTTTTTAATATTCTGAAATCCCATCAATGTGTAACACTTATAACCACTTTTAAACTTTAATCAAGTTAGTTTTGAGTATTAGTTACAAAGTTCTCACACAGAATAAATAAATTTTGTTTGTGCCAAGTTAAAAACTTCAATGTGATTTTAGGATTTAATATACAAAAGTTATACTTTCTACATTAATTGCAACACTGAAATTTTTAAAGGAACTTAAAAGGACTTAAAAATAATGCATTATTTTCAGGATTGCCACGGTTGAATTAATTTATGGTGAGGGCTAAAATAATCAGTAGTTCTGCTCGTTAGTAAACTGAATATCTTAAACACTCTTAAAGTTTATTTTTATTGCGCTACGTATTTGTATCTAAAGAATATTTTCACAATTTGCTAGCAAAGCTGATGCACGCTTGCTAAATTTGTCTATGAGAAGAAATTTCTGTCAAGCTAAATATAGATGGCGGTGATGTTTCTGCGGCTATCTAATTCCTTTATGCATTCCCAAAGTTCGCGAATAAAAATTCAAAGAATAAGTTTCTAATTGATATATGAAATTTGATTGGTTAATGCCAATTCGATTAAACGTTGCCAAATGGCGATTAAGTACGTTTTAACATAATCTTAATTCATTTCATTAATCATTTTAAGTAATTCTAAGGAAAGAGCACTAGAACAGCAAAAGGAAAATCTTCTCAGACCGCCTGGTTTGTTTATACTGAAAATCTGTCATATAATCTATTTGATTTCCTTTGTATTCCATACTATAATCAATTTGTAATATTAGTCGTCCCCTCGCAGACGAAAGTGGTCTAAGGGTCACATTATTACTAGCTTCGGTCACGTGATCCTGGGCACATTAAAGTTTACCCATTACTTACTCTGCTTTACACACTATCTACCAATAAGTATTTGGACACCTGTGATGGAAAGAAAAACAAAATTTATTCATATTCAATAGTTGATAGAGCCCCATGAGAGGCAATTACAGCCTCAACCTTCCGGGGCATGCTTTCCACAAGTCCTTGTATGACGGCTAGTGGTATTTTCTTCCACTCGGCTTGGAGAAGACATGTAAGTTCCTTCACCGATTTTGGACGGTTGTTGCACCCCTTAATTCGGCGATCCAACTCGTCCCAGAGGTTCTCGATCGGGTTCAGGTCTGGACTCTGGGCAGGCCAGTCCATTCGGTTAACCCCATTGTCACCATACTAATCCATGGTGGACCTCGCAACATGACAGCTGGCTTTGTCGTCCTGGAAGTAACATGGGTCCAACCCGTAAAACTGCCACAACGTAGGAAGCACACTGTCATCCAAAATAGTGCAGTAGGCGTCGGCGTTGAGTTTACCATGAATTGGGACCAATGGTCCCATTCCATACCAGAAGAAACACCCCCAGACCATAATTCCACCTCCGCCGAACTTTACTGTGGGCACAATGCATTCTGGCAGGAGGCGTTCTCCAGGCAGACGCCAGACCCAGACCCTGCCATCCGAACGGTAGAGGGTGAACCTTGATTCCTCGCTCCAGAGAATCCGTTTACACTGATCTACGGTCCACTTTCGATGTGCTTGCACCACATTAACTGAGCAGCGCGGTTGGACTATGTGATCAAAGGCTAATGGGTGGCAGCCCGATCACGAAAACAAAGCAGATGTGCTTCCTTATGGTTTTCATCGAAACAACACTCCCGGATGCCTGTTGAAACTCCTGGAGTATGTGGGCCATCGGTTGGGTGCGGTTCTTCCCAATTTCTCTGGACAGCACCCGTCGGTCTCTATCTCCGAGTTTCGTGGGTCTGCCGAATCGGGGCACATTCGACAATCACCACTCACCTTTCACTTCTGAATCACATAGGTCACTGTCAATTTTGGGTAATTCAGCTCGCTAGATATGTTCCTTAAGGATCGGTCATTTCTGTGATACCTGACGATTACACCTTTCTCGAAATCAGATAACTGCACTTCGTGCAGGCACTTTGCATGCGACTAATGCCAATGTTGTTTCCTACACGATATTTAACGGCGGAGGACGTGATGTATATCAGGACCGCAGATATCGTCATTTACATGGGTGTCCAAATACTTATTGGTAGATAGTGTAATTCCTCTATGGTCCCAAGAGCTCCCCAAACCTGGACTAGATCACGTTTTGTACTGTGCTAGAAGGAATGTTTAAACTTTTAACGAACCGATTCGCCCTCAATAATTTCTACTATGTTCAATCCATTGAATGTCACCTGCTTTTATATTACATATGATACATGTTACGTCCTGGCACAATATGCAATTGTAACATAACCTCGCTCAATTCCGCTGACATGCTATGTTTATTCATGTGTGACTTGTTAGAAGGCATCTATCTCCAATCCATCAGTAACTGTAACGTTAATCTAGCAACCTAGTTCTAGTTAAATAGATATAACAATTACTAATAACATTTTATTAAATTAGTTTAAATGATTCGTTTTCATAAACAAACATCAGCTATGTCATGTAAACATACATCAACATGTGTATCTTTTTTGTTCTGTCAGTTTCATAATTGCACGCTTTCTATTTAGAATTATGCAATATGCAAAATAGAGCATCGGTGTTTACATGTATCACAAGCTATGATTTCCATCAGCAGGCAGCCGCTATGGTATGCCTGAAATGTGAGTGTTTCTCAGATTATATTGAAGCTGACATAATCAGAAGGGTTTTTTTTATTTCACGAATATCACAGCACATACACATTATAACGACAGACAGAAAACAAAGCACACTACAGGCATATAAGGAAGTAGACGTTATATATTCGCGCGAATGCGAACTGAAACTAATCAATAGGAACGGAAACTAAGAAGTGAGAAGTGAAACTAAGGAGTGAGAACAGAAAGTGTAGTTCGCTTCACTTCAGTTTGCTCTCGGAATAGGAAAAGCTTGGTAAAGCGTAAAACACGATTTATCTCCAAGCCCGTTGAAAGTGATGGAGCTTTTCAAAAGGCCACCGCAATATACGTATTTGATCTAATTGATATGTAAAGGGATATGTCTGAAAAAATTCATTTTCAATTTTAATCGACCATGATTTGTGAAATAAATTCTTAACCAAATAATGTGCAGATCTGGTTTACACCCTCTATTAATAAATATTTGCTTACCCAAGTGTTTTTCGTAGTTCAGGAGAAGTTTTATTTTCCACGACTATTTATTCGCGTTGCAAAAGATGATACTAGAACTACAGACTAAATCAACCGGGCATGTTCCTTCCATTTCTGAAATATCTGGTCCGTTTCCCCTTCCTAGAAAATAATGCCACTACGCATGAAACGCACCTTATAAATTAAGCCAATGTAAAGCATACCCGAAGCTATTTCTGTGCGAAAGAATTGTTTTAGAAGTTTGTATTATGAATTTACTGTTAGGCAAGGCCTGTATCGATTGGATATGCGACAGCATCCTGCATGTGCATGCTTACTCCGTTTCTGTACAAAAAACATGTCAGTACGCATAGATATTTCAGTTTACTTAGTATCACAGGACAGATGTTGGACCAATATGTGGCTTGCTTTACTGTATATTCTGATAAACATTCTCATCGACCCCATAGATCTATGACTTACCTAATTGTTTTTCTAATTCTCATTATCTCCATTGAGCTGCTATGGCTCAGTGAGTATGCCCACTAGCTACCTGTGAGTTGTAGGTGGCGCAAGTTCGATTCGTCATTGGATGTATTCTTCTCTTCTGCGTCATTAAAGTTTTCCTTGCGTGTCCATTGATATTTTACCTCTTGTGTCTGGCAGTATGGTACTTGCGCCATAAAAATCCAACCAACCCATTATCTCCATGCACTAGTCTGGGGGATTGCCTTTTTCCAATTCCCATCAACATGGTAATTCTCATTAACTCCATAGACAAATGGGTTACCTCACTGTTTTTTCTCATCCCCATAAATATTCTTGTTCCCAACAACGCTTAGGACCAATGTCTTGTCCTGTTTTCTCATCGCAATTGACATTTTCATTCTCGTCAACCCCAGGGACCAATCTAGCTTGGTTTTTTGGTTTTTCTCATCAACATTCTCATCAATCCCATGGTCCCAATGACTTACCTTATTGCTTTTTCTCATCTCCATCGACATTCTCATTCCCATCAACCCCAGGTATCAATCTAACTTGCATTTCTGGTTTTTCTCATCCCCATCAATATTATCATTCTCATCAATCCCATGGACCAATGGCTTGTTGACTGTTATCTTATCCTCATCTACATTCTCACTCCCATCAACTCCCTCGATTAATGGCTTGCCTTTTCTTCGCATCCCTTATTCTTTTTACCTTTTGGCATTATCATTTCATCAACCCCATGTACCAATGCCTTGCATAAATGTTTTTCTCTTTCCATCAACATTTCCTTTTTCTCAACCCATCTCACGTGTTTATTCTAAAAAAGTAAGAAATAACCATAGAACTTTTAAAATTTGAAATGACTTAAATGGGTTTTTTTAATATTATTTCCCTAAAAATTTTTAAATCCGTAATAGCCTTAAAATTTAGGTAAGCGGCCTAATTCAGCAATTAACTGTTATATAGCAGCGCAATTGAGATAAATCTGAAATGGCATTGAGAATCTGGACACTCGTAAAACATTTCTTGAGGGGACAAAGGGTTACCCAAACCTCCACCTGAGCCCATTTGAAGCAGCATCAAAATAATGCCCACCATATGTGTCTATGGACAGGCATATCATGACGGCCGTTTTCTCAGGCTAGAACCAATCCGCAGTTTTCTCACGTCTCGTCTCAACTAATCAGATCTCAGTAAAACCTAGTCAATCGATGCCTAGTGTATTCTTTGTACGCCTTTCATACTTGGAAGAGTTGCTTTGTAATTTTTTACTTCTACGTGTTACACAGCTGGCTTAGATGGAGAATTCTTTTACTTCGTCTATTATGTTTATTATTAATGCTATTCACGAATACAGGAAAGGAATTGCTTGTAATTCGGATTATCTTTTCTGGGGACACATTTCTGGGACTTGGTTAAGAATTATTTTCTTGTGTTAAAAATTATTTTCTTGTATAAAGGTTATAACAATATTAAATAATGAGTAAATACTGCTTCTGAAATTCTTCTGGGATATTTATTGCACAAATAAGATTTTTTTCTAATTTATTCTCTCTATTTTTTATTATACTATTTTCTATAATAACTTCTCTTCATATTAATATCTAAAGAATGAATATGTATACTTTTTAAATTTCAAGGAAACTGAAATTTTCTTTTGATTAACAAGTTATATTTATTAATTAGATAAAATAATGAGTATGTAACAGCTGGTGATCAGAAATATGATTAAATAGGAATGTGATAAAAACTAATGAATTAATCATGCATTTGTTCTGCAAATAATGAGTACAGGCGATGCATGAAGAATTAGAAGACTAGGAAAATAAAACTTAAATAACAGATATAATAAAAAGTATTGTATCTCAACAGGTGAAGATAGTGAATAAATAACTTGTGTATTCAGGAAAATAAAATCTCTTTGAGAAGTCATCTATATAAAGAATTATAAATTGTATAGGAGTGAAAATACGATATAAATTGAAACTAAGTATAATTTTACAACAGTTAACAATTGTTGAAATAAATGTAATTTTTATTTCAGCTGAACAAATATTTGTTCATTTATATTTCTACTTCGGATATACTTGAATGCATCTTCATTTACACCTCGTGGTAGTTTTGAATAGGTATCTCGTCTTTAGCAAAACTGACTAGATCATGGTGGACAAGATATCTCGTCATTAGAAGAAAACTGACCAGATGTTTATGGACGAGATATTTTGTCATTAAAAAAATTGACCAGATCTTGATTGGCTAAATATCTCGTGATTAGAAGAAAAGTGACCAGATCTTGATGGACGAGATATCTCGTCATTAGAAGAAAGCTGGCCTGATCCTGATCTCGTCATCATAAAAACGGCGATATCTCGGTGATGAGATATCTCAGATCTTCATGAGCTAGATACCTCGTCGAAAACACGCTTTAAGATTTAAGCGTTGGTGTTTTTATGAGTTAAAATTTTCTTATTTACCACCTACAGTACGAATCAACGAATCTCAATATTAATTGCATAAAAATTTATCTCTTTAGCGAAGTACTTCTCGTTTTCGAATGCAAATCACTCCCAATTCATTTAAAGAACGATTTCAGAAAACCTTTCACTCCTCAAAAATGACAGAAGAATTAAACCACAAATAGTTTATTTCCCAACAAAAATCCTTACTCCAAACCAAATTGATAATCATTTATTATTTCCACCGCTTTTTCTTAATGAGATGAAAAAGGGGGAAAAAGCCAATTTAAATAAAGACTCCTTAAAAAGTTAAAGCTCCACAGTATCAAAGTGAAAAGAGCTAAAAAACAGGTTGAATAAGTCCCTACAAAAACAATGAACATTGAAGAACTTTGAAAATGGGTTAATTAGGTTTCTTTTGCATAGGATAAAGTTAGTTGTTAATTAAAACGCATAAATAAATCTTCGGGATTCTTAAAAAGGATTATTCAACTTCTTAATTACCAAAGTTGTTAGGAATGGTAATTATAATCTTTCAAATCTATAAAGATCTGAGGAGAAAAAATATTTTCATTTTTCCTTCAACATGAGAGTTACATTTCTTTCCTTCTACAAAAATACTTATTAGGGAATAAGAAATAGAAATAGCTTTATTTTGTACCATCTTCGTTGACTTTAAGTGCATAAGTTACTTACGCAATTATTTTTTAATATCGAATTCACTTGGGAAAAGCTTTGATTGCTTTTTCTTTTGACTGTATAGAGGTGGAAAAAATCGAGTAGTTATTCGATAGATTAGAAGTGCAATTATTTGGTTTCGTTTATTTTAAGTTATTTTTTCTATGTCGTTATTACAAAAGTAGTATATTTTTTAAAGTACTTTATTGTGATGATAAGAGACCATTATCAGATTGTGTGCTATGAAAGAATTTTATCGAAGTTCATCCATGAATCTGTGCAGGAAGTGCTTGTGTTTTTCAAAGGATTTTGAGTTTTTGAAAAATTATTTTCTGAAAATATTCGATTTCTTCTACATACTATGTTCCATAAATTCCCCATGGGACATTTTTAGGGTTGTGAATAGGTAAATTTTCTTGAGCTACCTCTACTACCCATGCTTTAGAGAAAAAAACAAATATAAAATTAATGTCTCGCGTCAGGTAAAAAGATATTTATTTAAATCAGTAAACATCTCAGTGGATGAAATTAAAATACTTTGAGAATGACTACACGATTTATGTTTGGGTGCAGATATTTTATGCAAATTGACGCCGTTCATTTGACTGGTTTATTGTTGATATCCTTTCCATAACTCTCCTGGTGGTTGTCTCAACGAGGTATCTCTTCATTAGCAAAACTAACCAGATCTTGGTGGACGAGATACCTCGTCATTAGCAAAACTAACCAGATCTTGATGGACAAGATACCTCGTCATTTAAAGAAAACTAACCATATCTTGATCTTGTCATCATCAAAACGTCAGCAATATCTTGATGACGATCCATTTCATTGGTTTCAAATTGGTTAGATCTTGATGGATGAAGTATTTCGTCATTAGAAGAAAAGTGACCAGATCTTAATCTTGACATCAAAAAATCAGCAATATCTTGATACTTCTCGTTATTATCGAAATTGGTCAGATCTTGATGGACGAGATATCTCGTCGTTAGCAAAAGTGGTCAGACCTTGATGGACGAGATATCTCATCGTTAGCAAAATTGATCAGATCTTGATGGTCGAGATATCTCGTCTTTAGCAAACGTGGTCGGATCTTGGACGAGATATCTCGTCGTTAGCAAAATTAGTGAAATCTTGATGGACGAGATCTCATTTAAAACGGGAGGGTTAAGGCCTAGCTAAGCAGCTAGACCAAGAATCCGAACATGCTCAAAATGTTCAACATTAGGTCAAGATTTCCTTAGACATCCTATCTTGCCAAACCAACACGTCAGATGACTTGGAGAGGTAGTTCAGAGTTACATTTTAGACAAGTTGAAAATGTCTTATGACTGAATAGAGGACAAATATCGAAAGTGCCCGCTCACAATTCTACAAAGGACAGTCACGTTTTTTGTCACCCGGTGATTTTGAGCGAGGCTCCAGGATGCTATCTATACTACCAGATATTAGCTCTCCAAATTTCTCCAGGTTAGTGGACAGCGTGTGTAAAAAGACTTGGCATTGGCCTTTTTAGCAAGTCTGTCCCGCAATTTCATTACATTTGAGATCTACATGAGGTGGAATCCATTAGATATACCTAATTGGAGTACACTTCAAGTTTAAAATGTGTGCTCTAGTTTTGTCTAATTTTCCTTCAACCACCAAATTATTGTATCTAAATTCACAAAGTGTTTCACAACAAGAAATCTAACCTTCATGCAAAGACAAAAATGTTTTAGTGAACATCATCAATCTTAAGACCACATTCTAGTCTAGAAAAGAAATCTCACATCCTGAAAATTTGAATTAGCGAGTTTCACTTGTAAGACGACGAAATTGTATTGGCACTTAAATAGTAGCTAATTCTAAACACCAAAGCGAAATTTCACATCACAGAAAACCCAACATTTACGGATTCGACTTTCATTCTAAATATCTAATATCCCGATATATTATCTTAGAATCCCTAGATATCCTAGATACCTAAAGATCACCACATTCTGGTCTAGAAAAACGAAGAAAATGCACATCTTGGAAATTTGAATTAGCGAGTTTCACTTGCAAAACGAAGATATAGTATTCGAACTCAAATCTTAAATTCTGCCAAACACCAAAGCGAAATCTCTCATCACACAAAACCACCTTTGCGAATTCGACTTCCATTCTTCCTGACCCGCTATCCGCCGAGATGCAACTCCAGAATAAACATCAAAAGCAAAAAGAAACGATCAATAAAGCCCCAACCAACATTGCTATCAAACGCTATGATCGAAATAATATAATCATGAACGCTACAATCAACCTAACTTGCCCAAGCTTCCAGTCTACCACAACGAGCTACAGCCAGTAGCCGTCCATACTAACTCCATTGTTTTCCCGTGGCTTGTGCAATGACATATGAACCTAAGGAATCGATGCTATCTCAACCAGAAGGACCCTCGTTATTTTCCCCTACCCATTCGACCCAAGCATGGGCATGTATATACCCTTGCAGAGTACTGGCAGTTGTAGATATTGTTTTTCCGAGACAACTTTCTCTAGGCAGCTGTAGTATTGTTAAATGCTTTTCGGGATACTATTTTCATCCCGTGGTGCGCTATGATTTGATTGTCCGGAGATTGTCTTGTCGATTGATAAACATTGTATGTATTTGGTTGGTCTGATATTAAAGAGGAATTGAGCGTTTGGTGTAGAAATACGGTTTGGATTGAGGGTATTATGTGCACGTCCATCAATTTTCAACTTGTGAACAACTATCAGTACGTAAACTTTGGAAATATGCAAAATTTGTGAAATTACGTCACTCACTCTGTAACACAGTAACCAGCTTATTTTCTGCGATGGCTAAATGAACGTCAGATACTTTAACCCTCCAAGCGGTTTTGACGAGATACCTCTCCCATTAAGATCTGACCAATTTCTTTAATTAATAATTTCGTTTCGACAATACCTTAATGACGAGATATCTCGTCATTAAGGTATTATCGATTTCTTGATGATGACAAGATCGAGATCTGGTTAGTTTTCTTCTAATGTCGAGATATCTCGTTATTAAGAGATTGACGATTCTTTCGTGATGAAACGATCAAGATATAATCAGTTTTAGTCAAATGGCGAGATATCTCGTCCATCAAGAAATAGTCGGTTTTTGAATGTGACGAGATACCTCGTCGAGACAACCACCATGATGGTTAACGAAATTTGATTAACAAATGTAAAATATATGGGGTATCATAAATGCAGTTTGTGTAACCATATAGTAGACCAACTGATTCACTACAGTGGCTGAACGAAATGGATACCTAATGCTAATTGAGTTCCTGAATGTAAATTACCTGTATGAATATGTATTTGCAACTCATATCCGAAAATTAGGGATACTATTTTCGCCTCTTGATAAGTTATGATTTGACTATCTGGAGATTCTCTGTCGATAAATATAGTATGTCTGATAAGTCTGATATTAAAAAGAAATTGTGTATTTGGTGTTGCAAAAGTTCGTTTTGGATTGAGGGTAGAGATTTATTTGCATGCCTCAATTTCCAAAACAATTGCTTGCCGCGATAACCGATTGGAAGAGTAATGGATTAGCAACCGGGGGGTTCCGAGTTCAAATCCAGCCAAACACCGTCATGTACAAAGGGGGCTGGTGCACGTTAAATCCGCCGTGGCCTCAAATGTCCTCAAGTTGGTGTGGAAGTTTGGAGAGTGGGGTGCCAGCTCAGGTGATGCCTAGTCATCTGACCATGGTTCAAAATTACGTGGTGTTGTCCTCGGTCTTTTTCTTTGGGATTGATCCCGGACCGTCACCAATAGCCCGTTGTGCTGCTTCATTGGGACGCTATAATTAAAATACTTACCTACCAAAACAATTGCTCATGAACCTTGAACCACAATGCAATTTTATCGAACTTTGTTACTCAATGTATAATCCAATAACCAGTTAATTTACTGCTATAGCTGAAGGAACACCATATATCTAAAGATAATTTAATCCTCAAATGTAAAATTTCGAGTGTTGTAAACATAATTTGTGTTAACAAATATTCGATGAACCCACTGTATTCTCTATAAGGGGAATGGATACTTAAGATTTAAATCCATATTCAGTCAAAAGACAGGATTATTTTTGATTGAATTTAAAATACACAAAATGCAAAACAAGAAATGTACATATCGTCGATTTACTATCAAAACCACGTAAGTTCATTTTGAGTGGTTTGAGGTTTTAATATTATTTGGTTACAAATGTTTACGAAACTTGGATAACAAAAAAAGACCTAAAGTGACAAACAAAACAAAGCAAAACAATATTCGACGATATATAATATCAAATTTTACGTAATACGCAAGATGGCGTCCCTTACATACAATATAACGCAATTTGCTATTTACAACCGAATACTGTTTTCTTAGGAAACAAGAAATACACATTATTTCATCATAGAAGACGTTTTTTCCCAGTTCTATTGCTTTGGTCAGAAACTCATCTTCACATAAAGCGACTGGAACACTATCTCAAAGACCTACATATGAACATCTAGTGAAGAAAACCCACCTTAGGAGACAAATGATCCAAGCAATAAGAAGAAACACCCCTTTGATATGAACAGATGTTTTATTAAATGCATGGGCCTTTTTGTCATTTGCTTAGTTCACTTCTACTTAGTAAAATACTCGCACCTATGAAGATGATGAAATAAACAATGCATATATATTTTGATTCATTTGTTCGCTTTTCTTATACGTCTGGGCAGATTAATATTAGTCTCTCTGCAAACTGTTTATTAATCTATCCTGTTATAGATTAATAAACAGTTGGAGGAGCAACTTTTCAACAATAGATTAAGTTGGTTTTGTTAGTCATTAGCTACGTTCTATGGGAAAGTGGGGGGAAAATTATGGGAGGAATTATAGTATATGTATTTCATTAATGCACCTCGAAAATCCAATGCAAGCTCTACTTCATACAGGCACACACCCTAGTATCTGATTCTAACAAGGTTTGCACTAGCAAGCTTCGTTTTATAGGCGGCGTAGTTCATCCTTAAGTGCATTTCTCTTCTGTGTCAGTAAAGCTTTCCTTGTTTGTGCTCATTTACTTGTTGCTCGCAGTTTAGCTAAATATGGCCCTTGCGCCATCTGAAAAAACCCCTACTTGTATTTTACAAAGATTAAATAAACTAAACAGAATGCACACATGGCCGTCGGGGCTCTGGGAATGCCCGCTACTCTAGCAACCTTCGAGTTGTTGACGGCGCAGGTTCTATTTCTGTCAGGTTCATTCCTCTTTTGATGTATTTCTCTCTTCTGTGGCAGTAATACTTTTATTGTGTGTATGTCTATTACTTAATACAGCATGCCTTGGGTCTGATGCAGCATGGCCAAGTAAGGATGGCCCTTGCACCATAAAACCCAAGCCAATTAGAGTACACTTAAATTTGTTCAAGACTCACATTGGTAGTGCTGTATTGTGCTCATTTCTGAGTCAGATATCGCCATGTGCATTTTGCACAGCTTGGCTATGTCGATTATTTTCCCGCTGTAAAGCTGTTTCTCGGGATCATAATAGCTGGCACACGAATCGACTTTGGTCAGTTTCTACAGGGATTCAGATTGATTTGGATTGACCCGAATTCTGTCAGTGTGGAGGGTGTTGTCTGACCAAGCAGGTGGTAGGATGCAGGACAGTTCGACCAAAATTAGTCTCCAGTCTTACAAGTTCCAAACCTTCTCAGTTATATAGTCCCAAATGCGATGGTATAATCCATGCATTTTTTCAACTTTCAGAAAGATTCTATTGCTAATTTCCTTAAAATAGAATCCTTTGAAAAATTGTATTGCTCATTCCATTAATATGGAATCCATTGAAACGATCCTATTATTCCTTTCCTTAGAATAGAGGGGCCGCGGTAGCCCGGTTGGAAGAGTAACGGATTAGAATCCGGAGGGTTGCCAGTTCAAATCCAATCATAGACCGTCGTGTACAAAAGGGGCTCATGCACATTAAATCCGTAGTGGCCTCAAATGTCCTCACGTTTGCGGGGTGTGATAGTTTGGAGAGTGGGATGCCAGCTCATCCAACCTCGTCATCTGACCGTGGCTCAAAATTACGGGGTGTTGTCCTCGGATCTTTCCCTTCAGGTGTGATCCCGGACCTTCGCCAATAACCCGTTGTTGCTCCAGTACGGCTTTAATTAAAATACCTACCTACCTTAAAATAGAATTCTTTTTGAAGAGATCATTTGTCAAAATTGGTTCGAAGCCATACAGGGAGGACTGCAAGTCACAAGATGGAATTATGCGTGCTATCCCCTCTGAAGGTTAATGAAATAATTCTTAACTATCGCACCTATCCCTGGATCTGGTTCCACAAACTACTCTCCATCTAACTACTTGACGGAAAAGTCGAACTATTAACTAACTAGCTATCGATTTAGCGGGTTTCTGCTATCGATTCTAATTAACGATCAAGTCCCGCTTCTCTGTATTCAATTTAGTTTGGTAGCATTTTAGTGGTATCATGCGCAAGTGCTCAAAACTAATCACTATGGGGTAAGAGCGAGAATTAGTTTCAAAAGCCCCGACTATCTCATTCATCAACATTGCTCTCAATGAACCGTGAACTATCACTTATTCAGGCGTCCTACAATGGATGTTACGTTGCGCAAAGTTTTAGAGTTAAATAACGGAGAAGAATGTGACTGTAACATATTTACTCTAATCATGGTAATGAAACAGCTGATTTAGCTTCAAAAGCAACATGTAATGAGTCTGATGGAGTTATTCCTTTATGTGAATTCCCAATTCAAGGTATCCCAATTCAAAGAGCAAAGGATTAGCAACCTGTAGGTAGGCATTTAATTACCTATTTATACTGTAGGTAATAATTATTTATATATAAGTATTTAAATAACTATTAAGTATTTATTTGTGCATTGGATTGTAATTTTTCAATAAAATTTCCGCTTAATTGTATAGTCATGTCCCAGAACAAAACTACTTTTGAGGCCATCAAAAAAAATTTCTGGGTAGGTATTTAATTAACTGAAGCAACACAACGGGCTGTTGACGATAGTCCGGGATCAAACCCGAAGGGAAAGATCGAGGACAACACCAAGTAAATTTGAATCACGGTCAGATGACATCACACCTGAGCTGGCACCCCACTCTCCAAACTTCCACACCACGCCATCGTGAGGACATTTGAGGTCACGACACGTGCACCAGCCCCCTTTGTAAACGACCGTCTTTGGTTGGATTCGAACTCGCCACCCTCCGGTTGCTAATTCGTTACTCATCCAACCTGGCTACAACTTCCCTGATTAACAATTTGAGGATTTCGAGTTTGAAACTCGGTCCAGTCAAAGATCGTCGAGTGAATGTTAAATCTGTCAGAGTCCCAAATGTCCTCACGTTGGCGTGATATGGAAGTTCGGAGAGTGGGGTTGTGCCGGCTCAGGTGTTGACCTTGTCATCTGACCGTGGTTCGAAATTACGATGCGTTGTCTCCGACTTTTCCCTTCGGGATTGTTCCCGGATCGTCACCAGTAGCCCTTTCCGTTTCTCCAGAGCGACTTTAATTCAACTACCTACAAAGAATTAAGGGGACACGGTACCCTTAAAATGACCAAAATATCGAAAAAAAATTGTATTGCTTTATTTTAACTATACAACCCTTCTGAATATGTGAGCAAAATTTTGTAGCTCTAGCAACATTATTTTAGGAGTTATTTAACTTTTTTTCTCTTGGATGTAAAAAACCGGAACCAAAAATTAAAACTTTAAATGGCTTTTTCTCAGCTTTCTGTTTTTGATGACTATGAAGTACTCAAATTGCTAAGGTTTTTTAAAATTTAATTTAGAGGTTTGAGAAATTTTTTGTAGTTGTTCATAAGAGTATATTTGACAATTCTGTGCATGGGATAAGAATTTGGATGAAAAGTTTTTTTTAGAAAAATTGACAAACTAAAATATTCTGGTTTTTTACAGTTTTTCACAGTATTTTTTAGAAAAAAATTCTAGAAAAATAAATAATCAGAATACATGCAAACCCATGCGCAGAATTGTGTAAAATACAACAATGAATAGAAAAGTGTAAAAAAAATTTTGTTTTAAGATTATATTTAAAAAAGTAGTAGGGATTTTAAAATGTTGATTTTTTTTCAAAAAAATTAAATTTCTGAGTTATTGCTTTTGTAAAATTAAATTTTTTCGCCTGAAATATTAATTTTATGAGCATTTTAATATAGTATACTAAACAATTTTGCTACACATATGAAAACAAAAAAATTGTTCAAAGTGTACCGTGTCCCCTTAATTAAATAAATCGCGACATTATTAGCCAAACTCTTGCAGAGAATATGGAATAGAACCAACTAGAGGCATGTATTCCCTAACATATTTATCAACCCATATATTAAATTCAGCATTCCTTCGAAAGCGATTTTGAACCACGCACAACTTCAACCCCGAACCCATCGCAAAATTTCAACCGCAGAAAACTCACCCTTAAGACCAACTCTATTTGCTCAACTAATTCACATTCCTCACGATATTTTGCCCTAAAACTCCGATCCCTTCCTCGTCTAAGTGCCGAAGCAACTACTCGCAAAACCAGCAGAGTGGAAATTTTCGACAGATTTCTATGAAGTGCGCTCAGCCCTCGTTCGTATCGAGTTCTCTTTAGGATTCAAGGATTTAATCCCTTTTCGACGACTGCTGAGGTTTGGTTGGTGAGGGGTGATCCTTGGTAGTATTGGTGCAGGACGCTTGGTTCTGTCGTAAGCTTCACTGAAATTCAGAAGCTCTAACTCTGTAGAGAGGAATTCAAAAGGTATTTATTTGCTCAGGAGTTTTAAACGCGGTATCAAATCGAGGAGGATTCCAAGCTGAAAATGAAATGAGCTATGAAAAATTTAGTTTTTTAAAGAAAATACAATGTACAATTTTAATTTTTTTTAATTCGTTCAGCCTTGCTCAAAGTCACTCTTGGTAATCATATCATTTCAGTATAGATAAAACTATTATGGTTGTTCTTAATGTTGTGCATTAAGGTTAGAATGCCTTAAGGTTAGATAAGATTCTTAAGGTTAGATTCCTTAGGTTAAGGTTTATAATCTAACTTTAACCTAAAGTTAGAGGGCCCGGTTGGAAGAGTAGCGTATTTGCAACCATAGGGTTGATAGTTCTAAACTCGATCCAATCAAACAAGATCGTCGGGTTCACTGGGGCTGGAGAACGTCAAATCTACCACAGCCTCAAATGTCCTAACCTAGGATTGGTGTGGAAATCTGGAAAGTGGGATGCCAGCTCAAGTGTGACCTCGTCACCTGACCGTGATAGGAAGTTATGAGGTATTATCGTCCAATCTTTCAATTCGAGATTAATCCCCAACCTTCGCCAATAGCCCATTGAGTGCTCTAATGCGACGTTAATGCAACTACCTACTTACCTACCTTAAGGTTAGAACATAAATAAGATGTAACTCAAATATTCATACGAGTTGTGAATACGAATAATGGATTAATTCTGAATAATGAAATTGAAATCGGCATTTAACCCTATTTCTTTTATCTGGAAAGGCTAGATGAACACTCCGTAGGATTCTTCATCTAGTGGGCACATAAAATGAACGCTGGAGAACTCTGAACGGTTTTAATAACAACAATTATTGAAATACATTGAAGTAGCATAATACACAAAGATACCGATTAAACCTCCATAAGGTTAAGATTACTTGATATTGTGTATGCCTTGTGTCTAGCGCAGCATAGCCAAATATGGCCCTTGCGCCATAAAACCCCAAAGTAATTAACCATAAGGTTAAGAATTTTGGCGGAGTGTTGAAAAACCAATATGCCTCTTACGAATTGAAATGCGACTCCTTTTTGAGAGTTCTAAAAAGGGTTTGGGTATCATAGAAGTTAACATACAAATAATAAAATTCGATAAAAAATGTATATAGAATTTTTTTCATCCTTGTGAAACAAATATAACCACACAGGATAATGAAAACCAGAGAAAACAGAACCACATTCCAAACCCACAACCCGCATTTCAAAACTCTTGAAATTCCCATACAAGTACATAACGAATTTCTCCTAGAGTTCGGGCATCTGAATTTCTACGAAGCTCACGACAAAACTCAACGGCTTGCGACCAATGCTATCAAGGACAGCACTTTCCCCACTAGCCAACACTCAGTAATCTTCCAAAAGAGATTAAATCCTTTCGAGAACTAGATAGGAGCACAGTGATGCTATAACACTTCATAGAAATCTCTGCGGAAAATTTCCGCTCCGCTGATTTTGCGAGCAGTTAAAAGTTGCGTTGGCCCTTAGCCGAAGGATTCGAGTTTAGGGCGAAATATCGTAAGGAATGTGAGTTAGTTATTCAAATAGCTTGGGAAGTCTTCTGTGTTGGGGTTTGGTGACGTTGGTGTGGGGAGTTGGTTTAGAGTTGGGGAGTTTGTGGTCTCGTGTTGGTTATGGGAAAAAGTTAATTTAGTAAATACAAGCCAGGATTCAAGGTAGAATTCTTGTAACTTAAGGTCGTCGAGGAGAAATTTGGAATTTTTGTTTTGCGTGGAAATTGCAGTACCGAATTGCAAAATTACGCTTCCATAATCAGTGAGTTTTTCGTTTGGGCTTTTCGTGTTCCATTACAAAATGTAAGTTGTGCAAAACTATGTATTTTTAATATCCATTTTTCATTAATCAAATATTCATAAATTATTTAGTATATTATGGAAATAAATAAAATATCAGTTCAAACATAGTTAGAATTTTAAATTGTTTCATTATAATGTTTTGGAAAAATGCTTTTCGAGCAATACTCGTAAAACAATTTTATTGGAAAATTTGGTTTTCGATCAATATTAGTAAAACAAGCTGAACTGCGTACCGCAATAGTTTTATGCTCAATGTTATTCCTATGGTAATTTCGAATTGTTTTAACCCACATTGTCTGCAAACCTAGGTTATACACAATGTGAGTTAATTGTAGCCTACGTTACCTGCAAGATTCCAAAGTATATATGTACCAAATTTGGTATGGATAGGTCAAAGGATGTAGATTTGTATAAAGAACAGACGCCAATTCTGCTTTATATAGAAGTGAACATTTGCTGTATGGGATGCATTAGTCTAGTCATATTTATTCTAAAATAATACCGTTAGCAAGAGTTTAGCATATAATGTCAGATTGAATTAAATATTGTGTTGTATCAGAACACCAGGTGTTTTTTTTTCATTCCTCCCCAATCGGAACGAGGAACTGTTTATCAGCTGTTTCCAAGGACGCATGTCCGTGCTCTCTTCTGCGCATTTGCCCCATTTGAAAATGCTAGCGTCTATTTTCTTTTCCATTTAAAAGCAAGTGCGTCGTTAATGTTGAGAAGCGAGAGTGCAATCGTTATGTTGTCCGTTTGGAGATGTGTACCGTTTTCGTTTCTTGCCTATAAATAAATGTTGTGTCTCGTCCTGAGATTTGATTTATATAGCTACCCTGATGAGTTGCCATAGTGTATTCTTATGTTGGAGTAAATATATTATTGTTTAACCCTCCTGGTGGTTATGTCTACGAGGTATCACGTCATAAACAGAACTGATCAGATCTTGATGGACGAGATAATTCGTTAGAAGAAAACTGACGAGATCAAGATCTCGTCATCATCAAAAAATTGGCTATGTTCTGATGACGAGATATCTCGTCCTTAGCAAAATTTTTCCGATCTTTATGGACGAGATATCTCGTCGAAACCACTTGGAGGGTTAAGCAGTATTGCTAAATTTACTTTACGAGTCAAGGAAGTTTGATACACATTATGAATAACTGCGGTAATATTTCATCTTTACGGATACAACTCACAGGCTGTTAGCATAATGGGTGAACCTATTAAGCCATGGTGGAACTTCAAAAGGACTTGAAACAATTACATTTCGTTTATAGGAAGTGAAATTTTTTTAATGGGACCATAGACTTTCAAAATTTCAAAAAGATCGAAAAATTGATTTATTAATTTTAAAGTACGATTTTTCAATTACGATCATTTCTGACATATTTACATACACAACAACATAAACAAAGATAAGTATACAAAATTCCACTCTCACGGAGGCCGATCATGCGGCCCCGTTCAAACTCCGTTAGTTGCTCGTATGGCACTGCGTTTTTGGCGAGGCATATTGACTTCTAACCAATCATTTACAGCAGTCAAACGACGATATACATATTTAACGCACCTACCTTTACAGTGCTTTATATACACGGCTCATTTGGACGTTTAGAGGGTGTTTCTCGGCCCACACATGCGTGATCGCTTTGTAATTCTAATCATTTGCATATCCTAACATGTCTTGCATTTCCTGCAAGTTTCGTTTAATTTGCATGATTCCTTCATGGTGTTCCAATTTTCACAAACAGTAGTGTAGAAATCTGTTGTATACTTCTAAGTGCATCTAAGTGTAAATGCAAAATTCATCATTCTTCCAAATTTTGAGAATTTGGCTTAAAATTTTACATAAATATTTCAATCCTTTTCGGCAATATTTTAGATATGTTAATACAATTTGTTTACTTTAAAACTGAGCAACGCACTTAACAAATGGAGTTAATTTAATTTATATGTAGACAACTACTATGTAAACTAAAATTTTGCAATACATAGAAAATTAATGTAAACGAGACCTATCAGGTTTTGCTAAGTAATTAAAATTTGTTACCACGTTTCATGTAATAACTTCCAAATGACCAAATATTTTTGAATTAAACTAAATGTAGCTCTTTTGTAAAAAAAAATAGTTTGAAAGTTTCATAACAATCCGATAACTACAAAAGATTGTTTTGAAAGTCCGCAGTCACCTTAGGAACTGCATAAATATAGTTGAGGAATGATAGAGCCATGTAGGAAAAATAATTAATGAAGTACTATTAAATTAATCGTAAACGTCAATTTTTAGCAGTTAAAATAACTGCTACATTTATGCTCTGATAGTGCTAGGTATGAATTGCAAATAAACTTTTAATGTTTGCAATTCTGTAAATTATCGGAAATTGTTAATAACTCAAGCAATTAATATTTAAATTAACTGTTCATGTCAATTTCTGGCAGTTTGTAATAATTATTTAATTTATGCACTGGGAGTGTTAGTTTCTTGTCAGTAAATTTTTAACACTTGCAATTAGTAAGTTATCGCTAATTAACAATACTGTTAAGACTTGTCGTAAAATAAATTATTTTCACATACCTATTGTTTGCGTTTTTTAAGTAGAGTTGTTTTTTAAGACATGTATTGCGTTGATGCATTGTTAAATGAGTCCACAAATTACAGAAATGTAACATCTTTTTCAACTAAAAAAATGCGATGCTAAGTACAAATTTTTCTTCTTTTGGTTCAATGATTTTTACACAGTTCCAAAACATCTTTTGTTTAATTGCAACCGTTATATATAAAGTAACTCAGAAGTTGTATTAAAAAACAAGCCAGGTGATGTCACGTCCGGTAATGGTAATGGTAATTAACGTCGTACTTGAAGCAACACAACGGGCTATTGGCGACGATCCGGGATCAATCCCAAAGCGAAAGATTCTCGTACAACACCACGTAATTTTGAACCACAATCAGATGACAAGTTCACACGTGAGCTAGCACACCATTTTCCAAACTTTCATACCAAGCCAACGTGAGGACATTTGAGGCCACGACATATTTCATGTGCATCAGCACCCGTGTACACGATGGTATTTGGCTGCACCGAGTTTCGAACTCGCACTACCTTCTGATTGCTAATCCGTTACTCTTCCAACCAAGCTACATACCTAGCTGATATCACTTCCAGAATTCGTACAGGAAGACCATTCCTCTGCAAAAACACTACCACCACTATCATTTAGGTTGATAAAAAGAAAAGCCTCTCATACATAAACATTACAAACGAGAAATCAAATAACATTCGCTTCGGCTATAAATTATTTGAAGGATTTTCAATATAAACTATAAAATTACGTATCAAACGGGCTGCGAATATTTTACTTCTGCTGTCCAAATAATGCGCTCGTGTGATATATATCGGGGGTACGTTAAAATGTAGTTTATCGCTCTTTTGGCAACGTTTGAAATTAAATCTAATTGGTGTTGATCGATCAATTATCATACATCAATTCGGAATTTATTCTATGGAATTTTTATTGGCGAAGTGCTAAAATTGAATTCGAAAAACAAGTCAATGACATCGCGTTCAGAATAAGTACAGGAAACACGTATCGCCGCAAAAAAACTAACGCCACCTACATTTCGATGTTTGATACCACTGAAATTCAATACCACTTTTTATGTTCAGAATTTACCATGAATTCTTTAGAGCTTTGTTACAGTTTTTTCACTTTTATAATCATACCTTATTGATGTAGGTATTTAATTAGCGTCGCACTGTAGCAACACAGCGGGCTATTGGAGATGATCCAGGATCAAACCCGAAGCGAAATATCCGAAGACAACACCTCGTAATTTTTAACCACACTCAGATAACCAGGTCGCACCTCACTCTCCAAACTTCCACACAGCGCCAATGTACCTTATTGAATCCCAGTATATTAACCTCCGAATAACATAGTAGGTAGGTAGTTGTATTAACTTCGCAGTAGAGCAACACAACGGGCTATTGTTGACTGTCCGGGATCAATCCCGAATGGAAAGATTCGAAGACAACACCTCGTAATTTTGAACCACAGTCAGATAACGAGGTCGCACCTCACTCTCCAAATTCCACACAGCGCCAATGTACCTTATTGAATCCCAGTACATTTACCACCGAATAACATAGTAGGTAGGTAGTTGTATTAACTTCGCAGTAGAACAACACAACGGGCTATTGTTGACTGTCCGGGATCAATTCCGAATGGAAAGATTCGAAGACAACACCTCGTAATTTTGAACCACAGTCAGATAACGAGGTCGCACCTCACTCTCCAAACTTCCACACAACGCCAATGTACCTTATTGAATCCCAGTACATTTACCTCCCAATAACATAGTAGGTAAGTAGTTGTATTAACTTCGCAGTAGAGCAACACAACGGGCTATTGGTTGTGTTGCTCTACTGTCCGGTATCAATCCCGAATGGAAAATTCGAGGACAACACCTCGTAATTTTGAACCACGGTCAGATGACGAAGTCAACATCGAACTTGCCCCCTCCACTCTCCAGAATTCCACACCCCGCCATTTGAGTCCACGAGAGATTTAATGTGCACCATCCCCCACGTTCACGACTTGGATCGAGTTTTGAACTCGCAGCTCTCGGATTGTGAATCCGCTACGCATCCAACCAGGCTACAGCAGCTCCTCACAGAAGGAAAAATAACATTATCAGACATACCAGGTACTGTAAATGTAAATGCATTAAACGAAACCTCCTAAGTGTAGCTACAAATACATCTGAATCCCGGCCTCATTTAGGGCCGCGGTAGCCTGGTTGGGAGAGTAACGAATTAGCAACCGGTGTGTTGCGAGTTCGAATCCAAGCAAAGACCGTCGTGTACGAGGGAGGCTGGTGCATGTTAAATCTGTCCTGGCTTCAAATGTCTTTACGTTGGCGTAGTGTGTAAGTTTGGAGAATGGGGTGCCAGCTGAGGTGTGACCTCGTCATCTATCCGAGTTTGAAAATTAAGTGATATTGTCCTCGACCTTTCCCTTCGTGTCTGATCCCCGACGTTCGCCAATAGCCCGTTGTGTCATTCCAATGCGACGCTGATTAAAATACCTACCTCAACCAGGCTACCACGACCTCTAACGGAAGGGAAACAACTTAATCAGACACACCAGGTTCTTTAAATGTAAGTGCATTAAACGAAGCCTTCCCTAATTGCAGATATAGATGCATCTGAATTATGCGCTTATTACCGAAACATCGTTAGGACTTGCGAATCTTTCATTCGATGGAGAATAATTTGCAAGTATCGTTAGTTGCGTATGAGACAGTGGCAACAGCTGCTAGGGGTAGTTACGCTCTATTAGACACCGGGGTGGAAGAAACGCTCTGAGCGAAAACTTTGCCGAAAACTTCCGGTTAATAGTCACGCGTATCTCTATACGGCGTTAAGAGCTGTGCTAACATGTTCAGGCAAGTATGCTGGAGATTTCCTCATTTCTCCGTTACTTGTAAGCATTAAACGAGCTCTGAAGCAGAATCGGATCAAGTGGTTTAGTGATGTCGCTTAGCTTTGTAGAGGGAAGGTGACTTTATTTGTTTTCTGTTGATGGTATTTTTAACCCTCTAAGCGTCTAGAGATTTCCTAATTGTTTTCCCCGTAACACACGTAATGACTAAACAATCGCATTGGTTGAAAGAATCCTAGGATTCTATTGGTCAAGAAGGTATGGAGGCGTTTTAATTAACATCACGTTGGAGGAACCCAACGGACTATTGATGACGGTCAATCCCAAGGGGAAGATCCAACGATAACACCACGTAATTTCGAACTACGATCAGATGACGAGGTCACACCTGAAAATAATGAAAAATATAAAATCAGGATGCGTGTGCTGGCGGCCGGAGGGGTGGCCGTGGACGCCCTCCCCTAAGTTTAAAAATCTCAAAAATCTTGAATTGTATATGGTTCTTCCCCTGACACTCTACCCTGTTTCCCTTGGTAATTAGTGAGTCAAGGACTAGGTCCGGCTCAATTTTAAACTTCAATATTTTAGATCCTATGATTTTACTTTTCTTAAAAATTTTAGAAATTTGGGGTTTTGAGTCTTTTGGTGTTTTTTGGTTCTCTGGATTAACAGGTCTTGGACTAACAACTATTTTTGAATATAGTCCAGTTTTATAATTGTAATTTATATTAGTTTGTCTTAAAATATAGTAATTATTAAATATCATAATTGTAAATCTCATTGTAAAATATATCATAAATAATCTCTTTGTTCTTATATTGTCGCCTCATATGAGCCATCCTCTTATATACTACTATTGTACCACCTATTTGTAGCGCCTACTATAAACTGCTCACTGGCAGTAATATAAGCTGCAGGTAATGAATTAAAAATTTTCTTTAAATGTTATAAATCTGTGGGTAAGTTTCAGGTGCTCCAGGATGGCCTATGTGCCGCCGATATCGTCCTTGTAAACCGGCAGTGTGCCGGTCGTCGATTCTTAGTTAATGTTTTTGGACCCTGTTGGTCCTTTTTCTATGTATATTTTTAAAGAAAAGAATAATAAATGGTGGTGCCCTGGACTTTGGTGCGGACGCGCCGGAGTCTGGGTGTATCCTCTCTGTGTGTGGGGGGGGGCTGATTTTCACGGCGTGCCCCTTTTGTGCCCATGGTTAAAGTCCTCCCCTCCTCCCATATAAAAACTCAACTTATCGGTGAGTTGGGAGGAGGGTCTGGAAGAAGAAGAGGAGGAGGTCACACTTGAGCTGTCACCCCACTCTCCAAACTTCCACACCACGCCAACTTATGGAGATTTGGGGCCGCGATAGATTTAACGTACACCCTTTGTACACGACTGTCTTTGGTTGGATTGGAACTCGCAACCCTCCGGTTGCTAATCTGTTACTTTTCCAACCGGGCAACCGCGGCCAAGAAAATATACCGGAACATGGAATGAAAACTGCAGTTGGTCGGACGTACGAAAACGTGTACTCCACTCAGGATTAAACTAATCTAACTCTCAACACACTTTAGATGTTAATACGTCTTCAAAAGTGGAACAGTACTGGGGGCATGCATTGGAAAGTCGAGCGCTACCAAAAAGCGTTAGAACTGTCTAGGCGTATGATTTCAGAAGGTGCTGGTCAAGCTTTGAGTCAGTAATTCTGGGTTGCGTGGAGTTAGAACTACGTAAGTGGTGCCATTCAGAAGCTACCAAACTATGCTACAATTAATCTTCGATAACAATCGTGCACGAGAACTTCGTGATAATTGAGTAGAATTTAAATAAATACAAATAAATAATAATTTCGTATTATTTTCAGGACTTGAAGAAACATTCAGAAGATAAATAACGTCGTGTAAACAAAGGATGTCCGTACTTGACATGACCTTCGGAGCGAGTTCGATGGTACACTGAGCGCTGGGAGGGGTTTCGCAATACGTCGAAATTCTACGATGCTGGGCTAGCTTTGGGCCAATGTGATTTCGTATTGCTTGGAGTGAGTACTGCGTAAGTTGTGGCTCTCGAAAGCTACCAAACTACGCTACAATCACAAGCTTTAATCGATACAATTATCATTCAATATTAATATCCAACTGCCCTTTAATCGTTGAAACTAAATCGATTGTTTAATGTTGACAATAAGCAATCGTTCAGACCTCCTGCCTGCTTCGGCCATTACACAATCCCACATCAGGCCCGGATATTCGCGTCAAAACTACGGATTTTGTCGTCCACACAACCTGCCCATTATTTTACCTCAATAATGATTTTGGGAATCTGGAGAGTGGGGTGCCAGCTCAAACTCAGACGTGACCTAGTCATCTGACCGTGGTTCAAAATTACGTTGTGTTATCCTCGGGTTTGATCCCGGACTATCGCCCCGTTGTGTTGCTCCAGTGCGACGTTAATTAAATTACCTACCTCACTAATGATTTGAAATAATAAATGCATTAATGGGACATCTCCAGTCGGTTTTTTAGTGATACTACAATTTCGTAGTACAGGGTAGCCACGATAAAGCAGACCTCGGTCTACTTACTATATGTGGAATACCATACGAAATATGGTCTAAAAACGTGACTGGGAAAATTTAAAAGGGAAAGTATATACTAACATTCCCAAGACAATAACATACGCTTTCCCTTTTAAATTTCCCAATAGGCACGTCTTCAGAACTTACTTGGCGTGATATTCCACATACAGTAAAAAATACCCAGACGGGCTGCTTTTTCGAGGCCCACCCTATATTTATTATTTAAAATTATTTTAATTTATCAGCTTTAAATTATCACCAATTTATGGTTTTATTTTAAATAAATGTTGAACAAGCCCACAAATTTTAGAAATATCACGTCATGATGCACCGACGTGTTTTTACAAATAATGGCAGTAATGGAAAAATTTAGCACGAAGCTTTTGCTTCATAGAAGTATATAAAAACAAGGCTTATAACACTTTGTAATGAATAGCTGATTGAGTAATCATATTTTTATCCATTATTATTTATTAGGTGGATTTAAGGTGTACACAAGAACATTTTTTTATTTTGATTTTAAAAATTCAGTTTTTCTCAATAGGTCATTGGTTTTAGCTTAAACTCCTTTTAGTGTGAAAAATTCAGATTAAACTAATCTTTAATTATGTAATTTAGATATAATATTAGATAATTAGCATGTTTTTCAACAGTGATATCTCAAATTCTAATTTGTTCAGAAAGACAATTCCTGTTGGAAATTATTCCTAATATTCTTCATGTTTTGCCCTCAATCAAGTTGCTAGATAGAATAGATTTTTTATACAATTTTTTCCTTCAAGTAAGTCTAAAAAATCAAGATTTTTTTCAAGATTTAAAATTTTAACTAAATTAAACATTTTGATATTTATAAAACAATTAGAAATTCATTCATTAACCTTATAACGTTGATTGAGGGTCCAAACATCCAATGTATTATATAGATTATAATGTTGCAAAAGTAATTATAATAGATCAATTCATTTTTGAGTTATTACTGTTTGAACGAAGCATCCTATTGCAAATACAGTTCTTCGTAAATTGTTTAAAGTTTTGGAAACATGTTTGTGAATAGTAACAGTACCTAACGAAAACACTTGTAACTTGAAAACGATTCCGAATATTTACAAGATCTTGGTATTGTTTGAACGCTAAGGAGTTGGAAAATATTTTGAATTAATAAAAAATATCGATATTCTGATCAATTTTTCGTGATTTAACCCTTAGAAAAAATTGACTATAGAGGAACAAATCAAAACCAAACTATTAGATACTTACATAACGTAGCATTTTAACAACACCAATTCGTAATAACCAACCTTCAATATGTCCCACCAGTTGTCGAAAGGCTTAAAGGGTCTCTCTTGATGGAAATGGTATACTGAATCGCTTCGTTACCAGTTTGAATCTCGAATGCGCCGCAGCTTTAAGTTTCCTGGTGTCTTCAAGAGCACACGCGAATGCGAGTCAGCTTCCCTAAAATCCTACAGGTAGGCATGAGTAGCCCGGTTGGAAGAGTAACGGATTAGCAACCGGAGGATTGCGAGTTCTAATCTACTCAAAGACCGTCGTGTACAAAGGGCGCTGCTGCACGTTAAATCTGTCGTGGCTTCAAATGTCCTCACGTTGGAGTGGTGTGGAAGTTTGGAGAGTGGTGCCAGCTCAAGTGGGACCTCGTCACCTGACCATGGTTCAAAATTAAGTGGTGCTATCTTCGGATCTCTCCCTTCGGGTTTGATCCCGGACCTTCGCCAGTAGTCCATTGTGTCGTTCCAGTACGACGTTAATTAAAATACCTACCTACTCCCCTTAACGGTGGTTGTAATTTGGCAAAACCCTCCTTGGTACGACGCGTTAACGGAAGAAGTATATGGCGCAGTAAACCTCCAGTAGTGACGTCATACTACGGAACCGGAAGTTGAACATGTCCTTTATATATCTCGTTGAAACCATTTCGAGGGTTAAAGCATATTTATAGTTTTATCATCGGGGCAAAATTGTCATTTTTTATTTAAACGACGGGATGACCGTAAAGTATGATAAAAACGGTACTGCACCTTTCATATTGTCTGTCTATTGAAGGATCATACGATCCATAAATTGGCATTGATAAAGCTTACATAAAGGTGAGTGCAAATATCTTAATTTTTATAAAACAAACCCAAAGAGGTTTTTACTTCGCATTTACAAAATATATGCTAGACGAACGCAAATTTATCTTTCTTGTGAACGTGCCATCAAACATCCAGGAACGGCAGAAACTCCTCGGCATTGTGCGGAAACTTTCCTACAGCACCCCTTTCACGAATTGCACCAGAGCTGTCATTCGTCCCATGATGGAACGGTCTCAGGAATGATTCCTCTGCGATTGAAGCGTTAAACTCTGCGCCTCCCCTTTTGCATGGGAAACGCTCGTCTTTTCGTTTTTTGCACAGAAGGGAATTGTTCGCGTGAACCAGCGATCAACACGGGATGACAAATGGGTCTGGGGGCCTGTTTGTGACATAATTTGTCTCGGACCAGGGAAGACTGGACTCTAGTTTGGAGGGAAAAGTTGTCTGCCATAACCACCCGGGGAAGGATCTGGAATAATTTTACAAGAGGTAAAGAAGATGGAAATGGAAAGATCTACAATTTTTAAATGCAACTTTTATTTTAACCCTTCTGTGGTTGTTTCGATGAAGTATCTCGTCATTTGCAAAACTGGTGGGATCTGGATGGACGGCATTTCTCGTCTTTAGAAAAAAACGGACCAGATCTTGTCCTTTAATCAAAAAAATTGTCTTTATCTTGATGACGAGATATCTCGTCGTAAGCAAAATAGGTCAAATCTTGATAGACCTTATGTATCGTCTTTAGAAAAAAACGAACCAGATCTTGACCTTTAATCAACAAAATTGTCATTATCTTGATGACGAGATATCTCGTCGCAAGCAAAATGAGTCAGATCTTGATGAACGAGATATCTCGTCGAAACCACTTAGAAAGTTAAGAAGTATATTGATACTAGAAAAATTTCTGTTAAATATAGTTTTAAAAGGATCACAATTGCATGTTTCTAAGAGCACAATATGGTCAGTTCTCTTGAATCGTTTAACCACTTAACGCATTTACCCTTGTTTGACACGGGCGAAAGTTACCGGCAAATTTGCACATGCCCGTGTCTCACACGGGCGCTCTTGTATCTCGCATTATTTTATTTCTAGTGCCCGTCTGAGATCCGTTCTAGTAAAAATAGATAGACTAGATTAAACTTATACCATAGATGGTATAAACTTATTTATCATAGATGATTTACCACTTATTTATAGATGGATATTAAACTTATTTACCGCAGATGGCACCACTATGCACCATTTTTCTTGTGTAAACCAAGTGGTGCATTTTGATGATTAGCTATAAGTTTGTTAGGAATTCTTTGTTATAAAGCAGTTATTTGGTGTGGAAAAGGTAATATATCCATTTTTATTACGTTAAATATCATAAAAGTAAACAGTTAACCATAAATTAATTTTTACTAAGTGTTTTTATAACTTTTTTTAGAAAAAGTTATCTGATAATGAGCGACTCTGACGATTTTGAATATGCCAATTTATCAGAAAGTTTCAGCGATGAAAGTGATCTCTTGAGTGATGGAAGTGAAACTGAAGTTAATATTTTATTATTAATAATATTTTGAAATTCAAAATAAACATGTAATCAAATCGTTTACATTTTGTTTGTATAATAATTTTTTTATAACTTTTACCCCACCCCCCGCAACTGAAATTGCAAAAAATAACTTACACTATACCTATATATATATATATATATACATTTTCTGTCAAAAAAAAACTCGATCATATTTTACCAGTTTTTCCAAAAAACACTCGTGCTTTAAGTGGTTAAATACATCATCAACCCTAACGAACATCTTTCTAGAAGCGTCTGGCTTATCCTTAAGGATTTCTCCATGATTTTGTATGATATTACTATGTATGATATTACTATGTATGGTAGGTTATGGTATTGTTTGGTTAACATCTGTATGCCATGTTAAGTATGGTATTAATAGATATGGTAGCAACATTTTATTGTATTATTGGGTAATCACAGTAGTTTATTAAGAAGTAAGATGATACTAGAAAAATTTCTGATAAACTTAGTTTTAAAAGGATCGCCAAAAATTTACCATCTAAAAGAATACTAAATTTAAAATTGCGTGTTTCTAAGAATATAATATGGCAAATTAACTCCTAAATCTTTTAAAATACATCACCCCGAACACATTTCTAGGCAAAACTTGCCACTTTCTAGACGTCTGGCTTACCCTTAAGGAATTCTCGGCGTTTTTGTATAGTATTAATATGTATGATATACAAGTAGTATAATATAGTATATAGTCACGGTTTTGTATATTGAAAAGCCATGTCATATGGAGTATGGTATTAATAGTCATGTAGGCATGGTTTATTGTATTATATTAGGTATGTGGTAGTCACGGTATTGTATTAACCCTCCTGGTGGTTGTCTCGATAATGTATCTCATCATTAGCAAAACTGACCAGATCTTAATGGACGAGAAATCATCTCGTGATTAGAAGAAAACTGACCAGATCTCGTCATCATAAAAAATCGGCAATATCTTGATGACGATATATCTCGTCATACGCAAGAAATCAGATGAAGAGGTCAACACCTTCGCTGGCACCCCACCACTCCAAGTGGAAAAGGAATGAAATGCTTTGGTTTTTCATAAGATTTTTGATGCACCCACTAAGGTTGGTTGATTGGGACTTTTGGCATAAGTGCCATACTCGGCCAATTTGCGCAAAATATAGGACAGCGTCGAATCTACATCATGCACAAGGAAGGTTACAGAAAAGAGAAATACAGCCAAGGTAAGTTACAGGAATGGGACCTACACTGCCTAAGTTGCTAGCGCAGTGGACCTACCCACTGAGCCATCACTCACTAAGTTTGGTTTGGTTAGGTTTCATGGCGCAAGGGCAATATTTGACCACGACTGACAGCGACAGGTAATAGGCACGCATACAAAACCACTCACTAAGGTTAGATGTATTTTGTATACTGCCTGATACGCCTTTATTTTTCATTCATTATTTTATTTAAAATGTGCTTTTTCTTTCATTTGAATAATTAAATTTCTTTCTAAATATTTTTTACATTTTAAGAAAACAGGTAGGTAGATATTTAATTAAAGCCCCACTGGAGCAACACAACGGGCTATTGGCTACGGTCCGGGATTAAACTCGAAGGCAAATATCCGAGGACAACACCACTTAATTTTGAACCACGGTCAGATGACTTGGTCATACCTGAGCTGGTATTCCACTCTCCAAACTTCCACACCACGCTAAAGTGAGTATATTTGAGGCCACGACAGATTTAATGCGCACCAGCCCCCTCGTACACGTCGGTCTTTGGTTGGATTCGAACTAGCAACCCTCCGGTTGCTAATTCGTTGCTCCTTCAACCGGGCTACCTGAAAATATTTGATTTCAGTTCACAAATGTACAAGATTTTACAAAAAAAAGGCTTTCGTTTCTACCAGCATGTGAACAGCTTAGTAAACATATTTACTGGGTTTATTTTATAACTCCCATTTTTTCGATACGTTTATAAACATTTTCAAGAATATTGTTTTAACACACGCAATGCTCAAGCATATTTAAAAACAAAAGACCCATCTTAAATATGTTTTTAACAGAAAAAGAGCACCCAAACGTTCATCAGAACATCAAACAGACTGGGATTTAAACTCGGTACGCTTAAACTGTTCCCATCCGAAAAGCGTCTCGGGTAAATATAAAAGACTAGTTAAGCTTATAGTTAGAATGTTACATAAATATTTGCTCTCTACAAACCTTTATACAATCGCCAAACAAACACAAATCATTCCATTATTTGAACAACTGCTCGCTAGCGAACGAGCCGCCACAGTCACAGTTAAAGCCCCGTTTCACTGCGATTCGGGGGAGTTTGAAAAAAGGAATAACGATTCTCCCATGATGTATGCAAACAGAAGATTCGTCATTATTTAAAATGCTCTTTCGGTGAAAACATCCGAAATGCAACATGCAAATTCTTTTGTGCTCGAGATTTAATTTACAATTGGATTTCTGCAGCATGGTGACGATTCCGTAAAAGCATTCTTTCTCCGTAATTGTCGAGCCGAACTGGAATGAAAGTTTCCCCGGATTTTTCTTTACGGTGCTCGTAATTTGAGTACTTTATACGAGCTCCAAAGATACGGGCGTTCTCCGTATAATTAACAGGAAAGATAGCTATGCTCTTAAGTAGGAATAAACATTCTTGCATTGTTCGAATCAGAGAGGGGCTTTCGTGAATTGAAGGGCAAAAAGACGGTTCCGTGGCGATTATAACTTGACAAAAGCCAGTCGGCATGGAGTAATTATTTCATTCCTGCCATTTTACAATCACTTTAATGACATGCTTTTTCATTTGGACTAACATTTGCAATTCTATGTCACCGTTTAAATATTCAGGTGTTAATCCTTGAGCTCGAAGTTATATTTAATTGAATTGAAAGGGGATTAAACGAGTTGAAATAGAGTGTTTTTGTTGCGCTAAGTCATGTTTTGCTACATGAGGGGTAATTAGACAGGAGTTGAAATACGATCACAAAAGCATCTGTGCATACATATAAATTGCTTTTCTTGCATAGAACTTTTATCACGAAGTAAAATGTATTTGAATTAGAGCTTTTCAGTGCACTTAATTTAATCCTCTGAAGCTCGTAATATTGACGAGACGCATTAGAGTACTGTCTGCCAAACAACACACGTAATGACTAAATAGCCGTAACTATTGGTTGAAAGAAGTTAGTAGTTGAATATACATCGCACTGGAGCAACAAAACGAGCTATTGGCGACTCCCTTATCACTCTCAAAGGAAGAGGGTTGTGGTAGCCCCATAGGATTAGCAAAAGGAGGGTTGCGAGTTCGAATCCAACCAAAGACCGTCGTGTACAAAGGGGTGGGTGCACTTTAAATCGGTCGTGGCCTCAAATGTCCTCACGTTGGCGTGGTGTGGAAGTTTGAGGTGTCAGCTCAGGTTTGACCTCGTCATCCGACCATGGTTCAACATTATGTGGTGCTGTCCTCGGATCTTTTCCTTCGGGTTTGATCTCGAACCGTCGTCAATAGCCCATTGTTTTGCTCCAGTGCGACGTTAATTAAAATACCTACCTATCCAAAGGGAAAGATCCGAACACCACATCTCGTAATTTTGAACCACTGTCGGATGACGAGGTCACACCTGAGCTGGCATCCCACTCTAGAAACGTCCACACCACACCAGCGTGAGGACATTTGAGTCCACGACAGATTTAACGTGCACCCTCTTCCAAGAACTAACAAACCCTCCGGTTGATAATCTGCTTCTCTTCCAACCGACCTACCGCCATTTTTATTGGTTGAAAGAATCCTTTTAGATTCTTATATTTTTATCGCTTATATTTGTCAAGAAGGTCAAAACTGGTTAGGAGTCATGTATTGAAAATAGGAGATTGCAGAAAGGTTATACAGGGTGAGTCTAAATTGATTTTACAAAATAAGAGGGGTGATAGTACCCATCCAGACGAGCAATAATTACCACGGAACATAGGCTCTGAGAGGCAGAGAAGAGTAAAGTCGAAACGCGTCGAGTATGAACAAGTCATCGCCTCTGACGTCGTTTTGTACCTACCTACGTAGCATATCTCCTAAACCGATGGATCGAACGTGGCGGACCTGTGGCTTGACCTCCTCGCTCACCGGACCTCAACCCACTGGACTTTTTCTTCTGAGGGCACATGAAATCTTTAGTGTATAAGACGCTTGTGGACTCGGTTGAAGATCTCGTAGCGAGAATCGGTGTTGCCGCAGACAAAATTAACACAACACCAGGAATCTTCGAGAGGGTGCGCCAGTCATTCCTTCGCCGGTGTGAACTGTGAACACGCGTGGCCGCCACTTTGAGCACTTGCTGTGAGTTTTTCTCTGATCAATCAATCAGATTGTGCAACTTTTGGTATCGTTCATTCGCTTTCCCATCACTGTTGTAAGTTCATGTTGAAATTCTAATTTGACTCTTTTCTGCCTCTCAGAGTGGAATGCGACCCTGTGTTCCATGATAATTATTGCTCGTCTGGATGGGTACAATGACCCCTCTTATTTTGTAAAAACAATTTAGACTCACCCTGTATACATGTGAACCTCCCATAGGGTTAAATGTAAATAGTCAACATCAGACAAAAATTTTGGAAATTTTTGAGAGCAATTGCTAATGAGACAAATTCCAACCGAGATCCCAAGAGACTTACTAGCAAATTTTTGGTTGGTGACTGGTTTCGACTATTTGAAGGCACAACTATATAAAATTGGTTGGTTTGGGGGTTTTATGACGCTAGGGTCATATTTTGCCAAACATCAAGTAATGGACATCCACACGATAAGAAAAGTTTTTACTGACACAGGTAGAGAAAAATACACGCAGGGAGAAATAAAACCTACGCTACCTAAAAATCGCAGGTTTCTAACGCATTAGGGATCCCCGATGGAGGTAAGAACTTCCATGAAATACTGAACCGAAATTCACAAACATGCAATACAGAACGATAAGTGTGAATACTAATGCGTTGTATAAAATAATTATCTAAAGAGCGTATAAATAAAATTATTGCAATAAAATCTGGTGAAATAAATGAATATCCTTGGATTAGAGCACTTCAGATTGCTAAATTGATGACAGTTCCGTGCACTGCTGTTATTAGACGTTATCACAATGAACATAGTTTAGTAAAATAAAATTAATATTTAAAAATGTTTACTTGGAGCAGAAAAATCCTAAACTTCACCTCTCTAAGCATCAACCTACTGCGTCATTACCGGATAAGGTTGCCCTAAAAGCAATTGAATCCACACAATAAACACCAATAAATCACTGCATTCTCCACCCGAATCGCTACATCACAATACAATTAAATTTCACAATAAAATCGCAATAAACTTTCTCATAACCAAGCCCTTTTGTTATTCCACGAATCGATACCGGACCAGAAGAAAGCAGAATTCGCCGCCTACCCTTTCAATAGATCACAAATGATCAATTTAATAGATTAGGCACTTTATGAAATAGAAATCTTCCCTCACAATACACCCGGCCTTCTTTCGGTTGCTTGTTACATTGCGATTCTTTTTGAGCTTTTTCGGTTTCTTTTTTCGCATTTCACGATCCGTTCAGGCCGGGTGAACGGTAATGACCGTAGCTCGAGCGTGATTGTCATACTTTGGTACAAGACGGGGATTTCCCTTAGGAAAAGAAGTCGTGAAATCCTTAAGACCAGACGTCTAGAAGTTTGGCCTAGAAGTGTGTTTGGGTTGATGCATTTTAAGATTCAGGTGTTAATTTACTATATTGCGTTCTTAGAAACACGCAATTCTGAATTTAATGTTTCAGATAAATTACACAGGTCTACAAAAAATACTTTTTGAAAATTGTTTTAGTTTTGGTAACTGATTTTAATATTATTTTCAGTGCTGATTCCAAAAATGAAATCAATTTTTTTCCATCACGTAAGGTTTTCCACAAAACGATTTCATATTTGAGGGAAATAACACAAATCAAAATATTTCGACATTTTTATTTTTATTTTATTACCTCATAAATACATACTTTGCATTTATATCCTAGCTCTGGCATGATTTAAATGCTAAATGAGTTTATGAAGAAGGTTACAAATCCTTACAGTAGCGTTTTCTCTTTTTCTCAAAACTTTTTCGGCTTTTCTTGTGAACTCGCCGGGGATCGCCTCTTTTCAACATCCAGCAGTAGTCCAGTATTAGTATGAAATCGGTGAAAACTCAAGTTACCACACGATATAATAATTTCCAAATGCTTTTGATGCTTAAATTTAGAAGTGAGGAACGAAAACACGCCTCAAAAACTTTTTCGAGAAGTAATTAAAGAAACATTTAAATTTTTCATTAAATATGCAGATGAGTAAAACCTGTGTTAATGCGTACAAAATTAATTTTTAGTAGGCATGTTAAAGTATAAGGATAAGTTGCCTATTTTCCTACAAAAATCGATGCATCACAAAACAACTTAAGATTCACATATATTCTGGAGTCAATCGGAAGTAATTGCAAGTACTATTGCATAAAACGTTTTATTTCATTGATTTATTTACAAGTACTATTACCTAAAACAATGTTTATTTCATGGATTTTCTATGTAAACAGACCAGACAAAAAACAGATTCTTACTGTTTCCCAAATTCTCATGATAAATATCGGGTGAAAAGTGTTATACAGAGGGCGCTAGTGCTTTTGGTAAAACGTATTTCCTGTTTTACTCCAGAAGTTACGTAACTAGCCTTGCAACCCAATGCAATAAAGCAATCGCTTATGAAAGAGATTTTAAGTGCAAACAAACAAGACAGAAGATGGAGATGTTAAATCCTGTAACAGAAATATTCTAGTATGATACGTATCGGGCTTACTTTAAAATGCGGTTTATCGCCGTTTTGGTGACGATTGGCATTGACCAATTTACCATCATAGATCAATTCGGACGTCATTCTTTGGGATGTCTATTGGCGATCGCATTCAGAAAGCGAGCCAAATGATGTCACGTCCCGAATACTTACAGAATGCACTTTCTGAAGCAAAAACACTACCCACACCTAGATTTTGCTTGACAGGAAAAGCCTCTAACATGTTTCTTTTTTCCAGTTATAAGATAGATTGAGGCCTTACTCTACCCTTTAAATTTGTTTCTTTCCACTAGTTATCTTAAAGTTGTAAAACAACTTCTACAGTTATGTCTGATTTCACTGCCAGCTTTCAGTACAAATTTCACTAATTTATCGTAACTTCTCTTGAGTTCGTTTTTAGTTTTGATTTAACTCTCCTGGTGGTAGTATCGATCATGTATGTCGTCATTAGAAAAACTTACCAGATCTTGATGAACGAGTTACCTCGTCATTGGAAAAACTTACCAGATCTTGATGAACGAGTTACCTCGTCATTAGAAAAACTTACCAGATCTTGATGAACGAGTTACCTCGTCATTAGAAAAACTTACCAGATCTTGATGAACGAGTTACCTCGTCATTAGAAAAACTTACCAGATCTTGATGAACGAGTTACCTCGTCATTGGAAAAAACTGACCCTATCTTGATCTCGTCATCACAAGACATCGGTGACGAGATATGACGAGATCGGTGACGAGATATAATTTAGATGACGAGATACCTCGTCATTAACTAGATTGATCAGATCTTGATGACGAGATATCTCGTCATTAACTAAATTGGTCAGATCTTGATGACGAAACTTGGACGGATGACCCTCCTGGTGGTTGCCTTGGCGAGGTACCTCGTCATTAGCAGATCTTGATGGACAAAATCTCTCGTCATTAGAAGAAAACTGACCATACCTTGATCTCTTCAGAAAATAATTGAAAATATCTTTGTGAGACGATTTACGTCGTCATTAGCAAAATTGGCCAGATCTTGATGGACTAAATATCTCGTCGAAACCTCTTGGAAGGTTGTTACGATAAAACAATTTAAATTACACATTTCGAAAATATTCTGTTCTAAAATATTTCTAAATATATATTACAGTAGAGAATATTATACCATTCTCTCATTTTCAAGTAAATTCAAATAATATATCGTTTGCATGTAGGAAAAGATTAATTGACTGTCTTTGTAATTAGTTAACAATTAATACTAAATTAGAATTAACCATTTGTAACAAAATATTACTAAAGCTTGACAACCTTATAACGGATATTAAGTGCTTCAAAAAGCGGCTGAGAATTATGTAGATTAGAGTAGTTCCAAATGCGTAGAACATCTCTCTCTCTCTCTAACGATATACATTAATTAGAATTCAGTTACACAACTTTATTACAAAATTTCCTTCCACGTTTTTAGAATTCAGTCTACATGATAGTGTTTTGCAGATAAATAATCGTCTTAATATTTTAATTACAAATCTCATTTTCCATTTAAAGTTTATCCATAAAGGAAAATCCATAAATCCTCAATATGAGGTAATGAAAAGGTAGGCATTTCAACCAATATTAACATTAGTATAAATAAAATGAACAGTATCATACTAAATGAGAAGCAATTGAGATCAAATATGCATTTGGGGAGAGGAAGACGTGCTTAATAAACATTACGTAAGCAGACATAAGATGAAATTTTGCAACAAAAGACTCATCACAAAGAACAGAATCAATGGAATTCGAATGAATAAATATAGTTAACAGCAGCACTATCACTATAGACGCTGTAGTGCATGCAGCAAAATTCGCTTATTTATTACTATTCGCTTATTTATTATTTGTTTACTTATTGCTTATTAAAATTGAAAATTATCTAGTTCACAAAAGCTATAGCTCTTGACAAAAATTCAGCTATTTCATTAATATCTCCTATTCATCTTTCATTTATATAGTGTAACAAATGAAGTAAATATTTTTGCGAATAAAATATGTAACTCCAACAATATATAACATAAAATATTTATGGTGTAATTATTTAAATTCACTGAGAAAGAAGCTATTTTATTTTTTGGTCTACAATTTATTAAATGACGTCTACTAGAAAATGTTATTGTACTGGTATAATAAACTAATTTTATGTTTACACAAACTAAAATCATTTTTATTATTTCATCTGTAATATTTTTAACCCTCTGAATGTCACCAGATTTCTGAGTAGTGCACTGGTTTTTCCCTACAACGCATATGACAAAATAACCACATAGATTGGTTGACAGAATATTAGGAAAGATTCAAATGATTAACCTTTCTGGTGATTGCCTCGACGAGGTATCTCGTCATTAGCAAAACTGACTAGATTTTGATGAACGATATATCTCGTCTTTACAAATAAGCTGACCAGATCTTTATTTGATCATCAAAAAATTTCAAATTTTGATGAGATATCTCGTCATTAGCAAAACTGTTCAAATCTTGATGGACGAGATATCTCGTCGAAACCACTTGGAGGGTTAAGAATGTCAAAACTGTTTAGAAGTCACGCATGCAAGGCTGCAGGTTGAAAAACTGATACATGCGTGTTAACCACTCAGAGGGTTAAAAGAGAATCCTTAACAGAAAAACGTAATATTAGCACTCAGAGTATTAAAACTATTTTTGAGCATCACACTTTGTAACTCCTAAGTTACATTTACTAATGCATTAAAAATGTCAATTCTGTATAAATAACATGTTCTTTAACAGGTAAGATTTAACAACGAAGAGTAGCGTGTTATTTTTTAAAATATATTCAATTATGACAAAGAACTCTCATAATGACATTTCTAATAAAAGAGTTGCGATTAAAATGGTCCCAGCTGTTATTTACAGTAGGAAAATAAATATTTCAACTCACAATGCTCTTTTACATTATCAATCCTTGAAAAAAAATCAACATTCACAATTTGAGAGAAAATTGATTTTCTGGATCATCAATCACTAGCTATTTTAATTTTAAAGCGAAGCACATAGTTGATTAAAGACTGCAATTCAAATCCGCCATTTTCGTTGTAGAAAGGATTAAACGGCTTGAATGAAAATCGAAATTGAGGCATTTTCATTCAATAAATAGAAAGTAGCTTTCGAAGCTTCTTCCAACGAGATTATTGAATTTGAAATAAAGCACGCGCATATTTTTAGCCAAAGCGTACTCATAAATTTGTACCTGTAGTTTGTTAACCCTCCAAATGGTTTTGACAAGATATCTCGTCACCAAGATCTGACCAATTTTCCTAATGACGAGATATCGCGTCATCAAGATATTGCATATATTATTGACGAGATCAAGATCTGGTCAGTTTTTCTAATGACAAGATAGTTCGTCCTACAAGATCTGGTCAGTTTTTCTAATGACATTTCGTCCTACAAGATCTGGTCAGTTTTTCTAATGACATTTCGTCCTACAAGATCTGGTCAGTTTTTCTAATGACATTTCGTCCTACAAGATCTGGTCAGTTTTTCTAATGACATTTCGTCCTACAAGATCTGGTCAGTTTTTCTAATGACATTTCGTCCTACAAGATCTGGTCAGTTTTTCTAATGACAAGATATTTCGTCCTACAAGATCTGGTCAGTTTTGTTAATTATGAGATACCCCAGCGAGACAACCACCAGGAGGGTTAAAGTACCGCTTTTTTGCAATTTTTTTTATTGTCGAATGTGAAATCGAGTAATTTTAAATTTTTTATGTATTTACTTGTATCATTTCTGATATTCAAAAAACGTTTTCAAACATTTCTATGAAGAATCACGCGTATCTATTAAACCTCCTCAACTATGAAACCACGCGAAGTGCCGATGATTGTCATTTCTCATATCCAAGTTGATCTTAGACAAAAGAAGATTTACCAGTTATACTTCATACCTATCGTTTGTACCAGTAAAACTTTTAAAACTACTTGAGTAAATGGTGACGTGTCCCATCCCAAATAATCGATTTATCTCAAAAAGCTGATTTTTGTTTGCTATAAAATATAACATCGCTTTTCTGGTACATTAAACGATAAAAGAATGTTTGCTCGACATGCTGTAAACATTTTAAGTCGATCAATCCAATAGTTTTACAGTTATGATAACCACTCTCGAAAAGACTTCCGAGAATGCAGTACATTTAACGGAATCGTATTTAGAACTTGTATTTTCCTGATAATTTGCTTTACAAGCGCCATATAATGTGATCTTTAAAACATATCATTTTTGAAAACAAATCGTTGTAAAACGGCTTCATAGAATTTGCTTCTTTATGAAATGGCGTTCGCTCAAATTTCTACATCGACGCTCGCTCCTTTCCCTCCACCGGGTCTATTGATGGCTTATTAACTGGATCAATTTTGCTTATTTCGACTTAACAAAACTTTTTAAGATCCAAAAGAATAATGTTACGTAAAATAAATACAAAATCAATTTTTGCCGAAAAAGAAAATTCCTTCAAGCGAACATTTACTCTCTATTGGATTCCATGTTAAAATAAGCCCTTTTAGGTCCTTTTTCTCAAAAGTTATCGGGAATTTCTATATTTTATGCGTTTTGTAATTTTACTGGGGCAACCATGGCTTAGTGGGTTTGCCCACTGCGCTAGTAACCTGAGAGTTCTACGCGATGCAGGTTTAATTCCTGTAATTTATCCTGGTTGTATATCTCTTCTATGTCAGTAAAACTTTGTTTTTTGCATGAACATTACCTGTCTGTCTTGTGTTTGCTTGGACAAATGTGGCCCTTGCGCTATAAAACCCAAAATTCAACCAATCAGCCGTCATCAGAGGCACACCTTTTGTAAGTGTGCTCGAGCATCACAGCCCCGAGGTACCCGAGCGATCCTTTTCTACTTTCATCCCCTACTCTGTTCCCAATCCCTCTTTTTCCATTCACGATATTTTTTACCTGACGCTGTCTTGTGTATCGCGCATCTTGGCCAAATATGGCCCATACGCCATAAAACCCAACCAACCTCAGACTTACTACGGAATATTTTACGAACAGCCAAAAACTCAAAACGCTACAAAAACCCACCTCCGCATAATCGCGTTGTATTTATTTAACTTCCCACACCCTTACAAGTATAGAAAAGACTTATCCCAAACTCAGTTATTCCCTCCATAAAACACTACCCGAAATGTTTCTTCGGTGTATATCAATACACCCCAAATCCATACTTTTGAATCACAATGGACACGAAGAAAACACCCCAGAGCTTATTGTGTCACACCGACATATCTTCTCCTGCGGTACACACGGATTTGTGCACAGCGACGGACTCACCAATTCGGCTGGGAAGTCACTAATACAGGCCAAGGCTCGTTGGAAAAGCGGGCTGTGATCCGGCTGGTGAAGATGCGGAAATGACATGATCCTTCTGCGTCCGAAAGCAGGATTTGGGCCCAAAACCCCGGGAAAGCAATCTCTTTCCATCCTGCTCCCAGGTCACGTGACTGTTAGTCGGTGGGTCACGCACGGGATGAGGACACGTGACTGTTATTGTTGTTATTATTTTTTTGTGCTCTGGGGTGGAGGTGGCAACACGGTGGTGTTTGATGAGTTGGAGAGAGATTGCGTTTGCAGTTGACGGCTGGGTGAGGATTATTTTTTTCCTCTTTGGGGGGCAATGTAGCTTCTTGACTCGCTCGACGAGAAGTTAAGGAGTTGGGGAAGTCTGATACTCGATGATAATTTTCGTTTGATAGTGTTGGTTTGTAAATTTTGTGGTAAATAAAAAATACATAAAGAAAGAATAGTTGCATTAATTGATTCAAATCGGCCATAATTGAAACATTCCGAGCATTTAAATTCTACTTTTTGCTTTTTTCCCACCTCGCTGTCTTGTGTTTTCAAATATGACGACGATATTAGGCCATAAATGCCAATGAACCGAGCATTTAAAAGTGCTCGGTTCATTGGCATTTATGGTCCGAGCATTAAAGTTCGGACTGAGCATTAAAGTTATGACTCTGAGTTTGTCCACATTGCGCTCCACCTGTGAGTTGTAGGCGATACCGGTTCGATTCCACCCTGGATGTATTACTCTATTCTGTGTCAGTAAAACTTTCGTTAGTGTGTTTGTCCATTACTTAACGTTGTCTGTCTTGTGTTTGCCTCAGCTTGGCCAAATACGGCCCTTGCACCATGAAACTCCATGCAACCAAGCATTTAAACCAACCATACATGTCTGCTGATCTTTATTGCATCGAGTTTTGCGGCGCAAGAGTCATATTTGGACAAGCTGAGCCAAACACAAGTCACACAACAGTCAAAAAATAGACAAACACACACAATGAGAGGTGTAATGATGTAGAAAAGATAAATATACACAGGAGGAATAGACAGGTTGCTAATTAGTGGAGAAACCCAATGATCCACTGTGGACCCCCAACATACATGGAAAATATAAGATTCAGAAAAGAGTCTGAATATGACTTTCTCCGGATGTCGATTACATCAAAACGTGAAGAGTGAATACTGGAAATTGAAATCTTTTATTTACCGTCTAATGATAGTTATGAGATTTCCTAGTGCTGCTTTTACCCATCACAGAATGATTAAATAACCACATCTATTGATTGAAAGAAGAATACGAAAGATTTTATCGGTCAAAAAGTACATAATTGGTTAGCAGGTAAGGCTTCAGGTTGCAGAACGGATATATGTTATAAAAATGTTTCTGAAAATAAATCCAAATTTATATATCATTGTTCGAACACTATTATTTATTAACTGAATTATTATTTTATTAACGAAACTAGAATCACCAAAATAGCAACAAAAACATTTATCTACATCAAAAATATTATTTTATATATTTGATAGAACTGTAGTCCATGATAAATTGTACACAACAAAACACTTAAAGTGTATTTATTATTTTAAATTCAAACTTGTGCATTAGAATAACGTGGACACATTGATTTAACCATATTTTTTCAACATTCTACGCAACAAACTTAATTCGCCTTTTAGTTTCTTGAATTGATTTTAATCTCCCCATATATATCACCAGAAATTGTAAATTATTTTTTATTAAACCTTTAAAAACAGAATGTTTGAAATAATTTTGCTACAAATAGATTTTTTTAACTAATTTTCTCGGTAATGATGCATTTGTTAATTATTTCAATCCAATAAGAGTAATGAAAAGTTCAATGAACAATCAAATGTTTTGTTTTATCTATTTTCTTAACTGTATTTGGGTTTCCTTTAACTTGCATTTTTATCATACATTCTTGTTCTCTGTAATTTGATATGTTTCTGTAGAGAAACAACAATTAAAATTAATTAGCTACCATTATTATTTTTTATTCTCTATCGCCTTCAATTTGCTATAGCGAAAGCTTTGTAGTTTTATCAAATTTATGTAAATTGATTTTCATTAGAATGATAGTTGATATCAGATTAAACGTAAAAAAAAGAGTGATTGCGTGATTATTTAACGCTTAGAAAGTCCGTTGCCTATCGCTATCGGTTTAATTAAAAATTTTATAGTTATGTTACGTGGCCTGTATAAATTAAATTTTAATGTAATAATGAAAGTATTTCTTAGTTCTATTAATATGAATAAATACACTAAAGCTTATTTTTTTTAATTCTGGTTTCTTCTGAAAGCTTAACTTTATTTTACATTGATATTCTGTATACCACTATTAGAACACTAAAAAAACTAATTTTTTACGACACGCCTGGTTTTAAAAACACTTTACATTGTGTCAAGTTATTTTAAATTTTGTGTGTACATTCGAGTAAAAAGCTTCATATTTAGAAGGCATTCTTTCAAGGAACCAGAATTTGTTTTTCTACTTATATACAATATTGTAATTACTTGACATTGTCTTGTGTTTGGCTTAGCATGGCCATAATCCCAAACTTAATCAACAATTGTATCTTTGTTTACAACAAATGTATGACTTAAATGTCTCTTTAAACTAATCCACAAATTAACACCAAAAACGAGGGTCAACATCAACATAAATTATGGTCCCAACCCTAACGATCCCTAGAAATATCGTTTGCTCAAGAAGGGGTGAGACAGGGAAGAGAACCAAAGTAATTGCCGAATGTCAGGGCGGTTTTTTTCCATATTTCCATTACTTGACTTTGTCTGCCTTATGTTTGGCGTAACTTGGCCATATATGGCCCTTGCGCCATAAACCCAACCGACAATTGTTAAGAATACATGATTTATATCTCTCCTTAAAATAATCCGAAATTTTAAGACCAAAACGACGGTCAGCATCAACATAAATTATCGTCCCAACCCTAACGATCCCAACAAATATCGTTTGCTCAAGAGGGGATGAAACAGGGGAGAGAACCAAAGTAATTGCCGACTGTCAGGCGCGTAATTTTTTCCCCCCATGCGTGCAGCAATTTGTCAGCTGAGGTGTCTACTCCCTTTCGAGCAAACGACAGCGTGACGCGCCTCCTTATTTACTTATTTATACATTTGTGATTATCATATGGCAACGGCTCGCTGGTCAGTTGTGGAGTGAGGTGTGTTTGCGGAGGCTGTCACACGGGTGCCGGCATGAGTAAATATGCTAATTGGGGATTGTCGTCTGCAGGTTAGGATCGTTTGCGAGCTTTTGAGGGAGGGTGACAGACGGGTGTCAACAGCTGTCATTAATCTAAATGTTCGTCGCTTTGTGACGTGTGTTTTGCGATCGGCTGTGTTTGGGTGAATGCATAAAGCGATGCATTGTAGTTGAGGATTGGGACTGCTTTAATATATGCGATTTAGATTTCTCTTTAAGAATTCCCGAACTTTGTCTTTAGGATTAAATAACTCATCTTGCAACCTGCAATATTGCCAACATTGACTACCAAATAATTTTTAACTTCTTGAATGATAGAATCTTTTCAAAGGATTATATTGTAACGAAATGAGCAACATAATTTTTCCACGTGATTCTATTGTAACGAAATGAGCAACATGAATTTTCCATAGGATTCTATTCTTCAGAAGGGACCAGTATAATCGTTCCAAAATATTCTTTTCCAATAAAAAGGACCAATAAAATCTTTTCAAATGAGCTTTTTATAAGGAAAGGTGCAATAGAATCTTTCCAAGGGATTCTATTCTATAGAAAAGAATAATAAATATTTCCATTGGATTCTATTCGAAAGCAAGAACCAATAGAATATTTTAAGAGTCCAATTCCAAGGAAAAGACCAGTGCAATATTTCCAAAGGATCGTATTCTACGAAATGGTCCAAGTAATCGTCCGAACGAATTCTATTCCAAGAAAATGACCAATAGAATCCTACTCGCAAATCTCGAGAAGCTCAAAGCTTTATATTAAAGTGCCTGATGCCTCAACGCTTGAAAACAATTAGCGTGCCCTACGTCAAAGTTGATTAAAGGATTATACTGAAATCTAGAGTTTTATATATCACACACTTATACTGGTCAGAATCAGCATATTGGCGACGGTCCGAGATCAATCCCAAGGGGAAAGATCTGAGGACAGCGCCTCGTAATTTCGAACCACGGTCATATGTCGAGGTCACACCTGAGTTTGCACCCCACTCTCCAAACTTCCACACCAAACAGCTATTGACCATTTCTCAGCTTTTTAAAACTTTAATAATCGTTTTGAAGTTTTTAATATTTGACTACCCGTTGGACTAAGGTTTCATCTGCGTATCAAAGCATGTAAGTATTAAAATAAAATGAAAATTATGCATTGTGGAGTATGCAGTTTTGGGGGACATGAGCTCTGTCAACACATTAAGAATATTTTATTTAAAAATATTTCTTTCATCTGTATTTTAAATATGAACGTGTCATCTTTAAAATACAAATTATTCAATAGAAAAAGTACTTTTATGTCATTGTCCCCACCTTTGAGTTTTGCTTAACTCTTTGTGTCACGGTATTTCTTAGAAATGTAGTATTGCCTTTACAATACAACACATTTAACCCTACAAGTGGTTTAGATGAGATATCTCGTCAATAAAAATCTGACCAAGTTTGTTTAGGACGAGATATTGCCGACTTTTGTATGATTATGAGGTCACGATCTTGTCAATTTTCTTAGGGACGAGTCCATCAAGATTTTGTCAATTTTTATAAAGACGTGATACCTCATAGATAGCAACCAGGAGATTTAATATCATGCCCCTCTATTGGTTGAAAGAATCCTGGGAAATTTTCTATTGGTCAAGAGGGTCAAAACTGGTTAGAAATCATGCGGGGAAGGGGTTAAGTCTAGTATATATTTTCTCAATAAAGGTCAAATGTTTTCTGTGAAAATGATTTAAATTTGAGTCAATTAGTAAAGAAATTCCAGTTATTTATACTGTATGTCCATGCTAAAAATTTAAATACTTTAAAAATACACAAAATCCGCTCTCCAAATTATTCCGGGCTATGTACTTATTCTTATTCAAATACGTTATTTGCATTATTTATCAATGATTACACTGAGCTTAATGTTGGTAAAAAATTCTACATTCTTATGCAAACAAGTCCAACTAACGTTGCTTCAAACTTAATGTATGCAAATGGAAAAAAGCTATTTTTCTGAAATAAATGCATAACAGTGTATAATATATTCGTAGTTTTTAAAAATACACAGCATCCAGACAATGATATTTGAATAGTATTCCGAAGCATACTATTCATTTCTTAGTTTGATAGTCAATTATTGTTATGAGTGTCTTGAAAAATACTAATGGTTAAGGTATCCTTGAAGATGATAATTTCCTTTCATACCAATAAATAAAATGTTAATATTCTAGGATTTAAATTTTAAAACGTATTCATTAAATTAAACAAATGCCTATTAAAGTCTTGATGTAGTCAATTCTGAGGATGAGAAACTTTTTAAACTGTTTATTCTCAACGAAAAAGTAATGTAAATATATACTCTTACGGATATTCAAAGCATTTTAAGAAGCAAATAAAACGCTACTAGAAATAAAAATGAAATAAATCCGATTCAACTAATTTATTGGACATACTCGAGCAAAAGAATTATTTGCCTATATCTCTTGAACAACCGCATTTTTCCTATAACAAATATTTACTCGGATGTAACAGATATTGAACTCTGCCCACATTCATTACTGCCATAGGTGTACAGACGTAAAAAATTAGAGGTTAGTTTTTCTTTATTCATTGAAAATTATACACACACACTATTAAAATTCTCAATACCATAACGAAAATCTTTTGAACAATAGTTTATGTTCAATAGAACTCTAAACAGTGGTTACTTAACCCTCCAAGTAGTTTCGACAAGATATCTTGTCCTTCAAGATCAGACAGATTTTGCAAATGACGATAAGATATCTCGTCATCAAGATATTGCCACATTTTTTTATGATGACGAGATCAAGATCTGGGCAGTTTTCTTCTAATGGCGAGGTATCTCGTCCATCAAGAACTGATCAGTTTTGCTAATGACACCTCATCGAGACATCGAGTGGTTTAGACGAGATATCTCGTCAATAAAAATCTGACCAAGTTTGTTTAGGACGAGATATTGCCGGTTTTTTGTATGATTACGAAGTCAAGATCTGGTCAATCTTAAGGACGAGTCCATCAAGATCTTGTCAATTTTTATAAGGACGTGATACCTCGTAGACAGCAACTAGGTGATTTAATATCTTAATGCCCCTCTATTGGTTGAAAGAATCCTGGGAAATTTTCTATTGGTCAAGAAGGTCAAAACTGGTTAGAAATCATGCACAGGGAAGGGGTTATGTCTAGTATATATTTTCTTAATAAAGATCAAATGTTTTCTGTGAAAATTATTTAAATTTGAGTCAATTAGTAAATAAATCTCACCAGGTTTTTTGTCAATTAAACACCAGGAGTGTTAGGTACTCCGTCCGGCAAAAGTTCGTGTTATATTTCATTAATTCACAGTAGGTCCATAGTAGCCCAGTTGGAAGAGCAATGCATTAGCAATCGGAGGATTGCGAGTTCAAAACTCGGTCCATCCAAAGACCGTATAAATGGTTCTGGTACACTTTAAGTCTGTCGTAGCCTCAAATGTCGTCACATTGGTCTTTTGGTGTGAATGGGCTTCACGAGTTACTCAGTCATATTTCTTTTCACATGGGGTTCACTGTCTTTAGTAAACACTAAATCGCGCGCAAGAGTTACTCAAGCTATCTTTTTCTTTTGTCATCCCATTACTCTATTCCCTAATCCTTCATTTAGTCCTTTTCACGACATTTTTTGCCTGAAGTCTGTCTTGTGTTTGGCGCAGCTTGTCCAAATATGGTTCTTGCACCATAAAACACAAAACAACCAAGCGACCTGCAACCGGAGATCTAACCTAGCCATGGGAAGAAATAACATAAAGCTGCGTGCATGTGATCCGTCTCTTTCATTGGAATGTCTGATAAGATTCTTCGTCAATATCATCAATCAAAGGAAAATTTGACTCATAAAATGAGAATACCGGCTTTTGGTTTAACTATCAGTCAATTTATTTTTGCAGCATATAAATTCTCAGTCTGGTCGACGAGTAAATTAATCTTACTAAAACCCCTTTTGACATTTAGTTTAGTTTTAGTTGCTAATTGTTTAAAAAACGATGTACTCGCATTTAAAACTAAACTCGCAATTACTTTAATTACTCTGCAATGCCGAAATCGATGCAGATTTCTTCGAGATGTATTCGATAAATCCATCCCCATCGAAGGAAACAGAAAACAAAAGCCAGAGCAGAAGTAGGAAAAATCGATTCTTTCAAATTAGGTGCGTCCCCATAATTCAATGCCCTCGACAAAGACGGCCGCCGTTACTGCTACACGTCGTCAAAATATCGAGCTCATTATCGTAAGAAATGATATCGATTCTTCTTACCGTTCGTAATTTTCATCGGGCCTTATTTGGGGAATAAAAACCGTTAGATAAAAAGAATAAATATTATTGAGAAACTTTTGAATGGAAGTGAATGCTTGTGATAAAGAATATTCCGATCTCAACTTGTTTCAAGTGAATTATGTGTATTTTTTTTTTTTGGTTTTTGCTTTTTAGCTCAAATTTGTAAAGAATGTTAAAGTTCGAGGTATTGAAATTCGATTTCTCGAGTGTGGCAGGGTAGTGGACTAATGTATTCGGAAGTTTGTTTTTAAATTAGAAAATTATGTGGGAAATGGGTATTCAAATTACCAAGGTCGCGATGTATATTTTATGGGAGTCCTTTGGTATATAATAAGCACTGAGCTATTGTGTATATAATACCCACTGAGAAATCTATACATATAAAGCAGATTTGGCATCTGTCTGTTCTCTATACAAATCTATACCGTTTAAACAATCCACACCGAATTTGGTACACTAATTCTTTCGAATCCTGTGGGTAACGTAGGCTGCATATTAACCCCCGTTCTATTTGTCTTGCGTGTGCAGAGGGGTGTAACGTCCCGTCATCCTGGACAGAGCACTTGGTAGGGGGCGCTCTCTCCCGGTCTGGTTGTGCTGATGACGTCAGAGTTAACATCTACAGGAGACGGCTTCAAAGAGGACCTTGGAGGGGATTTTTTAGAATCTTAGAGCATGGTACAATCGCAAATGGGTACGGTTCCTCTAAAAATCGCTCAGTATCATAGTTTTTAGGGTAACGTAGGCTACATATTAACCCCCGTTCTATTTGTCTTGGGTGTGCAGAGGGGTGTAACGTCCCGTCATCCTGGACAGAGCACTTGGTAGGGGGCGCTCTCTCCCGGTCTGGTTGTGCTGATGACGTCAGAGTTAACATCTACAGGAGACGGCTTCAAAGAGGACCTTGGAGGGTTTTTTTTAGAATCTTAGAGCATGGTACAATCGCAAATGGGTACGGTTCCTCTAAAAATCGCTCAGTATCATAGTTTTTAGGGTAACGTAGGCTACATATTAACCCCCGTTCTATTTGTCTTGGGTGTGCAGAGGGGTGTAACGTCCCGTCATCCTGGACAGAGCACTTGCTAGGGGGCGCTCTCTCCCGGTCTGGTTGTGCTGATGACGTCAGAGTTAACATCTACAGGAGACGGCTTCAAAGAGGACCTTGGAGGGTTTTTTTTAGAATCTTAGAGCATGGTACAATCGCAAATGGGTACGGTTCCTCTAAAAATCGCTCAGTATCATAGTTTTTAGGGTAACGTAGGCTACATATTAACCCCCGTTCTATTTGTCTTGGGTGTGCTGAGGGGTGTAACGTCCCGTCATCCTGGACAGAGCACTTGCTAGGGGGCGCTCTCTCCCGGTCTGGTTGTGCTGATGACGTCAGAGTTAACATCTACAGGAGACGGCTTCAAAGAGGACCTTGGAGGGTTTTTTTTTAGAATCTTAGAGCATGGTACAATCGCAAATGGGTACGGTTCCTCTAAAAATCGCTCAGTATCATAGTTTTTAGGGTAACGTAGGCTACATATTAACCCCCGTTCTATTTGTCTTGGGTGTGCTGAGGGGTGTAACGTCCCGTCATCCTGGACAGAGCACTTGCTAGGGGGCGCTCTCTCCCGGTCTGGTTGTGCTGATGACGTCAGAGTTAACATCTACAGGAGACGGCTTCAAAGAGGACCTTGGAGGGTTTTTTTTTAGAATCTTAGAGCATGGTACAATCGCAAATGGGTACGGTTCCTCTAAAAATCGCTCAGTATCATAGTTTTTAGGGTAACGTAGGCTACATATTAACCCCCGTTCTATTTGTCTTGGGTGTGCTGAGGGGTGTAACGTCCCGTCATCCTGGACAGAGCATTTGCTAGGGGGCGCTCTCTCCCGGTCTGGTTGTGCTGATGACGTCAGAGTTAACATCTACAGGAGACGGCTTCAAAGAGGACCTTGGAGGGTTTTTTTTAGAATCTTAGAGCATGGTACAATCGCAAATGGGTACGGTTCCTCTAAAAATCGCTCAGTATCATAGTTTTTAGGGTAACGTAGGCTACATATTAACCCCCGTTCTATTTGTCTTGGGTGTGCTGAGGGGTGTAACGTCCCGTCATCCTGGACAGAGCACTTGCTAGGGGGCGCTCTCTCCCGGTCTGGTTGTGCTGATGACGTCAGAGTTAACATCAACAGGAGACGGCTTCAAAGAGGACCTTGGAGGGTTTTTTTAGAATCTTAGAGCATGGTACAATCGCAAATGGGTACGGTTCCTCTAAAAATCGCTCAGTATCATAGTTTTTAGGGTAACGTAGGCTACATATTAACCCCCGTTCTATTTGTCTTGGGTGTGCAGAGGGGTGTAACGTCCCGTCATCCTGGACAGAGCACTTGCTAGGGGGCGCTCTCTCCCGGTCTGGTTGTGCTGATGACGTCAGAGTTAACATCTACAGGAGACGGCTTCAAAGAGGACCTTGGAGGGTTTTTTTTAGAATCTTAGAGCCTGGTACAATCGCAAATGGGTACGGTTCCTCTAAAAATCGCTCAGTATCATAGTTTTTAGGGTAACGTAGGCTACATATTAACCCCCGTTCTATTTGTCTTGGGTGTGCTGAGGGGTGTAACGTCCCGTCATCCTGGACAGAGCACTTGCTAGGGGGCGCTCTCTCCCGGTCTGGTTGTGCTGATGACGTCAGAGTTAACATCTACAGGAGACGGCTTCAAAGAGGACCTTGGAGGGTTTTTTTTAGAATCTTAGAGCATGGTACAATCGCAAATGGGTACGGTTCCTCTAAAAATCGCTCAGTATCATAGTTTTTAGGGTAACGTAGACTACATATTAACCCCCGTTCTATTTGTCTTGGGTGTGCTGAGGGGTGTAACGTCCCGTCATCCTGGACAGAGCACTTGCTAGGGGGCGCTCTCTCCCGGTCTGGTTGTGCTGATGACGTCAGAGTTAACATCTACAGGAGACGGCTTCAAAGAGGACCTTGGAGGGTTTTTTTTAGAATCTTAGAGCATGGTACAATCGCAAATGGGTACGGTTCCTCTAAAAATCGCTCAGTATCATAGTTTTTAGGGTAACGTAGGCTACATATTAACCCCCGTTCTATTTGTCTTGGGTGTGCAGAGGGGTGTAACGTCCCGTCATCCTGGACAGAGCACTTGCTAGGGGGCGCTCTCTCCCGGTCTGGTTGTGCTGATGACGTCAGAGTTAACATCTACAGGAGACGGCTTCAAAGAGGACCTTGGAGGGTTTTTTTTAGAATCTTAGAGCCTGGTACAATCGCAAATGGGTACGGTTCCTCTAAAAATCGCTCAGTATCATAGTTTTTAGGGTAACGTAGGCTACATATTAACCCCCGTTCTATTTGTCTTGGGTGTGCTGAGGGGTGTAACGTCCCGTCATCCTGGACAGAGCACTTGCTAGGGGGCGCTCTCTCCCGGTCTGGTTGTGCTGATGACGTCAGAGTTAACATCTACAGGAGACGGCTTCAAAGAGGACCTTGGAGGGTTTTTTTTAGAATCTTAGAGCATGGTACAATCGCAAATGGGTACGGTTCCTCTAAAAATCGCTCAGTATCATAGTTTTTAGGGTAACGTAGGCTACATATTAACCCCCGTTCTATTTGTCTTGGGTGTGCTGAGGGGTGTAACGTCCCGTCATCCTGGACAGAGCATTTGCTAGGGGGCGCTCTCTCCCGGTCTGGTTGTGCTGATGACGTCAGAGTTAACATCTACAGGAGACGGCTTCAAAGAGGACCTTGGAGGGTTTTTTTTAGAATCTTAGAGCATGGTACAATCGCAAATGGGTACGGTTCCTCTAAAAATCGCTCAGTATCATAGTTTTTAGGGTAACGTAGGCTACATATTAACCCCCGTTCTATTTGTCTTGGGTGTGCAGAGGGGTGTAACGTCCCGTCATCCTGGACAGAGCACTTGGTAGGGGGCGCTCTCTCCAGGTCGGGTTGAGCAGATGACGTCCGATTTAACATCTACAGGAGACGGCTTCAAAGAGGACCTTAGAGGGGTTTTTTTAGAATCTTAGAGCCTGGTACAATCGCAAATGGGTACGGTTCCTCTAAAAATCGCTCAGTATCATAGTTTTTAGGGTAACGTAGGCTACATATTAACCCCCGTTCTATTTGTCTTGGGTGTGCAGAGGGGTGTAACGTCCCGTCATCCTGGACAGAGCACTTGGTAGGGGGCGCTCTCTCCAGGTCGGGTTGAGCAGATGACGTCCGATTTAACATCTACAGGAGACGGCTTCAAAGAGGACCTTAGAGGGGTTTTTTTAGAATCTTAGAGCCTGGTACAATCGCAAATGGGTACGGTTCCTCTAAAAATCGCTCAGTATCATAGTTTTTAGGGTAACGTAGGCTACATATTAACCCCCGTTCTATTTGTCTTGGGTGTGCAGAGGGGTGTAACGTCCCGTCATCCTGGACAGAGCACTTGGTAGGGGGCGCTCTCTCCAGGTCGGGTTGAGCAGATGACGTCCGATTTAACATCTACAGGAGACGGCTTCAAAGAGGACCTTAGAGGGGTTTTTTTAGAATCTTAGAGCATGGTACAATAGCAAATGGGTACGGTTCCTCTAAAAATCGCTCAGTATCATAGTTTTTAGGGTAACGTAGGCTACATATTAACCCCCGTTCTATTTGTCTTGGGTGTGCAGAGGGGTGTAACGTCCCGTCATCCTGGACAGAGCACTTGCTAGCGGGCGCTCTCTCCCGGTCTGGTTGTGCTGATGACGTCAAAGTTAACATCTACAGGAGACGGCTTCAAAGAGGACCTTGGAGGGTTTTTTTTAGAATCTTAGAGCATGGTACAATCGCAAATGGGTACGGTTCCTCTAAAAATCGCTCAGTATCATAGTTTTTAGGGTAACGTAGGCTACATATTAACCCCCGTTCTATTTGTCTTGGGTGTGCTGAGGGGTGTAACGTCCCGTCATCCTGGACAGAGCACTTGCTAGGGGGCGCTCTCTCCCGGTCTGGTTGTGCTGATGACGTCAGAGTTAACATCTACAGGAGACGGCTTCAAAGAGGACCTTGGAGGGTTTTTTTTAGAATCTTAGAGCATGGTACAATCGCAAATGGGTACGGTTCCTCTAAAAATCGCTCAGTATCATAGTTTTTAGGGTAACGTAGGCTACATATTAACCCCCGTTCTATTTGTCTTGGGTGTGCAGAGGGGTGTAACGTCCCGTCATCCTGGACAGAGCACTTGCTAGGGGGCGCTCTCTCCCGGTCTGGTTGTGCTGATGACGTCAAAGTTAACATCTACAGGAGACGGCTTCAAAGAGGACCTTAGAGGGGTTTTTTTAGAATCTTAGAGCATGGTACAATCGCAAATGGGTACGGTTCCTCTAAAAATCGCTCAGTATCATAGTTTTTAGGGTAACGTAGGCTACATATTAACCCCCGTTCTATTTGTCTTGGGTGTGCAGAGGGGTGTAACGTCCCGTCATCCTGGACAGAGCACTTGCTAGCGGGCGCTCTCTCCCGGTCTGGTTGTGCTGATGACGTCAAAGTTAACATCTACAGGAGACGGCTTCAAAGAGGACCTTGGAGGGTTTTTTTTAGAATCTTAGAGCATGGTACAATCGCAAATGGGTACGGTTCCTCTAAAAATCGCTCAGTATCATAGTTTTTAGGGTAACGTAGGCTACATATTAACCCCCGTTCTATTTGTCTTGGGTGTGCTGAGGGGTGTAACGTCCCGTCATCCTGGACAGAGCACTTGCTAGGGGGCGCTCTCTCCCGGTCTGGTTGTGCTGATGACGTCAGAGTTAACATCTACAGGAGACGGCTTCAAAGAGGACCTTGGAGGGTTTTTTTTAGAATCTTAGAGCATGGTACAATCGCAAATGGGTACGGTTCCTCTAAAAATCGCTCAGTATCATAGTTTTTAGGGTAACGTAGGCTACATATTAACCCCCGTTCTATTTGTCTTGGGTGTGCAGAGGGGTGTAACGTCCCGTCATCCTGGACAGAGCACTTGCTAGCGGGCGCTCTCTCCCGGTCTGGTTGTGCTGATGACGTCAAAGTTAACATCTACAGGAGACGGCTTCAAAGAGGACCTTGGAGGGGTTTTTTAGAATCTTAGAGCCTGGTACAATCGCAAATGGGTACGGTTGCGCTAAAAATCGCTCGTTTATAGGGTTTATAGGGTATAGGGTAACATAGGCTACATATTAACCCGAGCAACGCCGGGTAAATTCAGCTAATAGTACATAAGGTAATTTTAGTTGTATTGTAGATTGTCAACTATTTTTTCCGCGCACTTTAAAATCTAAATTTCATCCATATGAAAACTTTAGAAAAGTTGGAGAAAGTAAATACGATTTAAACTATTATTTTGAGTCGATTTAATACATTTTAGTAATTTTATAGTTTTAACGCTAGCCGCACGGTGGTCAAATATTAGTCATGCGACACTAACCTGAAATGCGCATGCGTAGTGATATGCTTGCTGTACAGAAATGGAGTAGGCCTGCGCAGGTCGTATGTTTTGTTTCGTGCTGCTCTAGTTGACTTTTTATTGAATAAAAGTAAATTCATCGTGCACCACAAAAGTACAACGCTAGTCCTACAGAAGTTGATTAGTCGAAAAAACAGTGGAACACAAATTTTTTTGGAATACCAGCATATTTGAAGATTTTCAGAATGGAAGACCACCAAGCATTATCAAAGGCACCTTTGATATCAAGAAATATGAGCACACTTGTCCGCTTCTTCCAATGCTGCAGAATGTCACGTAATCGAAGAAGAGCGTCTTCAGAAGAATTTTGGGAGTAAAACTAAATTGGGCATCGCAGAAGAAATTATCTTTCTTTCTCAAAAACCAATTAATTTCTCTGCAAACGTCGGGGCAGAATATCGTTTCCTTCTCTGGTTTCGGCAACCAGCTCAAAGGCTTTTCAAGCAACTTACTCAAACCGGCCGAAACGGCTTTCCAATGCTTTCCCCCAGGAGGAGAGGGAATATGTGTCGTCCCATTATCACCTAATGTGCCGGTTTCTATTGTCGGGTCGTGGTTATGCCTAGAAGGGACAGATTCTTCCCGGGTAAACTGAAACGGTGGCGGTGACTTATAAGTGAATCTCTTCATTTATTCAACCTCTCAGAGGCTAGATGCTCGAGGAAAAACAATTTGCGAGGCTCCCCGTCGATAACCCTGACATCGTCAACAGGGAGATAAGGCTATTCACGCGCGGGTCTCTGTAGCACAGAAAATAGGGGATCTAAATCGTAACGGGCTTCGGCGATTCTTCAGGAGTTTGAGGTCTGAAAGAATCCGAGCCTTTCGTAACGAGGGGACTCAAAACTTTCGTCCGGTTCCGCCGGTCCCCGTATCCAGAGGTTAATAAACAGTGTTCCAAGACATTTTCCCATTGTTGGCAAGGCTGCGGTAGCCCGGTTGGAAGAGTAACGGACCTAGCAGCCGGGGGGTTGCGAGTTCAAATCCAACTAAAGACATCGTGTACAAAGGAGGCTGGTGCACGTTAAATCTGTCATGGCCTCATACGTCCTCACGTTCCTATTCTTAAGCTAATTCTACATGACATATGTATACTATGGAACCTTGTGTAATATATACTTTTCTGTTGTTAGTTTGACACACAAAAAATGTCGAAAGAGTTCTGTGTTTCAAGACATTTTTAATCAGGTTATCTATTTCAAATACTGTCTTCCTTATTTATGCTGTCTGAATTATCGTTATTGTCACCAACCCTTAAATCACCAAATGGCTTCGACGAGATATCTCGTACAACAAATCTGACGTTTTATTAATGACGAGCTGGTTGGAAGAGTAACCGATTAGCAACTGGAGGATTCGAATCCAACCAAAGATCGTGTACAAATGGGGCTGGTGCGCGTTAAATATGTCGTGGCCTTAAATGTCCTCACGTTGGCGTGGTGTGAAAGTTTGGAGAGTAGGGTGCTAGATCAGGTGTGACCTCGTCTTCTGACCGTAGTTCAAAATTACGTGGTGTTGTCCTCTGACTTTTCCCTTCGGGTCATCTAACACTATCAAGGTGAGGAATCCTTAAATCTAATGTCTTAGGGTTCAAAAGAACACGCTTTGAACCAGCGGCCTCATCAACTTAAAGAATTCTACACATGAAAAATGGAAAACTAAATTAATGCGGAAACATTGTATTATTTGGCTAATAACAAGCTGTTAAATAGAATTATTGTTATATGAAGTAATACTAATTATAAAATCATTGATTTTAGGTATGTTATATTTTTAACGGTTTATTGTAGTAGTGTATATTTGCTGATGTGAATACTTAAATTAAACTTTCTTCTAAAATGGATACCTGACTTTATCTATACAATATACATCCCATGGAATAAATATAAAATAACACTTGTAAAGTAAAGATTACTTCTTGCGCCTTCCCTTATTTCACTTTCGGAAACATTTTCACTTACCTCGAACAAAAGAAATAAATAGCCATAAGCAATCTTTCACTTTCGATATATAAAAGTACATAAAGCCGCACGAAAGAGACCGAAGCAACCGTTTGGATTTCGAATTTAAATATGAAATAAAGTCAACAAGGAAAAATCGAAAATACGCAGCGCTTAGAAGCCTAAATGTGAAATCGACTTTGCTTTCCAAACGCAGCACAGCAGCGCCATCTGTAAGTGAAAACAACAAAACCCGCCTCGGAAACCAAAAATATCGGAAACTTGAGGCGTGACTTTTGATATATTCTTTGCGATGAGAGAAAATTATTTGTGCATTTCCATAACTCCACAGAACCAAGAGGGTAAAATGGAAGGATAAATTTTAAAAACCTGCCTTAAACTAATGCAAATTTTATCCTTTTTTTATTTTTATTTTTTGGTCTTTAGGAGCTTTTGTCTTTACGCATCAAGTCATAAACTAATGCGGATATGCAGGATGTTCCGAAAAATCCCTACGCGTCTTCGTATTTTCCCTAGGAGGAGGGACTTTATCGCGAAATGGAGAAATTTCCTCGGCTCTTTCGGGTGAAATATGACTGTAAATGTATGATAGAAATATGGATCTGTATTAATTTATCGTCTTTTCTTGATTTGAGTTCCGGTGTCGAACCGGTGATAAATTTTAGGGATAAAAAGGTCCCTACGGTTATGGCAAGCATTTCTGGAATTTATGATTTGATTTATGGAGTGATATCTCGACTTTTTTGAAGTAATATTAACCAAATGATCTTGGAGTTGTTGAAAAGGGGAGCATATGAAAAGTATTCGAACCTTAATCGCTGTCTACTAACCGTTCTGTTCAGAATCGTTTCTTTAAATGTCTACAAAATTATTTTACAGGCGTATGTTTCAATTTACAGATTTATGTATTTTTATTTATGTACTCTACTGTATTTGAGCAATCTTAAAAGTCAACAATTTTTCTGTTTCTTTTTTTTTCGATAGAAATACTAGTACAATTTTGCATCTACTGCTATTTACAGAAGTATTCAAGTAATTAGAAGCGTAAAATATGTTTCTTGTTCTCTTCAATGAAATGTGAGTATCTGCTACGGCGATAGAATATTCTATGCTGCAGCAGTAGAATCTTGTTCTAAAGCAGTAGAATCTTCTGTGCTACAGCAGTAGAATCTTCTATGCTGCAGCAGTAGAATCTTGTGCTAAAGCAGTAGAATCTTCTGTGCTACAGCAATAGAATCTTATGTGCTACAGCAGTATAATTTTTTCCGTGCTACAACAATAGAATTTTCTGTGCTACAACAATAGAATTTTCTGTGCTACAATAGTAGTCTTCTGCGATACAGTACTAGAAGTTTCTGTGCTACAGCAGTAGCATATTTTGTGCTACAGCAGTAGAATCTACTGTGCTACAGCAGTAGAATCTTCTGTGCTACAACAGTAGAATTTTCTGTGCTACATTAATATAATCTTCTGTGCTACCGTAGTAGAATCTTCTGCGTTACTGCAATAGAATCTTTTATGCTATATCAGTATTCTAACTAATACTCAGAAAGTTTCATAGTTTTATTTGAGGGATTTCAGATAGATTTAAGCTTTATTGTTTTAAGCTATTTGTGAAATAACTGCTGTCCTAGTTGGAGTCCGGACAAACACCCCTATGCGTTGGATAATACACCATATGCATAAAATAAAGGCGTGCCCAACGAAAACTAAACTTCGTGTTTGTTGACCTAGTGAGCTGATTTCAATTTCTTATTTTTCGCTGATTATTATTTTCTCATTTTTAAGCTTTGTTTTTCGAATCTAAGTTGCTACTTCATACAAGATCACGGTATCTTAAAATGTCACAAATTCTTACATCTTTTAAAAAAAACTTTTTTTTTGACTTAACTGTAGTTTATCTTTGCTGCTCTTTCAGTAAGGTGTGTAAATTTAATAAAATTTTAGTTTCTGTGATTATTTTTTCAACAGAGGGTTAATCAGACCTTGCACACATGCCTTAAACTTTTTATTCCTGGAGTACCCTTTTGTGTATAGTAAAAAAAGTAATTTTTTACGTTCCAAATCGTAACAGTACATTGATGAATTCATCCTAATGATCTGACCCAGGGGATACCGTAACCATTTGCAACCATCAATTTTTTAAGCAATGTTTTATCATTTTCGTGTCAACTTTTTACTATAGCCAATAAAATAATTTTTCATCGAACTGAAGAGGTTAAAGTAGAATGCTTGGAAATCGTACTTAAACCTCTGGATGACAAGCAATCTCATAGAAAACACAAAAACCAGTCGGAAAGTAAATTTTACTTCATATAACCCAAATGCTCTTCCATGAAACATGGGTTACCTTAAAGTGTAGATTATCTTCATTTTGGTGATGCTTGGCCTTTAATATAATTAGTTTTAATCCTATCGGCTTACAAGTGAAACACTAGGTCAAAAAACGTAGTTGTAAGAAAACGAAGGGGCAAATTCTAATTTCAATCAATGCTAAAATTATCTATATTATTTCTATAGTATAGATCCCTTTTACGCCTTACACGCGACGAATCAACAAGTGAGGTATCGAAAGAAAGAAATTCCCGGAGCACTGACGAATCCGTTCTATTTCTCCAAGGTGTGCAGAAGGGGGGCTAAAAACAATTCAAAATCCCCATAGGAATAACATAAAACGATTGAGGTACGCAACTCAGTTTGTTTTACCAGTATTGATGGAAAAACAACTTTTCTAATAAAATTGTTTTACCAGTATTACTCGGAAAACTAGTTTGTTTTACCAGTATTGATGGAAAAACAACTTTTCCAATAAAATTGTTTTACCAGTATTACTCGGAAAACAATTTTTCATCATCTATATTATTTCTATAGTATAGATCCATTTTATGCCTCTTACACGCGATGAATTATTTATTTATGTATTGAACTGGTTTTTCATTTCTTTCCATAACATCAATAATTTATGAATATGTGATTTGATGATATAAGGATAATAAACGACGCATGTTCCACGCGAGGTTAAGATTTGAAAAATGAATTGGAAAGGAGGTATACAACTTAGCAATTTTTGTGAATTCTAGAATTAAGATAACGTTATTAGGCCGCTTGGCGAAAGAATTACGTGCTTTACACAAATGATTTGAACAACGTTAACAAGGAGGAAGTGTTGTAAATAGTGATTGAATAAACTTTTTGAAATTTTGGATATAAAAAATTCTTTAACCCTTACGACAGATGGGGGTTGGGGTGGAATTGTTCGTGCGAGAATTCTCGCACGGGCATGCTAGTTGTTAGTTTATTATTTTAAGGTATCTGCATACGTTGAAAAAGACAATTTTGACGAAAATTTTCAAAAATTTTTTATTTTACTCAAGAATTTCCTGTACTTTTGTGCTTCTAAAACAGTTCCAACTTTTAATATGTGACCAATAGAAAAAAGTTAGGTCAATTTAAAATTCGAACGAAATTGCTAAATGAAACCGGAAGTAGCATAACGAAGCCGGAACTAACAGGAATATTCCATTTTTATCATGATTTCTACCCGTTATCTTTTATAGTAAGTTAAAATATATTACAATAATGTTGCTATAAGTTGGCCACTGCAATTTTTTAATACAATTCGCTTATTTCTTAACAGAATTTGGCAATATCTTTACTCTCTTGGATTTTGTTTACAAGTATAGGCGTGTTAGTTTGTTTCGAATATTATTCCAGAAGTTTCAATATTAGTTTGATTATATTTTTGGAATTTATAGCTTTTAAGTGAAGTTTTACATGGGTAATTCACGGAATAAGCGATTTACCCGTAAACCTCGTTTCCGTGGAAATAGGTATACGAACAATGTGTCGCCTGCTTCATCGAAAAAATCGTCTGCATCGAATGTTGCACCAACAGCAAGTGAAAAAAAGCTTGAAAGTTCTATTTTGTCGGATTTTCCTCAAGGTGAACAATCTGGAAATCAATTATTTGACATCGAAATTCTCGCAGATGTGATAAAGTGTTTGTGTTGTCCCATGTGCTTGACCAGTGGTTTATGTCTACAACAAAACACGATATTTGGACTAGCATCAAATATGACAGTAAAATGCCAGAACTGTGAGTATGTGAATTATTTATTACACTTAATATTTCCTCGATTTATCAATTATTCAGAGAAGAGTACGTTTCGTTATCATTATGTGTTGCTATAGCAACTTATTAATAAAATTATAATCATTTACTTTTATTCGTATGTTCCCCAAGTGTGTTTCGCAACAAGAAACCTAGTTTTCATGCAAAGGAAAATCACTTAGCGGGTGCGCACACGCGCTTCACTAGTCTAAAGATCGCCACATTCTGGTCTAGAAAACTTAACTCGTATTTGAAAATTTTTAAGATAGTGTGTTTCGGTAGTAATCCGACGATATATCAGGTCCACGGTAGCCCGGTTGGAAGAGTAACGGATTAGCAGCCTGACGACTCGTGTTCGAATCCAACCAAATACCGTCGTGTACATGGGGGCTGGTGCATGTTAAATCTGACGTGGCCTGAAATATCCTTGACGTTGTGTGGAAGTTTGGAGAATGAGGTGCGAGCTCAGTTGTGACCTTGTGTCATGACCAGTCCGAGGTTAATCAAACAGTGTGGCAGTGGTAGGTAGTTAGTTGAGCTAACGTCTCACTAGAGCAACACAACTGGCTATTGGCGACTGTCTGGGATCAATCCCAAAGAGAAAGATCCAAAGTCAATACCTCCTAATTTTGAATCACGGTCAGATGATGAGGTAAACACCTGAGCTGGCACCCACTCTCCAAACTTTCACACCACGCCAACGTGAGGACATTTGAGGCCACAGCATATTTAACGTGCACCAACCTCGATGTACCCGACGGTCTTTAGTTATATCGAATTATAAACTCGCAACCCTGTGGTTGCTATTCCGCAACTCTACCAACTGGGCTTCCCCGGCCATAAAGTCGGCCATGGATTTCCCATGAAATGCATGCCAACAAAAATGATAAAGTTTGTTTTGTGGCTGTACTATTAAACGCTTGAAGATTAAGATAAATAGGGACTAGATCACAAAAGGAATTATATTTCAAGAAAAAACACTGTTTATTACGTAAAATTTATAATAAACTTCTTATTAGACTTTTTCGAATAGTATTTTAAATTATCACTCAGAATTTATTTAGAAATAAAAGGAAACGATAAAATTTAAAGAAGTAATTGAATGTCCTAAAATGTATATTAATTTATTATTATGAAAATGCTTTCCACATAATGAAGAAATTCATCGTGCACTTATTGAAAAAATAGTTAAAGCATTTATAATTTATGATTAATAGTAAAATATGTTTGGAAAAATAATCCATCGGTTTATTTGAATAAATGAGCTGAAACTCAAATTTTCTTTAAAAGGAATAACGACAGACAGTAGACTAGGACAGCTTTTTCGTTTTGGTGGACTTCAGATGATAATTGCATAAGTTGTAAAAAGAAAATCTTGGAAAATAATTACTCCGGAATATATTCAATGATGGAAAAAGTAGAACAATTTCTCAAACTGTATGTCGCGTCGAGCACACGGTGTCAAACAATTTTAAATTAGTTATAATTTTCGGAAAAGAAATTTTTCTCTTAGCAGGAACAAGAAAATATTGCCAAATGAAAGTTTATTGTAGAAACAGACAGAAAAATGCAAATTTAATTTACTGCCAGCCACAGCTAAATTTCTCGAAAACCCAACTAAAATATTATTGCAGCAGTCATCCACGAATAAATTTTCTGCCAAAAATTCACTCTTCCTTTTGAAAATGCTTTTGGCGCCATCTATTGAAGCTTTAATGCAACTCATTACCTTGGTTCTTCGGAGTTAATTTAAAATTCTTCATTAATGATGCGTCACTTTATTTTTTTTGTGTTTCCTTGAATGAACCTTTTGAAAGCTGTTTTTCTCACTTAGGAAATTTTAATTTAAGAGTAGTTTCAGATTTTAAACTAGATTGGATTTAATCTGCGTCACAACTTTTCCCTTCACAAAAGTTTTTTAAATGTTGATAATAATAAAACGCTGCATTAAAAATAAGTTCAAGTGCATTAACACAAATTTGGGTTTCTAATTATATAGTCAGCTGTGGTAAATGTTATTCTAGAATAATAGAAAGTAGAAAATATGTCACAATAAAAATGCAATGAATTTGTAACTAGGTTGCATAACTTGCAATTCGGATTACTATTTCGAGCTATCATTTTTTTAGCGTTAGTTATCATTATCACCATATGAGTTTTATATGAAAAAGTAACAAGAACAAGATTGAATCAGAAATTTAAAGGTTCATTTAAATACAAACCTTGGGGTTTGGTGCCAATTAAATTACTTTATGAAGGAAAATAGTTAAAATTGTAGTAACTTTTATAAATATTTCGGGGCCGTGGTAACTAGGTTGGAAGAGTAACGGATTAGCAACCGGGGGGTTGCGAGTTGGAAACTCGATCCACCCAAAGACCGGGGGCAGGTGTACGTTCAATATGTCGTGGCCTCAAATGTCCTCATGCGTAGTTCAAAATTACGAGGCGCTATCATTCGATCTTTCCCTTCGGGTTTGATCCCGGACCGTCGACAATAGCCTGTTGTGTTGCTTCAGTGCAATGTTAATGAACAATATACCTGTAAATATTTCCTTTAATTTCCTTCAATGTATGAAAAGTAAGATTTCTGCGATGTTTCAGGTTCTATTTCAATAAGATACTATCACCATGCAATGCAATGTTAAAAACTTTGAAATAGTTAAAACTCATAGTATTTTAACTTTGTAGTACGTTGTTTAATCTACATTTTATTCAAGCTATAACCGAATGGTATTTAGAAAACGGGGTATATATATTTTAAGTAGTATATTTTGATTTCGTTTGCATGTTAATTCAAAAGAACAGCTATGGTCATGGAAAATATTTTTGTTGTCACTGATCTAAGCGCTGTTTTTATGTCTCCCAATTTTGAATTTGAAAGGTCAACATACAGAAACATATGTATTTCCATTTTTCAAAAATATCTTATTTCAAGATTTTTCCCAGAGGATTATGGAAATGGCGTATCGTTTCTTTCTTTAACATATACTCGTCAGCGAGCATTCCTTGTAACGTTAGAATTTGGAATCGATTTTGAAGCATGCAACTAAAAAACGTAAGCAACGGGATTTTCTGATACGTAGCTTTGAATACATCAAAAAATAGACGTCGCTTTTTTGTTGGTATCATATAACAAATTCCAGGCGTCTTGGATCAACTAAGTATTCCATAAGAAAAACTTGTTAAATCCTAGTATAAAGTGAAGTCGCCAAATTGGCGTATTATCAGCTAATCATTAGAGATGGACTGTTATTCTGATAACAGTTAAAATAACAGTGTTGTTATGACAACAGTTGCAACTGCTATCTGAAAAATTGAGTTATATATTTAAATAGTTGAGCTTTTTTTTATTGAACAAAAGCAAACTCCCCGTGCACCACAGGAGTACAACACGGGGCTTACAGAAGTAAGTTGATTTAACAAAGAAACAGTGGAAAACAATTTAACTGAAATTACAAGATTTTATGAACTTGACAAATGAGTAGAAAAACAGATTAGATTTTACAAACACTGAGTTTCACTGGCCATGTTTCACCTAATTTTCTCAAATCATTTTTCAGGCACATTCTTGAAGTTTTAAATGCAGGACAACTAAAAAGCAAATGCTCTACATCTTGTGGCTGCTTTTTAAAACACTCGCACAAATCATTAGTCCGAAGATGAAACCTATATAGATATTTAGCAAAATTTCCATGGCCAGATACAAATTGTGTAATTTGGAAGTTTGAGAAGAAAAATAATTCTGAGTTCAATCTATGCGTAATAGTAGGAAAAAAATTTTTGCTGTGGCCAGCTTTCTCAGACGAGACATACTCTTCGTTCCACTTAGCAACAAGCTTGTCATAATATGAGCCTTTCAAGTAACACTTAGTAATGTTACAATTTACATCAATTGCTAAATTCAAAGTGTCTTTGGCTAAAAAATCAGCTTTTATTCCCGTAAATTCCAGTGTCCACGCACATAGGCAAAAAAATCTCAGTTCCTCTATTTTTAAGAGAACTAATTGTTAAAAGCGTTTCAACAACCAATTTTTCTGTGCTTGCAACATTCTTCAGTAAATGTAAAGAGGAAAGAGAATAGCTACAAATAAGGTACTTTGAACAAAAATTTCCATTTTCTTTAAACCACTTAACTGCGAGATTAATACAAAACAATTATGCTTGAAAGATAGTGCATTTATTCGGGATACGATGTTTACAAAAGCCGCATTCGAAGTTTTCCTCAAATAGAACAAAAGCAAGGCCGACCTTGTTGTTCATCTTACTACCGTCCGTAAAACAGACTTTCTGAAAACGCTTCTCCACATTTTTCTCGTACTTAATTTGATGAATTGGTTCAAAAGCAGCCGGATGAGGGATGTCGTTGAGCTTACCAATGAAATTTCTTAATTAGAAATGTTTGCTATGAATAAGAGTTGAAATTAGTAAGTAATTTAGCAATTTCTAGCTGTTTAAATGAATCGTTAACGTCAATTTTCAACAGTGAAATTATTGAATAAATGTTAGTGTCATCAGACGAGATGCTATTAGAATTTAACTGTTATAGCAAATTAGAAATAACCGTTCGGGCTGTTTTGCCCATCTCTACTAATCATTACCATTTGGCATTGTTTAACTAGGGATCCAACCCAATACCGTCGTGTGCGTGGAGGCTTGTGCACGTTAAATCTCGTGGCCTCAAATGTCCTCACGCTGGCATGCTGTGGAAGTGGGGTGCCAACTCCCATGCTAACCTTGTCATTTTACCGTGATTCCAAAGTACGAAATGCTACACTCGGATCTTTCCATTCCGAGAAATCCCTCACCGTCGCCAATAGCCCGTTCTGTTGCTCCAGTGCAACGTTAATTCACCTACCCCCTGTTAACTAGGATTTTACCAGGAAAATTCAAGTTGTTCTTCCACATGTCGAATTCTAACCAGGTTTTTTAATTTTGCACACCACAAAACTATTTTTGAAAACATCACAAATATTCAAAGCTGCCTAGTTAAGTTTTTAAACAAGGGAAGATTCGGAATGAAAGCAAAAACAACATTGAAGGTTAAAATTCAATATTTTGTAATCTACAAATACAGCCACCTAGGAATTTTTTGTATGGAAAAAAAATTAAGTTTTTTTTATTTTTAGTAATTATCGTATTTTCTTATTGTATCATATATGTAAATGATTCACTTTTTAACTATTCGTTTTATTGGGTTGATGCAAAATTTCGTCCCGTTTTTTTCAATAAAAATTGACGAAAAAATTTTATTTACTAGTAAGAATTACATTTAATCGATATATGATATGCTGTTCTGTTCGATAATCTTTCTCCATCCGGTAGCTGCATAATCCCGCGCTCATAAAAGTTAGGATTCTGGCTAAGAACTGATCTAGGTGACGAAACTTTCTGAACCACTTACGGCACTTGGAATCGCCAACGGCACCCTCACCATTCACAACACATCTTTTTCATCTGTGAAGCATTCTTGCCTTTTCGGAAATGAAAAAGCGTAATACGTCGAAAATGCTCTTTATTTTCTGCCATTTTCAATGCTCAACAAAATTTAAAAAACACAACTACATAACACAATTTTTCCCCAAGTACTCGCTGAAATTCCTTCTTTCAAACAACATCAAAACTTTACACGTCTGAAGTAGATAACACTTCGGTTTTGCGATGCAATGCCATCTAGCGCCAAAAACGAGAACTTTTGCATCAACCCAATAAAAATGATTTTCTAATTCTATTCATCTGAGCTCAACTCATGTATAAATATTTTTAAAGCATCGTTTCAAGCAACTGTTCGAAATTATTTGGGACTCAACTGATAAAAATGTTTTGAATACATAATTTATTTCACAAGAACCTTATATAAAAAGAAATCTTTCTGAAACTACAAAAACTCGAACACTGAGCTGTGGCATCATGGAACTCCCAGATTGTTCTGTCTGGAGTTGCCAGGTCGAAATATATATTTTCAGTTCGTTACGTCGTTCTCTTAGAACCATCAAAGTAAAACTTAATATAGAGCATTAAGCAAGAAGAGATCAATTTTTAATCAAACACGAATCAACACAAAACGTCAAAAGCCATGGTGATCCGAGCAATCGGAAGATGAAAGAACAGAAGCACATGAAACGGACAAAGCTCAAAAAGCTGTTTGACGATGCAACGAAACTCTCGAGGACACAAACTGAACTTGGCTGTCTGAAGCAACAAAAGCCCCGGTGCAACGGTGGTAGTTATGTATAAAAATACGAACTCTATTACAATGAATTATGACAATACAAAAAAGTATGAAGACTTTTTAATTAAAATGGTGCTCCTATGACAATTAAAAAAATTATCGCAGTGACATCAATTTAGAATTACTCTTCATACGAAATTTCAAAAAAAATATTCAAAAAGCTTCTATAGCTGTGAAACTTTGCATTTTTAAATAAACTTATCACTCAACTCTTTAATTAAATAATCCTTGTGATGTAATTTTGAAATTTATTTATTTTTAATTTTAATTTCTCACTCTTTAAGACCATAAGCTTGTAGGGTTTTTGTCTCTAAATAAAGAATATTTTATTGCAGAATTTTCGTAAAAAAAAACTCAGCAAAAACGTAATTTAATTTCAACTGTCTATTTCTTAGACATTACAAATGCACAGTAAAATATTAATACATCAAAAACAAGAAATTCATGTAATTCTAAAAAACGACATGCAATATTGTGAAAAAAAGGATTGTAAGCCAACAACAGATAAAATTGCATTCGAATTTTGCGTGAGAAGTTTGAAACAAAAATCTGAGTAAAAACTCAGATTTGATGAAATTCTACAGGGAATTTAAGAGACTTGTGAAATAGTAAGGTAAAACTAAAAAGAATATGCAAAGAAAAGCTTTTTTCAACTCAGAAGCAAAGATCAAATTTTAAAAGAACCTTCGCTAAAATTAAGGTGCCTGCTTCCAAAAGATTCAGTTTTATTGGAATTTTTTGACTGACTTGTGAAATGACTTTACGTTGAAATATTTCTGATAAGATATTTGAAGCTTTTAGGTTACAGAAGCACGCTTTATTCTCTGCTACATAACATTTTACTGCAAAAGGTAAAGAATGTACGATTTTGTCACGCAATAAAGTTTGATAAATGTGCGATGAAAATACTCGGCAGTCACAAACGTTTTTAAATTATAGTAGATTTGAGTTTTAAATTATACACACAAGTAATATGTGGTACGTGATTATGTGGAATGATCTGGCTCATTTTGAAAAAAGTAAGCCTTCATCTGCTTCAATATATATATTTATTTTCTCTACAATAAACAAACTTCCCTTACTTAAAATAGCAGTACCTCTCTGGTAAAACAGCAAATAATCTTAAAAACGGTGTTCCTTAATTTCCTAGGGGCAGCTATGGCTCAGTAGGTTTGTTCATTGTGCTAGCTACCTTGTAGGCGACGCAGGCTCCCTGGGTGTCTTTCTCTTTTGTGTCAGTAAAACTTTCCTTGTGTGTATGTCCATTATTTGAGGTTCCATGTCTTGTGTTTGAAGCAGCATTGCCAAATATGGCTCTTTCGCCATAAAACCTAAAAACCAATCAATCAGCCATCGATTCCTCCCGGTTTGTATTTCTCTCTTTTGGGTCAGTAAAACTTTCCTTGTGTGTATGTCCATTATTTGAGGTTGCATGTCTTGTGTTTGAAGCGGCATTGCCAAATATGGCTCTTTCGCCATAAAACCTAAAAACCAATCAATCAGCCATCGATTCCTCCCGGTTTGTATTTCTCTCTTCTGTGTCAGTGAAACTTTCACTGTGTGTTGTCCATTTGATGTCTTGTGTTTGGAACAACTTGTCCAAATATAACCCTTGCGCCATAAAACTCAATGCATCTAACCAACCAATATAATTTGCTGTACAAATGTTAAGAGGAAGTGGGAATGAATTAAACCGTATTCATGTGGAATATTTGTCCGCAAATGCCACAGGATACACTAAAATGCAAAAGAGAAAGAAATGTGTGAACCTTTCAATTAGCCCTTATTTTGCAGTTTAAAAGTAGGTTTTAACATTCCGGTGGTATGATCCGGTATCCCATTAAAGTTTAGAGCAAACCTTTAGTGTAATTGCACACATCTGTCGATGTACCGTTCACGATACAATCTCCGCTTCCTTTATATGCCCATACAGTGAGAAAGCTAACCATAAACTTTTTTATATAAACCCAACCATCTCACTTCTATCATCTCGACAGTTCGACGTTCTTCTAACGCGTCTTTGCATCATCCTGGGGACCTAAATTTAGACCGAAGTAGGGGACCCGAATATGGACCATCGACATAAAATTTTCAGATGCCCAAGAAACACGACGCAAAGTACAATTGCTGACCTTAGGGAGCAGACCAAAGCCTCTGGAATTTGAAAGGCAAGGTGCCGTATGAATAAATGAGTGAGCAACGAGCTCGGGGGAAGTCGACATAGAAAACTGCAAAATCGACAACAGCCGCTTCGGAACCTCAACCATTGACTTCTCGCATACACGACATTGCCGTGCAACATGACCTCATGGACGTGGATGCGGCATCAACCGACCTAGTGGGTCTGGGCCTTGTGGGTCTGGGCCTTGTGGGTCTCAGGGCACAAGAACATCGAGACCGAGTATACCATGTGGGTCGAGTAAAAAGTTTAGTGCTAGCGCCCTGGTAACATATTACGCTAGATACCATCACAGAGCGGCTGATGCGACAAGAGAAAAGCACTTACAAGATAATTGGGAAAGTAATCAACATGCCAGTCGGTGTCGTCGACACCATCGTGAGGCAGCTGCTTCGCCAACTGGACGACAATTAAGCATTCAACGGGGGCATAACAAAGCACTTGGTCCTTATCATCGCCTTATATAAGCCGTGTATGATTCCATTCAATCCGTAGAGTGCCGTGGTTTACCACCCAATAAATGATTTCGTACATATAACTTCATTTCATTTCTTGCACCACCCACAAGTAGTTCTGCATAAAGATATGTAGCATAGTATACACTGAAGTGCCAAAAGTCATGGGATACCTCCTAATATCGTGTGGGACCTCCTTTTGCCCGGCGAAGTGTAGCAACTCGACGTGGCATTGACTCAACAAGCCATCGGAAGTCTTCTGAAGAAATATTCAGCCATGCTGCCTCTACAGCCGTCCATAATTACGAAAGTGTTGCCGGTACAGGATTTTGTACACAAACTGACCTTTCGATCATGTCCCATATATGTTCGATGGGATTCATGTCTGGTGATCTAGGTAGCCAAATCATTCGCTGGAATTGTCCAGAATGTTCTTCAAACCAAACGCCAACGATTTTGGCCAAGTTACATGGCACATTGTCATCCTACAAAATTCCATTGTTGTTTGGGTACATGAAGTCCACGGATGGCTGCAAATGGTCTCCAAGTAGCTGAACATAACCATTTCCAGTCAATGATTGGTTCAGTTTGACCAGAGGACCCAGTCCATGCCATGTAAAAACAGCCAACACCATTATGCAGCCACCACCAGCTTGCACAGTGCCTTATTGACAACTTGGTCCATGGCCTCGTGAGTTCTTCGCCACGCTCGAACCTTCCTATCAGCTCTTAACAACTGGAGTCGTGACTCATCTGACCTAGCAACGTTTTTCCACTCATCTAGGGTCCAACCGATATGTTCTCGAGCCCAGCAGAGGTGCAGCAGCCGATGGCGTGTTGTTAGTAAGGGCACTCGAATCGGTCTTCTGCTGCAATATCCCATCAACGCCAAATTTCGCTGCACTGTCCTCACGGACACGTCTGTCAACATTGATTGTTGCTGTTATTTGACGCAGTGTTGCTTATGTGTTAACACTGACTACTCTACGCACACGTCGCTGGTCTCGGTCATTAAGTAGACGGCCACTGCGTTGTCCATGGGGGAGGTAATGCCTGAAATTATATTTTTTCGGCACCCTCTTGTCACTGTGGATCGAAGAATGTTGAATTCCCTAACAATTTTCGAAATGGAATGTCCATTGCTTCTAGTTCCAACTAGCATTCCTCGTTCAAATTCTGTTAATTCCGTCGTGCGGCCATAATCACGTCAGAAACCTTTTCACATGAATCACTTGAGTACAAATGAAAGCCCTGACAATGCACTGCCCATTTATACATTTCTTACGCGATGCTACTGCCATCTGTATATTTGCATATTGCTATCCCATGACTTTTGGCACTTCAGTGTATATGCACCTTTCTATATTTTTTGCATCTTTTGGATTACATATTGTTCCCTTTGATTGGATATTGTAGAAAAATAACAATTAAGAAATAATAAATACGACCCTAATATTAGACAATCACTAACAAACAAATGTTTTACTTGTATTCTATCCAGAATATTTCACTGAAATGCCTCCATACATTTTATAAGCAGTTAATATTCAATGCGACGTATCGATCAGTTTCATATTCCCTTTTGATCATTTTATCGAAGAAGCGAAAGGCATAGCCATCAGATGCATCTGGAAAGAAATCTATCACATTTCTGTTTTCAATTCTTCGTGTTGAGCCCGTTCTTCATTCTCACATTCAGGTGGTGAATGGTAATGGTTTATCGATTTCAGTCAAAGAGATCGTTTTTTGTATTCCGAGAAAGATATATCATGGTGCAGTCAGAATATCATTCAGATAGCTAGAATGTATCGCACGCTTCATACATTCTGGATAGTTTGTTTCAGTCCAAATGATTCCTCGAGTTATCGAGTGAATTTTCTTGTGCTTAGTCGTCTGGTTCAATTTGTATTCGATTCTTTCGACTCCGTCTTAGAATCACTTGTGTTTCTGTAGATCGATTTCTAGCTTAGGATCGTATTCTCAGGTATAAGAAACGTGGACTAGATTTCTTGATTTATTTGATATTACGAATTTATAACTAACCAAATACGGATGCAAGAATTTGAAAACAGGAAGTTAGGAGTAATTGTTAAATAACATAATACAGATTACAGATGTTTTTAGATATTTGAAATCAACATTTCCAAGAAAATTCTTTCTTTGTTATAACGAGATTATAATCTGTGTACGATATTATTGCATATACACGAGATGAATTATGTGTGCACATGTGCAACTTTATGAGCGTCACGAGATTTCCTAATAGTGTAATATTGCTTTTATCCCACAACGCACATAATGATTAAATAACCACATCTATTGATTGAAAGATACCTAGGAAAAATTATATTGGTCAAGAAGGTCAAACTAGTTAGAAGCCATACAGGAAAGATTGCAGAACGAGCATATGCGTGCACACATACTACTTAGGGTTAAAACTATTTAAATATACATTTTAGGTAGGTAGGTATAATTAACGTCGCACTGGAGCAACACAACTGGCTACTATGTATTTTAGGAGATTTGAATAAAAGTGAAGTCCGTACCTTAACTATATGGAGTCATTCGTTTCCCTATATTGTTTCTTTTTGTAATATATTTAAGTGCAAAGTAAGAGGTAGAAAGTTTAATGATTCTAAGAGGGCATTTGAGATATTTTTATGTATGTGGTTCTGAAATCCATTCTGCAGATTCTGGAAAATTTGATGATCGTATCTTACTCTACTTTTATTCTAACTCGTTGATGATGAAATTCACATTCTCACCTTCAGGTGCTGAATGATAATGGTTTATCGATTCTAGTCACCGAAATCGATTTTTGCATTTCGAGGAAGATATATCACTGCAGTCAGATTATCATTCAAATCTCAAGAATGTATCACACGCTTCACACAATCTGTATAGTTTGTTTCAATTCAACTGATTCGTCTTGTCATGAAGTGAACCTTTCTTAGCCTTAAGTCATCTGATTGTGGAATTGTATTCACACAATTCTTTCGATGGTGATTGTTCTCAATAGCTTGTTTTCATAAGAGAATCGATTTCTAGTTTGGTATCATATACACAGTTTTCTGTATCACTTGGAGAGGTGGATGGTAGCATGGTATTGAGGGTCGAAGTGGAGAGGGACCGGTAAATGTCTGAAAAATCTTGTGCTGTAAATTATTGTCTGTTATCTATGTTTAAAAATCTTAATCTTTTGATTTTGATGATGAAGCTGTAAGAGTTTCAAAAGGAAAGGAAAAGATAATTTTATGCATTCGTACAAGTTGAATGTTCATTCCATACTTGATTGTTAAGGAACACAGTAATATAAATTAAATGTAAATTATTAATCAGAATTGCATCGGATAATTCTTATATGACAATTCCAACGTAGTACTGAAGTACAGATGTGCAGTTGATGAACACTTGTATTACACTTAAGTACACTCACTACTTAAAGTACAAAGGTTGTACTACGCTAACTTTGCACTATGCTAACTTCTCACATGCATAGTCAAGCAATGTAAAACCAAGTCATACTGCACAGCGAATGTAATAGGTCAGAATAAACAATATGCCATTCAATGTCTTGAAAGCAAGTTACAAGTTACTGTCAAAACTTTTGATGTACTAGTATTCAAATAACAAAAACAATAGTATAATTTTTTACAAACAAATCCTTGAAATCATTACAGGAAACCAGCTGTGCTATTTTTGTTCTAGTACAATAAAAGACAAAACACTTGAAATTTCAAACGGATTTTATTTGTAAATGCTGATTTTTGTTTAAGATAGTGTGATCGCAGGGCAAGCATTTTAACGTTTGAGACGACATTAATATTTTCTTAGACTCTTGGTATCAATATAATAACTTAGAAACCTCATCAATAATTTAATCCTTTACACGCATACATGCGTTTTGTAACTTGCAGTCTTCTCTGCATAGCGTATAACCTGTTTTTATCTTGACCAATAGAATCTTAGGATTCTTTCAACCAATGGGACGTGAACATAATGTGAGTTGTGGGGTAAAAGCATTATTATACATCTCGGTAATCGCGTGGCTCTCAGAGGATTAAAATCTTAAGTTTAAAATTTTAAAGTTATCAACACTTAAATTCACTGACTTTTATTTTTGTTTGAAATTTGCAAGAGTATCGACTTTTTACTGGGTCCTTAAACTATATTTCTGTGGATTGTTTGAATTCTAATTGCTCTATTCCTTCTCAACTTTTGTACCTAAAATTAAGACTGATTTTTATGAATTAAAATAATAAACTGTGAACAATCACTTTTCCAATTCATTTCTATTGAGAATGAGATCATCACAACTTAAATTTCTCCTTTAATCCTCTGAGCATTACGCGATATCTGATTATTGTAGCATTTCTTTTACACCACAACACACGCATAATGAATAGATAACCACATTCATTGGTTCAAAGAATCCTAGGAAAGATTTTATTGGCCAAGAATGTCAAAACTGGTTGCAGGGAAGACGCAAATATGCGTGTACACCACTCAGAGACTTAACTTTTTTATTTATACACGTATCACGAAAATGACCGTTGAGCTATAAAACAAAGCATATGCTTTACTGAGATATTTTTCTTAAATTGAATTTTCAAACCTTATAAAAAACTTTAAGTTTTAGCCATATTTTTATAGAACCATCCTTTTAGACGTGAAGTGTTCGTTGAGTTTGTAATATTGTCTTCAATGTTTTTTAGTTACTCGGAAGTTTTAATAAAAGTAGATTCAGTTTTCATTTCGAACACGCGTGAATTTTTGCATGAGTTTTCTCTGAATTTCTTTTGTAAATTCTGTCCGAAATGCGTAGGCAAGCACAGAATTTTTCATTTTTATCGACTCTATTTTTTAGAAGTAGGAACTTCTTCAAACATAAAATATGCTCGTAGCCCGCACGCGCAAACATCGAAGAAAGCTAAGATGTTATCCATATAAATGCGCTTAAAAATGTAAGATTCTGTTTAGATTTTAAAAATATGGAAAAGGCGGACCGAGTTTTCTGCCATTCCTAATGGAAGCACAATATTTATTCTTTTTTCTTGGAAGCGTTCATCTGAAAAAGTTCCCCGTTTGACCGAAGTATTTCAATTTTTTCGTGACTAGGCATCTTTCGTTTTTTGATAATGCACTACTCGGTGGTTAACTTTTTTAACTGAAAGAAGTAAACGCGTTTATGCATTAAGAATGCATAGTTGGAAAGAATAACGTAACAGCTGTCTCTTATACCAATAGATTGTGCATTCTAGGGACACTACAATGTATGAAATAGTTATTCTAAATATTATTTGAAATAAAATCTCTAGTTATTTTGTAAAAAGTAACTTTTTAAGCTATTCTAGAAACTGTAAAAGGACACACGAGAAAAAATATTTGTTTGAAATAGCCATTCTGAATTTCATTTCAAGAAAATGAACACGCATGTCTCAATTCGGAATTTATTCTTTGGAATTTATGTTAGTGTTGAAACCGTAATTGCAAAGCAAACCTAGTGATGTCACATTCGGAATACATACAGGAAACAGGTTCCGACGCAGAAACACTACCACTTCCTACATTTAGCATGACATAAAAAGCCTCTCGCACATACTTTTAACTAAAGAATGTACATAGTTGTGTGATTTAATTGTTTAAAATAAGTTTAATACGGTTTCGAACCCTCTGAGGGATTCACATGCATAGATCAGCCTTGCAATCTGCAGTCATCCCTGCAGGACTTCTAATTTTAACCTCCTTGGCCAAAAGAATTTTTCCAAGGAATTCTATTCTAATGAAATGAGAAATAGATTCTTTCGAAAGGATTCTATACTAATGAAATGAGAGAGCAAGTGAACTTTCCAAATAATTCAATTCTAATGAAATGAGCAATAGAGTATTTGCAAAGGATTTTATACTTTCATTAGTATAGAATATTTCCAAAAGATTTTTTTTATGCTTTCATTAGTATAGAATCTTTGCAGAAAATTTTTTCTCTATAGTAATGAAATGAGCAGTAAAATATTTCCAAATAATTATAATCTAATAAAATGAGAAATAGAATATTTCCAAAGGATTTTATACTTCCATATTATAGAATCTTTCCAAAAGATTTTATACTTCCATTTGTATAGAATCATTCCAAAAGATTTTTTCTATACTAATGAAATGAGCAATAGAATTTTTCCAAAAGGTTCTAGTCTACGGAAAGGAACAATAGAATCTTTCTAAAGGATGAAAAACTCATGAATTCTTCCAACCAATAGATATAGTTTTGTCATTAGATGAGTTGTGAGGTATACATTACTGGGAAATCTCGCGATGAAAAGCTTTAAAAAACTAACTTTCTTAAATTGTAATGTTATTATGTAAGAGAAAAAAAATTTATGACTAAGCACATTTTGAATTTCCTGGATGTATGTATGAATGGAAAACTTAACCTCTCATAACGAAAACATTAAGTAAATGAAAAAAAATTTTGAAATAAATTATGATTTGTATCAACGTTTAAGCATAAAAATAATCTAATTACGTCAAAACATACTTTAGAATTTAAATTTTTCCTATTGCGTAGAAGGCCCTAACATTTTCACTCAAAAGTGAGATTTTCCATTTCTACAAGAAAGCAGAAAACTTTATTAAAAAAATCATTTCACCTCGAACTGTGTTTATTATTCTGCTCCAGATTTATTTCAGGACGAAAACTCTCAGGAGAAAATGGGAAAAATATTTTTTGCATAATATATGTATCCACACACACACACACACACACACACACACACACACACAGAGGTTTGTTTGTTTACAGTACCTTGTATTGGAATAAAATATCGCGGTATTTCCACCATCCAGAGTCAAAGGGTAAAATATGATGTGAGCGCAGAGAGAAAAATAAAATTCCAGATGCACTTTATAGAATGTTTATTAAGAGAAGGGCTTAAAGTACGTAAAAACAATGATAAAAGTCTGAGTTTATGATACCTCCGAGGCATGTGATTACATAGTCTTTTTTAAGGAAGATTCTTTGTGAGGGTGGAAGCCCTTTCGCTATTTCCTTGGCAACAAAAAAAGTTTTTTAATAAAAAAATACAGTTGAAGGGGTTTTTTATTTTAAAATAGTATGACTATGTTGCGTATCTGATAAAATGGGATGTGTGTGCCCTCCGTACACTGCCATGAAAAACTTAACCTGCAAGTGGTTTCTTCCCTGAGTGTATTTCTCCCTTCTGTGTCAATAAAACTTTCATTGTGTGTGTCTGTATACTTAATATTGTATGCCTTGTGTCTGGCGCAGCATGGCCAAATATGGCCCTTGCGCCATAAAATCCCCAAAACCAACCAACTAACACAAGTGGTTTCCACGAAATATCTCGTCCATCAAGATCTGACCAATTTTGATAATGAGGTATTTCGTCATCAAGATATTGCCGATTTTTTTATGATGACGAGATCAAGATGTGGTCAGTTTTCTTCTAATAAAGAGATATCTTGTCCAGCAAGATCTGGTCAGATTTGCTAATGACTAGATTACTCATAGAGACTTGACAAATAATCTCGTCATTAAATGAAATCTGACGATGTATCTCATCATTTCAAAAACAGACCAGATCTTGATCGTCAACATAAAAAAATTCGCAATATCTTGATGACGAGATATCTCGTTGAAAAATTGGTTAGATCTTGATGGACGAGATATCTCGTCACACCCACTGGGACGTTTAAGGAACAGATGATTGAATTTTTCAACAGCTATACTCTGCAGCGAAATGACCTGTATGATGGGATTATACAAAAGGTGCTTCGAGGGATTAACAAACCGACGAATGAAAACAAAACGATAACAAGAACTGAAGCTAATAGTAAAACAGTCTTTGAAATGAAGTGGAGACATTGCAGTGGGTGCAAAGAAATAGAAAGATAATTGTGAAACTTAAAACAAGAGAAGAAGCGGTCTCTTTTGCAAGCTCTATGACCACCTCGAACAATGATGCAAACTTTACACCGTGTTTGTATGCAAAGAATGAGGTTGCGAATGAATTGAATTGACCATTTTTCTAATGACGAGATATTTCGTCCGTTAAAATCTGGTCAGTTTTCTGCTAAATACGAGACGCATCATCGAGATAACCTCTATGAGGGTTAATTATATTTGTTTAGATTGAATGAATTTCTTTCAAATTGTATTAAACCTCCTGAGATTTCAAGAATTCCGAGTAATGGAGTATTTTTTTCCTACATCATATTTAATGACTAAATAACCACATTTAATTGGTTGAAAGAATCCTAAGAAATCTTCAATTAACCAAGGAGGTTAAACCTGGTTAGAAATCGTGGCAGAGAAGACTTCATTTAGTTTGCAGAACGTGCCCATCGGAGGATATTTGGATATTTTGTGCAACCGATTTTGCATTCTTTTGTGTGTTATTTCATCAGTCATTTTTATTTAAGGTGAAAAGTAAATAAAGAAAATTTATGGTATTCATATTATCACGTAAAATACTGCATAATCATTTCATTCCACTACTATCATTCTGATACCAAATCTAATAAATGTAGTCTACCAGATTGTTCTTCAGTATTGATATTCCAATAGCGCATTTTTGCTTTCGTGACATGCATATGTATTCTGTTTATTGATATTTATTCTTGTTCTTTTAAAAGCGTAAACCGAAACAGTATCCTAGAAAATATTTGAGCTCGAAAAGCTTTTATTAACAAAAAGAGCACATTTAGAAACAAATTAAACGAAAAGAATAAATCCGCCTTTGTCAAAATATTTTACCAAAGCGTTTTCAATACAGGAAACAGAATGCTTCAATATTCTTATTCCACTCTTGCATCCATTGGAATTACTATTCACAAAAAAGTATTCTCAATAAATAATTTAAAGCAATTCTGATCCATAAAATATATTTTTTTACCTCTTCCGTTTCAGGAGCAATCGTGATTTCTTCACTTCGGCGCGTTATCTGATATTTCCTTATTATTGTAGATGACGAGACCGTTATGTTCGCGAACCTGCTTCTTTTATTTAGAATTCATTCCAAAAAAAAGAGATTTTCAGACGATTTATTTTCATTTCAGATTTCTTTCTCGTCTGCATTTTCGCCTGTCGAGTTGGGTTTAGTTGCACTCCGCTTCCATAAATTCTTCGATTTGTTAAATCGTCTGCAGTGATTTTTTTATTATTTTATTTATTTGTTCATAAAGGGTGTTTTTGCTTTTGATGCAGAAATACAAAAATGTATTCCGAAGTTTTGCTGATCCTAATGTTTCTCACATTTTGCAATATTTTATTCATTCGCTTATTTTAGTCGGAGTTTTTCATATTCGTATTTCTCTTGTCGGAAGAATTTAATCACATCATTTTTCTGCTAAAGTAGTTCGCATCCTTTTTTGCTGTTTTTATACCATTTGTGAATGCATTGGAAATCAAAAAGTTTAGTAATTAATTGATGATTTTAGAAAGGAGTTATAGATAGATATTTTTAAATAATTCATAAGATTTTCTCTGTTGAAGCTTTCAACAAAGTCAAAAGTTTCTAAAATAAGTTACGGAAAATATTAAAGAATTTTTCTCCCCTTTCCTTGATAGCATTTTAATAATTAATTGTTGGAACTCTACTTTGTTTCATTTTAATTAAATTTTCATTTTCAATTTAAAGCTAGATTAAATTTTTGTTTTGCCAAAATATTTGAAAAAAATACTTTGTAAATTTATTACTTCGCCTTTTGATTTTTAATAAATCATTACAATTCTCGTGCGTATATGTATTATGTACATGGAAAACTCAAATGTGATCTAATAATTAAAACAAAAATCAAATTAATAAATTTTATGTTTGATATCAATAAAAAATTTATTAGTTTCCAGAAAATATTAAAAAATCATAATTTGAAGTAGGGAAACTAATCAGTTTTTTCTAATGACATAAAAAAAATTATTAGAGTCGTACAATTTTTTCTTTTGCATTATATAGTGAGTCAAAGTGAAAACCGGACACCCGAGTTTAATTAGTAGTAAAATCGGAAGCACAGTTAAGCCTCGATTATCCGAGCTCCAATAAACTCAGTGTCCGTGTTATCCGATTGGAATTTGATTCCCTTTTTTTTAAGCTTTAAATAAAGCTTCGAGCAAGGGTGAGCATTTTCACCAAAGCCACAAGAAAGATTTGAGAAACAGACCATTACTATTTCAAGAGGATTTAAAAGGGTAACAGGTAAGGGTTAAAAGGATAAAAAAATTAACTCGCGTCAAGATTTATTTCAAAATTACCACATTGAAATACTGTAGCACAAATTCGAGATTATTTTTTCTTAACCCTTACTTTAAGAATCTTTCTGTAGCAGTAGTAACAAGTAGTACAGTAATTATTTTTTGTATTTCTTCTAGGTGCTTTGTTTTAGTAAACGATTTCCTTGTGGGGGGTGTTATGTAGTAGTAGGGTATTGATTTTACCACACAACCCACGAAACTAAATAGCAACATCAAATGGTTGAAACAATCCTAGGAAATATTTTATTGGTTAAGGTTAAAACTAGATATAAGACATTAAGGGAATACTGCAGATTGCAGAACGGATATATGCGTGTGAACCTTTCAGAGGGTTAAACCTCGATTAAAAATTAATTCTAATCAAACGTAGATATATTAAAAACAGAAATTCACATACCTTCCTTTTTTTATACTTATTGGTACGATAGCTCGGTTGTATACTATCTAAATAAGTCAATTTGTAGCAAAAGGTAAGTTGGGGTTGTAGGTTGATGCAAAAGTTCGTCCAAGTTTTTTTTACAATAATTGAAGAAAATTTTATTTACTAAAAATTACATTTAATGAACATAGTATGTACGTTCTGTTCAATGATATTTCTCCATTTCCTGTAGCTTCATAATCCCGCTCTCATAGAAGTTCTGAGGTTTCTGACTGATATAGGAGAGGAAACTTTCTGAACAACTTACGGCATGTGGAATCGTCAACGGCACCCTCATCATACCCAACACATATCTTTTGGATTTGCGAAGCATTCTTGCCTTTTCGGAAATGAAAAAGCATAATATGTCCAAAATGCTCCCTATTCTCTGCCATTTTGAATACTCATCAAAATTTAAAAAACACAACTACATGACACAATTCTTTCCCAAAGTACTCGCTGAAATTCCTTCTTTCAAACAACATCAAAACTTTACGCGTGTGAAGTAGATAACACTTCGGTTTTGCGATGCAATGCCATCTAGCTCCCAAAACGGGAAGAAATGTGCATCAACCCAATACAATACTAACAAAAAAGAAAATAAGGCTGCAGAAGGACCGCCTGCTCAGAGCCAAGGAAGCTCTTCCTCTCTGGCGTCTTTCACTTCATTCACACCCAACGTGTTTACATAGCGCCCTCTACAATAAGTGAGATAATGTGGGAAGCTAAACACACAGGCAGTGCAATTTTCTCTAAAACCACTTCAAGAAAATATTTTATCTTTCGGAGGCCAAGGTAGCCCTTTTGGAAAAGTAACTGATTAGCAATCGGTAGGTAGCGAGTTCGAAACTCGGTCCAGCCAAAGACCGTCGTGTACACGGCTGTTGCACGTTAAATCTGTCTCGGCCTCAAATGTCCTCAGATTGGCGAGATGTGGAAGTTTCGAGAGTGAGGTGTTGACCTCGTCATCTGACCGTGGTTAAAATCTACGTGATGTCCTCGAATTTTCCTTCGGTATTCTTCCTGGATTGTCGCGAATAGCTCGTTATGTTACTCCAATGCGACGTTAATTAACTGCCTACTTACCTTTTCTCGGGGCCATCGTGGCACGCCCACTGCGCTAGCAACCTGCGAGTTGTAGGCGGCGCAGTTTCGATTCCTGTCAGGCGCATTCCTCCCTGAGCGTATTTCTCTTCAGTGTCAGTAAAATTTCCATTGTGTGTGTATATCTATTACTAGTTATTGTATGTCTTGTGTCTGGCGCAGCATGGCCAAATATGGTCCTTGCGCCATAAGACCCCCAAAACCAACCTACCTACATTTTCTCCTTCGATACATACGATTCAGATTAAATTAAAAATCGAATGTACAAAAATCAGTAACAAACCCATCCAATGCTACAAATTCGACAAGATCCCAAACCCGAAACGTAACGAGTTTATAATGGAGCCACGTGACTTGGGTATCATTGCTCCCGAAATCGGGAAACGGAGCTCGTTAAAATGGAGAGCAGTTATTAAATATGCATAAAATAATTGCATAGTCAGAGCTTGGCACCCTTCTTTTGCTCTGCACAATGCTTGACGTATCTGATTGCCAGGTCTTGACTGCGAAGTAGGAATTAAAATTACGTTCATTTTCTGTATCGAATTATACGGCTGCGTTACCAGTTTTGTGTACGGGTGTATTGTAGCATTGTGAAGCCGCACTAAATACCGCACTTCTGTTATACACCGTATAAACAAAGTAGGTGTGAATTTCTCTTTAATACTTCTTTGCATTTGAATAGAAATCATTTTCATTCATATTTTAACCCTATAACCCCTTTTAACGTGGGGATGGTGAACGTTAAATCTCCCGTGGGCTCAAATGTCCTCACGTTGGTATGGTGCGGACGTTTGGAGAGTGGGGTGCCAGCTCAGGTGTTGTCCTCGTCATCTAATCGAGGTTCAAAATAAGGAGGTGTTGTCCTCGAATTTTTCTCTTCGGGATTGATCCAGGGCCGTCGCCAGTAGATCATTTGTGTTTTTACAGTGAGACTTCAATTCAAAGATTACAAGAGATTCAAATTCCTATTTAACTTGGAGACACGGTAGGCCAGTTGGAAGAGTAGCTGATTTGCAACCGGAGAATTGCGATATTACAACTCGATCCAACCAAAAACCGTCGCGTACGTGAAAGGTAACTTTAAATCTGTATTGGCCTCAAATGTCCTCAATTTGGCGTGGTGTGGTAATTTAGAGAGTGAGGTTCCAACTCAGGTTTGACCTCGTCATCAAATTCAAGATTATGAGGCCGTCACCAATTGCCCATTGTGTTAATCCAGTGCGACGTTGATTCAACTACCTACCTTAATGACTTCTACCTAGTTTTGACCTTCTCGACCAACAGAATATCCTAGGTTTCTTTTAACTCTTTGATGTGGTTATTTAGTTATGTATTTCTGAATTACAAAGCAAATGAGGCCTTTAGGCTACTTGTGAAGTTGGGTACAGCATTGGTACACTGGGATTGCCCACGGCTCTAGCAACCTGCGAACTGTAGGTGGAGCAGGTTCGACTCCTGTGACTTACCTTGTATACATTTCTCTCTTCAGGGTCGGTAGCTCAGTTACAAGAGTAGCGGATTAGCGACTGGAAGGGTGAAAGATAGAAACTCGAACCAACCAAAAATCGTCGTGTTCATGGGGTTGGTGCACATTAAATCTTTCGTTTCCTCTCATATCCCACAAGTTGGTTAGGAGTATCGGGTGCCAGCTAAGGTGTCATTTCGTCATCTCGTCGTGGCTTAAAATTACGAGATATTGTCCTCTGGTCTTGCCTTTCGGGATTGATCCCGGACAATCACCAATAGCCCATTGTGTTGCTCCAGTGCGACGTTAATTCAGCCATCGCTCTCTGAGTAAGTAAAACTTTCCATGTGTGTGTAAGTCCATTATTTGACGTAGTCTTGCGATTGGTCAAGTGTAACCCTTGCGCCATAAAATTCAACCCAAACAGCCACCAATTGGCGTGGTTTCAGCCTTAGACATTCCAGAAACGTTATGAGGCTGTTGCCGTACGTGATTTTGCGGATGGAATCCCTTTCCCAACTCGAGCTTACTACTTTTCTATAAATGGACTTAATAGAGGTCATCTATCTTTCCCAGAGACACACATGCAACACAAATAAATTGTTGAGATTACTTTAAAGGTAACATTGAACATTTTTGACTACCTGTTTCTAGTTGAGTTGAGAATTCTTACTCCCTGTTTCAGCTAAGTAATGATAACCATATTACCTCCTACCTGGTGAAGTGGTAGTAACGCTGGTCTTCCACCCAACATGTTTCGGGTTCAAACCTCGGTTTCTAAGTTCATAGATGTTGGATATTGTCCCTATTTAGTCTAGCCAATGCTGGTGATTTCTTTTTGGATGATCAACCAATGAGAATTTTGGCCCATGTTAGAAAGGGAACAAAGAATGACGTTTCGTAAAATCAGCCACAAAAAATCTGTTATTGAATTAAATCACTTAAGCAGATCAAATTCAAGTCAATTGTAAATCGAAAGCGATAAACGCAACTATCCATGCTGTAAAAAATTAATTTGTCGAGTCAAATCTACTTAAGATAAAAGTTGCATAACCTATTAAGATATAAGTTCTCATGGTTGATCCAAATTCATTTATTAGAATTGCATATTTTTTACTTGTTTGTGTCTTTATTAATCATATGCATAGTTACACTTCCAAATGCTTTCAACGAGATATCTCGTCCATCAAGATCCTATCAGTTTTGCTAATGACGAGTTACCTTGTCGAGGCAACCACCAGAAGGGTTAAAGCTGTCGTTTCTCATTCGATTCAGAAAACTCGCAATCAATATCGCAAATCCATTATTCAGTGTCTAAAAATCGATTTCTTTGGGGGGGGGAAATAAAATGTTTTTAATGTCCAAATCATCTTTATCGATATTTTTCGTGACGTTAGATGATGCACCGTAGCGTCAATTGTCAAGCGCTGTAAAATGAAATATCCAAATCGAAAAATGGCTAGATTGTATGAAAGGTTTGAATAGTCTGGTAAACTCCGACATGTCCTGGGAAGAGGTGTGATTAGCTTTCGTAAATTATTATTTCAAAACATTCATTTATTGATGTTCACCGATGGTGTCCAGTTTACAGGCAAATCAGTTTTAACGGGATTGGCTGAACTATGGCAAGAGACGGACATTCTGTCAGATGAGGAGTGGATAGACTCGCTCGGTACATGTTGTATTCTCATCAGAGGATTGGTCTCGGCATGGAGGCTGGCTAGCGTCTGGAGTTGACGTTCGGGTCACTCGTGGCTGTTAGCAACAGCCCAGTTCGGTCCTCCTCCGCACGCTGTCTCTCCTCTTCCTTGTGCCTTGGGGTGCCTTGCCAGGCAGAAAGGAGGCAAGGCACCCCTTTTCATTAGGACAAGAGCCCCCTTTTCTCCTCGAATCTCACCAATCCATTGGAAACCCCCAAGTTCTGCTCATATAAGATGAAGCCTGAGGGTCACTGAAGATCATAACGTAACACCTAACTAACGTATCTTCAGTACATGCGCCAGCAACTTGGAATCATCAACCTGGAGATTTCATTCCTCCCTGGTTGTATTTCTCTCTTTTGTATAAGTAAAGCTTTTATTGTGTCTATGTTCATTTACTTAGCGTGGTTTGACGCAGATTGGCCATATATGGCCCTTACTCCGTTAAACACAGCCCATCCAACCAACTTTATGTGATAAACAAAATGGATACTTCATGAAGGCCAAACACCACTTAAACCCCTAATGCTTATCGATGAAATAATTGTTCGACCTACTTTCTCACTTAGTCTATAAACAAACTTCATCAAGATCGAGTTTTACGCTTATCACTCAAACCTTTTCCTAGTTTATCAAGCTAGGCATATCATCTGAGGGGCATTCTTACTCCAAGGATCATTAGGGTTTTCTAGACTCTGGTTTCTGCTACTTCAATGGCTCCCAATTACCGAAGCTTGAAAATTCCCGGAAAGCAATTAGCGGTTGAAGTGTCGCTCTCAGTTTGCGCCGAGAGCTGTTGCCCCCTAATTATCTGAAATTGTTCCTGTGATATTTTTTATTTGGTTCACTCTTATAAAACTGGAATGATGAAATGCAGGTTAATTGTGTTAAGAAATTAGTGTCTGACGCAACGCTTTATTCGTAACGTTTACTTTAGGTATTGATCTAAAACAAGTACAGATTGAAGTAAAGCTATTTTAATCACTGGTACGCAAGACAGCAGAAACACTGACTGTTAGGAGGTATAAGATGGTCTGACCATTTAGTATGAAGGATTTTCTATACAAGCAAACCAGATGGAAAATGAACATTCTATTTCCACTACCAAAATGCCATCATGTGATACATATTCTTGTTACCTTAAAATTTAGTTTATCGTCATTTTTGTGACGTTAACCCAATTGGCGTTGACCAATCAACTCTCAAAGTATCAATTCGAAATTCATTCAATTCATTCTTTGGTAGTTCCGTTGGCGAAGTGCTGAAATCGCATAAGCACAGTGACGTCATGATCGGAATACCTACAAGAAACATTCCGCTCAAAAAAGCAGAAGAAATAGTAATAAACTGTTTGGAAGTATAAGAGTCTACGACCAATTTAGTATGTGTAGAATGCAACAAACCAGATGAAATGGCGAAAATTTTATTTCCGTTACCTAAATGCCCTCACCTGGTACATATCGAGGTTACCTTAAAACGCAGTTTATCGTCATTTTCACGGTATTAATCAGATTGTCACTGACCAATCAACTATCATAGTATCAATTCCAAATTCATTCTTTGGGGTTGCGAGTTCGAATCCAGGCAAACACCGTCGTGTGCAAAGGGTTCTGGTGCACATTAAATCTGTCGTGGCCTCAAATGTCCTAACGTTGGCGTGGTGTGGAAGTTTGGAGAGTGAGGTCCAGCTCCAGGTCCAGTCTGACTTCGTCATCTGACCGTGGTTCAAAATTACGTGGTGTTGTCCTTGGATCTTTTCCCTTCGGGTTTGACCCCGGACAATAGCCCGTTGTGTTGTTCCAGTGTGACGTTTATTTTTCCAACCTACCAGTAAACTGCATATAGTTATTATTTTATTCTCCAGAAATTTAACAAATTTTGTTTTTTCTTTTCTAACGTCATAGTGTATTTCTGTGCGTATGTTTCCCCTTCATTTTTCTTATGTCTTAATGTGCTATCTTTTCTGTTTGTAAATGTTTTATATGTATAGTGGATTTTTCTCGGCCCTCACTAATCCTCGAAACTCATCAGTAAGGCAGACTATATAGGGTGTTCCAAAAAGGTTGTTCCGCAATTTATCTTTTTACCATTTGGAGATAGGTAGGCAATGTAAATTGCAAAAGAGCACCAAATAAGGGAAGTAATTAAGATATGTGAATAAAAGTATCACGTGATAACAATTTAAGCGGATACAGTTTTTAATTTGTATACAACCCCTCTAGATAAAAATCCGAGATAGCAGAAATGTTGCTTACCTGCATCCCTATCGTTAGCAGAAAACTGCATCTCTGTAGGTTGAACAGTAACGGAGGCATAATGACACAAAAAAGTTGACTTATACCGCTTATACACAGCTGTTCAAGCAGTCAGATTAGGGACCGTATATACATTGCTAAAAAGCATTTTTTTTCGGTCAGAAAGTGCAAAGTAATGTAGTATTTCAACTGCAGATGAAAATCGCAATGAATAATAGTAGACAATGTAATCTTTTATAAAAATATTGTAGAAAAATGGTTTAAATAAAAATAAAATTAAATTTACAACGCATGTTCAAAATGTTTCCCATCTGCAGCAATGCTGAACTTAGCTCATTTTTGGCCATGGGTCAGTTTCCGCTCTAAATTAGATACGGCCCTCTTAAAATGGAAACTCTTGTATCTCCGTTACTATTTAACCTACAGAAATATGGTTTTTTACTAACGATAGTGATACAGGTAAGGAACATTTCTGCTATCTCGGATTTTTATCTAGAGGGGTTGTATACAAATTAAAAACTGTATCCGCTTAAATTGTTATCACGTGATAATTTTATTCACATATCTTAATTACTTACCTTATTTGGTGCACTTTTGCAATTTACATTGCCTACCTATCTCCAAATGGTAAAAAGATAAATTGCGAAACAACCTTTTTGGAACACCCTGTATAGCTGAAAGCAAAGTCCGCCTTCGGTATTCAATTCAATCCAAAGTAACGTCATACTCGGAATACGTACTCGCCTCAGTAACACTACTGCCACCCAGATATAGCGTGACTGGAAAAGTCTCGCATATAAGAGCAAAACCTCTTACGTGACAAAAAATTGGATGCTTAGTACACCCAAATTTTAGACTTTTCTTTGGGGAGTGGGGTGCCAACTCAGACGACCTCGTCATTTGACCGTTGTTCAAAATGAGGAGGCGTTTTCCTTGGATCTTTCTCTTAGGGATTGATCCCGAATCGTCGCCAATATACCGTATATACTCCAGTGCGACGTCAATTAACTACCTACCTTTTAGACTTTTCATCGAAACTAAACCACCAGTTATAACCCAAATGCCACACGTTAAAATTCCACCTAATTCTCATACTTAGTTTATATACGAACTCCATCAAGACAAATTCCACGCATATTGCTCTAAACCGTTTCCCTAGTATATCAGGCTAGTCATATCCATTAGCCATTCTTATTCCAAGGATCATTAGGGCATCCCGAGTCTGGTTTCTGCTACTTCAATAGCTCCCAATTACCGAAGCTTGAAAATTTCCGAAAAGCAATTAGCGGTTGAAGTGTCGGTCTTAGTTTGGGGCGTAGAGCTGTTGCCCCCTAATTATCTGAAATTATTCCTGGAATATTTTTTATTTGGTTTTCTATTATGAATCCAGAATGATGAAATGCAGGTTAATTTTGTTTAGAAATTAGTATCTATTTTCGTATTTATTCAATTCGTTTGCTGTGGGTGTTTATCGAAAACGAGTGCACAGTAAATGACGTGGTAGTTAAATAAGTAAATAGTTAAATAATAAACTGTTTGGAAGTCCAATTAAAATTGTCTTTGGACATCTTTCTATGGGCACACCGTGGCTCAGTGTGTCTGCCCACTGCTCCTCTTTAGGTATTTGGTTAAGTATTTGAATTTACGTTACACTGCAACAACACAATCTCAATTTTGAACCACGGTCAGATGACGAGGTTAAACCCGAGCCCACTTCTCCAAACATCCACACCGGGCCAACGTAACAACATTTAAGACACGGCATTTTTATCGTGCACCAGCACCCACGTACACGATTGTCTTTGATTCGATTAAGTTCGAACTCGCAAACCTCAGGTTACTAATCCACGAATCTACCAACTGGGCTATCGCAGCCCCCAAACGAGACGAAATATATAAATTTTACTTTGGCATATATAAATTTCAAAAATTTGAAATATATAAATTTTAATTAAATTAATTAAATAAAAATAATTTTAATAATTTTAATTAAAAATTAATTAAATAAATTTAAATTTATTAAATAATAATAAATTTAATTACAATTTAAAAAATTTAATTACAATTTAAAAAATTTAATTACAATTTAAAAAATTTAATTACAATTTAAAAAATTTAATTAAAATTTAAATAAATTTAATTAAATAAAAAATTGGAATAAATAAAAAATTTGAAATATATAAATTTTACTATTGGAAACACGTATAACCGCAGAAACACTAGCGCCATCTACATTTAACTTGACGGAAAATGCATCATTTTCCGACTTGCTGCTGATAAGTTCTCCCGCAAGTTTTGAAAAACTTTTTTTAGCATTTGGCTCTTCAGAAAGTTAAATTAAATACACTATCAAAGTATGAGTCATCTTTCGTGATGCTAAATGTAGGCGGCTCTAGTGTTTCTACGACGATACGTGTTTCCTGAACGTGAGGTCAGTTACCTTGTTTTTCGAATGACATTTCAGCATTTCATCAAAAATAATTCTAACGAATGAATTCCGAGTTGATATATGATAGTTGATTGGTCAACACCTGCAAGATTAAACGTCGAACGTAACCAAAACGGCGATAAACTGCATTTTAAGGTAACTCCGATCGGTACCATACGAGAGCATTTGAACAGCAGAAGTAAAATCTTCGCAGACCGTTTGGTTTGTTTGCACAGAAAATCCCTCAAATAATTGATAGCCGGATCAAATACTCTTTGTTTTCTCATTTGTGGTGTTTATGTATGAGGCTTTTTGTGTTACTCTAAATGCACAGATATCGATATTGTTGTTGTGGCGGAACTTGCTTCCTGTACATATTCAGGACGTGAAGTCACATGGCTTTTTTTTTCGTATTCAATTTAAGCGATAGGCAATATAAATTCAAAAGAGTGAATTCCGAAATGGTACATGATAGTTAAATAGCCAACACCAATTAGATTAAATGCAAAAGGTCGATAAGCCAAAACGACGATAAACTCAATTTTAAGGTAACCCCGAGATCACACACACATTTGGGTTACATTATTCTACAGCAAGTAGAATCTGGTTAAAGAATATAATTGAAAATTCCTCTTTGTTCAATTCTTTTTCCAATAATTACATCTCATTCGCAAAGTCATACACGGCAAAGAGCATGTGTTCCATAAGGTAGTTTCTCATCCGTGACAAAATTTGAAAATAAAAATTCCTGTTTCCTTTTCGAATTGGAATTCGTCAACAACAAACTCCTGCGAGAATTAAATCAACAAACTAAAATTCCTCGTTCAAAATCATTCGTATTCCAAATCAGTTTTCTTCTCTCAGTGCCTCGAATTTTCATTATTCGCTAAATTTCCTCTCAGTCGCGCAGCACAAACAAACGAATGCATCTAAATAAGCATTTTTATACAAACGAACTAATTGATGCTAGCGGCAGCAACAAAGGCGTAGAGCGGCGAGTCAAAAAGGTCGTCGTATGAATCCAATAAAAGCGTGCCGAACGCAGCTGAAGAATTTTCCGATTCTTCTCGCAGCGCCATCTATTGGAATTTTATTTGATCCATTGAAGTCGAAGAGGCTGTGTTTGGATGTAAAGGAAAAACAACGGAATTTTCTCCCTTTGGGAATTGTTAGGCGATAAAAGAGTTTCCTAGTTGCTGTAAAAATAGGATGTTTGTTCTCTTAAGATATAGGTACAAGTAAGTTTCTTTAAAAGACACAAATAGATTAGGGAATCTGGGATATAAAGTAGTAGTCCTTAAGCCTTCTGTAAATCGGGCTTGCGTAACATAGTTTCAATTAAGAGATCGTTAGTTATTCATTTCACTAGATTAAATTCATTTAAACAGAAATGCAATAAATCCATCATAAAAAATACGCGAGTTGAAGTATATTATCCTGCAATAGTGTTGCCACTACTTTATTTTAAATTTATTACATTAATTTAATGATAATATTGACTATATATTTGAAATCAATTTGCGCAAGTGATGTTACTAGTCCTCAAGTACTGGATTTATTGTATAATTTACGGGGACTTTAATGTATGCTTGGGATTTTTAACTTTTTGACTTGAAATTTTTTTTATTTTGAATTTTGACGAATAACTTTTTTACTTTAAACTCGGAACAGTACTGAGGGTAAGCATGAAACGTTTAGTGTTACAACTGTATTGTCTCCTGATTTCAGAACTAGAAGAAACATACAGAATATAAATATGGCATCGTGTAGACAAAGGATGTTCGTGCCTTACATGATTTTCGGACCAAGTGCGCAAGCGCACTGAAGGCGGGGTGGGGTCCGCAATATTTCGAAATTCTACGATACTGGGCGAGCCTTGGGCCAGTGTAAGTTTGAATTTCGTGGAGTGAGGACTGCCTACGTTGTGGCATTCGAAAGTAACCAAACTACGTTGCAATCACAGAACTTTAATTACTAAAATTATCCTTCAATATTAATATCAAACTGCACTTTAATCGCTCAAACTATAAATTAATTGTTTAATATCCACACACAATAAAAAATCATTCAAACATTCTACGTCTCAATGCATTACATAACCCTGCATCACGTCCTAGTACTCACGTCAAAACTACGGCTGTCTCTTCGACAAAACCTACCATTTTTTTCTACTTGCATGTAGTTCTTCGTACTAACTTCGTGATGCGTTTTTGTCTTATCTATAATAAAAGTAACTTTCCATCGGTTGTATATTTTGTTTTCTATCTTGTAACAAGGGAGGTAAACTAGTTCAACTCTTTCATACTTTTATTCTTGAAGAATAAAATATTTTTTCATCTCTGACACATATATGTTACGAGTTGATACAGGTTTCTTTTATTTGAATGCTACAAACATTACGACATGTCCTCAAACATTGGTTTTATTGCACAACTTATACGCGGACTTTTAAAGTATACTTGGAATTCTATTTTTTATTACGTCTAGATATTCTTCGATCTAACTTCGTGATGTATTTTTCTCTCATCCATATTTAATAAAAATAACTTTCCATCATTTATACAGATTTTCTTCTCGATTTGGTAACAATAGTGTTAAACTAGTTTATACTTGAAGAGTAAAAGATGTTTTCATCTCTCACATAACATGTACGTTACGAGTTGCTACAGACTTTTTTAGTAGGTCCTTGAACATTTATTTAATTGTCTATTTTTTACTTGTGTCTAGATATTAGTGTTAACATCGTGATGTATTTTCGTCCCATTCATATTCAATAAAAGTAACTTTCCATCATTTCGATAGATTCTGCTTTCGATCTGGAATAACGAGGAAGGTAAACTATAGTTCATACTTTTATTCTTCAAGATGTTTTCATCTCACAACATTTACGTTACGAGTTTATACAGGCTACTTTTCATAGATCCTTGAACCACAAATTCTTCCCACCTCCAGGGCTCTTGATGGAAAGTTTCCTAATCAATAAATAGTCGACCTGGGCCGGATGATTAATATTTTCCGTGACCCGCGCTCTACTTTAAGCCTGGGCCACTCTTTTAATCCGCTTCGTAGAGCGTAATAGGAGAGCCCCGCGCTGTGCTATTTGTTCCAAAGGTATAATTACTTAAAATTGCTTCCATCAGCTTAATTTTGCAGCCAGATTGCATTGAGTTAAGATGCTGCTAATGAGCAGTGGCTGATGAATAGTCGGTTGGGTTCTCGAAAGCTTTTCGTCCCTTGGTTTAGTTTGGGTTTTTGTTTCTGTAATGTTCTGTACTTCGTGAATTTCCACTTTCTTATATCAATGGAAGTTTTACTAAATGTTTTTCAGTTTTTAGCACAGTAACCATTTGTTATGTCGCACATTCAGCTGCATCGTTTTTTCTACTTCTCCCCCTATAAATCAGAATTAGGCGGTACGGATCCTGTAACTTACTCTGGGTAAATTTCTCTTTAGTAAAACTTTTCTTGTGGTAAAACATTTCTTGTGGGTGTACGTCTATTACTTTACATGTCTTGTGTTTGGCACAGCTTGGTCAAGTATGGTCCTTGCGCCATGAAAATCAACCCAAGCAACCAACATCCGATGAATTTTCAGGTTTGAAACAGATGCCGGTTGGTTGGTTGTGGCTTTTATGGCCCAAGGGCAAACTTCCTTTGTGTGTGTTCACTACTTGATGTCTGTCTTGTGTTTGGTACAACATGGTCAAATAAGTCCCTTGTACCATAAAAACTCAACCAACAACCTTGTCAAGTCAATAGGAGTTGAGGTAACCATTTGTTATGTGGATTTGTTATTATCATCGTTGGACTGTGAAAGGAATCCAAGAAAATCGTAAATGACTTCTTTTTAAAACCACTCTTAACCCTCCAAGTGGTTTCGATGAGATATCTCGTCATCAAGATATTGCCGATTTTTTTATGAGATCAAGATCTGGTCGGTTTTCTTCTAATGGAGAGATATCTCGTCCATCATGATCTGGTCAGTAGTGCTAATGACAGGATACCTTGTGCAGACAACGGCCAGGAAGGTTTACCCTCTAAGCGGTTTCGACGAGATATCTCGTTTATCAGGATGTGATAATTTTGCTAATGACGAGATATCTCACCCATTGAGAACCGATCAGTTTTGCAAATGAGCAGATACCTCGACGGGATAAAACTGACTTAATACTCCAGTAGGAAAAACGAAATGTCCCTTTTCCAGAACTGGTGACAGTTTGGAATCTGTTTTTGCATCAGGCTGACCAATACAAGGCAGTTTTCAAAGCGTAGTCAAACCACCGTCATCATAAGATCATCCTTGATAGTTTGGGAAAAGAAACTTAGTATTGGTGCCACGAAAGATGCCGACAACAGTGTAGATAAAGGTTATGCCTATTGGAAGAGATAGTGTGCTCCGTCGGTAGCAGGTTTAACTGATCTTAACCCTCTTGATGGTTATCTCGGCGAGATATCTCGTCATCAGGAAAAGTGACCACATCTTAAGACGAGATATCTCGTCAGTAGAAAAAACTGATCTGATCCGAATCTCGTCATCATCACAAAATGGCAACATCTTCATTACTCAGAATTCAATCGGCATTCTTCATGACAAGATATCTCGTAATTGCAGAATTGGTCAGATCTTGATGGAAAGATATCTCGTAATTGCAGAATTGGTCAGATCTTGATGGAAAGATATCTCATCGAAACCACTTGGAGGATTAACCTGGTAGTTGTGTCGACGAGGTATCTCGTCATTAGAAAAGTACTGATCAGATCTTGATGGACGATATATCTCGTCATTAGAAGAAAGCTGGTCAGGTCTTGATCTGGTCATCATCAAAAAATTGATATCTTTTATGACGAGAGATCTTGTCATTAGCAAATTGGTAAAATCGTCTTGGACGAGATATTTCGTCGAAACCACTTGGAGAGTTAAGATGTCAGGCATGAAATGAAGAATAAATCGTTTTTCTCTATTGTCCTTTTTGAGTTCTACCTCATACAAAAGACTCAGTGTCACTATTTGTTTAAATTGTTGAAAGGAGAAATGGGTATTGAAATCTGAGGATTGGGACGAGGAGATTCTTGAACGAATTTTTTCGGGCTGTATTCAAATTGAATTTTCCGAGCAGAACTAGACCGTGAAGCTTGGAGGGTAGGATTACGGGAGAGCATGTGATATCCAGGCTTCCTAGAGAAGCACAACAAAATTTCTTATAAGGGTTTGGCTGTCTTGAAAGCCATGCGTGGTATGTTCAAAAATATTTTAGTATATTAAGTATCATTTTAAGATGTTTTATCATCGATTTCGTGTTTAACTTGTAGTTTTGAATCTTTACAATAAAAGTTTAATGTATTTTTAAGCATTTACCCTATACGTTTGTTTTTAATTCTCGCTATAATGAGCTTTTATTCTTGTCCCCCCAGAAACACGATATATCGTGTGTTACTGTGCTAGTATTTAGCCGGCGAAACATGTTATGCTAGCATAGTTTCAGCGAATTTACAATAGGAAGTTACAAGATATTTGACGACGTACTTGAACTGGCGTAGTGAGTCCTTAGCCAATGAATTAAGTACCAAGGTAGTGTCCAGAAATGGATTCATGTTAATCAGGAAAGCATCCAATTGGAATCAGGTGTGTACTGGTGTAGTTCTATCCAGTGTTGGCGACGGTCCGGGATCAATCCCGAAGGGTAAGATCCGAAGACAACGCCTCGTCAATTTGTACTTCGTCATTCAGGTGATGACGGGGTCAACACACGAGCTAGAGCTTTGCCCCATAAAACCCAAACCAACCAGGGCTGGAGCCCCACTAACTTCCACACGAGGCCATCGATGAATATGTTACTGTTATGGGTAGTTTAATTTACGTCGCATTGTAAAAACATAACGGGCTATGGGAGATTGTTCGGGATCAATTCTGGAGGAAAAGGTCCGAGGATAACACTTCGTAATTTTGAACTAAATCATATGACGAAACCGACATCCGAGGCTGTCACCGCACTCACCAAACTTCCACGCCACACCAACGTGAGTACATTCGAAGCCCCGACAAATTTACCGTGCACCAGCCCTTTTTGTACACGACGGTTGGATTCGAACTTCCAACCGGGCTGCGTGGCTTATCCGTGATGCTACCAGCTGGGCCACAGCTGCCTCTCATTATCAGGACTCAGGATTCAAAGCTCAATTCTCATCTTTTGACATCTCAAATCAATGACACGTACGTCATAGTTGTTTCAATTTATTCTTTTCAGTTCGACCAGTGTCTGTGAAAATGGAGGGTGGTCCAAAATCCATGTCAGCAGAGAAACTTGTGGACATCGTCTGCAAGAGTGGCGGCTCCAAGCCCCCCGCTGTCATCTCATGGTGGATGGGGACTACGCGGCTTAAGCACAACAAGGACACGGTGTCGGCGGACGGCAACTTCACGACCAGTGTCCTCAACTTCAGTCCAAATATTGAGGACAACGGAAGGCAGTTGACGTGCCGAGCCGAGAACCCTCTCATTGCGGGTTCGGCCCTGGACGACACTTGGGACTTGGAAATACACTGTGAGTAACTTTACGATGTTAATCTAGTTTTCTGTCAGTTTATTTTTAATGTTACTCGTTTCAAATCCAGGGGCGACCGTTGCTGTGGGTTTGCCCACTACGAGTTGTATACGGCACAGATTCGTTTCTTCCCTTAGTATATTTCTTCTGTGTTAGTAAAACTTTCCTGGTATGTGTATACCCATTACTTGATGTTGTCTGCCTTGCATTTGCGTAGTGTGGCCAAATATATCGCCATTAAAACCCAACCAACCATTTTAAATCCAACCCTAAAAGGCCTTTTTGGGTGATCACAGAAATTTATTTTCATTTACATCTGACATTCATTTTATAAACTTTTTCAGACTTCATTTGCATTACATCTTGGTACATTAGACTTCATTTACATTACGTCTTGGTACATTAGACTGCATTTACATAGCATGAATCCGATTCATTGGCATCACAATGTCTTCTATAAACAGGAAACATAGTATACTTAAGGATTTTTTTTAAAGCAGGAACAACGGATTGAATGTCACAGTTCGGTCAAAATTACCCAAAACTGTTCTCTCCTTTATAAAAGTACAGGATTACAAGTACAAATCCAAGGTGTTTCTATTCTTCAGATAAACGCGACATCCATCTGAATCAGCAAGGAGGAATCTGCAAAGTAGGCGAGAGTAACAATTCCCAAAAGTGGAATCTTTTCAGAGAGCCTTTCTTAAATAGATAAAGTCATTTGGCTACTGTTGAAAGGGGAAAAGTCCCCGGTGTACGAGAATTTAAGATTCGCACCGTTTTCCTTGATCTCTTTTGGCCATATTTAACTCTTCTGGTTGTCTCGACAAGGTATCTCGTCATTTGAAAAACTGATCAGATCTCTCGTCATTAGAAGAAAACCAACCAGATCTTGATCTCATCATCAAAAAACCGTCAATATCTTGATTACGAGTTACCTCGTTATTATCTAAAGTGGTCAAATCTTGATGGACGAGATATCTCGTCGAAACCAATTGGAGGGTTAAGCATTTTCTGAGTGATCCTAGGTAGCATGTCAAGTTCTCCAAATGGGCCTGAGTGACAATATGGCCTATTCTATCTTTGACAGCAAGGTGACAACTTTTCTGGAGACCTTTCTGAATTAAATGGGGTCATTGACTCCTATTGAAAAAGAAACGTTGATTATGTACACCAGTGTAATTTCAGGATTCGCACCATTTGGCTTGAGCGTCTCTTAGACATTTTTAAGCATTTTGAGAGAGTGATCCTGGGTAAAGTAAATGACTCATTTTTATGGAAATTTAGGTGAGCCATTCGCCAATTTATTACCATTAACATCACACTCTGCTTTTATACTTTGACTAATTTCTATTTGAATTCATTAATTTGCTTAATTGTATACTTATTCGTTTTCTTGATTTTATATTTTGAATTTTGTCTTCTGTTTGGTGCAGTTTCACCAAATGCCGTTGCAACATCTTTCTTCAAAGGTTCGTATATATATATATATATATATATACACTGCTGGCCACCGTAAATGCAACACCCTGAAGGAAGCATGCAAATAATATGAAATTTACAACATGCATTAGCGGAGGTGAGATATGCAAATGATTAGAATTTCAGCGCAGACGCACATCACGCGCGCCTGTGGCGCCACTTCAAAGCGCTATTTAAGGCTTGGAGATTTCGACGATTTCAAGTACGGCAATTGTGTTTTTCTTGTGGTTTTTTCAAAAAAACGATCAATTATGCCTCGTAGAAAACAGCGATCATCTTTTGATCAAGTATCCGAGTTCGACAGAGGAAGGATAGTGGCCTACCGAGATTGTGGATTATCTTTCAGGGAAATCGGTAGTCGTGTTGGACGAAACCAAACAACTGCAATGCGGATATGTGATCGTTGGATGCAGGAGAGTACGACGGACCGACGTGTTCCATCGCATCCACCTCAGTGCACCACTTCACGTGATGACAGGCATATTGTGCGTATGGCAGTGACGGATCGCTCAGCCACATCACGAACCATAGCACAGCACATTCAGTCTGTACCGCATCATCCAGTGTCTGCGCGTACCATTCGACGCCGTTTACAGCAGAGTGGTCTGTCCGCAAGACGTCCATTGCTTCGTCTACCCTTGACGCAGAACCACAGACGTTTCCGCCGCCAATGGTGCGATGAAAGAAGGATGTGGACGGCAGAATGGAATGAAATTGTCTTTACTGACGAGTCACGCTTCTGTCTGCAACACCACGATGGTCGGATTCGAGTCTGGAGACACCGTGGAGAGAGGATGCTGAACAGCTGCGTTATGCACCGCCACACTGGTCCTGCACCGGGTATTATGGTATGGCGCGGTATTGGATATCACTCTCGCACTCCTCTAGTACGCATTGCCGGTACTTTAAACAGCCAGCGCTACATCTCCGAGGTGTTGGAGCCAGTTGTCCTTCCTTACCTTCAGGGCTTGCCCACAGCCATATTTCAACAGGATAATGCGCGACCACACGTGGCACGCATTGTCCAAGGGTTCTTCGTCAATCGCCAGATTGAATTGCTTCCCTGGCCAGCTCGCTCTCCGGATCTTTCGCCGATAGAAAACATGTGGTCCATGGTTGCTCAACGATTGACCCAGAATACATCCCCAGCTGCCACACCAGATCAACTTTGGCAACGTGTGGAAGCTGCTTGGTCTGCTGTACCCCAAGAACACATCCAAAGTTTCTTTGAATCAATGCCGAGGCGTGTGGCAGCGGTGATCTCCAACAATGGCGGCTACTCTGGCTACTGATTTTGGCAGGAACCACACTTCACAGAAGTCTATAAATTTAATCATTTGATACTTGGTCAACATGTTATCTACAAAATAAATTTTGTTGTGATATCTCTTGTCTTTCTTGGTGTTGCAATTTGGGTGGCCAGCAGTGTATATTAATCTTCCAAGGAGTTTCAACGAGATATTTTGTCCATCAAGATCTGACCAATTTTGATAATAACGAATCCATTATCAAAAAATTGTCAATATTTTGATGATGATGAGATCAAGAGACAAAATTATATATACACATACTATTAAAATTCTCAATACCTTAACAAAAATCTTTTGAAAAATTATTTATGTTCAATAGAACTATAAACAGTGGTTACTTACTCCAAGAGGTTTTGACAAGATATCTCGTCCTTCAAGATCTGACAGGTTTTGCTAATGACGATGAGATATCTCGTCTCATCAAGAAATTGCCAAATTTTTTATGATGACGAGATCAAGATATGTTCATCTTTCTTCTAATGACGTGATATCTCGTCCAACAAGATCTAGTCAGTTTTACTAATGACGTGATACTTTGTCAAGACGACCACTAGAAGAGTTAACAGTGAAAACACACTCGTATTCATTCAGTAGGAGTCAAAATCAAATGGATGAAAGGGCAAAAAAGTGTTTTATCTGAAGCCATGCTAAGCCTTTTACGCATTCTAATATGAAAATTCATTTCCACCAGATATTCCTCAACTCGTCTTACGACTGGGAAGCAAGCTGCGTCACTTCCGGATTCAGGAAGGAAATGACGTCTACATGGAATGCGACATCCGGGCCAACCCGTGGGTTACAGAGATTGGCTGGGCGTTTGAAGGTCGGGAACTCCACACCAATGTCTCGGCGGGACTCATCATCAGCAACCAATCCCTCGTCTTGCAGCGAGTGCAGAGGACGAATAGAGGTCATTATACCTGCTCTGCTTCTAATTCTGAAGGATTGGGAGAAAGCAAGCCTCTTTATTTGTCCATACAGTGTAAGTAACAAGATTCATAGGTAAATATAGATGTTTTATCAAAAGGTTGCTTAAAATATTTTCGAATACAAATTCTACCATAGAATAAGGTTAATATGGTATTGTCCTACAATATGTAGTGTGAAAATAAAGCATATTTATTTGTATAAAATAATTTTTTTTCTCCATACAGTGTAAGTAGCAAAGTTTATAGGTAAATATAGATGTTTTATGAAAAGATAGCTTAGAATATTTTCGTATAAAAATTTTATAAAGTCAATATGGTATTATCCTGCAATATGCAGTGTCAGAAGAGCAATTTTCTTTGTATCAAAATAAATATTAAGCTGTATATACCTTAATATCTGGTTTCCCGAATTGCAGACCTCCTGAATCATTAAGTATCGATTTTCATTCATTTCCTATAACAGTAAGAAATACGTAGATTGAATCGTGTGCATTCGCACTTGAAGAAGACATCGTCCACAACACAGTATTTTCCTAGCCTGAAATAACACAGTTATCAGGAGGTATATGGAATTTTCCGAATTCCATATACTTCCTGATTCCACTAGCAAATTTCCAAACGTCCACACAGTAAGGAAAGCTTCCACTGACATTCGATTCCTTCCGTAGTACCTAATTTTGATATGATTGATTTTTATAAAATTGCTGTCATGTTTACCCACTTTTTATCACCCTTTTAATGTTGCTAGTTTTGTTATTCTGATATCTTTTTCGTCTCAAATGAATTTTGGTCTTGCTTTTGGCGCAACTTAATCATGCATGAATCTTGCGCCACAAAACCTACATCAACCAAAACCCTTCTGTGATACACAACTGCAGGAATTTAAAAGTGAGCAATGAAAATATTATTCCCTTTGAAGCCAGCCAAACATCTTTCATCTCATTTCATTTTAAATGTTTTAAATTTGAGGCCCAATTAATTAGCCTGGTGAGGTACACACAAGAAGTTATACCAAATCCCAACCCAGTTTATCATATTCCCTCTATTCGTCTTATCTAGGAAATTCTAGATATATACTGTATTAAGCTAATGTGAAATTCATCTTCCTCTTGACAGGAACAAAACTATCTACTTTCCCCAAGAATTCAACTACGACCAGGAAGTTTTTTTCTCGACACGTAATTAATAGTCATTGCTCTACAATTAGAAAAATAAGTTAATGAAATAACGGTAGATACACGAATAAAATTTTACTAATATAAGAACGCAATTACGACTATACTGCTTTTTGCTCAATACACCAATGTTTACTAAAATAAGAATACAAAGTCATCCATGTGTGTTTCCAAATTTGAGAAGCTAGGTAGTTCATTGACGTCGCACTGGAGCAACACAACGTACTATTGGCGACGGTCCGTGATCAATCTCCAAGGGAAAGATCATGTACAACGCCTCGTAATTTTGAACCACAGTCAGATGACGATCCAAATTTGAGGAACACAGTATTTTCTTGAGCTGAAACAAAACACATGCTCTCCATAATTACCAGGTAGCACATTAACAAACTGCGCGATAAGAAACCTGCCACGATGACTTATCATTCCAGTCCTTCCGGGATGTAGAACTGTCAGAAACTGAAAAATGAGCACGAAATGCACCAAAAAAGTTCCTCCATTCGAAGCCTCTTCCATCTCATATTTCATTTTCACTGTTTTAACTTTTAGGCCCAAATTAATTCACCCTGATGATGATGATGCATGGTGAAGGGGTACCTAATCTTAATCCCGTTTATCAAGTCCCCTCGCGTCGTTTTACCTAGGTAATACGAGTCAAATAACAAAAGAAAAAACTGCAACTCGGCGTTACAAATGACACAAAGTCCCCACTTAGATGTCATCTGCGATTTATTTCCACGCTGACTCGCTTTACGTCCATGCAGATTCGATTTGAGGGTTTCGTATTTTGGAGGACGTCGCAGATCGTACATCATTCTATCCCAGGGTGGGCGTAAATATTTTATTCCGGTTCTCTCAAATTCGCACATTATTTTCTTAACTCGCAGTTTTAGAAGTGGGGATGTGGTTTTATTAAGTTCCGAACGTCGTTTTATCTGAAGCGTGTATTTATTACGTTTCCAAGTGGATGTAAAAGTTGAGGTTTTCGTTTTTCGTTTCGGAGGCTGGTTCGAAGATGAATCTGTTTGAGCTTGTGTACGAGGTTGGATGCTGTTTATCTTGACTTCTGAAGAGTTGAAAATGATCCAAGATATATTTACTTCTCTTTACCGTTAATCTTCGGTTCGTGAAAATTGTTTTGTAAGTACGTGTGTCGACTTGATTTAGTGCTGCTGTAAGTACATAATTCAGTAAAGATGCAGAAACTGTTAATACAGATATTTGGTGCCCATTATGTTTACCTGTCTGTTACAAAACTTAACAAGCAAATTAGGTGCTATTTTTAGTTGGCTAAATATTTTTGCATTACTACTTCAACGGTTCGGATTCCTTACATCCATCGACCTTCTAATGAAATAGACAGCATCTGGGTGGAGTCAGTCGTAAGATCTCGGAAGGGTAAATCACGTGGTCTTTCAAATCGACAACGGCCGTTTAGCACTCAGCGAAGACTAGTGTTTCTGAATCATGTTGAATAGTCGCGTTAACCCTCCAAGTGGCTTCGACGAGATATTGCGTTCATCGAGATCTGATCAATTTTGCTAATGATGAGGTATCGTCATTGATATTGACAATTTTTTTAATGATGACGAGATTAAGACGGGGTCAGTTTTCTTCCAATGACGAGATATCTCATTCATCATGATCTGGTCAATTTTGCTAATGATGTGGTCAGGTTTGCTAATGACGTGGTCATCAAGACAACCACCAGAAGAGTTAACCAATCAATAATTTGTCCCACATTAGGCTATTCCCCACAACCACGTGACAGATTTTCAAACCGAGTGATCGGAAGAAATAGCATGAAACTAGGCGCTCATGCTCCGTCTGTTTCATTAGAAGGTCGATGCTTGCATTTATTCTTATTCATCTGACCGTGGTTGAAAAATTATGGTGTTTTCGAATCTCCCTTCAGGATTAATCCCGGTCCGTCGCCAATAGCTTGTTGTGTTGCTCCAGTTTGACGCAAATTCAACTACGTACCTACCTTATGAGGCGACAACTATTATACACAGCATTTAATCACTAAACTGGAATCAGAATTTGAATACATAGCTTTCTTGACTAGCAGCTATATGGTGATGTATAATCAGCATAATTGATGAGAAATCATTACCATTCTGTGAAGTTACCTTGAGTTAACATTTCTCAATCATTTCAACTCGTAGTAACCTGTCAGACAAATTACTCGCTGGATTAAATCATTTGGACTTTGGTTAAATCATTTCATAACATCACTGCCTAACCTTAAATTTAATTAGTTGCCTGACTTAAATTGAATTCTCTTATTTTAGTGAATAATAATTATTTAAAAGGCTGTGACTTAATTAAGTTTGCATTCAGCAATTACTAAGTTGATTTGTTACCGAATTGAATTTAGTTTAATGTAAATTGAGATTTGAATGGATGGTTTGGAGTTTTTTAATTAACGTCGCACTGAGATTTGAGTGGAACTTGCTAACCTAAATCAATGTTTTATCCTTGGTCTAACTGAATACACTGCGAAATATCTTAAAACAAGTTCCTATTTTGACCAGAGTTGAGTTTAAATAAGGGTATTAACGTCACACTGTAGCAACATACCGGTCTATTGGCGACGGTCCGGGATCTATCCCGTAGGGAAAGATTCCAGGGCACCTCGTAGTTTTGAACCATGGTCAGATGACGGGGTCACACTAGAGCTGGCACCCCATTCTCCTAACTTCCACACCACACCCGCAGGTTCGATTTCTGTCAGGTTTATTCTCCCTGGGTGTATTTCTTTCTTCTGTGTCAGTAAAACTTTCATTGTGTGTGTGTCTATTACTTCATATTGTATGTTGTGTCTGGCGCGGCATGGCCAAACATGATCCTTGCGCTAAAAAACCCCCCAATCCAACCAACCAACCAACCAAACACACCACGCCAACGTGAGGACATTTGAGGCCACGATGGATTCAACATGCATCAACCCCTAACGTACACGACGATCTTTAGTTCGCTCTAGTTTCAAACTCGCACTCCTCAGATTGCTAACTCGCTTACTCTTCCAACCGGGCTACCACGGCCTTAAGTGTGGTTTGACTAAAACGTTTTTAAAGGAAACAAGATCCTTCGTTTTCTCTTCATATTTTAACTAAATAACTTAATAAAAACTGTCTAAATAGTTATAAATGAAGCACTTATAAATTAAGCCATTTATCAGAACTAGTTAAATTAATTCGTTTGTTAATAATAGATTTAACTGTATTTTAATTAGTCAAGAACCTCACACACATCTTTAAATGCAAGTTAATGAACTTTTAAACCAGTTCCTCTGTATTCTATTGTGTGCTATTTTGGAAAGCAGACCTCATTCATAGAATTAAGTCGGAGTAGCTTTAGAATTTTCCCTTCCGACCTAACTGGGTAGAACTAACAGTAAATCTACTTACACTAATTTCTGAAACTGTTCTTTCTAATTCAAGAAAGGTTTCTGTATGTAAATTTGCTTCTAATTAACACTGTAGACGCTTCATTCTGAGCCGAGATAAGTTAATTTCTTCACTAATGAAACTCTTAGCTTTTAATTAATAGTTGGGAGGAACTCAGGTTAATTCAGTGATTTTAAACCTTTTTTAATCCATGGCATCAATATTAAAATTCTGCGGCACACCAAAATAATTTATCATTATTTTTGCGGATCTGACAAAATATATATAGTTTTTATTGTTTTGCAGAAAATAAGTGATTATCTGCTCTACTCTTTATGCTTCAAAATGGTTTCGTTTGCGCATCAATACTGTGACTAAAAAGACCTTTTAAAATGGCGGATAATCATTAAAGACCTTTTAACTACTTCTAACTCTAATAAAATGCTTGTGAATTCAACCATCTTGTTCAAAAAGGTTCCTAAAAGTTTTTATAAAATTCTTACCTTTTGGCTGAGTTTTATAGCTATTCCATACACCAAAAAAGATGAAATAGGAAAATGTGCCAAAATGAATTGGAACCATAGAAAATCGAAACTCGAAAATTACGAGATATTCTGTTTCCGAACTGAACGATTCATTTAAGAATACCTTTTAGTCCAGTACTTGGATATTTTCAATTGGGTATTTTTATGATCATTGTTGTCAAGTGATACCAACTTTCTCCAATCGGATACCAACTAATTTTCATATTATAAATTAAGCTCGGGTGTTGATTTCGTCATCTGAACCGTGATTCAAAATTACGAGGTGTCCTTGGTTCTTTCCCTTCGGGATTGATCCCACACTGTCGCCAATAACCCGTTGTGTTGTTCCAGTACGACGTTAATAAACTACCTTGCATATTTGAAATTCCCGAAGTAAAATATTATTTTTGGTGTTAAACTAAAGAAAACATTGAATCTTCGGAATATTTCTTAGATTTAAAACTGGGGTCTGGTATGTTTTAAGTTGAGATTTTTGTATAACTTAATCAACGTGTTTGCATGTAGTTGCTTGGTTAATTACTGTTTTTCTGACGCAAGGGCCACATTGCGCCAGAAGCAAACAAAGCCTAGTAATGGACAAACACGCACAAGGAACGTTTTACCGACACAGTAGAGAGAAATGCAAACAGGTAAGTAGCAGGAATCGAATCTTCGCAGCCTACATCTTGGAGGTTGTTAGCGCATTGGTCAGACCCACTAAGCCACGGTGACCACTTTAAGCCTTTAGAAAGGATAAAAGCAATACCATAATATGAAAATAAAATTTTTATGAATGAGTGTCATCTAGGAATATCTGGTATCCGTATCTGCCATGCGCGTTGACCTATTCGTAGGACCATACATGGCGGAGGAACGGGAATATCTTTTCGGAGGGCCTTAACTGGTCTGCAGGCCTGTTACAAATATTTTGAGGGCCGTATATGGTCTCCGGGCATGAGATTAATCCATTCTTTCCAACTGATTTATCTTACGATTGCGTTTTTTGATCGACGGTCAGGTTAACGTGCAAATGGTTTCAACGATATATCCATTAAGATCTGACCAATTTTGCCAATGATGAAATACCTCTTCATCAAGATATTGCCGATTTTTTATGAAGAGAACTTGATGAACGAGATATCTCGTTCATCAAGTTTTGATCTGTTTTACTAATGACGAGATACCTCGTCGAGAGAACCACTAGGAGGGTTAAACCTCATCCCAACGAGAACAACTTTCTCTAATAGATGATAAACGAAAATTCCATTTAAATGTATGCTTTCAACATGGCAAGTTCTTAAATTTCAACGTGAGGACGTTTGAGGCCATGACAGATATGACATGCACCAGACCCCGTTTACATGACGGTCTTTGGTTTGGTCCGAGTTAGAACTCGCAACCTTCCGATTGCTATTCCGTTACTCTTCCAACCAGGCTACCGCGGCCGTTAATAGTTTCGGTCTAATTAGCCATTGACCCTAGAACGACAAACCAAGCCATCAGTAAAAGTAGATTTAGACCGTTTCTCCTGCCTGTCCTTCAATTCATTCGGGCCGTGATAGATCGGTTGTAAGAGTAACGGATTAGCAATCAGAGGGTTGAGAATGCGAATCCAACCAATGACCGTCGTGTATAAAGGGGGATCGTGCACTTTAAATCTGTCATGGCCTCAAATGTCCTCACGATGGCGTGGTGTGGAAGTTTGGAGAGTGCCAGTTCAGGTGTGACCTCGTCATCTGACCGTGGTTCAAAATTATGTGGTGTCCTCGGATTCGATCCCGGGCCGTCGCCAATAGCCCATTGTGTCCAATGCGACGTTAATTAAATACTTATCAACCTACCTTCAATTTATTCATTAGCTTACAACTAACATCAATCATGATTTGCATCGCAAGCAACGGTTATTGGTGCTCACTTGACCCTCCTGGAGGTAGTCCCGAAGAGGCAGAACGTCATCAGAAGAAAACTGACCAGATCGCGATATCGTCATAAAAAAATCAGCAATATCTTGAAGACGAGATATCTCGCCATCATAAGAAAATTGGAATATCTTCATGATGGGATATCTCGTCATTAACAATATTTGTCAGATCTTGATGAACGAGATATCTTGTCAAAACAACTTGGAAGGTTCATGTCCTGTTCGTGTGAGCGAAGACCCCTTTTACTGATGTTTTGTCATTTTAGGGTCATTTATCGTTACACGATTACTAACACCACAAACCTTTACTGAAAAACACCACTTATTAAAGTTTCGAATTTTCTTAATTTTGACGGGCTGTTTAAACCCAACAAGAGCAGCTATTCCTCAGATGATAGACGAAAATTACATTTAAATCGTGTGATTCCAACATGACAAGTACTTAAATTTCAAAATTTTAGAAGCTAGTTTTTTCAGTAAGTTTGTCGGTCTGATAAACCATCGTGTAACTAAAATGATTACAGCAAGAATCCAAACCATCAGTAAAAGTGGACTTCATTCATACGAACAGGACATTAAATTAACTGTTTCCACTAATGATTTGTTGTGATACAAAATAAATTGAAGGGCTGGCGAAATAAACGATTGAAGTCCTTTACTGATGGTTCGGTTTGTCGCACTAGGGCCATATTTGTTACACGATGGCTTATTAGACCGACAAAATTTTACTGAGAAACAAGTTACTAAAATTTTGAAATTTAAGAAAAATGTGTTCATGTTGAACACATTTTTCTCATGTTGAATTCATGCGATTTAAATAGAATTTTCGTTTATCACCTGAGAAATATCTCAGCCTTTCTTGTTGGGATGAAGGCTTAACTCTCCAAGTGTTTAGCCGAGATATCTTGTCCAGACAAGATATCTCGGCTAAACACTTGGTCACAAAATCTGGTCGATTTTGCTAACGACGAGGTATCTCATCGATACAAAACTGCTTTATTACTCCGAGGGAAATGAAAATCCGAGTAGGAAATTGTCTTTTTTCCAGAACTTGTGACAGGTTAGATCAGATTTTCACACAAGAGGTTGGCCGCTATAGGACAGTTTTCGATCCAAATATGAACTACCAGGAAGGTTGAATAGCCAGATCAAATTTTTAAATTTTCAAAATTTTAGTAAATAGTTCTTTTCACTAAAATTTGGTCTGTCTAATAAGCCATCGTGTCACAAAAAATTATCCTAGAGCGACAAACCAAACCATCAGTAAACGTATACTTCAGCCCTTCAATTTATTCATTAGCCTCCAACTAACGTCAAGCATGATTTGCATCACAAGCAACGGTCATTGGTGGTAGCATCGTTCACACGCACGGGATATTAAGTGAAATAGTCATCGAATACCAGAGTGATCGGAATAACCATCTCCGGCCCCATCTTGGAAAAGAAATGATTTAAAACCCTACCGATACTAAATTGTTTCGCTCTTTCTCACGAACAGGACATTAACCCTCCAAGTGGTTTTAACGAGATATCTCGTTCATCAAGATCTGACCAATTTTGCAAATGACGAGATACCTCGTCATCAAGATATTGCCGATTTTTTGATGATGGGATCACGATGCCTGTCAGTTTTCTTCTAATGACAAGATATTTCGTCCAACACGATCTGATCAGTTTTGCTAATGACGAGATATATCATAGACAACCACCAGGAGTGTTAATGGAAGAGATATTTTGTCATTGGGAAAAACTGACCAGATATTGATCTCGTCATCATCAAAAAATGGGCACTATCTTGATGACGAGGTATCTCGTCATTAGCAAAGTTGGTCAGATCTGGATGGACGAAATATCTCGTCGAAACCTCCTGAAGGGTTAACCAGCACGTCAAGTTTTAAAGTATTCAAAATTTTAGTAACTGGTTTTTCTCGGTGAAAGTTTCTCGGTCTAAAAAGCCATCTTGTCACAAAAAATTACCCTAGAGCGACAAACCAAACCATCAGTAAAAGTAGACTTCGATCGTTCAGCCGTTCAATTTATTCATTAGCCTACAACACGAACCATGATTTGCATCACAAGCAACAGTCATTGGTGGTAACATCGCTAACACGCACAGGACATTAAGTGAACCAGTGATTGAACACCAGAGGGCCACGAATAACCACCACCGGCCATCTTGGAAAAGAAATGGTTTAAAACCCGAATGGATACTAAATTGTTTCGCTCTTTCTGGGGGTAGGTAATGAAGTGAAGTCAGAAGAAGAAGCGACGGGTTTGCAGCGTCAACGAAAATCATGAATAATTCAGAAGAAACTAAAACTAAATTCGGGGCATGAATTATTTAACAGCTTATATGCACATGCCATTGGGGGATGAGGGGAATTCCTCCCTGGGTGTTGGTGCCCCACTGGTGTTTGAATAGCTTCATGCATTTTCAATCTATTATGTAACCGAAGAATTTTCAACGATGCGGAAATGGACAAGGTTTCTTGCCAAAGGAATACATATTTGCTGCGCGTATCTTACTCAAGTACTACGTACTGGAAGAGAAAGTGGTTTAACTCCGTTTGGTTTGTCGCTGAAGTTAGAAATTGCAATCTATTGTAAATATGGAAAGTGATTTAGAGTTTAAACAAGTGTTTGGGAAATTACCTATTACTACAATTGTTAAAATTGTCTTCTAGTCTTGATAAGAGCAGAGCACCAATTTCAAATTGTGAAGTACTTTTTCGTATAAAGGCGTTCCATACTTATATGACACGATACATTGGTGACAGCTAGACACCAACAGACGCTCGGCTTACCTTTCTGGTTTTTCCTTTTTAACCTCCCTCGGTGTTGTCTTGTGTTTGGCTCAGCTCGACCAAATATGGCCCTTGCGCCATAAAACCCAAAACAAACCAACCAACCGTTGTGGCTCAGCGGGTAATCCCACTGCTCTAGCAACCTGCAATTTGTAAGCGATTGGATTCCTCCCTGGGTGTATTTCTCTCTTATGTGTCAATGAAGCTTTGTGTGTGTATGTCCCTTACTAGATATTGTATTTCTTGTGTCTGACCCAGCATGACCAAATGTGGCCCTTTCATCATAAAATCCCAAACAACAAACATACGCTCTGAAAACCACAAGATGGTGCCGGTTATATTGGGTCAAATGTAATTTGGTGAAGTGGATTATTCACGATGAATTCCGGACCATAGATGTAAAATACAAGTAGACTGAGCATTGCTATTGACAGGAACTTCTAAAAGTGTGACAAACATATCGTCTAGTAGTCACGTGACTGCTCTGAAAAATTGACTTGGTTGGCCGATTTGGCATTTTATCTCCTCGTTTGGCGATATAACATTTTATGACATGGTAGGTACGTGAATGCTATTTTCTATAAGAGTGGCGACAAAATTGGTGAAACTGCCAGTTTAATACTAAGTCGCGCGGATCAATCTGGTGATGCATCAATGGATGGGCTTCCCGTGGATCAATCAGATGATGATCATTCGATTCCACGAAAACAGACTCCAAGGGTCATGTTACTACCAGTTTTGGTTATATTATCTTGGTCGCATAAAAAGGTTACCATTGCTCACTACTCTACTTCTATATTTCCTCTGATTCCACCCACATGCCCAGTCTATTTCCTTACATGCATCTGACTCTACCTGTCTTCCTACTGTAGATTCCCCCGTGTGCGTGCCAGGACAGAAGATCCTGTATGGCGCCACGCGATACGAGGAGGTGAAGGTGGTGTGCCAGGTGGAGGCCGACCCCACCGACGTCTCCTTCCACTGGAGCTTCAACAAGTCCGGCGAGAACATGGAGGACGTGCCATTCGTCAGTGAAGGCACCCGCAGCACGGCCACTGTGACGGCAAAGACGGACTACGACTATGGCACTCTGACGTGCATCGGCAGCAACAGCGTGGGCATGCAGAGGGAGCCCTGCATCTACACCGTCATCACGGCCGGTAAGGACGGTAGACGCGGCAAGTGTTAATTCCCACAAAACTGATGGGCTATGGTCTAAATCTATTTCTAATCAAAATACGTTATTGTGAACTCGTGTAGATTATGGCACTAGCATGTTTGTGTAGTACGGTTCCGGTGCGAAGACAGATGACCATGCGGGAGTCTATTTTTATGACCCAGAGAACTCAGCAGACCACCCACTTAATTGAAAGATAAAACACTGCAATGATAATTAAATATACATTTTTTTCCTACGCCCATGTCTGACTCTCGAACATGCCTTGCAGTTTAGTATAATTGAGAAGTCACTTCAAAAACAGATAGTATAGTAACAGATAATAATAGCTGTAGACTCGATATGTCACCAGGATCAGGGTAAAACGAAAGGTGGTTGATGATCATAGGAATCAAATATATATACACATGCTAATTTTAGTTCAGAAGTTTTACTCAATCAGATATGTGTTTTAAACACTATTTCTCACATTGTTATAATAATTAATGGACATTTAAATTATCCAAATTAACGCAAAATGAGTAAGTATATTTAATCTTTTAGTTCGGTCCCCAAACAACAGCTCGTTATTCCATCGTTAAACATGTCTCTACTTCAGATACTTATGGACACCAACTTGAAACATAAACATTCATTTTTAATTCATGTGCAATTGTCATCATTCATGTGTAATTGTCACTCTGTGCCCGAATAACAATTAGATAAAATTCCAGGTAGTGAATGGAGCAGCTTGTCCGCTTTTGGACCTTGCGCCATAAAACTCCAAAATCCAATCCAGGTAGTGAAATCTTAAGTATTAATTCTGTGGACAATGAGACCTATGTTACTATGGTGTTGCATCTGCAATACGAGTACTCCTCACTTATCGACTTACCTGTTTAACGACCACTCAGACTTACGCCCAGCTCTCCAACTCCAGGAATCCCCTTCCATAGGCCTTTTTCATACACTGGCAAATCAGAATTGGTGACAACGCCGACCCTGGATATAATGCATTCAAATGGAGAATTTTACACGGGTCCGTTCCGGCACTTTTACCGGTTCGACTTTTAGCAGTTGTTTATCGGCCACATCGGCAAATGTAGCCAGCGTTGAACTCAACAAATGAGATGGCGGAATGTTCTCATTACATGTTCTGTCGGTGATCGGCACACCTTGCTTACACTGCACATATCATTTTCTGTTATGATTACTCATCTGCGTCAAAGTTTTGGGTAGTTCCCTCAAACAAACTAGCTATCGACAGCTTAAAACTTTTTCCTCTAGATCTTTTCTTTATTCAGAATAAATAAATATAAGTTCCTCGCTTATCGACCAATTTACTTACAAGGAACGGAACTCGGTTGTCCTGTGAGAAGTGCCTGCAGAAAATTAACCTAAGATTAATTAATAGTCAGCACCATACAAGGTATAAAGAAAATACAGCAATATAAATGGAGATTTTTTAATACAAATATCTCATTCGCAACAGTAAAGAAAGCTACGATCAAGTTTTTTATTCATATAATGGAAACACTTATTAATAACATTAATTACATTTGCACTTTGTGATATTTTTGAAGGCCTTTTTTGTAAAAGCCATTTGTTTTAACGTTTTGAGCATTTTTTGAGATTTTGAGGCACTTTTTTATTTTCGGAACATTTTAGGTCTGTTTTGCGTTATACTTCTCTCAGCAGCAATAACAAATCAAATTTTTATTTGGATTATGCTTTCAAATAGCAAAAATTCGTTAATAATATATCCAAGTTTGAATTTGCTTGATTTTGAAACAATGAAATGCAAATTGTTTAAAATTATTTTTCCTTCAAACCTCTTCATTTAAACATGACATTTCAACCAGAAAAAAAGAAAAATCTTGCATTTCTAATCATCCAGATGAAATTCATTTCGATTGAATCAAAAATGTGTTTTCAACTTTCAATTTAGACGTGCTCATTAAAACCGGAACTGCCAGGTATTCTTACAACAGAATATAAAGAACTCTAAAACAACGATTTTCAACCGGTGTTCCGTAGCACTCTGGTTGAAAATTGCTATTTTCAACAGTTTAGTTTTGAACTTTTGACGAGTGTTCAAGAATAATTTCAGGTAATACTTGAATAAATAATTTTGAGTATTTTGCATTACAAAGTATCGTAAATAAATTGTTTCTCAAAAGGGTTTTTAATCACTTTGGTACAAAAATAGATAGGTAATTACTTTTGTTGTGAATCAATCCAAATTATTTTTTGGTCAAATATTCTATATTTTTTTGGTATGTCGCAGAATTTTAGCAATTATTTTATGTATGCCATGAGATGAAAAGTGTTGAACATCGCTTCTCTTAAATAATCCCAGCTAAAAATGACCAGTCAATTTTCAAAACCATTTTTCGTCAAACTTTTAAAGAAGTAAGGCTTTGAATTCAACTTTCCATCATATGGAAGATTTGTTGTAGTGAATGTTTGTTGGAGTACTGGAGTATCATGCAGACATGTTTCATACATTCGGGCAAATCGCAAAACTATCAGCCATACCGGTACACGAAGCTACTTCTTTCTACAAAAGAGCACATTTATTTTCGTCTAAGATATGCTCAGTATATAAATACAGACCCTTGTTCAAAACTCTCATTCTTTAAAACGAGCTTTTCAAATATTGGCACAGTGTATTATAGTGCCAGAAATAGGAATCTGGAAGAGAACTTTCTAAATAATTCCATGGCAAACGTTTCTTTCCTTCAGAGGTATCTACTTATTTTGTAGCTTTACATTTCCACTTGAGCATGTTCTGCTTGTTTCTGGTTCGTGGAATACTTCTCTGGAACAAATTTTTATCGCTATTTTTGCTCTCCATTCTGCCCCATCAGATGATATAAACCCCTTCAACATTCCCCGTTTCTGAATCTCCACTTTCAACCAGCAAATAGGTATCTTTGTTTAGATATCTTTCCATCCTTTCTTTCTGGAATTTCTTTATTTCTGCGTGTTCGGCCGTATTTTTCTTTTTCTCATGCATATCTGAGAGGGTATAAGGTATCTAGGAAGCTTATGCTGTATTCTGTTCCATTTGTTGAGAGATGAATTTCTAATCCTTTGTGATCTTGCTTCAATGTTACAGATCTTTCTTTCTTTATTCACTATGGCCATGTATTGTGGGCCAGACGTCTGCGTAAAGGTAATATCAAGAACCCAAATTTTGGCCTCCTAACCATCCAAGTGGTTTGTACGAGATATCTCGTCCATCAAGATCTGACTGATTTTGCTAATGACAAGATTCGACAACTTGAGACAACCACCAGGAAGGTTAAACCAGATTATTACAAGACAAATATGTGCATTGCATTTATAAGGTATTAATGGTGGTGATTATGTAAAAGTACAATATTTGTTAATAATATTTTATTAATTATTAAATTTTAGAAACATTTTAAATGCACATGCATTTTCTCTGCATACATATTTTACAACTATTGGGGAAAAGAATAAAGTTATCAATTACTCATCATTTACTTAACAGGAATTTTAATGTACAGCTGTTTAAAGACTTAGTTTATAGGTCAAAAATGATGCCTTTAATATATCCTTTAAAAATATTATAATATTCCAATATTTTTCTCACCATGTAAATAAGCATTTAGTGTCTCCTCTCCGATCAGTTAATGAGCTTCTGCACTAGGCCGATGATATATTAATTGTACATCAATTATGCTAATTATGATTATCTTTCAGTTTCGTAGCTTTATTTAATAAGGTTAGATGTATCACCATAATTGCATAATTGTGAGTCCATGATTCATTATACATGTTGAACATCTCATATGAATCGTACTGTCCAAAAATATTCTATAAGTAGTTTGGGAAGTTTCAACTGTCTTTGGGGAGTTGTAGAGGGGAGTCCCTAGTAATCTTAATTCCCCAATTTCCACGAGATATATCGTCCATCAGGATTTGATCGATTTTGCTAATGACGAAATACCTCGTCGAGACCACTATCAGGAGGTTCAAAGGATAACAGAATAACACTGACAGAATAGCATTGCAGATTCTGGAATAACACAAAAGGTCAGTATCCTTGAACTGTCGTTCCTGCGGCTACACACACATACAATCACCATAGGTCTTCCTTCAGTTGTCACCTATTTTACTATCTGGATCACCATGCAACCCTATATGAATGCAGTTTGCTTTTGTGTCCCTTACCACCTCCTGGGATTTGTACATTGGGTTTTTAAATACCCTGTATAAATCACAGGTACAGGAATTGCATTAACAAGAATTGCATGGTGGTTATCTCAACGAAGTATCTCATTAGCAAAACTGACCAGATCTTAACGGACAAGATATCTAGTTATTAGAAAGAAACTGACCATATCTTCTCGTCATCATAAAAAGTAGGTAATATCTTGATGAAGGAATATCTCGTTATTAACAATCCTGTCAGGTGCATTCCTCCTTGTGTGTATTTCTCCCTTCTGGGTCAGTAAAAACTTTCATGCATGTGTATGTCTATTAATTGATATATCTTTTGTCTGGCGTAGCATGGCCAAATATAGGTCTTGCGCCATAAAACCACAAAACAATCAACCAGCTCGTTATTAACAAAATTGGTCAGATCTGGATGGACAAGATATCGCGTCAAAACCACTTGGAATGTTATCAGAATAAAATTAAACTAAGGTCTTCTATCCTGCTGTTACTTTTTTGTGCATATTATGTCCAACAGAAGCAGTGCAGAATTGCACTATTCATCCATTTTCGCCAGTATACCATTTACGAGTTTTTCCATTGCTGTAGGATAAGATTTTCAAGATAAGCTGCTTACCTCTTCTGTGTTGTATTTGGTGCAGCATAGCCGATCAGGTTCTAGCTCCGTAAACCTAAACTTAACTTTGTGTACTCGTGTCCACCAAAACTAACATTTTTGGATCAGCTCATTGTTGCAGGGATGGTCTTCAACTGAACCTGCTTAACCCTTCTGCGTAGACAGGTCCACCAGAGATAGTATCGGATAGCACTACTCATCCATTTCTACCATTATGACATTTGCTGGTTTGCTCAATGCGGCAAAACTGTTGAACTCTTCCGTGTTGTATTGTACTTGGCACAGTACAGCCGATCAGGTTCCTGCAACGTAAATCTAAACTCTACTCTTCTGTGTGCGTGTCCACCAAAACCAATGCAGAACAACACTATACATCCGTTTCCACCGATATTACATTTGTGTAAACCCATTTCTTCAGAGTAAAGTCTCCAACAAAAACTGCTTAACTGTTTCTTGTACTTGGCACCGCATAGAAAATCCAGTCCTTGCGTCGTAAACCTTAACTCTATTCTGTGTACGCATGTCCACCAAACCCAGTGCAGAATTGCACTATTCTTTCTTTTCCACCAGTGTAACATTTGCGGGTTAGTCTATTGCTGCAATGGGCCGTTGTGTGGCTCAGTGGGTATGCCCACTGAGCCACTGTCAGATGCATTCCTCCCTGGGTGTATTTCTCTCTTATGTGTCAATAAAACTTCCATTATGTGTGCCTATTTCTTGGTATTGTATGTCTTGTGTCTGGCGTAACATGGACAAATGTGGCCCTTGCGCCATAAAACCCCAAAACCAAACCATTACTGCAAAATGTCTTCAACTATAATTGCATAACTGTTTCTTGTACTTGACACGGCATAGACAATCCAGTTTCTTGCGTCTTAAACCTAAACTTTACTCTTCTGAGCACGGATGTTCATCAAACTCAATGCAGAACTTCACTACTCCATCCATTTCCACCATTATAACATTTTCGAACTAGCCCATTCTTGAAGAGTAGGTCTTCAACTAAAACTGCTTCGATTCTTCTATGAACTACTTATTCGTTTCCACTAATATAATGCTTGTGGTTTAGCCCATTGCTGGTGAGTGTCATCAACTAAATAACTCTTCTGTGCTGCACATGGTACAGCATAGCTAATCCGGCTCATAAACCTAAACTTATCTCTTGTATAGGGATATCCACCAAATTCAGTGTACAACTGCACTATTCATCTGATTCCACCAGGGTAACATTAGCCCATTCTTGATTTCAAGTAAATTGAATTTGAATTCTTGAATGAATTCAATTAAAGCTGCTTCAACTCTGTACTACTTATATGTACTTATTCATGTCAATCAATAAAGCATGTGTGGCTTAGCCCATTACTGCAGTGTCACTAATTAAAACTGCCTGACTACTGTGCTGTACCTTGTGCGACACAATCAATCCGGCTCATAAACCTAAACTTAAACTTTTCTGTGTACACAGGTCCACCCGAACCAGTGCAGAACTGCACCATCATGAACATCACCTACCATTCCTTCCGCCTCGAGTGCAACGAAGGTGCCAACGGAGGTCTTCGGCAGCACTTCGTGATGGAGGTGCACGACATTGCACTGCACAGGCTGCGGGGCAACCACACAGCCGACATCCCGTTCTTCTTGGCGAGGGACCTGCCACCTGCGACAGGGTTCGTGGCCGTCGTCTACGCCATCAACGCCAAGGGGAGGAGCCAAGCTGTGGTGCTGAGGGTCAACACGTCGCACACCAAGCAATCCGATCAACATAAAGGTGCAGTTCCTTGATCCAATCCTTGATTACTCTATTGCTTACTGTGTAAGTGCGTACTTCTCTATGCACTTACTGTGTGCTATCTAACATGATAGCTGCTGTAACAACATAAAGGTGAAATTCATTTATCCATTCCCTTGAATCTATTGCATACTCTTAACCTTATGTTTGTGGTACACTTGCTGTTGATATAAGTATCTTGGGGCACACACTGTCTATCTAACTCGATAGCTGCTATACTAATATAAAGGTGCAGTTCATTGATCCATTCTCTTGAATCTCTCGCATACTCTTAACCTGGCATTTGTGGTACACTTGCTATTGATATTAAAATCATAGGACACACATACTGTCTATCTAACATAGCTGCTATAACATAAAGGTGCAGTTCATTGGTCCAATCCTTGAATCCCTATTGCATACTCTTAACCTTACGTTTGTGGTACACTTGCTATTGATATGAGTTTTGGGGCACACATATTGTCTATCTACAACAATAACTGCTCCAGACAAAATCTGCCTCTGCTTATTGATGTAGTAAGGTATCTTCCCTATTTTCCACCTTGAAGAAAGGTTTTAAAGTTTGTCACATTGGAGCATTTGATGACAAATTGGAAATATATTTGTTAAGACTTTTACGTGTGTGTGTGTGTGCGTGTGCGCGTGTGTGCGTGTGTTGCGCGCGCAGAGATCTTTACTACTAAACTACCTAATTCCGCCGTCAACGTTCGCGAAAGCGAAAATAAAATTAAATTATCCCTGAGAGTCGTCCTACTCTGAATGAACGAACCCTGTTTCTATAGTGGCTGCCACCCAGACTTGGTGTCGGAACAGTTCTCGTGTTTGACAGACAAGTACTCTTGTTAGAATTTTGAAATTGATTTGTTTTTTAATTTAATTTTAAATCAAAAGGGGATTAGGAAAAGTGTCAATCGTTTTTAAAAGAATTAACTATTCCATTACTGATCCTATTCACTGATATGAGAAATAAACACTCGAACAAAAATGATGTATGCAGTTTGAAATAGACTTGAAGATCACAATTCAGTGGTACAATGGACGAATACAATTGGAGATACCACGACATTTTTTATATAATGTTAATCCTCCGAGAGTCACGAGAATTCCGAGTAGTGTATGATAGCTTTTTCCCTAGATCACACATTTAACTACTTAATACTACTTCGAACTACATATATTGGTTCAAAGAACACTGGGAATGATTCTATTGGGCAAGGCCAAAAAAGGTTAGAAGTCATTCAGGGAAACTGCAGATTGCAGAACGAATAAATGCTTGTGAACCTCTCAGAATGTTAATGTGAAACTTCCGATTGATGCGTATAATGCAGTTTCCAGTCTTCCTGTCTAATAACAAATCTGACGTGACTTTCAATGGCTAAGGTAGGCACACTTTAGCCATCTCATAAGAAATAATGTTCATGTCGTTTCTACTTCCATCTACTTCTACATTCCTTAAAGTCACTTCCTTGAAGCAGTTATCTTATCACTTTTTCCCATGGACTCTCCTCCCACGATGTGAAATGCTTCTGGGATACTGAGTTGCCGTGTCTCAGTGGTTTTCCCATTGCACTATCAACCTGAGAATTGTATGTGGTGCGGGTTCTATTCCTGTAACTTACCCTGGGTTATTTCTCTCTTCTGCGTCAGTAAAACTTTCCTTGTGTGTATGTTCATTTACTTGACGTTATTTGGCGTAGCTTGGCCAAATATGGCCCTTGCGCCATAAAACCTAACCAACCATTTATTGGACGGGAAAACATTGCTTGGCACGAGCAGCTTGGAAATATCTGTCCCTTACACCATAGAGAAACAACCAACATCTCATGCTTTAAAATTGATGCAACGACAGAAAACGAAATTTCTGTTGATTATTGAATGTAAAAGTAATTTATGCATTGCATCAAATTTGATACATAAATCATTAACGTTCTCAACGGAGATTATTAACTCTTACTCCGCAGTGAAGCGTTAATAATCTCCATTGAGAACATTAACCGATCCATTTGATTTCGCGATAAACGACCTCCTTCAATCTTTATTCATTTCAATCGACTTCCAGCCCAATAATAAATCTCACGTGACTTTGAATAACTAAGATAAGCACATTCCAGCCGAAACCCCGTTCACATTGCCTCTAATTCCATCTATTCTTGCATAATCCACACGAATATTTGGATTGATGATCCCCATTAGCTCCTATTGACACGTAAAATAATCGTAATAACATCCACGAAAATTCCTTGCACATTGTCTTGGGACTCGGCAAACTTGAGGGAGTTACTCCCTCAGAAGACAGCATTTCTCATGCAGCCACGTGCCACCTCTAAATTAATCTCGCTTCCTCGTCTTGGAGAAGCCAGGAAATTTCTCCCCCTATAAAATTCCAGGCATTTACAGTTGCCGGACGAATTCTTCAAACCTCCAGAGCGGGGAAGCGTCGGGTCCGCAGCCAAGCATGCTTCGTCATTTTAATAACACACTCAAAAGCAGCTCTGGGCACCGGATAATAATTTAGTTAGGAGCTGCATCATAAAGAATGGGGTATTTGTATGTCTCTTCTACGAAGTGGCGTGAATTAGTGTCAGGAATTAACGCGGCTACTTCATTGTGCTCATTCCAGAAGTAGATTTGCTTCTGTTAATTATAATGTTGCTTGTGCAACCAGCGAAGGCTATTAACTATTGCTCGTTTTTGCGTTTGGGTTGAGAGAGGCTATCCTAATTCTGTTACATTTAAGATAATGTTTTGATTCGAAAGGTTCAAGGGCAGGATCTCATGACTAACAAATCTATTTTGTGTTGGATACAATAAATAGAAGTGGTTGTGTTAATTGCACCGTTGTGTTGGATTTGGATGACATCATCTATTGTTCATTGTTTCCTTTGAATTTCGAAATCTTATACAAATCAAATTAGTTATAAGAGGTTCTAAGATTGCAAGACTTATTCTATTATTTTGATTATTACAAGATTATACTTATTCTAGTATTTTGATTTTAAAGAAGTAGAAGCTTGAGACTAACAAAGCTATTGTGTTGAATATAGTGAACAGTAGAATTAATCCGAACGTAATACGTGTTCCAGAAGTAGTTGTGTTAATTACACCGTTGTGATGGATTTGGATGACATCAACTATTGTTTATTATTTCCTTTGACTTTCAAAATCTTATACTAATCATTAGTTATAAAAGGTTTTGAAATGCCAAGACTGAGATTATACTTATGCTAGTTATTTGATTCTAAAGAAGCAGGAGCTCAAGACTAACAAAGCTTATTAAGTTACGCTATTGCTTATTATATCCAACATAATAGTGGATATAATAAGCAATAAACTAATTGCTTATTATATCCACTATTATGTTGGATATAATAAGCAATAGCGTAACCAGATAATTGTGTTCTAGAAATGGATGTGTCAATTTCTTGCGTTGGATTTGGATGACATCAACTTTTGTGCTTGTTTCCTTTGAATTTCGAAATCTTGTACTAATCAGATTTGTTATAAATGTTCCAAGACAGCAAAACTAAGAGATTATACTTATGTCAGCATTTTGATTCTAAGAGAGCAGGTGTTTAAGATGGATAAAGATGTTATATTGGATATAAGGAATAGTAGAATTAACCCGAAAGTAATGCTTATTTCAGAAATAGTTGTGTTAATAACACCGTAGAGTGGGATTCGGATGACAACAACTATTCGAAATTTTATGTAATCATATTTGTTATACAAAGTTCTAAGATCGCAAGACCGGTGTTATACTTATGCTAGAATTTTGATTTCTGAAATAACAGGAGTTAAAGGTTAATAAAGCTATTATGTTGGATAAAATAAGCAATGCGTAATCAGAGAATTGTTCTAGAAGGATGAATGTGTGCTCTTCTGTTAATAACACTTTCCTCATGTAGTTAGGTTTAAATCAGCTATTCCTGGTTTTTATGTTTGGGTTGTGAGAGATTATCCTAATTCTGTTACTCTTACTGTGACATTTTGATTCGAAAGGTTTAAGTGCAGATGTCAGGACTAACAAAGCTATTACGCTTTGGATACTGTTATAAAAGGTTTTAAGATTGCAAGACTGAGATTATATTTATGCTGGCATTTTGATTTCTAAAGGAGCATGAACTCAAGGATAATAATGTTGGATAAAATAATCAATAGCGTAATCAGATAATTGATCTTTAACTTTGGGGTTGATCCCGGACTATCACCAATTGCCCATCGTGTTCTTCCAGTGTGACGTTAATTCAACTACCTTTGAATTCCATCTTATCCTAAGTGTGTTTCTCTCCTCTATATCCGTAAAACTTCTCGTGTGTGTATGTCCATTACTTTACGTTGTTTATCTTGTTTTTGGTGCATCTTGACCAAATATGTCCTTTCACCATAAAACCCAATAAACCAACCTTCGTAATTCACAAAGCTTATCTAATCATATTAGTTATATATGGTTCTTAGATCACACGACTGAATAAATATGTTGCATTTAATAAACAGTTGTGTAATTAGGGTATTATGTCCTTAATTATATCATTCCTTGGTAGGGTTAATTTATCAACAGCGCTCGTTTCTTACGTTCGGGTTGTAAGAGGTTATTCAAATTCTCCTAGGGTGTCTGTTCACTTTAGAAGGTTGGAGTATAGAATCTAGGGATTAAATCTATTTTATTTTAAATGCTGCAAATTGTATCGTAATTAGATAATTATGTTCCATCAAGTGAAATTTTCCCTAAAAGTTTTCCTAAATTATAGTGATGGTGGAAGACTCATATTCAAATGTATATGCTATATAAGTCTATATAAGATTGAATGCAATAAATAGTGTCTTAATCCGAATATTATGTTCCAAGAATTGATATGCTTCGTAATTATTATCGGTTCTTATATAAGGTTACGATATCCATGAGAATGTTAATTAGTGTCAAGAATTAGAGTGATACTTCATTGTACTCATTCCAGGTTTCGACGTTCTTTACAGTTGATAATAATGTTACTTTTATTTGTTGCCAAAATATCAGCAATTGCTTTTTTACATTTGGTTGTGAAACATTATTCTAATTCAGTTAGGGTATCTGTGAGACTCACGGATTTTATATTTGATAGTTCACACAACGCTGAGGTCGCGTGGACTAATAGCAGAATTACTAGCGCGAGGCCACTAAACAACTAAACTCTTTCCCGTTGCTAAGCAACTGCGCTTGCTTTTTAGAATTTATCGGCAGCTGGAGGGATAATTCTTTGGAATATTTTTGTGATATTCGTTCTTGTTATAAGGTAAATAAATAAATTTATTTACCTCATAACGAACTAATTAAAGTGTCTTGTGAGACACATACTTTATGTTAGTGGGAAGTTCTCACAGCACTTGTCACGCGGACTTGTAGCAGAATTACTAGTGCACGGCCACACAGCAACTAAACTATTTCCCGTTGTTATGCAACTGCGCTCTTTTTTAATTTTGAATTTATCGGCCGCAATCTGGAAAATTCTTTGGAATTTTTTGTGCTGTGCATTCTTGTTGTAGATACATTTATTTAGGAAAATTGACTATAATATTTTTTAATTAATTAAGCTTTTGAAGACATAAACAGCTTACTTGATGGCGTAACAGTCATTCTCCTATACCAACAAATATTTGGGGTTTATTTACTTATTCTAAACGAAAAATAATAGATTAATAACCATCCGAAACCAAATTTCCCCACAATAACAGTATCACTTTCGTTCAGAAGGCTGAAGTATAGGATCTCAAGACTTAAATGAATGTTATTTGAAATGGACAATTCATCGTAACTGGAGTATTACGTCCTACAGGTTGAAACTTTTCCTAAAGTTCATCCTAATTATGGTATTTATAGAAGTTTAAGGAACGCAAAACTAAGTTGGTTATTCGATTAATACAGTAAAGAGTATCTAATCAGAGTATTATGTTCCATGAATGAACGTGTTTCATTAATTATATCAGTCTTTGTGTTGGGTTAGGTTGTTAAGTTATTCACGACAGCGTGAATTAGTGTCAGGAATTAACGTTGCTACTTCATTGTGTGCTCATTACAAAAGTGGACGAGGTTCTCTGTTAATTATAATGATGATTGTGCCCGCACGCAAGCTGTCAACCATTGCTTATTTTTACATTTTGGTTGTGAGAGATTATTCTAATTCTGTTAGAATATCAGTTTCGCTCAGAAGGCCCAAATATTGGATCTCAAGACTGAAATAGATGTTATATTTGGAATACAGTCAACTTATCGCAGCTGTAGTATTATATTCCATCAATCAAAGCTTTTTCTGAAGTTTATCCTAATTATAGTAGTTACGAAATATTCTGGAACTCAAGATTAAGTTAGCAATTAGATTGATACAGTAAACAGTATCTAATCAGAGTATTACGTTCCAAGAGTGAACGTGTTTCATTTATTATATCAGTCTTTGCGTTGGGTCAGATTGTTATTCACAACAACGTGAATTAGTGTCAGGAATTAACGAGGTTACTACATTGTGCTCGTCACAAAAGTGGACGATGTTCTCATAATTATAATGATGATTGTGCCCCCACACAAGCTACGAACCATAGCTCGTTTTTACGTATGAATGGTGAGAGGTTATCCAAATTACACTCATTTTGATTTGAAAGGCTCAAGTTCAGGGACTCGAGACGAACAGCTGACATATTGGATACAATAAACAGAAAAATTAACCTAAATGTAATACACACACATGTTTTAAAGTGGACGTGCTTCGCTCTCTCTCTCTCTCTCTGTACATGCAATCCCAGTATCTCAAAAAAAATTAACAGAAACAGGTACGACATTAATGTGCTTATTTCACCAGAGTCAGTTGCCCCCACAAAATCAGAGACGTTTATTAACCCTCCTGGTGGTTGTCTCGACGAGGTATCTTGCCATTAGAAAAATTGAGTGCCCTCTGGAGCACTTTAGGTGTGTACAGATATCACAACTCCAAAGTACCCGATTGATCTATACTCTCTTTGGTATTACCTTTCTTCTTTGCCTACCCTTCTGCTTCCTGCATTTTTCCCTCCCTCCTTGTTGTCGAGTATTTGACGCTGCTTGGCCAAATATAGCCCTTGGGCCATAAAACCCCAAAATAACCAACCTCAAATCACCAAATCGTGATGGACGTGATATCTCGTCATTAGAAGAAAAATGACCAGATCTGGATCTCGTCATCATCAAGAAATCGGCAATATCTTGATGACGAGATATATCGTCGTTAGTAAAATTGGTCGGATCTTGATGGATGAGATATCTCGTCGAAACCACTTGCAAGGTCAATTAAGCATTGGATCTTATCCTCGTCCTTTTTCGAAATTTTGCTTTTTAGAAAGATGTTTTCCCTGAAGCTTTTAGATTTTTATTGTCCTGTACCCGCTTGCAGCGGATGATTATAAATATATATAATGGCATAAAACCTCTAAACCCGAATAACCTTTTTTGGCGAACAACTTAACTTATCGGAATTCCGAACGCGCATGCCCTGTTGTCATTTTATCCTTCCAGCCTTGTCATTTTTGAGATACAATGATGCACCTCGAGAAAAGAACGCCACCCCAGGGATAATGGATTAGCAGCTCTTCGTGTGCCAAAGTCAACAATGTATTCTTTTCATATTGTAAATATTTATAACATGTACAATAAACTAATTCAATTGGAGTTTAAGGTTGTGCATCTGATTGAACCTTCACATATATATGTATGTGACATCTTTGAATAAGTGGACATAAATGCTACATAGCTTCTAGTGCTGGCCCCTGTGGTCAGGAGTCTTCTCCTGGCCACTCCTTGTCTAGTCTTATACCCTTATTGGTAAGCTGGATGGTCTGGGTAAAACTAAACGACTTAGCGAGATTAATATATCCGAGTTTACCTGAAAATTCCAAACAATATAAGGCCCTCAGGGGCACAGTTTCTTTAGGTGTGCATGGGTTTCACGGATCTGAGATATCCTAGTGATCTTTTCTTTTCCCATGGAGTTTACTGTTTTTAGTAAACACGAGGTCGCGCTGCAGGGATACCCAAGTAATGTTTTTCTGCTTTCATGCCCCGACTCTATTCCTCAATCACTATTTTTCTTGTCGCGACATTTTCTACTTGACTTTATCTTGTGTTTGGCGCAGCTTGGCCAAATATGGCTCTTGTTCCATAAAACCTAAAAACAATCATCCGAACAAGCAAAATGAGCTGTGCAGATTTCATGACGTCAGAGATGAACTTTTCAGAGTTTTTACTGCTTCAGGCAAACAAATTTTCTACTTTATATATCTTCGGTATCAGGGCTTAAGGGGTTGTCAAAATGACTGCTTCTCAGAATCTTAAGTCGAATGTTTCACTCTTTCTCACAAATATTCAGGTAGAAAAAGAAACATGCCATAATACAAATAATTGTAACTTAGATTCGTCAGTTTTGATTTTAGAAAAATATTTTTTTAATACTGATGTTCTTATATAACACCTTTGGACCCATTCAGACCATTCCTTCGAGTTTGATCCCGGACAGTTGCCAATTGCCCTTTGCGTTACTCTAGTGCAATACCTACCGACATACCTATGCCTTTGGACCCATCAAAATCAGACTTAACCCCTTTTGCCCTAACGCGGAAGATATAACATAATTGATACTAACTTACACAGGATAACCTAAAATTGTTTCAAATGCATCTTTATAGTCTTGACATTCATAAAACTTACTAAAACTATTGCTAAAAATGCTACTCTTATACAACGCTACACTTATACATTTTATGAAAGTATTTGTATAAAGATTTATTAAAGCCAGAATCCTGATTTACGACGATACTTTTTTCCAATGCAGTAAGAAAACTCATTAGAGGCATGTTCAAAAGTTTCGGATTCGAGACTTAAGTAAAAAGAATAACTTCTGGCTCCATTAATTTGAGCAACCACATCCAGGCAAAAGAAAAACAAGAAACATTTCGCTTTCTGTGTCCTTGACAAATTGCGCTACTAATATTAATAAATAGGTTAAGTGTAGTGCATCACTGGATAGTTTTTCCAAGTCTCACACAGACCTGCGCGTTTCTGAAATATTTCCCCTTTGCTAAGAAAAACTATTTCCTGAGCTAAAAGGAAATATAATGCCCTACCTTTTTAAGTCATTTATTTTAAAGCAATGTGGATGTCTGATGCTTCCTGTTTGAAAGTGCTTCTTCCTTAAGAGAGTTTTAATTACATTCTATTCATAGTGATAAATTAATTCATTAGTTTTCATTGAGGACTTGAAATGATATTCTGTTTCTTCCCTGTCAATGTTTTTCAGTGTAAGCAATTTCTTTTGCTTATGAGTTTCTCTCTATTAGAGCAGAAATTCTGAATTGTGTTTATCTCTTCTACAATGCTGAATTTCTCATTTTTTTATTTTAAAAGGAAGTATGGTATTGGCAAATTAATCAAACGGTTGTGTTTATTATCTTAAGAATTTCAGAATGACATTTAAAAAGGTTCTTTATATCTTTTGGCAGTGCAGTGTTTTATTTTGTATTGAATTAAGTTTAATATAATAGCTATAAAGAGAAAAACGAGAACTAGACGGTTTTTTATAAGATTAAGTCTTAACTTCGAATATGTAAGAACATTGTGAACTTTTATAAACATTATACGTAAGAATAAAGTATGCCATTATGTATTTGGGGTCATTCTGAAGAAAAACTGTCGACTTCGCGGCCGATATTATAGCATTAAAGCTCGTTATAGTAAACAGATGGGGAAAGGTTTATGGCAATATGGCACTCATCCAAGAAACTCGTATTTATCAATGTAACCAAAGTTATTTTTTAAAATGTTGCCCTGGAACTAACCAGATATGCATTTGATTTCATAAAAAGTTGGTTCAGGCATTTTATGCTAAAAACAACGAATATTGGTCTGCACTGGGCATTTACTAGCGTTCGTTATTTTCATATCACAAAAAGATGGTAGGCAATAACATGACTTTTCTAAAAGAATAATTGTTAAGTTATGAAAAAACTGATTTAGGTTAATGCTCAATCGTAAACTAATTCTGTAATAGTGAACACTGGCTCATTGAATTTATATTTTACAATAATTTATGCAATTTCAATTTTATTTTATGAAGAATATTATTAATCCTCCTGTTGGTTGTATCCACGAGGTATCTCGTCATTAGCAAAACTAACCAGATATTGATGGACGAGATATCTCGTCATTAGAAGAAAACTGTAGATCTGGATCTCGTCATCATAAAAAATGGTAATATCATGATGACGAGATTTCGTCATTAGAAAAATTGGTCAGATCTTGATGGACGAGATATCTCGTCGAAATCACCTGGAGGGTTAAATAAAAATTTTATTGATCTGTGAAAGTTACCATTACGACCTAGACAAATATAGCATACAAATTTGTTACGCATGTGTTAGTATGAGGCAGTTATCTAAAGTGTAGTCCTCAAAAAATGTCCGCATAACGACAAACCAAACCATGCTTTTGTAATAGTATATTGATCTGTATTCGTAGCTTTCGTAATAAAATAGCTCATCCCATTCATTTCCTTCCAATAAATTCAGTCGTACTTTTTATTTTCTCTATAAGAAAAAAACCTTCAAACAAAGTAAAAGTTCATCGAAACTGAAGCCTTGCTATTCTTTTCCATAGCTCACCAAAAACTAGAGATTTTTTCTTGTTATTTGAGCTTGAGTGTTCAAGCTTGAGAATAAATTATTGCTTCATTTACGAACAATTTCAAATGGGACTTACTCCGACTCGACACCCAAAATATATGATGCTAACTGCTATGCTTAACCAATGATGTCTTTGGAATGCGAGATAAATTGTATCTTCGCTTTCAACGCACGCATCTGACTCAAAGTATTGTTCGAATTCCGATACATTAAACATGCTTAGGCCGTTAGAACAGTCTGTTTTAAGTATTGCCTCACGCACAAAATAATGTCGAACGTAGTGTTTGCCAGAAGCTAATAGCGCGGAACTTTCATTTTATATTCACTATAAGACCATGTACATGTGAAATACAATAGGATTAATTACTATTTGTATAGAAAAGAGGTTCCAACAATACGGTTGCTTTTGTCTGGAACAACTGCGTTGTCTGTATACATTGTATTTGGTGTTTCTAGGACAAAGGCTCAATAGAATGAAACTGGAATAGAAATGCAGCTGGATGCTATTGAGTAATGTTGGATGACTTCTTTATGGCAACTATTATAGGTTTGTAGCATGAATGAATGGTTTTCATCCTTAACCATCACTTTGTTGCCTAGTTTTAACCGCTGCTATTTCTCTGGTGGTGTTGTGGTATGTACAATCGCAACTCGACAGGTGATGAGTTATGATTGCCTTTAGAGTTGACTTTAATTGATTTATAGTATATTATAAATCATCATTTAAGGTGTACGTATACACTAGAAGATTTTTTTTTTCAATTTTGATTTTTTAAATCCAATTTTTTTCCAAAAAGTCATTGGCTTTTGTTTAAAATAATTTCATTAAAAAATCAGATTAAGCTCATTATGAATTATCTAATTTAAATATAATCAGCTAATTAGCATGTTTTTTGAACAGTGATATCTCAAATTCTAATTTGTTAGAAAATCAATTCCTGTTGGAAATTATTCCTAATATTATTCTTCATGTTTTGATCCTCCATCAAGTTGATAGAGTTAATAGGTTATTTTTTACAGTTGTTTTCACCAAGGAAATTTTCAAAATCAAGATTTTTTAAGGAATTTTAACATTTAAAAATTAATTTCTTAACTAAAAACTCTGAGGTTCAGAACATCCACTGTATTTTATAGATTATAATGATACAAAATCATTATAATAGATAAATTTTCATTGTTGGGCATCACTAGAGAAAGCATCGTATTGCAAAAACACAGTTCTTCCGAAATTGAGTTTAGTTTTGGATACATGTTTGTACTGGATGGTGACAGTACTTAACGAAACCCTCGTAACTAGAAAAGTATTCCGAATATTTACAAGATCTTGGCATCGTTTAAAAGCTCAGAAATTGGGAAATACTTTGAAGCAATAAAAATAAAATCGATATTCTCGTCAATTTTCGTGATTTCTAGTGTGTTACCGTGAAAGACCGAAATTAGAGAATGTCAATATTCTCCGATGAATGTCGATATGTACAGATAAGCTCTGGTGGGGGTCGAAAGGATAAGCTGAGTCGGAGAGACCACAGCCAGAGAGGCTTCTCCTCCTTCAGTTTAAGTTGTTGGAATAAATAAGATTATATAACGTTAATCCCATAATTTATGTGTAAGTTTATTATTGGTATTAGTTTCTTTTCTCATTTAGAATGTACTGTTCGTTTTAGGTGCAACAGTTTATTTACATGTGCTGTTACTTAAGCTTTCTCCTATTTTGACATATATCATAATATGTTTTAATAATAAAGTATAATTTAAAAAGTTGTATTTTTGTCTTAACGTAACAAAAATATTTTTATTCAACATTCACCATCAGTGCATGCTGAATGTCGACATTTGCCGGTGTAAGTGAGAAATAATGATATTTAGCCAATATTTCGGACATACACCAAGCGACTATGTGAATGCTGACATTCACCGGAGAATATCGACATTTGCCAGATATCGGTCTTTCACAGTAACATATTCATATAACTTAATTTAAACTTGTCACTACATATACGACACAGGAATATGTTCTGAAATAGAAAGGGAATTCAAGAAATATTTTTATCGGTTTTTTCGATAAGGGTTCTTGGGTTCAATTAAAATATTTGCAAGTACTCTTCCGATCCAAAATCGGTCAGTTGAGTTCATGAGAGTTTTAGTCGGCGCAGGTCCGATTCCTGTAGTTATTTCTCTTCAAAAGCCGTGAAAAGACGAGCCTCGTCTAAGGATGGTCTCAAAAACGACAATAATGGAAACAGAAACACATACAATCTGCATTGTGGGTAAATTATGTATTCACCCTGATACATAAGCTTTGTGAAAAAAAATTTAAACATCAATCGATAAAAGATAAAATATCTTCGACTTGACCCGAACATCTATTTGAAAGACAAAAAGAGGTTTAGTGTAGAAATTCAAAGCGTACAATCTTTGTAGCTCTAAACACTTGCTTTATAGACTTAGTCACTTATTTGGACATTGACTTTTTCTTACTTAGACTTGCTTTTTTATTATTTTGACTTAATTGTTTTCTTTGGCTTACTTATTTTTACTTTGACATACATATTTGCTTATTTTTATTGACTTAGATTGACTCACAAATTGATACTACTTTGATTGACTCACAAATTGATACTACTATGATTGACTCACTAATTATTTACTTATTTTGATTGACTTACTTCTTTACTCTGATTGATTTACTTAGTTATTTACTTTGACTTGCTTGTGTACTTTACTTAATTTGACTTACTTATCTACTTATATATTTATTTTTTACTTATTTACTTATGTACCTAATTTGGCTTACTTATGTACCTAATTTGGTTTACTTATGCACCTGATTTGAATTCCCTTTGTACTCACTTTGACTTATTTAGTTACTTCCTTTGACTTACTTGCAACCACATAATCATGGACTTTTTAATATTTTTACAATTTGACGAATGAGATCTTACGTTTACAAAAATTGACTCCGTAAGTACTTAGGGACCGTCGTGGCTCAGTGGGTATGTCCACTGCGCTAGAAACCTTCGAGTTGTAGGTGGTGCAGGTTCGATTCCTGTCAGGTGCATTCCTCCTTGGGTATATTTCTCTCTTAAGTGTCAGTACAGCTTTCACCGTGTGTGTGTCAGTTACTTGATATTGTATGTCTTGTGTCAATTACTTAATACTGTATTGTGTCTGGCGCATCATGACCAAATATGACCTTTGCCCCATAAAACCATCAAAAACCAACCAACTCTCTTCTGTGTCAGTAAAACTTTCATTGTGTGTGTCTATTACTTGATGTTGCGTGTCTTGTGTCTGGCGCATCATGGCCAAATATGGCCCTTGCGCCATAAAACCCTCAAATCAACCAACCAACCTTAAGTTCTTAATGATCTGCGACTTCAAAAAAATGTTAACTACGAAGCTTTAAATTTTTATCCGGTTTCCTATTATAAAACCAAAAACTCTCCTAATAATATTAATGTCTCTATTTATTCTTTCTAGCCACTTCACTTTTCAAGAAATAATACGTCACTTGTTAAGCTGTTAATGCTTGAAAATGTATTCGATGTTTTTATAACTTCAAAGATAATCAATTTTTTTAAAATTTCCTATAAGGATTATTTCCCCCAGAGTTGACAATAATATTTTGTATTACACTTTATGGTAAGTATCATTTACATAATGTTCATCAGAACTAAAAGGAGGTTTACGCCGGAGAGTACCAGAGCCTTGTTATCTGTTTGGGCTTGCTTAAATACCCCATGAAGGCTCGGCACAACAGGTCAAGGGTTAAATCCTTGGGATGGGAAAGGTCGACTCAGCCTGTCATCCATTTGAGGGTCAATAAAATTAGTACCAAGCGTGCTTGGGGACTAAACACTGGGTTCTTCGAGGACTGTAGCGCCACGGAGTTTAGTTTAGTTTTAAATACCCCATAAAATAATCTAAACGATGGCTGTTTATTAACTTCCGGGAATCGGTCGATATTTTCTCGCTTGAATAAAATCTGTTACAAGACAGGATTATGAGACATTTTTCTGTGAATTATTTAGGTATTGAAGTAATTAATTTATGACGTTACGGAATTCAGAGAAAGGTGTTGTGAGGTTCTTCGGTCAACACACTGAGGAATGCGGGCACTGAAGTGTGGCGTGGTCATGAGAAGCATCTGGGTCGAAGGCCCTCCGTCTTCATGTAGGTATAATATCTAACATAACAGGAATTTGGATTTCAGTGTGCTAAATTTTATTGATGTAACGGGGACTTAGGAATGCGGGCCGGAAGGAATCATTGGATCCCCGAGGGACGTTGGCGGGGTTCCTTGAACGGTGATCCAGGGTTAAGAGAAAGAAAAATAGAATTGTAAGGGGTCTCGACTAGCGGACAAAGAAAGTCTGACGTGCAAGGGTCATTTTCGCTGCAATCTTCCAAAAGATTTGGAATTGTATATAGATTGTATAATAGCAAGAAATACGTAAATAAATGTACAGTAAATTTACCCCATGAAGAAGCGTCACTCTCTCTGATAGATGATAAGAAAAGAACCACAAACGCACGTTGAAGCGTTGTTACAGGTATTTAAACTGTTTTAGGTAAATTTATAGAAATGATTAAAAAATTATATCTTTCGCCCTCTTTTATTTTATCCTTTCTCGTCTCTTTCTTCTTTTCATTCTCTTTCTCTCTCTTTTTCTTCCTATTTATTTTTTGTCTCGCTCTTCCCTTGCCTCTATCCTCACTCTTTCATTTCTTTATCTTTGTATGTCTCTTATATCCATCTTTTATTCGCATTCTCGCTCTTTTTCCGATTTTGATCTCATTTTCTCTTTCTCTCATTTGTTCTCTTTCTTTTGTTTACTTTTTCTTTCTCTCTATTACACTCTGTCTCTCTTTCGCATTCTCTCTCGCTTTTTTCTCTATTCTTATTCTTTCTGTATCAGCTTCACTCTATTTCTTTTTCTCCCTTTTCTTTCGCTCTGTATCTGTTACACTCTTCCACTCTCTATCTCTATTCTTAATTTCTGTATCTCTTTTCTCTCTCTCCTTCGTTCTCTTTTCTCTCCTTCGTTCTCTTTTCTCTCCTTCGTTCTCTTTTCTCTCCTTTTTCTTTCTATCTGCATCTGTTACACTCGCTGTCTCCCTTTAGCTCTTGTTATTTTCTCTATTTCCAAACTCTCTATCTCGATTCTCTCTCACTCTTTTCTCTATCTCTATGCTCACGCTCTCTCTCTCTCTCTCTCGACTTGCTCTCTCTCCTCATTATCTTTTCTCTCCTTTTTCTCCTATCTGTATGTTACACTCTCTGTCTCCCTTTAGCATTCTCTCGATATTTTCTCTATCTCTATCTCCAGTCTCTCTAAATCTATCCTCATTCTCTAGCTCTTTTCTCTACTTCGATTATCTCTATCTCTAATCTCTATCTCGATTCTAATTCTCTATCTCGATTCTAATTCTCTACCTCGATTCTCTCTCCTTCGTTCTCTTTTCTCTCTTTTTCTTTCTATCTGTATCTGTTCACACTCTCTGTCTCCCTTTAGCTCTTGTTATTTTCTCTATTTCCACTCTCTCTATCTCGATTCTCTCTCTCGCTCTTTCCCCTATCTCCGATTCTCTCTCCTTCGTTCTCTCTTTTTCTTTCTATATGTATCAGTTACACTTTCTGTCCCTCTTTAGCTCTTGTTATTTTCTCTATTTCCACTCTCTCTATCTCGATTCTCTCTCTCGCTCTTTTCTCTATCTCTAAGCTCACGCTCTCTCGACTTTCTCTCTCCTTCGTTCTCTTTTCTCTCTTTTTTCTTTTGATCTGTATCTCTGTTACAATCGTCTCTAGCATTCTCTCTTGCTATTTTTCTCTCTCTATTTCCTTCGTTCTCTTTCTTTTTCTCTCTTTTCTTTCTCTCTGTATCTCTGCTACACTCTCCTCTCTTTCGCTTTCTCTTGCACTCTTTTTATGTTTATGTTTTGTTTTATATCTTTGCTCTTTCCCTCATCTTTCTCTACGTTCTTTTTGCTCTGTCTTCGTTTCCCTCACTCTCTTACACATTTTAAATCTCTTTCGCCCATTTACTTTATTCTCGCTATTTATTTTTCCGCTTCGCTCTATATCTCGATTCCCTTTTTCGAAACTATTGAGATAAAAAAATTATTTCTAGAAATAAACTAAATCTCGCAATAACGTTTCATCTAAATCAATATAGTCAATGTACAATGATTGCGAAGATACAAACAAAAAAGAGCCAATTTTCAATTACTTTCTATCGTAGCAAATGATTGATTTTATTGATATAATAACGTAGATACTCATCTTTCTATAAGAAAAACGATTACTGAAATTGGACCATATCGCCGGTTTAGTGTATCGCGATGACAGCAATTTCACGGCGTACTCAACTTTCAGCGTTTAGTTCTATCTCTAAGAAAAGGGAGATTCATTACTTATATGGAGTGGATAACAAAATCATGGCTTTGTTCCTTCAGAAAATGTATAACTCTTTTCGAAACAAATAAAATGAGAGAGGGGTCATCGTGGCCCACTGCGCTTGCAAACTTCGAGTTGTTAGTGGTACAGGTGTTCGATTCCTCCCTGGTTCCTCTTGTGTGTCAGTCAAACTTTACTTGTGTATGTATGCCCATTATTTGATATTGTCTGTCTTGTGTCTGGCGCAGCATGGCCAAATATGGCCCTTGCGCCATAGAATCCCAACCAACCCATTAAAGTGAGAGAATTTCAATTTATATTGTAGACACGAGATGGACTGAGACTTGTTGGTTTATTGGCTTTTAAAATTATATCATGTAAGAAAACAAATTTTAATAACGTATATTACAGGCAAGTAAACATATATTATAAACAAAATAAAGTTATATATATTGTTGCGAAAACAAACGTATTTATTATAGACATGAAATATAAATTTTAAATTCATATTCCCCATTATTACATAGATTGATTAAAAAAGTGCAGTGAATTATTATCCGTTATCCATTGTGGGAAGACTGAAAAAGAAATCAGTCAGTCTAAATTAATCATCAAAAATATTTCTCGACAGAATTTGTAACATTATTTTGTTTACAGTACTATTTACCTCGTGAGATAATTATTTTGTTCTTTATGAGACATTCATAAATGATGCCTGTATTTTATATTTTGAAGTTACACATTCTAAAAGTCTCATAAAATATTAGCGTAATTCTTCAGTGTTATATTATTCTATTTGATTTTAGACGTTCAGTGAATTCTATTTTGATGTCTAGACTCTAATTTATTTATTAGTATTTGTGTATATAAATATTTGTTTTCTTTTCGCAAGTGTAAGTTAAAGTCAAAAGTCATTTGTCTCCCTTCAATAGCACATTCATTGCTAAATCAAATGTTCGTATTTCTCATTTCTCGATTGTTACTAAAGCACTCAACTAACACTTGTGTACTTTACTAATAATATATGTTGGTAATTAATTTGTTTTATTAAATTGCTACAAATCCGGGCCCTTGGGTGATCGAAATACAAATTTTGTTGACGATATTATATTTACTTTACTGCTTTTTACTTTTAAAAATGATCGTAGTTTCATGAAAAGTAAAGCAGTTAGAATACTTAAAAATTTACAAAAAAAATTATTAAAAAAATTTTCAAGAATTGTTAAAACTAATATTTCAATGTAAGTACTTGAATTCTTCATCAAAATTTTCAATACAACTATATCTTTCGTCTGACGATAAACAATTTATTGGTTCTCTCCATACTACTGAATGGGTAAAATTAATTATTGGTTGAAGGGTAAGGCCAACATAAACTGTATAATACCTTTAATCAACGATCAATTTAGTTGAAATTTACGACACAACAAACGTTTTAGAAAATAAGTTTCTAGATTTTCTTAACCCCAGAAATATAAAACGTTTCTGTAACTGAAGTAGGGACTGTGCCACCTGCTGGAAATGCTTGAAGGAGTCCTATAGATTAGTTTCATCGGTAGAACGCTTCGAATTTCGGCAGGGAAGTTGCTCAAAGAGGTATGAATGAAATGATATGCCTCTTCCCCACACAATACTATCTCATTCTAAACACGAAAACAGTCCATTTGCCTCATCGCGTGGTACCCATTAACCCTCCTGGTAGCTGTCTTGACGAGATATCTCGTCATTAGCCAAACTTATCAGATATCTTGATGGACAAGATATCTCGTCATTAGCAAAACTTATCCGATATCTTGATAGACGAGCTATCTCGTCATTAGAAGAAAACTGAACAGATCCTGATCTCGTCATCATCAAAAAATTTATCTTGATGGCGAGATATCTTGTCATTAGCAAAATTAGTGAGATCTTGATGACGAAATATCTTGTCATTAGTAAAATCTGTCAGATCTTGATGACGAGATATATGGTCATTAGCAAAATTAGTAAGATCTTGACGAGATATCTTGTCATTAGGTAAATTAGAGTGAAATCTTGATGACGAGATGTCTTATCATTAGCAAAATTATTGAGATCTTGATGACGATATGTCTTATCATTAGCAAAATTAGTGAGATCTTGATGGACAAGATATATCATCGAAACCACTTGGAGGGTTAAGTAGTATAGAAAATGTTTTAAAAAATTATATCAATGGTAAATTTAAACAAATAAAAGTGCAAACATTAAAGGGCCTGTTAGTGTGTAGTAAAGATATGAAAAATAAAACAAATACTGTAACAGTGTAGTAATTGATTCAACGTTGCTTTGAATATTTACGTTCGCACTTACCACATCTCCCTCAACAACATTTTTGACTAACACTGGCAAAGTAGAATGCAGGCTGCGTCCCAAATGGCTACATGGAATAAATGTAAATGAGTTTTATGTGAGGGCCATCCCCAACATTAAAAAAAATATGTTTAAGAATAACATTAAAAAAATTGGATGTATGACGGTTGAAGTGTGTAGAAGCTAGGCAAATGACTTTAATTTAGCTGAGTTTGTGGCGTCTATTGTGTCTTTGTAATTCCATTAATCCTTTCGGCACAGGTCATGTAAACGTTCCTGTTTCCCATGTCTTTACTAGAGGCAGTAATTGGCAGTTGACGTCGCAGGTGCTCATCGTCATTCTGTCAGCGGTCGTCTTCGTCATTCTCCTATTAGGAATAGCCATAGTCCTCCTCAGCAAGACTAGGAGAAGAAGGCAAGAGCAGAAACGTAAGTGAAAGTCAGATACTATGAAAAATAACACTAGAAATAAGATTCTTAGCTAAACTAATTGTAACCCCCGTGGTGGTTTATCTCCGCGAGGGAAACTGCCCTATAGCGTCCAGTCTCTGGAGCAAAAACCTGTTCCAAACTGTCACCAGTTCGGAGCACGGGACAATTTGTTTTCCTACTTGGATCTTCATTCCCTTGAAGGACAGGTTTGTCTCGACGAGAAATTTCGTCCTTGGCAAAATTGACCAGATCTTAGACGAGATTAAGTACACCAGAGTAGTATCCAGACTCTGGTACTTGCTCCAAGCTGTCACCTGTTCTAGGTAAGGTACAATTTGTTTTTTCTACTTGGAATGTCATTCCTCTGGTTAAATAGGGCAGATTTGTCTTGATGTGAGAAATCTCGTCTTTAGCAAAATTGACCAAGACGAGTTAGTACACCAGAGTAGTGTCTAGCCTTTTGTACCTGATCCAAACTGTCACCTGTTTGGGGTAAGGTACAATTTCTTTTTCCAACTTGGAACTTCATTTCTCTAGATAAATAGGGCAGATTTGTCTTGATGTGAGAAATCTCGTCTTTAGCAAAATTGACCAGATCTTGAACGAGATACCTCTTCGAAACACTTGAAAGGTTAATAGTCTAAGAACTTTAAAATGACAAAACGTAACATGAAAGAAAGATGATAAAACCTGTCTGTAGCTATTTATGTGGAACAAAAATTCCAGTTTTTTCCTTTATTTTTTGTCCTGCTAATAATGAATGTTTTGTTCCACTGAAATAGTAATAGATCAGTTTTATAATCGCGATTCTGTTTTCCTTATTCAATTTTTGAAGTTTTGATTATTAACAACTGTTGCAATGTTAAAAAAATTTAACCCATCTATTTTTAATTTGCGATTTTCGAAACATTGAGTTTTTCAACTATCAAAAAAAATTCTTGATATTTTTGTCCTGTCTTAATCATATTTACATTCATCTATGTAATTATATTTACAGTCGAGGAATTCAAATTTTAAAACTAAAGTAACTTTGAAAATAAATTTGTAAGTTAAGAAAGTAAAAAAACTTTGAAAGTAACTTTTTACTTATAAATACATTACTTATACATTACTTTTTACATTACTTATAAATTTGTTTGTTTTCTATTTTGAGAATTTTCAATAATTGAAAATTTTAACTCTTTATATTGAGCTCAAAATGAATCAGAAAAAAACATGCTTCCAAGGCTGAATCATTTTTATATGCTTCTTTCGAATTTCTCTATGCAACCAAAACATTCAACATTTAGAACTTTAGAACAACATTTTTCAAAACACTTTTGCTACATTTAATTTATTAAAAACAATATAGAATTTAAGAACTGTTTATAAATATATGTGAATTAAACTCCATATATGGTAAATAATTGTACCATATTTCTTATATTTATCGTTAGTCATGCTATAGTCTACACATTCCAAGAGGAAATTTTACTGTGATCAATTTAAAGTGGAAATGAAAATTTATATTCTACAATTTCTTTTGTTGCTTTTTCCAAATGGATCACCAAACTCTAAAATTACTGAAGCACAATAACGAACGAAATTTTAATTCAAGAACCACTAAACGAAAGTTATGCATGTTGTACTCCAAACCGTTTTATCAATTCATTAATTTTCTGCTTTATTAGAACCTACTTATAAAACCGAGGACCCACTAAAAATTAAAAAAAAACTTTAAAAAAAACTGAAACTGAAAAACTGAACCAGAAAAAATACCCCTTTTTCATTTTAAGTGGTTGCGTAAATGACAGTGTACTAGGATAATTAAATTAGGAGTTTTTCTGTCATCAATTTAATGAACGTTCCCGCCCAAATTATCCCAGACGGTTGCCAGATTCATTAGATTAAACTGGTGAATTAAATTCGCACTTAACACAGCGCGACTTGAAATAAATTGAAATTTTCAAAGCTAATGAAAGGCCGTCGCTTTTCTATTGGTTTTCAATTACTTTGTTTCCTGTGGAGTGGTGTTTTAAAAGCATTTAGTTTTTAATTCGGGTGTAAAGCAGTTTTAGATGTTTCCAGGGGTTCGTGTAACTGTAGCTTTTAAATGTACTGAGGAACGATAACAAATGATGTTTCGGAGGTTTTTCTCGATTCATAATGCTGCTTAATAGATAAATGTAATAAATTTGAAACCGTTTCATTTTTTACCGATTAATTTTGATTAAGGCAGTTAAAATTAATTTTTCTTTTAAGTAGCACCATCTATGCTTGCCTTCATTTAGAACTGGAAATTCATAGGTGAAACTTCGTTTATTCGATTCAATATGCTGCATTCTATGAGGATAATAAATTAACTATCTTAGTATCATTTAACCCTCCAAGTGGTTTCGACTAGATATTTCGTCCATCAAGATCTGACGAATTTTGCTAATGACGAGATATCTCATCATCAAGATATTACAATTTTTCTTAAGATCACAAGATCAAAATCTGGTCAGTTGCTTTTAACTAATGAAGATACCTCATCCGTAAAGATATAGTCAGTTTTGTTAATAAGATACCTCATAGAGACAACTACCTGGAGGGTTAAATAACTGGTTATCAAAAATGATTGGAGCATCATTTTCTGTCATCTCATCAAAAAATTTTCGAAGAAAAGTTAAATTAAACTAAATAAAATGTTAAGAGGACTGATTTGTTTTCGTTGGGTCAAGCTGCACTTTTACTTTGTTGCTAAAATCAAAAGAGCTTTTGAGAAAAATCACGAGATCTCAAAAGAGCCAACTCGTAATCACAATTCGTTAGTTTCTTCGTTGAAAAGGCCTTTCTTTTTAGTTTTAAAAGGCCCTTAACCTTCCTAGTGGTTTGTCTCGACGAGGTTTCTCGTCATTACCCAAAACTGACTTTATCTTTATGGACGAGATATCTCGTCATTATTCAAAACTGGTCGTATCTTTATGAACGAGATATCTCATCATTATTCAAAACTGATCGTTATGAACGAGATATCTCGTCATTATTCGAAATCAACCTCATCTTTATGGATGAAACATCTCGTCATTATTCAAAACTGACCTTATCTTTATGGACGATGTATTTTATCATTATTCAAAACTGACCTTATCTCTTTATGAACGAGATATCTCGTCATTAGAAGAACACTGACTGGATCTTGTTCTCGTCATAATCAAAAAGCCGGCAATATCTTGACGAGATATCTGGTCATTATCAAATTGGTCAGAACTTGATGGACGAGATATCTCGTCGAAACCACTTGGAGGGTTAAAAGCCTTAATTCTGTTTGAAAGCCTTTAAAACATTTTTAAAACCCTTAGTTTTTTTTACAAGAACACTCAATATTTTTATTTCACCTGCTAGATCAATGATGATTACCAAGTTCACGTTATTGAAAATCAAGAGAATAACATTTGTGTATTATCTAAAAACTGGAAATGCTCTGATTTTCCTTTTGCTTGAAGAGTGGAATCCCTTATTCAATGTTTAGATTTTAAAATCACTTTGTGAGAAGAAAACCATTTTTTAAAAACCTATGATTATAAATAATAAAACAACCATCATATCGTCGTCTTACAAGTGATATACACTAAGTCAAAAACATAGTTATGAAGAAAGGAGGGGTGGTTCTACTCACTATGCTGTACCAACTACACATGTTTCACAAGAAGACACGGTGGCGTGGTGTGAAAGTTTGGAGTGGGATGCCAGCTCAGGTGTTGACCTCTTCATCTGACCGTGGTTCAAAATTACGAGGTGTTGTCCTCGGACGTTCCCCTTCGGAAATTAATCCTGGATCAACACCAATAGTCCGTTGTGTTGCTTCAGTGCGACGTTAATTCAACTACCTACCTTCCCTGGAAGAAATCTAACCTTCATGCAGAAAAATTTAATGGACGAAAATTTTATAGACATAAATAATGTATAACATAAATTTAGTAGAAAAAATTCTTAGTGGACTTCACCAGTCTAAACTTCACCCCATTCTGATCTAGAAAAGCTAAAAAACTCACATCGAAAATTCTGAGGGTGTATTTCACTGGCAAGCCATTAAAATACATTATGTATTTTACATTATTATTGTATACTTTATAGTGAAAGACATTTTATAACATAATTTTAAAATTATTCGTAAATGTTTAAATGTCATAATATTGGCTTAAAACAGATATTCATTAACTGACAAAAAAACTTTTTACTGTAGAACTGCTTAAAGACTACGTATGAGATCTAAAAATAGAAATTATAAGCATTTTGATATATTTATATATGTTTTAAACAGATCACAAACTGGCAATGTACTTCTCATAATCATGAAAATGAGCATTCGTTGTCTCCAAAAATGTCAGTCGATGAGTTTCTGCTCTAAGTCGATGATGTATATTGCATCTTGTAATATAACGCAACAATCTTGCTATGTTCTGTAGGTTCGGTACACTTTGTATATATTAATGCATGCAATATTAATTTACAACACAATTTCGAAACAGTTTCATGTGTGTGAAAAAAATTGGTTTTCTTCCTCATACATCGCTTGAACTTTACTATTTTGTTTATTTTCAGGTGCAGAAAAAAGGAATTCCAAAACGTAAGTATTCTTAATTGATACTTACTTGGATTTTTATTTGCACTTCGTTAAAGTTAAGAGGGGGCAGCTGAAGCCCAGTTGATAGAGTCCCGGATTAGATACCGGAGGTTGCGAGTTCGAAACTCGATGCAATTCAAGACAGTTACGTTCGTGGGGCTGGTGACAGTTAAACCTGTCGTGGCCTCAAATGACCTCACGTTTGCATGGTATGGAAATCTGGAGAGTGAGGAGTCTGCTAGGGTGTTAACCTATTCATTTGACAGTGGTTCAAAATTACTCGGATTTGTCCTCGGATCTTTCCCTTCGGGATTGATCTCGCACCATCGCCAACAGTCCATTCTGTTGCTCCAGTGCGACCAAATTCAACTTTCTACCCTTAAAGTTATGATAACCTTTTCATAAAATATATTCATAAAAAATATCTACTTGAAGGTTTAATCCAGTATTCGAAAAAAAAACATTAACAGTTTATTATTTTTAAATGTTTCTCGTATTTCAATCAATGACCAGCTGTTAATACAACTTTCTTTAATCATATAACTATCAAAACATTTATAAAGTGCTTTAAAACTTATCGTTACAACTTTGATTCTGGGAAATCTGCAAAAGTCAACAATTAGACATTCCACTACGAAAGCAAAATCTAAAATGATCATTATGATGAAATTTGAAGTTGTTTGTTTTCATTTGAATAGAGTTGATTTACATAGCTATCTAAAGCTAAGCATAAAATTTGTTCTTTGCTTTCGATCTTATCTAGGCTTCCTCGATTATCAATGTTAAGTTAATTCTAATCTTACTGGATATCTGAAAGGATATTCTCATTAGCTAACGTAAAACCTAACTAAATTTTCTAAATTCATTTAATAATTGTTTCGGAATTTTTAAAATACTACAAGTGTGTTCTAATAACTTTACAAATAAAAAATACCAGCCGCGTGTGTGTTCACATAACCAGATCTCCAACTTCATGAACAGTTAATATCATTTTCAAATATTCCTCGTATTTCATCTATGACATCAGTTCCAAATACAACGAAGCTCTGCAAACATTAATTTTTCCATACATTCATACAAGCACTTAAAAAACCTGGTCGCTACAACTTTAATTCAGGAAGCCGTGCAAAAGTCATCAATTAGACATTTCATCTACGAAAGCAAAATCTAAGTTGATTGCTACGATGAAAAATGAAGTTGGTTGTTTTCATTTTACAGCAGATACGGAAGATTATCTTATTTTTAATAACAAGCAATCCTCGGTATGAAATGAAGAATAGGTACATTCCTTATGAAATATCTTCCGTATTATTGCCACATCAATCAACGGATACAGTGGAGGATGCCGGATTCTTAAGTAACTTTGCCTATCATCCTTCATGTTGCCATTCCGGGAAATAAATAACGACGAATCCATCAAGCAAAACTAATCTGCCCGAGGACGTTGCAGTTAAGGCGGTGAATCTTAGAATGCGAATTTGGAAGTCGTTTACTCAACTCTGAGCGTCACGATATTTCCCAGTAGTGTTTAGTTGCTTTAACCCCATAACACACATAACGAAATAGCCATGGTTGAAAGAATCCTAGGAAATATTATATTGGTTAAGAAGGTTAAAACCCAAATGATCTTTTCTTTTCCCATGGTTTACTGTCTTTAGTAAACACGGTAGTCGAGCTCCCAGGATACTCAAATTATCTTTTGCTGCTTTCACCCCATTATTCTATTCCGCAATCACTCTTCTCATCTACCTTGAAATAGACAGAGCATGTGGTTGGAGTCGCTGTCGTAAGATCTCTGGATGGTAAATCATGTGGATTTGCGAATCGACTAAGCCGATTGACTGTCGAATCGCAGACTAAGGTTTTTTTATCCGGTGGATAATCACTTTAACCAATTAATAATTTAGGATTCATGCTTTTACCCACATCCACGTGACAGATCTTCAAACCCAGCAACAGGAAGAAATAACATGAAGTTGTGGGCACATGCTTCGTCCATTTCATTTTAAGGTCGATGTCTTTTTTTCTCTTCCACGACATGACTTGAAGCAGTCTGCCTTGTGTTTGGCGCAGCTAGGCCAAATATGGCCCTCGCGCTATAAAAATTAATAATTACCAACCAAGAAAGTTAAAACTGGTTAGGAGTTATGCAGGGAAGTCTAGCATGCCGGACGTTTATATGCGAGTGCACGTCTCAAGTTTTTGGGAAGACTCAAGTTCAGGATGGATATACACTGAAGAGCCCAAACATTATGACCACCTACTCAATTATGCGTTGCGCCTCCTTTGGCCTGCAAAACAGGTGCATCTCGCCTGGGCATAGATGCCACAAGTTCTTGGTACATGACTGGAGACAGGTTGTACCAAATGTCTAAGCAGCGGTCACGCAAAGTCGAGATATTCGGACATGGTGGTGTTTGAACTCTGAGATGCCGCTCCATGACATTCCAAATGTGCTCTATCGGATTAATATCCGGCGAGTTAGGTGGCCAGGACATTTAGTGGAATTCATCAGTATGCTCCTCGAACCACTCCAACACAATCCGAGCCTTATGACATGGGGCGTTGTCCTGCTGGAAGATTCCATTTCCAGTTGGGAAGACAGACGCCATGTAAGGGTGCAACTGATCCGCAATGATGTTCAGATAGTTCGCAGCGTTCATGGTCTGTTCTACCACAACTACGGGTCCCAGAGTCGCTCATGAGAACAAGAATGATTACTTACCTTCTCCAGCAGCAGTTAAATACCATTCTCACTTAATCACGTGCCCTCCACGTCATCCAGACGAGTTCATTGAAAAATGTGGGGATGGTCATAAAATTTTGGCTCGTCAGTGTATGTGTGAATCCCTCAGAGGGATAAAGTGTCGAACAAATCGCCTACCCTGGATCTTGTAGGTCTTTTGAAATCCTGACAGGTTTACTTTTCGGTTACCATTGCCTGGATTTTCAATAATTGTAAAAGTTCCGGCGGCTAACTTATAAAACTCGCGTGTTTCGGTATGAAGGTTTATGAGGTTTTCTTATCTGTTTTATGTAGTCGCGACATTTGTGCATTGTAAAGACCATCCTTCTCAATGTCCTAACAACAGTGAGTGGATAGTAGAGAGGTTATATCCTATAAAACACGTTTCAACATGTCATCTGCGGCAGTATCTTGATGACGATATATCTCGTCATTAGCAAAACCATTAGCATATTTTGATGGACGGCATATCTTGTCATTAGAAGAAAACTGACCAGATTTTGATTTCGCCATGGGCATGGGCACCGCAGGTGACCACTTACCTCCCAACATTAGTCAGGTTTAAGTGGTGTCTAGGTCACCTACGGGAAAATAGTCTGAATTCACCTATTGGGAGGCGACAGTCACGGCTGTGACCGAAGTCACTACCGTGGACAGACGTCTCGGCTTCATTCCTTAAAGCATAATTGCATCAATTTCAATATTAGATTAATTTGTACAAAAATATTTACAAGATAGACCAGTAGCAAGTACAGGTATACAAAGGCACAGCACAATAATTTACAATTTTTCCTTAGCACAATCTAATATGCGGTATTGTTCACATTCACTTCTATCACTCATGGATTGTTCGCCCCTATTGGGTTACATGCACTGGCTCATTAGTTTATGTGCTTTACTACCTTTTAATAATGTCAATGTTTTCCGTGAGAAATTGCATTATTTTCTTAATTTTGTGTAGCACTGTGTTGTTTTTTGCCGTATTCGCGGCCCAGGCTCCATAATTTGTTTGGGTGGGTGCCCGTACGTGATTACTACACGTTAACGGGCACCCAAAGACATAATGGTCGGAGGTGCCGATCTCCCCGCATAGGCACTGGTCGCTTTCGGTTATGTGGAACCTATGCAGGTAACTGGGGAAGGGACCATGGCCTGTAAAGAAGGGAGTTATGAACGGTCCACATGGTTGTTTGTTTGAGTTGACCTTCGGGAAGAACTGAAATGTCCTTCTCCCAGTCTCAACTGATTCCCAGTTTTCCTGCCAGGTTCTTAGTGACAGTTCTCTCATCTTCCTTTTAGCATGGCTCTTTGGCAACTTCAATGAGAGCTGAAATGATGACTTGCCTGTGGCTGCTGCTTTTGCTAACTGGTCCGCCCTCTCATTACCTTGGATGCCCGTGTGGGCCTTAACCCATTTAATTTTTATTAGATCTGTATTGATTTCGCCATTGTCGAAAAATCAATATCTTGACGAAGTATCTCGTCATTAGAAAATCTTGATGGACGAGATACATCCTCATTAGAAGAAAACTGACCAAATCTTGATCTCGTCATCATCAAAAGTTCGGTAATGTCTTGATGATGCATCTCGTCAATAGCAAAATTGGTCAAATCTTGATGGACGCAATATCTCGTCGAAACCACTTAGAGAGTTACTCATGGCTGAAAATGATTTGTATTGTTTTGTCTGCGGAAAATAAACGGGCGTATATGGATTCACGTTATAACGATGTCCAAAGCTAATATTTTTTCTTTCTTTCGACCCACTTTCGCATTTCCATTTATCAATATTAAGCTACTTCTAATTTTGTTGACGATCTGGCGAGAATATTATTGTAAGCTATTAAATAAAAAAGTCTTAAACCGTTTTCACAAGTCTAAATTAATATGAAATATGTAATATTTAATTTTTTTCAGGTCGGAGGCTCTGCTCAAAAGCAGCAAAGAAGGTAACAGAGACATGTGCATAATTGTGCCAGACGAGGACGAAAAGCCTCCGGATATCCAGTACCAAAATCCACCAGGTGAATATCAGGGTTTAGAAACCGGTAACGAAATATCAGTAAAACCCAGATTTAGAGATGGGGAGGATTACCATACCGAAGCATCATACCGGTTCCGTTGGTTATGATATTTTATAAATATTTTAGATTTATTTGCTTTATATTTCTTAATCATGCTTCAGAGATCTATTTATAAGTCAGTAGTAGAGAATGGCATGAGTGGGGGAAATAATGTAACCGAAAATCTAATCTGAACCGCAAATTTTGTCCTGAAACTGGGAAATTCTGAATAAATATTTCAGTTTGAATGGTGATAGGTGAATTTAGAGCACGTCCTTACATCATATTGCTTGTTTAGAAAATCAAAATGTTAAGCATTTCCTTTTCAGAAATTTCGATTCTTAAACTGGCACTAGTGGTGACAATTTACCCCTTCAAAGGAAAATTAATCAGTAGAGTGTGTATCACTAACAGACTCGTACAAAGTATATGTGCGATGAAGTTTTCCACATTCACATAAATGATTTCATGCCTCTAAATCAATAAAAAATATTCTTTTATATCAACAGCATTTTATTTACTTTGCTGGTGTTAATTTTCAGTTCCAATAAAATGCAAGTTGTATCAATTCTATTTGAGAGAAATTTTCAGTGTAAATGAACAAACGGGACGGAAAATGGGAGATTTTATTTTCTGTTACAGAAATGCTCTCGCATGTTACATATCGGGTTTACCTTGAAATGAAATTTATCGCCGTTTGGCGTTAAATCCAATTAAGCTGCCGGCACAAAATCCTACCGCCACCTACTTTTAGCTTGACAAAATGTTTCTAATTTCACTCAAATCATAGGAAATGTATAGTCTTGTCTCATTTATAGAACAGAACATTTTTGCGTCGTTGTTTTTCACAATATCTTAACCCTCCTGGTGGTTGTCTCGACGATGTATATCGTCATTAGCCAAAACTGACCGGATCTTGATGGACGAGATATCCTCGTCATTTGAAGAAAACCGACCAGATCTTGATCCTGTCATAAAAAAAAATTTGGCAATATCTTGATGACGAGATATCTCGCCATTAGCCAAATTCTTCAGATCTTGATGGACGAAATATCTCATCGAAACCACTTGGAGGGTTAAATAAATTTGATTCTCAGACTCGTAAGTTATAGTTTTTAGTAAAAAAATTTTTAGTTTGGGTTATGTTGTATGTATTTAAAATTTAACTCTCGGTTTTTCTTTAATAGAAGTGATAACGATGACAAATCCTTATATCGATGATCTTATCTGTACGAGAGACCCTAAACCATCGTCTCCGTACCTAAGCGAGTGCGAAAAAGAGGAACCCTACCGCAAGAGAGACAATATTCTTGTAAGTACAACTCTCAGGGCATAACTCTGTAAATTTAGTATTTCCTTGTATATTCTGTATTGAATATTTGGGGCCGCCGTGGCTCAGAGAGTTTTTCGACTGCGCTAGCAAACCTGAGAGTTCTAAGCGGTGCAGGTTTGATATCTCCCTGGATATTTCCCTCTTCTGTGTCAGTAAAATTTCCATTGTATGTGTTCGTCCATTACTTGACGTTGTCTGTCTTGTGTTTGCCACCGCTTGACCAAATATGACCCTTGCGCCATAAAAGCTCAATGCAACCAAAAGTGTTTTCTGGGTAAACACTTTTGCCAACCCAGAAAACACTTTTTGTCAGTTAACCCTCCTGATGGTTTATCTTGGCGTCGAAAACTGCCCTGTAGTTCCGAATTGTTACCAACTCTGGGCAAGGGAGACTGCTTTTATCACTTGGATCTTCATTCCCTTGGAGGAATGGGGCAGTTTTATCACGACGAGATATCTCGTCATTAAAATGTCAGACCTCGATGCACGAGATATCTCGTCGAAACCACTTGTAAGGTTAATGAGTTCCTGAGCTAACGATGCATCAATTCGGAATTCATTCTACTGGCGATGGATTCAATTCGTATTCGTAAAACACGCCAAGTAATGGGCTCTTGGCACTTAAAAATCCTAAAGAGCCAAGTCCACTGGATCGTACAATGCAGTGCCTACTACAAAACAAGGAAATTGACCTTGGCTGGATTAAAGCTCATGCGGGTCATGATGGAAATGAAGCAGATACATTTAGCAAAAGACGAAGCTACAATAAAATGACGAGGCTAAATGGCCCAAAAGTCATTGGAGGAAGCAAACGACTCTTTTTTCTTCAAAAACCAGTAATGACACATGAAAACACCTGCCAACCACCTGACAGCATCATGGCACATGAAAACACCTGCCATCCACTTGACAGCATCATGGCACATGAAAACACCTGCCAACCACCTGACAGCATCATGGGACATGAAAACACCTTCCTACCACCTTAAAATCGAGTGGCTTAGGAACATTGCTTATAACAAGGACTTCAGGATCAAAATTATTGACGTCATGAGATTCATAGATTGGCCAGGAGTTGATAATCCCAAGATATTGGCTTTAATTTGCATTTTGTATATTCAAAATAATAGCATCAACCTTAAAATGAAAGAATTAGAAGGTCGATGTATAATAGAGTATGATGTAATTACTGTATAGATTGTGAGCTCGTGCAAGAGTTTCGTGTACACAGTCTGTGTAGTCATTGTTTATGTCCTTTAACCGTCTCGCTGCGTAATTTTTTTATCAAAATAGGTTCAAAAATTGCGTTTTTTTATTACATATTTCAAATCTACATATATTTTAAAGTATACAAAAAAATTTTGTAAAAGAGTTTTTTTTCAATATAGAATTAGATCATAAAAAAAGGTTGTCGAAATATTGAAATTAAAGAATAATCATATAAAAGCAAAATTTTGAAAATTAATCTTGGTTAAATTATGATTTATTTTATGAAATACAAAGGTAAAACGTATATACTAATGAAAATATGCAAAATACTTACAAAACATTTATTAGAAATGAAGAATTATTAGAAATCACTATCCGCAGAGGAATCCGAGAAATTCTCATCAGTTTCGCTATAACTATCTTCAATATACTTGAAATCAGAGTCAGAACTGCTATCAGTGTCGGAAATATTGTCAGGAATGTAGGTTATATCACTCGCGAAACGCTTCCTGCCAGACATCTTTGAGCTTTGAAAAGAGTGCCCAAAATGCTGCAAAAAATGCTTGTATATTTCGCAGAAATGTGGACATCTAACGCCATCTGTTAACCCAGATTTGAATAAACAATTAAACATCACAGAAAAGCCAAAATGAAACCATGAATGGGGAAAGAGCGGGTTGCACAGTTAAATAGACGGTAAAAATGCATCCCCGCGGAAATCGCGGGCTGCGCAAATTTTGCTACTTCTACGTTGCCCGCGGAAATCGCGGGATGCGCAGCGAGAGGGTTAACTGTAAATCATATTTAAAGTGTTAAGACTTTTATTGAACATTTTATTCATTTTAATTCATACGCTTTACAGTTGAATGACATGGTTGGGGAGAAAGAACACCATACATAAATTTTTAACTTTCTAAACGGTATTGGTTTTACCCATAACATTTGATTTTATGTTCTACTTCCATTTTTCATCATCTGATTTTACTGCTTCCAATCCGATAAATATATAAAATTATTTTATTATAATAGGAATTTTATTTTATTAAATTATAATTTTGTAATTTATTGAATTGAAAAGCCTTTATTTTATTATTTGTCTCGTGCGTGGCACAATATGTCCCGAGAAGACTCAGTGCTACAAATACCAACCAACCAGCAAGAGCTCTGAATTTAATTTTTATTATGCGTGTGAAACTGCTAAGCTTACATGTAGACGGTGTTGCGTCTTGATATATTCAATCACGCGCAAACTATGATACTAGTGAATCTATTTTTCGTAATGCACATGCAAACTAACCATGATATGGAATGTGATAAAATTTAACGTGGAATTTGAGAATCGGAGGATTGGGAAAAGTTTAACCGCGTTCTTTGTAGTTTTGTATCGTCCTTAGTTTAATAATAAATGTCGAAATTTTCTGTTGACGTCTCCATGTGTGCAACCGTAAAACTAATCTTCAAAATGTTTGTATAAGTTCTGTACCTCAGAAGCAGACGAACGTAAGTCCAAAAATGACGATTTTCAGGTTATTACAGTTTTGCATGTAAAATCCGATTTTGCATCAGGCCATAACAACGTAATCCTGTAAAAAATTCTCCTTTTATGATTCACTAGGGTTATAAGAGTGTAAGTCCAAACCTGTGTTTGAGCAGGACAAGCGTAAGTCCATCCACTCAAAAAGACAGTTTGTACTTTCATGTATAAAAACTAAGCCTGTTAGGACAACGGAAAAGAGACGGCACAAGAAGAAACAAAACCGAGAGCCCCATACATTTATTTTTAACTTTAATAATAAGGAGGAAGTCATTTGCAAAACTTTTTTCCCTGAATATGCTTTCCATTTCTGAAACCTGCATGAGAGTTGCTTTAAAAAAGCGAGTGAGTCTGGTTTGGTGATGCCAGGGGAAAACACATTCCAGCAAATAAATTACCAAGTGATAGCTTAGAACGGATTAAAATCCCAATTTAAAGTTTCCGGTGTATGAAAGCCGCTACAGCAGGGAAAGAGCCAAACGTAAATATTTGGGCAATTACCTGAACATTTCCACAATGTACTCATTATGTAGATGAGTGCGAAAAAGAAAAAATTAAGCCAGAGGAAAAAGTGGGTTTATTCCAAAGTTTTCAATGAAGATTTCAACTTGTCTTTCCACTCACCAGATAATGACACTGATGTTTGCGACAAACTAGACTGCGAATTTAAAAATGAAAAAATTATGAAAATCTCAATTAACTTAAATTACAAAAAGAAAACCACCTGGAAGAAGCTTCATGTAAGTATGAATTAAAAAGGGAAGATAAACTGAAAGGCCGTGCTAATCAAGGTTTGAGAGTCGTTATGTCTGATCTCCAAAAATGTCTTCCAACGCCAGATTTGAAGAACTCCCAAAGTTTTTACTCAAGAGAACTCTGGACATTAAATAGTACAATTTATGACACAACCGTTGACCAAACTTGGTGTATGATCTGGGATGAAGTTACAGCCGGTCGAGGAGGTAAAGAAATAGCATCATGTTTATTCACATGGGCGAATGAAGAGCTTCGAAATCTTGATAGGCCTACTGAAAACTTAACAGGGCGGACAAATAATTGCAGTGGCCAAAACAGGAATATTAATATGATTTTCATGTACCTATGGCTGTTGGAAAAAGTTTCTACTCTAAAGGAAGTCAACCATAAGTTCATACTTGCTGAACACACCCACATGGAAGTAGATGGCAAGCATAATGTGATAGAGAGAGCGAAAAAGTAACTAAAAAACCACACACTATTTTTACCACAAATGATTGGGCCAATTGTGTTGCTTCATGTTAAAAAAAGAAACCCTTTGTTGTGTTCTTGAAGACTTTCTTGATTTTCTCTACTTGAAGAGCAAAGAAGCTCCATTTGTTTCAAGGAAGAAAAACAAAGAACCATTTTTGGTATCCAATGCAGTGTGGTTACACTGCATTGGATACACTGCATTGCTTCGCAAAGTAGACAGCTAGTTGTACTATAAGACCAGTTCCGCAGATACCTTTAAAACTGTTGAATTTAAAAGAAATCAGAGAACAAAGGGTTGTTATGCCAGCGACGATCCCAAAATTGAGAGTAACCAAAAACAAGATAAGTAATGAGAAGTACAGAGACCTCATGAATTTAATGCAGTGGATCCCTGAAGAGTATAGACCCTTTGAAAAACTTCCACATGGAAAGAAGGAAGGAAACTTTCCTGGGAATGACTCAACCGCTCTAGAGTAATGTTTTTGCTTAATCTGTAGCTTTTAAGCCATTTACAATATTACAACACTCAATCTGTACAATATTATATATTTTATACAATATTATATATTTTATACAATATTATACATTTTATACAATATTAAATATTTTTGTACTTTCTCTATATTTTTGATAGTATTAGAGACATTGTTATGATTGCTCGTGTAGTTTACTTGAAACACCTTTTTAAAATGCTATGCAAATCCTAAAACAGGTTTGTTTTTGATGTAGGACCACAATAACGTAAGTCCAGTCCTGTCTTAATAAGCTATAAAATTACATAAAAATTAACCAACAATGGAAGAAAGCATGTATATTTTTATTGTTAACAATCAATTTTTGAAGGCTTATTCAAATACTAGCTTTTTAGCCAGGCAACGAGATCTTTCTTTTCAGTTTTTAGGCTCTCCTAAAAAATTGGCATGTGACTTACGTTCGTCTGGTTTTGAGGTACAGATTTAAATGTATAGTAATTACGTTTCGGCATTTGTCCTCGTATTTCCTCAAAATTTTTATGTGTGTGTTTAAACGTATATTAATTAGTTAAATTTTGACATTTATAATCGTCGTTATTCAAAATTTTTCCTTTTTTTAAGAGGTCTGTTTTCTCTTAAGTTTTGAAATTTTTTATTATCCTGTACCCGCTTGCAGCGGATGTATGTAAACTTTGAATGAATGTACGTAAAAAGACAACCTAGATTCTCATTCCTCCCTGGGTGTATTTCTCCCGTCTATGTCAGTAAAACTTTCATTGTGAGTGTCTATTACTTGATGTATGTCTTGTCTGGCGCAGTATAGCCAAATATGGCCCTTGCACCATAAAACCCCGATACCAACCCACCTACCTAGATTCTAGTGCTGGCTCCTGTGGAGCGAGGGATCCCCTCCCTGCCACCTATTGTCCGGCCTTAAACCCTTGTTAGTAGACTGGGTGACCTGGGTCTTAAAAAAAGCTAATCTACAGCTGTTTAACCCTCCAAGTGGTTTCGACGAGATATCTCGGCAAGATCTGGTCACTTTTTCTAATGGCGAGATATCCCGTCGAGTCAAAACTGCCCTTTTACTGCAAAGGGCATACTCCTTGTGTTGTGCTCCTATGGTTCTAGTGTGAAACGAACATTTAGTTTGACAAAAACAGCCTCTCATAACAGCCAAATATCTATAGTTATATATCGCTTCTACTTTCAGGTCCGTTTGCAGCACTCTCTGACACGTCGCAAGCGGAACTCTGACTCTGACAGGAGGGGTAGTGACGAGGGATGCCAGCTTCAGACCTTTGGTCCTTTAGAGAAGAAGAGCCAGGTGTCGCTGCCCAGTTCCATCAGTCCCCATCAGTCGACAGAAAAGATGCTAGTGGAAGACCCTCGTATGTATCAACTCCTTCCACCAATACGCTTACTAACGCACGAAACCATTACCAGTTGCGATATAGTTTTGGAATCTAGAATGCAGTCCACTAGGTTATTCAGGATGTTTCGAAAATATCTGGCCAATTTGTAAAGGGTGGTAGAGGGCCCTAAAATAAACATTTTTGTCAAAGAATGTGTGTCCGGAAATGCCGCTCGTTTAGGTGGTAGGAAAACAAAATGATAACAGTAACAGAAGCGAGTAAGTAAGTCTTTTAAGGGTACAGTGGACTCTCAAAATAGCAAAAATCAGTGAAAATCATGATTTTTTTATTTTGCTCTTAAAATAACAATTAATGTACTGGCTGTCATCTATAAAATGATTTTTTGATATCTGCCTTTTTTCCCTTAGAATCGGCAAATTTAACTCAATATCGAAGTACCACGCCCACTTGTTTACATCTCAATTGCTTTGAGTGTAAAGAACTACAATTTTTGGCATTTATTGTGTTTCATAATATTCCATGCGCAGCATTTTTTAAGTTAGAACTTTTAAACTCTGTCAGAATGTTCTTTATACTTATTGAAATTGAAATTTGCATGATTGTAATGCTTACATTCAATAATATTTTCAATATTATAACCACTAGCACGAAACAGGCATGTTTTTTAAAAAAAAAATCCTCAAAAACCTAAATGAATCATGTTTGTAGAAAATAATTGCAACTTTAAACATGCAAAAGTTGATATATGTTTGTAATATGCTCATAAAATAAAAAATAATAATTATGCATTCATTTTTTTGCGCAAGGAACATTTTAAAACTTTTCATCAAATTGAAATTTATTTTTAAAAAAATCAAAAATTAATTAACTTATTAGAACCAATTTTTTTTGCAATGCAAAAATGCCATAATAAATACAAGGTAAAAAATTCAGTGTTTGGTTAAAAACTTTAAAAAAGTTGTCGAGAGTCCACTGTACCCTTAACTGAAGTGATAACATTGCACTGGGTACCATGAGACAGGAGGATAATTGCTAATACCTAAAATATAGGAGGCGGTCCTTCGTAGACTATATGACCACCTCAAATACTTATGCAGGCTATACACCTCGTTTTTCATGCAGATAATGAGATTGTGGATGAATTCCTGTGGTTGTGGAACCCATTCCAAAGAACTTCTGAGGTCAAGATTCCAAAACTTGAATATGCAACATCTTTCTTAATATCCTCGGTTGTGCAATTCACCACAGGTTATTTCGTTTAACTTTGAGGTTGCAACTTAAAAATAATGGAGTTCCTTAAGTTTTTCACTCCAATGTATTATATACTGTACAGTTTGTCCTTGCAGTGTAATTTAGCAATCTACTAAATTATTGGAATCTCATAAGCAGTGTATCGGGGTTGTAACTCTCATAAGTAGTATTATCATGATTAGCATCTCAATGATAGTATGAGTAGTATCAGAGTAGTAGTATCATAAGTAGTACCTCATCAGTATTATCATAAGCAGTACCTCATCAGTAGTATCATAAACAGTACCTCATCAGTGGCATCATAAGTAGTTTTATCATAAGCAGTACCTCGGTAGTAGCATCATAAGTAGTACCTCAGCAGTAGCATCATAGTACCTCAGTAGTAGCATCATAAGTAGAACCTCAGCAGTAGCATAAGTAGAACCTCAGCAGTAGCATAAGTAGAACCTCAGCAGTAGCATAAGTACCTTTATCATAAGCAATATCTCAGAATTTTAAACTAGAGCTTTCTGTAAAGGTGAAATCATTTATGAAGTCCACCAAAAGTTGATTCACCTTTCACTTGTCTACCTACAAGCCTGTTAGATCAATTATGCTTCTAAGGCCTAAGTAAATAGGGCGTGTGTTAATTTTATTTTGTTAACTTCTGTGAAAACTTAAGTTTACTACTAAACGCGAAGTGCAAATTCAGGGGAAATGGGTTACACCGCCACTTCTAATTCAATTTAGACTTCGCTCCTAGTGAAGTGCTAACGGTTAAGTCAACTCACCCTTTCAGGGTATGACGAAGCTGCTTCCAAGCGAATATTTGGCAAATTTAAATTCTATTGCTTCGACATTGACGTGTAATAGCCTGCTGTGTTGCTCCAGTGCGACCTTAATAGACTATCTACCTCGATATTGACGTGAAGGGAGATCTTTTATGACATTTAGAAGATTTACAGCCTTGTTAGAAATCTTGTAAACTGCAATCTGAAACCTCGATTGCTGCAAATATATTTAAGTCATATGTACAAGATCAATGTATTATACCATATCTAGAAAAATGACAACTCAAAATGAAAATTTTTATTTTTTTATTCAAACGGCTAGAACAAACTCTGAAAATGAAATCAATAAATATGCTGCAAGTTTTTGTTCAAGATACGGACAAATTCTACGAATTTCAACTCAAAAAGCAAAATATTCTAAGATTTGTAATCTTTTTGGTTATCCTGTGAAATCTTACTTTTTGATTGGTCAGGATATAAAATTGGGCAATGGAAATTCACTGCGAGTTGTAGGCGCCGCAAGTTTGATTCCTGTAACTTACCCTATATCTCTTATGCGTCAGTATAATTTTCCTTCTGGGTATGTCCATTATTTGGCGTTGTCTGTCTTGTGTTTGGCACAATTTGGCCAAACGTGGCCACCATAAAACAAAACCATACAAATTGAAATGGGATTACAATTTGGTCATAGGATCTTATTTTACGTTTCAAACAATGGTCAAACGCAATACTAAAAAATCAAAACATTGACCCTCCAATTGGTTTCGACGAGATATCTCGTCCATCAAGATCTGAAATATTTTTCTATTGAGATATCTCGTCCATCAAGATCTAAAATATTTTTCTAATGAGATATCTCGTCATCAAGATGATGCTGATGTTTTGATGACGAGATCAATATCTGGTTAATTATCTTCGAATGACGAGATATCTCGTCCATCAAGATCTGGTCAGTTTTGCTAACTATTGCGTGTTTAGTGAAATACCTCGTTGAGACAACCACCAGAAATGTTAACATTTCCGGTGGTTGTCCCGACGAGAAAACTCGTCATTAGCAAAACTGACCAGATCTTTATGGACGAGATATCTCGTCATTAGAAAAAAATGACCAGATCCAGTCATAGTCAAAAAATCAACCAGCAGTATCGTGATGACGAGATATCTTATGATTAGCAAAATTGGTCAGATCATGATGGACGAAATATCTTGTCATTAGCAAAATGTATCAGATCTTGAACGAGATATCTCATCATTAGGAAAAGTGACAAGATCTTGTCATCATCAAAAAATAGGCCGGCAATATCGTGATGACGAGTTACCTTGTCATCACGATATGTCAGTGGCAAAATTGGTCAGATCGTGATGGACGAGATATCTCGTCGACGCCACTTGGAGGGTTTTTCGCTCATATGCCAATGTTAATTTGCTAGTGGTTTACGCTTGATTTAGTGGTTTTAGTCCATTAGTAAGCATGTCATTTCAATTCGTTCCAGCCGACTGTATTCAAGTGACCAGCGTGAAATGACCTCTCTTTCGCAGACAGCCGGTGGCTCGCTGATGTGCAGTCCGGATTGGAACCCGAACGAGTCCACATCATGACTGGAATGACGACGCCTTGCTGATGACACCCCCTCGTGGCAGCCTCAGCCTGGCACGACGAACTTAAACCTCCCAAGGACTAACTAAAGAAGGGATTCTCTTCGCAGTCGCCGACATGAGTTCACGTTGTTGAGTAGTTCACACTTCCACCGACAGATGGCGTCGAATTCGTACACTTCCCATCGCATGATCGTGTCTAATATGTGTTATTTATACGGAATTAGTACAGTAATTTGGGATAGAAAATACACTACTAACAAAAGTCATCAGACAACTTTGTGGTCTGACTACAAATTTGAATTTTCAGTTTCAGTGTCCACATCCACACGTGTAAGTACAGAGCTAACTACTAGTGAGTGTAGACTGAAATTTAAGTAAGAGATGTCCTATAGGAGTGATTCTCAACCTGTGTTCCGTGGAGCCCTAAGAACTCCGCTGCCGCTGCAGGAAAATAAAATAGATAAAAATTGAATGAAATAAAGAATAAGAAACAAAAAGTAGAATCAAGAAAATTAGATATTACATTCTGAACGGAAATTTGATTTATTGAACTTTGGAAGAACTTTTATGTGTGGCCAAGTTTTCACAATATCATGTGTATTTGTTGGTAGTTCAGAATAAATTGGGATATTATTTTAAATTTCAAATTTTTTTAAATATAATTTCATTGCATTGACATTGCGCAATTGTTTAAATACCTCTACCATCTATCCTGTAACACTACTCCTAAACACTTGAAAATACTTCCTCCCCTTGTAACACACTCCTTAACTTGTAAAACATAGGGTAGGCCTTAGGGGCTCCGCCATAGAAATTGATTCTGAAAGGACCCCGCGAGTTAAAAGTTTGGAAACCTCTGTCCTATAGAAATGTGCAAATGTTTTATATCAAACTCTAAACACTGAAGTGGCAGTCACTTTATTATCCCTAAATATCCATATTTAGAATGTTAAATAAATACCATCATGAACACAAGTTGTAGGGGACCGAACCATTTTGTCTAGTCAATAATTTTATGAAGGGGCGCCAGCATAGCATTTAGGAATACTAAAGTGACTGCTACTTTAGAGTTTAGATTTTGATATAAAACATTTGCACATTTCTATGGGACATTTCTTCCTAAAATTTCAGTCTATACTCACTAGTAGTTAGCTCTAGTTACCATTGTAGATGTGGTCTCTGAAATTGAAAATTTAAATTTAGAGTCAGACCCCAAAATAAATTGTTTTGCTTCTACTCCATGTGTCCAGTGATTTTTGTCAATACGTACAAGGGTAGGTAAATTGAATAGTGGCAACGTATATAGTCGACCCTCATTTCAACAAATGCCGAATTTGCGTACTTTCATCAAATCCAGCCCAAACACAGAACAAATGTTGCGAACTTTTTCTATGTCCCTTGGGGTTTGTGAAAAGGTGGAACGTTGACTGCACAGAATGAATCAAAAGATCTTTGACAAACTTTAAAGGTAGGTCAGAAATACCAAAACAAACCAACTTTACTTAGGAACATATAGTCACAAACGCCCCCGGAGTTGCTAGAAGTACAGAAAGAATAAAAAATAAAGGAATACAAGGTATAACAGCATGTTACGACCGCTTCTTCCATGGCAGGGCTACGTGTCGTTTGGTCCCGACCACAATGGCTGTTTACTGCGAATGATCCCCTTTCAAACATTCTGTGGTGCAAACGCTTGATGATGGGACACGTGTCTGTTTGGAAACCGTTCACAGTACAGTCTCACTGCGGCCGGCCCGTTTCCATTCGCTGCCCCATAGGGTAAGTGCGTATTCGCCAGCTCAGAATTACTTTAACGATGCCTCCTACTCCAGGAGGACTCGAATGACGATGACTCGTGCTGCTCTACTCAATTTCTGGCACACATCACCCTCTAGCACTCTCATGGTGTTTGCAGCTATATGTTCCAATGTAAATATGGTTTGTTTTTGTATTACTGACCTACCCTTAAAATTTGTCTTAAGACCTTTTGAATCACCCTGTATACTGCTGTGAGGTCCAGAAAGGTATCTCCAAGTTTCGGTGATTTTGAGCTGACAATTGTTACATGCTGTGAATATACAGGGTGTCCCAAAAAGGTTGTTCCGCAATTTATCTTTTTACCATTTGGAGATAGGTAGGCAATGTAAATTGCAAAAGTGCACCAAATAAGGTAAGTAATTAAGATATGTGAATAAAATTATCACGTGATAACAATTTAAGCGGATACAGTTTTTAATTTGTATACAACCCCTCTAGATAAAAATTCGAGATAGCAAAAATGTTCCTTGCCTGTATCCCTATCGTCAGTAAAAAACCATATTTCTGTAGGTTGAATAGTAACGGAGATACAAGAGTTTCCATTTTAAGGGGGCCGTATCTAATTTAGAACGGAAACTGACCCATGGCCAGAAATGAAGAGCTAAATTCTGCATTGCTGAAGATGCAAAACATTTTGATCATGCGTTGTAAATTTCCTTTTATTTTTATTTAACCCATTTTTTCTACAATATTGTTATTAACGATTACATTGTCTACTATTAATCATTGCGATTTTCATCTGTAGTTGCAATACTACATTACTTTGCACAATGTTGCACTTTCTGACCGAAAAAAAATACTTTTTAGCCTTGTGTATACGGTCCCTAATCTGACTGCAGAACAGCTGTGCACAAGCGGTATAAGTCAACTTTTTTGCGTCAGTATGCCTCCGTTACTGTTCAACCTACAGAAATGCAGTTTTCTGCTAACGATAGGGATGCAAGTAAGGAACATTTCTGCTATCTCGGATTTTTATCTAGTGGGGTTGTATACAAATTAAAAACTGTATCCGCTTAAATTGTTATCACGTGATAATTTTATTCACATATCTTAATTACTTACCTTATTTGGTGTACTTTTGCAATTTACATTGCCTACCTATCTCCAAATGGTAAAAAGATAAATTGCGGAACAACCTTTTTGGGACACCCTGTATATGTATCTAATGCCTAACAACATTTAAGTGTGACTCAAATGAGAAGTCAGATGATATCTTGGGTAAGTCCTTTTGTACTGTGTAAACTCGGCTGGAGCTGCCATGAGCAAATTCATGCAGGGACGATCGCCTTAGGTGATTAGTTGTTTCGCCAAATCGTATTCACTGCTATCATATCCGGCACATAACGACCAATACGGAGCCAGAAACAACGCCAAAAATACCAATTGGGGAACCATTTTTTAAGTTTGACTTCCTAATTTATCGTGGAACCGCGGTAGCCCGGTTGAAGGAGTAGCGGATTAGCAACCGGAGGGTTGCGAGTTCGAAACTCAATCCAACCGAAGACCGTCGTGTACGTGGTGGCTGATACACGTTAAAACCATCGTGACTTCAAATGTCCTCACGTTTACGTGGTGTGGAAGCTTGAGGTACAGATGTTGACATCGTCATCCAATCGTGCTTTAAAATTACGAGTTGTCCTCGATCTTTCCCTTCGGGATTGATCCCGGACCGGCATCAATAACAAGTCGTGTTGCTCAAGTGTGATGTTCATTCAACCTTCACCTATCTACCCTTAATTTATTGAAGACTTGGCCAAAGCCATGACAAATGTCAACTCTCTAGAGTCAGACTATAGTATCACTCAAGTAACTGTTGACTGATCGCTTTCATTGTTGAACAAGTCAGTTTATGAATCAACATACTGAAATGAATGAAATTGAAAATAATGCAGACAGTATTAAATATGGGCTCTTAATTTAGATTCTTTTGTACGTAGCTTGTTAACAATCGGCAACCCAAAATGATCGAACTTGGATACTTTTATACGCAGCATTTTAACCACTTAAAGACCAGACCTTGAGGTACTGTCTCCTTAACTACCAGTGTTGATGGTAAGTCATAATAACAGTTTGTCCCTGACAGTTAATTCTTGCTATAGAGAGGGTCACATTACGATGTTTACTTTGACCAACTTGTTCAGATCTTATTCAATGATGTGTGTTCTCTATCTCTTCTATCTGTCAGAAGCGTATGGATATGTCTGTATGTTCCAAACAACACTCCTGCCACTACTTTCTTTACAACCCTAGTATCTAGTTTTATGACACAATGAGCTGTGTTGATATTGAATTTAAATTCAACCATTCCTGTCAATCAGCCTTTTAGAAGTTATGTTAGGGCGCCATCTATAGGCAAAGAGAGAAACTATAGTACCACAAATCTTGAGAAATTAGATAAAGAAAACATTAAAAAAGGAGTGAAATTTGTGCTTTTTTGGATATGTTTACTTAGTTTTTTTTAATTTATTTATGTTTGATAAAAAATAACTATGATTTGTTATATTCTTTAAATATTCTTTTGATTTTTAAATAATGGGGAAGAAATTTTCTGACAAAAGAATTTCATTTGACTGGTAAACTAAATGCAAAATAAAATTCAGTTTTAGATTTTGTTTTATGATAATGAGTTGCATATTTTCGTTTCACATTCCTTTGAACTATACAATCTTCTGAAACTGTTAATGAAGTCATAAAATTATTGGTATTTGTGTCATTAAATATGTGAAATTCAGAATGCAAATAATTAACAGACATTGGGGAAAAATCGTTTCAATTTGAAAAGTTTAAGATACATGACGCAAAACGAGTTCAGAAAGTTTAGGGAACTTACCAAAATTATCATTTCTTGTACAATGTTCAAGCCTTTGAAAATGCTGTCATCTAAATTTTAGAAATGTGAGCTACTCTACACCAATACTGCCTTGAATTTGAAACAAAAATTGCTCAGAAATCTACTAACTGTGAACGTGGAGAAGACAGTTTTGCCACTGTTAGCTTTACTTCCGTGATGTCTTGGTGCACAAATAAACTGGATTTTGAATGAATGTTATTATCGACATGTTGACTTGACATTATTTATTGTAAATAAAAACTGGTATTGATGTAAATACTCATAAGAAAAAATTAAGAGTCATAGCTGTGAAGCGTTCAATCTTGAGCTGGCAATCGAGGACATCTTTAGCTGTATACAAACAAATTGTCGCTATGAAAACAGACTACTCACTTTTAAATTATTTTTGGCTTATGATTCATAAAGCAGTAGGAACAAAATTCCAAATTTAGAACTACATCTGAAATTTGTGATCAAAAAATGTTTAAACATTATTTTAAATTGAAAAAACTTAGTTCCTTAGAATAACTTAATAAGCAGGTGAATTGTTATCAATAGTGATAAATATTCAGATTCCTGGAACTTATAGTTAAGGTTTTACATATTAATTGAAAAGTCTGGGTTTGGTTCTTACATAAATTAACATTTTTGAAGATATTGTAGGCAACCCGGCTGTATAAGAGTAAAGAAAAGACCATAGAACAAGCTTATTTAACAATTCTTTAATTAGCAATGATTTATTGTGCAATCTTTAGTTAAAAAATTCATTTGCGACATTTGGATAACCATTTCGATCCCACGCTGAAATCTGTTCTTAAATTTTGAATTTCTCAAGAAAAATATTTACCTATGTAGATGAAATTATTTGTTTGCACAGTGCTCAATAATTAATCTAGTTTACTTGTAAAGGTATAGTTAATTATTTTTACACATGTGGGTGTTTTAAAGGTTCTTAAAATTATGGAGACAAAAATATTACACTGAGACATTTTTATTGTTCTAATTCTCCCATGTTGTTTCTCAATTCAAATTCCATAATTTATAATACTAAAGGATACATATTGAACAAGGAAAGTTTGTGAATTCAGAGGCTTTCTAATAATAAAAGAAATCTAAACTGAAGCTATTGGATTTTAGCTTTTACCAATGTTCCAAATATAGCCTGATAGTTCAATCATTAAAACAACAGCAAAACTAAATACGTTAACCCTTTTATACACTACAATAGTGTAACTCAAAATATCTATTATTAAATTGATTTAACACACAGTTTGACGTACGCTACTTGATAGAATAAAAGCCATATCTTACTAAGGAATACTTGATATAAGTGAGGAAACTTAGAAAGTAGGATGAGTGATTAACTGGTTTGATTATCACTGCATTTTCTCAAGCACTAAGCACTGTAATTTCCTGAAGTATAATTAATTTAAGCATAATTACACCTACGATTTAAGGAGTAATTATGCGACTTTCAGAGTTGGATTCAGGGAAATAGTTTTTATACAAACAACCAAATGAATCTTACCAATAATCAACCAAATAAAAATAGTAGTCACATTGACATTTTTAATGTTTGCTAGCAACCACACTTTTAACTTAAGGTATTCAATAACTCATGGCTACAGCTTTCAACGATTCATTGTTCATTTACTACGAAATATTCCCCAGATATGTTACTATTATGGCTACATTTTTTTGTAAATTCATGTCAAGCAAGAACTCGCTTTTGAATGACAATTTTATTTAAAATGACTATTCAAAGGGAAATGGAATTTCGCAGTAGAGCATCTAAACGAAATTAAATTCCATTTATGTCCAATATTTTATACGTAAAGCTATCCTCGTCATACAAACGCAACAGTAGAACTCCAACTTAAAGCTGGATTTACACTTTTACGTACCATCCAATATGTATCTACAGTAAGCTACGGAATTAATGTAGAGAGCATTTTATATTCCGCATCATATGCTTTTTGTATCAAAAGGAATTTGTGTTAGGTTTTTATGTGAGAATAGTCTAAGCCTCTATTCGTATATCCTAGAAGAATAATGCTACAGCTAAAAAACACATTAAGCCAAACCTACAAAAACATGGGATGATATCTACGTAAAGGATTAGTAACACAAGTCGGTCGTATAAATAGGCATCGCAATTCCAAACTGCAATATTTACAGTTTAACGCTATGTATTTCGTTTTTATTCACTAGATCGGTTTAAATGACTGAAAAGAACTGACATGAAAAAGAAAATAAGCGTTGCAAGTCATTATAAACTAAATAAAAATGAATATTTTTTTTTCTACACGAATTTACCAATGCAAAAACGATCCGCCATTTTGATTGCTACGTACACGATGGCGATTCGTTCAAACATAACACGTGACTGCACGTTCGTAGAAAAACAATAGTTGCCAAGCCATTCGGCAGAAGTGGTAACTTTCCTTTTCGTTTTCTGTCAGCTGCTTGGTTTAACACAAATGCTACATATACAAATAAATTTAACTACAGTTCGTCTACACTCCTACTGTCCTCATATTTTGGGAGAAAGGCTTCAATATTGAAAATTTTCACAGCTATGGCTCTCACTCTTGTATATATTTATATGTGCTTTCCATGCGGGAGCAGAATGTTATGGACCCTTTCCGATTCTTAAGCGAATTCTACGTGAAATATACTATGGAACCTTGTGTAATATATACTTTCCTGTTGTGAGTTTGACACACAAAAATGTCGAAAGTGTTCTCTGTTTCAAAACATTTTTAATAAAGTTATCTATTTCAAATATTGTCTTCTTATTTATGCTGTGTGATTTATTATAGTCACCAACTCTTAAATCTCCAAATGGTTTTGACAAGATATCTCGTACATCAAGATCTGACGTTTTGTTAATGACGAGCCGGTTAAAAGAGCAACGGATTAGCAACTAGAGGGTTGCGAGTTCGAATGCAACCAAAGATCGTCGTGTACAAATGGCGCTGGTGCCCGATAAATCTGTCGTGGCCTTAAATGTCCACGTTGGCGTGGTGTGGAAGTTTGGAGAGGGGTGCCAGCTCAGGTGTGACCTCGTCATCTGACCGTGGCTCAAAATTACGTGGTGTCCTCGATCTTTTCTCTTGGGATTGATCCCGGACCGTCGCCAATAGCACGTTGTGTTGCTCTAGTGCGACGTTAATTGAATACCTACCCAATACCTTGTAAATGACGAGTTATCTCGTCGATTATAGAACTGCCCTACTACTCTAGCTCGTGAAACGCAACAAGGTGGAAATAGTCGGGCTTCGTGAGTGGTTGAGCAGTTTTCCATTGCATCGAAAGGACGTCCTGGCTCAGTAGGAATACCCACTGCGTTAGCAAAATGCGAATTGTGTAGGCTGCGCAGGTTCGATTCCTCCCTGGGTGTTTGTTGACGAAACAAAGAATTCTTTTATATGAGAATTATTTATTGAATACAAAAACAGTCATCTAACCCACTTGGTTAATTTGATAATAAAATTGAGAATTTAGAAAGTTGAAACTTTTTATCTTCAAAAACGATGGCTGAGTTCCCTGAACTATTTTTCTTTCCAAAGTTGGGAGACTTCAATTACTCAATTTGGAAAACAGACATCAAGGTTATATTGATGGACAGTGGATGCTGAGAATTCATAACTGGAGAAGCTAAGGCTTGTCCGGAAACTGCAGTTTCTCTGCTATTAAGTTAAATTATTACATTAAGTTTCTCTGCTACCAAACACTGGGTGTATCTCTTCTATGTCAAACTTTCATTGCGTTTATCTATTACTTGATATTGTATGTCTTGTGTCTTGGGCACTATGGCCCGTGCGCCATAAAAATCCCAACAAACCTATTGTATGTTATGAGAATTGTCATGGGCAATTATTTCTTGCCAACCTTGAATCGCCCGAACGCAGAACTGTTTTAATTTCATTTGTCATCCGTATGCTTCACTTCCTTCGTGCTCAGCGGGCCGTGGTAGCCCGGTTGGAAGAGTAACGGATTAGCAACCGGAGGGTTGCGAGTTCGAATTCCACCAAAGACCATCGTGTACAAAGAGCGCTGGTGCACGTTAAATCTCGTGGCCTCAAATGTCCTCGTGTTGGCGTAGTGTGGAAGGCGAGGATTTTACTTCTGCTATCCAATGCTGACGTTCGGCAAATGACCATAGAAGAAATATAAAAGTAGAGTGAGCAATTGTAACCTTTTTATGTGTCCAGGATCATTTGATCCAAACTAGGAGTGACGTGACCCATAGACTACTTTCGTCTACTGGGTAGAACCAAACATTCATCATACGATTGGTCTACGGGACGGAGAAAGACGCCCATCCATTGATTCATCATCTGATTGGTCCATTGATTGATCACCTGATAGTAGTAGACTTTGGCGATTTCATCACTTTTATCGTTACTATATAGAAATGCGCATTCATACATCTACCCTGTAAAAAGATGTTATATTTCCAAACGAGACTATGATGCCAAAATAGTCAACCAAGTCCATTTTTTACAGAGCAGTCACGTGAGCACTTGTCGAAATTTTGGTTAAAGCTTCTCTCATTAGCAATGCTCAGTCTACTAATAGTATAAACTGGTATTCAAAATTAAGAGAATTTGCATAATTTGTCGAATTTCTCGAAAAGTATTGAAAGAAAGGTAAAACTAATGCTACCAAACAAAGATGCAAGTCTTTAGTTTCGAATACGTAAGCGTGCACGTGCGTGTGGGTAGTGCATTTAGAGGAACATGCTTTAAAAGCGCACGTGACAATTTCCGCGCTTCGTTCGCTTGCACACCTCGACGAATTTCGTGGGGGGGGGTTGCAACATTCGGTGAATTCAAAAGCAAACAGTTAAAATGAGTGACGACCAACGATTGGATGATGGAATGAAGTGGTGAATCGTCGGGGGACTGGAAGCAGGGCAGTCTCAAGTGCAGATTGCTAGACCTGAATGTAACGCACAGCGTCGTGTCCAACTTATAGAAACAATTTAAGGATACCGGATCCGTAGAGAGAAAGCCGGAAAACACCGACTTTGGACCAGAGATCATTGCGGGACCGTTATATTCACTGATGAGTCCTGGTTCAGCCTAATCACTGATTCTCTAAGTACGTTCATCTGGAGATCCGTAGAGAGAAAGCCGGAGAACATCAACTTTGGACCAGAGATCAGTGGGGGACCGTTATATTCACTGATGAGTCCCGGTTCAGCCTAATCACTGATTCTCGAAGTACGTTTATCTGGAGATCCGTAGAGAGAAAGCCGGAGAACATCAACTTTGGACCAGAGATCAGTGGGGGACAGTTATATTCACTGATGAGTCCTGGTTCAGCCTAATCACTGATTCTCGAAGTACGTTCATCTGGAGATCCGTAGAGAGAAAGCCGGAGAACATCAACTTTGGACCAGAGATCAGTGGGGGACCGTTATATTCACTGATGAGTTCAGCCTAATCACTGATTCTCGAAATACGTTCATCTGGAGAGAACGAGGGACTCGCTACCTGTACTCCAATATCCGAAAAAGAGACCCACTAGGGCAGCGGAGGTTTGATGGTCTGGGTAGGCATCATGTTGGATGGGCGCACAGACCTCCATGTCTTTGACAGAGGCTGTTTGCTGTGAGGTATAGGGTTACGATTTAGAGCCCTGTGTTCACCTTTTCGGAGTGCAGTTGGCCCTGATTTCATTTTTATGGACGACAACGCTCGTCCACGTTGGTTTCATCTGGTCGTCGAATATCTGGAAAGTGAGGATATTCGCCGGATGTATTAGCCAGCCAGATCTCCAGACCTAAACCCTATAGAGCATATCTGGGACGCTGTTGGGAGGGCATTGCAACTCGCCTTCTCCCTCCCAGAATCATCCAGGACCTGAAAACAGTGTTTCTGGAGGACTGGGACCGACTGCCACAGGGACTCATAAACTGCTTCATTTCCAGTATGAATTCACATTGGGAGAGCTGTATAACTGTAAGAGGGGAACATTTCCCCTATTAACCCTCTCGCTGCGCATCCCGCGATTTCCGCGGGGAACGTAGAAGTAGAAAAATTTGCACAGCCCGCGATTTCCGCGGGGATGCATTTTTACCGTCTATTTAACTGTGCAACCCGCTCTTTCCCCATTCATGGTTTCATTTTGGCTTTTCTGTGATGTTTAATTGTTTATTCAAATCTGGGTTAACAGATGGATTTAGATGTCCACATTTCTGCGAAATATACAAGCATTTTTTGCAGCATTTTGCGCGCTATTTTCAAAGCTGAAAGATGTCTGGCAGGAAGCGTTTCGCGAGTGATATAACCTACATTCCTGACAATATTTCCGACACTGATAGCAGTTCTGACTCTGATTTCAAGTATATTGAAGATAGTTATAGCGAAACTGATGAGAATTTCTCGGATTCCTCTGCGGATAGTGATTTCTAATAATTCTTCATTTCTAATAAATGTTTTGTAAGTATTTTGCATATTTTCATTAGTATATACGTTTTACCTTTGTATTTCATAAAATAAATCATAATTTAACCAAGATTAATTTTCAAAATTTTGCTTTTATATGATTATTCTTCCCAATTTCAATATTCCGACAACCTTTTTTTTATGATCTAATTCTATATTGAAAAAAAAAACTCTTTTACAAAAATTTTTGTATATTTTAACTCTAAAATATATGTAGATTTTAAATATGTAATAAAAAAATACGCAATTTTTGAACCTATTTTGATAAAAAAAATTACGCAGCGAGAGGGTTAACCCATTTTTGTGTCGATATTGTAACCTCTGTTTTAGACCTTGCGCTGATGAGTCTTACGCAAGATCATGCGTGTGTACCATAACTTGTATGGTTATTTTTTGTATTATTTCAATCTATGTACATAACTAATTTCATTAAAATATGCCCAGTAGTTTTGGAGATAATCGCCCAAAAGTGAAAATTCTCTTAATTTTGAACACCAGTGTGTATTATAACTATTTTAAATACATCCAGGTAACGTCCCTTCTGGAACATCAACAGAAAATACATTCCATCATAAAAAACAGTAGCGCCATCTACATTTAACTTTTCAGAAAATGCCTTTCATGAGCGACTCAAAATGCAGACGAGGGGCATGATTAAAAACATTTGCAATGCGTTAACACAGTTCGAAATGTTTTTTCAACTCTGATATCAGATTTTCCTTTCTCGTAACTGCTTTGTTCTTTATCTGAAAGAAATTCTTCATAAATTCAATATTTGTAAAGAAAAGATACGGTTTCGGAATAATTTGAGTGCCTTTCAAAATTAACTGTTCTTTGAAGCTAGCATAAAGTAAACACCGAACAGATGAATTTCTAGTCCCTTTTTACAATCGTATTTATTTTCCTTATTTGAATTCCTCGAAACATCTGTCTTTGATAAAGGGATTTATCATAAAAGTAAACGAAAATATCAGAAATATAGCTTTCTTCAACTCGACAAGTAAGTTATTTGTTTTGGTATGTTTGCATTTTAAATAGATTATTTTTCGTCTGCACATTTTAATGTAATTGAACGGTTCACTTAACGGCTCCTAAAAATATTCCATGGTTCGTACATAATGCGATTTGGCTCGCTCCTAAATGTACTTCGGAAGTCAAATATTTATAATCCCAAAGAATGCGACGACTTCAGATTTTTATTTCTAGTGAAAAATATTTCTATGAATGTAAAATGTGAATATAAAATTTTATGTATGCGCTGATCTTTTGTTAAACACAGAATGTGCTTTTGAAATAGAGACACTATTTTTATGTTAAACATCGCTTCAAGTACAAAAAGGAAAAGCAGAATTGGACGTTATTTATATTCGCGGAAACGCGCCATACGCCAATTTTAAATCGAATATTCCAGTAACATGACAGATTGTCTTGGCAGTATTATGTAGACCATAGACGTGAAATGTGATTAGACTGAGCATTGCTATTGAGAGTTACCAACATATCGACTAGTGCTCACGTGACTGCTGAGTGAAAAATTTTGTTTGGTGATTTGGCATCTTGCCTCGTTTGGCGATACATCTTATTACAGGGTAGGTGTGTGAATCAGTATTTCTAAGAGTGACAACCAAAGTGGTGAAATCGCCAAAGTCTACTCCCCATCAGATGATCAATCAGTGGACCAATCAAATGATGAATCAATGGGTGGGCATCTTCTCATCCCGTGGACCAATCATATGATAAAAGTTATTATCTTATTGCCTCGTTTGGCGATACATCTTATTACAGGGTAGGTGTGTGAATCAGCATTTCTAAGAGTGACAACCAAAGTGGTGAAATCGCCAAAGTCTACTCCCCATCAGATGATCAATCAGTGGACCAATCAAATGATGAATCAATGGGTGGGTATCTTCTCATCCCGTGGACCAATCATATGATAAAAGTTGGTCCCACACAGGAGACGAAACCGATCTTATGAGAGGGTAGATGTGTGAATTCGCCTTTCCATAGAGTGAAGACATAAATGGTGAAGTCGCCAGTCTACTTTATCGCACGGAGCAATCAGATGATGAATGTTCATTTCCATCCGGCAGATGAAACAAGTCTGAGTCACGTTTTTGGGTCACATGATCCTGGGCACATAGAAAGGTTACCATTGCACAGTCTACTTTTAAATTTCTCTATGGTCCAGACTAACTTCCATGTTGAATCTTATTAAAACGCCCTTTACCGAAAGTTATTTTTATATAAGTAACTAGCTTTACACATTGACCTTCTAATGAAGTAGACAGGGTATGAGGGAGGAGTTCCTGTAGTAAGATCTCAGACGTATAAATCACCTGGACTTACGAATCGATTTGGGCCAATTGGCTATCGAAGCGAAGACTAGTGTTTTGAATCTCGCTGGATAATTACTTCAATCCATCAATAATTTCTCCCACATTAGGATTGACACTTTTTCCCACAACCACGTGACAGATCAGCAGAAATAGCATGAAGCTCCACGCACATACTCCATATACTCTAATTCCTCTTGGTCTAGAACATGTTAGACCAAATCCATGAAACCCCTTGTCTTTAAAAGGTCCAAAACCATCAAAGTATTCTAAGAGAAATCATGGGAATCCAGACCGACACAAGAAATTATGTCTATTTTGAAATATGAGTGTTAGTACTGCCACTTATGAATCTCGACAAAGCCGTCTATGAGTTTCGATCGCATAATACCACCAAAGCATAGATGGGGAAGTTCTCCTATACCAATCATGAGTACGGAGAGTTCATACATTATTAAAGATCTTGGTCTTTGTGAAAATTTCCTGAGACGTTAATTGGTTCAGTGACGTTAGTCTCCAAGGAACCTTCTTTAGCTAGTCCGCCTGTGCCATTTTCTTTAACGTTAATATGCGAAGGTACCCCTTCAAAATGTGTGCGTGTGCGTGTGTGTGTGTGTGTTTGCGTGCGTGTGCGTGTACGTGTGTGTGTGTGTTTTCTTCCAACATGTTTCGACTTAACTTTTGAGCTTAGCCAGAATGTCCTGACAGTTCTAGGATTCCGCAAGTGCTAAATTAAGTTCCAACTGTGTCAAGAACCGGATATTTCTCTTTGAAGAACTGGGGTAGCCCAGAGCCAAGTTTATTGAAGTAGATTTTAAAATACTATGAAGCTGCAGGCAACATGCTCTGTCTATTTCATTAGAAGGTCGATGGCTTTACATGGTCAACGAGATCTTTACTACTCGGCTTCTGGTCAACGAAGATGGATAATAGTATCTTTAATTTCTTTCATTCAAAATTTCAACTCTTTCCTCCGAATGGTTTTTCGATACACTTAAATTTTCGTCAATACAGCGATTTTAGGGGGCATCCAAAAGTTGAAAAACCTGAGAAATGGGTCAGCTTTTGAAAAACGTTTGATAACACCATTTATGTAATGTAACGGACATTACCTTCTACCAGCTATTTGTGGTATAGCTGTGCAATGAATGAATTGAATAATAAAGATGGGCAAAATTGTTCATTTACAACAGACTTAACGGTTATTGCTAACATGCGATAACAGTTATTAACTGCTACTACGAACGGCTTATTTAATGGTTAATTACCAAAAATAACACTTAGTGAATAAGTTTAACAATTATTAATTCTTAAAAATTGACTTTAATGGTAAAATTAAACATTTAATGTTGATAATTTTTCTTTCGAAATTTTTTTAAATTTAATAACCTAATATTTTTTATAGCTGTTGCTAACAGTAGGTAGGTATTTTAATTAACATCGCAACGGGCTATTTTTTTGGTTTTCCTACTTAGATCTTCTCTCATTCCCCTTGGAATAATAAGGTCGTTTTGTCTCCACGAGATATTTCGTCATAAGCCATATTGATCAGCTCTTGGACGTGACATCTCGTCAAAACCGCATGGAGGGTTAAATAACAACGCATTATGACATCAAACGCCTGATTAGATCTGAACCCGATCGAAAACTTTGCGAACTCAGTGAAAAACTGCAGATCCAGTTCTGCTTCAGGATCATAGTAAGATTTACCGATATCGTCAATCCATTCTTGTAATCCATGATCCTTCAAGAGATTATTTGTTAAGGACAGAAATTATGCATCCTATTAATTCTTTGTGAATATCTATTTGCATTGGTGATATATTTTTGAAATTTTAACAGCATATAAATATTATATTTTGTTCAATTTTTCAAACTCCAGAAATTTCAAATTCATGGTGTTATCTCTTTTAAATTATAGAATATATTGCCGTTCTCTCCGATTGCAATTCCTTCTTAATAAAAATGTTTGTAGAATGTATAATTATATCTTGAATTTTTGACTAAAATGAGTGTTAATTTTAGTAACAAAAAGTGCTGCACAGTCCTACGACAGTTCTTTTTATCTTTAATCACTAGTTGCATGTTTTCAAAATGTTTTGGTACTTTAATTCGTTTATTTACGAATCGGTTTTTCAGACGTTAAGTTTAAGGGAAAATGTTTTTCAAAGCCATCTAATAATTTTTGAAATTGATAAAACTATTTTTATGATGTTAGTTGTTATCCCTGATTTGTAGTAACAGAAATTTTTAGTTGTTTATATTAACATCAGTTTCGTTATCAAGTGGCCCAAACAGTTAGCAATCAAACGTAACAATTGTTATTGACATAAATGTATGTACACAATTCATTTTAACGGTTATTAGCTTTTTAAATTAATTTTCTTTATTACTACCGCAATAAGAGTTCTCGATAACTTTTAATATATTTGATAACAGTTACTAACAGTTAATAGATTCGAAAACAGAGTTCCGAACTGTTATATTGAAATAACATTATTTAAACTGCTATCAGAATAATAGCCCATCTCTTGTCGCAGTACTTATTTGGTCCAGTTGAAGTTGAGTGTTGCTGACCACACTGAGCAAAAAGGGATGCCCAGTTAATTTTATAGTTAATTATCTGAATTTTCACAGCTATTAACTGAACTTAACGTCTAGTTACTAACTAGTGAAACTACCTAATAAATTACTAATGAAACTGTAATAAAGATATAATTCTTTTTTGAAATAAGTATGGTAAGCAATTGTTTTCTTATAATACACAGATCGGAGGTTTGAAGCATTTTTGACACATGCCATCCAAATATTTCATATTTACACTCCAAGATGGCGCCACAATGAATATCATTTGAAGGTAAGTGGATAAGTGTTGAATTTCAAAAGCATATCACCGCCATCTAAATAGACTGAATATTTTTCTTGTCAAACATCTCTGGTCTTACTGGAAATTAAATTAATTTCATTCTCTCATCCCGAAAACATACCGCAGTTTTATTTTAGGGATGTCTTATTTGTACTTTTTTCGTCGTTTTGAATCGGTGCAATTAAAATCCTAATTTGCACGAAAGTTGAAAATTTTGCAAAGTTCTGCAAAAGAACTTTTTGATTTGTAAACAGATTTTTCGCTTTTATTTTTGATAAAATTCCGGAAAGGCAAATTTGTATTCAAATAAAAAAAAAGGGAAACGAATAAATATTTCGATTGACCTTCCCTATTATTTTGAAAAGGCACGAATGAAAAAAGATTGTGGATTCAAAAATTCGCTCAACATCTGCTACACGTTTGTTAGAAATTTTTCAACATAAGAAATCGGAAAATTTTCGTTTCGTACATCTAGATGGCGCCACGATAGAAAACATATCTAGATATTGGGAGTAAAATTAGTATTGGGGTTTTTTGCTATTGAAAAGCGCATTGCTACACAAAGGACACTTATTTTCCTGTCAAATACTCCCCTATCATAGAACTAAGCACTTTCTTACTTTATTTCCAAAAGAAGTAAATTATTTTTGGTTAAAATTGGGCAGTTGATTTCCGAATACTACGAATGATCTTTTTTCTTTATTAATAACTAGCTTAATTACCCGGCGTTTCTCGGGTTTAATTAATTAAATGATGGTTGAAAAGTGATTAGATTAATCACTTCTCTGTCATAAAAGAATGCAAACATCATTTAAGTGTACGAAAAATAATTTTTTAACATCGTTTTAACTTTTTCATAGCTTCTACAATTTACTTCGGAAATAAATATGTATACATGATATATCCATCCATATAATCCATTTCATATTCATCGCACATCTGTTGTAAGACAAACAACAAAAGGTTTTTTCTAAGGTGACTACTACAGAAGTCGATTTTGAGTTTTGGAGTGATTTTAATTTATCGTAACCCATATTATTTTAAAGTGATTTTTTAACTTTACCGGTCATTTTAAAATAAGAAATTACACACCTAACTTAAAATGTTTTGTTTTATATATTAGTTTTTTGAAACAGCATTCTACAAACCATTACGTATTCAATCAAAGACTTAAAGAAAGTTGATCGAAATATAGATATACTGTCAAGAAATTACCCATGTCTAATGATATTTGGTGAAAATAAATAATTCATTAAAATTCACCTCCTAAATAATATATCTGCAATATGTAAAATACTAGAACACATAAATACAAACAGAAACGAAATTCCGATCTTTGAAAAAATGCAGAATTATTCAATCGGAATTAATAATTTTTGAGTGTCTTATGTGCAAGGTATTGTACAGAAAGTTCATTCGTTTTAGCATGCTTTATGTAATGCCTAATTTCACACACATCTTATTTTATATTATTCGAGTAGAATAACCGTCGTTACTCGGGTTGAATTGGTTAACTGTAGATAGAAGAATTAACCAGAATAATCACTTTTCTATTTCAAAGGAGAATACTAATATCATTTAAGTGTCCAAAAATGATTTTTAATACCGTTTCGATACTTTCGTAACTTCTATAATTTACTTATTTTATATTATTCGAGTAGAATAACCGGCGTTACTCGGGTTGAATTGGTTAACTGTAGATAGAAAAATTAACCAGAATAATCACTTTTCTATTTCAAAGGAGAATACTAATATCATTTAAGCGTTCAAAAATGATTTTTAATACCGTTTCGATACTTTCATAACTTCTATAATTTACTTATTTTATATTATTCGAGTAGAATAACCGGCGTTACTCGGGTTGAATTGGTTAACTGTAGATAGAAAAATTAACCAGAATAATCACTTTTCTATTTCAAAGGAGAATACTAATATCATTTAAGGGTCCAAAAATGATTTTTAATACCGTTTCGATACTTTCATAACTTCTATAATTTACTTGGACGTGAATCGCATGCACGCTATAGCCATATAATTCATTTCACATACATCGCACCCTTGTTTTAAAACAAAACTACAAAATAACTACACTAAGGTGACTACTACCAAAGTACATTTTGAGTTTTGGTGTGATTATGAATGCCTTTTCTTAACTTCCTGTAATATTGCAGTAAGTCAAGCAATAAAAATAATGAATCTACGTGGGAATAGTCTCATTTGCAGTTTTCTAATAATTATTTTTTCACTTGTGGGGAGGAATCAGGATCACCAGGGATGAGGCGTTTCCAAATTTCATCAAGGAGAAGATGCAAATTCATTTGATTCCATATTCAATAAAAAGGTTTTAAGCGAACACATTTTTTATTAAAAATTCCATTAAATGACACGTGAAATGACAGATTATTTTAAAATTAAATGTTTTAAATATAGACTGAAAAAGGTGACTACCATTTTAAAAACCTCTAGGACAATTTGATGCCTTTAACAAAAATAAAAATCATAGCTTTCATAAGCAGGTAATATAATTTGCTCAAGAAAAGCTTCACCCGAGGCCCTCTTCCTTTTAACATTGGCGTGGTGTGGAAGTTTGGAGAGTGGGATGCCAGCTCAGGTGTGACCTCGTCATCTGACCATGGTTCAAAATTACGTGGTGTTGTCCTCGGTTCATTCCCTTCGGGTTTGATAACGGACTCTCGCCAGTAGCCCGTTGTGTTGCTCCAGTGCGACGTTAATTTAAATACCTACCTACCTCCCTTTTAATAAACATAGTTCAAATTCTGGTAAATCTTTTCATTTTATGGCAAGATAACTTATCGAAATTCACTACTTGCTTAAAAAAAGAAAAATGTAATTTAGTTTTATATTATACTTTGATACTATGAAAGCAAAGCGTTTTAAATCATTTATTTGAAGAAATGTGAATTTTAAAACATGACTAACTATATGTATTGCATATAGTTGTCGGGAATTTAAATTAGAATTATGAAATTTTAAAGCAGTTTAAGAATTATTAATATAATGAACAGTATATTTTCATTCTATATTTGTGTCTTAATTTTATTTTTTGGGGGGAGAGTATTATATTCATAAAAGCGTTTATACTTCATTATATTGATTTCAGTTTTTTCAAAGGGCCAACAATCCAAATTTCAATTATCTTTATTTCATTGTTTCTCAAATATAAAAATTAATGTCTTACATTGTTGGTAATTTAACTGCCGAAACAATAAAAGATATAACAATATATACACTCCTAACAATGATTAATCTTTTAAACTTTGTTGCGAATATTATCAGACAAGCAATTTATTTTCTTATGCGAACAATATTGTGATTTCTTAGCGATTTACTTTCTGAAGCGATTTAAATATGGATAAATCTGCGGTTATTGCAGGGTTAGTTATATGTCCTTGGATTTGGGGGCTTTTTGAGCTGATTATCATTGGTAATTTAGCTTATATTATACCACTGACAGCATATTTCATGTTTGTCATGGCTTTCAACGACAATAAGGAAGAAATGATGGATATAGAATTAGTTGAAGAAGGAAATACTAAAGCAAAGGCGATTGAAGGAAAAATGACAAAACATACCAACACCGATTCAATAGATAAAGATGTCTTAGAAGTGAACGCTGATGAAATCAGATCGATTCAAGATATGGACAAAAACTTTGAAACGAAACTACCGATTACAAAAGAACTTGCAATCGTAAATGAGAATGACGAGATCGCATCCATGTTGGATAAGACTTTGAACAGCAATAAGGAAGAAAAAAGAAATATGGACTTAGCGGATATAGTTGAAGAAGGAAATACTAAAGCGAAGGCGATTGAAAGAAAAATGATGAAACAAACCGCCGATTTAAATATGGATAAATCTGTGGTTATTGCAGGTTTAGTTATATGTCCTTGGATTTGGGGGCTTTTTGAGCTGATTGTCATTGGTAACTTAGCTTATATTATACCACTGACAGCATATTTCATATTTGTCATGGCTTTCAACGACGATAAGGAAGAAATGATGGATATGGAATTAGTTGAAGAAGGAAATACTAAAGCAAAGGCGATTGAAAGAAAAATGATGAAACATGCCAACACCGATTCAGTAGATAAAGATGTCTTAGAAGTTAACGCTGATGATATCAGATCGATTCAAGATGTGGACGAAAATTTTGAAATGAAACTACCGACCACAAAAGAACTTGCAATTGTAAATAAGAATGACAAAATCGCATCCATGTTGGATATGAATTTGAACAGCGCTAAGGAAGGAAAAAGAGATATGGACTTGACGGATATGGTTGAAGAAGAAAATACTAATGCAAAGGCGACAAAAAGAAAAGTGATAGAACATGCCAACACCGATTCTGTAGATAAAGGTATCTTAGAAGTGAATGATGATGAAATCAGATCGATTCAAGATGTGGACGAACACTTTGAAATGGAACTACCGACCACAAATTTATTTGCAATGGTAAATGAGAATGACAAGATTGCATCCATGCTGGACATGACTTTGAACAACAATAAGGAAGAAAATAGAGATATGGACTTGGTTGAAGGAAATACTAAAGCAAAGGCGACTGAAAGAAAAGTGATAGAACATACCAACACAGACTCAGTCGAAAAAGATGTCTTAGAAGTGAATGATGATGAAATCAGATCGATTCAAGATGTGGACGAAAACTTTGAATTGAAACTACCGGCCACAAATGTACTTAAAATGGCAAATAAGAATGACGGAATCGAATCAAGAGAAGAAGCAGAAGCTTTTGTTTGGAGTGATTCATTGAATGCCTTCATGAAACCAGATGAGAATGGCCAGGTTTTGGATAGTTTTAAAGGACATATAAAAGTTGACAACTTTGCCATTGGAGTTTCGGCAAATGCTTTTGTGATGCTAAATGAGAATGAAGTGAAGGTGGACACTATCAAAGGACCAAAACTAGTCGTTAATTTTGTAAGTAGAGATTCTCTGTCTCCGTATGTGAAAATGGATGCTAAGATGATTGCGAAAGATATTCAACCACAAAAGTGTGCATCTGCACTTGAATTAAAAAGTCTAAAAATGCCTAGGAGTATAGGACTGAGACATCTGTGAACCTGTGAAAGTGATGAGCCCATACCTGGTCCTGATTTCTATTTGAACAACAGATATTTTTACATCAAACATCGCTTCCTTTGGCGCAATTTGAAGAAAACAATCCAATACATACCATTAATTGAAGAAGGAAAAGAAGATGAAGAGAGACTTTCTAACAACGTTGAAACCATTAGTTGCGATGCAAGTGCCAATGACTTCATGATCCCGTCCAGTTCTGAGAGCTTAACATCATCTCCAACAGGCAAAGGTATTGGATTCATACTGAAAAGAAACAAACTATTCCAAAGAATCCAGAAAAAACTGTTTAAGAAGAAAATTTAGACTTTTTAAAAGTAAAATAATTAGTATAAGAGTAGATAGTATTATAGTAGTATTAAGAACTGAGAATTTTAAATATTTGTATAACAATTAGTATTAGAGTAGATAGTATTATAGTATTAAACTGAGAATTTTAATCATTTGTATAATGGTGTTTCTATGAATGTGTATGCATTGCTTTTATATACATACAGCAGTGCTTTAATTTTAGTATCTGTATTAGTAGATAATAGTATGACAATTTCGTATGGGTATATATTTATATGATGATGGATGTTTTGTATGAATATCTGTGTATTTTTTATTTTACTTTGCTTCAATTGTAGTTGTTAATATTCGTTGATAGTTGTACTAAAGATTATCAGTTTTTGTATATTTATATAACCTAGTGTATATGAGTATGTATAGCCGATTGCCTGTGACTTAATGATTCAGTCCAGATCAGAGTACTTAACATCCCCATTAGAAAACGAAATTGGACACACAGAAAAGAAAACTGTTTCGAGGAATCACAGGAAAAACTTTAAAAACATACAATTAGCATAAGACCGAAATACTTGTGAGCCTCAAGCGATGGGCACATACCTGGTTCGGATTTCTTCTTGAAGAGGAGATACTTTTACATCCAACATTGCTTCTATTGGCGCATTTTGAAGAAATGAATCCCATACATACCATTAATTTAAGAATTAAATAAAGACAAAGAGAAACCTTCTAAAAACGTCAATTCCTTCAGCTGCTATGCAAGTAACAATGACTCCATGATCCCGTCCAGATCTGAGAGCTTAACATCGCCATCAGGAAAAGGAATTGGACGCATGCTGAAAAGAAACAAACAATTCTAAGGAATCTAGAAAACTGTTTAAAAAGAAAATGTTTAGAACTTTTTAAAGAAAAACTATTAGTATAAGTAGATAGCATTAAGAACTGAGAATTTTAAGTATTTGTATAATGTTGTTTCTATGAATGTGCATGCATGGCTTCTATATACAGCAGTGCTTTAATTGTTGCATCCATATTAGTGTAGTAGTTCGATTAATAACTTTGTATGGGTATATATTTATATGATGATGGATGCTTTGTATAAATATCCATGTATTTCTTTTATATTTAACATTTCTTGATTGCAGTAAGTAGTGTTAAGGATTGTCAGTTTGTGTACAATATCTGTTTATATAATAATGAATTGATGTATATTTAATTGCCAGTGACTGAATGATCGTCCAGATCAGAGAACTTAACATCTCTATTAGAAAACCGAATTGGGCACATACAGAAAAGAAATAAACTGTTTTAAGGGATCAAGAAAAATCTGTTTCCAGAGTGTTTCCGATAGTAGAAAACTTAGTTTTGTAAGTAGATAGTAGTAATGGTATTAAGGTGACAATTTTGTAACAGTTGATTAAGTAAAAAAATTGTTATTTATTAGTTATTATTTTTTGCTTATTATGTATTATAATTTATTTATTATTATTTATTATTATTATTTATTATTTATTATTATTTATTATTATTTATTATTATTTATTATTATTTATTTTTTATTATTTATTATTAAAGTGTTATTTACAATTTTTTATCTATTAAGTAAAAAAATGTCTTTAAAATGTCGTCTTAAAAGCCAATAAAAAATATATAATGTCCGTCCAAACATTTGGTGTTTTTATTTCATTAGTCACATTTTGAATTTGATCACATTTGAATTGGTCGCATCTTTAGGGAACTTTGAAAGAATATGAAAATACTATATTAGGTAAGGTTATTGAATTTATATCTCACTGGAAACATTACAACTGGCTATTGCTGAAGGTCCGGAATCAATCCCGAAGGGAAAAAGCAAGGACAACACCTCGTAATTTTAAACCACGGTCAGATGATGAGGTCAACTCCTGAACTGGCACCCCACTCTCTAAATACTATATTCTGGCGCGGTGTGGAAGTTTGGAGAGTGGAATGACAACTCAGGTGTTGTTCTCATCGCCTGACCGTGGTTCAAAATTACGAGGCGTGGTCCTTGGATCTTTCCCTTCGGGGTGAATCCCGGACCGTCACCAATAGCCAGTTGTGTTGCTCCAGTGTTGCGTTGATTCAACTATCTACCTTTTGCATTTGGATTCGTTCACTGAATCTTCTGTTGCTAAAGTGCGACGTTCATTAATTTCCTACTTACCTACATACTATATTACAAAATTGTAATTTCGTTTTTACTTCCGTTCTATTTGTCCGTTTCGTTTCTACCTACGTTCTATTTGTCCTAGATGTGCAGAGGAGACTAAAACCATTCGAAATCCCCATAGGAATAACATTGATTATAAAATTATTGTTGCATTGTCGTTTTATACTCGTTTATACTCAAATGTTATTCCTATGTGTATTTCGAATGGTTTTTAGCCGTCCCCTCTGCACACCTAAGATGAATAGAACTGGAGTTATTATGTAGCCTACATTACCCGCAAGTTCTTAAGAATATGTGTGCCATATTTGATGTGGATTGGTCAAACGGTGTAGATTTGTATAGAGAACAGACAAACAGACGCCAACTCTGCTTTATATACTAGCTGAATTACCCGGCGTTGCTCGGGTTGAAATGGTTAAATGTTGCTTGAAAAGTGAATTAGAATAATCACTTTTCTTTCACAGAAAAATGCAATCATTTAAGTTGTACGGAAAATACGTTTTAACTTTTTCATAGCTTCTGCAATATACTTCGGACACAAATACGAGTATATACATTTAATTCCTGAATATATTGCAATATGTAAAAGATTAAGACATAAATACAAACAGAAACGAAATTCCGACGAAAAATGCAGAATTCTAAAAAACGAAAGATGCTCAAAGTGTCGAATTTCGACTGCCTGAGTGTATTCTGAAATAGAGCAATTCGAAAAGAGACATTTGAAAAATATTGATAAAGACGATAATGATTTATGAAATTTAGTAATGCTCGAATATGACTGCAACATTTCGCTGTGGTAACTCAAATACACAAACACGGGATTCTAAATCAAATTTATAAAATAATAAAACATTAATTCTGGTTGGGCAAATCTAAAATAACAACGCTTTTATGATTGAGTTGAAGTTTTTCGTGTTCCATTACAAAATGTAAATTATGAAAAATCAAATATTTTAAATATCATTTTTTATCAATCAAATATTCAGAATAATCATGTAAAAATATAAAACTCATCATAGAAATAAAATAATAATAATGAACTTTAATTCAATAATGCACATTGCACCTGTCAAATAAAGTAGGAAATACTTATACAATCAATTAAAATTTAGATTTAGTAATGCTCAAACATGACCGATACATAGCTTTGCCCGGGTATTTATCACAAAAATCTAATAGACAGGAAAATGAATCAAATCAATCTATAGTGTAAAATCAAAGTAATTACATTAACAGGTTTTTAAAAGTATAAGGACAGTACACACATCATGAAGTAAAATATTTTACAAATTCACTGTAATATAAATGTAACAGAAAACCTGATTATACACAATATTTTTAGTTTCACCTCCAGGAGCAAGAATAACAAAATGCACATTAGACCTGTCAAATAGAGTAGCAAAATTACGCTTTTATGATCAATGAGTTTTTCGTTTGTGCTTTTTGGAATAACGGTGCTTGGGTTAGAAATAAATGTAATCGGTGTAGACAAATTAAACTGAATAGATAAAAAAATTTCAAAAAGCAGAAGGTCGATTTTACAGAATTTTTCAGAAAGAAAATCACTGCTTTCAACGGAGGATTCACATGTATCTATTCCGGACATTTTAAAATAAGTTACACGTCTTACCTAAAAAAGCTTATGAAACAGAATTCTACAAATCATTACGTATTCAATAAATTATTTAAGGAAAGTTGGTCGAAATATACACCAACTTTCCTTGAAAATAATCCTTGAACTCCTGAAAACCTTTCCTTGAATTTCCTTGCAAACATAAATATTTTAAAATATTCTTTCTTCATCAATAAAATATCTATAATTTATTTACATCATGGGAAGTACTAAAAAGTCAGTTCAAACATAAATATTGTAATTTAATTTGTTTCGGAAAAAATTGTTTTTCGATCAACACTGTTAAAGCAACCATAGCTGCCTAAAGCAATCAATCTATGCTCAATGTTATTTCTATGGCGATTTCGAATAGTTTTTAGCTCCCCAGGGCCAATAGAACGGGGGTTAAGAGTTAGCCTATGCTGACCGCAGTGTTCTAAAGTATAAGTGTACCAAATTTGGTGTGGATTGGTCAAACGGTGTAGATTTGTATAGAAAATATACATACACACACACATCCTATTTTATATATATAGATATATTCATTTCCTCATATTTATTTATATAACGTATAAAGAGATCGTCAGAAATCATAAGTTGATATAAATTCAAGCGAGACCAGTAGAAATTAAATATTAAATTTGATGTATACTTATAAAAGGAATCATAATCAGGATTATTTTTCAAATTCTTGCCTATTATTTCATATTCAATTAGTTATTCATAGAAATACAAATTTCAAATGGAACCACTTTAAAGACCGTTCAGGACTATGAGCTCCGTCATCTATCAATAGATATTAATGACTTATGAACAGGTAAGTAGGTAGTTAATTAACGTTGCACTGGAGCAACACAACGAGCCATTGGCGAAGGTCCGGGATCAATCCCCAAGGGACATCCGATGACAACACCACGTTTGGCTGGACTTAGTTTCGGACTCTCAACCCTCCAGTTGTTAATCCGATGTTCTTCCAATCGGGCTATCGTAGCCCTTCATTTATAGAGCTTTGAAAAATCAATAAATCACAAAACTTTACATAATACACTGCTGGCCACCGTAAATGCAACACCCTGAAGGAAGCATGCAAATAATATGAAATTTACAACATGCATTAGCGGAGGTGAGATATGCAAATGATTAGAATTTCAGCGCAGACGCACATCACGCGCGCCTGTGGCGCCACTTCAAAGCGCTATTTAAGGCTTGGAGATTTCGACGATTTCAAGTACGGCAATTGTGTTTTTCTTGTGGTTTTTTCAAAAAAACGATCCATTATGCCTCGTAGAAAACAGCGATCATCTTTTGATCAAGTATCCGAGTTCGACAGAGGAAGGATAGTGGCCTACCGAGATTGTGGATTATCTTTTAGGGAAATCGGTAGTCGTGTTGGACGAAACCAAACAACTGTAATGCGGATATGTGATCGTTGGATGCAGGAGGGTACGACGGACCGACGTGTTCGATCGCATCCACCTCAGTGCACCACTTCACGTGATGACAGGCATATTGTGCGTATGGCAGTGACGGATCGCTCAGCCACATCACGAACCATAGCACAGCACATTCAGTCTGTACCGCATCATCCAGTGTCTGCGCGTACCATTCGACGCCGTTTACAGCAGAGTGGTCTGTCCGCAAGACGTCCATTGCTTCGTCTACCCTTGACGCAGAACCACAGACGTTTCCGCCGCCAATGGTGCGATGAAAGAAGGATGTGGACGGCAGAATGGAATGAAATTGTCTTTACTGACAAGTCACGCTTCTGTCTGCAACACCACGATGGTCGGATTCGAGTCTGGAGACACCGTGGAGAGAGGATGCTGAACAGCTGCGTTATGCACCGCCACACTGGTCCTGCACCGGGTATTATGGTATGGGGTGGTATTGGATATCACTCTCGCACTCCTCTAGTACGCATTGCCGGTACTTTAAACAGCCAGCGCTACATCTCCGAGGTGTTGGAGCCAGTTGTCCTTCCTTACCTTCAGGGCTTGCCCACAGCCATATTTCAACAGGATAATGCGCGACCACACGTGGCACGCATTGTCCAAGGGTTCTTCGTCAATCGCCAGATTGAATTGCTTCCCTGGCCAGCTCGCTCTCCGGATCTTTCGCCGATAGAAAACATGTGGTCCATGGTTGCTCAACGATTGACCCAGAATACATCCCCAGCTGCCACACCAGATCAACTTTGGCAACGTGTGGAAGCTGCTTGGTCTGCTGTACCCCAAGAACACATCCAAAGTCTCTTTGAATCAATGCCGAGGCGTGTGGCAGCGGTGATCTCCAACAATGGCGGCTACTCTGGCTACTGATTTTGGCAGGAACCACACTTCACAGAAGTCTATAAATTTAATCATTTGATACTTAGTTAACATGTTATCTACAAAATAAATTTTGTTGTGATATCTCTTGTCTTTCTTGGTGTTGCAATTTGGGTGGCCAGCAGTGTATATACATTTACATACTTTACATATAATTTCGCCTACTATATAAAAGTATAGTATCCTATGCAGAGATCACATATGGTTGTTATATAGGGACCTTTATAAGTATAACCCGCAAGAGTAAGTCTACCCCTGATCATTGAAGTCTACTTCTTAAATTCTTAAATACGAATTAAAATAGATGCAGAATGAAAAAAAGAAGAAAATTCGGATTTTTTCTGAGCTCCGTTCGAGTATGCGAATAAAAAGATCGTTGGTTAAGATTTCATGAATCATTAGTTGCAATTTGAAATTACTTCACATCAGTAATCGAAATACTTCGCTTGCGCGTTACTAGATGGCGCCCCATTCGAAAATTAAATATCGGAACGAAGTGAAAGAGAAACTATTTCAACTGTTTCGTTTCAAAAGCACGTTGCAAACGAAACCTAAAAGAAGCAGATTTGCGAGATCTTTCCTGTACAGCACGCCTGACTCAAGGGAAACTAAATTACACTGGTGAGTTATTTTCGCAAGGTGTACTCAAGTAATAATTTTCATTTGAAAACTGTTTTTGTCTTTCCTTTTAGGTTTCAGCAATTTGAAAATATGTTATCTTTTCAAAAATACCATTTCAGTTTTAAAAAAATGAAATATTAGATTTTGAGGGGGTTTATTATTATATTTTGCTTTCGCACTCTCTCTTTGCTCACGTTAATTTATTTGAAACAAGTCAAACAATTAGAAAAAGTGATCGAAGTTTTAATATAAAAAATACAACCTACTTAGTACGTATATCTTCTTTTGATTTAAACCGAACAGAATTATTCGCTAACTCAAGATTTTGCTGAACATTAAATTCAACACTGCGATTAAAAAGAATACTCCATTCAACAAATTTAAGATTCATTTATATTCATAAATAAGTTTCGTTTCTGATTTTCTATAATAAAATGGTACTGGATTTTTTTAATAAAACAATTTCTAATTCTTTTTACAAGTTGTTTTCATTTCTGATAAAGCATTGTTTCAAAGCAAATTCATGCAAAGAATTCCTATATTTACGAGATATAATGAAAAACTTTTTAACACAATATTTTTACATAAGAAATGGAGTGTGAACCATTTTGAACTTCAAAGCTATCCTTTTCACTTCCAAGTTACAGTATTTTATATACTATGTTTATAAATTTATATAATTAATGATAAACAGCATTAAAAGGATCGTTAATTAATAAAAAAATTAAATTATTATTTTGATATTCTAGAAGTAAATAGAAATTTGATTACATTTCTAAAAATTTTTAAAAAATGAAAAGTTCTTACATATGTCCCTGGATTACGACATATTCCGAATATTTCCATTGACTAAGACGTTATTAATCATCAAAATAGAATAAACCTTTAATCATTTGAAATACATTATGACTTTGCCTGATTTCAATTTGTTGTTACTTCGCCCAATTAATATTATAAATATTTTGATGATTGCATCTTCCTTTTCTGATTTTAATCTTTTTAAGATGCAATGCTATCATCTGTGCAACTGATTGAACCTAAACCAAATGAATTAATTTGTTCTTATTTTTAATTAACGTATTGTTTATTCTTTTCTTACAATTTGTATAATTTTTTTCTTAGTCTGTCAAGGTTAAAAAATATTTTTACAATTTCATGCTCAATTGATATGACGATTGAATTAGAAACAGATTAAACTTGAATTAAATTTAAATCGAATATTTGATTTTATATGAAGAATAATTGTTTTTGACTGTCGATATTTGATTGAAATGAATTTTCTTAAATATTCGTACCCTTTAATAAAATTTTGCATTGAATTACATAAAATTGTTTCCATACAAATAGAAACCTTGATAAATTAAATTATTTAAAACTTTGAAAATTTTTACATGATTACTTTTCATTCAGATTCTAGTCAGAAATCAGTCTCGTTTTCAATCGGTAATCATTCTTCGAGCTTATACAAATTATACAAGTATTAGTAATTTAATTTAATAATCATTTTCCACATGGGAAAAAAATTTATTTATGGTAAAGTTTCCCTCAGTACCACTGTGTTATTCATTCATCATTTAATCAAACGAAACATTTATAGTACCTTACAGAAAAAATTTTCGCCATTGAAAAAATTTAAGTAGTGGGATTTAACCCTCCAAGTGGTTTCAACGAGACATCTCGTCATCCAAATATTGCTGATTTTTTAAGGATTGCGAGATCAATATTTGGTCAGTTTTCTAGAAAACAGGATACCACGTTTGCGACAACCACCAGGAGGGTTAACGAAACTTGTGTTATAAAAAACTCTGTCAACGGTTTCAGCTTTAATGTTACAGATAAAAACATATAAAACTTTCGATATTTTGAGGTCTGATGTGAAGGAAATCAAAAATAGACATTTTAGAATTCTTGTTTAAATATTTTTCAAAGTAAAAAATTATTTTCCTTTATATTAAATTATAATCTTCGGAAATTGTTTTAAGTTTTATCGACCCACATTAACCCTCCTGGTGGATGTATCGACGAGGTATCTCGTCATTAGCAAAACTGACCAGATCTTGATCTCGGTATCACCAAAAAATCGGCAATACGTTGATGACGAGATGTCTTGACATTTCCAAAATTGTTCAGATCTTTATGGACGAGATATCTCATAAAAATCACTTGGAGGGTTGAAAAAATTTAAAATTAAGATAATTTCTTACTCCGCTAGTCTTACATCTTTCCTGCAATGAAATTTGGTATGAAATAAGTTTTTTGGAATGGAAAAACGTATATTTATGCAGCAGATTATAAGAAAACAATATGTCATTAATAGTCTTATAACATTCGTTTATCAATACGTTTCACAGAGATAAACTTTGTTCAAACGCATGAAAGACTGCTTCCAGAACTATCTTGATCAAATCTAAGAATTTCAACTCAAAAGTTTCAATTTTAAAAAATATATAACATAATTGAAAAATCCATGCATATCAATATCTTTTATGATATTTTTTACTTAACTAATTCTGTTTTTCCCTTGGATATGAGAATTTATACATTTTATTTCTGATATAAATTGAAAAATTTTTAATATTTTTCATTGAGTATCTTCAACTTAAGCAAGCGATATTTTCGTCTTTCTTCTTAATTTTCAAATCAAAGATAATAATATTATGGGGAAAGAGCAAATATACACTTACGAAAAACTATTATAAAGTTCTATACGATTTTATAGAGATTTCTATAGAGAAACGAAATTTCATTTCTATAAAAAAAATTTATATTGAGAAAACGAGCTCTGATTCTATAGAAATGTATTTCTATAGAGAAGTTCTATAGAAAAGTAAAGGAGTGAAAAAAAAGAAATGAGCTTCTATACAGGTTTCTACAGACATTATATTGATTTCTATAGACTTTCTATAAAGGTTACTTTATAGAGCTTATAGAAAAACGGGCCATATTTCTGTAAGATTCTATAGACCGCATTCTAAGCTATTAATCTTATTATTAAGCACTTTTTCGAAATTATTCCATAAATATAGTTAATATCTGTTAAGAAGAAACTTAACTTAATTTCTTCTACTTAAATCGCTCTTTCTATTATGCATGAAAATTAAGCAAAAATAAATATTTATATTTGGAAAAATTACCTGCAAAACATCCAAGTTCACTGTAAAAAATCTTCACACTTCTGGTTTTAGAACATTAAACCATGTACCGATAAAAAATAAATGCGTAAAGTGTTGCCAGATTGAAGTATAAAAACTTTAAACCATTTATAAAAAAACTAGAGTTGAGTTTATTTTCTAAAAAAAATTTCACTTGCATGTCCCATGTTTCGTGGAATTGCCCTTGTAGAATCATATAGTAATTTTTCGCAAGGATAGACTGTGAACTCTTTAATATTGCTCATATAATTATGAGCTAATTTTAAATTGGTAAAACTTAACTATACTGACAATGTTCTACATAAAATTTTTTAAAGAAACATTTGTTTGTACCCAGATAACACAATTAACTATTCTGTTCTCAGGTTAGCCTATTTCGAGGATGGAAAACTGGATCACTGTCCTTGGCAGTTGAATGGGTCCAAAGACTTTTACCGCCTGTTATGTTTGTTTCAAAGAGTTCGGATCCAGGTCCATAACGTTTCACGAACCCAGGTGCTTAGAGCGGTGGCGTTCCTCCAACAAGTCCCTGCCAGCTGACAAACGCACTTCAACACCGGTGAAACCGAGCGGAAAGAACCCCGACAGCAATCACAACAACCGCGCTTGGGTCTGCGCCCACTGCCAAGCCAAACGATCTTCAGCCAAGAAGAGCGCGGATTCAGACAGGCTCAAGTCGAGCGACAACACTCCCAAGCAGATGACTGGAGTTGTGAAAGCAGATTTCTCCCCCAAGAAGGGGAAGGAGAACAAGAACATCTCCAACCAAATCCCCCCGCCGAGTGTGCTGAAAAAGAATGCCAAAAACGACGCCAAAATGGATTCTAAGGAGACGCTGGAACCGATCAAGAAGGACCCCAACGACAGTCCTGTGAGTCGACAAGTGGTTGAGGATGTCGGACCCGGTTCGACAAGCAAGCGATCGGTGCGTCCGCAGACGAAGATTCTGAGGCGCCCCACCCCCAATCTAAAGCACCCCGTGATACAGGTGGACTCGGACGATAGCAGCGGCGACAGCTGCTGCTCGGACAAGAGCAAAGACGACAACCCCAAGCGCCTCAAAATGGGGACCGAGTCGTCGGACTCGACCCAGAAGCCGAAGAACTTCATCATGTACAACAAGAACAACGTGGACAGGAAGATGAAGCAAGTGATCAAGGAACGCACATCTGCGACCATGACGTCGTCGATACCCAACCCGTGCAACAGCTGCAACAGGAGTCTTGCCCCCGAGAGGCTGCACAGCCATGCTAAGAAGGACTCGAGGGGGCTCATGTACAGGAAATCGCCCACATTGGACGTTAAGATGACGTCACCGCAGAAGAAAGTGGTGCCGGAGATCACACGAAAACCCAAAGTGACGAGCAAAGACATTAAAGTGAAAGACATTAGCCCTGAAGCATGCAGTCAGGAATGTGATTCGGACGCTAAAACCGAAAGTCTTGGTGTTCCAGGTGAGGAAAATGGATCGTCAACGGAACTGTGCTCGGATGAAAACTGTTCTTCGACGGAACTATGCACTGAAGAGAAAGAACTAGTGGATTTGGTGAAAGCCTGCTACATTTGTCAAAAGGAATTCAAGGTTTCGGCCTTGCTACTGCACGAAAGCAAGTGTTTGGAGGTAAGAGGACAATTTGCATGCTTCCTTCGTTTAAATCGCGTGAAGCTCGTTACTAAGCTTATATAGGCTACTTCTAGTACAATTATTGATCTTGATTCAAAGACACACGACACCATTTAACTATGCAATTATCTTATTCTTTCTTTGACACGTTATTTCACGTCAAAGAGGGTAGGACTCTGTGACACGGTTATATAAAACCACTTTTGTATGCATAAAGCTAATTATAAGCTTAAGCTCTAGAAGTCTAATTGGTCTGAACTGGGTATTTTTCTATTTGACTAAATTATTTACCACATACTTTCTGGTTGGTTTGGTCATATTTGGCCAAGCTGCAAAAAAAGACATGACAAGCGACGTCAATAATGGACATGCAAACATAAGGAAAGTTTTACTGATACAGAAGAGAGAAATATGCCCATAGTAAGCTACAGAAATTAAACCTACATACTTTCTGTTCGCAGAGTTTTAACCCTCCTGGTGGTTGTCTCGACGATGACCAGTTCTTGACAGATGAAGTATCTCGTCATTAGAAAAAAAACAACTGGCCAGACCTTGATCTCGTCATCCCAAAAATTCGTTAATATTTTGATGACGAGATATCTCGTCATTGGAAAAATTGGTGAGATCTTGACGGAGGAGATATCTCGTTGAAACCACTTGGAGATTTAAGATTTACATCCTTTAAATATGCGTGTAAGTTTCTTTTATATGTAATTTTGGGTGAGCTTCCTGATACTATAGAGTTGTAGGCGGTACAGGCTTGATTCCTATAAATTATCCTGGATGTATTTCTCTTTTTTGTGTCAGCAAAACCTTCCTTGTGTGTATGTCTATTACTTGACGATATCCTGTTTATCTTTTACTTGACGTTGTTTTGTGTTTGACGCAGTTTAGCTAAATAGATTCTTGCACCTTGAAAACCAACCATTTAATACAATGTTTTTCACGTATGCGGGGCAAAATATATTAAATCAGTTACAAATGGAGAATCAAATTCAAATAAATTAAATATAATAATAAAATGACTTACAATTTTCAATATTCTTTTTTGAAACTTGATAGAGCTTGGCTATTTTTTCTCTTTTTCTCTGGCGATGTAATACATAAAATTAAATTTTTCCTCAAATATTCTCATAAAGTATATCCATGCTCAAACTTGGTATTAAAATTGAGAACGTTTTCTATTTCATAAGATATCACTCCATTACTTTTGACTATGCACCGATTGAATTGTGTTAAATTGAAAACTAAAATTGGGAAAGTTTTCGATTTATAAGATCTATTGAATAAATTATAACTATGAACAAATAAATATGCGCAAATTTGGAATTGAAATTGAGAAAGTTTTCGGATTCTATTATTTGTTGTTCTATAATTTGCGACTATGAACCGATAAACATGCTCAAGCTCAGTATCAAAGTTGAGAAAGTTTTCTATTTTATAAGACCTTATTGTATTATTTATGACTGAATCCATAAAGTGCGATTTCGTAAGATCTTTTTCCATTATTTACGACTACGCAGCACCGATAAACACGCGAATTACATAAAAAGTAAACAAATAGCTAATACCCACGTAAATCAAAACACCAAATCGCGATCTAAATGTCCAGATAAAAATCCAAATGCCCAGATGATAAACAAATCATCACAACACACTGCTCTTATAACCGATTTCCATCTTGGCTCAGATTCACTCCTCCTCCACAAAAACCGACCATAAAGCAAAAATCCCGAAACCACTTTCGTTTCAGTCACATAAACTTAACAACTCCAAGCCGTGAATCAGCACAGCAAGTCGGCAACCTAAATGACAGCTAAATTAGATTTGAAGTAACGTCTCGCGGCACAGGAGGACAGTTAAATCTTTATGACAGGGACTTCTTCCTTTACGGTGTCACATAAACATCTCCTGTGACGTCTCGTGGAGGGGCTTCTATTTTTATCGGGAAAGGCTTGATGTTCAGGTCAGTAGGTTAAGTGGAAACGATGGGACGCATTAGGCTGGATTACAGAGCTGTCTTTGTTTCCGTTGGCTCTGTGAATAATTCTTGTGACACATGTTCCCTAGACAGGGTATAAAGAACACGTCTGGATGTGGCCTTTGTACTTGGGATTGCTTTTTATATTAGATCGATAACTTTTTCAGGGAAGTTTATGAAAGCCGGAGTAATGTTTTGAAAGGAAAACGTTTTAACCCTACAAGTGGTTCCGACGAGATATCTCATCCGTAAGATTCGATCAATTTTGCTGATGACGAAATATCTCGTCATAATATCTCATCATCAAGATATTACCGATTTTTTTTTTATGATGACGAGATCAAGATCTGGTCAGTTTTCTTCTAATGACGAGGTATTTCGTCATTAAAAAATTGCCGATTTTTTTTATGACTAGATTAAGATCTGGTCAATTTTCTCCTAATGACGAGATATCTCGTCCATCAAGACATTGCCGATTTTGTGATGATGACGAGATTAAGATCTGGTCAGTTTTGCTAATGACGGGATACCTCGTCAAGACACCCACCAGAAGAGAAAAACCAGAGAAGAGACCAGAATAGAAAAATTTCTGTAGAATTATATAAAAATTTCTATGGAATTATGTAATTTCTATAGAATTGGATAAAAATTTCTAGAGAATTAAATAAAAATTTCTAGAGAATTAGATAAAAATTTCTGTAGAATTATATAAAAATTTCTAGAGAATTAGATAAAAATTTCTAGAGAATAATAGAAAATTTCTGTAGAATAATATAAAAATTTCTATAGAATTAGGTAAAAATATTTCTGTAGAATTATTTAAAAATTTCTTTGGAATTATAGAAAAATTTCTATAAAATTATAAAAAAATTTCTGTAGCATTATAGAAAAACTTCCATAGAATCCTATAAAATTATGGCCCTTTCTTCTATAATTCTATTTGCGCAGCTTGTCCTACTTAGGACCTTGTGCCATAAAATTCAAAATCCAATCCAATCTATAAACTCTATAAAGTAACCTCTATAGAAAGTCCATAGAAATCTCTTTGGTCTGTAGAAACCTCTATAGAATTCTATAGAAGCTCATATACTTGAAGGGTTGAGAAGTGTTTATGTTTACTGCTCTAGTAGCCTGCGAGCTCTAGGCAGAGCAGGTTCGATTCCTGTAATTACCCTGGTTATATTTCTCTCATCTGACTCTAAACTTGCCTTATCTACGTGTATGTCCATGTATTAGAGGAGAAAACGCAGCTTGGAGAAATTGGCTAGATTTGGTCTTTGCGCCACAAAAACCAATCAATAGCCATGATTGAAATAACATAAACGAAAAAATATTAGAAGTGCAGAATTTTTTACAGATTAATTATAAAACAAAGTTCAATACAATTATACAGCATATAAACTACATTGTGCGAACGCAATGCTATTAAAAGGACTGTAAACTTCTAATATCTCTAAAATTGATCGAAAAATCGAATTTTGAATTTTAGATTCAAAATCAATTGATATTATATTCTGGGAATATCAAAACGAATTTTTGACATATATTCATTTTTGACAATTGCATACACAACATAAAACATCTAGTAAATAAGGACCTACTACAAAAACGTATTTTTCTTCGTTTGATATTTTTTACGTTCTTCTGATTTCAAAATGTTCAATGCACATCTGTTTTTAATTGACTTCCTTGAATTTTTTAAAATAATCCTTGCAATCTGTTGTATAAATCTAAGTGCCGATTAAAAATTCATCATGCTTCCAATTTTTGAAATTTTGGTTTAAAATATTACATTTTTGATAGTTGCATACACAACATAAAACATCTAGTAAATAAGGACCTACTACAAAAATGTATTTTTCTCCGTTTGATATTTTTTAAGTTCTTCTGATTTCAAAATGTTCAATGCACATCTGTTTTTAATTGACTTCCCTGAATTTTTTTTTAATAATCCTTGCAATCTGTTGTATAGATCTAAGTGCTGATTGAAAATTCATCATGCTTCCAATTTTTGAAATTTTGGTTTAAAATATTACACTGTTATATGAATAAAAATTTGGACAGTACGTGAAAAAATAATGCGATTGGAACCTATCAATTTTTGGGGCCATGGTAGCCCGGTTGGAAGAGTAACGGATTAGCAATCGGAAGATTGCGAATTCGAATCCAACCAAAGGCTGTCGTGTACAAAGGAGGCTGGTGCACGTAAAATCTGTCATTGCCTCAAACGTCCTCTCGTTGGGGTAGTGTGGAAGTTTGGAAAGTGGGGTGTCAGCTCAGGTGTGACCTCGTCATCTGATCATGGTTAAAAATTATGTGGTGTTATCCTCCGATCTTTCCCTTGGGGATTAATCCTGGACCGTCACCAATAGCCCGTTGTATTGCTCCAGTGCGACGTTAAGTAAAATACCTACCTATCAATTTTTACTAATTTATCAAAAAACTTTTGACCACGTTTTATGTAATAACTTTCGAACGACTTAATACAAAGGCTTTTTAGTTGAAAACAAACAGTATGCGTAAATTTTATAATAATCGGATAACTGCAAAAGTATTTTTTGAAAAACCACTGTCCCCTTATATAATTAATAATTACATAATACCCCTTAATAATTACATAAATCAAAAATGACAGAAAAGTACTTGTAGGGAGAGTTTTACTTACCAGGTTAGAATAGTTTATTAGAAAATGTGTCTCGAAAATAGGATTTCATTTGTTATTAATTTCATAAATATTTTCGAAACTTGCATTAGGAGTTCAAACAAATATAAAATATCATTTGAAAGAATAAACTGAACTATCCAAATCTACGAAAATTTCAAAATAAGTATTCTTGGAAATGTAGGGGCTCCCAACACCCATTAAAAACTCTTACAAATTATAATACAAAATGTTTGGTTTGCTAAAATGATTTTACTAAAATCCATTTTATGAAAAGACCATTGATCATTGAGGACAGTACTTCATTTTCAAATTTTTTTTTTTAATAAAAATTTCAATAAAATGCATTTTTCTTTATTCATTAAATAATATTGGTCAATATAGGGCAAGTTTGTACAGAAATTTTTCAACTTTAAAAAAGACCCATAGCATATTTAATTCATTTAGGAAATTTTAATTGTTTTCTTAGTGAGACATTTAAAATTTTTAGAATTCGAAAAAAAAATTATTTTAATAAATTTTTAAAACTGTCTCCTTTTACCCTAAGTCTCACTTTAATGATGTCTACTACAAACACCCTTAGAAATAGCTTTTGTTCTCATGACAGCGTGTTTGTTCCATACTAACCGTTTTCTATTTTCATGTCGAATTATTTTGTTCCAAACTTGAAACAAATAAACTTTTTGTGTGTAGCCATGAAGTTTTTTAAATATTAATCTTCCCACAAACATATATGTTACAGTGGCTCCCAGAAGTTATGAGACTTCGTTACTAACCTGTGAACGTTGTAGATAAAATATAAAAATATTTGTATATTTTTGTACAAATGTGTAGTATTTTAAACGTTGTTTAAACACTACATATTAAAAAGGTGATTACTATAATCTTTTTTACGCGCGTTTAGAGAAAATAACAAAATTATTATTGTACAAGATGTAGAGCCCTCAAAAGTGCTGTCATTTTTAAATTCTTGACTCAAAACGTGAGAAACGATATTTTTTCCGAATTTCTTTCTCTTCAAAATTCATGACTCCATTACTCTTGCAGCATATAATATTCCAAACTCTTTGTGACTTCTTAAGCATTTTATTTCATTAACATTTTCTATATTAATTTAATTAATATTAAATTGAAATCAAACTTGATGAGGGTTGGTAATCTTTTACGTTACCTTATATGAATGTTTTATGTATGGCAAATAAATTATTATAATTGAAATGCTCAACACAACGAAATGTTTATAAAATCTCACTGAGTTCACCCAAAAGAAAATTCGCTGTTGAAGTATTACGTGCGTCAGTTTGTCTTCTAACTGCCCTTCGTAATCCATTATCACGGGGGAAATTTTGCAAGCTGTTTTTCCTGAAAAGATATATGATGCTTCGTGAAAAAAGAGGCGAAATTGGTCTGCTCTTAACATGGTGTTTGGGTTCTGCCTAAGAGCAGATCTGAAAATAGTGTTCAAGGTCACGACTGTTTGGAAAGGAACCAGGATTTTCAGAAATGAAGCAAACCCTGAGAGACAATCAGAGGATGGGTAAAATTCTGATGACTAATTGGAAATGATCACGAAATTAAACGTTGTGTTTTCCTTAAACTATTCCGCTGTCTTCTATAATTAAAGATTTTTTAATTAACGTCGCACTGGAGCACCACAACGGGCTACTGCAAACAAACCCGAAGAGATAGATTCAAAAACAACATCCTCGTCATCTGACCGTGGTTCAAAATTACGTGGTGTCCTCGGTCTTTCCCTTTGGGATTGTTCCTGGACAGTCAGCAACAGCCTTTGTGTTGCTCCAGTGTGCGTTAATTGAAATATCTACAACACCACGTAATTTTGAATCATGGATAGATGACGAGGTCAAACCTCAGCTGGCACCCCACTCTCCGAACATCCACACCACGCCAACGTGAGGACATTTGGGGCCGCAACAGATTTAACATGCACCAGCATCCTTTATACATTACGGTCTTTGGTTGGTTTCGAACTCGCAACCCTCCGGTTGCTAATCCGTTACTCTTCCAACTGGCTAACCAAGGAAGGAAATGTATGAAATATGTTTTCTAAAATTTCTACCAAAAGAAAAAGTTGAATATTTTATATTCTGGGACGAAAAAGTTCAATATTAAGATACATTTTTCATTGTTTTACGCAGTTTCGCTATGACATTCCTTGTTGGAAGAGTAGCGGATTAGCAATCTGTAGGTAATTAATTAACGTCGTACTGGAACAACACAATGGGCTATCGGTGATGGTCTTGGATTAATCCCCAAGGACATCCGATGATAACACCTCGTTACTCTAACTCTTCCACCTGAGTTACAGCGGCCTAGTTAGCAAACGGAGGATTGCAAGTTCAAAACTCAATCCAACCAAAGACCGTGGTGGACGTGCGGGCTGGTGAACGTTAAATTTGTCTTGGCCTTAAATCTCACGTTAGCGTGGTGTGGAAGTTTCAGATGGGATGCCAGGTCAGGTGTAGACCTCGTCATCTGACCGCGATTCAAAATTACGAGGTGTTATCCTCGCTCTTTCCCTTCGGGACTGATCCCGGAACGACGCCAATAACCCATTGTGTTGTTCCAGTGCGTCATTGATTCAACTACCCGCTCTGGCTCAATGGTGTTGCACCCTGCACAAGCAACCTGCGAGTTATAAGTGGAGTAGGTGATATTGCTGTAACTTGTCCTCAATGTGCTTCTCTGTTCGCTGTTAGTAAAGCTTTCCTTGCACGAATTTTGTTCATTACTTGTCTGTCTTATTTTTTTTCGCAGCTTGGACAGATACAGCCCTTGTGCCATAAAACCCACCCTCTGAAATTAGTAACACCTTTCTGTCGTGGTAGTCAAGAAGACAGCATGTCCAAGTGTGGTCTTTATACACTTGTTTTGGTCTAATTGGTCCTCGTGTTGTAAAAAATTACCTTAGTGTGGGAACCAAACCATCATAAGTTTACCGCTATCTCAGAACTTCGTGTTTCGCGTATGATCATCATAATGAAGGGCAATTCAAAATTCTCTGACCAAACTTTAACCCTCCAAGAGGCACACCCGAGTATAGTTTGGACGGGCTTCTGTGCTACGAGTGGTAGACCCGATATATTTCGTGCAGTGAGATGTCCAGAAATCCAAACGAGATGTACTTCGGGAGCGAGTTGTCCGAATATTTCTGCCTTGTGCACGAATTTTCCCGGGCTGTATTCTAACTGATTCTTCCTAGCTGTGTTCGGGCGTGCCACTTATGGGGTTAAGGATTGTGGGTTGCATTAAAACAACGATTTCTTATCAAAGAATTTATGTACCCATAGCTATTAAAGGACGCTGTTGGGAAATGAAATCACGCTCACGTTGGCATGGTGTGGAAGTTTGGAGAGTGGGGTGCCAGCTCAAGTGTGATCTCGTTATCTGACCGTTGTTCAAAATTAGGTGGTATTCTCCTCGGATCTTTCCCTTAGGGTTTGATCCCAGAACGTCGCAAATAGCCCGTTGTGTTGCTCCAGTGTGACATTAATTAAAATACATAAAAAATACCTACCTTGGAAATCGAGCTTTTTTAACCATCCTGGTGGTAGTCTCGACGAGGTATCTCGTCATTAGTAAAACCTACCTGATCTTGATTGACGAGATATCTCGTCATTAGAAGAAAATACTGACCAGATCTTGATTTCGTCGTCATAAAAAAATCGGCAATATGTTCAAGACGATATATCGGTATTACCAAAAATGATCAGATCTTGATGGACGAGATATCCCGCCGATACCACTTGGACGGTTGAAACTTCGTCAAGGTAGGTAGGTATTCTAATCAATGTCACACAGGAGCAGCACAATGGGCTATTGGCGACGGTCCGGGATCAAACCCCAAGGGAAGATGCGAGGACAACACCACGTCATTTTGAACCACGGTCAGATGACGAGGTCACACCTGAGCTGGCTCCCCACTCTTTAAACTTCCACACCACGCCAACGGAAGGACATTTGAGGCCACGACAGATTTAATGCGCACAAGGCTCCTTTGTTCACTACTGTCTTTGTTTGGATTCAAACTCTCAACCCTCCGTTTGCTAATCCATTACTCATCTAACCGGGCTACACCCCCAACAATTACGGACATAATTTTTTGATAAAAAAAATGTATATTCCAATGCATCCTATCACTCTTTAAAGTTTCAACAGGTAATTTCGAATCACCCTGTACAAAAGACTGATCTGATATCTTTGCTGAAGGGTCGGGGTAGCCCAATTGGATTAGTAACGGATTAGCAACCAGAGGGTTTCGAGTTCGAAACCAGAAAACCGTCGTGTGCACGAGGGTTGGTGCACTGTCGTGGTCTCAAATGTCCTCACGTTGGCGTGGTGTGGAAGTTTAGAGTGGGGTGCCATCTCAGGTGTGACCTCGTCATCTGACCGTGGTTCAAAATTACGTGGTGTTGTCCTTGATCTTTCCCTTCGGGGATGATCCCGGACCGTCACCAAGAGCCCATTCTGTTGCAACAGTGTGACGTTAATTAACAACCTTCCTAAATCTTTTCTGAATGCTTAGTAAATATTAGTAAACTGTTCATACATTTCGATGCACATACTCATTCGTCCCATGTTTGTAACGCAAATATCCGGCACATCTCTAACGGTGACGTAAGAGATAAATTCAACACAATCTATATCATCATAATCAATAAAATTGATAGTCATAGAGACTATGAACTAAATCTAGTGCAACTAGTACATTCCATTGATTCCAATATCGATTCAAACTGTGCTGTTACGTTTCAATGTTCAATAGCTACATTTATAGAAAGCAGCACAAATCAAATAAATCAATAACTTCATCACAAGGCTTTTATGATACTTTATAGCTCTACACAGAATATATGAAACCTCGCATAGATTTTTGACATGGTCCGATACCTTTTACATACGTGTTCTGATATAACGATTTTTCGTGAACATTGCGAATGAGTAAAACAACTTAAGAACATTTAGTACGTATTGATTTTTTATACTTTTATATGACACGCAAAAATTTTATCTAAATATCTATAGTAAATCAGAAAAAAAGTCATTTTTTAGAGAATAAATAAGATGTTATATAATTTTTTAAAACAAAATCAAACATATTTCAGAATCTATACTTCGGGAAATCTCATCAAACAACTTTTAAAATATCTCATATTTCTATTCTATGTATAACAGAAGATTGTTTTGGTTTTATGGCGAAAGGGAGGCCATATTTAGGCATGCCCCGCCAAACACAAGGCAAACAACGTCACGTAATGGCTAAACACATACAAGGTAATTTTTGCGGGGGCGATAGTTGAATTAGCATAGCACTGAAGCAACACAACTGGCTATTGGCGATTGCCCGGGATTAATCCCGAAGTGAAATATCATAATTCTGAACCATGGTCAGATGACGAGGTCACACCTGAGCTGGAACTCCGCTCTCCATACAACGCCAACGTTAAGGCATTTCAGGTCACGATAGATTTAGCGTGCCCCATGTACATGATGGTCTTTGGTTGGATCGAGCTTCGAATTCGAAACCCCCGCTTGCTAATTCGCTACTCTTCCAACCGTGCTTATTTTTACAGATAAACAAATACATCCAGGTTAAGTTGCAGGATTCACATCTGCGGCGCCTACAACGCGCAAATTGCTAGCGCATTAGCAAACCTACTGAGTCCCTGCAGTCCATAAAATGGAATCAAAATTAACACATTTGTATATTTCTACAATATCGGGTCTAAAAACTCAGGCTTTGATACTAGATCGGAAACCAGTAAACCTACTGAGTCACGGCAGTATATATAATGGAATCAAAAAGCACACACTTGCATATTTAATACCCTAAAAGATCACTGCTAGAAAGTCAAAAACTAAAATTTAAAACAATCTTTTAGACTAAAATTCCAATTTAAATGAAGTCCGGTATGTAGGTAGGTATTATAATTAACGTCACACTGGAGCAACACAACGGGCTATTTTAAATGAAGTCCGATACCTCAGCTAATATTTAAAACCTTAATTTATTCAGGGGATATTTTAATTAACGTCACACTGGAGCAACACAACGGGCTATTGGTGACGGTCCGGGATCAATCCCAAAGGGAAAGATCCGAGGACAACACCACGTAATTTTGAACCACGGTCAGATGAAGATAATAATTTATTCAGGAATTGTTATCGGTTTCGTAAGTCAAGTCTATTATCATGACATACACGTTACCCATACCATGAAATAATACCCAATCAAGTCTGAAAAGGTGACTATTTTATACTCTACCAGAAATCCACTCTTTCCAGACATAAATAAAATACGAACCAGTGATAGGATTTTTTGTACCTGTGTACCTCTAATGACTGAAGCACGTGATTCTCCTCTCCAGTTGGAAAGTATCCAGTTTGGAAAACTCGGCTCCACTGGGAGCCGAGAGTCAATAGATCAAACTGACAACCGAAATGGGATAAAAAAAAGAGTGCCTCGTAGAAATGTATTTATATAAAACCACCAGAGACGCTGGATTTAAAATATTATTCTGGCAAGATTTAATGCCCAGTGGAGCCGCTCGATTGGAATTAGATAAATTAGAATCGAATTACGTAGTTGGGTTTTTGTGTAGAAATGATGGATTTGTAATGAGTGTTTAAAATTTGTTTGGGATATTTTGAGTAGGCAATTCGAAATAGAAAACTATTCTGATTTGCTTTGTTTCACTCGATGTGTGTCGTAAGGCGGTGTATAATGGACTCTGCAGTAATGACGTCAACACCCACGTGAATTCCCTTAGACTGGCGAAAGACCAATAAATCTGTATCGGTCTTTCCCTTTGGGATTGATCCCGGACCGTCACCAATAGCCCATTGTGTTGCTCCAGTGTGACGTTAATTGAAAATACCCAAATATACCCAAATCTGTATCGGATCTTTCCCTTTGGGATTGATCCCGGACCGTCACCAATAGCCCGTTGTGTTGCTCCAGTGTGACGTTAATTGAAATACCCCCCCCCCCCAATAAATCTGTTGTTTACAAAATGGCCCATTCGATAACGCACTGATTTTTGGGGCCGTCGTGGCTCAGTGGGTATGTCCATTGCGCTTGCAACCTTCGAGTTGTAGGCGGCGCAGGTTCGATTCCTGCCAGGTGCATTCCTCCCTGGGTGTATTTCTCTCCTCTGTGTCAGTAAAGCTTTCACTGTGTGTGTGTCAATTACTTGTTATTGTATTGTGTCATTTATTGGATATTGTAATTAGGGTATTTGGGTATTTCAATTAACGTCACACTGGAGCAACACAATGGGCTATTGGTGACGGTCCGGGATCAATCCCAAAGGGAAAGATCCGAGGACAACACCACGTAATTTTGAACCACGGTCAGATGACGAGGCAACACCTGATCTGGCACCCCACTCTCCAAACTTCCACACCACGCCAACGTGAGGACATTTGAGGCCACGACAGATTTAACGTGCACCAGCCCCCTTTGTACACGACGGTGTTTGGCTGGATTCGAACTCGCAACCCTTCGGTTGCTAGTTCGTTACTCTTCCAACCGGGCCACCGCGGCCCTATTGTAATTAGGAAGAATGGAGACAAAAGCCTGATTCTGCAGCTATAAGTCTCAAGGAAATCAACCAACCAAACCAAACCACTGATTTTTTAATAGTTAATAGTAATGTCAGGTTCAGGTCGTAAACTGCTATCAATGAAATCGAAACGGAAAATAATCCCAATTACGAAAACAAATATGGAAATAATGTATAAGTTATTGCAATGCTATTTAAAACGACGATGAGAACACAACATAATTGAATTCAATGCGAAACTTTGACTAATCACCGACGTTCTAATGAAATAGACAGCTTGTGAACGGAGTCGTCGTAAAATCTCGGAAGGGAAAGACACGTGGGTTTACAAATCGACTTGGGCCTATTGGTTATCGAAGCGCAGACTAGTGTTTTTCATCACGCTGGACAATCACCGTAACCAATCAATAAAATATCCCACATTAGGATTCAGGCTTTTCCCCAAACCATTTAACAGATCTTCAAATCGAGCGACCAGAAGAAATAGCATGAAGCTCGGCGCACATACTCGTCTTTGTCATTCGAAAGTCAATGTTTCTAATGAAATAAACAAAGCCTTCGGACGGAGTCACTGTCGTAAGATCTCATGTCACGTGTGTTGGTAATACAGAGGCTGTTCGGATATTTTGTTGAACGATTTTGATGAGCTGTAAAAAAAAATTGTATGCTACGAAAGAATTATTTTCACAGCAGTTAAATAGTTAAACTATAACGTATCGTCTGCTAACTCAGAGTTTTGTTTACTTTCAAAATGGCGCTTTTAAATAAGCAATGGATGGAAGCCTATGTTTCCTCTCTTTCCGAAGAGAATTATGCTTATTCAATTATTCAAAAACGCTGTAAAATTCATGATTTTTCGATATCTAAAGGTACGATACGTAATATTATTAATGAGAAAGGAAAAAAACGTAAAAGTGCAAAAAATATCCAAAAAGAAAAAATTTCTGAGAATATTTGTAAGGTAAGATCTTTAATTTTAAAAGAGAATCCGCCAAGTCAAAGGACTATAGCAAAGTGAACGTAAGAACTTTCTCTAAGAGATTTATGATTGTTACCGGTTTTGCATATAATGGAAAATTAAAAGTAGAAAGGGGGGGTAAAACGTAACAATCAACTCCCACATATTATCAAGACCCTATTTTATCCTCAATATTCAAAAAGGAAATACCATATCTTTACCCATAGTGCCAACAATCAGTAGAACTGCATCAGGGTAAAGCAAGCAGCCACACATCTAAATCGACTATTAAATTCTTGGAAAAATGGAACAAGAAATTGGTATCAAGTCACCCTTTACTGATATTCCTGCAAAATCTCCAGATGTTCCACCCATGGACTTTTATGCGTTTGGACTTTTCAAAAGGGTATTATCGAAACGTCGACCGAAAACCATTCAAGGACTGGAAAGCGGTGTAGCAAGAATGAAACAAAATACCACTGTCGATACTACAAAAATCATTATTATCATGGAAATTAAGGTGTAGAAAGATAGTTAACAATATGGTCTATCAAATGGAACATTTAAAACACAATTTGATGTAAAAAATTGAGCTTCAGTCCATTAAAATCGTTCAATAAATGTCAGAACAGCCTCTGTAGACTTGGGCCGATTGGCTATCCAAGCGCCAACTATTGTTTTTCATCACGCTCGTTATTTAGTTAGGGAGTTGGGTGCCATCTCAGAAGTTGACCTCGGAATCCGACCGTGATTCAAACTTGCGAGGAGTTGTCCTTGGATCTATCCTTCAGGATTAATCCCAGATCGTCACCAATAGCCCGTTGTGTTGCTCCAGTGTGACGGTTATTAACTACTTACCGGTTGCCAATTCATTACTCTTCCAACCCGGAATGATAGAGCGAAACTCTGTGTGTGCGATAAAATAATGAAATATTTTAAAAATAATAATTGAAAAAAAATTAAATTAAGGTGTAGAAAGAATAAAATAATAATTGAAATAAAAATAATGATAAAATAATTGAAATATATATATATATATATATATATATATATATATATATATATATACAGGGTGTCCCATAAATTCCGAAATAGTTTAAAAATTCATAAAAGTTGAAGGAATTGGTATATTTGAATGCGGTTTGCGATAACGTTATTCTCATGAAGGGGGATTTTTTTTGGTAGAGAAAAAAAATTAGTTCAATCTTTTGTCAATAGAGGGCGCTGCACGCAACCAATCACAGGAAATATGCAAATCAGAGTCCTACAAAATGCTGGGTGTATGATTTAAAGCTCATTTCTGAATTTTCCTGTGATTGATACGTATTCCTGTGATTTCATTGTGATGTTGACATTGGTGGATAAGGCACTATTGGTTAAGTTGTTTTACCTCAGTTTAATCGAACAAGTAGTACTCTAGTGCTGTGATGTGCTTGTAAACATTTGCCTGCATGGAAATAAACGTCGTTTTCCACGGAATTCTGTGATTGGTTGGGTGCAGCGCCCTCTATTGACAAAAGATTGAACTAATTTTTTTTCTCTACCAAAAAAAATCCCCTTTCATGAGAATAACGTTATCGCAAACCGCATTCAAATATACCAATTCCTTCAATTTTTATGAATTTTTAAACTATTTCGGAACTTATGGGACACCCTGTATATATATATAGTGTGTGTATTTTTTCGTTCCCAGAATATAAAATTTTCAACTTTTTTATAGCAAACATGGAAAACATATTTTTAAGACTTTCCATTATGGATTAATCGTCATCAATTGGATTGATCGTCGTTTCCCTTATGTCGGACCGTTATCAATAGCCCGTTACGTTGCTCCAGTGTTACGTTATATATATAATTCCAACCATTCACCTTTATTCACTGTTAATCGACTATCACACTAACCCAACGGATTAGCAACCGGAGGGTTGCGAGTTCGAAACGTGGTCCAACCAAAGACCGTCGTGTACATGTGCTTGTACAATCTGTCATGCCCTCAAATGTCCTCATTTCGTGGTGTGGAAGTTTGGAGAGTGAGGTGTTATCCTCGTCACCTGAGCGTGGTTCAAAATTACGTGGTGCTGTCCTCGGATCTTTCGGATGGATCCCGGACCGCCGCCAATAGCCAGTTCTATTTCTCCAGTCCGATGCCAATTCAACTACCTACCTACCATTCGCATTTATGTACTGCTCATCACCTCTACAACACAAGCCAAAACTCCTTTTCCAAGTCGTTGTTTTGAGTTGCGCTGCTGCTGACATTCAAATCTCAAGACTCGAAGCTCTTGACCTTTATCGCTCTGCACTCTGCCTGATTGGAAAAAGCCCAGCGCCACGCCTTCGGAAACAATGGGATTGAAAAAGGAGTAATTTTCAACGCGCATCCGAAACTACGTTCATCTACCTCCAATTGCCCAACCCTCCCAGGGGTGCCGTGTTTGCATCGTTGGTAGTGACGTCAGCGAAGAGATATTTCGGTCCTCCCTATTAATGGTTGTTGATTGGGCCTGCTTTTTATAGTGCCAGACATGTGTTTCCACATGTCCGAGAATAGACAGCTATATGGTTGATGGGAATGGGGTACTAGGTGTTTCAAATAAAGGGGGGGGGCTTTGTAATATCTACACCTCGGCAAATTTTGATGAATTACTCGGGTTTATTTACAATTTGCGGTTCCTATAAAAAAGTTCACGAGCAATACACTAATTTTGGTAGGTAGGTAGAATTAACGTCGCACTGGAACAGGACATTCCGCCAGGGGACACCCCGTGCCTATCCTTGTGAGGATTTACCGGTTTAGTAGTCACCTTGGGAGTTTATTAGTTTTTATTCGCAGTCATTGTTTGGTTTTCTTGAGCTGAAACAAGACAACGGGCTATTGGCGTACGTTCTGGATCAATCCCGAAGGTCTGAGAACAACACCTCGTAATTCTGAACCCCGGTCAGATGACGAGTACACCTGACCTGGGGCTCCACTCTCCAAACTTCCACACCACGCCAAGGTGACATGTTTTGATGCCACAATCAGATTCTGCATCTTTAAATTAATCTAAATATAAAATTTCATGCCTTTACTATCTTTATATCCGGATATATTCAATGTTAAAGTTGCTCTCAATTTCGACGATCATCACAATGAAAATCGCTATTCGTAGATCGAGATTACTTGTAGTTTAGCTACCCGACTTTCAAATTTAAACACTATTTCAAACGTTTTTGTCAGAGCGTACAAACGATCCAAGAATTTTATTTATTATGTAGTGAAAACGATTCGGGAGTTATTAATATAACTATGCAAGTGCAAACGATCCGAGAAATTTTATCCGTGGTTTGTCAGACGTGTTTTAAACTTTTGGTTACCTCCTAAAATCACCATAATAAGGAAAATTTAATGTAACGAAAAAACTAACCTTTGGAATGAGCTAAAATTTTGCATGGTCATATTAGAAGCCCTTCTGAATCGATTCCCATCAAAATATAGTAAGTTTCCAAATCATAATTTTTTCAAACATTAATTTAATACTTATTATTTCATACTAAAAGCTATTTTTAAAATAAATATTAGGTCGATTTGTTTGGGTTATTTAACAGTAACGTGATACAAAACGATCAGCGCTATAGAAATATTATTTAGGAAGGTATCCGTGAAAGTCCAAGAGATTTATTTATCATTAGGAGCTCCAATCTTTCTGTACTCATAATTTCGAAACAGTAAGACCAAATGACATAAAATATGGTATCTGTTGTTAAATTTAGATATAGATTCGAAATTGGTGTGTCGAAACAGGGAGTTTCTATTGGAAATTATGAAGTTGGTGCTCAATTTAATATGAAGATATGAAGATGGCTCCTTATGCAAATTTTATGCATTTAATTTATAGACTTTAGTTCCTGTCAAATTCCATCTTTGAATTTTCTCTACTTTTAAAATTGCTTGAATGAAGAAGGGCTATTCGGGGATTTTGCCGCGACTGTACATTACTTGACGTTGTCTGTCTTGTGTTTGACACACCTTGGACAAATGACCCTTGCGCAATAAATCCCAGCTCAACTAATAGTAATTCTCTGAGCATCCCGAGATTTCTAAGTAGTATAGTATTGTTTTTACCTCCACAGAACACATGAATAAATAGCCAAATCAATTGGTTGAAAAATTCATGGATTCTTTCAACCTTTAGGAAGTTTCTATTGGTCACTTCCTTAAAAAGAATAGAATTATTTATAACGACTTCATTGCTCCTGTCCTTAGAATCGAATCCTTCGGAAAGATTTTATTGCTCTTCTCTTTTAAATATATCTTTGGGAAGATTATACAAAGCTTTATATAAGTCATGCAGAGACTCTACTCTAAGATGCCGAACTAATAGTATATGCGAATGAACTCATAACCAGACAAATTTCATACAGTCGTTCAATCCTCCTGGTGGTAGTCTCGACAAGATATCTCGTTGTTGCTATTGTTGATGGGTGAGATATCTCGTCATTAGAAGAAAACTGATCAGATCTTGATCTCGTTATCATAAAAAATGGGCAATATCTTGATGGACGAGATATCTCGTCGAAACCATTTGGAGGGTTAAGCCTCTGAGGGGTTCACACACATATTGTGCCTACCACGCCAAAGGTGCGAATCTTCATTTTGGCATTTTTCACCTAACTGCAAACATTTCATGTTTTATTCTATGGCAAAGCCCCTAAACATCTTGATTCTTATGGAATTATCGATTTTCATGAGAAAACAACCTTTGAGTCGTAACTCGATTTTCTCGAAGCCCATTACTACCTCGCCAAAGGCACTAATCTGCATTTTGGCGATTTTCACCTAACTGCATTTTTTGAGTCCCATTTCATGTTTTATACTATGGCAAAGCCACGAAACATCTTGATTCTTATGGAATTGTCGATTTTCATGAGAAAACAACCTTTGAGTCGTAACTCGATTTTCTCGAAGCCCATTACTACCTCGCCAAAGGCACGAATCTGCATTTTGGCGATGTTCACCTAACTGCATTTTTTTAGTCCAATTTCATGTTTTATACTATGGCAAAGCCACGAAACATCTTGATTCTTATGGAATTGTCGATTTTCATGAGAAAACAACCTTTGAGTCGTAACTCGATTTTCTCGAAGCCCATTACTACCTCGCCAAAGGCACGAATCTGCATTTTGGCGATGTTCACCTAACTGCATTTTTTTAGTCCAATTTCATGTTTTATACTATGGCAAAGCCACGAAACATCTTGATTCTTATGGAATTGTCGATTTTCATGAGAAAACAACCTTTGAGTCGTAACTCGATTTTCTCGAAGCCCATTACTACCTCGCCAAAGGCACGAATCTGCATTTTGGCTATTTTCGCTTAACTGCATTTTTTTAGTCCAATTTCATGTTTTATACTATGGCAAAGCCACGAAACATCTTGATTCTTATGGAATTGTCGATTTTCATGAGAAAACAACCTTTGAGTCGTAACTCGATTTTCTCGAAGCCCATTACTACCTCGCCAAAGGCACGAATCTGCATTTTGGCTATTTTCGCTTAACTGCATTTTTTGAGTCCAATTTCATGTTTTATACTATGGCAAAGCCACGAAACATCTTGATTCTTATGGAATTGTCGATTTTCATGAGAAAACAACCTTTGAGTCGTAACTCGATTTTCTCGAAGCCCATTACTACCTCGCCAAAGGCACGAATCTGCATTTTGGCGATGTTCACCTAACTGCATTTTTTTAGTCCAATTTCATGTTTTATACTATGGCAAAGCCTTGAAACATCTTGATTCTTATGGAATTGTCGATTTTCATGAGAAAACAACCTTTGAGTCGTAACTCGATTTTCTCGAAGCCCATTACTACCTCGCCAAAGGCACGAATCTGCATTTTGGCTATTTTCGCTTAACTGCATTTTTTTAGCCCAATTTCATGTTTTATACTATGGCAAAGCCACGAAACATCTTGATTCTTATGGAATTGTCGATTTTCATGAGAAAACAACCTTTGAGTCGTAACTCGATTTTCTCGAAGCCCATTACTACCTCGCCAAAGGCACGAATCTGCATTTTGGCTATTTTCGCTTAACTGCATTTTTTGAGTCCAATTTCATGTTTTATACTATGGCAAAGCCACGAAACATCTTGATTCTTATGGAATTGTCGATTTTCATGAGAAAACAACCTTTGAGTCGTAACTCGATTTTCTCGAAGCCCATTACTACCTCGCCAAAGGCACGAATCTGCATTTTGGCGATGTTCACCTAACTGCATTTTTTTAGTCCAATTTCATGTTTTATACTATGGCAAAGCCTTGAAACATCTTGATTCTTATGGAATTGTCGATTTTCATGAGAAAACAACCTTTGAGTCGTAACTCGATTTTCTCGAAGCCCATTACTACCTCGCCAAAGGCACGAATCTGCATTTTGGCTATTTTCGCTTAACTGCATTTTTTTAGCCCAATTTCATGTTTTATACTATGGCAAAGCCACGAAACATCTTGATTCTTATGGAATTGTCGATTTTCATGAGAAAACAACCTTTGAGTCGTAACTCGATTTTCTCGAAGCCCATTACTACCTCGCCAAAGGCACGAATCTGCATTTTGGCGATGTTCACCTAACTGCATTTTTTTAGCCCAATTTCATGTTTTATACTATGGCAAAGCCTTGAAACATCTTGATTCTTATGGAATTGTCGATTTTCATGAGAAAACAACCTTTGAGTCGTAACTCGATTTTCTCGAAGCCCATTACTACCTCGCCAAAGGCACGAATCTGCATTTTGGCTATTTTCGCTTAACTGCATTTTTTTAGCCCAATTTCATGTTTTATACTATGGCAAAGCCTTGAAACATCTTGATTCTTATGGAATTGTCGATTTTCATGAGAAAACAACCTTTGAGTCGTAACTCGATTTTCTCGAAGCCCATTACTACCTCGCCAAAGGCACGAATCTGCATTTTGGCGATGTTCACCTAACTGCATTTTTTTAGCCCAATTTCATGTTTTATACTATGGCAAAGCCTTGAAACATCTTGATTCTTATGGAATTGTCGATTTTCATGAGAAAACAACCTTTGAGTCGTAACTCGATTTTCTCGAAGCCCATTACTACCTCGCCAAAGGCACGAATCTGCATTTTGGCGATGTTCACCTAACTGCATTTTTTTAGCCCAATTTCATGTTTTATACTATGGCAAAGCCTTGAAACATCTTGATTCTTATGGAATTGTCGATTTTCATGAGAAAACAACCTTTGAGTCGTAACTCGATTTTCTCGAAGCCCATTACTACCTCGCCAAAGGCACGAATCTGCATTTTGGCTATTTTCGCTTAACTGCATTTTTTTAGCCCAATTTCATGTTTTATACTATGGCAAAGCCACGAAACATCTTGATTCTTATGGAATTGTCGATTTTCATGAGAAAACAACCTTTGAGTCGTAACTCGATTTTCTCGAAGCCCATTACTACCTCGCCAAAGGCACGAATCTGCATTTTGGCGATGTTCACCTAACTGCATTTTTTTAGCCCAATTTCATGTTTTATACTATGGCAAAGCCTTGAAACATCTTGATTCTTATGGAATTGTCGATTTTCATGAGAAAACAACCTTTGAGTCGTAACTCGATTTTCTCGAAGCCCATTACTACCTCGCCAAAGGCACGAATCTGCATTTTGGCTATTTTCGCTTAACTGCATTTTTTTAGCCCAATTTCATGTTTTATACTATGGCAAAGCCACGAAACATCTTGATTCTTATGGAATTGTCGATTTTCATGAGAAAACAACCTTTGAGTCGTAACTCGATTTTCTCGAAGCCCATTACTACCTCGCCAAAGGCACGAATCTGCATTTTGGCTATTTTCGCTTAACTGCATTTTTTTAGCCCAATTTCATGTTTTATACTATGGCAAAGCCACGAAACATCTTGATTCTTATGGAATTGTCGATTTTCATGAGAAAACAACCTTTGAGTCGTAACTCGATTTTCTCGAAGCCCATTACTACCTCGCCAAAGGCACGAATCTGCATTTTGGCGATGTTCACCTAACTGCATTTTTTTAGCCCAATTTCATGTTTTATACTATGGCAAAGCCTTGAAACATCTTGATTCTTATGGAATTGTCGATTTTCATGAGAAAACAACCTTTGAGTCGTAACTCGATTTTCTCGAAGCCCATTACTACCTCGCCAAAGGCACGAATCTGCATTTTGGCTATTTTCGCTTAACTGCATTTTTTTAGCCCAATTTCATGTTTTATACTATGGCAAAGCCACGAAACATCTTGATTCTTATGGAATTGTCGATTTTCATGAGAAAACAACCTTTGAGTCGTAACTCGATTTTCTCGAAGCCCATTACTACCTCGCCAAAGGCACGAATCTGCATTTTGGCGATTTTCACCTAACTGCATTTTTTGAGTCCCATTTCATGTTTTATACTATGGCAAAGCCACGAAACTTCTTGATTCTTATGGAATTGTCGATTTTCATGAGAAAACAACCTTTGAGTCGTAACTCGATTTTCTCGAAGCCCATTACTACCTCGCCAAAGGCACGAATCTGCATTTTGGCGATGTTCACCTAACTGCATTTTTTTCGTCCAATTTCATGTTTTATACTATGGCAAAGCCACGAAACATCTTGATTCTTATGGAATTGTCGATTTTCATGAGAAAACAACCTTTGAGTCGTAACTCGATTTTCTCGAAGCCCATTACTACCTCGCCAAAGGCACGAATCTGCATTTTGGCTATTTTCGCTTAACTGCATTTTTTGAGTCCCATTTCCTGTTTTATACTATGACAAAGCCACGAAACATCTTGATTGTTATGGAATTGTCGATTTTCATGAGAAAACAACCTCATGAAGTCAAGTCATCATAGTCTTAATTTGATTTAATAAACATAAAGTCATCATAGTCTTAACTTGATTTTTCCCGAAACATCAAAACTTTGAACGCATTTTCGTAGAAAAGTCAATTTTGCAGATTCGTGCCTTTAGCTTGTTGGTAACAATATATTCGTCCTACTACCTGCAGTTTTCGCAACATGACGTCTAACCAGTTTTCATCTTGATCGATAGAATCTTTCCTAGAATTGTTTCAGCCGATATATGTAGTTATTTAGTCATTACGCGTGCTGATGGGCAAAACTCAATTCTACACATCTCGAAATTTTGTGACGGTCAGCGGGTTACTGTAGCAAACTTTAAAAATATGGGTTAGTAGTCAGTGCCCCTTAAGTACACTTTTCCATCTCCTCCTAACCCCCATTTAATCACATTAGACCGTTTACTTTTACTTCTTTGGGTCTCGCCATTCCCGTTTTAACTTTCTTATTCAATACGAGCTTGACCATTGGTCTCGAATCGCTGACCATCCAGGGGAGTTTGACGGTCAAGTTGAGCGCGTCCGTTACGCTCTGGTGGCATTCGTCGTCGCTAAAAAATGAACGACTCATTTACACTGGATGGACCCTGAGCATGCTTTCTAACCGTAAAGCCGAAACTGAAAGCAGCGAAAGGAATATAAAGTGAGAAGTTAATTAAGGGATTGTCTCTCTGTACAAAAAGAAATGTTATCAGATATCAGGTACAGAATTGTCTTTTAGGGCTTAATGGTTTCGGGTTTTATCGCCTTTGGAAGTGAAGTCGTTATCGTCGTTTATGACCTACTCGTGGTTTAAATGAAGCACGGTGGAACATGTGACCTTGTTAATACCAATGTAAGAATTTTTTATAATTATTTCTAAGCATGTAATCAAACCGAAAGTATTTTTCCACTGAGCCGAAAGGGGGACCATTGCTCAGTGGATTTGACCACTGCATTAGCAACCTGCGAGGGTTTGATTCCTGTAACTTACCATGGGTATATTTCTTATGTGTCAGTAAATCTTTCTTAGGTGTCCGTTGCTTGAAGTGTTCTCTCTTGTGTCTAGCGCAGCCTGACCTTTGCGCCATGAAACCCAACTAACCATACACGGTTTTGCGAATGGCAACCCTTACCCCTGGCGAGCTTGACCTTTAGACAAACGGAGGGGAGCCAAGGAGAGTTTGGGTCGGGTAGTTGAGTTAACGTCGAACTAGAGCAACACGACGGGCTATTGGCGAGACGATCCGGATTCAATCCAGAAAGGAAAGGTCAGGGGATAATATCTCGTAATTTTGTACCATGGTCAGATGACGAGGTCAATACCTGTGCTAAAGCAAGGAGAAGAGAAGCTAGGCTAAAAGATACGTCATTCCTGAAACAATTTACATCATATCTTATACATAGCTTTATTCTTGTCTGATGTCAACACAAGTTTCGTTACTCAGTAGTGCGAAACAATAACATAGATAGCATTCTAAGTTATTAAAGTATTTCCTCACTGAGTGGTTCGATTGATTTGGGTGTTTTTGGAGTAAGGTCCATATTTGGTCCAAGCTGAGCCAAGACACAAACAGTAAAGACAAGACAGACAACTTCAAGTAATGGACATACACATACAAAGAAAGTTTTACCGACACAGAAGAAAGACACTCAGAGAGGAATTGAACCTAAGCTGTTTGCAACTTATAGATTTCCCACAGAGAAAGACAGCGGTATCCCAGTTGGAAGAGCAACGGATTAGGAACAGGAGGGTTGAGAGGTTCGAAACTCGGTCGAACCAAAGACCCGGGGCTGGTTTCCGTGAAATCTGTTGTGGCTTCAAATGTCCTCACGTTGGCGTGGTGTGGAAGTTTAGGTGCCAACTCAGCAGTTGACCTCGGCATCTGACTGCGATTCAAAATTACGAGGTATTGCTCTCGGATCTATCCCTTCGGAATGGATCCCGGACAGTCGCCAATAGCCTATTGCGTTGCTCCAATGCGATGTTAATTAACTACTCATCTACCTACCTTCATTGTTATCTGATGTCAACATAAATTTCGTTATTCAGTCTCGGACATTTGGACACCGCAGGTGACCACTTACCTCCCGACATGAGTCAGGTTTAAGTGGTGTCTAGGTCACCTACGGGAAATAGCGTTTGAACCCACCTATAGGGAGACGAGACAGTCACGGTTGTGACCGAAGTCACCCCGTGACCAGACGTCTCGCCTTCATTTCTTCATGCATAATTGCTTAAATTAATTTTAGATCAATGAACAAAAATATTTACAAAAGAAATCAAACATATTACATAGATTAGCAAATAGAAATCCAAAAAGCACAACACAATAATTTACAATTTTTTTTTCCTAGCAGTCATGTATGCGGTATTTGGATTGTTCACATTCACTTACATCACGCATGGATTGTTCACATTCACTTATATCACGCATGGATTGTTTGCCTCTATGGTCTTACATGCACTGATCCAATCTCGCCAAACAATAACATAGATAGCATTCAAAGCTATTAAAATATTTTCCCATTGAGTTGGTTGTTTGGGGTTTTTTGTAGTAAGTGCCAAGTATTTGGTTATTTGGCCAAACTATGCAAAGACGCAAGCGCCAAGGACAAGACAACGTCAAATAATAGACATACACATACAAAAACGTTTCACTGACAGAGAAGAGAGAAATATTACTCTGGGAGCAATCGCATGTGCGCCGCCTACAACGTACAAGCCCACTGAGATCAGAAGAGGAATTTCATTCCGCATATAATTTATGTGATATTTTATGGATATTTATTTTTTGTGAGGTAAACAGATTTTTTCCCCGCCTAAAGGGATCACTATAACCAAGCCATCTTATAAATAGTCCTTAGTATGAAAACCTCATCATCATTCTATTTAATTCATCTATACGAGGAAACATTCTATCTATACATTATTGAAAATGATCAATTATCTGAAAATTAGGGCCACGTCGATGACAAGACAATGAGTCAGTTATTTGATACTTCACCAGAAAAGAACTTAAATACGTGCACGTATCCATCAGACATTCGGAGAACACAACGAAATTGCCACAAAATAGACCACTCAAACAGAACGCAAAAAACAACGCTTAAACCATCAAATCGATTCACTCAAAACTTGCATGCATTCAACACCGTGCAGGCTTTGAACTGAATAAAAAGAAGCCCATTTTTTCAAAAGCTGTCATTGGCCACCACAGCGTCTGGTCCCTAATGACTTCACCCAAATCGTACCATGGCGTGATGAGTTGTCAATCGATTCCACGGATGTGATCATTGGATACAGTTAATCGATTGCGATGAAAATTCAGGGATTACTCACAAGTTCGCATCGATTGAAAGAGTGTCCGTTTTTTGTGTCCGGTAATGTAGGTCAAATCGCGAAGAGATGTCCTCTTAGAATTTTGAAAGATTGGGTGGATCCTGGCTGTCATGTAAACCTGGTTTAATTATGTCCTTATCATTATTAAAAGGGAAATGATTATTCGGAATCATAAGGATTCGTTTTAAGGTCACGGTTAACTTGCTTTTTATGCCGGGAGGGTGATTAACTATTTTCTTAGGTAATGCTTTAATGACTCAACAACTTGATGTAACCTTGGAGGACACCATTTGTATACTGGTTAAAAGGGAATTTTTGTGGTTCTTGGTAAAAACAAGACATCGCATCATTATGCTTGTACAATACATACTTTAGTTAACCAGTATACACCATTTGTATACTGGTTAAAAGAGAATTTTTATGGTTCTTGGTAAAAACAATACATCGCATCATTATGCTTGTACAATACATACTTTAGTTAACCAGTATACACCATTTGTATACTGGTTAAAAGGGAATTTTTATGGTTCTTGGTAAAAACAAGACATCGCATCATTATGCTTGTACAATACGTACTTTAGTTGATCGCTCTATGGTCCAATTTTGACGTGAATAAATCTGTAAAATCGGAACAGTATTGGGGGTTGCATGCATTAAAAGTCGAACGTTACAACTTTACAAAAAATCGTTACTACTTTGTCTAGTGATTTCAGAACTAGAAGCATCCAGATGATAAATATAGCGTCGAATAGTAAAAAGATGTCTGAACCTGACATTACCTTCAAACCGAGTGCGCAGGCGCACTGAGCAAGGGATGGGATCTTCAATAGGTCGAAATTCGACGATGTTGGGCGAACTTTGGGCCAGTCTAAAATTCGAATTGTGTGGAATGTATGGTTGCGTAAGTGGTGTCATTCGAAAGCTGCCGAACTACGCTACATCCACAGGGCTTCAATAAATAAAATTATCCTTCAATATTAGTATTGCACTGCTCTTTAATCGTTCAAACAGTAAATCAAATGTTGATTATCCACACACTAAGCTTCAAACTTCCTATGTCTTCTTCATTCATTGCACAATCCAACATCAGGCCCGAAAATTCACGTCCGAACTACGGTTTGTGACCTCGACACGACTTACCAATTTCAATTTGCTATCCAAGGCTAGTTAGATTCAACGGCTTAACCCTCCAAGTGGTTTCGATGAGATATCTTGTCCTTCAAGATCTAAAGAATTTTGCTAATGGCGAGATATCTCGTCAACAAGATATTGCTGATGTTTTATGATGACAATATCAAGATCTGGTCAGTTTTCTTCTAATGACAAGATATCTTGTTCACTTATATCTGACCAATTTTGCTAATGACAAGATATCTCGTCATCAAGATATTTCCGTTTTTTAACGATGACGAGATAAGATCTGGTCAGTTTTCTTCTAATGTCGAGATATCTTGTCCATCTGCTAATGGATTTGTAAATGATGAGATACCTTGTCGAGACAACCACCAGGAGTGTTAAAGTAAGCATAATCTTATGTCTGTAGCAGCTTGATTAAATATGGCTAAGATGACGATAAATATAGATCTTAAGAACGGAATATTAATTTAGAATGATTTTAGTTCAGCTGGAAGTTATTTTCGCTCTACCTGAATCCTAGTTTCTATAAGAGGTTCAATAGAACAATTAGATCAGCGTTACTTTGATTACCATAACCACTTTTTAAATTGTATTTCTGACACAAAATGCACCGAGGAAATTTTTCATTTCAAGATCAAGCATTTTATAATGAAAATATGAAATGTAGTTATAAATTAATTTAATTTTTATCGAAATTTATATTTTATGCATAACATTTTAGTTTTTTATATTCGTATTTTTGAATAAATGCAGTAATGTACTTTTTATTGTAAATTATAAACCAAAATTGCGTCAAATAATACTTACAATATGAAATTCAAAATCAGTACTGTGCAGTAGCAATGAACTTTTAGTTTTCCCATTCAGGAATTTACAATTTCAAATGCAATTATCTCTCTGTTGTTGATCAACACGGCCCACGGACCAGATACAACCCTCCGCAATGATTAACCTGGCTAACAGACTAGATGCAGCTTACCTCTAGCTGAATGTGCCTGCGGTTGTTGATGCGCTGTATTTACACTCCTAGTAGATGCTCAATCATAAAAAATATAAATATTTTTTATGATTCAGCGTGCCTACTTAAAAAATATAAATATTTTTTAAGTAGGCACGGAAAACAATAGTGTGTGCAAACCATAGAAGAAATATAAAAGTAGAGTCAGCAATGGTAACCTTTTTATGTACCCAGGATCATGTAACCAAATCTAGTAGTCACGTGACCCTCAGACTACTTTCGTCTGCTGAGTGGAACCTAACATTCATCATATGATTGGTCCACGGAACGGGAGAAGACGCCCATCCATTGATTCATTATTTGATGGATCCACTGATTGGTCAATTCGCCACTTTTGTCGCCACTCTAAAAATACATATTCACACACCTACTGTATCGTAAGATGTTATAGTGCCAAACGAGGCGATAAGATGCCAAATCGGCCAACCAAGTCAATTTTTCACGTGACTACTAGTCGACATGTTGGTCCTGCTAGCTCCTCTCAATTGCAATGCTCAGTCTACTTATATTTCGTTCTATGGTGCAAACAGCTACATTGAAATTTGTGGAAGGCTTTCATGCACTCTTGTTTCAAACTTTCCCTGTCCGAAAAAAAGTTGACAAAATTCTTTCACGTACCGCGTTTAAATCGATGGTCCATCAAAGCACACGTCTTCCATTTTATTTTAGGTCACTATGCCGCGAAAAAGTGATCGGGGTCGAGTTCATTAATTTTTGATCAATTTCCCAGTCCCCATCCATCAAAGAACGGGAATTTTCGCAGTTTCTGTTCAGGACACGCTTTCACCAAATGCATCAACAATGCAATCGGCATACGCTTTTGCGCCTGGCCCACTGTGGGTTTATTTGGGTTGGTATTGTTTAGCGAGTGGAAACAGGTGGGTGAATCGATATATCCGTTTTTGTGTCCTAAATAACAATGTCTTTATTAGTGTGAGAATCATTGAAATGCGCTTTGGAAAAAGTAATAAGTAGGCTACGAAGAAATCGATGTGTTTGCGTTATTGACAATTATGGTGGTGGAAAAGCGTTGCCGAATCTATGACCTCAATTCAGCTTGAAGTTAAGAATAAGTAGTATACTTATTATTTATGAAAGATAAGAGCTGATACAAGTACATTAGGGATTTTCTACAAAGAGGCAAAAGTTTATTAACGTCACACTGTAGCAACACAATGGGCTATTGGTAACGGTCCGGGATTAATCCCGAAGAGAAGGATACGAGGATACCTCGTAATTTTGAACTACGGTCAGATGACGAGTTCAACACCTGCTATGGCATCCCTCTCTCCAAACTTCCACACGACGCTAATGTCAGGACTTTCTAGACCACGACATATTTAACATGCACCAGCCCCCATGTATCTTTGACGGTCTTTGATTACACTGAGTTTTGAACTCGCAACCCTGCGTTTGCCAATGCGTTCTTTTAACTGGGCTACAGCTGCTGGTGCAGAGGCAAAAATAGACTGAAGTAATTGGTTTAAAATTATATCAAATTAATTTATATTTGAGCAGGTCAATTTATTAGAGGTGTGTGTGCACCCGTGCCAGACAATTATCGTTCGTGCGCGCTTGCGGGCAATTATCGTTTGCGCGAATGACAAATGATTATCGTTTGCACACATGAACTCATTTCCATTTCATTTTTCGAGAACCAGGATATCAATCGGCTCGTAAAGAATTAAGAAACGTTTGCAGTTTAATTATTTTTTTTCCTTTAGAAGCCAGTTGTAGCAACATTTAAAAAGATATATTTAGAATTTTGTTCTTGTTGTTATCGTTGGAATTCACTTCGGCTATCCTCACGTCGATCACTAAGCCTTAGTACAAATTATTTATATGAATGTATGGAAGCATTATTTTAGAGTCACGGTCTCTGTACATATATTTTTGTAAATAATTAAGTTTTAATTATTAAGTTCACTTACTTGAATCTGCTACATAGCACAGGACAATAAGCTAAATATTATTTGGGAGATTTCATAGAACAAAAAAAACAGCGGGGTTATAATCAACATTAATAAATAATAATATTCAGATAGCTTGAATATTTAGATAAGTTTTAGTTCTATAATTTTCATTTATGGAAGGAACTTAGTAAAGGTTGTATCCATAATCTTCAAGTACGTTTGGTACATTCTACAAATGGACAAAAATAGATGCTTTGAGATAATCGCTTAAAGTTTTATCTGGTTAAATTTTATTTGAACAAGCGTATTTATTACAGCTTCAACATTATTTGGGAGATTTCACAGAACAGGCATATTAAATATTTATAAATATGCATATTCTGGGAATTGCGATGAAATTATTAAACAATTAATTGCAAATTATTTGCACGGACGCATGGAAGCATTATTTTAAAGCTACGGCCTCTGCTTGTACATAGAATATTTGTAAATAAAAATAAGTTTTAATTATAAAGTCAATTTATCTGAACTTATTACTTCGCACTGGACAAGATATTAATGATTATTTCTGGAACAAAACATATTAAACATTAATAAATAAGAGTATTCAGATAGCTTGAAGTTAAGTTTTAGTTCAGTAGCTTTTATTTACGAAAGGAACTAGGTAAAACTGGCATCCGTACTACAAGTACTCTCGAGACATTCTACAAAGGGAAAAAATAGATGCTTTACGATAATCGTCTTAAGTTTCATCTGGTTAATTATGGAAACCGGCTGATTTATTATAGGTTCAACCATTATTGGAAGATTCCACAGAACAAAATAATATTAAATATTTATATATCAGTATATTATGAAAATTGGGAAGTAATCTAAGTTAACCGAATTAAATATTGCCCGTCAATGATGTCTTATATTTTTTTATCGACCCCTGAGCCCGAATTGACCCCTAACAATGTTATACCGACCCCTGGGGGTCGATATCGACCATTTTAGGGACCACTGCTCTAGTTCGACGTTAATTGAAAATACCTGTATACCTACCATCACAAAAATTAAGCTTCAAATTTCGCGAAAGAACACCCTGAAACTACACTGAAAAGACTACAACACTAAATACGGAAGACATGGTAAAATAAATAAAAAGATAATGATTTATAAAAATTAATAGGAGAGTCAAATAAAACCAAGAAACGATACAACCCCCCCCCAGATGCGACTTCACTGTGCAGTATTTAAAATACGAACTGAAAGTTTTAATTCTTCAAATTCATTAGAAACGGAAAAGAATTGGAAAAAATTCAAAGGATAAATGAAATCAAAGGACGTAAAAACGAAAAAATTGGGAAAACTTAAAAAAACAATGAATCAAAGGACACACACAATGAAGCGGAAATGAAAACAACACACATTCGAAAATATTTAAAAACGAAAAAGTGCCTGATATTGAAATTGTATATTCGTGAGGTTGCCACATGATCTTAATAAAGCGGGGTTGCATTTGCCTGGCACAACTAGCTACAAAACGCTCGCCAAAAGATTGCCATTAAAAAAGTCTTTATATCAAAACTATACCCCATTGACCTTCTAATGAAATAAACGGAACATGTCCGTGTTGTTTTCCGGTTACGTCCGGTTTGAAAATCTCCGGAACGTAAAAGTTCAAACATAAAAAATTTGAAAAACAAAAACGGATAGAGATGCAAGGAGAAAATATCTCAAAACAAAAAATATATTCTAGCATTCTCAAGAGCAACTATAAGATGTCAAGGTGATAGTCGACAAAATGTCTTATTTCGTAACTAAAAAACGATTATTTGTAAGCTGCTTTTCGTGATTTTTATATAATTAATCAATTTTGCAATTTTCGTTGTTTCTATAGCAATACTCCATTTTCAAAAAAACTAAGTATATTACCACACGTAACTCTAGCGTGATCGTGGCGAAAAAATTATTCCATTTCTTTTCCCCAAGGATCCAACCTATAACATTTTTATTCCTGAGTATTCCCCTGAGTATACCAAATTAGCAGTCACACCGTGTAATTGATAGTTCTAAGTACTCAACACCATTACAATTGCTGATAAGAATTAAGAAATGCGTTTAGTGGGACCAATTTGTTGGAAGGTTCGTTCTTTTAGTAGAGCAATGTATTTGAGCACGTATTGCGCATTATATCTAGCTTTTAAATGTTATATTCTTAGAAAAAAACATTTGGAAATGATATCTTCTCACCCTGCAGTACGATCTCTGCCGAATTGAATAAAAATACATGTAAATACCAATTGAAAAATATGGATTACAATAATCTTCGGACCACGGTAGTTCAGTTCATAGAGTAGAGGATTAACAACCTGTGGGTTGAGATACTTGATCCAAGCAAAGACTGTCGTGTACTTGAGAGATGATGCGGGTTAAATCTGTCGTAGCCTCAAATGACGTTGTGTGTAAATTTGGAGAATGGGATGCCAGCTCAGGTGTTGACTGTCATCTGACCGAAGTTCAAACTTACGATCTGTTCCGTGTTTCAAAATAGCGATACGTCGTCCTCGGATCTTTCGCTTCAGGATGGATCCCGGACCGTCATTAATAGCCGTTGTGTTCGAACTCTCAACCCTCTGGGAGTTAACCCGCGACACTACCAACTGTGCTACAGCAGCCCCAACGGTACAGAGGTTTCAGAGAGTGGAGGTGTCCTATCGTAGCAAATTGAAACGAGCGGCAGCCATATTTGTTTACCCAAAACAAACATCTGAGGACAACCAAAGTCAGATGACGTGATAAACACGTGAATAAGGCACCCCGGTCTCTAAACTTTCACACCACACCAACGTGAGATTTTATGGAAAGATTGAGTATACAGATAATACGAAAAATGTACCGTTTAGCAAGACCTCGGGCTCGATTCCTCACAGGATGTACTATTTCTGTTTTCTTTCTGTGTCAATAAAACTTTCTATGTGTGAATATGTACTTGGCGTTGTCTGGCCCAGCATGGCCAAATACGTTCCTTGAGCCATAGTAAACCGATCAATCAATAATCCAAGTCCTCAGGGCTACATATCCTTTAGTGTGTACGGGCTTCACGAGCACAAGGTACCTAACTGATCTCTTCTTTCCTATAGGTTTAATGTCTTTAGTAAACACGGGATGTCGCTCCCAGAATACCCAAGAAATATTTTTGTGTTTTCATCCCACTACTCTAATCCCCAAATCGCTCTTTTCTTCCTTTCACGACATTTTTTATTTGACGTTGTCTTATGCTTGGCAGTTTGGCTAAATAAGGCTCTTGGGTCATAAAACCTAGAAACAATCGGCCCTGTTTTCCAAAAATAGGAGCCCATTTAGTCCCCTGACCGTAACAATTTCTCAGCAGGGCATTGAATGAAACGCAAAATAGGATACTCTGCAACAGGTGGGTTAGTCGAGCGTTGTGGTCTTCCCTACTGGCAACAATCGATTATCTAAATAATGCACGACGTCATCCATTTTCTTTGTCATAGCACAGGCACAACTGAAGGACTAACACACAAGGTCAAACCATGCATCTACCACATAAAAGTTTGAGAAGCCAAATCTCCAATCAATGACGCCAAAAATAATGACGTCCTTATTGAGTTTTATTGAAAGATCGTCACATATTTAATTGGTTTTAATTCATAGAAATCTTGAATTATGTCTACACAGAGTAATACAGGTTCTGCTAATCAATTAGGAAAAACAATTTGTTACAATGTTATGAAGGTAACATTAGCAATCCGATATTGGTTTTATTTAATTGTAATATGGATTTACGTTACTCTTGACCTGACAGCTCTTCACTTTCCAAACAAGGTTCACCCTTCTTGTGGTTTATATTCGATAACCTGTAGTGTGTGTGTGTGTGTGTGTGTGTCACTACACTAGTCACTAGTTCTTACAAAGCACAATTGGTTTTTCCGGCTTGGATTTTCATTCCCCTTGGAGTCATAGGGCAGTTTTGTCTAGACCAGGAGTCTTTTCATTACCAAAATTGGCCAAATTTTAGACGAGATATTTCGTCGAAACACTTGAAGGATTAAAGAATAAGTCTACCACATTAAAGTTTGAGAAAAAAAGTCCCCAATAACGACGGCTAATAGAAGGAAGTCTTGATATTTATTGAAAGATCTCCAAATATTTCGGGTTGTTAATTCGAATCCAATCAAAGACCGTCGTGTACAAAGGGAACTGGTGCACGTTAAATCTATCGGGGCCTCAAATGTCCTCACTTTGGCGTGGTATGGAAGTTTGGAGAGTGGGGTGCCTGCTCAGGTGTGACCTCGTCATCTGACCGTGGTTCAAATTTACGTGGTGTTGTCCTTGTAACTTTCCCTTCGGGTTTGATCCCGGACCGTCCTCAATAGCCCATCGCGTTGCTCCATTGCGACGTTATTTAAATACCTACCTACCTAACATTGCAATAAAACTCCAAGTTTGGCAATTTGCCTATCGAATCGCTTAAAAAGGCAGATTCATGTTTTTTATTTTGATTTTCCATTAAATATATTATTTATATTACATTGTACTAAATGCATTTATTTTGAAATTCCAGCCGATAATCGATTTCCGTTCCTACTTCACCTTTTCCGCCACACAACATATGTTCAAAAATCCATTTATGCTTGACGCTGTGTTGCTCCAGTGCGACGTTAACTACTTACCTACCATTTATACTTGAAAGATACCAAACCTAACTCCGATATAGTTCCAAACCGTACCATTCACTGCCATCACGGACAGCCAAAACAATTTAACTACCTCCGGAATATTTAACATCTCTTTTAAGTAACAAGTCGGTATAGGCATACTGTTGCTAGCCGTCCGACCTGAACAACAAATAAATAACAAAACACAAAATTAAAATTTATGTCCTTCTATATTTCTCTCTCCCAGAAATATGCAAAACGATGTGCAGAAACTGGCGCCTGTTGCGTTATTGCGACACGCAAACGTTTATGCTCGTTTCCATGATAACATTTGACAAACAAAAAATAAGCATTGACCTAAACAGTTATCTTTGGATAAACGTGTTCCTTGGCTACGATTTTGATTGCGAAATCTTGTTGGTCTATTGACGCTTTCCTGTGGTCACGGTTTGAAGTGCGACTTTTAACACAACTGTACATTTAGTCGACCCAAATAAATCATGATCAATCAGAAAATAAATATATGGATCAATTATGTACTTATCAATTAAATTTGTTCCGTGATTATATTCTCGTCTTCGATTTGTTTTTAAAAGCAGTTTTTGTATTTCCTACTCGATATTTGATCTCAAAACTAATCTTCCTCATACTTCCAGGTAGATCCAGGATTGAGTTCGGAACTCGATCCAACCTTCGTGTACGTGGGGGATGGTGTACGTTAAATCTATCTTGGCCTCAAATGCGCTCACGTTGGCGTAGTGTGGAAGTTTGAAGAGTAGGGTTGCATATATAAATTGATTGAAAACAACAGAACGTTTATTTCCCAGTGACTGTATTGAATTGGGTTAAAGATATATTTTCTTTTATTGAAAAATATTTCACAAAATCAGAAGTTTAATGATAACAAATCTCTCGTAGAATCCATGCTCTGTATTGAAATAGGGTCCGAGGTAGCCCAGTTGGAAGAGCAACGGATTAGCAACCGAAGGGTACGAGTTCGAAACTCGATCCAACCAAAATCGTCATGCACGTGGGGGCTGATGCACGTTGAATCGTGACCTCAAATGCCTTCGTGTTCGCGGAGTGTGGAAATTTGGAGATTGGGGTTCCAGCTCAGATGTTGACCTCGTCATCTGACCATCGTTCAAAATTACGAGGTTTGTCCTCGGATCTTTCACTTCGGGATGGATCCCAGACAGTCGCCAATAGCCCATTGTCTTGCTCCAGTGAGATATTAATTCAATTACCTACCTATTCCATATAGATCGCCAATAGCCTGTTGTGTTGCTCAGAGTAAATTTAATTACTCACCTACCTGTTTGATATCGAAATAATTGCCACGACACATTTGGATTTTAGTAAATCATTGTTTATGATATAAAATCTCCGTTCGTCTTTTTTTATGGGAAAAAATTCAAAAATTAAGCTAGGCCAGTTGAATGTTACTCATTATGGCTCTATAAGGCAAATTCTTCAATCACTTTGCGTTACGCTGATGCACAATGGACGGTGATCACATTATACCTCACATAAACACATTCTAGGTTTCTAAGCACAACCCATTTATAGAGAAGCCACACATTCATTCAAGATGGACCCTTACGAAACATGTCTACAGAATTCTATAAAAAATTCTATAGAATGTTATAGAATTATGGCCCGTTTTCCTATAAGCTCTATTAAGTTACTTCTATAGAAATCTCTATAGAATATCTGTAGAAACCTCAATGGAATTCTATAGAAGCTCATTTCTTATGTTTTATGATTTTACTTTTCTATATAACTTCTATACAATTCTGTAGAAATAATTTCTATCGAATCACCTCGTTTTCTCTATAAAAATTTCTATAGAATGCAATAGAATTTTTCTATAGAAACGAAATTTCGTTTCTCTATAGAAATCTCTGAAGAATTCTAGAGTTCTATGTAATACAATTTTTTCGTAATGGACATCTCAGTGATGTTACCACAATTCTGAATGTCTTTAATTGCATCCCATCCACTTGTTCAAAGATTCAAAAACGATCCGGTATTTTTGACGTCTAAACTGAAAGGGTAAACGTCGCGCGTTTGATCACATTTTCTTTCCTGATGCAACTGATTTCTATCTTCCAGTTTTTCTACATACCTACTCTCATCAAACTGCCGAAGAATTTTCATTAGAGTGGCGAGATCTTCGGGGTGTAGTTTCAGAAACATTTTTCAGCTCCATCGAGTATATTTAAACTAAGTGGTAAAATTTGATGAATGAATCCCGTAGTGATTGATTTCAAATTGCTTATACCCGTCTGTTACCATTAGCATTGCAATTAGCTTATAGCGTCTGTTGCTATGTACAAATAATATCGATTTCTGTGCCACGAACATTAGTGATATAGATCTGAACCAATTCTAAACAAATTCAAATAGAGAATAAAATGCACACACATATCCAAAAATTAACCATTCTGGTAGCTATCGTGAAATAGCATCTGGTCATTAGCAAAACTGACCAGATCTTGATGAACGAGATAGCTCGTTATTAGAAGAAAACTGACCAGATCTTGATCTCGTCATCATCAAAAAAATCAGCAATAGATGACAAGATTTCTCGTCATGAGCAAACTTGGTCCGATCTTTATGGACGGGATATATCGTCTAAACCAGGGGTGTTAAACTCAATTAAAACACGGGCCATTTAATGCAACTGGTAAGATTCACGCAGGCCACATCACATTTACAAATTTTCTTAAAATTATATTTTGAAGTGATAATTCAGGAATATGTATGGGATAAATAAAACACATTGTGTAATTAAGTTAATTTAGGGTAATAATTTATAATATTGCTATATAATTGCTTTTATTTAAACGTTTATTTAATTTAATGTATTTATAAAACTAAAATTAATTTTTTACCGGAAACTTGCCAGCGCTTTCCTAATACTCGTTTTCCAATATCTAGATTCAAAGACTGAGAACAGACAATCTTCATTATGGCAGATAGATGTTTATCAGTTAATATTGATCTGTAGGTCGTTTTATTTAATTTCATGGACGAAAATAGTTGCTCACACATTTTTAACATGACGAAATTGTGTGTACGGTATTGCCTCGATCTCCCCTAAGTGCTATTTTCTTCATAACATATTGTCCTGTTTTCATTTTATTTCAGAGCATCGTGGGCCACAAAAAATTACCTCGGGGACCACATGCGGCCCGCGGGCCGCCAGTTTGACACCCCTGGTCTAAACCATTTGGTGGGTTAAGGATAATGCAATCCGAGATGAAATCTCGTGTCAAGTGCGTAACCGAAGTACCCAAATGATAAACTAATATTCCACAATCATTGTGGAATAAAATAATAACACCCGCAGGCCTGTCCTTCTACTGGGAACTAAAGGTAGGTATTTAATTAACGTCGCACTGGAGCAACACAATGGGCTATTGTCAACTGTCCGGGATCAACCCCCAAAGGGAATGATCCGAGGACAATGCCTCGTAATTTTGTTCCACGGTCAGATGACGAATGGGAACTAAAGAAATGAAAATAAAATTCTTATGTGGAACACAATTATATTTTAGTTAATGCAAAATAATATTTGCCTTTTTATAGAAAATGTGCTTAAAAAATGACGTAAGACCTAAAAATGATTGACCCAAATGCAGGCCTCGCAACTTGCAGACATGTTTCCACAAGGCTGTTCAAGCATTTCTGTTGCAAGGAGTCCCATTCGCACCCTAGAGCAAATCTTTGCTCTTATGCTGTCCTTAGTGGTCGTGTTTAGGCTGCAATGTGACGTCCGAAAGCATCGCAAGCATGCTCTATTGGAGATTGAGATCAGGTGACCTTGTTTGATACGAATTCAGCAGCATCCTTAATTTTTGAACCTGTGTGTACTTGATGACATTCCATCTTTTTTGGGGTGGATAAATACGCTACGCTAGCAACCTACGAGGTGTAGGCGGTGTTACTTCGATTCCTGTAACTTATGCATTTCTCTCTTCCGTGTCACTAAAACTTTCCTTTGTATTTGTATGACCGTTACTTGACGTTTTTTGTCTTGTGATTGGAGCCTTATGGCCCTTGCGCCATAAAACTCAAACCGACCAACCTTGGGTTCTCCTTTACAATTTATAGGCAAATCGGGTTCAATTCTTCCCTGGTGTATTTCTCCCTTTTGTGTCATTAAAAACTTCCTGTATGAGTATGTCTATTACTTAATATTGTCTGTCTTGTGTTTGGCACAGCATGGCCAAATATGGCCCTGAAGCCGTAAAACCAAACAACCTATCAACCTTTAAAGTTTATTTTTTAGATGCAGATTTTTTCTGTGAAGGTGCTTCTTACGCCTTAGCTATTTTTAGTCAGAAATAAAGAGCCACTTAAATACCTGGTTATAATTCTTTTCTTGAAAACAAGTTATAGTTTCATGTCTAGTAATACCATAGAATTCCATAAATGTGCAGTGTAATTACCATTTTTGACACTCACATGAAGCATCCTTAACAAGGAGCAAACAAGGTAGTTTGAATAACAAACAAGAACCCAAAGACTGCTATCTTTAGAACGAAAATGTACATAAATCTTACTATCGAAAACGGAAACAAACCTTCCATTAATATTTTCTGAACATCTTCCGCGAAAAGGCCCTTCAAGAGGAGGGGGTAGGCGAGGTTTCTGACCGTGACATTGCAAGCGTGGAAATCGATGGACCATGTTTTGCGTTGCCATGACTACTTTGCAAATACACCACAGGCTGTCTCTTGACCATTAAGTGTCATTAGACAGCGGGAGTTTTTTTTTACTTGTTTGGCTTTCGAATTGTGTTATTCGTTCATCGAAATATTTAAGTAATTATTGTGAATGAATATAGGAGGAATCTGGGGACATTGTCACTAAGAAGTTTGATTGTTGGGTGGATTGATTGGTGTCAAGAAGTGGTCGGGATTTGGGGTGAAAAATTGATCGGGTAGTTTTAAAGTCAATGACGCTTTGCAATATTTTCACGGAATCAGACTTTTTTTATGTTGGTAGGTATTAATTAACGTCACACGGGAGAATACAATGGGCTATTAGCGACGGTCCGGGATCAATTCCGAAGGAGAAGATCCAAAGCAACACCTCGTAATTTTGAACCGCGGTCAGATGACGAGGTCAATACCTGAGCTGGCAACCCACTCTCCAAACTTCCACACTACGCCAACGTGAGGACATTTGAAGCCACAACATATTTAACGTGCACCAGCCCCCGTGTACATGGCGGTCTTTGGTTGGGCCGAATTTTGAACTCACAACCCTCCGGTTGGTAATCCGTTGCTCTTCCAACTGGGATACCGAGGCCCCTTTTTCTATGTTGGAAAATGAATTGAATGTTGGCGTGTTTCGAAATCTAACATTAATTTTAAACATTTAAGTACCACAACTTAACATTAATTTTTAACATTTAAGTACCCCAACTTAACATTAATTTTTAACATTTAAGTACCCCAACTTAACAGTGATTTTTAACATTTAAGTACCCCAACTTAACATGCAAAGTACAAATCTCAGTTGGTTGGAAACGTAAGAGCTCAAGTAGAGCGAGGATGTTGGTATTTATGGCGCAAGGGGCATATTTGGCCATACTGCCAAATATGCCCCTTACAAGAGATAGCCCCTAGATACAAGATAGATAATATCAATAATGGAAATACGCAAACAAGGAAAGTTTTTGCTGACACAGAAGAGAGAAATACATCCAGGGAAGAATTGAACCTTACAGGAGTTGACCCTATGCTGACTACAACTCGCATGTTGCTAGAGCAGTAGGCATAACATAGATTTAATATAAAAGTAGACTGAGCTATGGTAATCTTTTTATGTGCCGAGGATCATGTGACCAAAACTAGTAGTAACGTGACTCGTAGATTACTTCCGACTGTTGGGAGTAAGGGAAACATTCATCATCTGATTGGTCCACAGGACGAGAGAAGAGGTTCATTCACTGTTTCATCACCTGATTGGTCCGCGCCACATAGTAGATTTTGGCGATTTTTTCGATTTTGGGGAGTATTTCCCCATATACTCCCTAATACTAATACATAATATTTTTGAATTGAATGTAAATAAATTATATATGGGGCCCAGTGGTGACGGGGTCCCACTGGGCCCCATAGAGGTGGTGGGGCACCCATCACCCTTCCCGTTACCCTTTGATACCCCTTGTTGGTAGCCTGGGTGGTCTGGATAAAAAAATATTGACGTCTCCAAGTTCATCACCGACTTACTATATTCAGGCTCTGGCGAGTTAGCTTTCTGAAAGAGGATTCGTTAAATTAAGGGACGGATTAAACAGTGCATTCCTACAGTTGGTGTCATCAACCCTTTCCACGGGCGAGCATACCACCTTTCTAGAAATGAACTTCCTCAAGGTCATCTGTCTTCTCACCAAAGTCGCACTTGATAGAAGATGGTTTTTCGGTATAAATAAAGACACAAAAATTACCAGCAGAAGATAAAACACTTCCATTTAAGAAGTAATTTGATTTTTCCACCATTTCGACTATGCATATACGCTAACTTTTTAATAAAAGCAACAAGCTGAAACTGTATTCAAGTATCATGCCATGTTACGCCACACGTTTAGAAAAGGTTACCAAACCATGAGAGCCCTTTGCATTTAGATTAGCAGAAAAATCATCTCATGTTACAGCAGAATTGAAGCTTTTTATGTGAATTCTTTTTCAACCCTCCAAGTGGTTTCGACGAGATATCTCGTCCATCAACATCTGACAAAATTTGCTAATGGCAAGATATCTCGTCTATCAAGGTCTGACCAATTTTTCTAATGACCAGATATCTCGTCATCAAGATATTACCGATTTTTTTTATGATGACGATATCAAGATGTGGTCAGTTTTCTTCTAATGACGAGATATCTCGTCCATCAAGATCTGGTCAGTTTTGCTAATAACCCATTACCTCGTAGAGACAACGACCAGAAGGGTCGAGGTTTATAGTTAACTACACTGCTGGCCACCGTAAATGCAACACCCTGAAGGAAGCATGCAAATAATATGAAATTTACAACATGCATTAGCGGAGGTGAGATATGCAAATGATTAGAATTTCAGTGCAGACGCACATCACGCGCGCCTGTGGCGCCACTTCAAAGCGCTATTTAAGGCTTGGAGATTTCGACGATTTCAAGTATGGCAATTGTGTTTTTCTTGTGGTTTTTTAAAAAAAAACGATCAATTATGCCTCGTAGAAAACAGCGATCATCTTTTGATCAAGTATCCGAGTTCGACAGAGGAAGGATAGTGGCCTACCGAGATTGTGGATTATCTTTCAGGGAAATCGGTAGTCGTGTTGGACAAAACCAAACAACTGTAATGCGGATATGTGATCGTTGGATGCAGGAGGGTACGACGGACCGACGTGTTCGATCGCATCCACCTCAGTGCACCACTTCACGTGATGACAGGCATATTGTGCGTATGGCAGTGACGGATCGCTCAGCCACATCACGAACCATAGCACAGCACATTCAGTCTGTACCGCATCATCCAGTGTCTGCGCGTACCATTCGACGCCGTTTACAGCAGAGTGGTCTGTCCGCAAGACGTCCATTGCTTCGTCTACCCTTGACGCAGAACCACAGACGTTTCCGCCGCCAATGGTGCGATGAAAGAAGGATGTGGACGGCAGAATGGAATGAAATTGTCTTTACTGACGAGTCACGCTTCTGTCTGCAACACCACGTTTGTCGGATTCGAGTCTGGAGACACCGTGGAGAGAGGATGCTGAACAGCTGCGTTATGCACCGCCACACTGGTCCTGCACCGGGTATTATGGTATGGGGCGGTATTGGATATCACTCTCGCACTCCTCTAGTACGCATTGCCGGTACTTTAAACAGTCAGCGCTACATCTCCGAGGTGTTGGAGCCAGTTGTCCTTCCTTACCTTCAGGGCTTGCCCACAGCCATATTTCAACAGGATAATGCGCGACCACACGTGGCACGCATTGTCCAAGGGTTCTTCGTCAATCGCCAGATTGAATTGCTTCCCTGGCCAGCTCGCTCTCCGGATCTTTCGCCGATAGAAAACATGTGGTCCATGGTTGCTCAACGATTGACCCAGAATACATCCCCAGCTGCCACACCAGATCAACTTTGGCAACGTGTGGAAGCTGCTTGGTCTGCTGTACCCCAAGAACACATCCAAAGTCTCTTTGAATCAATGCCGAGGCGTGTGGCAGCGGTGATCTCCAACAATGGCGGCTACTCTGGCTACTGATTTTGGCAGGAACCACACTTCACAGAAGTCTATAAATTTAATCATTTGATACTTGGTCAACATGTTATCTACAAAATAAATTTTGTTGTGATATCTCTTGTCTTTCTTGGTGTTGCAATTTGGGTGGCCAGCAGTGTAGATACAAGATTCATAAAACGATTAATAAAGATATTAAAAGCAAGAAAATGGTCGATAGCTATCTTGGAGGAACAGCATCCCCTCTATCATCAGGACCAAAATAAAATATAAGTGAAAAACACGAGTTTAAATGGTATTTATGTTTACTCCTGATGATGGCATATATGCCGTTCCACCAAAATGGCTATCGAACTATGGTTCTTTTACTATCTCTTTTGTCGCTGCTTTCGGCTTAAAGTTTTTATCATCTACTCTACTTAGGTTTATACCTGGATTTTCCCTTTAAATAAATGCTTTGAAACCGCTGTATCTAACACAATTCACCACACGAACCAAGAATAATCTTCCGTGATGGCACCGTTCCAGTATCTCTCGCGTCTCTTTTACTTCTGATGTCTTGGTTGAATACTGTTCTTTCTTCAAGAACATCGCATTTTCAAACAGCGTAAAATCTTTACGTAAATCAAACGTGCATCCGAAATCTGAGCCATGGTGCTCTTGACTCTTAAAACTATTGAATCCTATAATATGCAGTTCATTTTCTCTAGAAATACATATTTAATACTCTGCCACCATTGCACTTTTCATGCAGAATATCTTCAGCCTTTTGAAGTGAAACATACTAAGTCAAAATTTTCTAAAATAAGTGTTTTAGTTTTTCTAGATCTGAGTGTGGTGATCTGTGGAATGGTGAAAACTTTTTAACAAAAAATGTTTTCGGGAGATACTTTTGACTGTCGTAATGACAGACGGTCGTTCTAATTAGAAATATATGTAGTACGGTGTCTAGGGACAGAAGATGTGAAGTTGGAGGACACGGAGATGAGGTTTAATACAACATTTAATTATTCTACAAACTATGTACAGAATAGTTTACATGGATCATGGCACAGCCTACACACTGGCACATGTATGAGTTGTATAAACGACTCTCCACCTGCGCGTGGAAGCGTACACGATCACTGTTACAAGGCCAACTCTAAGTCAGGAAAATAAATTCAGTTACAGTTCTACTCCGTGCAGGGCTCGACCTCTGATGGCAGTATGGGGATGGATCACACATATATGGGGACGAAGCTATACCAAAAATAGTTCTGAGAAAACGAATGGAAAAATTCTACTCCCTATGCTTTACTCACTAAGTGCGTTTTTTAAGGAATCTAATCTTCATGTAAAGAAAAATTAACTTATTGCACACTTCACCATTCTACAGATCACCACACTCAGATCTAAAAAACTAAAACACTTATTCTTGAAAAATTTTGACTTAGTGTGTTTCACTTCAAAGGGCTGAAAATATTCTGCATGCAAAGTGCAATGGTGTTAGAGTATTAAATATGTATTTCTAGAGAAAAATGAACTACATATTGTAGAATTGAAATTCCAGCTAAGATATACAGGGCCCTTCGCCACAGAAATGATGTTATCCGACTGACCTAAACTGCGCCTTTGCCACCTAAACACGGCATTTCCGGGCACATTCTTTGACAAAAATTTTTATTTTGGGCTATTCTTACTTATTCTTAAATATGCTTTTTTAAACTAATATGCTTGACTTTTTGTGTAAACAGATTACCCTATTCGAAAATAAAAATTATATCTACTTCAAATGGACAGTAATTTTTTATGAGAAAACTTTTAAATTGAAATTCTCTTGAATTAAGTAATGACGTATATGAAAATCGTTTGACATCTTTGGCGTTTAAATCACATTTACAACGATCTATCGTTAAATTCCCTAATAAAAAAATTAAAACTCAAAAATTGTTTATAAAATCAATTCTGTTAACATTTTCTAAATTCAGATGGTGAGTATTTACAAACGTTTTCTCAGAGCAGATTAAAGTACTACATATGGTGAACACTTGTACAAAAATTTTAAACAGTTAACATGTATATATAGTACTTAAGTCAACAATTTATTTATAAACTTGAAACAATTTAAAAATTCATTCCAGAAAAAAAAGGCTTTTACAATTTCAGTCTCAAAATAATTCCTCAGTCATCAAATATATATAAATATAATATTCCACGTGCATTAAAACATAAGTTAAAAGCATTTGGTTCCAGAAAAAAAATAATTTTTAAAGGAGAAAGTTTGGAATTCTTGAAAACATTTTACTTAAACTTCCGTAATAAAACTATGAAGACATTTCACTTTCTCACACGCAGCAAATACTAATCTATGAATGATTTGCATCAAGCGTGCGAATGCATCATTAAAAATACTTCCCTAACATTCAAACAATCTTGTGATTCAGCTGTCATTTCCTTTGTGCTTGAATATTCATTTCCTCAGTCAAATCAAAATTACAAATTACCATAGAATATTTAACCTCGTGTGTTAGGGAAATGACTTACTGTGACTTCAATAATTCAAAACGTATTTTATATTTACAATCCGGAAAATGTTTTTAATTTGTTCCAACTTAAAAACTGCTTCTTATTTTTAGAAAGAAATTAAAACTAAGACAAAAGAGTTTTTTCTTTTCTGTATGAGGAGGTTTCTCTGTAAAGCTAATTACAGAGGGTTCTAGCGTTTAAGTAATCGTAGTGACTTGCTGTGTAACGTGGCATGTTAGTCTAATGTAGTTTCAGCATGTTATTTACATTAAAAATAAACGCCAAACATCGTCAAAACGGTAATAAATCAAAATTTATTTCTTAACCGAAAGTATTCCGGTAGTTTAGTTTGCTTATACTCAAAAACCCTTCCGTTCTATGAGGGTCCACGGTTAAAATTCCGGTTGGAAAAGTAACAGATTAAACTCGGTCGAACCAAAGACCGTCGTGTTCACGGGGACTGGTGCACGTTATATCTGTCGTGGCCTCAAATGTCCTCACGTTGATGTGGTGTGGAAGTTTGGAGAATGGAGTACCAGCTCATGTGAGACCTCGTCATCTAACCGTGGTTCAAAATTACGTGGTGTTGTCCTCGAATCTTTCCTTGGGATATCCCCGGCCGTCGCCAATTGCCCGTTGTGTTACTCCAGTGTGACGTTAATTAACTACCTACCTCATTCTATGAGAGGCATTCTCCGTTAAGCTAAATGTAGGTGGCGGTAGTGTTTCCGCGGCGATACGTGTTTCCTGTACGAATTACAAACGAGACATCAGTAGCTTGTTTTACGAATACGGTTTCAGCCCTTCGCCAACAAAAATTCCAAAGAAAAATTTCGAATTGAAATGTGGTACTTATTGGTCAATACCAATTAGGTTAAACGCCAAACTACATTTTAAGGTAGCCCTGAATATGCATGCGGACAGCAAAAATAAAATCTTAGCTTCAGGTTTATTTGTTTATTCTGAAAATCTCTCTAGACTTTAAGTTCTTATCATTTACCCCATAAGTTGCTTTTTATCGGAAATAGAAGTTAGTTCCAAAATTAGTCTTTTTTTATTTTATTCCTTTATTGACATTCATTTTATGGTGATATCGAACTGACATTCTTCTGCCGTTTCGATTTCCTTTTAAGTTGATAAAAACGGATTGCTTCCATTATATTAGACCCATTTTCTAAGGAGAAATAATGATTTATTCTAAACTACAGAAGTACGTGGACTGATTTGGTATCGCATCCATTAAGTACTTTCTCAAAAAAAAAGTTTATTGTACCAGAAGTGAGTTATTTTTAGATGCACGTATTCGTCCCGTACTTTTTCGTTTTTGTGACTAAATTTATATTCTCTTCTTCAATTGGTTTTAGAACAATTCAAAAATAGAACTTTTTCGAACTCCTCAAAAAGAGGGCTCCGTTTGGAAGAGTAACTGACTTGCAAACGGAGGGATGCGAGTTCGAATCCAACGAAAGATCTTCGTGTACAAAGGAGGCTGGTGCATGTTAAATCTATCGTGGCCTCAAATGTCCTAACGTTGGCGTGGTGTGGAAATTTGTGGGGTGCCAGCTCAGGTATGACCTCGTCATCTGACAATGATACAAAATTAAGTGGTGTTCTCGTATCTTTCAATTTGGGTTTAATCCCGATACGTCACCAATAGCCCATTGTGTTGCTACAGTGCGACGTTAAGATACCTACCTCAAAAAGAGCAAGCATTTTAGGAAATTTATTTTAATCGAAATTTTATTCAATTGTATATGAGAGGAATTTTCAATGCATAGGCAGCACATTCTACTTTGACAAATGATGAAGGTATATGAAGGCTTATGTAATTATTTAACGATGATATTTTGTATTTAATTTATTTACAATTTTAAGAATTACAATGTTAGATGAACCCTAGATGACAACATCTGACATTTCCATATGTGATCTGATCCCGAACAAGACCATTTTAATACGAAATAGATGTGTGCAGAAGCATGCGCATGTGTGCAATCTATATACTATATTTCTGGTTCGCACGATATTATGATTCACCACTCTACGACAAAAATATTAGCGCCATCTCTATTCAGCTTTACATGAAAAGCCTCTCATAGTCTCAAAATCAAAATACAAAGCTCAAACACATATTTACTAAGGAAATAGCTAAGCACAAGTTGCTATGATACTAGACGCAACAACAGGCTCTTAAAATAACTAGATCAAGTTCCCTGCTCTAAAAGGTTTCTTGGTGTAAAAGCCTGCGCAAAGACGCGCTAAAAGCTCATTGACCTATTTCCTGACACTTTTCCTTTTCGCGGTGTTTAGTTTCTGATTATCGACTCATCGCAATCCACTTATGTGTATTGGTTTGTGCAGGGAAACAATGAAAATGTACGAACATAAGAGCATTGAATACTTGAGCTAAATTCTTGACTTCATTGACTGAAAATACTGGGTCAGTCAATCGCTCCAATTCTTATTAATGGAATAGCCAATATCATCAGTTGTCGAAATTAAGTTCATTATGGGGAATATTTTTCCTTCACTTTTTTGTGTACGGGATGTGATCGAAAGGTATCCGAATCTTAGTCAGAGGAGAAAACTACATATTTCAAACCTTGTTCTGTTCTGAATAGACCCTTTCTTTGTCGTTACCCTTCCCCCAGTGATTTTTGTGTGTGAGTGGTCACAGTCGGCACCAACATAACACCACGAATAACATGAAATTACATTTTGGTGATCTCGTGTAAAACAGTGCAACTTTGTCTACTAATATGTACTTCATGATGGAGTTGGGTTACACAGCTATATATACTATTGTATCGTAAGTTAATTTTTGTAGGGATAGGCTAAGTTTGCCACAATACTAACCCTCCAGAATTTAGCCGTAGCCGAATTCGATAGATTCCAGCACTAGTTGAGTGATCGCCATTTACGTGGACCGTGAGAGCCGTATTAAGATCACGGGTGTACTTTCGCATGAGTGGTCAATCAATTCTAAGATTGCGATCGTAAATTGTTCTATGTTGCTTTTAGCAGTCGAATGTCTATCACTTTGTGAAGAGAAGGCTGAGCAGCAACGAATGGAGTGAAGCTGTGATAGGAATATGAGAGGTTTGCTATCACAGAGCCTCAAACAGTTGTTGAAAGTGATTAGCATCGCATTGGCAATTCAACTACTCATCGTGGAGCATCCATCGTAGTTTATAAAGTTTGCGTGCTCAGTGCTCAAATCACGTCCGTCAGTTACTAATTTAGCAAGCTCGGTTTGAAACAGTGCAACTTTTGTCTACCAAAAAGTGCTCCATGGTGGAGTTGGGTTACACTGCTATATATACTATTGTATCATAAGTTAATTTTTGTAGTGGTAGATAAGTTTGCCACAACTTTAATCAACATTTAGGACAAATACATTTTCACAAGACTACAGCAAACAGGAACATGATGGCGTGTTATCTCAACTCAAAGTTTGGGAGTCAAAAGTGCTGGAGCATGCACAGATGCGTGGTGCAAGTTTCAGTTCGCACTTAGCTTGATGAAGGAAGTTTTGGTTCGCACTTTGGCTGGTGAAGGAGGTCACTACAGGTTCTTCTACTCCTGAAAGCATTTTTTAACGCTACTATGTAGGAACTCCATCAGGTGCTTCCTCCCATCCTTAGTGGATACGGCAAAAATCTTATGAAAATGCAAAATTCACTTAAATTCACTTCCCTCCTCTTTGAGGGGCCGCGGTAGCCAGGTTTGAAGAGTAGCGGATCAGCAACTAAAGGGTTGAGTGTTCGAAACTCGATTCAACCAAAGACCGTAGTGTACGTGGGGCTGTTGCAGGTTAAATCTGTCTTTGCCTCATATGTCCTCACATTGGCGTGGTATGGAGGAGATTCGGAGAATAGAGTGCCAGCTTAGGTGTTGACCTCGTCATCTGACCATGGTTCGGAATGACGAGACGTCGTCGGATCTTGATCCCAACCCGTCGCTAATAGCCCGTTGTATTGCTCTAGTGCCACGCTAATTTAACGGCCTACCTACCCGATGACAATACCTCGTAATTTTGAACCACGATCAGATGTCGAGGTCAACACCTGATCCCACTATCCAAACTTCCACACCACACCAACGTGAGGACATTTGAGACCACGGTCCCCCACGGTCTTTGATTGGATTGCGTCTCGAACTCGCCTCCCTCCTGTTGCTAATCCGTTACTTTCAGGGCTTAAGAAAAGAAGACACCCAGACTAACCCCTTTTCTACCAAGCGAAGACAGTCCACAAGAAAGTGGCTAAGGTCATTAACCCTCTCCAAATCCATTAGTAGCTTCTGAACACGCAATCAAGCCAGTTATTTCATCCAAGACCGTCCTTTACACGCATATAACATAAGCGGGCAAGAAGAGGTGAAACCTCACGACGGGATCCAAAGTTTAGGGAAACGCCCAAATCTGGAAAAATTCTCCTGGAAGAACTTTTGTTTCAGTTCTTGGTCACGCGAGTGGAACGCAATTTCCTTGTTCCCGTCTTAATTCAACGAGGGTGAGAGAAATTGGAAAATAAGTTGTTTTTCATCAAAAATTTATGCGTGCACGCGAGATTTGAAAGAGTGCTAGCAAGATTTATTTTGAGTGAATAGAATAAACTAGATTGAATTATATATAGATGGTTTAGATAAACTCAGGTCAATCATTCTGTTTCTGAATTTTTTCTTAAAAATTAGCCATTTACTTCCATATTATGTATTAAGTTTCAGGTCAGCTTATCTTGATTATACGTCACGGCTTAAGGATGCCAGAAAGTGAATCCTTAAAAAGTTAAAAGTATTTTATTTTAAAGTAAATATTCCAAAGTTTCATGTTCTATCCAAATTTGTGGTGGTTTCAATAAACTCAGGTCAATCATTCTGTTTCTGAATTTTTTCTTAAAAATTAGCCATTTACTTCCATATTATGTAGGGGGCCGCGGTGGCCCGGTTGGAAGAGTAACGGACTTGCAACCGAAGGGTTGCGAGTTCGAATCCAGCCAAAACACCGTCGTGTACAAAGGGGGCTGGTGCACGTTAAATCTGTCGTGGCCTCAAATGTCCTCACGTTGGCGTGGTGTGGAAGTTTGGAGAGTGGGGTGCCAGCTCAGGTGTTGCCTCGTCATCTGACCGTGGTTCAAAATTACGTGGTGTTGTCCTCGGATCTTTCCCCTTGGGATTGATCCCGGACCGTCACCAATAGCCCGTTGTGTTGCTCCAGTGTGACGTTAATTGAATATCCCATCCCATCCCAAATTTGTGGTGGTTTCAATAAACTCAGGTCAATCATTCTGTTTCTGAATTTTTTCTTAAAAATTAGCCATTTACTTCCATATTATGTAGGGGGCCGCGGTGGCCCGGTTGGAAGAGTAACGGACTTGCAACCGAAAGGTTGCGAGTTCGAATCCAGCCAAACACCGTCGTGTACAAAGGGGGCTGGTGCACGTTAAATCTGTCGTGGCCTCAAATGTCCTCACGTTGGCGTGGTGTGGAAGTTTGGAGAGTGGGGTGCCAGCTCAGGTGTTGCCTCGTCATCTGACCGTGGTTCAAAATTACGTGGTGTTGTCCTCGGATCTTTCCCTTTGGGAGTGATCCCGGACCGTCACCAATAGCCCATTGTGTTGCTCCAGTGTGACGTTAATTGAAATTTCCCCCCCCCATATTATGTATTAAGTTTCAGGTCAGCTTATCTTGATTATACGTCACGGCGGAGGGATACCAGAAAATGAATCCTTAAGAAGTTAAAAGTATTTTATTTTAAAATAAATATTCCAAAGTTTCGATTTCTATCCAAATTTGTATTCAGTATTCATTTATTCTTATATAAATTTATAGTGATTCAAGAACTATATTGTGGCGGAAGGATACCACAAAGTGAATCGTGGTGTGGAAGTTTGGAGAGTTTGGGGTGCCAGCTCAGGTGTGACCTCGTCATCTGACAGTGGTTTAAAATTACGTGGTGATGTGCTTGGATCTTTCCCTTGGGGTTTGATCCCGGACCGTCATCAATACTGAATACAAATTTGCATAGAATTTGAAACTTTGGAATATTTATTTGGGGCCGCGGTGGCCCGGTTGGAAGAGTAACGGACTAGCAACCGAAGGGTTGCGAGTTCGAATCCAGCCAAACACCGTCGTGTACAAAGGGGGCTGGTGCACGTTAAATCTGTCGTGGCCTCAAATGTCCTCACGTTGGCGTGGTGTGGAAGTTTGGAGAGTGGGGTGCCAGCTCAGGTGTTACCTCGTCATCTGACCGTAGTTCAAAATTACGTGGTGTTGTCCTCGGATCTTTCCCTCTGGGATTGATCCCGGACCGTCACCAATAGCCCATTGTGTTGCTCCAGTGTGACGTTAATTGAAAATACCAAATACCGGAATATTTATTTTAAAATCAAATTGCTTTTCGCTTTTTAGTTCACTATTATTATTTTATTTTACTGAATATCACGTCTTTATATTTTTAACAAATAAAATTCCAGCAGAGTCAGTACTTTTTAAAAGAGAGGATGGTTGGTTTGTTGGGGGTTTATGGCGCAAGGCCATGCTGCGCCAGACACATTATTAAGTAATAGACACACACAATTAAAGTTTTACTGACACAGAAGAGAGAAATACATCCAGGGAGGAATTCACCTGACAGAAATCGAACCTGCGCCGCCTACAACTCGAAGGTTGCTAGCGCAGTGGGCATACACACTGATCCACGACGGTCCATTAAAAGGAAGGCTCGTTTATTTTTCTTTCATAAAACCTAACGGCGAGACCGAAATAAAGGAAAAAGCATAACCGTGATACACAATTCCCCGATAATTTTATGGTCTCCTTTTCTTTCAGCCGGCCGAGTGGTTAAGGGTGTAGCTCGCTCAGGACTAAGCAGAACTCAAGACTAAACATAACTACCCAAAAACGAGCGAAGTGGGTGTTCGCTTGTTTCTATCGCTATGTAATGAGAGGGATTTTCCGTGTAAACAAACCAGACGGTCAGTTAAGATTTTACTTGTGCTGTTCAAATGTTCTCGCAAGATACACATCGGGTCTACCTTAAAATGTAGTTTATCGAAATTTTAACCATGATTGGTGTTTAATCTAATTGGCGTTGACCAATCTACTATCATATTCTAATTCGGGATTCCGTATTTCTATTTTGGCGAATAGCTGAAATCGCCAAATGACGCCACGTTTGGCATACCTATAGGGAACCCTTTCCTCCGCAAAAACACTGCCGCCACCTACATTTCGCTTGACACAAAATGCCTATCAAAGAGGAGGGTAGGTAGTTGAATTGACGTCGCACTGGAGCAACGCAACGGGCTATTGCTGGCAGTCCGTAATTAATCCCGAATGAAAATATACGAGAACAACACCTCGTAATTTTTGAAACATTGTTAGAAGACGAGGTCAACATTTGTGAGCTGTCACCCCATTATCCAAATTTCCACGCCTCGCCAGCATGAGAACATTTGAAACCACGACATGGCATGTACCATCCCCATATGCACAATAGTCTTCGGTTGGATAGAGTTTCGAAGTCGCAACCCTCCGGTTGCTAATCCGCTACTCTTCAACCGGCTCGTGTTGTTCTTGAATCTTTCTCTTCGGGATTGTTTCCGGACCATCGCCAATAGCCCATTCCATTGCTCCCATCGATCTTCGAATGACGTAAGCAGAGTGTGTTCGCGCGGCTTCATTTTTTCCAGTCGCTAAGTTTGAAGATCCTAATGTAAATCCTAATGTAATAATAATGTGAGACAAATTATTGATTGGTTCAAGTGATTAGCCAGCGTGATGAAAAACACTTATCTGCGCTTCGAGAGCCCTTCGGCCCAAGCCTATTCGTAAGCTTACGTGACTTATCCTTCTAAGATCTTGTGACAGTCACATGCTCTGTTTATTTCACTAGAAGATCGATGGTTGATCCATTACGACGCAAGTTCAACAACCTACCTTTCTTTGATGCCCAGAAAACTTAATCGTTTGTTCACCAATGCGCTTCTTAACCATAGTCAACGTCTTCCTTCTTTCATTTAGCAACCTGCGAGCTTCAGGTAGGGCAGGTTCGATTCCTGTAACTGCCTTGAATGTACACTGCTGGCCACCGTAAATGCAACACCCTGAAGGAAGCATGCAAATAATATGAAATTTACAACATGCATTAGCGGAGGTGAGATATGCAAATGATTAGAATTTCAGCGCAGACGCACATCACGCGCGCCTGCGGCGCCACTTCAAAGCGCTATTTAAGGCTTGGAGATTTCGACGATTTCAAGTACGGCAATTGTGTTTTTCTTGTGGCTTTTTCAAAAAAACGATCAATTATGCCTCGTAGAAAACAGCGATCATCTTTTGATCAAGTATCCGAGTTCGACAGAGGAAGGATAGTGGCCTACCGAGATTGTGGATTATCTTTCAGGGAAATCGGTAGTCGTGTTGGACGAAACCGAACAACTGTAATGCGGATATGTGATCGTTGGATGCAGGAGGGTACGACGGACCGACGTGTTCGATCGCATCCACCTCAGTGCACCACTTCACGTGATGACAGGCATATTGTGCGTATGGCAGTGACGGATCGCTCAGCCACATCACGAACCATTGCACAGCACATTCAGTCTGTACCGCATCATCCAGTGTCTGCGCGTACCATTCGACGCCATTTATAGCAGAGTGGTCTGTCCGCAAGACGTCCATTGCTTCGTCTACCCTTGACGCAGAACCACAGACGTTTCCGCCGCCAATGGTGCGATGAAAGAAGGATGTGGACGGCAGAATGGAATGAAATTGTCTTTACTGACGAGTCACGCTTCTGTCTGCAACACCACGATGGTCGGATTCGAGTCTGGAGACACCGTGGAGAGAGGATGCTGAACAGCTGCGTTATGCACCGCCACACTGGTCCTGCACTGGGTATTATGGTATGGGGCGGTATTGGATATCACTCTCGCACTCCTCTAGTACGCATTGCCGGTACTTTAAACAGCCAGCGCTACATCTCCGAGGTGTTGGAGCCAGTTGTCCTTCCTTACCTTCAGGGCTTGCCCACAGCCATATTTCAACAGGATAATGCGCGACCACACGTGGCACGCATTGTCCAAGGGTTCTTCGTCAATCGCCAGATTGAATTGCTTCCCTGGCCAGCTCGCTCTCCGGATCTTTCGCCGATAGAAAACATGTGGTCCATGGTTGCTCAACGATTGACCCAGAATACATCCCCAGCTGCCACACCAGATCAACTTTGGCAACGTGTGGAAGCTGCTTGGTCTGCTGTACCCCAAGAACACATCCAAAGTCTCTTTGAATCAATGCCGAGGCGTGTGGCAGCGGTGATCTCCAACAATGGCGGCTACTCTGGCTACTGATTTTGGCAGGAACCACACTTCACAGAAGTCTATAAATTTAATCATTTGATACTTGGTCAACATGTTATCTACAAAATAAATTTTGTTGTGATATCTCTTGTCTTTCTTGGTGTTGCAATTTGGGTGGCCAGCAGTGTAATTCTCTCTTCTGTGTCAGTAAAAACTTTCCTTGTGTGTAAGTTCATTACACAACGGAAGCAAACATTGCATGGCACATCTTGGCTAGATCTGGCCCTTGTGATATAGAAAAACAACCTTTTTCATTTACGCGTTTAGTAGCAAGTCCTGATAGTTGATCATCTCCAATGTTAATAAGTTGATCCCAGATGAATTAGTCCGACGAGAGGTTCACATGCATATACCTGTTCTGCAACCTGCTGCATGACTTCTAACCAGTTATGACCTTTTTAACTGGGAATCTTTCCAAAAAATCTTTTCACAGTGCCTTTTCAAAGAATCTTTTCATAGAATCATTCCAAACAATCTTATCAAAGAACCTTTCATGGAATTTTTCCAAAGAATCTTTTCATAGAATCTTTCCAAAGAATCTTTTCATAGAATCTTTTCACAAAATCTTTCCAAAGAATCTTTTCACAGAACTTTTTCTAAGAATCTTTTCATAGAATCTTTTCATAGAATCTTTCCAAAGAATCTTTTCATAGAACCTTTCATGGAATTTTTCCAAAGAATCTTTTCATAGAACCTTTCATGGAATTTTTCCAAAGAACCTTTCCAAGAATCTTTCCAAAGAATCTTTCCAAAGAATCTTTTCATAGAATCTTTCCAAGGAATCTTCACGAAGAATCTTTTCATAGAATCATTCCAAACAATCTTATCAAAGAACCTTTCATGGAATTTTTCCAAAGAATCTTTTCATAGAATCTTTCCAAAGAACCTTTCCAAAGAATCTTTTCATATAATCTTTTCACACAATCTTTCCAAAGAATCTTTTCACAGAACTTTTTCTAAGAATCCTTTTCATAGAATCTTTTCATAGAATCTTTTCATAGAACCTTTCCAAAGAATCTTTTCATAGAACATTTCATGGAATTTTTACAAAGAATCTTTTCATAGAATCTTTTCATAGAATCTTTTCAAGAACCTTTCCCAGAATCTTTCCAAAGAACCTTTCCAAGAATCTTTCCAAAGAATCTTTTCATAGAATCTTTCCAAAGAATCTTTCCAAAGAACCTTTCCAAAGAATCTTTTCATAGAATCTTTTCACACAATCTTTCCAAAGAATCTTTTCACAGAACTTTTTCTAAGAATCCTTTTCATAGAATCTTTTCATAGAATCTTTCCAAAGAATCTTTTCATAGAACCTTTCATGGAATTTTTCCAAAGAATCTTTTCATAGAATCTTTTCAAGAACCTTTCCAAGAACCTTTCCAAGAATCTTTCCAAAGAACCTTTCCAAGAATCTTTCCAAAGAATCTTTTCATAGAATCTTTCCAAAGAATCTTTCCAAAGAATCTTTCCAAAGAACCTTTCCAAAGAATCTTTTCATAGAATCTTTTCACACAATCTTTCCAAAGAATCTTTTCACAGAACTTTTTCTAAGAATCCTTTTAATAGAATCTTTTCATAGAATCTTTTCATAGAATCTTTCCAAAGAATCTTTTCATAGAACCTTTCATGGAATTTTTCCAAAGAATCTTTTCATAGAATCTTTTCAAGAACCTTTCCAAGAATCTTTCCAAAGAACCTTTCCAAGAATCTTTCCAACGAATCTTTTCATAGAATCTTTCCAAAGAATCTTTCCAAAGAATCTTTTAAAAGAATGTTTTAAAAGAATCTTTTGATAGAATCTTTCCATAGAATCTATTCATAGAATCTTTCCAAGGAATCTTCACGAAGAATCTTTTCATAGAATCTTCTCCCAGAATTTTTCAAAGAATCCTTTCTTAGAATCTTTCCAAAGAATCTTTCCAAAGAATTTTTCCAAAAAATCTTTTCACAAAATCTTTCCTTTTTTTATTTTCGACCAATGGATGTGGTTACTTAATCATGTATGCTGTGGGTAAAAACCAATACAACACTATTGGAAATATCATTGACTGACACTGGGTCGGGAGTCCAATTGTCTCCACATTATTCACTACTACATTCCGTACTATATGACTATTTGTAACTCTGAACGAAAGTTCCGTGTCTTCCTACTAAGATCATACCTACTACTTTCTACCTGTTAAATTATTTTGAATATTTTAATTTGCACTAATAATTGGATCATATTTTAATTCGAGACACATACGCAGGATTTCTTTCGTTTACTTTAATCTTGTAAACTATCTGTTCCTAACTTGTTCCGTTTTTCTAAAGATCGGAGAACTTTAGACTGATGGCGTACCTTGTCAGATCAATAAAAGGTCTCCAACCTACTTTATATGCATCACCATTACCAACATAAATCGTTCATTCTCATATTATTCAGCAATAAATTCTCACTGCTCAATTTTATGGACTTATTGCCCTCAAAGGATTTCTTCAGCACTGAGTAAAACACCACTGGCAGTGAACGGAATAATATGTTACGCTTTTATCTGACTTATACTTGTGTAAGTTGATTTGCACAGGTTAAGAATAATTATTTCGTGGTTAAAATTTTTTTGGGGAATAGAGAGGTAAAAGTTTATTGAACTCTAGAGAAAAAAAAGTCGGAGTCTCAAATCTGATAGAGATGAAATGTTTTTGCGTTAATAGTGTTTTGTAAGTAGTTAGGTAGTTAGTTAACGACGCACACACACTGGAGCAACACAACAGGCTTTTGGCGAGTCCAGGATCAGTCCCGATGGGAAAGATCCACATAATTTCGAACCACTGTGAGATGACGAGGCAACACCTGAGCTGGCACCCCACTCTCCAATCTTCCACACCACGTCAAAATGAGGACATTTCAGGCCACCACAGATTTAACGTGTACCAGCCCCGTGTGCACGACGATCTTTAGTTGCATTGAGTTTCCAACTCGCTTCGATTGCTAATCCGTTGCTATCCCAACCGGGCTACAGCGGCCCAGAATAGTGCTTTGTAAAGCTCTAAAATGAAGTGTTGAAACCATTATTTACAAAAACCTAAGAAACAGATTCAATTACTTCTTCTAAGTCTTTCAAAAGATCTACAAACCCCCCTGACATTAACCTCTTTCAGTTAACCTTTTCAATCCTAACCCCTTCAACATTAAAGTCATTAGTATCTAATAACCAATCACGAACATGCTACTAATCCTGTAATAAAAACCACAAAGAAACATTGAAAACTCTCCACTTTGCAGGTAAGTCTGTCCAACAAGTTACAATGATTATAACTCAATACTTATATTTTATTTAATTTGATATATTAATGCACACTACACGAACAGAAAAATATTTCATTCCAAACAAAGAATGACTTAAGTTGAATTAAAATATTAAGCGCAAGGCCAAAGCGATACGCGCAGACCAATCAGAGGTGCCGGCGCGTGCGGTGAAAACGCTCTTATTGGTCTACGCGTGTCGCTTTGCGCTTCCTATTTGAATTCAGCTTAAGTCGTTTTGGACATTGCTACAGTTATTTACTTGAAATCAATCAATATTTCATACATGTCTTTATACTCTCTGAACTAAACCGATATAATTTTGAAATCCCGCACCATGCAATAGGTTGCTTGAAAAAGGAACGGAAAGTTGCAATAAATCCTACATTTTTCAGACATTATAGGTTATTTAAACGAAAGAGGTAATTCTTTGTTTCCCAGAAATAACGGATATATAGTCAAATCGACATCCCTGATATTAACCTCTACCTCAATTAACCCCTTATCAATCAATCCAAGTACCTACAATATTAAAGTAACGAATATCCAATAACCAATCGTCAACATTCTTCATTTCTTCATATCCTGGATAAGAACTATAAAGAAACACATTAAAGTCAACCACTCTGAGCGTAAGTTTATACAACATAGTGACAATGATTTTATTTCAATACTTATATTGTATTTAATTTATATATTAATGCCACTATACAGAAAAATATTTAACTGGAAACAAGAACTACCAAGTCGTTCTGGTCATTGCTGCAATCGGTTTTTCACTGGAAATCAATCAATCTCTTACATGTCCTTTATTCACTAAAACTCAGCCAATATAATTTTGACAACCGGCATGTTACATGAAAAAGACGTAGAAAATTATAATAAATCTTACATTTACGATTTTTTATTTTGTTTCCACCAAAGAGGTTATTCCTTGTTTCCCCGAAATAACGGACATATTGAATCATAAATCTAATCCACTGACATTACCACTTCCAGTTAACCTTATCAGTTCTACAACACTTAAGTCACGAGTATCCAATAATCAATCACCAACATGCTTCAAGGATTCTGCCGATATAAACCACAAAGACACTTTAAAAATTCTCCAGCTCTGCATGTCCCAACAAGGGATAATAATTCTATTCCAATATTGATATTGTATTCAATTTTATATATTGGCTAGCTGAATTACCCGGCGTTGCTCGGGTTGAATTCTTTATAATTCATCGTAATATTACTCAATATTATTCCCATGGAAATTTCGAATTGTTTTTAACCACCTGCATACCCAGGACAAATCGAACTGGGTTAATATATAGCCTATGTGTCCCGCAGAATTCTACAGGATGAATGCATCAAATTTAGTGTGAATTGGTCTGACATTAATCATTGATGCAATGTTATTCCTATGAGGATTTCGAATTGTCTTTAGCCCCCTGTACCATATCGACGATAAAAAGATACCACTTTCTGTGAAAATAATCTTATATTATAATAAAAATTTATATTCCAATAATAAAGCTACAGTTTAAGAATTTACAGACGGGATACATAAACGATATGATACTGAGCGATTTTACGCTCAACAGCACCCATCTGTGATTGCATCATACTCTAAGGTTCTAAAAAAATTCTCCAAGGTCATCTTGAGAGGCGACTCCTGTAGATGTTCTGACATCATCTGCACAGCCAGACCGGGAGAGAGCATCCCCTAGCAAGTGCTGTGTCCAGGATGACGGGACGTTACACCCCTCTGCACACCCAAGACAAATAGAACGGGGGTTAATACGTAGCCTACGTTACCCGCAGGGTTCCAAAGAATAAGTGTATCAAATTTGGTGTATATTGGTCAAACGGTGTAGATTTGTATAGAGAACAGATAGAAAGATAGACAGACATATGCCATCTCTGCTGCATACATGCACACTCCAAGTACAGAAAAATATTTCATTGCAAACAAACAAAAATCCGTAATTTATCCTGGTCCGTCCTACAATCAGTTTTTCACTGAAAATCAATCAATTTCTTACATATCCTTTTATTAACTAAGCTCTTCCAATATTATTTTGGAAACCAGAAACATTCAATAGGTTACATGAGAAAGACGGAAAGTTATAACAAATCTTATATTTACGGTTTTTCAATTTGTTTAAACCAAAGAGTTTGTGTCCTGGAAATAACGGAAATATTAAGTCATAAATCTAATCCGCTGACATTAACCTCTTCGAGGTAACCTTACCAATATTTCAACACTTAAGTCACGAGTATCGAATAACCAATCACCAACAAGATTCATCTCCTGACTATACGAATTACAAAGAAACGCATTAACCCTTCTGGTGGTAATGTCGAAGAGTTATCGTGTCATTAAGCAAGACTGATCTTGATGGATGAAATATCTCGTCATCAGAAAAACTGACCAGATCTTTATGGACGAAAAATCTCGTCATCAGAAAAACTTACCAGATCTTGACCAGATCTCTCGTCATCATAAAAAAGTCAGCAATATCTTGATGACGAGATATTTCGTCGAAACAACTTGAAGGGTTAAAAAGTCTCTCACACTGCACGTAAATCTATCCAAGTGAAAATGATTATATTTCAATACAAATATTGTATTCAATTTTATACAGGGCGTTTCTAAAGTAATCATTTGTGAAGAAGCATTTTATTAACTATTTTTGTGTTACAAGTGAATAAAACACATGAAAATCATAAATATTAATGTAATGCCACAAGGCCCCATTGCCTATCAACACATAAATACCAACGTTCAGCGGGGCCATTATGGCTCAGTGAGTATGTTCACTGCGCTAGGAACTTGCGAGTTGTAGGCTCTGCGCAGGTTCGATTCCTCCATGAGTGTATCTCACTCTTCTGTGTTTGAAACTTCGTATGTGTATATCCATTACTTGATGTTGTTTAGAGGGGTCATATATGGCTCTTACGCCATAAAACCAACCACCCAACCCAATGTTCAGTTGGACGGTAGGTAGGTAGGTATTTTAATTAACATCGCACTGGAGCACAACAGGGCGGTATGGGATCAAACCAGAAGAAAAAGATCCGAGGACAACAGCTAGTAATTTTGAACCACAGTCAGGCGACGAGGTCACACCTGAGCTGGTACCCCACTCTCCAAACTTCCACACCACTCCAACGTGAGGACCTTTGAGGCCACGACAGATTTAACGTACACCAGCCCCTTTGTACACGACGGTCTATGGTGGGATTCGAACTCGAAACCCTCCGATTGCTAATCCGTTACTCTTCCAACCGGGATACCGCGGCCCCGTTCGATAGGATGGAAAATCTTTTCTAAAATATTAGATATAATCTCAGCTTCGGTAATCAGCACCTTAAGTTTAATAATGTGGCCAATCTTATTTTTCTATGCTTCTGCTTGAACGAAACCGCAGAAAAAATCTAGAGGTGAAAGGTCAGATCCCCGCTGGAGTTGATTCTCGCAGTTTTCCTACAAACTATCGTAGATTCTTCTTCGTAGATTAACCTTCGCAGATTAACCTTCTTCGTAGATTAACCTTCTTCGCAGATTAACCTTCTTCGTAGATTAACCTTCTTCGTAGATTAAACCTTGCAGACGCTTTCGACTAGTGATATTCCTATTTCAGTGGTCAGCAAGGACGTAACAAGGCTAGTTTCCACCCGGGGCAAGAACTCGCCTTGGCACGCCCCCCCCCCCCCCACTGACCAACCTAACCAAAACCTACTCAGTTTTTCCTTTTCATTTTTTTACTATACGTAAATATCTATAGTAAAAAAAATACTCGGCGAGTTTAGCGGCCCCCTCAATCCGGCGCCCGGGGCACATGCCCCGTCTACTCCCCCTAGTTACGTCCCTGGTGGTCAGCATGATTCATAAAACATCGAGAGGAAAAAGGTCTCATTGACGTATTGACTTTTTCATTAAAATAAATAGTTACTTTAACCATCCAAGTGGTATCGAGGGATATCCTTCGAACCTAGTGCCTGATATTACCTTCGGACCTAGTGCGCATGCGCACTGAGCGAGGGACGGGGTCATTACGTCGAAATTCGACGATGTTGGGCGAACTTTATGCCAGTGTGAAATTTCAATTGTATGGAGTGAGGATTCCGTAAGTGGTGTCATTCGACAGCTATCGAACTAAGCTACACAACCACAGGGCTTTAATCAATAAAATTATCCTTTAATATTAATATCGAATTAGTCTTTAATCGTTCAAACAGTAAATTAAATGTTGAATATTCACACACTAAGCAATGGTACAAACTTCCTATGTCTTCTTCATTCATTCCACAATCCAACATCAGGCTCGAGAATTAATGCTGAAACTACGGTTTGTGTCCTTGACACAACTTACCAATTTCGTTTTGCTTTCGAGGCTAATTAGACGAGAACCAATGACTTAACCGTCCAAGTGGTTTCGACTAGATATCTCGTCCATCAAGATCAGATCAATTTTGCTAATAACGATATATCTCGTCATCAAGATATTGCCGATTTTTTTATGATGACGAAATCAAGATGTGTCAGTTTTTCCTAATGACGAGATATATCGTCCATCAAGATCTGGTCAGTTTTACTTAATGATGAGATGTATACCAATAACCGCTCCAAGGACAGAAAAATATTTCATTTCAAAATAAAAAAATGGTTTCCCGGTCACATTACTACAATCAGTTATTTCACATAGAATCAAGCGCCTCAGTAGCCCGGTTGGAAGAGTAACAGATTAGCAACCGGAGGGTTGCGAGCTCGAATCAAACCAGTCGTGTACAAAGGCAACTGGTACACGTTAAATCTATCGTGGCCACAAATGTCTTCACGTTGGTGTGGTGTGAAAGTTTGGAGAGTGAGGTGCCAGCTCACAGGTGTGACCTCGACATCTGACCGTGGTTCAAAATTCCGAGGCGTTGTCCTGGGATCTTTTCCTTCCTGACTCATTACGGACGGCTGCCAATAGCCCGATGTTTTCTTCCAGTGCGACGTTAATTAATTACCTACCTACGAAATGGAATTTCATAAAACTAAGTCGTGAGTATCCAATAATTAATCACGGTCCGCGGTAGCCCGGTTGGAAGAGTAACAGATTAGCAACCGGAGGGTTGCGAGTTCGGATCCAACCCAAGACCGCCGTGAGCAAAAGAGGCTGGTGCGCGTTAAATTGGTTTTGACCTCAAATGTCATCACGTTGGCTTGATGTGGGGGTGCCAGCTCAGGTGTGACCTCGTCATCTGACCGTGATTCAAAATTACGTGGTGTTGTCCTCGGATCTTTCCTTTCGGGTTTGATCCCGGACCGTCGCCAATAGCCCATTGAGTTGCGCCAGTGCGACGTTAATTAAAATACCTACCTACCAATATTTAATCACCTAATGTCATATCAATAAAAAACATCAAGAACAACAATAAACCTTCCTTGTATTTGTCTCGACGAGGTATCTCGTCATTTGCAAAACTGACCAGATCTTGATCTCGTCATCCTAAAAACAATCGACAATATCTTGATGGAGAAATTTCTTGTCAATAGCAAAATTGGTCATATGTTGATGGACATCTCATCGAAACCACTTAGAAAGTCATAAAGTCTATATTCATGATTATTTCAAGTACCGCGAAACATATTTCAATCAAAAGAAAAAAATTCGTAAGTTTTCCCAGTCATTGCCTCTCACTATTGACTTCTATTGCCTCTGACTATTCACTAAGAATCAATCAACTTCTCACGTGTCTTTTTACAACCTAAACTCAGCTACTTGTTATTAGAAAGATTTAATAGAAAATAGTAAAAAAATACATTTACGATCTTATAGTTTCTTTAAATCACTGAGGACATTATTTGTTTTACTACATTGAAGGTCTCGAGTAGCACAAGAAATGACCGGAGAACTTCAAATCAAACCTATCTTAACGTACATATCAAGTCATAAATCAAATCAAATAACATTAAGCCTCTTCGAGTTAAAAAGAAATGTAAACCTCCGCAAAAAACATAGCTTCTTCAATTACTCCCTAACACTTTTTTAACCCGAGCTTTCCTCTACAAAATGTCATGAAACTAAGTCAAGATTATCCAATAACCAATCACGTCATGTCTTGTCTATAAAAACACAAGAGCACATTAAAAAGTGTATATTTATGATTATTTCAAGTACAGAAATATATTTAAATTAAAACAAAAAATCCCCGAGTCGTCTCAATCATTGGTACAAACACCCTTTTTCACTAAGAACCAATCAACTTTTCAGTAGATTTTATGCACCAAAGTCAGGTACAACCAATCGGTTATGTGAATGAGATTCCATAGAAAATAGTGAAAAAATCTTGCATTTAATCTTCAGTTTGTTTAAATCACTGACGAAATTCTTTGTTTTCCAACATAAAAGGTCTCGAGTAGCAAAAAATGACCGGAGGACTTCAAACCAAACCTACAGAGATATTGAGTCATAAATCAAATCCAGTGACATTAACCTCTTTGAGTTAACCTTATCAATCTAAACCACCACGAAAAAACATCTCTACTTCAATCACGCACTAACACTTTTACAACCCGAACTTTCCTCAACATAATGTCATAAAACTAAGTCATGATTATCCAATAACCAATCGCAACTTATCCTGTCGATAAAAGCACATTAAAAAAAGACAAGCACTGCACGTAAATCTAGCCAACACATAAGATGACATCTCCTTGTTAACAAATCAGGCTGTGGTCACGTAGACTCCCCGGGTCATTGCACTTTAATCTCAGTGGTCAATGCCTTTGAGCACATTATTATGTATACACACACATACTGAAGAGCCGTGATTAAGCTCTTACTTCCGTATTTTGGCGTATAAAAATACCTCTCTCAGCTGGTAGGTTGAAAATAATTCCAAACACCCACGCAGAGTGGGGAATGGATTATTCCATAAAATATGTTCGTAAAAGTGAAAGGGTTTGTAGAAAAGCACTGGGTTATGGGGGTAGAGTTGGAAGATTGAGCGGGATGTGGAAAGTGGAGGAAGACTTTCACGCGATGCTGATGACTTCCGCAATATAATGCCCATTCGGATTTAGATTTATCTGCCTGTTTGGGGTTTAATATGGATGAGGTAGTAAAGTAAGTGAATGGACCAGTGAAGTATAGGTTTATGTGTTAAGTTGGGGTTTTGGGTATTTTTAAAAGAATGACGATTTTGCTTTAAATAAAACAAGGATGGTTTTAGTTTTTAATTCAAAGTTAAATATATATATATATATATATATATATATATATATATATATATATATATATATATAAGTTATGATTTTAGATTTAGACTTTTCAGATTTCAGTTTTCAATTCAAAGTGGTGTGATGAATGATTGTTCACATGATATATCTTTATACATTAAGTTATGATTTTAGATTTAGACTGTATAGATTTGATTTTCTATAAATGAAAATGGTACTTTCAGTTCTCAATTTAAAGTTATATGTAGAATTCCTGTTCATAAAATATATGTTTATTTGCTAAGTGATGTTAGCTATTTTTTAGACACCATGCAGATTTGATTTTCAGTAAATAAAAAGGCAGTTTTAGTTTTTAATATGAGCTGATGTGATGAATTACTTTTCAAATCAAGCGGTTGTTTTATATACATAAACTGACCTTACTTGCATTTATATGGGAGAGACAAAGTTTTTAAGTTTTAGTAAAATCGATTTTTTTTTCAATATTTCTAAAATAGGTAAAACTTTCAAGAGCATTTTAAAGAAAAATCGTATCAAACTAACCGAATTTGTACTCACAACAGTAAAAAACTATTTTATGCTGTAATAATTTAATTGCACACTTTAAAAGCATTTTTCTAAGATTTTAAGAAAGGATTTTAACTAAAGATTTTACAAAAAGACTGCAATATATAATCATATAACTTGAATGAGTATATAATTACCATTCTCCCCGAACTAGGATTTAATCTAATCAAAAGGTATTTAATCCTCCAAGTATTTTTGATTGCAGAGTATTTATAAACAGATATCAAATTTGACGACAAATAAACGAATTTAAAATAGAATCTCACTACTAAATAGTCCTTCCGAAATAACCATAGATCTCTATTTTGTGAGTTTTCACTTCATTTTGCTTACTTTCAATAGAATCAGTGTCCTGAAAAGTATGTCTGAACTGCACTAACACCGTCTTGTCAAAATCGGCTTTTTTTCTTTAGTTTTAATTTGGCTCTTTGTCAATCTTGATTTTGACGGTTGGAATTGGAAAACATCATCCAAATAAAAATTTAATTTCCAAAGGAATAGGCAGGAAATTCAAAGAAATGAAACGAAAAGTTTAAAATGTCTTAAAAACGCATAAAATTCTAGCATAAAGAGTATAGAGACGCATAAAACGCATTAAGAGAAAAAAGCCCGAAGTGCCAAAAAATGCAAATGTCACATCGAATTCCGTGTCCTTGTGATTGTCCTTCATGTCATTTTTGGCTTCACTGTACACAAACTCTATCTGCAGTGAAACTAGTTTTACATATTTTTACATTTATTTGGCTTCTCGTGTCTTTTCAGAGAGCTTTTCATACCCATGAAAGTAAATATCTTATTTTAACGTTTTAAAGCTCTTGTAGTTTAACTATTTGCCCATTAAATAAGGTTTTTATAATGTTCTTAAGGTTTGATTTTAATATGGAATAAAAAGATGGATCTCTTTTTATTCGACATCTCATGAAAGACCATGTAAAAATGCTCTCTTCTAAAATATTTATTTCATTTTGAATAAAGGGGGAAATAAGTTATTTATTTCGTTCGTTTATATAATTTCGAATTATTCAATAACGACTAAACTGAATTAGGTGTTCTATCACATTATATCAAGCTGTAAGGGTTGACACAGGTAACTCTTCAAAATGTATCATTAGTTTTTACGCGTCGATGTTAAAGAATTATTTGGTCTTATATCTATACATATAAAGCAGAGTTGGCCTCTGTCTGTCTGTTCTCTATACAAATCTACACCGTTTGATCAATCTACACCAAATTTAGTACTCTTATTCTTTGGAACCCTGCGGGTAACGTAGGCTACATATTAACCCCTGTTCTATTCGTCTTGGGTGTGCAGAGGGGCTCGTAGCACAGAGCACTTCCTAGGGGGCGCTCTCTCCCGGTCTGGCTGTGCAGATGACGTCAGAGTTAACATCAACAGGAGTCGCCTCTCAAGATGACTTTGGAGTTGGACTTTTGAATCGTAGATGGATGCGGCTTTGCTGAAAATCGCTCAGCATCATATCGTTTATGTATTCCGTCTGTAAATTCTTAAACTGTAGCTTTATTATTGCATGTAAATTTTAATGATAATATAAGATTATTTTTATAGAAAGTGGTCTTTTTTTATCGTCGATATGGTACAGGGGTATAGACAATTCGAAATCCTCATAGAAGTAACATTGCATCAATGATTAATGTCAGACTAATTCACACTAGATTTGGTGCATTCATCCTGTAGAATTTTGCGGGACACATAGGCTATATATTAACCCCGTTCGATTTGTCCTGGGTGTGCAGGGGGGCTAAAAGCCATTCGAAATCTCCATAGGAATAATATTGAGTATATTACGATGAATTATAAACAATTCAACCCAAGCAACGCCGGGTAATTCAGCTAGTAACATATAAACTTATTGATGAAACGTATGAAAGTATGTTCCATCTTAAGTAAGTAACCGAAAATATACTAAGGTACTAAAATAATATTTGCATTTATCTATGAGAGATAATTATTCTGTTTACTTCGAGCCTCACTGAAATTATTCAACAAAGCAATACCGGTAATTCTGCTGGTACAATATGTATCGCAATTACATCAGAGAAATGTTTTTAGGTCAGATATCCCGTTTTCCGTGTATTGATCGAAATTCATTATTCGTTGCGTTTTCGATCATCGAATATGATTCTGAATTTTAAAAACTTTGTCTGACAAAATGACATTATATCGAACTTGCTACTTTTCCTGAATATATTTACATAATTATTTACCAATATAATCAACATTTCCAGTTAGAACATCATTATCCAATGTTAAAACTGCCTTGAGCTATCATAAACAAAACATTCGAGCCAATAGTCCGATCAAAATTACCATAAATATTCACGATATGGACTCTTAGAGGAAAGCAAGTTTTAAATTTACTGTCGTGATCACGGCAGTACAATCAACTGTTACACCCTACAGCTTTAACAGTTCTATTGTATTCGAAACTGCAGATGGAATATTGCATATTAATATTTATCATGAGCATTAATGGTGCTTTATCACGCTTGCCTTACGTGGTAAGCCTAATGAAAAATAACATATACGCTTTTGTATGCTCGTGTTTCTTATAGTAATATTGACGTAAAACGTATCTATAAATGAAGGATGATTTGAGCTATAATAAGGATTTATGGAATCCTCTAAATGTTTCCTCTTAATGTTTCCTTTGTAATGTTCTAGTAACTATAAAATCAATCATTCTCGTTTTGGGTAAAAGATAATTTAATCGATTCACTCTATATTTAGTCGATCGAATCAGAAAGCTTAGAAAAATTAAATCAAATCAATCGTTTGGTTAAAGCTACTGAAGCATCAAGAAATAATATCGTAGTTTCTTAACGTTGTTTTGTCCGTATTCTATTGCAATCAATAAAAATAATTTTGAGAGGGATTTTTAGGATAACGAAACAAACGAGACTGTCTACGAAGATTTTACTTCTGTCCAAATGCTCTCGTATGATACGTATCGGGGTTACCTTAAAATGTAGTTTATCCCAGTTTGAGCAACGTTTGGTGTTTAATGTAATTTGCGTTGACCAATCGATTATCATATATCAATTCGGAATTTATTCTTTGGAATTTTTATTTACGCTAAATGCTGAAATCGTATTCGAAAAACAAGTCAACTGTCGTTACGTTCAGAATAAGCACAGGAAACACGTATCACCCCCAGAAACACTACTGCCACCTACATGTAGCTCAACAGAAAATGCCTCTGATAGACTGAAATGCTTGGTTACGAGTCCGAATCTCGTATATGCCGATGTCGGGTTGGCTACTTGAGGTTTCCTGGTTTATTCAAGATGATGCGTAAATGGCAAAATAGTTTCCTCAAAAGTCCTCAAAGAAGGCATGCTCGCCCACACCCAGTTTACGGTGGTTGCGATGTAGCAGCACTTCCCATGGTGCCCTGTGAATGTTTTATTATTTTATAAATTTGATTTAGAATCCCGTATTTGTCTATTTGAGTTACCACAGCGAAATGTTGCAGTCATATTTGAGCATTACTAAATTTCATAAATCATTATCGTCTTTATCAATATTTTTCAAATGTCTTTTTTGGAATTGCTCTATTTCAGAATACACTCAGGCAGTCGAAATTCGACACTGCGCATCTTTCGTTTTTTTAGAATTCTGCACTTTTTCGTTGGAATTTCGTTTCCGTTCGTATTTATGTCTTAATCTTTTACATATCGCAATATATTCAGGAATTAAATGCATATATTTGCGTCCTAAGTATATTGTAGAAACTATGAAAAAATTAAAACGTATTTTCCGTACAACTTAAATGATTGCATTTTTCTGTGAAAGAAAAGTGATTATTCTAATTCACTTTTCAAGCAAAATTTAACCATTTCAACCCGAGCAACGCCGGGTAATCAGCTAGTGTGTTATAAAACAGTTGGAGGGGTAAACATTTTTAAAGCCAGGTGTTGACTTTCATACACACGTAAGACGTTGTCAAACGTTGAGGAAAGGAAAGTAAAAGTCCCAAAGACGCCTGCCAACATGTCTAAGCCTTGATGATTCCAAGCAGTACCTTACATAAAGGAACAGATTCATCAATTTCACAAATGGATTATTAATTCAAGTTGTACATATATGTGTTTGTGTGTTGCATGATGGTGTGTTGCACTCCCCATATAAGAGGAGTCACCAGTACCATCTTCCCCTAGTCTTGAGTTCCAGGTTTGATCATGGTTCATCTCAGAAACAGTTTAGATCATGTACTCCTTATGAAATAAAAGTATACATTCCAAGTACTCATGGGACCACCATGGCTCTTTATTTGCCCACTACACTAGCAACCCGAAAGTTGTTGGGGGCCGTGGTAACCCGAATGGAAGAGCAACGGATTAGCAACCGGAGGATTGCGAGTTCGAATTCAGCCAAAGACCGTCGTGTACAAGGGGGGCTGGTGCACGTTAAATATGTCGGGGCCTCATATGTCCTCACGTCGGCGTGGCGTGGAAGATTGGAGAGTGGGGTGCCAGCTCAGGTGTGACCTCGTCTCCTGACCGTGGTTCAAAATTACGTGGTGTTGTCTTTCGGGGGATGATCCCGGACCGTCGCCAATAGCCAGTCGCATTGCTCCAGTGCTACGTTAATTAAATACCTACCTAAGTACCGAGAGTTGGTGGGGCAGGTTCGATTTCTGTAACTAACCCATTGTGTGATTCTCTTTTCTGTGTCAGTTAAACTTTCCATGCATATGTATGTCCATTACTTCACGTTGCATGTCTTGTGTTTGGCACGTATTGTCCAAATATGGCCCTTTCGCCAAAAAACAAAACTAACCTTTTACTGTAGAGGTTTTGATTTAATCTCAAATGCCATCACACCACTAAGGTCGCTGAACCCAAGGAAGACATTTTGATTAAATACAAGGAAAAAACACACTAGAGATTTCACCAGCATTTCAAAATTCCATCTAATGACGAACTTCCCGACTCCTCAGCCGCCGAGACGATCTTGAAAAGCACTCGGAACCCACAGACCGTACGAGGGGAGAGGGAAATGTTGTACCTTATTATGTGACTCGCGTGTTTTCCGGCTTGCGAAGTTTGGATGATCTCCAAAAAAGATAACGTTGAAGGCCGTTGATCTGTGGATGATGCGCAAGTTTGCAAGTCACGTTAAATGGGAAAGTAAGCCATCCGAGTTCTTTATGCTCTTTCCAATCGGTGATATCATCGGATTGTGGGTGGTTGTAGGATGATTTTAGAAACAGATAAAACGCTGAGGTGGCAGAATCGTTTTTGAGATCCTGGGTTTCTTTCTGGAAGGGCATCAACTCTATTGGGACTTGGAAGACATAAGAGCTATTTCCGTCTGTAACTGTCGGTGGTTACCAAATTATGACTCACTGCTGGTTTTCGTATTGTAGACGACTTGTTTAATTTACAGGTGCTGTTCTCGTCATCCGACCGTGGTTCAAAATTACGAGGCGTGGTCTTTGGATCTTTGCCTTCGGGATTGATCTCGGACCCTCGCCAATAGCCTGCTGTGTTGCTCCAGTGCAACGTTAATTAAATACCTACCTCCTATGGGAATTTCAAATTCTATCTACAGAATCAGGGCTATCTACAAACCAGGATATCCAAAGGCTATCTACAGAACCAGGCCACTCTACAGGAAAAATAGAATGGGGTTTATATCTAGATTATGTTTCCCGCAAGATTCTAAAGAATGAATGCACAAAATTAGGAAGCCGCGGTAGCCCGGGCTGGTGCATGTTAAATCTGTCGTGGCCTCAAATGTCCTTACGTTGGCGTGGTGTGGAAATTTGAAGATTGGGGTGCCAGGTCAGGTGTGGCCTTGTCATCTGACCGTGTTTTAAAATTACGTGGTGGTGTCCTCGGTCTTTCCCTTTGGGATTGATCCCGGACCGTCACCAATAGCCCGTTGTGTTACTCCAGTGTGACGTTAATTAAAGTACCTACCTACCTGCACCAAATTAGGCGTAAATTGGTCTGAGAGTGATCGTAAAAATAATGTTTGTAAAAATAAAAAAATTGCTTGTAATTCATCTAATATTGCTCACTGTTATTCGTATAGGGATAGTTTGCAGAGTGGAGTGCCGGCTCAGGTGTTACCTCGTCATCTGACCGTGATTTCAAATTACGTGTTGTTCTTGGATCTTTGCCTCCGGGATTGATCCCGGACCCTCGCCAATAGCCCATTGTGTTGATCCAGTGCAACGTTAATTAACGACTTACGTACCTACCTTGCTTAGTTTATGAACTTACCTTCCAAGCGGTCTCGACGAGATATCTCGTCCATCATGAACTGTTCAATTTTGCAAAAACGAGGTATCTCGTCGAGACAAAATTGCCTTACTTCTCCAAGGGAATGAAAAAAATTAGTAGGAAAAAGTAGGGACAAAATTGTCCTTTGCCCAAAACAGACGACAGTTTGGAGCAGTTTTTTGCATCAAAGTCTAACCATTATAGGACAGTTTCCGATGCGAAGATAAACCACCAGGAGGGTTAATTGCAAGGTAATCGAATAAAAATCAAGAGTACATGTAATTAACTATTAAAATTAATGTATAATATTCAGTTAATCAACGGTCTTTCACGACTTGTATTCATCGCTTTAACTGAAAACTATAATTAATTTAATATATTTGTAGAGCAAAATTTGGTTCTTCAAATTTCTCTTCATTGTATTTGATTGTTTCACCCTCTGTATACGGGAACCCGCCGAACCGGACGAAAGTTTCGAGTCCCCTTGATACGAAAGGCTCGGAGTCTTTCAGACCTCAAACTCCTGAAGAATCGCCGCAGCCCATTACGATTTCCATCCCCTCTTTTATATACTACAAAGAGACCCGCGAGTGAATAGTCTTATCTCCCCGTTGACAAAGATGCCAGGGTTATCGACGGGGAGCTTCGCAAATTGTTTATCCTCGAGCATCTAGTCTATGAGAGGTTGAGTTGAAAAGAGATACACTTAATGTCACCGCAGCCCTTTCAGTTTACCCGGGAAGAATCTGTCCCTTCTAGCCATATCCACGACCCGACAATAGAAACCGGCACATTAGGGGATAATGGGACGACACATATTCCCTCTCCTCCTGGGTGAAAGCATTGTAAAGGCCGTTTCGGCCGGTTTCAGTAAGTTGTCTATAAAGCCGTTGGGTCGGTTGCCAAAGAGGGAAACGATATTCTGCCCCGACGTATGCAGAGGGTTAACCCTCTTTCTAGTTCATCTTCGCGTCAAAAACCACCCTGTAGTTGCCAGTCTCTGGTGCAAAAACCTTTTCCAAACAGGCAAGGAACAATTTGCTTTTCCTACTTGGATTTTGATTTTCTTTGGAGTAACAGGACAGTTTTGTCTCGATGAGAAATATCGTCCTTAACAAAATTGACTAGATCTTGCACGAGATATGCCTTCGAAACCACTTGGAGGGTTGTTTGATTTTTTTTATTTCATTTTTTATTTTTTCAATGGTTATTTATTTATTTATTTATTTATTTATTTCAATTAACGTCACACTGGAGCAACACAACGGGCTATTGGTGACGGTCCGGGATCAATCCCAAAGGGAAAGATCCGAGGACAACACCACGTAATTTTGAACCACGGTCAGATGACGAGGCAACACCTGAGCTGGCACCCCACTCTCCAAACTTCCACACCACGCCAACGTGAGGACATTTGAGGCCACGACAGATTTAACGTGCACCAGCCCCCTTTGTACACGACGGTGTTTGGCTGGATTCGAACTCGCAACCCTTCGGTTGCTAGTCCGTTACTCTTCCAACCGGGCCACCGCGGCCCTTTTTCAATGGATAATAATTCAGTAATTAATTTTTCTTATATATTAGTAGGAATTTTTTGACAATTTTTTTTGTCCTTATCCCCTCCAAGTGGTTTCGACGAGGTATCTCGTTCTTCAAGATCTGGTCAGATTGTGCTAATGACGAGACACCTCTTCGAGTCAACCACCAGGAGGGTTAACCCTCTCGCTGCGTACTTTTTTTATCAAAATAGGTTCAAAAATTGCGTATTTTTTTTATTACATATTTCAAATCTGCATATATTTTAGAGTTAAAATATACAAAAAAATTTTGTAAAAGAGTTTTTTTCAATACAGAATTAGATCATAAAAAAAGATTGTCGGAATATTGAAATTGAAGAATAATCATATAAAAGCAAAATTTTGAAAATTAATCTTGGTTAAATTATGATTTATTTTATGAAATACAAAGGTAAAACGTATATACTAATGAAAATATGCAAAATACTTACAAAGCATTTATTAGAAATGAAGAATTATTAGAAATCACTATCCGCAGAGGAATCCGAGAAATTCTCATCAGTTTCGCTATAACTATCTTCAATATACTTAATATCAGAGTCAGAACTGCCATCAGTGTCGGAAATATTGTCAGGAATGTAGGTTCTATCACTCGCGAAACGCTTCCTGCCAGACATCTTTGAGCTTTGAAAAGCGCGCGCAAAATGCTGCAAAAATGCGTGTATATTTCGCAGAAATGTGGACATCTAACGCCATCTGTTAACCCAGATTTGAATAAACAATTAAACATCACAGAAAAGCCAAAATGAAACTATGAAAGAAAAAAGAGAGGGTTGCACAGTTAAATAGACGGAAAAAATGCATCCCCGTGGAAATCGCGGGATGCGCAAATTTTACTACTTCTACATTGTCCGCGGAAATCGCGGGATGCGCAGCAAGAGGGTTAATACTCCCACAGAACGAAATATCTTTCACCGCTTTACGTAACAACATATTTTCCAATACACAGATAACGAAACTTTCGAATACCACTATGTCTTTTATTTCAGGGCTGGAAAAAGACGAACAATTCCCTCACACCCAACCTCAGAAAACTACCTCCTCAGCGTCCAGACGGCGAAGATGACCTTCCTCCGGACGAAGCGGATCCGGCTTGGACATCCGTCCAGTCGCAGTTGGTGCCATGCTCGGTGTGCGGTAGGACCTTCTTCCCTGAGAGGTTGCCAGTACACAGGAGGGTGTGCAAAGGAAAGCCCAGTCCTAGACCGCTGAAAAGGGCCTCATCGTTGAGAGAGCAGTCGGCTTCTTCAAGAGATGGGGTACGTTTTGTGTCGTTTCGATTATTATGCTATACAGGGTGTCCCAAAAAGGTTGTTCCGCAATTTATCTTTTTACCATTTGGAGATAGGTAGGCAATGTAAATTGCAAAAGTACACCAAATAAGGTAAGTAATTAAGGTACCAGAATAAAATTATCACGTGATAACAATTTAAGCGGATACAGTTTTTAATTTGTATACAACCCCTCTAGATAAAAATCCGAGATAGGAGAAATGTCCCTTACCTGCATCCCTATCGTTAGCAGAAAACTGCATTTCTGTAGGTTGAACAGTAACGGAGGCATAATGACGCAAAAAAGTTGACTTATACCGCTTGTGCACAGCTGTTCTGCAGTCAGATTAGGGACCGTATACACAAGGCTAAAAAGCATTTTTTTTCGGTCAGAAAGTGCAACATTGTGCAAAGTAATGTAGTATTGCAACTGCAGATGAAAATCGCAATGAATAATAGTAGGCAATGTAATCTTTAATAAAAATATTGTAGAAAAAATGGTTTAAATAAAAATAAAAGGAAATTTACAACGCATGTTCAAAATGTTTTCCATCTGCAGCAATGCAGAACTTAGCTCTTCATTTTTGGCCATCGCTCTAAATTAGATAAGGCCCCCTTAAATTGGAAACTCCTGTATCTCCGTTACTATTCAACCTGCAGAAACATGGTTTTTTACTAACGATAGGGATACAGGTAAGGAACATTTTTGCTATCTCGGATTTTTATCTAGAGGGGTTGTATAAAAATTAAAAACTGTATCCGCTTAAATTGTTATCACGTGATAATTTTATTCACATATCTTAATTACTTACCTTATTTGGTGCACTTTTGCAATTTACATTGCCTACCTATCTCCAAATGGTAAAAAGATAAATTGCGGAACAACCTTTTTGGGACACCCTGTATATCGTAAGGGCCGTGATAGCCCGGTTGGAAGAGTAATGGATTAGCAACCGGAGTTCCGAGTTCGAATCCAATCAAAGACCTTCGTGTACAAAGGGGGCTGGGGCACATTAAATCTATCGTGGCGTCAAATGTCCTCACGTTGGTGTGGTGTGGAAGTTTGGAGAGTGGGGTGCCAGCTCAGGTGTGACCTCGTCATCTGACCGTGGTTCAAAATTACGTGGTGTTGTCCTCGAATATTTCCCTTCGGGTTTGTTCCCGGACCGTCGCCAATAGCCAGCTGTCTTGCTCCAGTGCGACGTTCATTAAAATACCTATATACCCGTTACTTCGTATAACAAACATGCCTGAAACCGTTAAACATGTATTTGGTGTGCTTACGACTTTTTCTGTTACGTTAAGTTAATATCTCGAATAGGGGTGCTTACCGACAATGTCTCGGATCGGGATTGATCCCGGACCGTCGCCAATATCCCGTTATGTGGATCCAAAGTGCGACATTAATTCCACTACCTACCTTTTTAACCGACAATGTCAGCAGAATACCACAACTTGGGTTGTGGTGTAGTCTGTGAGGTGTTCCAAAACTTCCTGCACAAATTTAACCCTCCAAGTGGTTTCGATGAGATATCTCGTCCATCAAAATCTGACCAATTTTGTTAATGACGGGATACATCGTCATCAAGATACTACCGTTTGTTGATGATGACGAGATCAAAATCTGGTCAGTTTTCTAATGATGCGATATCTCGTCCATCAAAATCTGACTAATTTTGTTAATGACGGGATACATCGTCATCAAGTTACTACCGTTTGTTGATGATGACGAGATCAAAATCTGGTCAGTTTTCTAATGATGCGATATCTCGTCCATCAAAATCTGACCAATTTTGTTAATGACGGGATACATCGTCATCAAGATACTGCCGTTTGTTGATGATGACGAGATCAAAATCTGGTCAGTTTTCTAATGATGCGATATCTCGTCCATCAAAATCTGCTAATGGTTTTGTTTAAAGTCGAGATCCTCGTGAAGACAACCACCAGGAGGAAGAAATATATAGTTAAACCAATTTAACCTTATTCAGAGAGATGTATGAACTCAAACATCCCTGCGTATACTAAAAGGTACCCTAAGGTTCAGAAATTAAAGACAGTATGTATATGAACATTTTTAGTATTCCTGATTTTACACTTTGAGAACATGAACAGCTAGTCTACCACGTCTGGTTGGTGGCGATCGCTACAGAAACAGGTCTCGTTGATTTTGAATAGGGATGACTCAATTTGATTTTGTTTTAAGCGAATATTACAGGCGGAAAATGGTAGTTTACTAGTATAGATCTCGGCGACAAGTAAAAATCATGAGAAATATTTCCAATTTATCATTGTGTGCGCCCAATGTGATAAACTTGAAAACATTTCTTTAAGAACTCCCAGATAGAGGAGACTTTGTGTCGGGAGACAGATAATTCACTTAAAGTTTCACAGTAGGAGCTAAAAGTTGTGACCTTCAACAGTAATGTGCTCCTAACATCATCAATGCATGGAAGGAATGTCGATCTAGTCACCGACCAGTATTATGCCTCTTTCTATAGAATATTCTGGTATCCCGTAGGTGCCGCGGAGCGTATCTATCGGGGTACCTTTTACGGTGCAATATCAAATAGGCTCTTTTTAAATTAGCCGCGTGCATTTCAGCAAAATTAGCATTCGTGAAATGATACCCGTAAAAGTCAGTGCCTCAAACGACAAAGGCCCGAACTGACCAATTCCAGTTCTGCCAACCAGTGCTCTCTACCAAATCCAGGTTGCGCATACATCCCTTCGTGAATAAGGTTTAGTTACGTACTTCATACCTTCCTTTTGTACTTCTTACCTCCCTTTTCGTACTTCCTACCCTTCGTAGTTGTACCCTTAAAGTTTTTACTGGAAGTGTTTAATCCTCTGAAGTATTCGCACGCATATATCCGTTCTGAAACCTGCAGTCTCCTAAATGACTTCTAGCCCGTTTTGAATTTAACCAATAGAATCTTTTCTAGGATTCTTGCAGCCAATCGATGATGATATTTAATCATTACGTGTATTGTGGGGTAAAAGCTACACAACTCTGAAATCTCGTGACGTTCAGAGTGTTAGCCCTCCAAGTGGTTTCGACGCGATATCTCGTCCATCACGCTCTGACCACAATTTTACTAATTGTGAGATATCTCGTCATCAAACATCGCCGAGTTTTAGAGGTTACGAAATCAAGATCTGGTCAGGTTTTTTTCTTAGGACGAGGTATCTTGTCCAACATGATCTCTCATCATTAGCAAAACTGATAAGATCTTTATTGACGAGATATCTGGTCAATAAAGACTCGTCAAACCACTTGGAGGGTTAAGCACCCTTCGGCAATAGGGTCCACCCGATTGTGTCACAAGAACGCCACAACTTAGACAATAGGATAGTCCACATTTCGACTTGGCTGAAGACATTGAACAAAGAAAAGGCAATCGCCAAGTAGCACCCTAAGCTTAGATTTTTACCACTTCCTGACCTAACGAGTGCAGTTTCAATCCTGTTCTCAGGCATTAAGCGTGACATTAGCACACATCTGACATAAAACATACTCGTCATCGAGGTTAACGACGCTGGTCGTAATGTGTCGCTCGTTTTATGTTTCAGGAGGACCCGAGACCGGCTGCTATCTACGTGCCGTGCTACGTATGCGGCCGGAACTACGGGTCGTGGGTGATATCGATGCACGAACAGCAGTGTCTTCGGAAGTGGAGGAGTGAGAACGAGAAGCTGCCGTACAGCGAACAGCAGGAGGAGCCCAAGAAGTTCTCGGAGCGATTAGAAGGTAAGCGGCGATCTTGGTGTTGTGGTGAACTTAGACACCGCTATGAAGATTAACTAACAAGTATACAGGGTCATTGACAAAGTCCTTGTTCACCCACAAGCTTGCGACAGAGCATGCAGATATGTACAAGCCCTGTTGACAAGCTTTTCATTCTAGTCACCTCCTTTAATTCAACAACCCTCAGGGGCATACCTTCTTTAGGTGTGTATGGGCATCACAACCAGGAGGTACCCGATTGATCTGTCTCTTCTGTTTTACCATCGCCTACCTTTCTGCTTTTTGCTTTGATTTCATCCCTCGTTATTCTTATGTTTGGCGCAGTTTGGCCAAATATGGCCCTTGCGCCATAAAACCCAAAACCAATCAACCCTTAATTCAACCAGCTCCGCCTTTGACGGTCCCAAAAATTGGTCTGTATCCTCACTTAATCCTCCAAGTGGTTTCGGCGAGACATCGCGTCTCGACCAATTTTGCTAATGACGAGATATCTCGTCCCGACCAATTTTGCTAATTACGAGATATCTCCTCTCGACCAATTTTGCTGAGATATTTTGAATATGAAATATTAATTAAATATTCCGATACTTTGATAATGAGATATCTCGTCATTATCAAAGTATCGGAAAATTCCTAATATCAGGATCTTAACGATTTTGCTTATAACGAAACCACCAAAATCTGGTAAGTTTTTCTTTGGACGAGATATCTCGTCCATCAAGATCTGATCGGTTTTGCTGAAGACGAGATACTTTGTCGAGACAGCCACCAAGATGGTCAAAGTAACTTTATTCTACTTAATTGGAATCAGAGCGTTTTAAATTCGTGTTCTCAAAGTTAAAATCCCATGTTATTTCTATTAAAATTTTTAATTATTCTGTGACCTGAATAACAAATTTATACATATTCACACAGGTGGCCTTAGTTTTGTCTCCGTAGTTATAATGGCAATACCATGTCATGGCATAGACAGAGGGTGGATCTAGGGAACAAGATCCCCTCCCCTCTTTCAGAAAGCCTTATTTTTGTAAAATATTAACAATAAATCGTTTCGTGATATTAAAAGTAAACAACAGCTATTATTAATCAGCGGTTTTAAATTATTTATTTACTGGGAAATAAGAAAACATGTATAAAAAGTGAATTTCAAGAAACAAGATTTGAATATTTACTTAATGCAATTTAATTGCACGTGTTTGGCGAACTTAATCATTTTAAATTATTTCTGTACTTGTATTAATTGGGAGAAATGCGTCTTATGATTTTTATGCTTCCATAATCCCTTTCTTTAAAATTAATCTAGAGGTGGAAAACAAGATATAGACTTAAAGGAAACTTTCAAATACTAATAAATTACCGATCTTCATTTGGAATAAAAACTGTATTCCATTTAATTTTAGACCCCCTCTGAAAAGAAAAATCCTGGCTACGCTACTACTGCCAGGTCACTGTTACATAATGCGTTCACATATTATTTTAGAATCGAAAATTGGAAAATGGCTTATCTTTTAACGTCACACAACTCTTCATTGAAAGATTCACCAAAAAATAAATAAAACGATGTCGAAATAGGTGAAGTCATTCACATAAATGCGATTAATAAAGTACTGAACAGAAATTTTTCCACTTTAATTCGCGAATCCAACGAAAAGACCGTCGTGTGCAAAGGGGGCTGGTGCACGTTAAATCCGTCGTGACCTCAAATGTCCTCACGTTGACGTGGTGTGGAAGTTTGGAGAATTGGATGCCAGCTCAGGTGTGACCTCGTCATCTAACCGTGGTTCAAAATTACGTGGTGTTTGCCTCGTATTTTCCCTTAGGGTTCGTCGTCAATAGCCCACTGTGCTGCTCCAGTGCGACGTTAATTAAAATACCTACCTCCCTACTAACTGGGCTATTGCGACCCTTTTTCCTCTATTAAACGAATCGAACGTGCTTTTATTTTAAGCGTTGCCATAGTGACGTCTTCGGTGATGCCACGTGGCTCCATAAACTTGTTCGAGTTCCAGCACGGCTAATATCTCAAATTTTTTTTCCAGAGGACGACGTGGCCAGTCTCGTCGAGTTAGGTGACACTGCATGGGAAAGCCACCTGCAGCAGCTCGTCCCATGCCCCCTGTGTGCACGGACCTTTTTCCCCGATCGTCTGGGGGTGCACAAGAGGAGCTGCAAGGGCCCCGCCACTGCCAGTAGGCGCCCGAGAAGCAACAAAGGAGCGTGAGGGGAGCAGGCTGTTGCTGACAATTTGGAACTGACTGCTGATATTCAGCATCGTTTGTGCGGCCACGAGGCATGCGATTCAGTTATTGTGCAACGCAAGTGTGTAAAAAGTACAGTATAGATGCAGAACAAATAAATTAAGTACATGCTCAGTTGTTATGTGTAAACTGTTAATCAAACACATTTATGTTGGGGGGGGGGGGGGTATTTCAATTAACGTCACACTGGAGCAACACAATGGGCTATTGGTGACGGTCCGGGATCAATCCCAAAGGGAAAGATCCGAGGACAACACCACGTAATTTTGAACCATGGTCAGATGACGAGGCAACACCTGAGCTGGCACTCCACTCTCCAAACTTCCACACCACGCCAACGTGAGGACATTTGAGGCCACGACAGATTTAACGTGCACCAGCCCCCTTTGCACACGACGGTGTTTGGCTGGATTCGAACTCGCAACCCTCCGGTTGCTAGTCCGTTACTCTTCCAACCGGGCCACCGCGGCCCCCATTTATGTTGGGAGTAAAGCCGTGGTCAAATAGGAAACACGAGGTGCAGAGCGACACGGGCAGGAACGGTGAAAACGCTCATTGGTCTGCGTGTGTCGCTTTGCACTTCCTATTCCCTTATTTGACCATGGCTTTACAATGTGGGCAAGTCACAAAATATATTGTGCATACACCAAATTTTTTACATCATCTGACCGTGGTTCAAAATTACGAGGTGTTGTCCTCGGATGTTTCCCTTCGGGATTGTTCCCGAACCATCACCAATACCCCGTTGTATTTCTCGACGACGTTAACTACCCTACCTACCAAATTTTTTTATTTTGTAAGTTTTTTTTTTTTTTATGTTTTAATGTTAATGGAATTATAGTTTTCCCTGCATGGCTTCTAACCAATAGAGGGCCGCGGTAGCCCGATTGGATGAGTAACGGACTAGCAACCGGAGGGTTGCGAGTTCGAATCAATCCATAGACCATCATGTACAAAGGGGATGCACATTAAATCTATCGTAGCCTCAAATGTCCTCACGTTGATGTGTGGAACTTCGGAGTGGGGTGCCAGCTCAGGTGTGACCTCGTCCTTTGACCATGGTTCAAAATTACTTAGTGTTGTCCTCTAAGTGTGTTCTTACTTAGTGTTGTTCTTAGTTTTATCCTCGGTTTGATCCCGGACCGTCGCTAAAAGACGTAGTGTCGCTCCCAGTGCGACGTTAATTAAAATACCTACCTACCCAATCTTTCCCAGGATTATTTTCACCAATTTCTTGCTACTTATCTCACTTGGCATAAATAAATTACACCAAGTCTATTAGCCCTTGAGTCTAGAGGTTTTCAAGAACCAGCTCAGGACGGCGAATAGGATGGCTTGAAGGACAGATGTGTTCTGGGAAAGCCTGAGCTGTGCTGAATTGCATTTAGAGCGCAGAGGTAGGTAGGCATTTTGATTAACGTCGCACTTGGGCATCGGGCTATTGACGCGGTTCGGGATAAAATCCGAAGAGCAAAGAGGAAAATGATTGCAATCCAAGTTGATCTTCATTGGCTTTAAGTGTCCTCTACGAATACTGGGGAGATCAGTCTGGTCTTTTCTTATCCCATTTTACCCAGGGAGGTACCGGCTGACCAGAAATATCAGTCGACCCTTACGAAAAAAATTTAGTCTCATAGAATTCTAAAAATATCTAGAAAAAATTTTTAAAAAATTCTAGATTTCTATAGATAAAGCTGATTCTGTAGAAATGTATTTCTAGAATTCTATAAAGTTCTATGGAAAAGTAAAGTCGTGAAACAAAAGAAATGAGCTGCTATAGAATTCTAGGTTATTTTGTAGCTTATAGAATCACGGGCCATAATGTTGATTTGTTAGACCATATTCTATAAAGTTTCAGAATTCTATAGAAATTTTTCATAAGGGAGTTAAGAATAATTCTGCAAATTCTGTTCATACTCAATTCAATTTTGAGTGATTTCTTCATAGATAAGTCTGACGTAAAATGATACATACAGCAAAGCTGCCACACAAAGCTCTTGTGAAATAGCAATAGTAGCATAAATTCTTAAAAATAGTAGCAAGTCTTAAACTCTATTTTAGTAGCCAATCTGAATTCCTCAGATACAAAATGAATCGGTTAAAATACAAAATTTGCTGTTAAGTATGAAAAGGGTGTTTATAAAAACTAAAAATTTTCTTCAAAGGATTTCATAACAATTTTGGCAACTAAAGATTCCAGTGTTTTTGTCATGATTGCACAGCTTGGTGCCAAAATTGTGCCACCAAGGAAAATTTTCTTAAGGAAATTCAGAATATTTTTTCTGTCCCTTATTAATTGGAAAAGGGACTACATTTTCATTGTCCTTTGGTGAATTAACATAAGTCACCAAAATTTGGAAAAATAGGAGCTTTTAGGACAATTTTGTTTTAAGATGCCCCTTGTCATCAAGGTTGAAAAAATAGTTGCCAAAAGTTGCTTCTGGCAGCCCTAATATACACTTCCCTCCTTAACCAAAAAGTCTGCAGTTAACCAATATATAGATGAGGCTATTTAGTCATTAAATACATTGTAGAGTAATAGCAACTTCTCGGAAATCGTGTGACGCTTGAAAGGTTAAACCCATCTATTGTGAAAAAGTATTGATGTCATAACATATTAGCTAACAAACTTAAAGCATTGATTGAAAAAAATTGGGAGATCAACAATGTGGATTTAGGCAAAATAGATTGACAGTGGACCAGATATTTTGCATAAGAAATATCTAGGAAAAATGTGGTGAAAAGAATATATCAGTTATATATTAATTTTAAACAGGCTTATGACTCGATAAACAGAGAAGTAATGCTCAGGGCTTTGTGTGAATTTAATATTCCAAAAAAACTGATTAGACTGGTAAAAATGACTTGCATTGACAAAGGCAAAAGTGAAGGTACAAAATAGATTATCAAGAGAATTCAAAATAATAACTGGGTTAAAACAGGGAGATGTATTATCTACAATTTTGTTTAACATATGCCTAGAAAAAGTGATGCGAAACATATCAAATAGAAATGGTACAATTTTCAATAGATCTACACAAATTTTAGCATTTGCTGATATCATTTTGATAACTAGGAGTAAAATTGTGTTGGCTGAATTATTTAAGAAACTGGTAATGGAAGCCAAAGTCTTCGGATTAGAAATTAACGCAGAAAAGAATAAATACATGGTGATGGATTGCAAGGGAAGTGATGAAGATACTGAACTTAGGATAAATGATAGTAAGTTTGAAAGAGTTAAAGAATTTAGATATCTAGGCTCAATTGTTACTGAAAATAATGACATTATGCCTGAAATAAAACAGAGGCTTAGTGCAGGAAATTGGAGCTTTTTCGTGCTACAAAAAATAAGAAATAAAGCAATTGCGAGGAAAACAAAGCTAATAATGTATAAAACTATCATTAAACCAACAGTAATTTATGGATCAGGAACATGGATTTTGACTCAAAAACATGAAAAAATGTTGATAACTTGGGAGAAAGATCTTGAGCCATATTTGGACCAATCAAAGGCGATGTATGAAGAAGATACAATCATGAAATCCAAAAATTAGAGAAAAAGATATAAATTTGATAAAAATCAAAAAGAATCCAATTGTTGGGACACATGGAGAGAATAGGTACCGAAACAACCGAGGCACAAAAAAAGATATTTAAGAATCAGTGTCAATGCCAGAGAAAACCGGGAAGGCAGAGGAAAAGATGGCGTGACAAGGTGAAAAAGACCTCAAAAACATGAAAATAAAAAATTGGTGGACTATGGCCCAAGACAGGGCGCTTTGGAGTCGTATCATTAGGGAGGCCAAGGTTCAACATGGCTGTAGTGCTGGGGAGTTAGTCAACATATTTTCTACTTCATCCTAAATGGTTAGATATAAATTTCTGTTTCCTATTAGTCAAACCTCATTAAGACAAACTCACTTAATACAAATTACTAATAATACAAACTAAATTCTAATCCCCTTCAAAATGTATATTCAAATAATGTTAACTCATTCTTTTAAGCATTAAGGTTTCACTAATCTCTGGTTAAGACGAACAAACTTTCGAAACTTAAGGGCAAAACGGGATTATTTCAATCACATCCAACACCCTCATCAACAGGTTTTCTTCATGCTACGAATTCATTCCTATTCCTTCTATTGCTCCATTAGGGGATGATTGAAAATTACTCGTTTTCCTATTTTTGAGGGCTCTAATAAATGGCACCTAATAGCTAGACTACTGCTCACTTAGAAATGTTTCAATGCTTTTCGTTAGGCAGAGAATTTTCATCTGCTCAATTAAATATCGTTGACCATATCAAAGATTTTCATAAAGAATATCACAAAAGAACAAAAATCGACAAGACTTAAGACAAAAATTGCATAATCAGGAAATATCAGCGTAATCAAGAATTATCTGTATAATCAAGAATCATCTGTTTAATCTTTGTAAAGAATACAATTTATCTGTGAACCAAGAATTGTGCAGTAAGTATTGTAAATACATTAATATTTTATTGTTGAAATAATGCTTTTTTCTGAATTAGGATAACACAAACTATGGTTAATGTGAAATTTTTTTATAAATTCGTTTCAATGAGGTTTGACTGCATTATAAACTTTAAAAATGCCTATTCACCTTTAAAAATAAAAACCAGAGTAAGAAAACAATACACTTAAATGAACCCCACACTCAGTAAAATAAGAATCAAACGTTTTATTTCTAAAACTTTAAATATACACATGATTAAATATCTTACATTAATAATACAGTTAGGGTTACGACGACCTCCAGGGAGTGGTTGGAAATGAAGCTACTGATTTTGAGCAAACAAAATACAGCACAGCAAATTATACCAAAGCTGAAACAAAGATGCAGCAGAGTAGTTACAGATCAGTAGCGAGGATTTTTTGCACAATCCCACTGGTGAAATTCACTCTGGAAACAAATAATAAAAATAGGTTTCAAATAGTTTGGAGTTCAATCAAATTTTATGAAATTAAGTACATTTCTTTTACAAGTCTTAGTTTTAAAAATATGATGGTAAATTTTGGTTGTAGCACAATTTGAAAGTTTGTTCCATACCTTAGTACTAGTATATATCAAATGTTGTACACTCATGCTTTAGCAACCCTGAGGGGGACTTTCACTTCAAGGTTTGGTTGGTTTCGGGTTTTATAGCACAAGGGCCATATTTGGCCAAGCTGCACCAAACACGACAGACAATGTCAAGTAATTGAGAAAAGAAAGGATGGAAAGGAGAAAGTAGAGAAAGATCGCTCTAAATATTTTCTTAACCCGCCAAATGGTCTTGACGAGTTATCTCGTCCATCAAGATCTGATTAAATTTGCTTCTGATGAGATATCTCATCAAGATATAGCTGATTTTTCGATGATGACGATGACTAGAAAAAGATCTGGTCAGTTTCATCAGTTTGAAGTGACCTCATTGAGACAACCACCAAAAGGGTTAAGATTTTCATGACAATCTAGCAATCGGATACCAATATTTTTCTTTCATAGTTGCTAAGTCTTAGTAACAAAACTTCGAAATTGGCAACAATTGGAAAATTTCCCCCTAAAGAAAAAAATTCTGTCCACTATTAGTTAAAAAAAGGACTAAATTTTCATTGACTTTAATAATGACTTTCAATAGTCACCAAAATATTCTAAAAGTCGCCAACATTTTGAAAATAGGAGCTTTTGAGATGATTTTGCTAAATAAGATAGACCTAGTCGCCAGCACTGAAAAATAGTCGCCTTTTAGTCAACTGTAGCATTCCTTCGTTTGCTAATCTCCGTTTTCTAAAGATGTTTTTTATCGGTGCTTTCTAAGATTTTGGTTTCAATTTCAAAGGACAGCGCTGAGCACTCACAAAGGTTGAGTGAAAGGTATTGCCTTCATGTGTATTTTTCGTCAACAGGTGGCAGCACAGTCGCGAAACAGCTTTTAATACATTCTGTAGTGTTCCCTCTACAATCTCAGTCGCAAGCTATCATGGTGAAAAGTTGTTTGTTATTGTGGAAAGAATGGAACTTTGTGAAGGAGGCTCGTCACTACATTTTAAGAAAAGTGCTGTCATTGAGGTGGCAGGTGTTGCTCTAGTGGAAATTTATCAAAGAATGCCAGTCGTTTATGGTCATGGATGTGTTGATGTTAGCACTGCTATGTCGGCAGATGCAAAGAAGCTGGAATACTGGAATTGTGTGACAGAGTTGGTCGACCTCTGTCAGCAACCAACGAGTTTCACAAGAAACGAGTGGACGAAATGTTTCGTGAGAACCGGCGATCTCTAACAGAACACTTAAGAAGAATTCGAAGGGAGAAAGAAAATATTTTGCTGCAACATGACAATGCTAGGCCACATACTTTTCATGCCACTATGGAAGAGCTTAGGAAGCTGAAATTCGACACAGTACCACATCCACCATTAAGTCCAGATTTGGCAGTGTTATTTCCATCTTTACAATAAAATGAAGGAAAACCATGGAAATCACTACAACTCTGATGATGGAAATTCAGACAGTGGTCGAGATTTGGTTGAGGAAACAGAAGGGTGGAGTTCTTCCATGATAGCTTCACTAAATTTGTACATAGTTGGCGAAAATGTACTTACCTGGCAACTGTATTGAAAAATGAAGTTTATGGTGCACATTCTAAGGAAACTTTCTGTGTCTCGTTTATTAAAATAGACCCATCCAACCATGAGTAATTCTCTTGAAGGCATTACTTTTCATTCAACCCTCATAGCTTGCAATGCCTCCTCTACTCAAGACTAAGTGGTTAACAGTTTTCTTGTTTCTACTGAAGATACATGATTGCAAGTAAAGCTAGGTATTTGGCAAGACCCCAAAACCATCAAATCTCACCTAAAGCAATCGTCAACGAAGCCGAAATCAGCTCAACGAATCAGGAGACTGCCAACTGATGGTTGCTGCAATGAGATTTGTTCCTTTTCCGATCATTATATTGATTGTAAAATAGCGTTACACCAATAGTACTGCTGGGGGCTTCTCAATTGGTAGTTATACTGCAGCACTGTTAAATCGAGGGTTGCTATAAAGCAAGTCACTTGTAATAAACTAGCTGAAAACAATCTAAAACTTCATTAGTCCTTACACATGTTCAATCATTCTCCTACCTTTTCAGAAATTGTTGAGTTACAAATCAAAAAATTAGTGCTGATTTCATGCTTTAGAACTTCTGTTTTTAATTTTAAAATTATTTTATAAACTTTTCGACTCACAGAACGTGGCACACTTTTTGACTCATTGTGCTCTTGAAATTCCTTAATGATAAAAAGATTATTGAAATATATCCTATGAACCCAAAGGAAAAAAGGTTAAAGAAAAAATATGTAGTTCCAATGCAAAAGCCAAGAGAAACACTAGAAGTCTTAACATTATGGAAGTATTTTTACATCTTTACAAAAGAAATATAATTACAATTCAAAGATGACACAATTCAAAGAAAAAGCACACTTTTAGTAGCGAATTATGGCAGGTGAAGGCAACCCATCTTTATAAGGGTTATTCCCGTTTTAATGGCAACCTTGGCAAGAGGAAAGTTTAAATTTTCATTTCAAATATTCTAGAATGTTCTTTTCATTTCCATTAAATTGTCCTTTGCTTTCTCAAAGTTTTATATTTTTTAACGTTAATTACTTTCCGTTAAAACTTAGTATTATCCGTTTGAAAAAAACGATTTTTTTTAAGAATTTTCCTTGGAGACATAAAAAGTGCGCCGAAAAAGGGCCAAGAGCATCACCACCAAACGAGGCGTGTGATACAGTTATACTTTGAAGTTATATAAAAAGTCAACATGCATTAAAATATCACAATTTTATTTTTGATTTTTAGTTGTGAATGAAATGACATTTCTAAATTTTGCATTTGTCATTTCTAATGTTGCACTGAGTAGCCACAGTAGTAGCAGTTTTCATAATTTGAAGTTTACATTTTTAAAGCTTATTCAAAATATTACAAAATAGTAGATTACAATTAAATAGTAAAAAATATTAAAATCGATATTTAAAAAAATTCTTAAAATAGTAACAATCAAAATAGTAAAATAAGCCATTTCTTAGTCAAGTTACTCAGTTTTATGCAATTGTACATAAAAATTACAAACATGAATGAAACTAATGGACAAAATAAGGCAGTGGTCTAAAAAATAATTGAAACAAGGCATACTCTTCCTCAGTAACGCAATCCTGAAGCAGCAGTATTGAACGTCTGCTGAGCAGCTTGAGTGGCAGCAGTGGTGGCAGCATTCTGCACATGTGGATTGCGCATAACACCAGTTGCAAGTTCCTCTTGAGCTTTTGCAAAGCTAGCAGTAGTGCCTCTGTACATACGGTGGATCTGAAACACAGCACAATAATTACCTTGTAAGTGATAAGCAGATATTAGTAAAACTGACAGGCATCACTCATCATCACACAGCTCAACATACCAGTAGTATCATATCTGTAGTAGTTTGTTAATTTTAATAAATACATTGGTTTTTACATGGAATGTTCTACATGGAATATTCTAGCTGGATCACACAGAAATATGTACAAACGAGTAACCCCATAGCAAAGGATATTTTTCTGCATACAAAAGTAAGTTTTTCTGCATACAAGTATTTATCATTCCTTTAAAATTGTAGTTAAAGAATATACAATAAATCATAACACTATCAACATATAAATCTATCTGACTGGCATCTTTTAAACAGAAATGTATAATTATACTTTTTCAAAATCTCAGAAAGCACAATATCTCAAACTTAATGATGAGAACAAATTGACTAAAGTGTCTTGCAACAGAAATTGGAGATTGAAGTCAAAGCAAAGATCTAAAACTTAAGCTAAGATATATCACAGAATTACCTGAGAAAACTGTATAAATATTGCAAGTTTTAAATTTTGGAAATATATGTGGAAAGACAACTTATTATAAAACTGAGAGGCATTATTCTACTCTACACATCAGCAGGTTATCAACAAGCACATTTAAATCTATTTGACTGGCATCCTCTGAAACAGTAACATATAATTGCTTTTTGACAATTTCAGATCAGGACTGTCACAGCCGAAGTACTTGTAAAATAGTATCATAAAAGTTTTAAAATAGAAGGGAAAAAGTCCTCTCAAACCCTATTTAAGTAGCAATTTTAATTGCTCAAATACAAAATGAATAGGCTGAAACACAAAATGCGCTAATTAAGTATGAAACAGATGTTGAAGATCACCAAGAAATTTAAAATAAGAAAAACTAAATATTTTCTTAATAAGGTTTTTTTTCAAGACAAACTAGCAACCACAGATTCTGATGTTTTCTCTCATGGTTGACGAGACTTGGCACCAAAACTTCAAAATTGGCATCCCTTGGAAAATTTTCATAATAAAGAAAAACCTAAATAATACTTTTTCCGTCCACTATTAATTAAGAAAAGGGACTAAATTTTTGAAAACTTCGGTGAATCTTCAACAAGTCGCCACATTTTTTAATAGCTTTTGAGATTGCTTTGCTTGAAAAAGGGTATTCAAACAAAATTTGCCTCACTGTGTTAGATGTACCACTTGGAGGGTTAATGTAGATTTAAATTATGATTACATTGCATTTTCACTTGAAGGTACGTAATTAACATTGCACGGAAGCAATACAACAGGCTATTAGGGACGGTCCTGGATCAATTACAAAGGGAAAGATCCAAGGATAATGCCTTGTAATTTTGAACCACGGTCAGATGATGAGGTCAATACTTGAGTTATAGCACCCCACTCTCCAAACTTCCATAACATACCTACATGATGACATTAGTGGCCACAACAGATTTAAGATGCACCAACCCCCACACATACGATGGTCTTTGGTTGGACCTAGTTTCGAATTTGCAACCCTCCAGTTGCTAATCCGTTACTCTTCCAACTGGGCATTACTTCGTTACTTCGGCGCCTGTTTAAAAGGGAAACAAAATGTTATAATTATAAGTTTAACAATGAGCTCAGTTTGAAAAATAATGAAATAAGAGTACCTTTACAAGCATGTAAAATGAAACCATGCCATAAATAGCCCATAAGAATCCAATAAAAATGGCAATGATTCCAACAGTGTAGACACTAACCACATGTTTTTCACTTTTTTCGCTTAGAGTACTGATTCCATTCAACAAACCACTAAAAGAAATTGAAAGCATTTTATAACATAAACATATGAAATAAGTAATACTTTAAATGATGATTATCTAAAAAAATTGATGAGCATTCAAGATATTTACTTCGTAAGTTTAAGTATTATTAAAAGTGTAACGAATTTTCAAAAAATATTTATATCCCCTTCCCACTTTCTATCTACAGTTAGAAGTTTTCAACAAACATAATGAAAATTAACATTATACTACTGATTAACATTAACTACTATACGACTGATCTAATTACGCTGAATTAACTAAACTATCCCTCTTTTAGTTTTTTAAAGCTTATCTGTAGATAATGCAGAAAAAAAAATTGTAAGTCTATTTTTATTTGAGGTACACAAGGAAAACATGCAAGTATTATTGTCTACTTTCTAAATAAAGCAGAAACTCTCATACAAATATATATTAAATGCTGGACTGAAGCATGGGAAAAAATAAACATGTTTTTAATCCAGTCTTGCTGTCGAGGGCAGTACTTGTGGATAGACAGACTTTACTCTCAATGCATGCAAAGCGTATATTGTCGGCTTAGAGCCAAAATTCATTACCTGACAAAAAACAAAAGTTTACAGTTCACCCCTAAGACTAACTATTAGTTTCTAGTCAAAAATAAAAATTCTTAACATTTTGGTAGTATTATATTTTTGTTCAAACAGGTTAGTTTTACAATGCATTAATTAATCATTATGAAAACAAACATTTAGTGTCAGAAAAAGCACTTCCGGAAAATTTCAGTTCACGAGTTTCTGCTCTAAGCTGATGATATTTGTATAGAAAGCATATATTAATGCATAGTGCCTTACCAGGATCCGATTCCAGGAATGCCGACAGCATAGAACACAGCAATAACGAATTGGGCAAAAAAGACGAAGAAAAACACCATGAAATTGAATGAACTGTCTGACCTAGAAAATAAGTAATATCCATATAAAATACTATAATTAATATTCATATAATAAGTAATGTCAATAAAAGCATTTATACTTTGTAATTCAACAGAACTTCCTCACAACCAAATTATTGTCTTTTTATAAAGAAATTATGAAAATATTTAATAAAAGCATTAATTGCCAACATTCAAAAGCACTTTCCAAATGATAGAGTTTCTGGTGGATATTTGTCGGTGTTTAAAGTAATATTTGTTAAATGAAACTTGTTTTTTAATTCTGCATGACTTAAATGTTAGTTACTTCCAATTTTTATTTTAATTTTTTACTTCCAAAAGCACTTTCCAAACTGTATTGAGTTTCAGGTGAAAATATGACAGTGTTTGTTGTAATATTTGTTAAAGGAGCTTTTTCTAATGCTTTATGACTTCAATGCTAGTTACTTCCAATTTATATTGGTAGCTGACGTCATAGTTTATAAAAACAAACTTTCATTTTACTAAAATCCAGAATTCAACTAGAAAGACTGAAATGTCTCATAATTCATTTCCTTTTTAACAGAAAAATAAATATTATACTTGTATTTGTACCACAATCATGTAATCCCAATGTAATTACTTAATGCAAATAGGTCTAGTTCATATAAATTAGAGTTATCATTTTTAGTCAATAGACTGCTTTATAGCGCGAACCTTGATTTAAAAACTTGCAGCGATATAAAACCAATTGAATTTGTTAGGTGCAAATTGGCAGCTTTTGGGTATCATAGTATCACCAAAACTGAAAGTCAAGAAAGTGGTGGTAAATACCTTCATGGAATCAACCATTTTGTAAATAGCATCTCTGAATATTCAGGACAGATTTCACAACAGACAAAAAACAGAATTTAAGAAAACCTAGAAACTACTTAAAAACTACTAATATGAACATCTTTAGCTTTGTTTTATTTCAGCAGCGTCACATTAAATTGATTTTTTAAGTCTTCAGAGTGTGTAGCTTTAGTTTAAAAAAATTTAATCAATTAAATAAAAATTAATATTAATTAAGTAAAAAAATTAATAAAATTTTAAATTTTATTAAATTTTTTACTACACTATAGTTTGTATTTTATTTGATACTGTTCATTGTTCATGAAGGGTACTTTCTTAAGTGGTCGAATGCTTTTATACGAAATTGCAAACATTTATGAGGTATGAAAATCAGCATTCCTTTTTCCACACACCTCCTAAAAAACGAAAGAGGAATGTTCGATATAATGAACATTTGATATAACATCTCTGAAGCAGTCTTCTCAAGGTCATTGGGCCGCAGTAGTCCAGTTGGAAGAGCAACAAATTAGCAACCAAGTTTGCGAGTTCGAAACTAAATCCAACCAAAGATCATCATGCACGTGGAGGCTGGTACATGTTAAATCTGTCATGGCCTCAAAAGTCATGTTGGCATGGTGTGGAAAGTTGGAGAGTGGAGTTCAGCTCAGGTGTTGATCTGGGCATCTGGCAGAGGTTCAAAATTATGAGGTGTCCAATCTTTCCATTCAGGATTGATCCAGAACAGTCGCCAATGGTTAATTCCAACTACTTACCTCAGGGTCATTATACTGTGAGTCTACTGTATATATAGGAACACTACATTTACATATTACCATCAAAGCTTTGCCCAAAGCCATTTTTATTAGCTTGTGAAATTGCTTCATGCATACAGAAATTTAAAAAGTGTATCAATCTAAAATCATTTTAACAAATGCTTAAGAATCTAAGTGCTAGATTAAGTTTCAATCACATAAGTAAACAAAAGAGCTACCTGAAAGCTTTGTACAACGGACGAAACCAGCAAACAAATGACATCGGGCTGAAGAAGAGGAATACCATAATGGAAATACCAAATGTGGTACCATCCCCAATTGCAATAAACAAAGCTAGAGCTCCAAGCATATTGAGAAGCAACAGGAATGCATAAACTGTGAAAGACAAAATAAAAACCATAAGTAAAAAAGCAATGATATACAAAATAAACTATGCATGCAAAAAGCATTGTTTTTAATACAGAAACGCCTCACTTAATGAAGAACTCCATTCCTATGGCAAGGTCGTCGATGAGCAAGGAGTTTAATCATTTTGATTTATTATGAATAAAGAAAAGGTTTTCACACATATCCACATTGCCAGTGTCGTAACCAATTTACTGTAGGGGACTATCCAGAACTTTAATTATGAACTTAATAATCAGAACTTTGAGTGATATTAAATGAGCAGGTACAATGAAAGCAAGATACACAGATCACCAACAGAACCTGTAATGAACCATTCAATGAGCATCCAATCTGTCAAGTTCAAGGCCAGCTGCATTTGCTTGCGTCTGCGGCCAAACCAGATCAAATCCACCAAGCCAAGTTATGGGTGAAATCCTCCATCTGATTACATTACGTCTGGCCTGAATTTGTATCGACTCAAATTTGGCGTCTTTTACACACAGGGTGGCACTGATGGTATCAATAACAGTGTTACAAGGTGGGTCAATCACCAATAGAATGTGCTATGAAAATGGCATTGGATTTGTCGAGTTCAACATCAACTGCATTTTATGATGTCAGTGGCTTTATCGGACTAAATGTGAAATCCTTCATCTGGCTACAATGTATCTGGGGCTGGTGTTGGCACCAGCTGTTTTTGATTGTGTGTGTGAAAATAGCCTGAGACTAGGAGAGGGAATTCCCAGTGCTATAGATCTGGTCATAGGTCCAAGCAGCCATTACAGGTTGGTATGTGGTTTTGGCGTTTTATGGCTCTAGGGCCACATTTGGTCCAATCGCGTCAAACATAAAACAACGCCATGTAAAAAGTGTCGTGAAGGGGGAAAAAGAGGGAATGGGGAACATAGTGGAATGAAAGCAAAAAAGATGGCCTGGGTATCTGGGGAGCATGACCCCTTGTTTACTTAAGACAGTAAACCCATGGGAAAAGAAAAGATCACTAGAGTACTCCAGGTCCATGAAACCCATACACACCTAGAGTAGCAACTTACTTGTTTATAACCATTGTTTATAACCATGCCCATGAGGGCACAGTTAAACAGGTAAGTTAAGTGAGGAGTAACTGCATTATATAATAATACATGCAAAAGCTAAAAGTCACAGTACAAGTATTGATTCAAATGTTCTGATATGCACCTATCAACAATATAATATACAAAAGAGAAGACTAGAATAAATTTGGTCATTAGAATGAATATAAACTGGCAAATACAAAACCTATGCTGAATAGCTGAAGAGAAAGTAAAGAACATCAAATAACTGAAAACATATTCCATGATTAAATTCAAGCAGACAACCTGCTGCTGTGTTTTGTAAACTTTGCAAAAGCCTTAGGTTTAGGTTTCCATAAAACAACTTAAGGTTTCAATGAGTTAATTTTTAAGCAAAGTGATCACATTATCTCAAAATGGGAACAGAAAACTTATGTCACATGTGCATAACAAAACAACTGCAAATGCAGGGTTGCTACAGCCAAAGCACTTCTGCAATAGTAGCATTTGTTGCATAAATTCTTAAAAATTGTAGCAAAAAGTCTCCCCTTAAACCTTATTTTAGTAGCAGTTGCTCAGATATGAAATGAATCGTCTAGTAAAAACATGAAACAGATTAGGAAGATCTCACCAAGAAATTTAAAATTAAAAAAACTTAATGTGTGTGTTTTCTTATATAAGGTTTTCATGACAATCTAGCAACCACAGATTCCGATGTTTTTCTTTCATGGTTGCTACGGCTTGGCACCAAAATTTCGAAAATTGGCATCCCTTGAAAAATTTTCTCCCTAAAGAAAAATGTTTTTCTATACCCAGATTAATTTTTAAAAAGGGAGTAATTTCATTGACCTTTGGTGAATTTTCAAGAAAAACCCCAAAATTACAAAGGAGTCAAACTTTTGAAATTAGTATCTTTTGAGATGCTTTTGCTTAAAAAGATACCCCTAGTTGCCAAGATTGAAACCGGTGGCAAAAAGATGCCTTTTAATAGTCTGTGGCAATCCTGAAAATACTTACACTAGTCATTAAATTGACAACTAAAAGTGCCTTTTTATTTGCTATTTTCATTTTCTGAATGACCTGAATATTTAATGAACGTATACCTTTCCTGAGTAATTTTAACCCTCTTAGGGTCTTGCATGCATTATTTCATCATACAAACTGCAGACCCCCTACATAACTTCTAACTAGTTTTAGACTTCTTGATTAATATAATTCTTTCTAGGATCTTTCAACCAATAGATGTGGCTATTTAATTATTATGTGTATAGCAGGATAAAAGCAATAGTACTACTTGGAAATGTCATGATGTTCAGAGGGTTAAATACCATCCTCAATAAAAGAATTATAAGGTTGGCATAAGAATAATTTTTAAGTTTTATGGTGCAATGATCATATTTGGCCAAGCTGTGCCAAACACAAGATGTCAAATAAAAAATGTCAAGAAAGGGGAAAAAAGGGATTGAGGAAGTGTGATAAAAGCAAAAAAAGATCGCTTGGGTATCCCGGGAGCTTGACTACTGCATTTACTAAAGATAGTAAACCCCATGGGAAAAGAAAAGATCACTTGAGTACCTTGGGTCCGTGAAGCATGTGCCCCAGAGAACAATAATTAAAAGGAAGAGACTACATAAGAATAATAAAAAATTACTAAAAATTATGTAGCAGCAGAATTTCAATTCTGATTCTTATAACAGTGATAAGTATATAGCTCTAACTTCCAACAATGTGCATTCTGGAAAAACATTTTTTTAATATAGAGGGGACATTATATACTTAAACAATCATACTGAAAGTTCAAATGCAATTAATAATCCTCAAGATAAAACATTTCCATAAAAGAAACAAGAAAACTCCATTATGCTTCAGAAAAGGTTGATACATTGGCAAACACATACAATTCAAGTCTACATTCATTTACCTTTGAAATGTACAATCCACACATACAATTCCTTTCGAACTACATTACTACAAGTTGAAATAAACTTACATATCCATAAGTAATACATAACACGGACAGTTTTCTGATATCCATCAGGAATTTCTACAGAAATGTCTTGGTAAAAACAAGGTCCAACACAGCACCTGGCTGGAAGAGGTGGCCAATTTTTTGTTGAACCTGTGGTATAAAATAAAGTTCAAAGCACAAATAACAATAGTCTGCAAAAGTGAAAACTTTTCAAATTTATGAGCCTTATAATTTAAATCTTTTTCTTGTACATGTCAAGCAAAAGGAGTGAACCTTCAAACACGATCCATAACTCAAAGGAAGCTCATATAGCTTATGTCTACTGGAAAGTGGAAATTTACTTTCGAGCAGTAAGTGTGGTATGCGTTTATAGGAGGGGCTTAAAAAGATGATTATATCGATCTTATAGGGTTCACTTTGGGCCATTTGTAACATTGCTTGCTGCTGTCTCTACATACGTTCTTCCGTTTTGTAATTGATATTCATTTAGCAACATTTTTATTATTTTTCATTCTGATGAAATGAGTTTCAAAATAGAAAGATTTTCTTTACAAAAGTTACTTAAAATCCATATCCATGACAAAAAAATTAAAAACGTAACGTTTTCATTAACACTTCAGAACTCTAGATTTTAAGCTGATGTGTGGATGAAGAAATGAGAAATGCTTTGAACTTTCTGGTACGCTTCGTACATGGATTACGGTTCAGACTGCTTCAACACTGCTTGAAAAAAACGCATTTCAATACATGGATCATAGCTTGCGCAGTTAGTATGTGCAGATCCCTCTTCCTTATAGTTACAGTTTAGTCTGCTCAACTGACACCCCTTCAAAATAGTGCATTCAAGACTGATGGATCAGTCCATGTGCAGAACCCTCTCCCATAGTTATAGATTGAGATTGTCCAGTCACAAAGAACCCTATTTGTACCTGTAACTTTTGAACGATTTGATCTAGCATCTCACAATTCTGCTCATGAATTCAATTTGATGAAAAACTTTTTCAAAGGATTTAAAAAAGAAATGTGGTGAATGATTTTAAATTCTTACTTTTAAAACAAATTTAGGTTAGGTTACATTACATTTATAACAAACAAAAGTGTAAGGAATTAGAAACTGAATCTATAAAAGGAAAACAGAAAAATGTTCATTAAAAAGACAAAATGTGAGCATCAAGTACAATAATAAAAATGTCATACCTGCTAATCCTCTAAGAAAAAGAATCCGGAATATTTTTAGCAGCATAAAAACCAATGCCGAAGTTCGAAACAAAAACAACAAATTGGTTATAATAGATACCTTACTTACAATTGAAAAATTCTTTCACAAAAGCATGAGATCCCTGTTCTAAGCAAATTTTTCTGACAACCCACCAACTGATTCCAATGCTGATCCTATAATTTAGAAAATAAAATGGTGCAAACCAGACTTTCTTTCATAATATGCTTGAAATCCATTTTCCAAAGACAATGTGTCCTTAGCAAAATTTTTTTGGCAACTCACCAACCTAATACCAATATTGTTTTAACCTGATTTTAATGTTGTAACAAGTTCATGGATAGCCATTACATGGTGCATTTGAAAATTTTCCCCATTGAAAAAAGTCCAGAAGAATTTTTTTCTGTTTGGAAGACGGGAAAAGAAGTAGTTTAACAGAAGACATTCAGGAAATTCAGAATAGGTAGATATGAGATGCTAAACTCAACATAATTCATGTGAGCTTTGCAAAGCTTAGAGTGCTAAAGTTTCAGGAATTTTTCTAAAATTACACCAAGTGCTGAGGTAATAGGAAAGTCCTTCCGAAATAATTAGACTACCCTGATTTTTTAATTTAGATTATCGGAAAATTTGTAAACTTTTTAAAAATGACTTTCAATAAGTTTCTCTTAGACTAGTTTTTGGATATATGGTCATATCCTCCTCTACAAGCCAAGTCTTCAAGAATACCTTGGTAATTAACAAAATAACTGCCAAATGTTTTGATACTAGGACAATGAAGTTTGCTTAGCAGCATTCAAGGGTTGGGGCAAACAAAGAGTGGAGCCCCCAATTATTATATTTTCACTAAAAGAGATCTTACCAACAGGAGCAGCATTTAATCTCGCTTCCCTCTCTTGTAGTTCATTGGCCTTTCTTTCTAGTTCCTAAAGAAGAAAAACAAAGTGATTCAGAATGATAAAGCATCCTAATGGACCAATATTAGTCAAGATAAATAAGCACACTCCATTGCCTAAAGTTTGGTTGGTTGTTTTCAGTTTAATGGCGCAACGGCCATACTTGGCCAAGCTTCACCAAATATAAAACAACATCAAGTAAAAAAAAGTAACGAAGGGGGAAAAGAGGGATTGGGGAATAGAGTAATGTGATTAAAGCAGAAAAAGATTGCTTGGATATCCCAGAAGCACGACTCCTGTGTTTACTAAAGACAGTAAATCTAAGGGGAAAAGAAAAGATCACTTGAGTACCTCAGGTTCATGAAGCCCATACATACCTAAAGGAGTTGTGCCCCAGAAGACCCATTACCTAAAGGACAAACTTTAATTCAAAATATTCAATGTAATGACAATATACCTAATACAGGGTTAGAAATTAGGAGCAGAAAATCAGGCATCAATGGCAACCAAACATTTTTCCTTGATTGCCAGTAGGGTATGCTGATTTAAATCAAATGATTTTTATTAAAAAATCATTGATTTAAATCAAAATTTTAAATTTCATTTTTTTCTGTTATGTTTAATAATATTGAGAATGAAATACTGAACAAGGTGCATGTTATTTTATTCAAATGAGTTAAGAACTTTGCTCGTACTGAGTTCAATCCAAAATTATAGTGAAAATTCTCCTCCTTTTGAAGACACTAAATAACTGTATTTGCTGATTGGGATCATAATTAGCAGACAATTATTTTCATCTTGGGCCTTTGACCAATAGGTGGCACTCACAAGCCTGCTTAACACTTAACTAACTTTAGTTTTAAACATTCCGTGTGATTATAAATCGCACATGGCCAATTTTAAACCATTCACCATGTGTTGAGTGAGGATGCCCGAAATATATTCAATCAAGTTATTAAAATGGTGGTAACTGGCTTTCTTTTTTAAGATGTTCTAGTTATTTATTTAGTATTGTAGTCTGATCATAAAAAATATAGACATAACGAAAAGATTTTCTACAGTATCAAAATCAAAAGCATTCCAATTTTGCATTTAAATCTTTATAATTGGCAATTTTAATAGTTTCATTTTGTTTTGCGTAGTATATTGGTTAATTTTTATTTCAATTTATTGGGAAATTTTATGCATTGATCTCTTAGAATTTTTTAACTTCCTAGAATAACTATTCAATATTTATGGAATTGAAATTTATAATATAAAAATTAATTTACTCATCTGATAGTTGAGTGATTATGTTGAGAAAAGATTATGGGTTGAAGCAGAAAACTATTGGATTTGATAAAATTTTTATTGCAAGCTCAAAATTTGGCATTAACTGAGGGATGATCTTACACTTGTTCTATGCTGCTCATAGAGAACTTTTTTGTTTTATATATAAACCCTTTTTGTGTGCTTCGAATATACCTGTGAAATACTTGTCAATGCTCAAAGAATTTGGAAAATCGACATTCGATTTCAAATTTATGTATTTTCATGTCATCTAATTTTTTACTGAACTAAAAAAAATAACAATTTTTTCACCAAGTTATTTTTGCAAGCTAAAAATTAATAAGTAGTAATTTTTTTCCTTTTATTTTCTATTGGTGACATGATTTTTTCTCAAAAACATGTCTTGAAACAATTATGTTATATCAAAATAATTGAAGTAATTCAAACCATTTTATTCATGTATGATAAATATATAATGCAAAAAAAAATCTGAAATTTGTATGATTGAAATAAATTCATAATATGGTGTACGTGGGATCTGGCAGCCTTATTTATCTGGGTCAAAAAATTCATGTTGCTGGTTATGAGTTAAACTCAAAGTAATCTAAACTGCTTGAGAACCAGATGGAAAAACATTGCTCATCTTGGCATTTGGTCTATTTACTCTATCATGTGATTTACTTTACTATTTTTGTGTCGCGTTTTAATCTTTCAACAATGTACCTGGCGATATTTCTTAATACATTAATGTTTTATATATAAATACGCACTGTAATTTGCATTTCTCATGTCCAACAAATTTAAACTTGTACGGGCAAGGAATTAATTAAAATCATAAAAATTCAATTTAAATCAAAAAAGTTGATTTAAATCAAATAAATCCGATGTTTTTGATTTTTTTTAAAAATTCATGATTTTTTTCATACCCTAATTTCAGTGTTCTAATTCAGTACCATTTTAAAATTTATTTTATTTTTGTGGATGTGTTAACAGTGTAATGGCAGGGTATCAGTGGACTTAGATGCACCTATTTTAAAGTTACAAGGAAGGTTAAAGAGTTGATCAATCAGAATTTACGGTAAACAAGAGAACAAATTCAGAAACGTTAGGCATCAGAAATGACAATTGGATCCAAACTTGGTCATCAAAATGAAATTTATAGGTACAAAATGCAACTAACGACTAATTGCAAACATTGAACACATATTTAGCTAAAATTCTATTAGAATTGCTTGCTTTTTCTTTAAAAGATTATGCAAGGTTTCTACCCTTTCACATAAAACAAATTCATGAACTTTTCAAGAAACTCCAAACGAATTTTCAGATTCCATTTTGTTTTAATGAGTACTCGTTTTTAGAAGGCAAAAAATTGCATGTGAAACTGAATTGACTAGGAAATTAAATTAAATGCATAAAGATTTCTTATTATAAATTCTGCTATTAAATCACTATCTATCAATAAGGACCACGCCCTATACCATTAGTTAAATTGCAGGAAAATTTTTAAAATAAGGATTGTGCAAAATTCAAGATCGAAACAAAATTTTGGGGTTTTTTAAGGGCTCTGGAAATCAAAATTAAAATTCAAGTACTTTCCAATGTCCATGGGAACTCTGGCTGAAATTTATTCCAGCAAGGATTGAAGATAGTAAGTAGAAAAATGCTTTTTAAGTGAATTGGTAAAATAGAATTATTAAAGATGACTTATATTATCAATCTTAAATTATCAACATTAGTTAGGAATTCAAGTTTGTGCCAGTAGTTTAAGATAAGGACTATTTTAAGTAACATACAAAATGATGATGCAGTTTGAAATTCAACATTCATAAGGATTTTCTTTTGTTCTTGTTAAAATTATTTCTGATAAACTTAAATTTAGATATGCTTTTAATCCATTTATTAATGTGCTGCTTAAAATTCTGCATAGTCCTTGTTGCTACTTAGTTTTAAATTTAAGAAATGGACATCAGCACCTGCAAATTTGAACTATGCTCTCTAGCAGGAACCTCTGCAGTCAATACTGGGAGGCTACAGGACAAATAGGCATAATTTTTCTATTTCTTTCTTGTTTTATCTTTTTTATCAATATTTTGAGTGTACTTTTGTTACTTACATTTGTATTGCATATTTGTTTTTCTGTCTGCAAATGGATTGGTTGGTTTGGGGTTTTATGGCACAAGGGTCATATTTGGCCAAGCTGCAACAAACACAAGACAGACCAACGTCAAGTAAAAAGTTGTGAAAGGGAAAAAAAGAGGATTGGGAATAGAGTAGCAGGATGAAAGCAGAAAAAGATCACTTGGGTATCCCAGGAGCCTAATGTTTACAGTGATGGTAATTGCTACAAAGTGTTTTGGAGCAGATCTTGGAGCAGGTAAATTAACATTTTGGAGCAGCCAGATTGTCTTTTGGAGCAGCACATCAAAGGAGCAGAGGAAGATATTTTAATAATGAAACTAATAAAATTCAGGTTTTTAAACTTTAAACATATGACTGTATGAATGATAAACAATAAACATAACTGTAAACTATTACAAAATTCATTTTAAATACTTGCTAAAATTCATGAAATAATGAATAAGAAAAACATACATAAAAACTTACCAAGTGTTTTCCATTTCCATAAAGTTATGTACAAGGTAAGAAATAACTTTGACATTAACATGACTAATAAACATTTTATTAAACAAAAAATATTATTTTCTTATGTTTGTTACATTCCAACTGCGCCTTTCTATTTTCTTCTAAGGCTATCGTTTTAGACATTCTATCTTTACCTTCTTTAAAAAGAATCTGTCTGCAATATCTTGTGAAATCTTGCTTTCATCATGATTTAATAGTTTTTGAGAAAAAGTTCCTTTTGCAATTCAATTTATTTCGACTTTAATTTTAAATCTTCATTTTGGCAAATATTTTCTACTTTTCTCTTTTTTTGTTCTGATGCTAACAGCAATCTGTCATGGTACCGCCTCCAGGAATTTCGAACTGATTTAATCAAAGCCGTAGTAACTTGAAAGTCTTTATGCTTTCTGTATTAGTAAAATGCGACTTAATTTGCTTTATACCATTTATACCATATAGTCAGATTACCCCTATTTTCCAACATGCGATTGTTCTCACTAAAGCCTCTTTCTACATCAGTTTCCATGCGATAACTTAAGAGACTTGACCAAAATAGGCAAAATCTCAAACTTAAACTTGCCAGATGATTCTCTTATATTAAATATATTCCTCCAGTGATGGTCTATACAACTACATGTTGAAACTTCTGGAAAATGAAAGTTATCAATAGTTTCACATTGATATTTGATCCATTTATATGATAGAGCAGATCCTTCACTTGGTTTTACAATAAATGGAAAAGATGCTAATAAAAACTTCAAAGAGCTTAAAGATTTTTCTTCAGTTCGTTTCATGGGATGAAGGCAAGAAAGTAATTCTTATAGTGGGGGAAGACCTCAAGAGTGAATTTTATTACTCGAACGCGATTTGGAGCAGCTCTGGCGCAATCTTAGCAAAAACGGGCGTTTTGGAGCAGTCTGGAGCAGGCAATATGCTATGGCGCATGCTGGCATAATTGGAGCAGCATTACCATCACTGTGTTTATTCAAGACAGTAAACTCCATGTGACATGAAAAGATCACTAGAATACCTTGGGTTCAAGAAGCCTACACACTTAAAAGAGATGTGCCCCTGAGGGCACCTGCCCAAAAAAAACAAAAAAAAACTTGCAGAATAAGATGAAAATATTTCATAATAAAGTTTGCAAGATAGAATACTCTCATGCAGGTCCAACTTAATATTTTCATGCTTTGGGGCTACTTAACATTATTGGCCAGTATGTTAGCATGCATATTGAAACCTACCTCTTGTCTTTTCTGCAAATCATTTGACATCACTGTTTGTGCTGCAGAGGCTTCATATGCAGGAGGGCTCTCAACAGGTTGTTGCATCTCTATTACTTTGGTTGCAGGATTTGAGTTAGGTGAAGGGAATTGAGCTTTTTGATCCCCTCCAGAATCAAGAGTCTGAAAGGGACAAAAATAATTAGCATAACAGTAAGATAATATATCATGCCTACCAACCTACAAGAAAAAAATCCAGAAGATTATTACAACATAAAAACCACTGCACAACTGTCAGAATTGAAAATGCTAAAAATTCTTAGGAGTCGAATTAAGGACTTGTATATAATTGAAAAGATGAGACTAGGAGCACAACATTTTTTACATTCTTTTGAGAAAAAGAAATGAAAGAAAAAAATTAACATTTCTACAACTTTAAGGATTTAAACATTTGGGAGTCAGTGTTTATAGAGCCCTTATGACTGGTGTTGTAGATGTGGGTTGGTTGGTTTGGGATTTCATCTCACGAGCTCCAACAAATAAATTGTGTTGAAAATCTCTAAACTCATGATAACGCCATTATCATGGCGGACACACTTTTAGATGACAGATGTCTATCACTTCATATATGCACTGGTAGACGCAACCAATGAATTGCATAGGTGTAATTGCTATTTATTTTGCAGACTCATCTGTATCAGTTTTTCTGATACTTCAGTGTATATTCAATGACAAGTAGATTCATAATAAAAGGCAGGTAGGTAGTTAATGTCTCACTGGGGCAACACAACCATAATAAAAGGGTGCAATAGAAATTAATAAACAAATGCATAATACAAACAGGATACTAAGGATTCTTATAATTTGAAGTAATACAAATTAATGAATTGATTATAAAATAGAAATACCACTTAAAACATATTCTCAGTAAAAAGGGTGATAGAAATTGATACCTTTCAATTTATATTGTCAGAAAAATATACCTCCAAAAAATTATTTGCCAGTTATAAATATTCCTGATCAAGCATTGTATAAGAATTTAAAATAATCTCAAGGATAACACTTTATCTCTTGAGATTATTCAGTTAATTTTTGCAATGATATGACATTGACAGATGATACAAGATAAGAAGCCACACCCTTCTTCTGCACATCTTTAGGATTACAATACACTAGCAGACTTTTACATAGTATTATCACTAGTTTCCCAATTGGGTATAAATTAATATAAAGATATTTTTGTGGCAACACTTTAAATGCATTTTTGGCATGCATTTTATGTCGCCAAGAAAGAATTTCTTAGAAAAACACCATTCTAGACTTTGCGGAAAATAATTAAAAAATTAATGAAAAGAATTTTTTAAATAGAAAAAATCTTGCTAGTATTTGGTAAAAATCTTTACTTTTTCTGAAATAATGTTTTAGAAGTTTATCCAAGTTAAATAATTTATTAGTTTTAAGCCTAATGGGGAACCAGACTACATAATATGAATGTTATTAAAGATCACATTAATTCAAGCACACTGGAGTTATTAAGGCAAGGCAAAATCTAAAAAGATAATGATTTACAAAAGTTAATAAGAAATTCAAACTTCGAGATTGCCATAATCCTAGTAAAGTGGGATGGGGTGGTTTTGCCTGCCACAACTAGCTACAAAAAGAATGCCAAAAACTACGCCAAAAGCATTGCCACAAAAAAGTCTTTATATCAAAGCTGTACTTTTAATTGTTCATATCTATTGATGGCAGTATCATTGTTCACATTTTTAAATCCATTGACAATGATTATATAGATTGATATGCATACTTCCTTCAACCCCTAAATAAAATAAAATTAATCAAAAATATAAAGCAGCATTTCTTGTAATTCTTACTTATTCTAACTTCCAATAAAGTAAGTGACAAAAAGTACACACCTCACTTACGTTACAATTAGCCACTTTAATTGCATCCCATTCAGCAAGGTGATATGGTACTTTTTAACATCTAAACCTATTTTCACATTCACACATTTTTTCTATGCTGATTTCTATCTTCCAGATTTCTCATTGCCTTCTGTAATCAGACTGTTGGAGAATTTCATTAGAGTAGTGAGCTCTCTCGTGTAATTTGAGCAATTCTATGCAGCTCTGAAGCTCAAGTCAAGCAAATTAAACAAAGTGGCAAAATTCTGTAGCAGTTGATTTTACATTGTTTATATCTATTTGTTGCCACTCATCAATATAAAAATACTGTCAATTTCTGTGCCATGTATGTTAGTGAAATATATATAGTATTAGCCACTATAATTAAGTAATTCAGCACACTATTACATGAAGAATTAAAACCCTCAAAAAGACATCAAAACCTCATAGGTTGATGTTGAAGTATGCTTATAATTGCATTAGGTGGAGAGAATATGAAAATAACAGTTGGTAAAAGAAATTAAATAAAAGACAACATAGGAAATCAAATGTGAAAATTTTTGTTTATTAGCACCATTAAATTTTATTCCCTTCTTTAATTCCAAATAAATATTCGGAAAGGAAAGAACAAACTGTCAATTAGTTTATTCTTCAAAAAAATGGATAAATTCAACATTTAATAAAGACAGTAAAATAGTATCCTTTACCTGTTTATTAGGTATATTTTTATCAAATGGATTGTAGGCTCCAATTGAATCTTGATTGGAATTTGGTTGATTTGTCAAATTTTTGACACTTGGGTCCTAAAAGTTTAAAATACAAATATTTAACTTCAAGGAACAAAGTAATCTAAAATATCAAAATGAGATTAAGACACAATTCCCTTAATAAAAACTGAATATGATGCACAGAATAAATGTAGAGAAGGACATCCTGACTTTTCTTACATCAGCTGTGTAAACTAAGAAAACATTCTAATGCTGCGGTTCTTGGCAAGTCGCCAACACAGTTATATCGGCATAAATCTTACTAGCATCAATAGTTTATTAAAACATAAGGAAGGTAATAAAAGTTATGTTTATCTCAATGGAGTTTAAATTTAGTCTTATAAGGCATGCATGAAAGAAATTCGGTAATTTTGAGTTAAAGAATCATCATTTTTTTTAATTGAACACTAAAATTTTAATCGTGATATTATTTCATGATATTTGGATGAAAAGAGAATTAATTAAATTAAATCAGAATTTCAATAAAATTTATCATGGCCCTGAATTTCATATTGAATTGAAACGAAGAAAGTCTAGTCAGCAAGTGATATTGATTTCAGCATCCAAATTCAGGCAATAAAAACAGAATTTGCAGTAAAATAAAAACTTTTTGTTGGAAATAAAGATAAAAGGATAAACATAATTTGAATTTATCAAAACATTGAGAAACAGTTTCAGGGATTAGTTTTCTGCCTGTGTTTATTTTAAGTTGAAATATGAATGTCCTTTTCATACTGCAAAGTGTTTTTCTTTCTTGATTTACTGGATTTTTTTAATCATTTGGATTTTAAGTTGAAATACCACTTTTGAATTAAATTAGCATAATCATCACTCATTGCAATCCACATTAAGACCATGGACCTCTTTTGCCTCCCATAGTATTTTCTTGAATGGCACTTTCCTGCTGTTTCGTTAGTATTCGATAAGAGTTTGACTCTTGGATTAAATTAACATGGTCGTCACTCATTGCAATCCACATTAAGATCAGGGACCTCCTTTGCCACTCATGGTTGAGTGGGCTTTTATGCTGTAAGGGCCATATTTGGCCATGCTGCACACACAATACAATATCAAGTAATTGACACAAGACATAACAATATCAAGTAATTGACACACATACAGTGAAAGATTTACTGACACAGAAGAGAGAAAGACACCCAGGGAGGAATGCACCTGGCAGGAATCAAACCTATGTTGCCTACAACTCGAAGGTTGCTAGCACAGTGGGCATTCCCACTCAGTCACAACGGTCCCGTTGTACATTTAGGAGAACTCTTTAACTCCTAAATGGATATTACAGAATAACTTCATACAGAGATTTTAAACAAGTATGCAGCAAGAATGGCACTGGTGTGCCTTATGGATGATGAAACAGTTTAAATTGTGTAAAATTTATTTGGTTTGATTTTTGGTGCACCACAGAATTTTAATTAGTTTATGTGCCATGAGATGAAAAAGGTTTAAAATCGAGGATGTAGGAGATAAACATTATGAATGACAAAGAATGGGTAATTTATCTTTAATATAAAATGTGGCCTTCTTTAACTTCATACAGGCTTGTCATTAGCAAACCATGAGCAGTCTGAAGTGTCTGGAAATTGGCAAGGGTTAGAAAGTAGAGAAAGCTCTCTCTCAAACGCATCTTTAAGATTCTCAATACGATGGATTAAGATCTGTGGAACTCGTTGGCTGCTCATACATTCAATTACTTTGCATTGAAGGTAGTTTATAGTAAGTTCATTCTATATGGATAAGTAGTTTATGAAAAAAAATCCCACAAGACTGCAATACCATTAAGTTTGTCAGAAATTGATAACCAAATGGTTATAATACCCTTGTATCACACACAACAATACCAGATTGGGGAAACATATGTAATACAGTGCATGTGTAAATAAATTAAGCAGGAAAAACATTAAAACTTTGCAGATCATGGACACCGAGAGCGGTAATCATATCAAGTTTTGGGCACCTTTATCTGAAATGTTCTTAAAGAGTTCATTGAATGTTGATACAGATGAACTGCAAGAGGCAAAGACTAGTATTAAAAGTGCTTTGGTTGTCAATCCTGGTCTATTTTGAAGTATATATTGGTATCCGAGTACCCAAAACAAAAATGCATCAACTGCTAGATTATTACGTAAGTATATTAACCCCTCAATGTAATTTGCATCTTGAAACAAAAGTATGACATGTATTGAGGAATGATATAGCACAAGTTAAGAATTTATTATGAGAAATGCATTTCATGTGCTTGTATTTTTGGATTGTAAAGGTTCAAAGGCTTTTTCAACCAACTGCACAGCTTCAGTTATCAGAGCTATGTACTCGGCAGAATAGTTTATCCCCTTTGTTGTTGCTTTGAATCTTTCAGAAGCATAGGAATAATTTCTATCACTTATCAGATGAGAAAAGTTGGTTCATTGTCATTAAAATGCATCTATATAAATTGAAAGGCATCGTTTCAGCTGTTCACAAGACTGATCAGAGAAAGAAACAGCAGAATGCATGATATACCAAGCGATTGCCATAATTCTATTTGACTACTAATAATCTGTCATTATAGATATAAAAATTTATGTATTAAAATATTTGACTAGGTTTTGATTTCACATTTCTAGCTATTTTTTAGACTTTTAGTTTTACTAGTTTTATTATAATTTTCATTAGATTTCCTTTCAGAAAAGTGTTGTAAATGTTTAATACAGCAAGAAAAATATCATGCAACTGTTTTTAAATCTGTACCTTGCAGTGGAGGATCAAGTCACTTTGAGTCCTGAGACACAGGTGACTTAAACGTAGAGGCCCTGCACCTTCCCTCGTTATAATTTAGGTGGAAGGAACTTGGGAAAAATTGGGGCACTTTTTAGCTGGAAGCATGAACACAGAAGGAATATTTTGATCATTGGAACTTTTCTTTTTCTAGGTTTCCTCAGGGGAGGGTTTTTCAGTGGACCTAGCGTTGGCAATGGTTTGTGAGCAAGAAATAAACATAAATTTGCTTGAACAGCTTTGATTCATAGGACAAATTGTAAAATGTTTGGAAAAGAAAATGTTTAGAACTGAAGAAATTTCTTTTTTTTTTTTTTGGTAAATGTTTCAATAAAGATATTTCACAAGTATTTTTGTTTTGAGGCCCTTCAGCAAAAAATACCCTATGCGAGCACCTAAAGGGTGATCCATCACTGGTGCCTTAGTAGAAAAAGACGAATGTCCAAATGCACTAATTTTGGTTTGGTCCACAAATCACTTTCATGGAAAACATCAAAACATTATAAAGTAATTTTTGTATGATGTATTAAAATTTCAAAACAAATTTCTCAACCAGGTGTTATCAAATTACAAAATGGACATTGCACTTTTTTCTATCAATGTATATATGTCAAAAATCAGATCAGTACACAAGCCTCTTGTATCAAAACAATAAACAAATAAGTCTTCATACTTAAGCATCTGTCATTCACTTGCCATACATAACAGCAACAAAGTATTGATCTCCCAGTATCATTCAAAATATGGATTTCAATATCCCATGCTAAAGCAGGACATAAAGATACATATTAGCAGAACACTTGTAAAGCTGATTTAACTGAATTGAATTCGACGAAATTATCTGAGCAAATGTAGCAATCTAGAATATTTAGTGAAACTAGTACTGATCAAATCTGAAGTACTAATGAGAAACAAGTTCTCACAAATTTTGAGTCCATAATCCTGTCTTTCTGAGTGGGCGGATTTGAATTTATTTCCAAAATGTCCGAGAAGGAAAGCACAAAATTGTTCCGTTTTCAGTTGTTGATATGAAATCGGGAAGATTGATTGACCATAAGTTCATTTTCAGCTATCTTATCGGCTGAATGTCTTGAAGGCGAACTAATTAAATTGCATCAAATCGTACAGCAAATTGAATGTGATTCCTTTGCATGGAAAAATTTAGAGTTCCATGTGCGCCCCACAGAAAAGTAGCTTTTAAGACCACTTCTGTTTTAAATACTTAAGATACTTCTATAAGTCAAATCGAAACGATTAAAAAACGCCGATAGATCATCGTAAGACGGCTACGTAAGTTACCAAGTTGATGGTGTTTCTCTTCTCCCCTGCACCAACAGAAAATTAATCAACTAATAAAAACATCTAATTTACATTTAGATCTCTACCTGCAGTAATTTTAATTGTTACCTCGAAAGGATTATAATCATCCCTCGCAGATGTCATCTTTCGTTTCGTTATTCTTATGCTTTTCTGAAAAAGATAAGTTACAAACACAAACAAAATTGTTTGGTCAATGATCGTAAACACTCAAAAATGTAAAGAAATGGCAATATTCATTGTGTTATTTAAAGTATCACCTTTTCATGACAGATTATGTGTTGTCACGGCAAGTTCTCTTGATACTGATTAACACCTAAAAAAATGTAAATGATAATGATTTTTATTACTGTTTTGATGCCATTTAAAAGAGTTAATCTTTCACCACGTATGCATCTCAAACTTGAGGCTTGTTTACAATATCACAAAAATCAGGTATTATTTAAAACAAAAATATACAAATTTATTTTTACCTTCTTTCAATGGTCAATTTTTATAAATGGATGCATAAACAAATATTTTTGCACTTTTAAAAAAACACATGAAAAGAAGAACGAAATTTGTTTTAAACTGTAACTTTCACTTGATTGTACTAAAATCGTATGTAAATAAATAAGACAAAAACAGGAAATATCAAGAATAGGGTGAAACAGGTAAGTTAATGGCATAAATACACGAAATTAGGAGACTAAATTGAATACTCTATTGTATGCTTCGAAATATTTTGATCAATGTAATAATATTTTATTGTGTATTAATGGAATATTTCGTGGTAATTTTTCAGTTCTTGTCTAGGAAAACGTAAATTCTGTAAAAACAATGTTTTTCTGACACAAATATTTCCACGTGATTTTCATGGTTGTATCAGGATGACATTGTTTTACAGTTAGAATCTTCAAAACATTTGGATATGCTACAAAATTGATTCATTAATGCATATATTATATATAGCTCATATTGCATTAATGGTTAAATTTTAAAGAAAAATTTAAATTTTTAAGAAAATCAGGATTCTAAATTGCTATGGTTTTATGTTCTGTTTAAATTGCTGAAATTTCTGACAATTTATTGGTATATTTATTGTAGGTTGTCTTCACGTTCAGCAAAAGAAATTCAATGTAGCTAATTGTATGTATTTAAATATGGTACTGACTGGAAAAGTTAAGTTTGCTTACCAGTAAAAACACGATTTTCAGGGCTCATCGGTTAAAAGTTGATATTTAATTTTGGTAAAGATGTAGAATCCGAGACATGTTTGTCGCCAAGCAATTTTTGTTGCCAAATCAAGATGGCGTCCTAAGCCAGTATGTTCGTTAAAAAAAAAAACGTTGACTTTCCTACGCGAAACACCTTTTGCATAGGGTTGCCATAAAGCTTAATCAAAACAACAAGGTTAGCATGTTTGGCGATAAATCGCCACGGTCTCGGATTCGACATCTCAACCTTAATTTTAAATCTTGTTAGGTTTGTAATGAATCCTTAATCAGATTATCTAGAATCTGGTATTCTTAACCTGCAGCCCGTAAACACCAACAAGGACTAATATTTTACCACAGTTAGCATCAACAATTGCACATAAAAATAACTACACAAAAATATAAATTTTTATTAAGCTGACTTTTCTTAATTTAGAAGTTTACAAACTTTTCCATTTGAATTTCTAATTCCTGACCACTGACCTCTTCAGAACTAGAAAGGGCAAACTGACAGTTATTTGTGGAGAACCCAGATGGTAACCTTTTGCTCCTAACAGTTACAATCATCATCCATTCACTTACAGACTGGGATTCGAATCCAGGATTTCTGGGTGGCAGACAAACGTAATTACCAGTTAGGCAGCTGTTTTAAAATCATTGCAACTCCAAAAGGAGCTGCTCCCTCGGGTTCATCTTTAGGTTTCATGAACCCAAGGTGCCATAGTAGCCTATTCTTTTCCCATGGGGTTTACTGCCTTTGGTAAACATGGGGAACATGTTTACCAAAGGATCCTAGGATGCCCAAGTTTTCTTTCCCTTCTTTCTCCTAGCTTCATCCACTTTCTTTTCACAATACTTGACATTGTCTTGTGTTTGGCCAAATATGGCCCTTGCACCATAAAAACCAACCAAGAGAAGCTGCTGCCTTTTGCCAGGGGAACCATGGAAACTTACTATGTTCTGATAACTGGGTTCCTCAAAGTACTATTTGATATTCTGTGATATGCAATCAAGAAAAAAATCAAATTCTTTTCTATTCTATTTTATTTTTGGTATGAAACTAATGTCATTGGTTGAGATCTCTGCCTAAATAATCTGAGATAGTTAATAACTAACTATCCTTAAACTGATAGGGAGATAATATGTTTCATTTTTAGTAAAGAGTATTCATAAGTAACTTGTCCTATAATTCTGATTCCTTTTGTGACATACTACTTGTGTTAGGCTGAGATTTCAAGTGGGCACCAAGTCATCAAAACTAAATACAAATCAAGAATAAACATTGAGAAAGAAATGCATTATTGTATTTTCCAAATTTGTCCCCAATTTTAAAAACTGATAAAATTAACTCATTATTCTTATTTCCTTTTGAAATGTCCCAAAATGTATACAAGTTCATCAAAATGTAATTTTTTGAAATTGAAATGTAACTTGTAAAGAATTGGAATGCAATTTATTTACTACAGTTAAAGTGGTAAATTAATCAAAATGTAATTAATGCAAGTATTATATTTAATTTAAATGGAAATTAAATATTTAGTGCAATTAAATATAGTTCATCCAAATGCAAGGAGCTGCGAAGATTTATGTTTTGGTAAAGGGAACCATGGATCAAGAAAGTTTGAAAAAGACTGACCTAACTTTTTTGCCAATGTCTTTGACCAATGTTCTGGGCTCCTCTCTTAGATATACAAATGCATAAACATAAAACATAATTGGTATAGCTGCAATATAAAGACTTTGTGGGAATGCTTTTGGTGCGTATTCGGTGTGCTTTTTGTTACAAGTTGTGGCAGGCATTTGCAATCCTTTTTTAGCATTATCGCAGCCTTGCAAAGTTTAAACTTAAATTTTAGAAAAAAATTCAAAAAGACCAATGAAATCAAAGGACAATAAGGTGAAAAGAACATTCCAAAAATTCTAGAAGCAAAATAGGCTGGAAATTTAAGTTTAAACTTCGAGAAATTGCCATAATGCTAGAAAAACATGGTTGTCAATGCCTGCCATAATTTGTAACAAAAGCATTACCACGAAAATGTCTTCATATGGCAGCTGTACTGAATTGAATTGAGTATTTCAATAAATTTTTGAAAGTTAGAGATATTGGTTGGGAAGAGCATAAAATAGGTAAAAAAAAACTTCGCACTTAATTTTATCCTTATTGAGTGAAGTTTTCTTCCTTGGTGGTATTTTTGGCCACAAAAAATGCACCAAAAGGCTGTGCAGCTGTACCACATAATTTGATTTTCTTGTTTGTTTCAAACTTTACAAAAATATGGAAGGTGCTTCCTTATTATAAAAAATTTCAAAAAAATTGCAAATTTTAAAACAGTTTTGACGATACAGTTGAGGGATTATGCACGTATTTGCAACAAATTACGGGAATAAATAAAATGATAACAAATTTATTTGTTTAATTTTCATTCATTTCTTGCAAGGTCAGGATGTTCTTTCACAATAACCTCAATGATTGGCAATTAATCGTCATGTTTACTCTTTATGTAACTATATCCCCAAGGCCACTATAATAAGGAAGTGTCACATGAATGGATATTAAATTTGATTTGTTCATTGATATTAAAGTAATTTGGAGGTATTACTGTAAATAATACAGATGGTCGACAGTCGCACAATTTGGTGAACAGTGCTACCCAGTGTGACAGGATGAGGTTTTTCCTACGTCAGGAAAAGTCCAGGGACCATAATTTCCTAAGGGGAGCCCAGTACAAATTTGCCCAGCTAAAAAGGTCATCAACTAAGATGTGATTGTCAGATAAAAAAGTGCAAGATAAAAGATGACTAAAATCCATAAAGCTCCCCGTCGAACAAAAGGGGCAGTCGGGAGAAGCATGCACACCAATGTGTTGTAAGTGTTCTCTTAAAAGGTAGTGTCCAGATAAAATTCGAAAATTTGCCTTACCAATATGTTGTGGTAAATTAGGTGGAATAGGGTCAGACAAAAGCTTGCTCCATGTTTTGTCCTTGCCTTAAGCTTTTGATGGTCACATACGGACTTATTAATCTTTCGTTCTACCAACCTGCAAGCACAGAGGTAAATGTGACGGGAGAAGTAGAAATGTATTAACCCACCAGGTCACGCAACCTGAATTGTGCTGTTCAAGTTACCCATGTAAGAAAACAATAGATTGGCAAGGACTTGTTTATCACAGTTGAGTATCTGATGGTGGACAGTCGCACAATTTGGTGAGCCGCGCTACCCAGTGTGACAAGCAGTAAAAATATATTCACCCACCAGGTCATGTTGTTCAAGTCATCTTGTGTGTCACTCACCAAACTGTTACTTCTTTTTCAGATACATGACATTCAGAAAGTTCTTACCTAAGCCTTTGGCCATCCGCCTTCTCAGGAAAGGATGTGCAAACAGGGCTTTTTATCACATAATAGTCGTAGAAACTGATGCCCATTGCAAATCTGAGGGCATTGAACAGCTTGGAGTTTATGACCCACTTCCCAATGAACGTGATGAAAGGCTTCTTGCCCTGAATATTGACCGTTTTAAACATTATATCTCTGAAGGTGCCTTGGTTAAGTCGAATCTTGCCATGCTTTTGGGTAAGTTATTTTTTTATCTCAGTGTATTCTGGAAATATGTCAAACAACACAAAACTGTTCTGACAATTAGTTAATTTCCATATTATAATAGATTCAATTATGACCAAGGGTCTGAATTTACAGTACTGAGTTAAGGGCCACTGTACTATGCTAAAGCTAGATTATGCTTACAGGCTTGCCTATATTGTCATTTTTTAGCCATGACTCTCAAGCCAACTACATTTGCCTCTTGCAGTTACTCAACATTGGTGGGTCATTCCATACAAAATTAGTAAATCTGTGCTGTCATATCACTGATTTTAATAAAAATAAGTTTTTAAAAAGGTCACGTATAGTAATGAGCAATTAAAATTTTTAGTTTTCAGAAATGTATATTTTGTTATTTATTGATAGTAAAAGTTCAAGGTCACAACTAGATTTTTTTAGCACTAAAAGTAGTCTGTTTGCGACCCTATATTCAATAAGTAATGGGCACAAATTTAAAATTTTTATATTATTACATTCTTTAGAAAAAGTTCTCTTAGTAAAAGTTGAAATATAATTCAAAAGCTATCACTGCTGAACCTTAAAAATCGACAAAAATAGAAATTTTGCCAATTTGCAACAAATTTCAAATTGCTTTGATATCACTAGAAATAGAAAGACAATATTAAAAATTATTCTTAATGAAGAGCTTTTTATAACAAATAGTGTGGTGTAATTTAGTGATTTTATTTCTATTTCTGAGTAAATAAAAAACATTTAAAAAGTAAAATTATGGAAAAATATTTTTTAATTTTTTAAAATGCCTATATATATATATATATATATATATATATATATATATATATATATATATATTTAACTGAAAGAAAACTCCAATAGCATCAAAGCTTTTCAGCATTATAAACCAAAATGTCTTTTTTTGTCCTGAAATTTTCATTGCCTTTTGCTTATTTTTTCCAAGTAACATTTTTAAGTAGATGGAAATTTGGCTTTTTATTTATTGTAGCTGATACCATAGTTTTAAGCTCAGTAGTATAAAAAATTTGATATAATAATTAAATAAAATTATTATGGCTTACATGCAAAATTTCACAAAAAAATTACTTTTGTTAACCCTGATTTTTTCTCAATCCAAGAAGTGCTCCATCAGTGAAATAATCATTTAGTCGGAAAGTTAATTTTGTTAGTGAAGTCGTTTCGATTTGTCTATATCCTTAGGAAATGTAAATATTGAACACTATTGAATATTAAACATGTTTTGTAATTATTAGACATAAATACAATTTCTAATTTTGAGAGTAAAAAATAATTTAAAGTCCCTCATTCAAATGTTAATGTGGGAAATTTTTGCCTTTTTGAGAAGCTATAACAAGATCCATTTATGTAAATGCAACCTATTTAAAGAAATTTCTGAGTTTGCAGATAAAGCCAGAGAGCTGTTATATTTGAGATTGGGTAGGAAGTTTGAAAAAATTATCTTCACTTATTAAATGGAAAGGCCAAAGAAGCAGTACAAGAAACGTCTATAGGAAATTCATTTAAAAAAGTCCATAAGCTCAGTATACCTCAAAGAAAGCATTACATAGCACAAGAAAATTAAAGGAAATTGTGTCAACTGTAAAAGCAAATATGCCACTGTTTTGAAAGTAAACCCCGATGAAATTGATAATGAACTTGTGACTGACAGAAATTAAAATTTTGATTGCTTAATAGATAAACATCAAGTTCTTTTATGTGCCTTAAACTGATGTTATTTAAATTGAGTCCCAGCTTTGACAAAGTTTTAATGCCAGTAGCTATTATGAGAGTACATAATTATCATTGTTACATCCCATTTCTCAATTGTACATCACTCTTGAACCTTTGTTTCATATTTATTACAATCACTAGTAATTAATTTGTGTTCTGTAAGTTAAAAATTATTTAGTATTTCATTGTCGATTTGGGATTTCATTGCATTCCATTTCGCTGTTGTCCTTTGAAATGTGTAATATGCATAGAATGAGAAGCAAATGTGCTGTTTGGCAATAACCATCACCAGTAATAGTTAAATTTTGGAATATGGTAATCCTCCGTAGGTGCATCCAAATAGTAGTTTGCAACGACACTTTGTCACCAATTGGGTGATATGCTGATTCTGTTTTTTATTACTGTTGCTTTAAAACTCAAAAAGCAATCCTAAATATTTTTTACAAGTAGAAGACATTAAACTATATTTCACAAATATTGTTGTTTTTTTTTCATCAGAGCTTTCCTTCATTTGATTTTGTATGCCTATTTAAAGCAGAAAATCGTCATTTTGTAATTTCCCTTTGCTGTTTCAAAGGTGAAGAAAAAAAGCTGACTTCCAAACTTCAATAATAATTTTATCATACTGTAACTGGCATGAATTTCAAAGATGCCTTTAAATTCATTTAGACCTTAGAAACCTTTTTTGTTCTACCAAAATAGACAATTTTTCATTTTTTGCAACTAATTTTTAGATTAAAACTGTTATTTTCCAATAGATAAAAATAAAATTTGTCACTGATTACAAAAATATAAAATATTGTTGCCTACGTTTAGTAGTTTTTAAAAAACAGTTCTTCAAACATGCAACATTAAGCAATTTCACAACTGCTTTTCAAAGTTGCAAGTCATTAAAATGCCTTAAAATTCCAAAATATTTCATTTTGAACCAAAATATTTTGGACATTGTTATTTATGCATAAATAAACCCCTGTACCAAATTGAATTTCTCACATTGAAAAGAAAAATCCAGATGTTTTTCCATCTGGAAGACCCTGGGAAAAAAATAGTCCAGAAAAGTTGGCAGATGATATATGGATGTGATTTCTTTTCATTTACCTTTAATGCAATGTGTAATGGAATGAACATGGAGAACTCTAACCACTTACAAATATTTAATTTAGAAGATAAAACATAAAATTTGCATACACAAGTAGACACATTTTTTTAAAATATCTCGGGGGAAAGGTTATAGGGGTGTGTTCAGGATCGCAACCAGCTTGAAATTGTGTTCGTTTTCGCTTTTGTTCAGCAGCAGTTGAGGTTTATAGCTCCGCAGCTGGCACTGCGCTCATAGTTCACTTATTACAAATGTTTATTTTCATTAGGAACTGCTGGTGTTGGACCCATTCAACCTCATTCATACACATTGGCATGGAGGGCACGTCAAAGACAATTAGAAGCTGAAAAGAATGCCTCAGAAGCTGATAGTGGCACTAGTAGCAGCACATCGTAGAGAAGATAATCCATTGTATTTATGAACTCATACCATGTTTCTATTAATAAATCATTTATGCTTGAACACAAGCATTTTTGTCTAACTGCAGTTCATGTTATCCGAATTCAGAAACGCATTATTTTAACAATAAAATAAAATATTAATGTATTTACATTACTTACTGCACAATTCTTGGTTCACAGATAAATGGTATTCTTCATTACAAATATTATACAAATTATTTTTGATTATGCAGATAATTCTTGATTAGATATTTTCTGATTACACAATTTTTGTCTTGAAGTAGTTCTATTATCGATTTTTGTTTTATTGTACTCGTGAAGAAAATCTTTGGTGTGGTCAATACTGTTTAATTGAACAGATGAATTTTCACTGTCTTACAAAAAGCAGTGAACAATTTCTAAGCCAGCAGTAGCTTCTTGTAAAGAAGGTATGCTTATTCCTTCGTCTTCACATCGGAGTCTCCATTTATTTTTCTTCACTCTATCCCACAAATAAATTTTCTAGAATTTCTGAATGACTTAACGTTTCTAATAACACGATTGAAAAGAATTCATTTGCCCTAAGTTTCAAAAATTTGTTCATCTTAACTAGAGATTAGTGTAACTCAAAATTCTTAAATGAAGTTAACATTATTTGAATATCCATTTCAACACTGATTGGAATTAAGTTCATTTTAACAATAATTCATATTAAGCGAATTCGTCTTAATGAGGTTTGACTATTACTAAAATTAAAATATTTTCTCTTTGCTACACTGAACATTAAAATCTCATTTGAACATTTACACTTGGAGTTTAAACTAAAAAATATTAAATAATTGCTGAAAATTGGTCTTAAAACAAATTTCTCTAATATATACATACAAAGCAGAGTTGGCACCTGTCTGTTCTCTATACAAATCTACACCTTTTAACCAATCTACACCAAATTTGGTACACTTATTCTTTGGACCCCTGCGGGTAACGTAGGCTATACATATTAACCCTATTCTATTTGTCTCTGGGTGTACAGAGGGGTGTAACGTCCCATCATCCTGGACACAGCACTTGTTAGGGGGTGCTCTATCCCGGTCTGGCTGTGCAGATGTCAGAACATCTACAGGAGTCGCCTCTCAAGATGACCTACGAGTTTTTTAGAATCTTAGAGTGCAGGTGCGTATTATATCGCTTATGTATCCCGTCTGTAAATTTTTAAACTATAGCTTTATTATTGGAATGTAAATTTTAATGATAATATAAGATTATTTTTATACTCGTAGAAAGTGGTCTTTTTTTATCAATCGATATGGTACAGGGGCTAAAGACAATTCGAAATCCTCATAGGAATAACATTGCATATTTATATGATCAATGTTGGACCAGTTCACATTAAATTTGGTACATTAATCCTGTAGAATTCTGCGGGACACATAGGTTACATACTAACCCCGTTTGATTTGTCCCGAGTCTGCAAGGGGCAAAAAACAATTCGAAATCTCCATAGGAATAATATTGAGTAATATTATGAATTATGAACAATTCAACCCGAGCAACGCCTGGTAATTCAGCTAATGTACAATAGCTACACAAATTTGTCTCGCCTTTGTTTTCCCTCTAAGCATCACAAGATTTCCCAGTAACGTACACAATTGCTTTTACTCTATAATACCTTACAGCTAAATAGCCTTAACTAATGGTTGAAAGAATCCTAGAAGGATTCTATTGGTCCAGAAGAACAAAAAAAGAAAAAACTAGAAGTCAGAAAACAGCAGGTTGCATGGTGAAATAATGTATACAGAAGAGTATTTCATATATTTTAAATGTTTTATAATTGGAGAAATTTTAAAACTTAAAATCTTTCTTAATAAGATTTCAAGACGATCTTGACATTTTTCTTTCATGGTTGCCCCATCATGGCACCAAAACTTTGAAATTGGCATCCCTTGGAAAATTTACTCAAGAAAAATCTGAAAAAAAATTTTCAGTCCACTATTAGTTAAAAATGTTACTATATTTTCGTTGCCCTTTGGTAAATTTTCAAGTAGCCAAAATTGAGAAATTAGTAGCTTTTGAGACAATTTTGGTTAAGATACCCGTAGTCACCAAGTTGAAAATTAGCAAAGCTGCCTGTAGCCAGCCTTGCCACATTTCTCAACCAATCACTTCTTAAGCCAGTCCGACTAAAACCATTTCCTTTGTGTGCACTGCTCTTGAACTAACGAATCAATAACTTTGATATACAAACCAAAAATACCCTTTGGAAGGGCATTATATTTTGTTTGAATTTAATTATTTTAAAAGTAACTGATCTGCAGAACTTGTTTAATTGGGTTTACTTATTAACCATATTCTTAATATCAGTTTAAATTAAATCCTAAAATTTAACTACATGTAACATTGAGCTGAAATAGAATAATTAACAAATGCCAGTGCCACTTGTAAAATAGATACCAAAACTAGATACTTTAAGTGCAATGCCTCCCAGAAACTGATGCAATGTAGGTGTTGGATCTACCATCAACACTTACCATATAAATACATTTTTTTATTTATATTCCTATTGTTACATAAAATACGTCTATGTAAGATTACAAGTACTATTTTTAGATATTAAGTTTAGTGTAAGGAAGACTACTGAATAAAAGAAAATCTGCACTTACCATCTTATATATTTTTGTAAATATAACTTACTAGCCAATTGTATTTCATCAGAAAGATATTTTAGAATGCTCTATTTGAAGATAAACACAGAACAAATTTGTCAAATTACTCAGTACTTTATGTTAAATGAACTTTGAAACTAATGCATCTTGAATAATTTGAATGTTGTATTAAGTGTGGTGTTTTAGGTCATACTGAAGTTGCATACAATTTCGTACAATTTTGGATTTAGGAGTCACTTTATCAAGACTGCGAAAAAACAGAAAGTAATAATTTCCAAACATTACATACAAATAGTACAAAATCAAGTACAGTAATACCTCGAAGTTACACAATAGGTGGGTCCTACGAAAATTGCTTAAGTCGAATTCGTGCAAGTCGGGGTACAACTTTGCATATAAATGCATACAAATTTTGTTTAATTGGGACCAAGGACTAACAAAAGCACTAGTTTAGAAGAAAAATATTTAATAAAATTGCAGCTCTTTATAAATATCAATACAAAATATTAAAAAAATAAATGAGTTACGTAAAAGTTATTCGAAGGGCTTCATAAAATCTAACAAATTCATCTGATGACACAATGCCTTCTTTTTTTCACGCAGAATTTCTTCGTAGCAAGCTAATAATTTTTTTATTCCTTGCTTTGTAGCTATAATGCATTCTTCATTGGAGTTTGTTTTCAAAAATTTGTAAGCCCTTTTCAATTGAGCTGAGACCTGTCAAGCTTGCAATTGTCATGTGCTTTTCTGGTGGAACTGGGTCTGAAGTGTCGGATACTTCAGTGACGTTTTGCTCATGCATCATCAATTGTCAGCTCCTGACTATGAATCCAACAGCTTGAATACATCATCACCATTGACTTCCATATCTAATTATCTGGCAAGATTAACAACTTCTATCACATGAGGGAAACGCGTCCGATGCGTATCACAGCAAGCGACAGTGTTGCCAAACAAAAAATCAAGAACTGCGTAACTCCGGGTTCGCATAAGTCAGGGTATTACTGTATCCCATTTCATATTGTTTGCACAAAAAAGGCATGACTTAGTAAAATCTTTGTGAAGAAAAACACTTTTCAGGTTTTGATGTAAAATAAAAAATTGTGTTGTATTGGAAATGTAGGTATCAATTTAGTTCATGATTTGTTTCTATGCATTAAAATCCTTAAAGGTATCGAATGAATAGATATCTTGAAGTTTAAGTGCTATTTTTGTAATATAGGTACCAAAACATGTAACAGGGTGAAATACTACATTCCATATCATCTCAATTTTAAATAGTATGATAAATAAGCAATAAATACGCATAATCTTTTATTAAATCAAATTTAAATGGGACAGTCCAAAATCAGTTACTTCAAACATACAAATATGTACAATCTCACTTCAAATCCATCTGGAAAAGTTTGACATTCAAGATGTATATAAACAAAGATAAATATTTCATCTGATACAATATTCAAATAATCTTATATATTATTTAATATTCAGATGATATTTTGATTTGACAAAATGATGCAAAAATATATAACATCAATAATTTCCACTTAATGTATATAAACAAAATAGTGTAAAGATTTAAGACAAAACAAATTAATACTTGCACAAATGTGCATAAAATATAAACATGTTATACAAAATAAAGTTTACATTTTAAGGATAAAATTTCTCACAACAGTATAATAGTTTACAGTGCATTTATACATAGTACAGACAGCATCCATTATTTTTAAGATAATTTATAATTATGAAGTATTGTAGAATGACAAATATTAATATTGAACTAAGCCATGGAACTTGAATAATTGCATACTCAAACAAGCATGTATTAGCATTTACTCCTACAAAAAGATTCTTTGCAAATACATTTCAGTAAGCAAACTAACATGATATATTTAAACTCAACTTGCACTACTTAGAAGAAACTGAAATTCAAAAATTGCTGCTGGTACATTTTCTACTTTGGAGCTGAGTTTCTGCCAAAGGGAATGTGTTTATAGTTCATCTAAGGATGGAATGGGATCTCTCCAGTAGAGAAACGAATCAAATTGACTTGAAACGGGTGCTTCCTTCTTGTTCTCAACATCGCTGATTTTCAAGTCATCCAAGGAAATTTCCATGATTGGTTCGCGCCAAAACTTGAAATCGTTATACTCCTCGGGGTTGAAACGGTCGTAGATGCATGTTTCGGTCAGATACATATTTGGGATATAAATGGTGCCAAATGTGTCAAGTTTCCTAAAACCCAAAAACAATTACATTTAAATTTTATTTCTTACTTTGAATTAATAGTCACTGTCAACATTGTTCAGGAGGTTGTTGAACTTATTACTCATTTATCCAATGATCATAAATTAAATTTTGAAATTCTGAATACAAGACATTCCAATTTTGGTATAGCTTTGATATAATAAAGACTTGTGGCAAAGCTTTTGGAGCATTTTTTTCGTTTTTCTTCAGAATTTTTTATTTTGAGATTTCAGAATTTTAAAATTCTGAAATCAAGACATTCCAATTTTGTACAGCTTTGATAGACTTGTGGCAACACTTTTGGGGCATTTTTTTAGTACTTTTATGTCACAAGGGAAATTTCTTAGAAAAAACACTGTTGTAGGCTTAGCAGAAAATAATTCAAAAATTAACAAAACGAATTTTACAACTAGAAAAAATCTACACAACTTATCCTTTTTAAAGTTTTTTACTATTTTCAACTCCTCCCAATTTGAATCTTATTTTTAAAAATTTTATGAAACAATCTATTTCTTCCCCACTGCATTTAAAATACAAACTAAAAGTTTTAATTCAAGTTTACAGGAAACGGAAAAGAATTGGAAAAAATTCAAAAGGATCAATGGAATCAAAGGATGCTATAATGAAAAAATTCTTACGGACCAATGAAATCAAAGGACAATAAAATGGAAATGAAGAGAACATTCTAAAATATTTGGAAATGAAAATTGTAACTTCATGAGGTTGTCACAATCCTAATAAAGTGGGGTTGCCTTTGCCTTCCACAACTCACTACAAAAAATGCATCAAAGCATTGCCAAAAAAATGTCTTCATATCAAAGCTAAGCATGAAGTTATTTCACATTAGTAGTAGTCATATTTTGCTTTTCAATACATTGTAGTCATGAAAAACAGAAATCTGAGAAAAAGGACGAGTCACAACTGACATTCGATAGAAAAATTTGAATAATTCACTAAATATTGTAGATATAGATGGAAATTTGACAGCATATTCTTTATAGTTGCATTTTTGGTCATTTTTAAGGTACTGTATCCTTTTAAAAGTCATGTTAAACAATTTGACATCTTATAAGTTAGATTAATTTTGGTATAGCTTTACTCAAAAGTTTAATAACCATTGGGTTTGAAAATTATCAATTTATTCTATAATTGATAACTTTTCCCAATCTTTTTCTCCCTGTTTGCACATGCTGAGATTTGATAAAGGGTGAATTTTAATTTGTCTACTATTAATTTACTAGGCCATAACACTTATTTTACTTTTCCTAAAAAATTCCTCACTGTTTGAATGAATTGTGTTCTTATAGCCAATAACAATCAGCTTTACAACAAGCTACTGGATTTCGTAACTTACTTATTGTCTTCTATACTGTCTTTCTAATTAAGTATTATGGAGATGTGCATGAGCGGAGCATGCGCACAAAGGCGTGAACAGGACCTCTGGCCTGAATTATATGCAAGCAGAAAAACAGGATGTTTCATAGAGGCAGAAGAGATCTAACAGATGAGTTCAGTTGTGCCAATGAATATGCAAAACCGACAAAATGGTTTCAGTCATTTTTTGTAAATAGTCTACAATATAACTGTCCATTCTGTTTTATTCCACTAAATTCATTAAATTGTAATTAACTTTATCTAAAGTGCCTGTGTCCTCATTCTCATAAATGGTGTAAAAAGGGTAGAACCACGACCAGTTCAAGTGCAGTGAATGTATTTGTTCTTTACGATGAAGTTAATAGATGTGCCAGAATCAGAAGCCACTAAAACATCTGCAATTTGATGTCAACATAAGCCAGTTTTGGAAAAAATGGTGAACTGCAAAACCGAAATCATCTGAGAATTTTCTGGTTTCGAGTTAAAGCCACAAGATAATTTTAAAGAAAAGTTTTAAGCTTTAGAGACTAGTTTTTCACTAAATGAATTGATTACAATTAGTAACATACTGAATTTCAATTTAAAATAAACTGTTTTTGTCAAAATCCATTGAATTTTAATATTCTTCTTGGGGGACCTACCAGCTTCTACACAAACACAGGCCTCAGGAATTTCCCAAATGTCCAGTGGCCCTGCCCATTGCTGTCTGTAACTTTCAAATGAGTGGCATTTTATGAAGTGGACCGTGAGGATCTTGCTTTTATTTGCATCCTGTGTGCTTTTTTTAGCAAAATCTAGTTCAAGAGTATGTAGAAACCCACAATTTTAGAGTATGCAGTCATTTCTGTGTTTTAAGATGCCACATTCCAATAAACAGAAAACTAGGACCATTTTACAATCTATCAATCTTTGGGCAGATTTCCATGAAACAGAAAAGAATGATTGATTCTTAAATATAACCAGCCAAGCATTTTTCAAGTACTCATGAATGATAACTTAATTTTGTCTCAATTTGCTTTTATATTAAAAAAAGAAGACACACAAGTTCTTTTTAATAAAAAATAAGCCAAACATTTAAAAAGTTGGAATAAAAATAAGCTAAAAGTATACAGCAAATATTTTCCAGAATATGACATAAGAGAAAAAGATAATAGAAATATCAGAAGTATAAGTATGATGTATAGAAAAATTTTAACAGTATTATGTATGTAATAAGCTGTTCAATGAAAATCAGACTGAAAATTTTTCTAACCTTATTTCTTTCTTTAACACCATTTTAATGGACTGCTTGTCAATGATATAAAGAATATTCCACTGCTCAATTTTTTTCCCAGTGAGAAAGAACCTAATTTCCAAGCTTCAAACAACCAGAAAGAAAAGTTAACAAAACAGTTTTAACTTAAAAAAAGCTTGTATATTATATTCAAGTATTGATGTTTATAACAGAAATTTTTAAAGAAACCTGTTTATTAAACTTTCATTTTTTAATTTGTCGTCTCTTTAAAAAGGGGTTTTGAAAAATAATTCTAAAAGTAATCATTCATGCAGTTAAAAAGCATAAATGCTCAAGCAAATGGCAAATCATATAAATAATACTAAACAAAGCAACATAATCTTACCTCATAAAAACTTGCTCTAGCTAAAACAAATGTGCAAATGAAATAAGCAGCAGCTATGGATAACCAAATATGCTAGGTTGGATAAGTGCAATAACTTTTCCTTTTCCACTTTTTGAAATAAACACAAATGAGCTTTTCACAAAAATCTAATTGCTGGATTGATTTCATGATAAATGCAGACTCCTTACAATGAAAATCACTCTAGGTGTTTATTTCCATCGCAATGCTATCTGAAAATAAGAAACTATTAATGTTTTTAGATTCATATGTAGAACACTGCCAACTGGTATTTAGATTTTTAAAAAAAGAGTAATGCTTGAGAATATTTTTCTGTAGATTAACATTCAAAAATTCACCAACTCTTTCATGAGAATTAAGTTCAGAGTACGTAAAACAATGTCAATGTTGAGACAATGTTTGAGATGTGGTGAAGGCCAATGAGATCAGTGGTCAAGCATTAGAAATAAAAGACATGTTTAAGCTGTGTATATATATACAAGGGCTGTTCAATAAAGAATGATCATAAATTAATAAAAATAATTATCTGTACTAATCCTCTAAATTTTGATGGTCTTTCTCAAAATACTCCCCATTACATGCAATGCACTTATTCCACCTTTTTTCCAGTCTTCAAACACATGCTGGAAGCCATTTTTTTGACAGGTCCTTCAAAATCGCCTCCGTAGCTTTCACCACTGCCTGTGATGAAAAACGCTTTCCACGGAGGTGTTTCTTCAAATTCGGGAAAAGAAAAAAAATCGCATGGTGCTAAATCAGGACTATATGGAGGATGGAGAACACACATGACGTTGATTTTTGAAAGATGCTCAACAACATTGGCAATATGTGGCCTTGCGTTATCATGGTGTAGCATCCATCCTGTTGCTTTCAAATGGGGCCTTATGGTTTATGGAGGGTTTTCAGTACATCTCTATAGTATTCTCCAGTTACAGTTGTATGTGGTGGTACAACATGATACACCATTCCTTGAATATCGAAAAATGATATGATCATAACTTTTCCAGCAGAAGCAACCACTCTTGCCTTCTTCGGTGTTTGTGATGACAGAGACTTCAACACAGAGCTCCGTTGCTTTGACTCAGGATCGTAATGATGAAACCAACTATCATCAGCAGTGATAATTTTCGAAACATTCCATCATTTTGTAGCCTTGATTTTAACTCTGAACAAATCTCCACACGCACATCCTTTTTTCGGGAATGGGCAGTCTCGGAACCCACCGCACACAAACACGTGTCATGTGCAGTTCTTCTGTGAGCAAGTGTGAGTGGCACCTAATGAAATGTTCATTCTTTCTGATAGGTCTCTTAATGTGATTTGACGATCCTCTCTCACTATCACAGCAGCGGTGATGTTTACTTCCGTTAGAGCAGTCAATGGAGTGCCGGGTCCACCTTCCTTTGAAATCGATTGTCTCCCCTCTTTAAACATTTTAAACCATCTTCTAGCTGTGCTATAGGGAAGGACAGACTCCCCATAAGCTTTCTGTAGCATAACATAGGCGTCAGCTGACGATTTTTTAAGGCGAAAACAAAATTTCAATGCAGCGTATTGCTCGTCACTTGTCACATCCATTTTTGCCGTAGGCGAGAGTAAAACTAGGCGTACTGGCAGGCTGACAAGGCCGCAGCAGTGACGTCATGACTATGAAACTTGCGCCATCTATTCTCCACTTATCCCACTACACATGCAATATTAATTTTATTTTTCTTGATTTTTTTTAATCACCTTAAAAAAATTATGATCATTCTTAATTGAACAGCCCTCGTATATATCTAATTACAGGGTTTCCACTACAAAAAAGTGAAAATTAAGGCCTTTTTTTCATCTTTCAAGGCTACATTTAACAGATCGCTTTAGATTAACCCATGAGTAGTTGACTGGCTCGGATGATTGGGCCAGGAAATAAAACCACCTACCAGCCTCAGGAGTTGAGAACCTAGAAATATTGAAAGTAAAATATGCAATTTAAATGGAGGCCCATTCTTGGTATCTCATGACCACTGTGTGTTCCTTTTTCTGGATCGATGCTTCTTGTGCACCTCAGGGCTGCCATAGCCAAAGAACTTGTGACATAGGAACATAATGTTTTTTAAATTGTAGCAAAAAAAGCCTCATTTTAAACCTCATCTAAGTAGTAATTTTAATTGCTCAGATACAAAATGAATCAGCTAAAGCACAAAATGTGCTAATCAAGTATAAAACAGTGAAGATTAAGTTAGTAATTATTTTACCATTTTGTTTTCTAATTGGAAAAGTATTTAAATTGCTGTTCGAAACACATTCTCCTATTTAAAGCCTCGTTATTTTTAAGATATTTTTTTTAAGACCAGGCCTCCAACAAATTTTGCAATTTCCTGGTAGGCTAGTCCATAAACTGGTCATGAGTGCACATACAAAGAAACTTTCACGAGTGTTGTCTGGGTCTCATGGACTTAGTTTTAAAACACTCATTTTTAGATAACCTTTTCATATCATGCCTCAATTTTTTGACACTTGACCTAGGCAAGTACCAGTGATCTTAGTTTTGAATGCAGGTGAAATAATATGTGCAGTGTTCTAATAAAAAACTAAGGTTCTTAATTAAATTTTTAAGGACTTTCAGCAAAAACTAGGCTTTTAAGAGTTCTTAAATACTAAAATGAAAAAGCAGGTTTTCTTAAGACCAGTGGGAACCTTGAATTACTATGAATTTCTTCAAAAAATGCTTGAGAAGTATTAATTTTTTGTACATTACACAGTTCTGAAACATTTTTGGGTGAGATGTCGAATCCGAGACCGTGGCGATTTATCGCCAAACATGGTAACCTTGTTGTTTTGATTAAGCTTTATGGCAAGCCTATGCAAAAGGTGTTTCGCGTAGGAAAGTCAACGTTTTTTTTTTAACGTACATACTGGCTTAGGACGCCATCTTGATTTGACAACAAAAATTGCTTGGCGACAAACATGTCTCGGATTCAACATCTTTACCACATTTTTAAGTACCTCAAAGATGTTAGAATTCACATATAGTAATTAAAGATGAATTTTTATAATTAAAAAATTGAGTATACATAATTTATTATAACAAATGGCATGTAAATTGTCTGGGAAGTATAATATTGTAAAGTATAAGGGAAGTATGCTATTACCATTAAAAACCATTGATAGAATTTAAGTGGAACAAGAAAATTTTCATTTTTATCAAGAATTAAAAATGTAATACAATTTCATAATTTTAGTTAAAATACAACTAGAACAACAACATAAAATACAACAATTTTCATTTTTATCAAGAATTAAAAATGTAATACAATTTCATAATTTTAGTTAAAATACAACTAGTTTAAATTGGAAGTTATAAGATATATTCAGAAATATTTGCTTTTATTTCCAGTTGATAACTAAATAATACTATTACCAAAGCTTTATAATTATAAATTTTTATTGCATTGATCATAATTCGTAACAAAAGTTGAAGTAGACTGCTGAATATAAAATTATGTACTCACTGCTGGTTTCTCAAGTCATGAAAAATCTACTGGTAGGTTTCAAGTATTTAAAAAGGAACAAAGTCAAAGGTCTAAATAGCTATATGCAGGAAATTTTTCTTCTATATGTTGCAGATAAAATGTTTTACAGCTGCAATTTTTCTAACATAAAAAGCATAAATCTTCAATATTGCCAGTAATTTAATCTGCTTTCATATCATAAACCATTTATCAAACCTCCAGATTAATTGAAATCAGAACCACATTTCTGGTAGGTAGTTGAATTAATGTCGCACTGGAGCAACACAAGTCTATTGCTAACAGTCCAGGATCAATCCTGAAGGGAAAGATCCAAGGACTATTCACAATTTTGAAGCATGTTCAGATGACAAGGTTAACACCTGAGCTAGCACACTCCTTTCCAAACTTCCACACCATGCCAACATGAGAACATTTGAAACCATAATAGATTTAATGTGAACCAGCCCCAAGTACATTACGGTCTTTGATTTCATTGAGTTTCAACCTCGTGACCCTCTAGTTGTTGATCCATGACTCTACCAACTGGGCTACTGCGACCTCCAAAAACCATTTTTGAAAACAGAAAGTACAGCTTAGTCAAAATTGGCTCTAGTGGCTTGTAAATCCCAACCTACCCATTTAAAAACAGAATGCTTAAATAATTTTGCAATACTACTAGACTCAACCCCTTTTCATAAATCAAAAACATATTTGTTTTCAGATGTTTCGAAAATACGAAGATCACGTAAACCGTTTATAGCAGTACATACTGATACAAATAAACAAACTTTTATATTCTAATTTTTTCTTGCTACTCGTATTCAATTTTGAAGCAAAACTGCAGTGATCCGAACAAAACATAAGAAAAATAAAATAAGCTGACAAAAAATATCAGTCCATTTTAATTGGTACAAAAAGATAGATAAATCATGAACATGACTGCTGAGAATGACGCACAACAAACATTTTGAAAAATGAATATGAAAGCTAGAAAAAGCAGCAAAATATCTGAAATTTCATCATTTACAACAGAAGATTTGAGTTTAGAATCGACAATATCTTTGAGATTCTTTCTGAAATACTTACAAAGAAAAATTGATTGCTGAAAGTACGCAGGAAAGAACGACAGCCCAGCCCAATAAGCAAAACTTTCAGTAAACAAATTTCGCACTGCAGTAAAAATAAGTTGTGCTGCAGACAGCTGAAATCTGAGTCATGCAGCGCCGATTTAACATTCTTCAAAATCAACATTGAATACCCAATCCTTGTGTATAATGAAATAAAGAAATTGTTGATTTTAGATATGTGATAATATTCCTATATTCTCCTTAAAATTTTTCCTTTCATATGTTATTAAAAATTAACATTTGAATTGCTTATCAAAAGTATGCAAGAAGGAGGCTTACAACTATACAAGTTCCGAGCGTTTACTTCTGAAAAGTTTTTTCTGGTTTTATCTGATTCGTGTAATTTTAGTTGTTTTTTAAATTCAAGATTGACTTATAAAAATATTAATTTTGTGAATGTAACCTTAACAAAACATCACAATGAGTGCCGGGGATGTTGTAAGTTTGTCGCCAGAAATATTCATCTGCTTTCTAAAATGTATCACGGAAATAAATTTATTTTGAAGTTTCCATGGAATTGAATTACTCTTCCCCAACGAATTGTTGCTTTATACACATTTGTATTAAATTCTAATTTTTGATCAATTATTTTGATCTGACAAAAATAAGAAATCAAAATTTCAAAGCCAGGGGAATTATTTTCAGGTCGTGCGTATTCCTTTTGAAATATCTAACACAAACTTTTAAATTTAAATGAGTTGGGTAAACTTTATCGAAAATAGAAATTCAGTTTATGTAACTTCATTTGTCCAGATATGTATATCAACTATTTTTTTACCCTTTAAAAATTAGAATTAATAGGAGTCGTAATTCAATGTAAAGAAGGAATATTTGAGTTTCTCATTTTATATAATTGCTATTTTCAAAACAAAGGGAAGTATGATCTTTCTTAATTTCTTGCCAGCAGATGGGTCAAGATTCATACTTGCACTTGATTTGCTACTTCTAATAATTAAAAGTTCCTTTTTTGAAGTACACTCTAAGCTCCTTACACATGGTAGTACCTTGGTACTAAGGGCCCTGGAAATAAGGAGTTTGTACTGTAGCGAGCAGCCTGATTTTTTAAGTTATGAGTTATTTTATTATACTAGTAAAGCTCTAATGAGTAGACAAAGGAATAGAAAGTTGATTTCATTTGTTAGTTAAATGTTGAATACTTGAAATAATGTTTGTATTTCATGAAAAGATCTTCATCTAACATAATACTGGGGGCCTAGTACATAAGACTCATCCTAAAAAAGGGGTAGCAATCGTTCGACCATGATTTGATTACACTTTCATTTGCAACAAATATGTAATAAATAGTTAATTTAAATATCAAATCAACAAGTTCAATTTGACAGTGATTTGAATTAATTAAATTCTGGTACCTCCATATTATCCATTATAATTATCAAGTTAATCCCAAATTAACAAGTTCAATTTGACAGTGATTGAAATTAATTCAAGTGCCTTGATATTACCCAAAACAGCAAGTTCATTTCTCTAAAAAAGCATTAAAGTATACAAACAGAACAGTAGTATGTGCCATTTCATTCATAACGAACATGTTCAATGCTGAAAAAAAAAGAGCTAGCTTAAAATAATTTTTTAAGCTTTCTTTTCCAATCCAAATTTAATTTTACTTAAATTCTGATGTCTGATTATGAAATGAAGAATACAATAGCTAATTTAACCCTTTTAGACAAAAAATTATGGACTACATTGAAACTCCTATATTATCATTTTCCTGTTTCTTGCATCATTTTTCTCAAGTTCCAGTTATTTTCTGGTTAAAATGTGTTCCTTCCTATTTGTTCTGATTCCATGGAAAACACAGTCAGAATTTTACTGTGTTTTAAAAATTTCACTGAATTGATTGAATATAACCAACAGTAAACAAATCTTCATTTCAGTCTGTAGATTGCCGCATCAAGGGTATAGAAGGATCTACAGGGAATGGATCTAGTGTTCCATTGGAAGAATCCAATTCATCTAGCACAGCAAAGCAACCACTTAAAAAGTCAGCTAAAGATTTCCGATTTGGGAAACTGATTGGAGAAGGTTCTTTCTCTATGGTAAATGCAATTATAATATTTCTCTGAAAATGCTTGTGTTATAAAAATTAGGTGAGACCAGCATCAAAGTCTTAAACCACAAGTATTTAATTGATAAGGTTGTTACAAATGAAGTAACCAATAAAATATGGCATTAGTGGCTGTGGATGCCGAGATTGGATTGAAAGCAAAAAAAAACGAATCACGTTTAGTTATACTTACTGTGGCTCAGTGGGTTCGCCCACTGTGCTAGCAACCTGCTAGTTGATGGCATAGGTTCAATTCCTCCCTCGGTGGATTTCTCTCTTCTGACTGTCAGTAAAATTTTCCTTGTGTCTTCTCATTTACTTGAGATTGTTTGACACAATGTCAAATTTAGCCCTTGTGCCCTAAATCCAACCAACCACTTTAGGTACAGCTTTGATAGAAAGACTGGCAATGCTTTTGGCGCTTTTTTGGCATGCTCTTTGTAGCAAGAAAGACCATCCTGCTTAATTAGGATTATGGTAACCTAGCAATTTGAATCTTTTATTATGTTTTTTATTTTGCTATGCCCAAAGAGCAGTAGTTTGCCAGAATTAATTTTTGTGACATTCATATCAAGGCATGCCGATTTAAATCAAGTTATTTTTATTTTAAAAAAATCATTGATTTAAATCAAAATTTTAAATTTCATTTTTCGATAAAGATGACGAATCCGGGGCATGTTTGTCACCAAATCAAGATGCGTCAAAACCATACTGGCTTTGGATGGCATCGCAATTTCGTTACAAAAACGGGCTTTCCTTCATAAAAAAACAACCTTTTGCATGGGGTTGCCATAAAGCTGGATCAAGGTTACCATGTTTGGCGATAAATCGCTAGTGCCCTGGGGATTTGACATCTCTACCCATTTTTCTTTCTGTCAGGGTATGCCGATTTAAATCAGCTTGATTTAAATTAAGTGATTTATTTTGAAAATCATTGATTTAAATCAAAATTTTAAATTTCATTTTTCTTTCTCTAATGTTTAATTATATTGAAAATCATCCCTTTGAAGACACGAAATAACAGTATTTGATGATTGGATCATAATTACCAGACATGTATGTATTTCCATCTTGGGCCATTGACCAATAGATGTCATTCACAAGCTTGCTCATCAGTGGTTTTGTTTCAAACATTCAGTGACTATCAATCGCACATGGCCAATTTTAAACCATTCACCGTATGTTGAGTGAAGATGCTCGAAATATATTCACTCAAATTATTAAAATTGTGGTAACTTGCTTCTTTTTAAGATGTTCTAGTTATTTATTTAATATTGTAGTCTATTCATATATAATATAGACACTTACAATGAAAAAATTTTCTGCAGTACCACAAAAGCATTCCAATTTTGCACATAGATCTTTATAATTGGCAATTTTAATCATTCCATTTTGTTTTGTGTAATATATTGGTTAATTTTTATTTCAATTTATTGGGAAAAGTTATGCATTGATTCCTTGGAATTCTTTACACTGCTAGAACAAGTATTCAATATTTATGGAATTGAAATTTGAAATGTAAAAGTTAATTCACTCATCTGATAATTGAGTATGTTTAGAAAAGATGAGTTGAAGTAGAAAGCTATTGGAATTGATAATCTTTTTATTGCAAACTCAAAATTCCATTGAATTGACATGTTCTAGGGATGCTATTACACTTATTCTATGTTATTCATAGAAAAAGCTTCATTTTTTGTTTTTATATGAATCCTTGTGTACTTATTACTAGAGCAAATTGGTATTTTTTAAATTCTTTTTTTACTTATCATTCTTTTAAATGTTAACCTTAAAACGATTGCATTTGGTATTGTAATTTTGCTCTACTTTAGTTGATACATTTCATCATATTATCTCAGTTATTTGATCTTGCTTAACATCTAACCTTCAAATGAAATATACCATATATTTCCGTGTATAAGCCGAGAATTTTTGGAACTTTTCTAAAGCTAAAGTGGGGGATCGGCTTATATACGGATCTGCTAATTTCGCAAAAAACGAAGGTACTTTTCCGTTAGCCGGGTGCAAGCGATAAATTGCCAAATATAGCACACAAAATAATAATTGAATATCGTAAATATTTAACACATAAAAATAACAATTGGAAAGGGAATATTTTTTGATACAGCTGTTGAATTCGGATCTCCGTCCGGCGGCAGCAACTTGGCGAAATTTTCGAATTCTTTATGAGCGATTAACGATTTTTATAGCAACTCCAACGGGTGTTGGGAAAGCAACCCTACTTTTTTACTTCGTGCCATCCAAATCCAACAGTTGTTCCAGCAGACAGCAAATGAATGGAAAAACTGTGCTGGAATCAGATAGGGTTACCGTAACTGAGATTCATTCAAGGATCATAATGAGCCTGCTCCCCCTTTTGAAACTTTATGTTCCACACATGTTTTAGGCTGCACGGTGAAGAAAAATGGCACTGATAAAAAAAATTCCCAAGCCCCAGCCGCTCCCCTTGACCATTGTTGAACTGATCATCTGTCAATCACCCAGTCAGAGGTCCGGCATCAGGTGCGGGACACTGGGGAAGATCATTAGTGGTCACCTTTGTAATATCGTGGAAAGGGGGCGAATTAGACAACCTCGCAGTGAAACCTGCGGATTAAAGCTCAGTATGCTCGTCATTGCACATCTTTACTGCCAAGTTAAATCGTGGCAACTGGTTGGAGAGTTCAATCTCATTTAGACCCTACCCGAGTTTCCTTCAAGAGCCATAATGAATCCCCTCCCCCTTTTGAATCCTAATGTCCCATACATCATCACCTGTCGATCACCCCATCAGAGGTCAGATATCAGGAGCTGGACCGTCTGGACACTGGGGAAAATCATTAGCAGGTTAAAACTATCATCGTTGGCGAGTGGCGTTTTACTTTACAGCGATTTGATTGGAAAATATTCCACCCGTTTTACCTTGGCGATATTTACGCCCTCATGGCGTTATGTTTGAACATCACAAAAAAAATTATTTTTATTTCGGCTTATATACGGGTTTTGAATTTTGGGTAAATTTTTGAGAAAAAACGCACCCTCGGCTTATATTCGGAAATATACGGTATTTTGAATTTCAAGCTATATTTAAATTTTTTTATGTATGCTTTGAAAATTAAATTTTTGCTTTAATGATTTCAATGTTCATTGTTCATACAGATAAATATGAACTTTTACATCATTCATTTCATTTGTAAAAATATTGAAATCTGTTTTTAGGTATACTTAGCCAAAGATATTCACTCTAATAAGGAATATGCAAGTAAGTTTCTGTTTATTGTTATACCATGTTAATTAACATTAGTTGTTCTAAATCTTAATTTATCATTAATGAAAGTATTATCTTAAAAGGGTTACTTTTAATTGATTTTGACTTATTTATTTTTCTCACAAATATATTGTATGTTATTTCTTTGCAGTCAAAGTGTGTGAGAAGCGCCACATTTTGCGAGAAAAGAAGCAAAAGGCTATTATGCGAGAGAAACAAATAATGAACATTTTAAATAACCATCCCAGCCCATTTTTTATTAAGTTATACTGCACATTTCAAGACACAGATAGACTATGTATCCTCTGTTATTTGTCTTTATTTATATTTTAAAAGTAAAGGTTTGGTTCGTTACGTGATGTTCATTTTTACTAGATGAGGGTAATTAGACTGACCTATGGCTTAAAGTGTATTCCGAACCACTGAATATCCATGTCTTTACAGGTTTATTAACCAGGATTGTATTGATTCCAAAGCATTCACAGGTGACTTTTTGCTACTATTTTTCAACTTTCGCAACTTGGGGTATCTTTTTAAGCAAAATTGTCTCAAAAGCAACCATTTCCTAAATTTTGGTGACGTTTTGAAAATTCTAATAGCAGACGGAAAAAATTTTCAAGGGACATCAGTTTCGAAGTTCATCCCAAACTGTAGCAACCATAAGAAACATCAGAATTTGTGGTTGCTAGATTTCATAAAAACCTTATTAATAAAATATTTAGCTTTTTAAAATGAAAATTTTGTGGCGAGATCTTCAACATCTGTTTCAAGGACATCTTCTGATACCTTTTTATTTTTGGTAATGCTTACTGATACATATTTTGTTTTAATTAACTACATTTGTACAATTTCATGCTGTCTAGTAAACACTGGGGCCGTGTTCCTTGGATACACCCAAGTAATCTTTTACTGCTTTCATTCCACTTCTCCTTTCATGATATTTTTACTTGACATTGTCTTGTGTTTGGTGTAGCTTGGCCAAATATGGTCCTTGCGCCACCCCTAAACATCAACCAACATTTGTACAATATTATTTATATCTATCATGCATTAAGCTTCTTTTTAATTCAGCTTCAATTCCTTAGTGTATATCTATATTCACCTTTCTTTTACTCTTTCATACACTGAGTTTCAACCCACTCATTTGGATATTAGTCTCAGCAACAATTTTCGTTTCTCCATTGACTAGTTATTGCAATATCAAATTCGCACCACAGATTCTCTCCAGATCTCTTGGATTCCATCCTTGGTCCATAGATGTAGCAAGTGTTTAAAACATGTGCTTTATGGCCAAGACTGCCATTATATGAGGAGTTCAAAGGCCTTTGTAACATGAAGTAAACTCATCATTTCAGTCTTTGGCCCACAACTGCAAAATTTTCTATAATAAAAGGATAGTGTTTCAATTTTATTCATCTTGAAGCATGATATATATGTGAAATTTGTTAACTATTTTGATTGACTATTAGGTTGATGTACAATGGCATTTATGACTATTGAGTTGGTGGTCAGGGCTGTATTTTGATGATACTTGTTAATAAATGATATTTTCTGCATTACTTCCTTAATTTAAAGAAAGATTTTGTAATGAATTATGCAAAACATGGAGAGCTTCTGCCTTATATTGTGAAAGTTGGCTCATTTGATGAAGAATGCACAAGGTTTTATACTGCTGAACTAGTTCTTGCAATTGAGCATTTGCATAAGTTATCCATAATACACAGGTAAGATACTTTGTTTAGACTAAATCTTTCATTTGTAGGTTTTTATACATTACCTATCTATTAAATTTTATATTTGCTTTTATGAAATGTCTTGTACTGGAGGATGTCTTGTTTAAATCACATTGCCAAAAGAATAAGCAGCCAATAGAATAATCTAAACCTTGTCAAGGGGGTCATTTTGTCTTATAAATTTTTCTCAGTATCCATGCTTGCGTTTTATTTAAACAGATCTTGTTTTTAGGGATTTGAAGCCTGAAAACATCTTGTTAGATGAAAATATGCATATTCAAATTACAGACTTCGGTTCAGCAAAAGTCATTAATACTGACAGCGTTGATAGTAAGTATTTTGTTGAAAAATTTTTTTATATTTTTCTTGAGTCGTATCTCTCATATAAATGTTGTTTTTCCTTTATAGCATCTAGTAACGAACCAAGTAGAAAAAATTCATTTGTAGGAACTGCACAATATGTGTCACCTGAAATGCTTAGTGATAAAAGTGCTTCACCTAGGTAAGTGTTCAGTCTGGTCACAACTGCATATCTATCAGAATTTTAATTTGTATTTTACTCAAATAATATTTGAATTTCTTTTTTCCCCACTTTTACGAGTAGAATTTTTACATTGAGTTTGAATCCTTGAAAACTCCAACAAATTATTTTTCCAGACTGGAAAATAGCATTATGAAACCTTGTGAATTTATTCCTTATGATTTATGTTTTTCCAGGACCACTTGAGTCCTGGAAACGGAAATATACTTGTGGACATTTTATTTAAGTCCTGATTATTTGCAATGCCAAAAAAGTGATTCAGAAATTTCTTCATTGGTTTTAAAAGCGATTTAGATTAAAAATAAACTGAAAAGGAAAACTAGTTCAGAATGGACCTCCTAGATGGTGCTACAAAAAATGTTTTCATGAATACCAAAAAACAGTAGAACTTGAAAACTGCTCTTCCATCCTGTAAATTTGGTTCGACAAGTAATTCGTTCCTTCCCAGTTCCTCCTGAAAAACAAGAAATTGAAAACCATTATAAGGCCTCATTTTACCAGCTACTATGGAAACTTTGTTATAGGTGAACCTGCACTAAGTAACAGTTAGAGTGCCTTTATCAGTGTTAGTGCCCTATGTTAGAGCCAATTGCAAGCACCAGACCAGAAAACCCAGTGTGATGAATTAAGTGTAAAGTGATGAATTAAGTTCTGATCTCTCTCATCATTGACTTCAACACCACCTTCACATCATGTTGTAACCCCAGGCGATGATTCGCCAAAATTGGTGAACATCCGTTGGATCATTTGTTTTGCTAAAAAATAGCATCAGTTGTGTTTGGATTTCCACTCAATCTGGTCCAACAGAAGCATGACTTTGGAATTAGTCAAATACAACTATCCTGAATGGACAATAGATTCCAGATTATAGAGTTTAGGTATTCAATCAATTAGCCATAGGGTTACAGAGATTTTGTGAGATTAATGTATATTTGTAATAAACACTATTCTAAGTTTTCAGTTTTGCATTGATATGGAACCAACACCTTAACAGTCTACTTTCAAATTTTATAGGATATCTTTGGTCCTCATCCAGCAGGCTGGGTTTCTTCAAAAAATATTTTTCATAACTAAAATTGCATTTATGTGTGATAATAAATATTTGTTTTCATTTTAGTGTTGACTTGTGGGCCTTAGGATGTATAATTTATCAAATGGTTTCTGGTCTTCCTCCTTTCAGAGCACCGTATGTATACTTTTTAAGTAACACTGTTTTAACTGGCAATTGTATGCAGTCTTTAATTTTTTTTGTTTTTACTTACAGGAATGAATATTTGATGTTCCAAAAGATCACTAAACTAGAATATGACTTTCCAGATGGCTTTTTAGTTTTAGCTAATGACCTTGTTCAAAAATTATTGGTAATGGAAATTTAAATATAAGAATTTACCTTATTTAAGGGATGACCATGACCTTTGAATGACCTAATTTCATTGAAAACATATAGAAGTTTCAAAGTTCTGTAAAAGAAATTCTGTGGATTATTATCAAGCTTAGAACTTTGAATGTTAAATTTAAAAGGAAATCACTTTAAGGTTTTTATTTTAACTTTTATGTTTATGAACAAAAATGTAAGAACCAACTTTGCCCAAGTGTTTCTAGTTTTGCGGTCTGCACGATATTTATAGGAGTCATTATCTAATAAAATGACCCATAATTATAATTCACAATTATTCAAGTTTTAACTTTGTATTTGGCATTTTATGGCAAATGGTCCTAAACAGGATAAACTGCCAATTACTTATGACTTTAGAAGTGTTAAAAGTGTTGTTTTTATCAGAATACTATTGGCAAAAACATCGAAAATTTTAAGCAAAGATTTTGAGAATGGGTAACTAGGAGAATTACTCGGGTTAACTGCAAATTGAAAAAGTGCCAACATCATCTAAGTGTCAGGCAAGTAATTTGCAGGCCACAAAATACATAAAAATAACACTTGGGCAAAATTGATTCTTATAATTTTTTTCATAAACATAGAAAAGTTTAAATAATAGAAGCATTGAAGTGATTTCCTTTTAAAATAGAACATCCATATTATGAAAGTTCTAAATTTGAAAAGAATCCATTGAAAAATAAATTTTTTACCAAACATTGAACCTTCTTTCACTGAAATTAGAGCTTTCAAAGGTCCTGTCCTTCCTTAGCATTCTTGTATCAAAAATCTCTTCTATTTGAAAATTTTCTGGAGAAATGTATTGTTTGCTGAATGTAATTAGTGGTTATGATTCTGAACTTTATGTTCCATGTAGGTCTTGGAACCATCACAACGCTTAGGTTCAAATGATACAAATGGTTATCCTTCCATTAGAAATCACCAATTTCTTACTAATATTCCATGGGATCGTCTACATGCTTGTACAGCTCCCAGGATTCTTCCTTACCTACCTGGTACATCGAGTAATGAAGAGTTGAGAAGTCAATATCAGGTAAAAGTTTTTCAAAATCCTATGGTGATTGATTTTACATTGTTTATATCTGTTGCCATTCATCAATATACAAATTCTATCGTTATCTGTGTAGCTTTGTATGTAGTGAAATATATATATAGAAATTGTGTCTTACTATTATTACAAAGTCCTTAAATCCCATCTCTCTTATTGCCATGCTTATAGAAATGTACAGCTCCTTGGAAAAATCAAATCACTCTTATTTGAGCATTGTTCATAGAGCGAATTTTAAGGTACCATTCGATAGGGAATGTCTTCTATATTTAAATGTGCATTCGATATATAAAGTAGGTACTTTATATATCGAATTTCATACAAACTATGATTCTTAATGGATCTTAGATTTTTCTTAATATCCTTACTGATGTTTAAAATCTTACAATAACGTACAAGGGAAATGAAATTATGAGTTGACTTGTTTATTCAGATTGAAATTTCTAAAGTAATTTCTACTCTGCAGGTGCCTGACCATTTAGAACCTGGTCTAGATGACAAACAGATGACCAGACTCTTGGGCTTGGCTCTCCAAGAAGATGAAGAAGAAATTATCTCAAAGCCTACCAGAAAGACCTCAATCATAGACATACCACCTGAAGAAATGGCCCAGAGGCTTGATGACCAGGCCAAGAACAACAGCTGGCATAAGTTTGTTCAGGGCCACCTGATTTTAAAACAAGGCCTTGTAGATAAGAGAAAGGTAAAGCCTATTCTTCACAACAAAGTTCATTTTGCTCTTACCTAAACCTTGTTTGAATATTGAATTGTTGACTGACTGAATTGTTGGTTTGTCTTGAAAGCAGATTTTAGGTTTCTTCAATTGATTTATTGTGTTTTACTTCAGGTAGTTCTCACTTAATGACCGAGTGCCCTTAGGACTGGGTCGTTAAGCTAATTAATGGATAAGCAGGGAGCTTAAACATTTGTATGTATTCTGAATAAGGAAAAGAACTAAGAGAGGAAATGGGATTGGTAACTAGTTGGTTTATGGAACTATCCAGAACTTTGTTGCTGCTGAGTAATCACAACAAAAATGACAGGTGTGGAGTAAACGAAATGCTCCAATCACCTACAGATTTGCCTGTGTTGGCAACAGGACCAGGCTGTGTGAAATCCTCCATTTGAGTATGTTGTATCCTCAGCCAACGTTGGCATATCAGCTCCACTTTTACCAGTATTGGAGCAGACATTCATACCGTTGGCATCGATCTCAATGACAGTATCTGCAGCCAGTCTAGCAAATCTGCCAGATTGAGCTACATGTGAAATCATCCATTTATATTGTATCCTTGACCAACATTGGCATCAACTCCAGTTTTGGCAGTATCGGAGTGGATACTTGCTCTTACTGTTGCCATCGAGTTCAATGCTGACTGCATTTGCCTGTATCTGCAGCCAGTCTGGCAAATCTTCCAGATTGGGCTATGTGTGAAATCCATCATTTGATTACATTGTTTCCACAGCCAACATTGCCATCATCTCCAGTGGAGCAGACACTTGGTCATACTGTTGCCGTCAAGTTCAATGCCAGCTGCATTTGCCAGTTTGGCAAATCTGCTGAATTGGGCTACATGTGAAATTCTCCAGTTTACATTGTATCCGGGGTTGACATCGGTACTGACTCCAGTTTTGTGTTCTTGTGTGTGGAAATGACAGACTAAGAAAGGGGAATACTAAGACCTATGCTGGAGAACTGGTCTCAAGTCCAAAAGGTGGCTATTATCAGGTTCGATTCTTTGGGTATATTTCTCCCTTTTGTGTCAGGAAAACTTTGTGTGTAGATCTTAGGTTTAGATCTACAGCTTTCAAAAGTGTAAAATCCACAAATGACATGATTTCTTTTGTTATCCCTAGTACGATAACTCTAATTTTTATAATTTGTAGTTTTCAAAGTTGGTGCCTTACTGTTTTCTTTCTCAGATTATCCTGCAGTCATATCAACCAATGACAGTTTCATAGCACTATGCAGTTATTTTTGTAAAATATTTTTCTCACTGAATGTCCGGCAGAATGTAGTGTCATTAAGACAGCTGGGAGCACTTAAAAACCTGCTGTGTGGAATTAAATTTTCTAATTGTTCGATTAGACCTAAGATGTTTGCATGAGATATTTCAAGTGACTTTTACATTTGATATGTTTATTTTGTGTAGGTGGACTTATTAGAGGGATAGGATGGATATATATACGATACTTTTCTCCTGTCTATAACTAACCTACTTTCTCTTACATCGAATAACATTCTTAAATTATATTTCTTCCTCAGGGATTATTCGCTCGCCGCCGTATGCTGCTCTTAACTACTGGGCCTCATTTATACTATGTGGATCCTCAAAACTTAGTCCTTAAAGGAGAAATTCCATGGTATGAATGCACCCATCTTTTCAAACAGAATAAGATATGCCATTCATGTACCTGTAGTACTTAAGTTATTTCTGCTTGTTAGTTTTTAGTTTTGTAACTATTCATTGGTCTGGTAACATTGAGATAACTTAGAGCTTCAAATGTATACTGAATTGAAGTCCTGCTTAATGAGACTTATGTGCATTCTGATTTGTCTGAATTAATTCTTTTGTAAGCTACTGAAATGAAAAGTATGCTGGGGAATATTTGAACTGTTAAAAATACAATCCAGTTTAGTACCTGTTTAAGTAACTTGTAAAATACTGCAAATAAGTTTATCTTGAGGCTTTAGAAGGATTTGGAGGCATACTCCTATTCAATTTGCTGCAAATATTCCCTTAAACGTAATCTATATATAACTGATGTGTGTGGCTAATCTAAAGTATTTATGTTGACGAATGGCAACAAACAATGTGAAGTCGACCACAACTGAATTTTGCTTCTAGTTTAAATGTGCTTAATTTGAACTAAAGAGCTGCAAAATGTTGCTAAAACTCTGAAAGAACTCACCACTCTTATGAAATTCTTCAGTAGTCTGATTACAGAAGGCAATAAGAAATCTAGAAAATGGAAATCGCCTAGAAAAGAAAATGCGAGCAAGCACTAAAATAGGTTTAGATATTGAAATATGATATGCCAAATCCCCTTGGAGAATGGGGCCACAGTAGCCCAGTTGGCAGAGTAACAATGGATCAGCAACAGAAGAATTGTGAATTCAAAACTCAGTTCAACCCAAGACTATCATGGTGGTCACAGTGGCTGGTTAAATCTGTCATGGCCTCAGTGTCTTCACGTTGGCATGGTGTGGAAGTTTGGAGAGTGAGGTGCCAGCTCAGGTGTAACCTTGTCATCTGATAGTGGTTCAAAATGGCATGGATCTTTCAGATCTTTTCCTTCGCGATTGATCCCAGTCCATTACCAATAGCCTGTTGAGTCGCTCCAGTGTTACGTTAATTCAACTACCTACCTACCATTTTTACAGAAGAAAGCTTAAATCTTCTCTAACAAAAATCAACATACAACCATTTTGTTTAATCTTTTATTCTAATTAATTTAAAATTCCAAATTTAACACATGATCATTTGCACATGCTTGAAACAAATTAAATGCTTGTAGCATTGGATTTTATTTACAATATTAACATTTGAGGCATTCTTGTAGAAAGTTTGTGTTTCCTTCTGCTATCTGGTGTGCATGCTGAGAATTCAATCTCCGCATATATTCATTTGAAAATGAATTTTGATAAGGTGAGAAATGTGAGTAAAAAACACTACCATCAATGAATACGAACAATTAAGAAACTAGCACAGGTCCTGTATACAGGTCTAGTTTTTGTTGAAAAAGCTAGAAAGGAAAATTTATTTTCCAAAATATGAAATGTAATTTTGTTTCGACTCAGTATTCATAATTCGAAAATTGTGAGTGCTTATTTTATCTAGATGGGGCATTTTATGATATTTCTCCATTCAGATTGGTATTGTCATTGTGGTATTTTAAGTAAACTGAACTTAAAAATTTGATGAAAAATTGTTTTAAAATGTACAAGAGAGAATGTGTTGCAAATCATTTGCCTAAAGCAATGTAACTTTCCGCTTCTAATGCTGAATAGAAACATTGAAATAACGTGTTATAGGACTCTTCCCCACAGTTGGTGTTTAAAATACTTTAATTGCATTTTAAGATATTAATGTTTTAAAGTTTATTTGTATTTCATGAAATTAAATGATTAATTAGACATCCATATGAATGGTTAACATGCACCTTGATCTAGCTTTAGTGAGTATTATTTGTATTCTCTATTTCTTTACTTTTCATTTTTGTCATGCAATTTCTAATTTAATTGGTATGTTTGATTATAGGTCACCGGAACTTAGAGCTGAACCAAAGAATTTTAAAATATTTTTTGTCCACACAGTAAGTTAATGTTTGCTTCGCTAATATTAGTCTCTCATTTTTGCCTGTTCAATGTACATCAAATTCAAAATGCTTTTAATAATACAAAAATACTAACTGAAAAATAGATTTTTTTAATTATTGCCTTACATGAGTGTTTAACTAATATAACTATTACAAAGTTTTAATTTGTAGTTAAGATTAATTTATACTAGTTTTAAAACCTTAATCTCATATTCCAGTTTAGAAATTTATAGCATTAACTAATAAATTTGCCAAGAGAAAACTTCTGATTTATATTGATATTTATGTTTGGTTATTCTGTATTATTTTTATTGAATAACTTCTTATTTTTATAGCCTAACCGTACATATTTTATACTAGTTTTAAAAACCTTAATCTCATATTTCAGTCTAGAAATTAAATGTAATAAATTTGCAAAGAGAAAACTATTCTGATTTAAATTGATACTTATGTTCTGTTATTTTTGTATCATTTTTACTGAATAATTTGTTATTTTTCTAGCCTAACCGTACATACTACTTAGAAGATCCAGAAGGCTATGCATTGAAGTGGTGCAGAGCCATAGAAGAAGTTCGTAAAGCAACCTATGCACAAAGCTCTTAACCGTAATTTTTAAATAGCAATAAATTTTGAAATTCCACTCAAATACCTTTTGTATATTGGAAGAACACTATTGAAAAATTTAGAAATGTTCATCTTTTCGAATGCGTTGCTGATAGAGCTGGTGCTCTGGGAGTAATAATTCTGTATATTGATTACTATTTGTTATTCCATATTACTCTGTTCATTTTTTATTTATTTTAGGGTCTTATATTACCTCTCAGTTGTATTGTGAATCATTTTGTAGTACTGTTTTCCACTGTTGATGAATTCTACAACGAATTTTGCTGTGAAGCCTACATTTTGCACTGCCAAAATGGGAAAAAAAATTGCCTACACCACCTTGTTTGAAAGATAGAGATGAAAGGATTTTTCAAATTCTCAATTTTGTTTTAAACCAATTTCGAATGTGTATTTAATGGTTTTATTGTATGCACTGCTGTTAAAGCCCAGAAATGTATGTTGTACAATGATTAAAAACTTTATTCTGTGTTTGCAATTGTATCATTAATGTTCTGCTGTAGAATTTTAATATTAGTGTTTTATATTTGGTCGGATATAACCCTACGATACTTATGTATTTGTAGTTTCAATGCTTTTCCAGCATGCTATAAATGCTTCCATTTATAGTATATATTTTGTAGTGTGTGCATTAAAACATCTTGTTGTTACCTTCTGTTAGTGCTGCATTACTTGTGGTTTTAGCATATATTAATGTACATTTTATTTCTTTTAAAATCATGAAGCTAAGCCAGAAAATGTAGCAGGAATATTTAAAAGTGTTAAACAATTCCTTTTTTTAAATCACAAGAATGTGTTTAAAAATTATCTTTCAATAATCAAAATTGAATAGGTTTTTAGTTTTTTTTTATTTCAAGTCTCAAGATACAAAATACCTAAAACACCATCTAAAAGTTTTAATTGTAATTATTACATTTATTAAAGACTGTTAGAAACAAATTGATGTAACTGAATTAAATTTAACGTGTATTCAGCTCTTCAATATCTTATTAATTATATCATCTGAGAATTTATCAAATGCTTTGTTCCTTGCATTTCGGTTTTCAAATTTTCTGGTTTTGTTTCATGTTTATAAGGTTTGCTTTTTCGTTCCATCAAGTTAAATAGATTTTATGTAAATCGAAGTGCTATGTTGCCTTAGCACTCATGAGTTATTAATGTTATCTAGTACTCATTTCACTTGTATACTCAGTAGTTAACAGTTTTCCTCAACTGTAAAATTCTGTAAGAAACATCACAGAAACTGGGAGTATATATATCAGTATTTTCTGGAGAAGTTTTCAAACTTTATTTGAACATTAAAAAATGTTTGTCATTTTTACATGGGTTTTATAGTAGTGTATCTGTTATAAAATGTTCCATATACTTCGAATTAATTTACATTGATGCTTTATAAAAATACCTGCCAATTTTTCCAGAAAAACACTTGGTTTTCCAGATTTTTCTTTAGGGATAAATTTTTCAAATGAATTTGGGGGCCAGGCCGTGGCAGAAAAACAGCATTCGGTGATTGCTGGATTGTCTTAAAACCTCCTGTGGCACTAATTTTCAAGAAACTGACAAACATACCTCTAAAACAACTCAAGGAATAGTTTAATTGCTCATTTTTGTATATTTGGTGCCATTTTGCGTAAAGTATTCGAATTACCTCCAAAGCAGTATCTCCTACAGTATCAAAGAACAGGATTACTTTTCTATTTTGAATTGCTTTCATGAAGTCCAATTTGACACAATTGTCGCTAATATGACGCTTTTAATTATTTTTCATTTTAAGAATTATTTTCTGGCAATTTAATCTGATGGTTATTGGTTTTTATGCTGAAAAATCTTCCAGATTTTTTTTCTTGAAGATTGGCAGGTATAATTCAGTAACCTGTAGAATGTGTGGCAAATCAGTTTAAAAGGAAAATGTGCATATCGGCAAATTGAGACACTTGGGGGTGATACATTTTAATAAGTTCTCTTATTTCCAGTTTTTGCATTTAATCTAATTTTATTGGACAATGTTGAAGCAAGTTTGCTTATGTTTTATAACAGAATATTTTGGACTTCAATGCCCCATTTCAATTTGGTGATTTTGTAGTACTGAATTAGAAAGGAAAATTAAATATTCATATTATATTTCATAATATGTTTCAGTTTTGTGTAGCTTTGAAAATATGGTATGGACTGCATTTTAATTTTCTAACAAAATTGCCATGTAATGTGTGAATTTATATGAATGAGGGTTACAGATGATAATTTTAATTTCTTGCAAAGATATTTTATTTTTTGCTAAAATTTTAAACAATTGCCAGTCAGTTTTTCTCCTTGTGTTTGAGTTTTCAGGAAAACTTGCAGTTGCTTTATTTGTAAATGAAATTTGGTTAATTCAAATTTTCTCAAATAACAGTGCTCCATTAAACCACAATTTTTATAATTTTGTTTCAAGGAAGAAACAAGTTAAATAAAGTGCATTATGTAGTTTTAAATATTCTTGAGAAATGCCAGTGTTGATTTCAAATTAAATGTTTTTATTTGCATGAAGTTTTGTTTTTAAAGCAAGCACATACTATTGCTAGAGCTGTTACATGTACTTTTTGGTGTTAAAGAATTTTTCCTTTTAACGGTAAATTGCATGGTACTTGTTTTGTATTTCCCTTTAGCTGGTGTTTAAAACTCATTCTACTTAAGATTATAATTGGCAATAAAGTAATTTATTGTTTGCCTGAAAATATGGTGAATGCTGAATGTGTGTGTATATAAACTCTCCAGATATAGAATTACTATCTTTTGTCAAAAATAATTATATAGCTCATTAAACAGTTCATTGAATAAAAATATTTACACTTCTAAATGAGTTGTCTGTTTTATTTTTTGAATTACAGAACGCATATATTTTTCAATTGAATTGTCTCCAAAAATAGCATGCCAAATACACAAAGAAATAGATTAACCCTCCAGTTGTTTTGATGAGATATCTTGTCCATCAAGATCTAACCAATTTTGCTAAGGACGATATATCAAGGTATTACCAATTATTTTAGATCAAGATCTGGTCAGTTTTCTTCTAAAGATGAGGTATCGTCCATCAAGATGTGGTCAGTTTTGCTAATGACGTGACAACCACCAAAGTTAAAATAGAGCTGTCTGACAGGGCTCCAACAGGACTGATTTGTAAAGACACTTTAGTCTTAATATTTGCTGAAAGTCAACTTTTTTAAAAGCCTTTTTACAAGAGCTCTGCATAATTTATTTGTCCTGCATTCAAAAATTGCTCGCATGCTATTGATAAGTTAACAAAAACGGATGTTTTTAAAACTGGGTCTGTTGGCCTTAAACATGAAAAATAACCTTGGAAATGCCTTAATTTTCCTTTGCTAGAAGATGGGAACCCTGTGAAAATAGATTCAATTGAAGACCTTATATCCATGTGTTCATTAACATTTTGTTAAAATGTAGGAAATTAACTGATGCAGAGTCAGTGGGTACAAGTTCAAGGATCAGATGGTTCCAGTTCCAATGAATAGCCTGTTGCGTTGCTCCAGTGCGACATTAACTACCTACCAGTTCCAATGCCTATAAAATAAGGGGCTGTCATGGATAAATGGGTATGGCCGCTGCGCTAGCAACCTTCAAGTTATAGGCGGTGCAGGTTCGATTCCTGTCAAATGCATTCCTTCCTGGGTGTATTTCTCTCCTGTATCAGTAAAACGCATTGTGTCTATTACTTGATATTGTATGTCTTGTGTCTGGCACAGCATGGCCTTTGCGCCATAAAACACCAAAATCAACCAGCCTATAATATAACGTTGGGTTAGCCCAACCTCTGGACTCAGGGAGACGGTAACTCATTCCTACCATCAGCTATGTTAGTCCATTGTTGCAGTCAGGTCCTCAATTCAGTTGCATCGCAAGTTACAGAAATGTTACCAAAACTGCCCTCTGCATTTAGATTTACAAAAACCTCAGGTGCGCAAAAGTAAAGAAAAAATTAAACTCTCGCGAGAACAGCAAGTACTTGGAATCAGTGGCGTGTATCCATGAAAGCCCAGAAGCCAGGCATCCCTAGTTTAACCCTCCTGGTGGTTGCCTCGACAACGTATCTCGTCATGAGCAAAACTAACCAGATCTTTTTGAACGAGATATCTCGTCATTAGAAGAAAATTGACCAGATCTTGATCTTGTCACCATAAAAATTTAGGCAATATCTCGATATTAGCAAAATTGGTCAGATCTTGGACAAAATCATTTCGAGAGTTAAAATTTTTTGATTTGTTGGCATAAAAAATGATAATATTTGCGAAAAACAACTTGTAGGTGGTGGGAGAAATGAAACGAGGTTGTGTATGCAATCAATTGGGTCGACAAATCAGCGCACTCAACAGATTGAATGGAATCAAACACAGAAACCATAGGGCGATGTGATATGGGTGCACCAAATACTTTATACTCAAGTTGAAAGCGTATTCGTCCGATTGGGCAGCGGCAGCCCGGTTGGAAGAGTAGCGGATTAGCCTCCAGATGTTCGAAATTCGATCCAACCAAAGACCGTCGTATGCATGGGGACTGGAGCACGTTAAATCTGTCGTGACCTCAAATGTCCTCGGTTCGACGTTGTGTGGAAGTTTGGCGAGTGGGGTGGCAGCTCAGGTGTTGACCTCGTAATCTGAGCGTGGTTCAAAATTACGAGGTGTTGTAATCGGATCCAAGACGGTCATCAATAGCCCATTGTGTTGCTTCAATGAGACGTTAATTCAATTACTTATGTCGTCCAGCTGGCGAGGCAGCTGCCTCACCATGGTGTCGACACCGATGGTGAAATCAACCGCTTAGTGATAAGATTCAGAGGCAACAGCGTAACTAGGGTGGGGCAGCCAGGACACCACATTAGGGGGGGGGCATTTTTTCGGGTAAAAAAATACAAAATTGTAATTTTCTCTTTTATTACAACTTACAGACAATTCTTTTTGGTACGCAACAGATACCGTTATTTCTAAGGAATATCATAAAGTTAATTAGTAAGAAATATATCAAACGTTACACTTTGTAACGTTGGCAACTAGAGTCGTGAATTCATCTACCACGTTTGAATAGAGAAACACAGAATTTTCAAGCGCGCTTCGTTTCATGTTCTGTATTACCGACCTGGCAGGCTGCCAGTGGTAGCCCAGTTCCAGCGTGAGCCTTTTCCTACACTCAGACGACCAACCCTATAGAGGTAAACATCGCCACTGTCTTACGTTGTTGTGAAATTGCGTTAATTAATTGATTAATGTCATTGTACGAATTCAACTGTTAACTGTGAATTAAAGTGATTTTTTTATGTGGTTTGAAGATTATTTTGTTCGATTCCTCTTAGACTTGCTAAATAAACAATAATACTTTAGACTTAGAGTTCGATCAGTTCGACAAAACTAGATGTATTTTATTGTTGTTAGACTAAAGCCCATTTGCACAGTTTTCTACTGATCAAGATTAACTTTAATCTAGATTAAATTGAAATAAAAGTTCAAACCTCCTGTGGTTTGTTGAAACTGTTGAAAGCAATTTTACAAAATACTAAACCTAAATTATTATAAACTGAAAAATTTCAAAATTTCCTTTAGTAAAGCTTGAAAAAACATAAAATTGTCCAACTATTTCAACTCTTTTACAATCATTTTCACTGTAAAAAGGCAGCGGCAATGTCTGATTATCAGTCTGAAACTGCCTGTTCAATTTTTTTTGTCGGTACTGCTGTTGATGATTTTTTACAGATCTTTTGAGGAAGTAATGGACTGATTATTGAAAAAGAAGAAAGTGGAGCTCAAGCTCGAAAAAGTAAAAAACAAGAAGCCAAAGATGCCCAGAAATCAAGCAAAGTTTTAAAGGCCTTTTTTGAGAAATCAGAAGTTACACACAAAAAAAAATAGAGGCCCATCCTCTTCAAATAACATTACCTCATTACCTTTGAACAGGGCAGCTTAACAGAGCCGGAAGAAATGACTGATCTGATTCAGTCCAACAACGAAACTTCAACTCCATTAGCCACTTTGTCTGAGAAGTTTTCTCTTCCTCCTACAAATACTCCGCATGTAGAAAGAGAAAATTTAAATAAGAATGAAGATTTCGTGGTTGCTGAAGAAGCAGATAGAGTTGAAAACGCGAATTACACTAATGTAATACCAAATGTTATTCAATGTCATGACATCGTTCTGCTAAGTTTCGACAAAGTCACTGGAAAAGTAGTTATATCCGTTGCGTTGAGAGAATAAATGATAAAACTAGGATCAAATACTTTCGAAACCATGAGGGTCCATTTCTCCCAACAAATCGCACAATGACTTCAAGTTGGTTCAGACGAAAATTGGGACATGGCTCTGGAGAAGAGGTATGCGATCATGGTTAGTTTGTTCTTCAGTGAAACTGTCTGCATTTTGTTTTTGTTGCCTTCTATTTTCCCGTTCCGATCACCAGTCGACATTGGAAAAAGAATCTGGGTTCAACCATTGGAAAACACCCGAGAGAATGAGCCTCCATGAAAACTCAAGAAACCATCGTGAATGCTTTGCGCAATGGAAGCAACTGGAGAGAAATTTGAATGAAAAAGTAGGGTTGGTTGACGTAGTACTACAACATCAGATAGAAAATGAGAAACAGAAATGGAGAGAAATCCTAAAGAGAGTTCTCTACTGCCTGAAATATTTGGTTCTCCAGAATTTGGCTTTAAGAGGACACAGGGAGGTACTTAGAGATGATGATACCGACAAGGGAAACTTTATAGGTTTACTTAAACTATTGGAGCATCTGATTTTTGTGCAAAATAGTCTAGGATCAACTTCATGGATTTCACCTGCTATTTAAAATGAATTTCTACATTTGATGGCATCTACTGTTCGTAAGAATTTATTGAACAAGATTCGAAAAGCAAAATATGGCCTGATGTTTGATTCTACTCCAGATCAAGCACACCGTGAACAAATGTCACAAGTTGTGAGATATGTAGAAATTGATTTTCAGAATAAGACAGTCCATATCAGGGAATCTTTTCTTGGCTTCATCCAGATCAGTCAAAAGAATTATGAGGGATTAGTTGAAGTTATGTTGTAGAAGGATAGCTGGGATATTAAGCTACAGGATTGCCGGTCTCAGTGCTATGATAATGCAAATGTACTGGCTGGACACATTACTGGAGTTCGACAAAGAATTTTGGAGAATAAAAACCTTGCAATGTTCGTTAATTGTGACAATCACTCACTAAATTTAGTAGGCGTGCACACTTCAAAATAAGAAATAATGATGGTTACATTTTTCGGAACCCTTGATTCTCTGTATGCATTCTTTCTCGCTCTACTCAACGCGGTAACAGCTAAAGAATGCAGTTCCTTTGGTTGTGAAATCTGACTCAGAAACTAGATGGAGTGCAAAAGCCCATGCAGTGAAACCATTAAACAAGTATGTTGATAAAATCTTCTCAGTACTTCAAAATCTTGCCTCAGATGAATCTCAAACTGCGAATACTCGGAGTTTTGCACAACAGTTTTACAAGCGTGTCTTGACATTTGAGTTCTTGTCATTGATAAGATTCTGGGATGTAATCTTTAGCAAAATAGACATAATCCAGCAGAGGCTACAGCACCCTGAGATGAATTTCCATTCTGCTACCCTTGACTTAAAGTCTCTACGGATTTATTTCCAGAAAGAACGAGATGATATTGTAAATACATCTATTGATGAAGGTGTAAAACTTTGCCAGGGTTGGGATGTCGAAATGGAGAAACGTCACCCCAAAAGGAAGGCAATGCCTGGAGAACTAGCCAAAGATGAGAGCTTGAACTTAAAAGATGAAATCAGAATAGTCATGAAAGCCACAATAGACCGCCTGCATAGTGAAATTAATGGAAGATTTGAACGATTAATGGATATGGATAGCAAGTTTGATTTTGTGCTAGATATAAAAAGCCTTTGTCATAAAGATGTAGAGAACTTCAAAGAAAAAAAAAGAAAAATGTCAAATTCAAAGAAAAGTGTAACCATTTGGGAGATGTGTATTACAGGGATGTGGATGGTGATCACCTTTATGAGAAAATAATTGATTGCAAAATGTTGCTTTCAACTCGACCAAACAAGAAAATTTCTCGACCAGACAAACTTTAGGAATTTATAATCCTAAATCTTCCGAGCCTTAGAGTGGCAATCCAAATAATGCTGACCATAGCAGTCTACATTACTAGTTGTGAGAGATCCTTTTTTTAGCAAATTAAAACTAATTCTCTCATACCTACGAGCATCTATGGGGCAGCAACGGCTGTGGGACCTAGCTCTTTTGAATATGGAACGGAAAAAACAGAAAAAAAACAATTTCAATGAAAAAATTTATGTTTGTATCGGCAGAGGCAATTAAAATATTAATTTAGTTTTAGTTTGTTTATTGTAATTGTCACATTCAATCTCATTCTCTTCTCTTTACTCTTTCCTAAGTTTTTATGATAAAGCTATGACATGTAAACCAGACATTTGCAATTCTTATTGTAATATTATAAAATATTGTCGTTTATGAACTTTTAGTGTAATTGTTATTTTAGTTGATATTCAAAGATACTACTGTTTGCACTTACGAAATATGAACCCAAAACCATTGCCGTAATGTATATGTGGTTTGTTCATATTATATTATTTTACTTTTCCTGATTTTCATTGTACTGCAATTAATATTATTAATGGTAGCCATGGTGATTGAGGGGGGTGCTTAGCAAGTGCTAGTTTCGCCACTGTCCAGAGGTGTTGGTACTCAAGATACTTGCAGATGATACTTCGGCTCAGAGAGAGAGAGAGAGCAAAGTACAGGTAGGTAGGTGTGTTAGTTAACGTCGCACTGGAGCAACACAACGGACTATTGGCGACTCTGATGGGAAATATCAGAGGACAACTCGTAATTTTGAACCACTGTCAGATGACGAGAACAACAACTGAGCTGCCACCCTACTCTCCAAACTTCCACACCACGCCAACGTGAAGCAAAGTACAGGCTTTGAGCGCTTGCTGGCAAATAGAGCACAGCCTGAAAGCGGGCAGTAGATCGCTTTAATTGGAGTTCAGTGAGCAAAGAGCCCCCTGCCACGCGCTGAGGAGATTCAGATAGAACTTGGACTGCAGTGTGTCACACATATACGATTGGAAATCTAGATAGTCCGGTTCCTGTGAGAGGCAATCGAGTCACGTGTTCTTGAACGTGTCTATTCTTTAAATAAGGTGATAGATTGGTATAGCAGATCGTCAACGTTAAAAAACTACCAGTCTTTTTTATCTGCTTCTTAATACTTGGAATTTGTTTCCTATAGTTACTTTTTGGAGAGAGTAAAGTATAGCTAATTATATCAAAAATAATTTAATAGTATAAACTTACATATATGGCTCCCGACATGTCAAACGAAAAGCATAGTTAGTCCACAAAAGAGAGTTTTTAATGTTCTACACTTGAACCGATCTCACGAGCGTCTGCTTTCGCCTCCCGAAGAAAGTATATACATCTCGAAGCGCAACAGATTTATGCGCCTCGCCGGCGCCGAATAATATAAACAATGTCCACTGGCAACGGTGTAGGATCAACTCCGAAAGGCTTCTCAGCAAAAAGTCTGGTCAGGTTGCGACATCCTCCCACCTTGAGTTCGTAACTTGGAAGAACTCAACCAATTGTCGCGTCTCACAACCGAGTCTTTGGATAGGTTTCACTACTCTCCCACTCCGAGTGATTGTCGATTTGGGTGACTTCTGATGTTCTTTGGCAGGAACAAGTTCATAGTCAATATTAGTGGCACCTGGGTTATCTTTATCTCCGGGAACTTTGCTTCTGAGGAAAGGACCTGATGTCTCATCTGAAAATTCTAAGGAATAAAGACGTTGAACAGGGCGAATTATAGTTCCGGATTTGGTTTTCAGTTTCACAACTCTGACGATTCCATCTCTTCCAGGCAGGACTTGCACAACCCGCCCTATCGGCCATTGTAAACGCTTCAGATTGTCTGAACCAATGAGTACTATGTCGCCGACAGAGATAGATTTCGAGGTTTCCCGTTATATTTTAACTGTCCTAGATATTCCAGTCGAAACCGTTTTCGTAAATCTTCACGTACCTTTTGTACGTACCTGTATCTTTTGCGCATAAAGGCGACATCTATACTATCGATATCCGGTACGCCACTTTCTATTGTTTCCTGTAGAAACATAGAAGGCGTCAAAGCAATCAAATCGTTTATATCTTCAGATAAGTAAGTTAAGGGTCTAGAGTTTATTAGGCATTCGGTATCGCACAACACTGTGTTTAGTTCTTCGTAATTTAACGAAGCCTGCCCTAATATTCTGCGTAAAACTTGTTTGACCATGCCAATCAGTCTCTCCCACCATCCGCCCCACCATGGTGCAGATGGAGGAATGAATTTCCAAGTTAATTTCCTCATCATGGATTCAGACTTTATTTTAAGCCAGTCCACTTTGCAAAGTTCACTGTGAGCTTTAACGAAATTACTGCCATTATCACAATAAATAATAGTGGGTCGCCCTCTGCGAGCTATAAATCTTCTTAGTGACTGCAGGAAGGCTTCTGCTGTCAAGGATGTTATTAATTCCATGTGCACTGCGCGATATACTGCACAAGTGAACAGAACTATCCAGGATTTTGTCCCATCTTTCAAATACAGCGGTCCGGCGAGATCTACACCCAAGACTTCAAATATCGTAGCTTCTCTTACTCTATCTTCAGGTAAGGGAGTGGCTCTTGGTTCTGGATGGGTCACAGTGAATCGTTTGCATCGGACACATTTCAATATAACTTGTCTAATCGTTTTTCTGCTACGCAATATCCAATAATTTTCTCTGAGCTGGTTCATCAATATTTGGACTCCAGGATGTCCTAGTTCTTTATGCTTATTGTCTATAAGCATATGCACTATTCTATATTTTGATGGTAATATTATGGGTAATCTAAAGTTCTTTTTGTCTCTTCGGTTAAAAATGCGCGTTTTTACTCTCAATAACCCCTTTTCGTCGAGTACAGGATAAAGAGGCTTTATTTGTTGATCATTTACGCCAACAGGAAATGCTTCGCGTTGGATAATTTTTAACAAAACTAATTCTGCATGATTTATTTCTTTCAAAGTTAGATCCCCAAAGTAACGTGATGTTTTCAATTTTGCATTAGAGAAAAATCTATAAATACAAGCAATTACTCTAACAAGTTTGACATACGAAGATATTCTATGGAAGATTTCCTCTGTTTCTAGATTTACATGTGTGTTAGCTACAGCACCTTTTCTGATTTCTTGGATAATGTTTTCCTGATTATATTCCAATTTTGGTGTTGGCCATTCACCTTCATTTTTCTTTAACCATGCGGGTCACTCCCACCATCTAACTGACAAAAGCTGTTTGGCAGTACAGCCTCTGGATGGAAGGTCAGCAGGATTGTCGGTTCCTGATACATGTCTCCATGCATTCGTGTTTGTTAATTTCCTGATTTCTCGTACTCGGTTCAACACAAAAACAGTCCAGATTTCTTCCTTTTGGATCCAGGTCAAAACAGTGGTTGAATCAGTCCAAAAATATAATTCAACATTTTGCCATTGCAAACCTTCTAAAACTGAAGTGCAGAGTCTCGCTCCCACCGTTGCAGCTATCAACTCAAGACGTGGAATCGTGATTGATTTCACCGGAGCTACTCTGGACTTAGAAGCTAATAAATGAACTTCAACTCCATAAGAAGTCTGAATTCTCGCGAACACTGCAGCAGCATATGCATTACTACTGGCATCGCAGAAGGTGTGAATGCTACACAAATTTTTGTTATCTCTGTTAGTGTGTATCCATCGAGGTATAGAAATTTCTTTTAAGAGACTCAGATCTCTGAACCAACTTAGAAACTTTTCTTTCGTATTTTCATCAACTTCAGTATCCCAAGAAATTCCCATTTTCCATAAACTTTGCAACAATAGCTTAGGAAGCAAGAGAACAGGGCTTACAAGACCAATCGGGTCATATACTCTGTGGGCTATAGACAAAATAGTCCTCTTAGTTACTTCCATCAATTTGAAGTTTTCCAACCATGTCAGGTTCACAGTTAAAAGATCTTTCTGATAATCCCATAATAATCCCAATACCGGTGACTCAACACCTGTTTGTAAGTTATCCCCAGTACGTAACCAACCTCGGAGATTAAACTTTCCTTCATTCATTACTTTTTGAGATTCTTCAATAAACAGTGTCATTTCAAGCTCATCTTCAAAACTGGAAACAACGTTATCTACATAGAGTGAATAAGTTTATGCAACATTTTTTTATCATAATGAGAATTTTCTATATATTTCTGCAAATGAAATTCTATTACAGCTGCCAAAAGAAAAGGGCTACTTTTCACACCAAACACTACTCGGGTATGACGAAATATTTTTAGCTCCTTTTTATTCACATCCTTCCACCAAAAGAATCTAAGATAATCTCGATCATCTCATTACACTAATTTGTAAAAATGCCTTTTCTATGTCTGCTATGGCTGCAAATTTACCCTCCCGAAATCTTAAAAGAATGGAAGGTATTAACTCTATTAAATTCGGACCACATTCTAAGCACTGATTTAGAGACGGAGAATGCTTTACTCTCGCAGAAGCGTCGAATACTGGTCTTATTGGGGTGGAACTATTTTCCTTTATAACTGGTCGGTGTGACAAATAGTGTCCATCATCAATAACCTCACTTTGTTTGACTTCTTCGATTATACCTAAATCGAGCCAACTGTCGAAAACCTCCTCGTACAATGTAAGCAGGTTTTGTGAGCGAAGTTTCTGCGTTGTAGATTCTAAATGCTTCACGGCTAAATCCTTATTGGTGGGTAGCGGTAGGTGATCTTCGGACCAGGGCAAAACAATTTCATAGCGCCCTTCACTGTTCACGGACACAGAATGTTGAAATTGCATCTTTGTTTGTAAATCTCTTTCCTCTCTGGCCTTTTGTGTGGCCGGATCAATTATTCCAATGATATCAAGATTCCAGAGTTCAGTAATAGCTACATCCTTAACTAACAGATTTGTAACTACCATCGTAGAATTGGTATCAGAAGTTTGATATGGCATCTTTCCCATCAAGGTCCAACCTAAAGATGTTCCTACAGCAACAAGTCCACACGGCAGATGAATAATGTTTCCATTAAAGAGTTTACCCGCAACATCAGCCCCGATTAATAGATCAATTTCTAACGATTCTTCTTGTTGAGAGATTAATTGATCAGTTACAGTAATATTATGATATTCAAGCTCCTCAGCGAATGGTTTTAATGTTGGAATGGGTACAGCCGAACAAATGGTTTGTTGGTCAAGGACCTCAAAGTTACAATTATAATCACCTTTCAAACTGCTAATGAAAACTCTGTATTTAAAATGCTTCTCGGGATGTTCTCTGCCCCCAAATAAATTATGAATAACATTTTCTTCTTTAATAAAATCATATTTCATTTCTTTCGCTACACGTTTACTCAAATAAGATCGTTGACTCCCTGAGTCGACGAGTGCACGAACTATTATCCCCTTATTTCCTGCACCTCGTAATCGTACATACAATGTTTGTAAAAGAACTGTACAACATGTGCGATTGCTTAAAACTGCATCATTGATCATATTTTGACTATCACTTTCACCAGCGTTCGCTTTCGATTTAGGTTCTTTAAATTTACCTTCATTACACATTATAGCATAATGTCTACTCCTACACTTTTCACAATTAATCTTGCATCTGCAATCACGAGCTCTATGACCGATTTTTAGGCATAAAAAACAACAGCCCTTTTTTGCTAAGATTTTCCTTTTATCATCCCAACTCATTTTTAACGCGATTCTGCAAGCTTGTGAATCATGCGTTTTCTCACAAAATGAGCACAGTGCTTGTTTATTCCGACGAGTCTCAGCATTATCAAAAAGTCCGATTGCGGTTGGAAATTGTTTATCATTATTAGGAGATGTGGAATAGGAATATTTCCTTTTACGTTTTGCCTCTAAACCAAACCCCTCTTTTGCTATTGAAATTCGTTCTTCCCTTTCAACTTCTGATTTTAGAAAACTCATAAGAGCGGTCAGTTTATTTGGCATTTTCTTAGTTTCATTCGTTAAACTAATACTTCTTTCCCATACTCGAATCATGTCTTCTGGTAAACAGCTTTCAATTAAGGGATACAGCATAGAAGCATACTTATCGGAAGTTACACCTAATGTTTCAAGGGCACGGAGGTGTGCTTCAATTTTATCATACAATTTGGCGAGATGTGTAACTTTAGCTTGATGCAAAGAATTGTTCAAAATTAAGTTTAGCAATTCTCTCACATATACTTCTATGAGTAAATCTTCTCTTCCGAATCTAGCTTTTAGACACTCAACTGCTTGGTCATAATTCTCAGCAGATGCGGGAAAGGAATCTACAATATCTCTGGCACGCGATCCTTCTACAGTAGACTGGGACAAATATTGTAATTTATCCTCTGGAGCGATCTCCAAGTCTTCGTGAATTTTCCGAAACTGACCCCAGAAACCAAGCCATTCCTTAACATCACCATTGAACTTCTTAAGCTCAATTTTAGGAAGTTGGAACTTTCGTTTCGATACTGTTTCACTAAGCACGCTTTTATTATCGTCATTAGTGTTTTTAACGTCATTAATAGTTTTCTTAACTTTAGTTTTAAGTCGTATATATCTTTTCTTATACTCTTCAAAAACTTCGTAAGCCTGATTAAAACTTTCTTGAGAACACTCATCTATATCTGACAACAAAGCAATAATTTCTTTTTCTTTCGATTCAAGTTCCAACCATTTTTCGTTTAACTGAGCCATTAAAATTTCAATTTCATCAATATCACGTTCCTCCTCTTCTAAACATTGATATAACGCATTAGCGATTCTAGTGAAACCACTTCTTAGAGGAGTACGCATTTTCTTTAAACTCTCCATCATAAAATTAAAGCAAATGAATTAATTTCTTATCAATCACAAATTCACAATAACAAATTCTCAATAACAAATTCCAAGTCCTGTCGCGGACGCCATTTTATATAGCAGATCGTCAACGTTAAAAAACTACCAGTCTTTTTTATCTGCTTCTTAATACTTGGAATTTGTTTCCTATAGTTACTTTTTGGAGAGAGTAAAGTATAGCTAATTATATATCAAAAATAATTTAATAGTATAAACTTACATATATGGCTCCCGACATGTCAAACGAAAAAGCATAGTTAGTCCACAAAAGAGAGTTTTTAATGTTCTACACTTGAACCGATCTCACGAGCGTCTGCTTTCGCCTCCCGAAGAAAGTATATACATCTCGAAGCGCAACAGATTTATGCGCCTCGCCGGCGCCGAATAATATAAACAATGTCCACTGGCAACGGTGTAGGATCAACTCCGAAAGGCTTCTCAGCAAAAAGTCTGGTCAGGTTGCGACAATTGGAGCATAAACAAAGTGCTTCCACAACTGGCGTCTTTGGCGCGGATTCTGGTTCTACGTTTATCGTTCGGTGTCGTAAGCGATAGTGGTGATAATAAGTTGGCGAGGAGAAAAGAACACGGTAATCGGCAATCTCCTAACGACCTTTCACACCTATTCAATGCCCTCTTGTCGCAGCCGTGCTATAAATGTTAATAAGATCATATTTCAAATAATAAAACCGGAATATAGCCAGCGTCTCTCCCCCTTGCTCTCCGAACCCAGCATCAAGTTTGATGACGAGTCCTAATACCAGGATTAAATGACAAGTACTGTATGAAATGTTAGTACATTTGGAATTGGGATTGCAATACCTAACTCGCACAAATGTATGCAATTTGCTCAATTTTGTTTTTGGCGCTTATACAGATTTATTGTTGCGAACTGAACGGATTGAAAACTTATTGAACTTGGAAAACGCTATATACACATTGCAGTAACGAAATTTTTCGCATTTTCTAAGCAGGGCTGTTCGAGTGGTGTGCAGAGCTTGCACGTTTTGTCGTTAAAAATAGGGAAGGCCGAAAGACTGGCGCATTATGCCTTCAACTTTAAATAAACAGATCCGCGATTAAATTTTCCCAGTACTATTTTATTAATTTTATACGAATTCGTTCTTTGCAGATCCTTTTATCGATTGTAATAAAAGATGCTTCGTAATTACCGTATTTTGTTATTTACATCAGGATATTCACAAAGCACTCATGAAGCGATGGGACAGAGCCCACGTGGTTCGAATTTCCTAAATTATAAAACAAAACAATAAGTTCATGACACATGTGGATCACGGTAGCCCAGCTGAAAGAGCAACGTATTAGCAACCGGAGAGTTGCGAGTTCGAAACTATGTCCAGCCAAAGATAGTCACGTACACGGGGGGCTAGTGCACGTTAAATCTGTCGTGGCGTCAAACTTCCTCACGTTGACGTGGTATGCAAGTTTGGAGAGTATGGTGCCAACTCAGGTGTTGTTCTCGTCATCTGACACCGTGGTTCAAAATTACGAGACATTGTCCTCTGCCCTTCCCTTCGGAGTCATCAATAGTACGTTGTGTTGCTCCAGGGCGACGTTAATTAACTACTTACCTACCATGACACTTGTTCCCCATAGCTGGACATCGAAGCCGATATTTCCTGCTGCATTAATTTAAATTGAACTTGCAATAAGAGGTATGGGAAATAGGGCTCCACGTTTTGGATAACATGTTATTTTTAAATACAGCGACTACTTGATTGATTATTAAAATACACTTATATATCTATATCTTTCGCAACTTGATTTGGTTTCAATTCTTTCCCTTTGGGTTTGATCCCGGACAGTCGTCAATAGCCCGGTGTGTGCTTCAGTGCGACGTTAATTAAAATACCTGCCTGATTTGGTTTCAAAACGTATTGTTGATGTTTTGTTTCGGGTAGGAAGGTATTTTAATAACGTCACACTGGAGCAACACAAAGGGCTATTGTTGACTGTCTGGGATCAATCCTAAGGGGAAAGATCGAAGACAACACCACGTAATTTTGAATCACGGTCAGATGACGATTTTTGACTGTGATTCAAAATTACGTGGTGTTGTCCTTGGATTATGAAAGATTGCAAGAAAACGAAACTAGAAAATACATCCTTTATTGAACATATATATCAACCTTTCGATGGTAAAATACTGAATATAACCAATTAAATGCTGGAGAAGATCAGAAAACTATCATAATAGATACGAATGAGATCTATAAATTTCATGTTTGATTTTGTCAAGATGGTCAAGCAAACAAGGGTCTCAAATCAAATGGAAAACACCTAACACTAGCTCTCTTCATGTGGACTGTAAAATAACTCAAGGATGTAAAAAATTAAAACTAGTTGGCGAAAAACTAGTTTTTATCATTTAAGGTGAAAATAACTGTTTTTTTCGTCGATAGAAACATATGTCAAATAGATTTGTAGGACAATTAAAACCGGCAGTTTCTGTTTATTGAAAAACAAAACAAGCAGCGATACCTTTCTCAAATATCGGCTATTTAAATATGACGTCATTGCACATTACGTCCGGGCATTTGTAATGGCCGCCTTCATAAGTGATGCGGATGGATCAAGATCAAAATGTGAATATTTTTCGTTATTATGTGAGCTAACGAGCAGTTAAAAATATATGCACCGAAAAAAAATGTGCAGTACTGAAAAAATATCTCATACGTTGATAGTTTTCTCGAAAATTTCAACTTTTATTTACCAAACGTGAATATTTGTATTCTTAAGTGGTGTTATGAAGTTTCTGCTATGTTTAGGTTGTTCAAGTTCCAGCAAATGTCAATGGAATTTCTAAAATAAGTGAATTGTTTTGGATTACCAAAGAAAGGTAAGATGTATTTCATTCAATGTATAACTGGGTAAAGGTCATGTCTTTGGACTGCATATATTTTCATAAGTGTCAAGCTCACGAATTATATTTGCTCGTTTTAAAGTTCCTTAGAGTTTCTTGTACAATTGTATACCAAGTGCCGTTTGGTGTCTAATTTGTTATCTATTTTAAGTAGAAAGTAGTTAAGATTTAATTTCTCTATTCTGTATCAGAGTTTACGAGTTGGCAGTTCAATTGTGGACAAGTAAAGATGACACTTGAAAAAAGCGTTGAATTCATTGACCATCGAAAGTAGTATGACCTTGTGGAAATGGTATGATTTAAAATTTCTAAAAATTAAATTATATTCTGATTGACATTAACATCGATTATTGTAAACACGGTTGACATTTAGGTTCATTGTAGTGCATATGCTGACTTTGTGGTTCTGAGCTTATATTAACATGAAATATGGTTGAATATTTTAGTTCTGAATAAGAATATGTTTTGTAGTTTATAATGTAATATTGACAACCATTCTGAAAAGTTTTCCAAAGTTAAATTTTATTCTACTTATTCCTATACCTTATTGTTAGATGTCAATACACTGGTTCATCCAGTGCAATTCATCAATATTCAAGCAATAAAGATAGAAGTATGTCATTGTTTATGTTCAGTTGACAAATGTGACAAAAAATTGGTGAAATAAGAGCAATGGCAATTTTTGTGAATGTATAAATGTAAGCAAAACAGAACTAAATTTTAACCTGTTTTTTCTTATCTGTAATGAAATGCAACATGTCTAAAAGAATTTGTAATAATTACAGTTTTTCTACAGTTTCTAAACTATCATAATTTAGGTAAAATTTTGTTTTTGGAAAGAAAGCATTTCTTGATAAGTCTTGAGAACTTTCATCTATCTGTTAGTTTGAACTCAGTGAACCCAGTCTTATTTCATTGTGTTTTGATTTGTTTCAAGTTTTGATTCCGAGTCCTGATATGTACATGTAAAATTTTGAGTCGGAAAGGTTTTTTAAAAAGAAAATTTCAAAAGTGAAAATAAATATTTTCTAATATTGCTTGAGTTAAATATGAGTATTTAATGCAATAGTTAAGTTTTGTTTGTGTTGTGCAGCATTAACTGGCAGTTTTTGTTGTGCAGTAGTAACTGACTTGATTGGTTTTGGTTTGTTTCTATTAGTCATTTTAAATCACTGACAGAAAGGGATATTTTTTAGAGTGGTTAAAACTGAATTGGTGTTGATTGTACATTGAGAAACTTTCTGAGAATTTTATTACTTACATGCAAGGAAATAAACAATTGGCTTTTGAGGGTTGATATATTTCTAAGTTAATCAGAGACCTGGATAGACAGCCATGCAAATTCCAGTGAGGTGAATTGTGTACGGTTGAAAGATTACCAACTTCTTAGGAAATTGATTCAACAGAGAACTGGACCAGACTAATCTTTTCGCTGCCCATGGACCTGCTGTATCCTTATTCTGCACCATGAACTAACCAACCCTGTTCTACCATGCTGGGCCCTCAGAAACACAGGTGTGTACAGGTTTCACAAAACCTGAGGTGCCGTAGTGATATATTTTTTTTCGCATGGGGTTTACTTTCTCTGGTAAACTTGGAGTTTCAACCCCAGAATGTCCAAGTGATCTTTCTCTCCTTTCTTTTCACAATTACTTGAAATTGTCTGTTTTGAGTTTGGCACATCTCGGCCCAATATGGCCCTTGTACTGTAAAACCCAAAACGAACCAATCAATCTACCATGCTAGTCAAGAAGGCAGTATTTTCAAGCATTGTCATTTTGTATTGATGGTTATTGCATGCTTCATACAGAAGTACAATACTTCATAATGTTATAAAAAGAGTTCTCTATCAGTAGTTGATTGAGTGATCATACTGTTTAAGGTTTCTAAAAATCAGACATTTATATACCTAGTAAGCACTGAACGGTTAACCCAAAATGAGCAAATGAAAAGCTTGAAGGTATTGCATTTTTTGATTATCTTTGTATTTTTTCCATACTGATACTGTGTCGCATACCTTTGTATTATCAAGTTGTGTTCAATAGCTATGTTACTTATTTTGTTGTGACATCTAATTGCTCTTATAAGATGTTCCAATCCATTAATAAATGTGGCCAGTTTCCTCGAGACATTCCAGGAAGTCATTTTGACCACCCAGTATTACAGAAAAGTTTAGACCCACTAAACTGCTATTCAAATTGGGTTAATCAGTCCAGTAAAAATATGATTTAGTTGATGCCAATTAGGGAACATTAATCTGGGATGGTTAGGCTAGATGCATTGCAGATGCCTATTCAAACAGATAAGTTTCAATGTGTACCAGGTACTGGGCTTGTGTCATTTAGATACCCAAGTTCAATACTGTTGTCTTTCAAATTGAGAGTAATTCTTAAGGTGATAATATTGTTGCCAAGACTAAAACCTTTTCCTCCAAGCAGAGCCTCAGTGACATTTTAAAGAATTCTAGATTATATATTTACGAATTTTGTTATGATAGTTCTATATCTAGAATACCTATTTTATTCAGAACATAGAGCAAAATATTTTGGTACCTCAATTTTACAAACCTCAATTTAAAAAATTCCAGATTTAAGAATTTTTATCGAAGTTCTAAGGAAAACGAGTAAAAATCAAAGAAATACTAGTCTGGATTCAAGAAATAATTTTGAATTAATTTTCTAGTGACAATAGACAAAATTCGCGAGCATTGTTTATTCAAGCACATGATTTGACTGAACTTTTTTTTATCAGGAACTGTTTAACTATTCGCTCTTAAATTTTTTGGCATTGTCTGCACTGGTCATTTGAACTTTGTCCAAAGAACAAATGAAACCGAGTATCATCTCAATTTATTAATTACAGTTAAATCAAGTAATTTAATGTAAGATTAACCAATTGCTTTGATTATTTGAAAAAGAACCTTTAATTTTCAATTGTAAAATTTAAGCCTTGGGCTATGCTGGTATAAAAATCTGTTTTTCGTAGTTAGTTACAAACTACTACATTTAAAATTCATCCAGTCACACTTCTGTGTACTTGAAATATGATAAATTGATTCCTTAAATAAAATATGCAACAAAATTTTGTTGTAAAAATAACATTAACTATAGCGTATTTCTAAAATTCATGAACTGACAGTTTTTGTTGTAATTTGTTAATTTGAGTGAAACAACCATGCTAATTTTTATGTTACAGTGGAATATATTCACAATAAGAGAAACACGAGAATTCCTTTTAAAACATTAAACTGAAGTCCCCAAGGTATCTAGGCAACTAATGAAGTATAAATAATTAATTTAGCATTAAATGTGATGATATTCTATCTTCAGGAACATTATACAATGTTTTTATGATTTTATTACATTAGTAGTTTTTTTTAATTCTTATTAAAGGTTCACCATGACTCAGTGGGTTTGTCCACTGCTAGCAACCTGCAAGTTGTTAGTGGCACAGGTTCAATTTCTGTTAGCTTTGTTCCTCCTTTGGTGTATTTCTTTAAAGTCAATGAAGGTTTCCTTGTGTTTGTCCTACTAGACATTATCTGGTGTAGCTTGGCCAATTGTGGCCATTGTAACATAAAATTCAATCCTATTGCTATTAAAATGCTACATAATGTACAGTTTACTACCTTTTTAACCGCATCAGGGGTTTGTTAAAATTCAGTGTTTAAAGGCCCTAAGGTTGGAAGTTGAAATTGTACCAAGGGATATAGAAGTAGTTTTGGTATTAATCAATTTATATCAAAATGTGATAAGCTGCACTAAGTATTTAAAGACAATTAAATGAAGAGATGGATCACTTTTCAATTAAGCCAAAATAATCTTAAAATTATCAGTGGCAGTTTTAAAAGTTAACAGTTATTAGTTGAATTTTGTTTCAAGAAAAAAATTTTATGATCTAGTTTTTGGATCCAGTCGTTATTTTTTTGATAAATATTGTTTTATAATTTTTTCACTTGTGTGACTCTTTTTCCTGCCAAAAAGCCATTTATTCTTGTAATAATGTACTGATTTTTAACAGATGCATCAAGGTCATGCCCTCCTTGGTACCCTATTCTGTAACCATAGTAATGTTTACTACTATTGACATGCCAAATTTTTAATAAACATGCATAACATTCTATGAAGAATGACCCAGAACCATATATTACCCTTTTTTAAAATAAAAAAATGTCGGAAAACGAAAATAATTTCTAGCCATTACACTGTTTATATAGACGTCCCATAAACAAATTAAAATTGTACACAAGTAGAACATATTGGTATCTGGAAAAATGTTTAGGTTGTTGATGCTGACTTGCTGCTCCTAATTTCTAACCCTGTTTCACTGAATTAGCTGTCTCGGTATCAACGGCTACATTTGTTAAAAGGTGGGTTTCATATCCATCCCTGTATGCCACTGCTAACGCAACACAATAAAATGATGCATATTTTGTGTACCAAATTGCATTGGAATGGTAAACAGTGCTTTTTAATCATGAGAAGTCCGGTTGTCCTGGTGGCTAAATGTACTACTACAGGATTTCTGAAAAAGGCCTGATTTTTCATTTTGGTTTTAATCTTTAAAACTTTTAAAAGCCTTATTTTTTTTACGAAAGCACTACATATTTCATTTTACCTGCATTCAAAAGCAATACTCAATGACATGACCTCAGGCAAAAAATTTGGCTATTTTAAGAAGTCCCATCCAATACAGATCTTTCCTTACACTCTCTAAAATCAATATCACTGATAGTACATGACCTTCGACAAGTATAATTTCTGGGTCTGAAATCTAACCATAGTACCAGTGAAAGTTTCTTTACTTGTGCATTCATGGGTTGGTCTACTCTGATCTGTTAAATGTATCCTTATGCATAAAAATGTGCAAAATAACCTTAAAAGAGACCCTAATCTCTTTTGTACAAAGAAGGAACCCTGTACTTATATGAACTAAGATGGGAATCTTTATCAGGAAGGCGAGAAGGAGGGGTTCTGTACCATGGTCTGGGATTTTGGATGTAATTGTATGACTAATTGCTTTGTTAGGAGGTTGGTCAGCATAGCAGTAGCATCATTTACTCTCAATTTTTTAAAAACTATCAGGCGAACATTGGAAATTTCAATAGGGACCATATTTTCATTTAAGAGGCCATTCCAGTTGCCTACATATGGCATGTGATCTTGTGCATCAACATAGAGAAAAACTAAGCCACCTTGGGAAGGTTAAGAAAAAAGTTGCCTTTCAGTGGATTCTAAGTCAATGGTATATATCTGTGTATCGGAGGTAAAAGGCACTATGTCACAAATGTTAAATTTTTCAGGAGAACCAGTTCAATGATTCTTTTACATGTTTTCTTACATATTACATGTGCTTTTCCAACTGGCTAAATCTGTTATTTTTAGGCTTAGGACATAGTGCTTTGTACCTCTGAAAAGGAAAAAAATTGCATAGGACACTGTTAAAACCTTAATTTCGTAAAAAAATGGACAAGTGCCTTTTACCTCCGATACACAGATATGGCAATGAACAGGCTGACCTATTGACTAAGGCTGGAGCACAGTTGTCCCAACGTAAATATCCTTTACCTCTATGTAACATCAAGAGGCTTATATAATCTATATAGATTAATAGACTCACAATCTACAAAGAAATGTACAAGAAAACCAGAATTTTTTATTTAGGAATAAAGCTCGTATCGCAGGTTCCTTGCCCAGAGCTGTAGGAGTCGTTTGCTTTTGACATCTTACCAGACATGACTACCTACAAAGATACTTACATTGTATTGGAGTAGCGATATCAGCTACTGTTCCCTTTGTGAACTGGACGAAATGACTAGACCACCTCAAGGACTGCCTTAAAATTCCTGACAATGGGTTTGCAAACACTAGATAGTGCTTTTAAGCCATATTTTTTCTCTTCAGAAGTCTCATTGGGCTCCTCGTCGATTGATGGCCAGAGACAGGCGTAGGATAAAAAGAAACATTTTTAAAATTTACTCATCTTTTGATCAGTCGTATGACTGGCAAAATAAATTTGCTGTGATGATTTGACAGCAAAAGTACTTGAAAAACTGGAAATACTTGATGTTATATGCTAATAATTTTCAAGTTTTTCTTGGAATGGGTTAATGCAGCAGATGGGGGCAATTTTCGCCTAAACTTAACAAAGCCTAGTTGGTAGCAAGTCTGATTTAATATTTAATAATTTGTAACATTGGATCAAAATCTGAATTTAAACTGAAACATCAAGTTCCTATACTTTTAGACCAATTTCAATGTAACATTTTAAAAAATAGTATATTTTGTATGTTTCTCTTACTGTGCATTTATATCTTTTTTCATACATAAATATTTGCATGGTTACTCAATTTAGTACTTACTGTTATTCCAAGAAAGACCAGTTGTCCATCTTCAGACACACTATATTTGATCTTATCACAGGCTATATTACATATTTTTTCTCATTAGGAATTAAAAATTCAAGTAGAATTATGATATTGCTTTTTGTGTGAGGTTACCAAGCAAAGAATGATAATGTTTGCTCACAGGCTGCTTTATAAAATAATTTTGGCTAACTTTGTCCTCTAGTACCATAATTTTACTGTTGAACGTTTCATGTGACCTGCTGTATCGCATATGATAGTTGTATTTTACTTATTTTAAAATTAATATTAGCTGTCAGATCTTGATAAAAGATAAAATGATGTATGTATAGACCAGAGGTAAAATTAACGATTCTTATCCTAGGTATGTACCATACAATACAATATAAGTAAGGGGAATAGCAGGGACACTTTTTGGGTGCTAGTATATACAAGTTTGTAAATTCTCATATGGTTGAACTGCAACTTTTGACTGGTAATTAGTTATTAGCTGTTTCATTTTTCACGTTAGAAATTTCTGCTAACCTAAATATGGGTACTGTATGTAGGCTATTCAAACTTGAGTTGTGTGTTGATTACAGCAGCCTGTTAATGTGGATGTTATTTTCTAGTCCAGTTGAATTATAAGTGCACATTTCTCAACTAAATTTCTTTAAATCATTTTTTAAATTGACATAATAAATTTCAATTTAGACTGGTAGTGTGATGTTTTTTGTTATTAAAATTGTGATTCTTTTTGCATTAGAAAGGTAATAATTTGTCCAAGTCTGCTAAAAGCATCATTGATGACTGGTAGACCAGAGTGTTAGGTTGCAAATTTGGTCACTTCTGTTTGATTGGGTTGGCTGTGTGAATTTCAATTTTTTCCTAGCTGCAGAAATATGGACCATTTATACCTTAAAGTTATCTACGATGGCATTTATTATGAAAAATTAGCTGAATTGATTGAAATGTCTTTTTCTGGGCAGTTTTCAATTTGTGTGTTGTAGTGGTACTACTAATTAAACCAGGTGAATTTGCATGGGATCTGTAGTGAGGCATTCCCAATTCAGTTTCCAAGTCTAACCTTGTCAAGATTTAATATTTATTCCTTCTATTAAATCTTGTTGAAAAAGAGTAAGGTCATTTACTCACTCCTTAATTGGACACATCTTATTCAATATCTCCTTATGCAAGTTTCAAGCTGATTCCTATTTTCATGTTTAAAATTACGTGTAATTGTAATTCTGAGAGCAAAATTTCCAGCCTTAATCTTTTTATTTACTGTGAATAAAAAAAAATGTGATTTTTTATTGCAAATCTCTAAGAGTTTTTCGGAGGGATTTTTTTTACTATTGAACACTTTATAATTGCAACATGGCTTTAATTTTTGTAACTAAATACCCTTTGGGAGTGATCCCGGACCGTCGCCAATTGCCCGTTGTGGTGCTTCAGAGCGACGTTAATCCATCTATCTACCTACCCTTATGGGGTAGAGCACCAGGCCCAAATAATGGTCGGGTTAAGGGGGTTAGGCCCCTTGTAGTTGGCTTTTAGGAAGAGTAGCCGCACCCCATTACTGATAGAAAAGCAAATCAAGGCGATACGCGATTGTGGTATTGACCGACTCCCGCGCGAGTTGGCAATCGAGTCACGTGCTTTTGAACCAGTCTTCAAATTTGATGTTACGTTAAAACGTGAACAAAAAGCGCTTCCACATATGGTGTCTTTAGCTCGGATTTTGGTTCGAAATTAATTGTTCGGTGCCGAAAGCGATCGCAGTCGTTTCGATTTGGCAAGGGGAAAACCATCCACTGCGAATGGCAGCCTTGTCCTAACGAGCTTCACGTTTTTTTTTTTAAATCGACTAACCCAAGGGAACCGCGAGAACTGCTCACGACAGCATGTTTGAGTGGCGGTTGCTATAGAAACAGGGCCCGTTCATTTTGAGTAAGGATGACTTTCGAAGACGATGTTAATTTATTTTGTGTCCTCCGAATGTTGATAGTGGGCAGATAAATAGATCTCGGCAACAAGTAAAAAATCTCAACAATATTTCCAAACTGTCATGTGCATCAATGTGACTATCTTCAAGCATTCCCTAAATGAAATGGCATAAGGTTGTTTCTATGGCAACGGAGGAGTGGCAGACTTTGTGTCTAGCAGTTCTCGTTGGTAGACAATCGCCTATGACCTTGATGCGTTCATAGAATGCTCGTCATTTTATGATGTCAATAAAAATGGTATTGTATTAATTAATGTATATTTTTATTAAGGAAATTATAATAATTGTCAGAAAATATTGTTTGTAACAAATTTCTGACTTGTATTTCTGCATAACAGATTCACGAGTCGCGTCGATATGTCCAGAGTTTATTTTGTCATGGGAAAAGAAAGGTTAAAGAACTGCTATAGAATATTTTTATTGAACAAATTTCACGATTCGTGTAGATGTAGAGTAAAAGCGGTTTTTGTAAGTCTACTTGACAACTTGTCATATTTTGACATGCACAATTCTCTAGGATCACTTCATTTCTACCCTGGAAACAACCATAATCATTGTACCAAATTTAAACCACACGGGGCTTGAACTCCTTATTCGCGCTGTTTTGCGATTCTAAAAATGTCAATTTGTAATCTTGTTTTTAAAAATTAAAGTATTTTTTGTACTTATTCTTAAGTGCTTCATTCTTTCCCCATCTTTTGAAGGGACTTTTGTCTCAGATTTTAGTTTTCGATCTTCACATGGGTTTCGTAACAAAGAACTACTGATTTAACTTTCAAGATTTTGGTTCGGTATCCACTTTAAAGTTGTATGACTGCAAAAAATGGTCTTAGAGCTGTCTATCCCAACTTTTCCGACATTTATATTTAATCTTCTGCAATATAGATATGAATTGATTTTGTTTTGATGTATTCTTCCTTTTGCCCTTATTTATTCTTGCCTTTTTGTTCTTTATTTGTATTTTCTTTTGCATTTATTTCGTTGTGTACACTGCTTTGGGAATACTATTTTGATCCTGCGTTTAACCAATTTGTTTTCTTTTCTCCTTTAATTTTCAAATTGGTAGAACGTTAATAGATTACATCTATTCTTTGCATATTTTGTAAAAAGCTAGAAGCTTTCTGAATAGCTTGTGTTTCTGAAATTGCAGATTGTCCGAGCAATTTTTTACTACTGTTCGCCAGTTAAGTACGATAAAATAATTCACATCAAATTAATTTCTCTGCTCAAGAAAATACTATTGAGACATTTTGAAAGAGTATACTTCCACCACAAAAATATTCTGATTTTTAAAATTTGGAAATGTTGCACTTCGAATAATTTTTTAAAAATGAATGTACATATTCCGTTCATGACATTTGGCTTATTTTTCGAATGCAATTTCAGCACGTCGCCAATAGAAATTCCAAAGTGAATTCCGAATTGACATACATGTCTGTTGATTAAGTCAACACCAATTAGATAATGCACCAAACATCGTCAAAATGGCAATAACTTTAAGTGGAAAGAGGAGTATAAAATTGAAAATTATGAGTTGTACTAGTTTTCTTTGACCGAATGAAGTTCAAGTTTTTCATAGGAAACATTTGCTTTTTTCACTTGCTTTCAATTTTAACTAATTAATGCAGAGCGTGTGGCGAACTTACGCAAACGATCTCGTGTTGCTTATCGCCAATTATTCAGTCAAAACTATCCATTAAAATTATGTATGGATATTTATTCTGATAAACTTGTTGCGAAAAGGAATGTCAAATGAAGAAATAGAAACAATCGCTCTGAATTAGACGTTTCTGTCTCTTAAAATTTCTGATAATAGAAACACACAGACCTCTGCAAACCAGGAAGTAAACGATGTTGGGAATAATCTTGTTTCGGAAAAAAGTTTTTTGTTTTACAAACACTCCCATCCTGCTCTGTTTAATCGATAGATAATTCGAATTTCTTCTACCAACTGCAGTTTTGCGATTTCTGTTCTTACCCGCAAAAATTCAAATATGTTTTATCATTTTTGGCTTGAATTGTTTGACAAAGGTCTCATTAATTAAGATGTTACAGTTGTACTGTACCCTAATATAGTAAATTTGCGAGGTTCGCGATCTTCAAATCGAATGTTTAAGCTACAATATTTGATGTAGCACGAACATTTTAATCGAAATTCCTGTCATTGTTCTAGTAGGTGTAAAATAATTTATTTTGCTTTCGAAAGAAATTAGTTTTTCTTACGAACTCAATTTCATAAACTTGTTCGTAGAAAAATGTAATTGTACTCAGGGTTCAGGTTTTGTCGACATGTCATTTTTTCGTAGACAAAGCCCATAGGAGAGGCATTTTGTGTCAAGCTAAATATAGGTGGCAGTAATGTTTCTGCGGAGATGCGTGTTTCCTATACGTATTCTAAACATTTTGTCACTTTGCTTGTTTAGCGAATGCGATTTCAGTACTTCGCCAATAAAAATTCCAAAGAATACATTCCATATAGATATGATAGTTGATTGATCATCAATCAATAAGATTAAACGCCAAACGGCAATGAACTCCATTTTAAGATAACTTTAGATATGTTTGAACATGTTAGATATATAAAGAACATGAATTTGAGCAGCTGGAGCAAAATCTTTTAACATCTAGAAAAAAAATCCGTTTTTAAATTCCTAGTCCCAAACATGTAGATTTTTATGTTGCTTAAAGTGTTCGAATTTTTTGTAATTTTCGAGATTTTGGGACATTTTTTTGCCGAGTTTATGGAAGTTTTTTATTGGGTTTTAAAATCAAAGTTCTAATAAAACATTCCCTAATAGCAATCTTAAATGTCCAAATTTTCGTTTTTACTATTGAGCATTATAAATGACTTATCTGCTAGTTTCTGGCTCCAAAGGAAATTTGTGCTTTACCTATTCAAAGGAAACTCAAATTTTTCACTGTTGGAGGTTCAATCGACACCGGGAAGAGGGTAAGGGCTAGTGGGTATTGACAAGAAAACAACAGATCACGATAGATAAAGGAATACAATTTGCAAGCTTCTGGAATAAAAAAAATTAAAACATTTTTCTTATTTTGTCTTTCAATGTCCAAAATTATGACGAACTTGCTCTGCCCTACGAAAAATTTCTATAGAATTCTATAACAATTTCTAAAGAATGTGGTCTAGAATCCTATAGAATTATGGCCCGTTTTTCTATTCGTTTTATAAAGTAACCTCTTTAGAAATATATAGAAAATGTCTAGAAACCTGAATTCTATAGAAGCTCATTTCTTTTGTTTCACGATTTTTCTATAGAATCAGCTCGTTTTCTTTAGAAATCTACAGAATTTTTTTTATAGAATTCTATAACAATTTCTATAGAATGTGGTCTAGAATCCTATAGAAACGAAATTTCGTTTCTCTTTTGAAATATATTTAGTTCTTCAGGAGATTTCTATATTTTAAAAATTTTTTGTAAGGGTAGGAATCGGCCAGTTTTTTTAATGTGTTGGATACGATGCACCTTCCTTCTCTCCAGTATCTTCGAGTAGTTCTTTTTGTCGTTGCTTCTTCGTCATGCGGATCTAATATCCAATCCAAAGCATCTAATTTTTATGCACAATGTTTTTTAAATCTCCAGTCGCTGGAAGGCGTGCACCACGAGGCTATTTTCTGCTTTTTTGATGGTTACGCTCCTCTCTGTCTGAACGTAGACGTTTACTTTTTATATTTTCTTTCTCCAACCCAAAACTACATGCTAATAAATAGTTGAAAAAGAAAGTTCCGCGTCTGCAGAAAACAGCTGTTGAAGCGTTCTTCCAGTGGTTACTTTTTCTTTATTTTGCGTCACTTAAATCCTTCGAATCGTACATGCCGCTATTTTTTTTATTTTTAATTGTGTATTTACTCTTCTCAGTTTTAAATCACGGAACAACCAACTGGATGTCAAGGCCATACGGCTGGAAGCCAGTAGGTTTTTATCGTTTGCACGGTTGGCTCGGCCTTTTTTCATTATATTTTTTGTTGCACTCTGGCGCGTGTACTTACCTGTGCAATTTTTTTTATTCCTCTGTTCCCAAGCACGGCAGTGCGTGTTTTGTATGGAAAGTATGGGTTCCAGAAATGTTCTTCAGGTACAGATGTTAAAATCTGGATATTTTGTAGACTCGATTAATCAAGGCAGTGTGTGGTTCCAGTTTTCTTAAATCCGCTCATAGACGCAAAATATTTTAACATTTGATTGTCATTTCGTCAAGATACTATTTGAGGGTTATATTTGTACATTCTATTCCAATAGACAATGCATATAACTTTCAGGAAAGAGTTAAAACAAAAGAGATTCTTTTTGATAATTGAAATGTAATTTTTACCTTATTTGATTAAAAATTCCATTAAATGGGAATATTCTCATTTAAGTCCCAATTATTTTTGTAAATTGTTTTCATTGCTTTGTTTTAGAACTATTTTTATTATAAGAACAATTTTATATTATATACGAGTTCCTCACTATTTTTTGAATTGCAAACCCTGAACTATTTTAATTCCAACGTCCGATCCAAGAAGTAAATATTCTGGAAATATTTGTTTTCATCTCTTCATAAATTTGCAAAGTTTGGAAAATAGTATTGTTTTTAGTGGATGAGAGCATTTGCTGTTCATGCCTTTATTTATTTTTGGAAAAACGATTTCCACTTAAATGTGATTTTGGATTTTTCGTATTGTGTTTGTTGCAGGAATGGGATATTCTCTTTCGTGTAACTTAGTGAAACATATATCGCTATTACCTAAACTGTGGATAATCTGTTTTGAAATGTTATCTCTTCGGTAAGTGCATTCTACAAACCGCCTCACTAATTCTGGGAAGTTTGCCAGCTCTCTTCCGAATATTGCCGGTTTTCCTCTGCGTTTATAAACTTTATCTGTTTGATTCATCTATAAACATGAAATGAAATTTATCAATGCAATTTTTTAACTGGAGGAATTTTATAATCAACTTAAAGGCCGATCGCCCGTTTCATATTGCGTCGTATTCTGAAGTGATCTGTCAAATACAGAAACCAAAAAAAGTACCTATGGTTAAAAATTTAAGAATTAGTTTGCTAGTTATTTTTCCTTCGCTTTCTTTTTCTTGCCTCCCAATGAATTATCGTTTTGTGACCTGCGAACGATATCTAGATCTATTTCTTTAGAATTGAGAGTTCAAAAGAGTCATTTGTTCTGAACTGAATTGGAATAAAAGATTTGAATGTCTCGAAAATGTGGACTGGAGAGAAATAATTTATTTTCCAGAATATTCGACAGCATTTAGTTTCTTATATTCGGTTCTCATAGATTCTGTATTTAATTTGTCTTTTTACATAATTTTAATAAAAAACTTGTAATTAAATGTTCAATTTGCGCCTTTTCTATTCCTAATAAGCAATTTTTCTCGACCCTCGGGGACATCGCGCTTTCCCCCCTCCAAGTACGTAAAATAGAGGGGTTACCATATTTGTATTCCATGGGGTTCCTTCGGTTGACAGTGTCGGTAATAAGGTAATCGATATTTAGTAATGATGCACAGAATTTCAATAATGTTTCAGTTTTGTTACTAGTGCCGAAGTTTTTCCTTTTTTTAAGCTAGAATTTCGGTCAAGTTCTAGTTAACGTTACCACCTTGGCAAGATTTCAATTTTTGTCACCAAGCCAATGACAAATGATAATGGGCTGAAAAGAATGGCTCACGGTAATGCCGATGAAATACGGGGTGTTACAAGACGCCAACTTGGCAACCTTTTTGTAAAAAACAAGTCGCCAACTTGGCGACTGCTCCGTTTCGTAATAAAGTGGAATTGTTTGATAATTCCACTATCCCCGCCGTAATATAATCTAAGGTGAGAATCCGAAACGGTTGGCATTCCAGACGGTCTGCTAAATAGCCCGCTGTGGTACTTCAGTGCGATGTAAATTCAACTACCTACCTTAGTGAATGATGTATCTGGATGCTTTTGTCCAGAAGTGTTCATGTAGTATGAAAAAAATTGGTAACTCACATTCTTTGTCTTTATGTAACCAATTGAGATAAGCTTGGAATACACACGCACTGACTGGTAGCCGAGTGGTTAGCGCTCTGGCTCTCGGTTCGAATCCCGATCTCAGCATTTATGTTCGTAGTGGTTCGGAATCCACTTTATAGAACGTCGTTGGTTCCGGTCTGCCTCGTGAAGCAAGACATGACCGCATTGAGCAATAAAACAATTCACGCGCGGAGCACGGAAGGACGTCTCAAACACGTTTTCTTTTTCTCCTTTAAGTTGTATGTATACAATAGAAATCACGAAAATTGACCAAAATATCGATCGATTTTTTAATAATTAAAAGTATTGTCCAACCCCTTAGCTTTCAAACGATACCAAGATCTTGTAAATATTCGAAATAGTTTTCAAGTTACAAGGGTTTGGGATAGGTACTGTCACCATGGACAAACAGGTTTCCAAAACTTTAAACTCGATTTCTGAAGAACTATATTTTTAGAATAGGATGCTTCTTTCGAGCAGTGATAACTCAACAATGAATTGATCTATTATAATTACTTTTGTGTCATTATAATCTACACAATACAGTGGATGTTTTGACCCTCAGTCGAAGTTATTGGTTAAGAAATGAATTTTTAGTTGGTTTTTAAATGTTGAAATTCCTGAAGGGAGTCTGAAAAATCTTGATTTTTTAGACTTCGTGAAAAAAATTGTAAAAAAGAACGTATTCCCTCTAGCAACCTGATGGAGGGTCAAAACATGAAGAATAATATTAGGAATAATTTCCAACAGGAATTGTCCTTCTGAACACATCAGAATTTTAGATATCACTGTTAAAAAACATACTAATTAACTAATTATATCTAAATTAGATAATTAATGAGTATCTTAATCAGAATTTTTCACACTAAAATGAGTTTAAGCACAAACCAATGACCTATTGTGAAAAAACTGAATTTTTAAAGTCCAAATTAAAAAAAATATTCTAGTGTATACATATACCTGCTTTTTCTTATCAAGATGTTTACATTATGAAATCTTAAGAAATGGTAATCAGTGAATACACGCCGCTGCCATTTATGTTTTTTTTTTTCAATTCTTTATCTTTCAAATCCTAGAGCGTGTTGGAAAAAAATAACCAAATTTGTGATGAAGTGACATCTTGTATGCCTTCGATCTTTATCTTGAAGTAGGAAATGGTGCTTCCTTTTCATCACCGTCACCAATAGCCCATTGTGTTGCTCCAGTGTGACGTTAATTGAAATACCCCCCCCCCTTTTCATCAGCTCATCAAAATTTGATAACCACGGTTCCATCTCTAACGTTAGTTTGAATCAAAGCTGTCACATTTTCAAGGAAAAATCGATTGGTTTCAGCTTTTCTCACAATCGTACTCGGACCTCATGATTGAGGTAACGAGTTGGCAATTTTTGTGTTAGTTTCTCGGCGGTCGGTGGTTACACACTATTCAAGCTGATTTCAACGGGCCGCTGTAGCCCTGTTGGAAGAGCAATGGATTAAACGGAGGGTTGCGAGTTCGAAACTCGGAACAAAATCCGTCGTGTACGCGGGGTCTGGCGCAGGTTAAATCTGTTGTGGCCTCAATCGTGGTGTTGTCCTTGGATCTTTTCCTTCGGGGTTTATCCCGGACCTTCGCCACAGCCCGTTGTGTTGCTTTCAGTGCGATGTTAATTCCCGTCATGCCTACCAGGTTGATTTCAAACCTCACGTTAATGCGTTTTAACGGTAGATTGAGAATTGAAATTTTGTTTCCACATAGCGTATTTTACCTTCCTGAGATTCGGAAACATTAACGTGGGAAAAGAAGGGCGATGCAAGTCCTTGCTGGAACAATGCCGTTGAACCTAAAGGCAATGATAGTGTATATTCCCGCTCTTCATCCTCACAACAATCCTTCCTCCCTGGGTGTATTTCCCTCTTCTGTATCAGTAAAACTTTCATTGTGTGTATGTCTATTACTTGATATTGTATGTCTTGTGTCTGGTTCAGCATGGACAAATATGGCCCTTGCGCCATAAAACCCCAACAAACCAACTAGTCGGAGGTGGTGAACGGGGAAGTGATCGAAAGGAAAATCGACATTTGGAGGATTCTCCGGTAGAACGCATGAGCGTGCCCGACATTTCACCTCCGGAAGGTACTGAGACAACTGTTTACTGATGGTTCGGGCATAGGACGGACATTTCTGTCCCGTTTTTGTAGTTTTATACTTCAGAGCAATTTTTGAAACCCACATATATAGACTGACAACCGTACACTTTCAAGCGGAGCTGTATCTTGGGAAAAAGCACTTATAGTGTAAGTCTAGGCATCTGAACTAGGCAGATAGAATAATTCATTTTCTCAGTATTTCCCTCTACAAGCTCTTCAAGACCCGGACAACTCTAACCCTATAATGCTCTCAGGGGTACATCTTTAGGTGTGTACGGGCATCACAACCCCAGGTACCCCAGTGATCTGTCATCTCTTCTGTTTTTCCCTGGTTAACCCATCTGCCTTTTATTCCTGCCTGGGTATATTTCTTCTGTGCCATTAAAACTCATTGTGTGTCTCTTGTACGTCTTGTATTAACTTGATATTGTATGTCTTGTGTCTGGCGCAGCATGGCCAAATATGGCCCTTGCGCCATAAAACCCCGAAACCAGCCAACCAACCTACCTTTTGCTTTTTTACCTACCTCGTTATCTTGTGTTTGGCGCAGTTTGTCCCTTGTGCCATAACCCCAAACCAATCAACCAACCCTATACTGCATAGAATAAAATCTACTGGAAGGTCAAGGGATGCCAGGGAACTCGCTTGCAGTGGATCAAAGCTCACGTTGGCCACTTCGGAAACGAGGCGGCCCTAAAAGGCTACCAAGAGTGAGGTGGTACACTTGGGATGCAGAGACCAAGAATACTCACCGACATTGCTTTCGAGATGTGGGAGACAAGATGGGCAACATCTGAAGAAGGGCGATTCACACACCAATTCTTAAAACCAGATCTCAAAATGCATCTACGACCACTTAGTAAACCAGTTACTAACCACGAAAGGTTCCCGGAATACTTCTGTATGGGATACCCGACGTCTGACCTGTTTGTCTTTTCTATTTTCTAGATAGTGTTTTCAGTATACCTTCCAATATGAGTTCCATCCCAATCCCTTGTCTCTGCACCTAAAAATAACGGAGTCGCTCTAGTTCAGTAGTTCCTGTCTGAAGACATCTTTTTTCTTAAAGAAATTTTAAAACCTGTCGCATACCTTTATACAAACGCATGCCTTGCAACTGTTGCCAGTTTCTACGAGTTTTAGATAACCGATTTCGGGAAGCATTTCTGGAACTGCTGATAGTTAATTTCTTTTTGTTAGAGAGATATCAGTGTTTTCACTTTCACCCTCTTCCCTACTCATTTGAGGGCCGCGGTAGTCCGGTTGGAAGAGTAGCGGACTAGCAACCGGAGGGTTGCGAGTTCGAATCCAACCAAAGACCGTCGTGTAAAAGGGGGCTGGTGCACGTTAAATCTGTCGGGGCTTCAAATGTTCTCACGTTGGCGTTGTGTGGAAGTTTGGAGAGTTGGGTGCCAACTCAGGTGTTGCCTCGTCATCTGACCTTGGTTCAAAATTACGTGGTGTTGTCCTCGGATCTTTCCCTTTGGGGGGCCGTCGTGTCTCAGTGGGCATGCCCACTGCGCTAGCAACCTTTGAGTTGTAGGCGGCGCAGGTTCGATTCTTGTCAGGTGCATTCCTCCCTGGGTGTATTTCTCTCTTCTGTGTCAGTAAAACTTTCAGTGTGTGTATGTTTATTACTTGGTATCGTATGCCTTGTGTCTGGCGCAGCATGGCCAAATATGGCCCTTGCGCTATAAAACCTCAACAAACCAACTTTCCCTTTGGGGTTGATCCCGGACCGTCGCCAATAGCCCGATGTGTTGCTCCAGTGCAACGTTAATTAAAATACCTTACCCATTTGAATTTACTTAGTCGTTTTATGATATTTGTATACATAATATTTAGACTACTATTTTATTACTTTGGCTTATAAATGTTTTTATTGGGGATATTAAATCTTGCTCTTTGGCTCAGCTTGTCCGCTAACGGACCTTGCGCCATGAAACCCAAACCAACTTTCCCTACTCACATTTTACTTTCCGCTATTCACTTTCTCCTTGCTGCTACTTTTCCAGTACTTGTTTTGTTTTAAATTATTAGATTGCATTGTAAGTTTTGACCACATTTTGTTTCATGTTATGTCTGGTTACGGCACATTTGGCAGATATGCAATCAGAGCAGGGCTAAAAATTAGGAGCAGAAAGTCAGTGGCAACTAAACATTTCCCTTATGTTGCCGAAACGTTCCACTTAAATGCAATTATAAATTTGTTTTGTTTTCGTTCATATGTATTTGCACACTAATGACGGGAACTTTTTGGACTTTGAGAATCTTTAAAAGTAAGAGTTTAGATTGAAAGAAGGAAGAATAAAATGGTTGATAGATCGGAATTTTGCACCAAACGAGCGAAAAAAATTCAGAAATTAGGTGTCAAATTGCCAAATACCCGGTGGTCAAAGAAATTTGAAAGTGATTTTCAGCCCAAACAAACCAGGAGGGAAACGAAAATTTTACTTCCCCGCTACCCAGATATTTTCGCATGATACATACCGAATTTACCTTACAATGTAGTTTTCGTCGATTTGGCGACGTTTGGTATTTTTCCCAATTAGAGTTGATCAATCAATCGTAATTTTCATTTGCGAAGTGCTGAAATCGTATTAGAAAAACTAAGCTAAGTGACGTCACATTCGGAATACTTACAGGAAACAAATTCAGTCGCAGAAACACTACCTCCATCGTCATTTAGCTTGACGGAAAAAGCCTTTTAGGTGCGAAATACTACGAACGACCTCTAATTTCGAACCCTGAATCAATCACTCTTTAAAAAGCACCTTGACCGCGAAAAATTTAGATCTAGTTCGGAGTGTGAATTGTCCGAAATGGACTAGCTAGACCATGTGTTACTCGACCCTCTTATTCGCGCTTATTGGAGGTCCTGAGAACAATTCGGAGTCATCTGATTTCAAGACATTTTTTCGTGTCACTAAAGTTGCCTTTGTAGCAACTACGAATGGTTGCAAAAACTTCCGACTCTCTAAATAACTCACGTTTGCGGAAGTCTGCGGTATTTTTTGAAGACTGAGTGCTGTTTTGTTTTCTTGGAGCACCTTGCTCTCCTTGATTGCAATAGAAAAACTCACTGTAGCCATTGGGGATGCTTGTGTTGTTGCCTTTGGCACTTCTGATGATCCTCGATCACATAATACACCCTTCTTATTTTGATTATAAAAGACGGAGATAATTGTAGTGACGAATAAGTGAATTAAAACACCCCGTTTTGGTTAATTGTACTAAAAGCAATGACTGGAAAACTTTTTTTTCCCATGGTATGTTGGTAATTTTAACCATTTTTTGGGATTCGACTCTGGTAATAAATTTTGTGGAATTTGCTAATTTGGACTGTTCCGAATTACTACTCTATCCAATTTTCAAAGCTCATGTACGAATGTATTTCATGTTCCAACTATCAGGCCTTCCTGTCAGGCTAAATGTAGATATCGGTAATGTTTGCGGCGAAACGTATTTCCTGGACGTATTCCGAATGTGACGTCACTTGACTCGTTTTTCGATTACGATTTCAGCACTTCACCCAAAAATCCAAAGAATGAGTTCCTATTTGAAAAATGACATTTGATCGATCAACGCCAATTAGATTTAACGCCAAAACGGCGATAAACTACATTTTAAGATAAGTCGGATATGTATCATGCGAGGGCATTTGGGTAGCGGCAGCAAAATATCTTTCCATCTGGTTAACGCTGAAAATCCTTATTCTATTACTTTCACTTCAGCAGTTGTAGGAGGCGCTGGTTCGATTATTGTAATTTAACTTGGGTGTATTTCTCATCTCGTGTCAATAAATCTTTCCTTGTGTGCTTGTTTATTATTTGACGTTGTCTTGTGTTTGGCCAAATATTGTCCTTGCGCCATAAAACCCAACCAACCCACTTTAACAGCATACTTGCGATAAATACGATTGATCTTAGAAGGTCCATGGCTTTCCTAAAATATAATGTTCGTTTTATCATTTCACACTCGTAGAAGAACAGCGTCACCGCTTGAAATGCAAGTCTGAATAAATTCAGAGGATGAATAACATCCTAAGGTGAATCTTACTCCCAAACATCGCAATCCTGAATTACAATAGCTATGTTGCAATTCAACGCAATGAATTTAAATTTAGTGTTTCCTCTTGAAAATTTGTATTTTTTGGCTTGAGACAGAATATTCTTTTAGGAGTGCGATTTTTGAAATTAATTTGTCGGCGATTTAAGTCTGCTGAGAAAAAATAGTGTAAGTTGGAAACTAAAATTGTTATTGTTTTCTTGAATTGAAACAAATGAGCTTTTGCACGTATTTTTGCAGCGTCAATCTTATTCCTGCCATCCGTATCAACGTTAAAATGTTTCTGAACAAGATGGAATCTTTCTAAATGCGATTAACCTTCCAGATTTATTTCTCCACTTAGAAGCTAGCGTGTGTGGTCCATTGTTGCTCAATTTGTGGACCAGATTCGCGTGGGAAGTGCAGTTTCTTACAAGGTTTGTTAATTAACGTATTTCTTGCGCGTAACCTGTATCTCGGACATTTCTGTCGCCTGGAACTGATTCGAAATGCATTTCAAGACTTCACTAAACTGGTCTGGGGAACATTGTGATAAGATTACATTTCAAGGCACACAGTAACAAGTTTATGATTCGACTATAGTGTTTGAAGCTGTTTCGAGAAAGCGAAACTTTTGCTTGAGTGGTGGTATGTGTAAGTCAAAACAGGAAAATGTTTTTGCTCGAGAGTAGGTTTATCTCTGTTGAATCATTTTGTAAATGGCTTCTAGTGATCCTCAGTAAAAACTGGTCTTGTCCAGTTCTTAGAATGATTACCCTGGTTAATCTTTTTTCAAATATTGCACTTATTGATAGATTCATTCGAAGAATAGAAATTCTTAACTCCAACTCTTATATTTCTCCCATTGTTTATTTTTCGAAATTGCTTATTTTCTAAAGCATATACCCATTGCGAAATAATCTTGCCAAAATTCATATCAATTCATAACTGGCAATGCAATTCTAAATTTTATGGAATTGAAACGGACATTGCAAGAACTGACTTATTCTGATTAGACTTCGAAGAAGCATATTCAGCTGTTCTGTTTTCTAGCGAACAAATATAAAAAGTTAACCACAACATCAGCTTACAAGTTAAAAACGCGAATTCCAAAAACAGTTCTGATGAAACCGAAGTCGAAAAAATTTTCTCCCTAGCTTTACTCACTAGTTGTGTTTCTTAAGAAATATATCTCGGGGCCTCGGTAGCTCAGTTAAAAGAGTCGCGATTAGCAACCGGAGAGTTGCAAGTTCAAGACCGTATACGTGTGGGGCTGGCGCACTTTAAATCTGTCGTGGCTTCAAATGTCTTCACATTGGCGTGGTGTGGAAGTTTGGAGAGTGGGGTGAAGCTCAGGTGTTGATCTCGTCATCTGACTGGTTTAAAATTACGAGGCGTCCTCGGATCTTTCCCTTCCGGATTGATGCTGGACCGTCGCCAACAGCTGGTTGCTCCAGTGCGACTTAGATACAACTGCCTAAGAAATCGAACATACGAAGAAAAATAACTTAGTTGACTTCACCAGTCTAAAAATCACTATTCTGGTCTAGACAAACTTAAAAACTCATCTTGAAAAGTTTTACTTTTGTGTGTTTAACTTGTAAGCCGACGATACTGTATCATAATTTTGTTAAAATATTACCTGTAAACTGAGCAAAATTATTTTTTAAAAGCTTTAAACGAAGACATTGAATTAAAACTAACATAATTCTTATATCAGGACAGAAAACACCGAAAATAATTGTGAAGCAGAGTAAGAACTTACATCTTCATGCTTAAAACAAGAGCGTAGTTTTTCAAAGGGTACGATTACGATGTAGAAGATGTATGCCACGATCCTTTACATACAAAATTTATTCTTTTCCACTAAGACATGAGCCAACAGGTCAAAACGTTCGCAGGTCCTTCAAGACTTATTTATGTAGCGAATGTTTCAATTTTATGTTCACTTTCTATTTTGTACAAGCGAAAAGAAGTATTAGTATACAATATTCATTTTTGTATTCCACTCACATCGAGTAACCTTTCACTGTTTTTATTACTTTTGTCTGCACGTAGACTTTTTGCTCCTGTAGGGCTGAAAATTTGTTTTTCACAATAACGTCACGGCGGTCATGTTGTGATATAAGGATGACCACTTTTTCTTATAAGGATGACATTGAAGATTTAAGAGGAAAGGTGTCTATACGCTCTGAACGTGTGTAATTCCTCGCTTTTGCTTTCATCCTCCATTGGTTTCCCAACTGTCTGAGTGTCTGCGTTATTGACCGTTTGTATTTGCTTCACGTCTGGGGATTGGAGTGTTTTGGCGACGCCAGATCGTCTGGAAGCCGTAAATCGGTATTTAACATCAATTGCACTGGGTAAGGTTGCGAATTCTCGATAACAGCGGGTATACGTGCCGAATTTGAGAGCAGCGCTTGGAGGGTTTCAGAATTTAAAATTTTTCATTGAATGGTTCATTAACTATGGTTTGAAAGCACTAAAACCAGAATAAGTTAACGTTCAAAAGTAATTTTCATCGTTTTTTCAGCTTAGGGGTCCATTTTTATGCAAATGTATGCTTTTGTTCAGAATGTATTCATCTGCTTTATGACCGATCAGTTCCAAATAGTAAAACCTGTCTTAGAAACACGAATGGGTCATAAACCATTTTTCCAATTTCAATGTTTGCAATTTTTTCAAATGGAAGTAACGCCAAGGTAACCTAAGAAATGTTGTCTCCATCGGTTTATTTTATGAGGGGTTTTTAACATCTAATTAGTGCATGTTTGGCCGTTTGAGGTTAATTTAAAGATGATTTTTTTAAGTGAGAGAAAGAAAGATAAAAAAATTTATATATATGATTGACGCAACTTGGCCAGATATGGCACTTTCGCCATAAAACCCCAAACCCACCAATCTAAGTTATAAACCAGGAATAATGCAGTGGTTGAATTTATGGATTGGTTTGTCGCCCTAGCGACCTTTTCTTCCTGTACAGTTTGTATTTTGGGTGTGTATAGAATTCGTAGACATTTTAAGTTCATTGTTATGTCAGTGAAATATTTCCTCTAATCCAAACTTTTAATAACAAGTGATGAGTTGAAAAGAATTGTCATTTGATATCAACATACATTTTCGTAGTAATATCACCAGAAGTTGACCTTGAAAAATTGGATAGTAGGTAAAGATCATATACGGCAGGGCGAAAGGAGGTTTATTCCATTGATACTTATTGGCAGCATGTTTTAAAATAAAAATTTTCTTGTACTTTCCCTTCTCGCATATGTGGGTTTTGCACTGCTAAAATGCAAAGCACAATTGCAGCTTGCTAGCAAATTTTAATGTTATTAATTCATCACAGGTTATAGCCTCGAGTAAAACTTCATGTACAGACTGGTTGTGAAAATCATTTTTTAACTTGACCTGTTTTCATTATGAAATACTTTATCGTAGACAAATCGTTTACCAAAGTGTCTCTCGCATAATGTTAAATTGATGACCCGGATGTGATTATGAACATTCGCACTTTCAAAATGAAAGCCTGCTGGCTCTTCTGACAAATACCAGATGGCGCTCGCAACAATCGACACTCATTTCAATGGATGGTCCTGGGTGAACAGTTGAATTGTCAATGCGATGAAAATCACTTTCAACAGTTGTCTGAAGCCCTGTGACACTGCTTCTATTCCTATCACGGCTTCACTCTTCGTTGCCAGTCAACTTCTTTTTCAAGGCACCTCACACCCGACTCTTAAGATAAGCCACACATTGATCGGACAATATCCGACTGCGTATACTTACTACGTTTCTGTGAAGAAAACATGAGTGTGTCGGTGTATATAGTGTCGGAGGACTGATGTTGGACCAATGCGTGGCTTACCTAAGGCAACACGGGACAGTAAACGGTCGGAATTATCCATTGCATGATCACGCATACGGAAGTCTTAATAAAGCTGTCTCTCGCAATCGCCAATCTATCAATAATTGGCAGCATCTATCGAAATCAGCTGCTGCGAATTCTGAAGATGGAAAGGTATCTAAGTTCACAATGCTCCCGAATTTCTTTTACATTACATTTGTCTTTCGATAGACGTTTGGATATAACGTAAATTTGTAAACAATTTACAAAATAGTATTAAGTTAACGTTTCTTTTTGCCATTTTACAAAAATTCAAAACATAAATCTACATTTTTTGGGTGCCAATTATAAATAACTTGTACATTAAATGAAGATACTTAAACACTTAATTGCTTACAATTGTTTTATATTAGTGCCACGAACTTATAAAGTTAGTCGTTTAGAAAAATTTCAGGCCTGCCACATACGACTTTTTGCTATTTTTCAACCTTGGCGACTAGGGGTATCTTTTTAAGCAAAGTCGTTACCAAAAGCTGCTATTTTCAAAATTTTGTCTAGTTTTTGAAACATTTGGCGAGTTTATTTTGAAAATTCACCAAAGGACAACGAAAATTTCGTCCCATTTTGGGAGAAAATTTCCAAGGGACATCAATGGTGAAGTATTGGCGCCAAGTCTTGCAACCATGAAAGAAAAACATTGGAATCTGGTTGTTAGTTATGAAAACCTTATTAAATATTCAGAATTTTAAAATTTAAATATTTTTGCGAAATTTTAAGGTCTGTTTAAGATCCATTTTTTCCATAACACAATGTGTGTTTTAACCGATTCATTTTGAATCTGAGCGACTAAAATTGCTACTAAAACAGGGTTTAAGGAGACTTTCTACATTTTAAAATATTTAAGGTGCTAATTCACTATTGCTTTGGCTGTGACTGCCCTGAATTTTAAATTCAAGTGAATTCAACCATGTTCGTCAGAATCTAAATTATCCCTATGGATTGTTGCGTTTTTGGTTGATTTTTTACACATCCATGTCAGCCCTAAAACTGCATGATCCTAGTTATTGCTCATTAATCGATGATTGAAACGTGTTCAGTGGAGAAAATAGTTCTCCTTCCCTGTATATATACACTAGCCTCAAGCTTATTCACCCCACCCTTTTTCAGCGACCGAATGCTTATAAATATGTAAAAATTCATAACCGCAATTGTCCATTCAAATATTTATTTGAGCCTGTTTTCCTGTAAAAGTTCTCCCTCAATGCTGGCCTAGCCCACAAACTTAATGTCATTATCACTAATGTGTGATTGCGATCCTGACCCCATGAAATTTATCTCAAGATTATAGATTTAAGCACGTTCTTTGCAGGGAAATGATAGATACGAAGGTGTGCCTGTTGTAATCGGATACTTCGTTGATTCGAACACTAGCAAAAACAACAAAAAATCCAGCTGTGTCTAATTTTCCAATAGTGCGACATGTGTGGTTGCCACGTTGGTGGGCGTAGCCGAAGCTAAATAAATGCGACTTGACCTTAGAAATAGTCCTGTCTTGTGAAGTGTTTGACTAATTAACAAGGGTGACTAATCTATGATTAAAGGAGGGAAAGTTTGAGTTTTCCGAAGGATGATCTTGAATTTGAAACAGAGAAGCCGATTCTGCCGGGGCTTCGTGTTGTAATTGACAGTGGATGTTTTGAATTATGTCATTTCTTATCTGCCACCGATCTTGGATGAGAATTATAGGTTGCGAATGTTAAATGTCATTTTCCGTATAAATTACTTAAATTTTTGCTAATATGTTTTTCGATCATTATAGAGGTGTGTGCTTTCTGTGTTAAAAAGGAAAGCTGCATTCCCATTTCTCGTTGCTCTCTTTGTAGTATTTTAAACTTATATATCAATGCACCACATATCCTTTAACGATTCCATGTGGTATAAAAGATTGGTTGGGTATTTGGCCATGCTGCGCCAAACACAAAAACAGACGACGTTAAGTAATAGACATTCACACACAAGGAAAGGAACAGAAGAGAGAAATACACCCAGGGAGGAATCGAACCTGCACCGCCTACAACTCAGAAGTTGCTACCGCAGTGGGCCATGACGGCCCTTGTGATATGAAAAGGAATTTAAAAACTCAGAATTTTTGCGTATATCTTTTTATTTGTATGTTGTGCTTTGTGAAGTATGTCGATGCTTGTTTTTAACGCACTCCAATTTTACGAACTTTCAAGTCCTGCGGAAATATAGAACCAATTTACAACCCCATAAGTGTACAATGCCATAGTTACAGGTTGATGTTTCATTTAGAAGGGTTGCTTAGCTAATGTTTAAGCCATAGGTCCCGGTCTAATTAGTAGCAAAAAATGACCGTAGTGACCAAACCAAACCGAAGCTAAATCTCTTAATGTTTGATTATTATGGAGCTTATAGTGAAATTTACTGTCCATTGTCTCGTGAAACAAGCGTTATGCAGCTTCTAATCTTTATATTAATTATAAGGGATCATGTTTTGAAACTGCCGCTTTCATTGGCTCTACGGAAACTGTTAAAGTATTTGCCTCGTGTTGTCTTTACATATAGTTCGTTTGGTATATGATTTTTTTTCGTTTAACATTGAAGACATTCTACTGACAATTTGTCACGTGTGTGAAATGAATTCCGTTTCGATTTACGATTGAAATCCCGATTTCGATGCATTTTGTTGTAAAAGAATGATTTTTTTTAATTCTTGGCTGCCAATTTTTCGTATATTAAAAAGGAACCAAATTCATGGTATGTACTCAAAGCATAAATATAAATTGCAACATTTCATTAATTCCTATTATCTCAGACGTAAAGTACTGTTATAAATACGTGAGCGAACTGTAGTAATACAGTAGAACGTCGTTTAATGGAACTAATTGGTAGATATTCATAAAACCGATTTGTTCTCTGTAATCGGACGTTAGAAGTTTATGCACATGTGCATTCTATGCAAAATTTTAAAGAATGAAGTTTTCTTTACTTTAAAGCGCCTATGCGTGCACGTCTTGCAAAATCCCGGATTTTCTTCTAAAAGTTACATAGCAAAAGTATAGTTTTCATCCGTGCTTCAAACGATAGAAGGGCTGTCTATACAGGTGAATACTTCGGAATGAGATGGAATATCCGGATTAGATTCACCATCTGCTGCAGACGCATCATCTGTCAGATATGCATGTTTCTGTGAGCACAGATGATACAATTTCATGTTCTGTTCAATGCATCTTCGATCAACGCAGTTCGCATAACCGATGTTCTACTGTACATAATTTGCATTACTGGCTTAGAATTCCGTGACAAAAAATTGTATTTGGCACTTGCTTAGTAGTAGCGAGGTGAAATTTTGACATCAAGATTTCAAATTCGAATAAGCACGAAACCTTAATTTTCACAACTTCAACTAGTTTTCCCATTTTTGCTCTAACCCACTCAACATTGCCATTGACCGTGTTCTCATTGGGGCGCGGGGGCCATTTAGGGACTAGGTGCTATTTTAAACAAGCAGAGTTGAATTATCCCGCTCCTAAGTTTTGGTCCAGCATAGAGAGCTTTTGAGCTACTTTACTGACTTCCTGCAACCTTCTTTACCTTAGATTGGATGAAAGCCATAATCGTTCATCAGTAAAGTGAAACTTTACATCGTGACAGTTTTTCGCACCCATTAGTTATCCTCTGTGTATGTAACCTTTGGGAAAGGGAAATGGTCCGTTTGGGCTTGAAGAACTTTCTACGGTTCTTTGGTTTTGAGAAGCTAAAGTGGTTAGTTTGTAATATTTTGTAGTTTTACTTTGACCTGGTTCATGGTCGTGGAGATAAATTTTGTGTTTCGAAAAGGGATCGCGAAATTTGCTAATCTTCTCTGCTGAATTGTTTAGTTTCCATTTTCATTTCGCATTCAACTCCAAGAATGTGATCTTTTTACGGATTTTTTGATTAGATATGATAACGTGATTAAAAAGAATATATGCAGGGTTTAGTTATAACCTACAAGAATATGTGCAGGTTATAACTAAACATGAAGTGTTCGGAGCACTGATGGAAATAACTACCGAACCAAATTTGATGCGTATGCTTTCCTTGACTATAAAATTTCGATTTTCTTAAATAAAAGAAATTAGTTCAAAAAGTTACCACTGAAGTGACTTTTGGCTCTAATGTCACTTGACAATGCCAATGCTACACTTAAGAAATTTTGGAGATTTTCTTACGTAAAGGTCCTCTGTCAATGTTTGGAAACAGGAATATTTAGTCTCGGGAAATTATATGAGAAATCGAAATTCCATGGTTAAGAAAGTATGCAGTAACCGACTTTGGAATATGTTTTGTTGATATAGATTATTTTCAGACGCAGTTTTAATCGGAATTTTTTTTTCTACGGCATTCTTATAAGAAGGTTCTGATCTTTCGGTTTCTGGCAGGGCAAAATCACAAAGAACAGATTGGAGAGTCATCCAGTTCAAAACGAAAGTCGTAATCTGTCGGGGTTTGTTCTGCGATCGTTTTCTATCATACTAGACAAATTGGCCGAGAATTGGATTTTAAACAAACTCGGGTTACCATTAATACGGTTTTTTAAGCGGATTATGAACCATTTCTAACGTATGACAATGATGAAATTAATTGATTATCACATTAGATTGAATCAAGAATTGAATGAACTGTTAAAGTCTTAGTCGTCGTTCTTTTTCCTGGGTTAGAAAATGGACGAGCAAGAAAACCACTAAGATTTGATTATCGAAAGAAGTCGTGAACATCATCCCATGTGTGAAATAAGAAACATCTCAGGGAACAAGATTTGTTTTTATCTTGGATTGTTCAATGAAAGAATCATTTACAGTGTTATGATTCAACATCAAGGAGCAGCCGCCTGGTTCGGTTTATTGTAAGGCGACACGACACTTAATGCACTTGAAAAAGACTTTTTTATCACTAACCCGGATATTATATTCCTTGAATTCCTGGCATTCTCGTTTCCAGATATTCGATACTGCAACGCGCGAAAAAGATCTTCCTCTTCATTTCTATCCACGAGTATCGTCAGTGGTGATAAGAAATAGTGAATTAATTTTGGTTTGCATGTGTGTTCTAGCAATCTTGTTCAAATTTCGTGTTGACGTTTGATTTGAAGCTAACACCAATGTCCTTGGTTAGCATAAAGATTTATTTTCCTGTCTGGAAAGAAATTGCCACTGAAAAGATGGGTAAAACTTATGTTCTACTCGATCTTTCTGATTTAGAACGATTTCTTTTTTATTAATGCTATGTTTTTCTCATACCAGTCAATTGTTTGTGGATTTCAAAACCCTTAATTTGAAACCATCAATTTTAAACTCTTGTGTAGAGATGTGAATTTCTCGGTTTTTAATCTTTTGGGGAATATTCTAAAGGCATAAAAAATACCACTTAATGTATTTTTTAATCGCCGAATGAATACACAAATAAAAAAAAATCATAAGTTTAAAAATTCAGAACTTCTGGGCTAACATTAGAAAAAGAAAGTAAACATTTTAGTTTTTTTGTACCTGCTCTTTTTCAACAATTTTATTCGAAGTATGGCTTATTTACTTCGACAAGAAAGTTATTTTCGAGTTCACTGAGAGATTTATTGGTTGAGGATATATTAAAAGCGAAGTTTAATGGGTGTGCACTGCATAACTATATTCAGAAATGTGGAGTTATTTGTTGCTTATATCTAGACTTCATCATGGCAGCAGCATTATCAATAATATGAAAAATGTATTATTTTTCAATAAAGACTATCAATTATTAATTTCTGTAAAATATAATATATCGTGAATGATGCATAAAATAAGTTTCAGGTTCATTTCTGCAATAAATATATTACAATTTCCTAAACAAGAGCTTTTTTAATAGAAAGTTCTCGAATATTTTCCGAATTTTAATGTTTGGAAAATATTCTCTAACAATTCTACTCTTGTGTTTTTATTCTGTCCTGTAGGATTGCTAATGATTGTTTAATATTCGTCTTGATTCATCGAGGTTTGCAATCTGTTCCTTTTCAATAGGAATTCACTCGTTTCCTTAAAAACGATTTTAGTCCGTGGCTTTCGCAAACTAGCACATACCTGTTTAATCTTTATTTGAATTGTCGTAATAATGAAATAAAGTTCTATTAGTTTAGGTTGAGATTGTTCTGTTAATTGAACTAGTTTTTACTTGCATCTTCCCGGAGTTAAAATACAACTTTTTATTGTGTTTCAAAGTGGGAATTTGAAATTTGAGCCAGATCTATTGAAAATTCTGATGAAAAATTTAAAATTTTTTGCTTTCAAACCTTTGCGCGCGTTCTGATATAAACTGAATGTTTATTCCTTATCTAAATGTTAATATAAATGGTCATGACTAGTTACATTTTTAAAACTCGGAATAGTATTTGCTTCATTTAAAGTGAACAAGTTTAACAAAAGGCAATTGGGATGAACAAAAAGTGTCTAAAGAAGTCTTTAAACTTGAGTCAAGTTTTAAAAATGTATAACTGCTATTGATTGAAGAGGTTGGTAGGTAATTTAATTAACGTCACACTAGAGCAACTCAATGGGCTATTGGAGACGACCCGGGATCAAACCCGAATAATTAAAGAGGAATGAAAACTAAATTACCAATTGTTCACTACATTATACGGGCCTTGTGAAATACGAAAAAGCTTGAATTTCGAATATCGCATGATACGCATTTGGTGTTAATCTCCGTGTTCATCAAACCAAAAAACATCCAAATCATTTGAACCTCAACACAAGATCCAATTCCTAATCGATTATATTCTTACTATGATTATAAAAATACGAAACCCCTGTTCGAATAGCCCTATTGCTTGAACATCATTCAAAAATCCAGATTTCTTTTTTTTCCGACGCCAGTCCTTGACAAGCGCCTGCTGTTTAATGAAATGTTTGCATGAGTCACCATTTCTGAAAGACACCCGGTAGTCGCTAGTTGCATAATAATTTCAAAATATGAGAACCCTCAAATCACCTGCTGGGTATAGCTCAAAGTAGTTCACGTTTGCAATGTTGAGTGTTTCGACATACGACCATCTTCATTGAAAAGATAGGTAGTAAACACGGTACACACTAAAAGATGATAAACATTTTCAATTGTGCCATCATTAAAATTACTGGTCAAGTTTCTTGAAGGATATTTGAATGAGTGTTTGACTAAACGGTAATAGTTGTGTCGAATTATCGTACACGATGGCTTGATAATATAAGCCAATTCATACGCGTGTCAGAAAATTTTTTTAACCCATCACAAATCCAGAAATGGTTTACAAATTTTCCAATTTTCAGAACTTATGCTTTTAATGTTGATTTGGTTGCTTGTTTGAATTCTTTTTTTGTTTTTATAGAATGTGTTTTAGTTTTACGTTTGGCGCAGTTGTCTGTTTTTGGACCTGCGTCATAAATCCCAAAGCAACCAACTTCAGAACTTGCATTAACAGCATGATTGTCAAGCCAACAAATGATTAGATTTAATTGGAACAAACCCTACAGCCTTTGCCGTGGTGAGACGGGACCTAGGGTACTTTCAGTTTTTATGCTTAACAGTAAATTAAAAATCAAGACGGTACCATCGCCAATCGGCAATAATTTTGGAGTATGTTAACCAGGGTATGCCGCTTTAAATCAACTTGATTCAAATCAAGTGCTTTGTCAAAACTCACGATTTAAATCAACTTTAATTAAGAAGAGAACTACTCTATATGTAAGTGCTGCAATGTAGTTTACCTTATTAAAATGATGAGTTTGCTCTTAGCTTTCTTTACATTATTTTTCCATTGAGAAAGTTTTAAAAAATTATCTCAATGAACTTAGGTCTTCATTAGGCAGTTTTAAATCACTGAAGACAATTTGTGAAGGAGATTAATGTTTGAGAAAATTTTATATACTACCAACTTGTGGTATGGGATCCTAAAAGGAAAGTGGACATTATCTCTTGACAGTGTAGGAGCAGAGGCAAAGTAGTTCTAAGATGATGATTTTGACTATATGAGTGCCAAGAATAGTTTGAATGAAAAATGGTACTTAAAACTGAAATAAGTTTTAAAACTTAGATTTAATTGTTAATTTGTAATCATATTTTGTAATATAAATTGCTCATGTAAACTAGGTTATTAATTCAAAAAAATTATTGATGCTTGTTATTTTCTAAATAAATTAAACTGCCTATGAAATAGCTTCAGGCAGCAGACTTGCTAATACATAATTATGCAATATGCTCTACTTTTGAAGTTTCTTATAGGGTCGCCACAGATGTTTTCTTTTTATAGTTAAGAATTTGTTTTCTACTGCTGATGGAAATCTAACCTTAATTTCTATTCAGTATTTTTTAATCTATTAAAAAATAGAATGTTTTTAATAATTCAAAAATTCATTCAAAAAGATTTTTCTCTTGAAAAATATGCTTTCTTTGAAAAAGAAAAAAAATGTATATGAGATTGTCTTAGTACAGAACTTGGGTTTTCTGTTATTCATGCTAACAATACTTACGATTTATATCTTACAAATCCTGAACAGATTTTGTCTGAAAGGCTGGTACTTTCATTAAACACACACATTTGTTATTTTAAAAACTAAAAAATCAAAGGCAACACACACATTTGTTTTTGAGATGTGTTGATTCATTGAAAATTGTTAATTTGTCTTCAAATTGACAATCAAAATGAAATTAATAAAATTATTTTCTCATGTATCATTTTTGTTTCTGCATATGAAATTTCATTTTTTTCCCACATTTCTCTTATTTTTTTTTTCAAGAGAACAAAAATAATTTTGTGTTGCATATGCAACATTAACTACAATACTGTTATGTTTTAAATTAACCAAGCCATTATAATCACAAAATTACCAAAATATTATCTTGTGTTTTAATTTCTAATTATCAATAAATACAGATACAATTAATTGCAGACTCACCAAACTATTTGAACACCTTTGTGCTGTAAAGTACCATGTTGCTAGCAATTCTCTATTTTGATATTGGGCTGTCCTGAAGTTAATATAATGGTCTCAAATAACTACTTGATCCATAACATTTAATAGCATTGTAAAACAATAGCAATGATGCATGAAATTGATATTTATATTGATCAATGCATGCAATACTTTAACCTAGGTTGTTAATATTTGATTTTGTTGTGGGTTACTATTTTGTTTAACAGACCATTCATAATAAACTGCTGATGTGCCAGCATTAGTATGATAGTTTCTAATGTGCTTGTGTTTTGTGTATTTCAGTGCATGGAGAATCATTGTGAAAGATTAGTTTTTGTGGCAAATCATTAAGATCATCTATCCTGCACACCTTGCTTTTGTTATGTTAGACTTCTAGTCATGACTGAGCATGATGACCAGGATTGCATCAACTTTCAAAACATGATCGACTCTTACCTGGGCATAAGAGATTCTAAGTCCCCACCTAAAGCTCAAGTGGACGAGGCGTCTCTTCAGCAAGCCATGGATAAAAACAAGGAATGTAAGTGTGAATCTGAAGTTCAAGAATTGCTTTGGACCAAGATAAGAAATTTTGGAGTTGTACATACATCCTTTTCCCCAATGCCTGGCCAATTGAACATAATTCATTATGGCTCTACAAGGGTGGAATTGTAAACCATTTGACATTATCCTGGTGCATCAGGGGGTTCATTACTCTTCACGGTACATACCATGCATTCTAGACACAATCTGTTTATAGAGGAGTCACACATTCACTCTAGGACATACCTGGATTTGACCCCTTGGTAACACATCTTCAAGTGTGTACCAGCTTCATGAACTTGAGATACCATTGCTCAAGCGATCTTCCTCTTTCTCCATCCTTTCTTTTCACAATAGCTGGGCCATGTTTATTTTGTGTTTGGTGCAGCTTGGTCAAGTTATAGGCCCTTGCTCCAAACCAATCTACCCCATATTTGAACCAGGAACCTTTCAATTCTGAAACCAACACCCTAACCAATAGACGGAATGGTCAAAGATCCCAGAAGAACTCTTTTTTGTTAGATGAGAAACCAAATTATATACTTACATGGTATTGAATTATGAAGTAGCTATTGCAATTTAGAATTGCAATATTTGTCTGAAACTTGTGATGCTATTCTTTCCCATGATATTGTTTCAGACATGTATCTGTCTACTTAAAATGTGCATCTTTTGAGTTATGAATTATTTTTCTTGGGATGTGGCATCAGAAAGACATATTTTTCTAAAATATGCATTCCACTTCAATTTACAGATGTTAAAACATGGTCAAATAAAAGAAATTGGATGGCAATTACTTGTTTTACCAAACATTTTTCCTAATTTTGGTTTCTGTCTCAACTCGACTTTCTTTTAACTCATCGTCACATCGGCCATTCACGAGTCAGATTTTTATTGGTCAGTGAAACTGCTCTATCATGCCAGTATTCCCAACTTACCATAAATCAAATTTTAACTTCTTGTACAGGACAGATGAGGTTCCCCATCTTAGTTATTACTTTTTGAGATGTTTTAGTTTTCATTTGATCAACCTGCATGTGTTTTATTCAGCTCATTGTTTTTACAACACCATTCATGTGTTTTTAACTTTAACATTTCACCATCCATGCATTTTAATTCAACTTTTTGCATTGTTAATCTATTTACTTTGTCATACTTTGAATCATAGTAAGGTTATCCATTTTTAGATCATGCACCATAAAATCCAACCAATCTAATTTTAGTTCTTAAGCAATCAAAACGATTGATGAAAATTGAATATGTATTTTGTGGAAAATTAAATATGTACTTGATTGTTGAGCTTCAGAATGAGCTGTAGCTTTGTATTTATACCTGATTTTTATTCATAGCCTTGAAAGTGAAATTGATGATGAGGAGGCCTATGAATCAACTTGTAGAACAAGGAATCATGCCATGTGAGTATTGTTCAGATTGATTGTTTATATTCATCTTTTTATTATTTTTAGAACTAATAATTATCTTTTATTTAGCACCAAAAAAGCCTCTTCAGTACCTGGAACAGTGTCAGAAGCTAGAGAGGGCTAAGGTAATATTATTTTGTGTTTGGTACATAAAATTGTTGAAGATTAGTATTTTGGATAAATTGTGTGTGAAATTGTTTTTGTTACACATTGCATCAGATAAAATTGATGTTTTAAAAGTAAAACATTTTCAAATAGAAATTTAAAAAATTATATACCCAAGCAGCAGTTCTAAAGCTTATCAGGGTTTCAAATTTCATAGAATGACCAATCGCCTAAATCGCTAAATTTAGAAAGAATTCCAAGGGCCAAAAATTAACAGGATTTTTTTGGATGAAATAAGGGTTTTGCAACCTGTTATTTTAAAGAACCAAAAGGATTGTCAATAGGTTTTATGCACACAATTCAGCATATATGAATGTTTTATAGATCCTTGGGAACTATAAATTAGAAACTTACTCCTATGCAAATCTTGCTCAACATCATTGTGCCATGCATCCGTTTTTGAATCTTGTTAGGAAATTGTTTTTTAACATTTTTTGTCTTTTAAATATTAAAAAATGTTTGGTAAAATAAATTCTGCTAAATGTGTTCAAAAAGTTTCTTAAAAACCGAAAATTATGAGCAAGAAAACTTTATTTTAATATCTGGCATGAAAATAACTGATGTTGTAGGTCTTACTAATTTATGGTTTTAAGTGATATAAAGATAATGACACAGACCTTTTTAATTTATGCATGAATAATAAAAATTAACCACTGTTTTGAAAATTTAATTTAAACTTATGTCTGCAAGATGTGACTTGCACAAAAAATCTTATCACACAATTTGTTTTTACAAAACTTTTACCCATAGAGTGACAAACCAATCTAATGCAAAAATTTTAGATATCTGCTTTTCTCAATTAGGTTTAATGGACAAACAAAGTAACATTCATAGTTAAATCTTGGCCTTATTTTAATCTCTAGAACACACTATGAAAACTGCTAGTATGTCACAATAAAATTACATAATGCATTAATTCCTTGAAAAATCAATCATTGTACCATGAAAAAGCAATTATTGTACCCATATCTTAATAAGATTCTTTCACTCTCGATAGGTATTTTACCCTCTGAGGGGTTCACATGCATTATTCTACTTTGCAGTCTTCCCTGCATGACTTCTAATAGTTTGACCTTATTGACCAATAGGAATCTTTCCAAAGGATTCTATTCTAAGGAAAGTACCAACAGTATCTTTCCAAAGGATTCTATTCTAAGGAAAGTACCAACAGTATCTTTCCAAAGGATTCTATTCTAAGGAAAGTACCAACAGTATCTTTCCAAAGGATTCTATTCTAAGGAAAGTACCAACAGTATCTTTCCAAAGGATTCTATTCTAAGGAAAGTACCAACAGTATCTTTCCGAAGGATTCTATTCTATGGAAAGGACTAACAATATCTTTTCAAAGTACTTTTATTCTAAGAAATCATCAGTATCTTTTCAAAGGTTTCTTATAAAGTTAAAGGATAGTAGAGTCTTTCTTTAGAATATAATTCTTTGGGAAGGACTCTTATAATATTTCCAAAGTTTCAAAGAATCCATGAACTCTTTCAACTAATAGGTGGTTATTTAGTCATTGTGTGTCGTGGGGTAGAAACTACTTGGAAATCTTGTGACGCTCAGTTGGTTGAGATGTTCTATTCATTGAGAATATTATCTTACTATTTTGTTTTAATGTATTCCTCTTTTACAGACTGAAAACATTTTGAAAAATTTAATGAAAACCAGACCAGATAGACAAGCTCTGATTGACCATCATATTTTGGAAGGTAATTATTATTCTGTTGCTCAGTTTTTGAGGATTGACTTGGCTACCTTATCCATTTTTATTATATATTGAAGTTATTTGATTATATTTAATTCTCTATATCCTTTCAGATACTACAATTGATCCGAGCTTGCAGGATAAGCAGAGACAATTGAAAAAAGCTCGATTAGCTGATGATCTGAATGATAGATTATCACATCGACCTGGACCTTTAGAATTAGTTAAGGGCAATATTTTGCATGCTGATGAAACATTTGCACAAGCAGTGAAAGGTACTTTTTATTAATGATTCTGTTGTATTGTATGAAATAGTGCTAAATAGTTTACAATTTAAAAAGCCCAGAAAATTGGTTTAAGCATTTACATTAGTTCTCATCACTTTAAGAACAAATGATTTGGTTTTATCTTTGAACTAGCAAAACTGTATAGCATCTGCACTACAGTTTCTTAATTGTCCATATCTAATGATGGATGTGTCGTTACTCGCATTATACCTCATTGAAATCCATTTATAATAAGCATCAATAAGAACATTACCTCCAAATGGAATAAAATTAGTCCCAAATATAAAACTGAATTTAATATTCTACTTACTGGTGTTCATTCTAACTTCCAATAAAGTGGATGGTAAAATGTGCAGTCTTTAGTCATCACAGCAATTAGTTTCTGGTTGTCCATTTGAATTGCATCCATCCCATTCTCCAAGGTGATTTGGTATATTTTTACATCTAAACCTGATCTTTCTGATTTCTCATTGCTTTCTGTAATCAGACTCCTAGAAAATTTCATTAAAGTGGTAAGTTCATATGTAGAATATTAGCAATATTATGCGGCTCTAACTGAAATCAGCATATTTAAACCAAACAGCAAAATCCAGTAGTTGATTGTACATTGCTTATACATTGCTGTTGCCATTTGTCAAAATACAAATATTGTCAATTTTCTGTGCAACATGCATTAGTGAAATATGTATAAAAATTATAATATAATATAGAATTCTTTTAAAGTATATGATTATCTAAGTTTTACCTAAAACTCAAGCAATTGTAAAATTTACTTGTTTACTAGATGTAATATTTTAATTTCAGAAATAATTAAATTTGTTTTGGCTTGTTTGATTTGGTAATTTTTTCTTGTTCATTTGTTTTTATAAATTCTGATATTTTGCTTTGCACATGCTATAACTCAATTTAGTCAGAAATATTTCAATGTTTTTTAAAAAGCACCAGCATGATTCTCTTCAAAACAGATCTGCTTTCACTAAATGATGAATATTGAGCCTGTTTTTTAGAACATTCAACTTGTGTAATTTGTACTATTTCCTTCATAATATAAGTCATACTTATTTTCCGTGTATTTCATTTTATTGTTTTCCACAGAGGGACAGATTCCATTCAAACGAACTTGCGAGGGGCAAGCGTTAAGACATCCAGCACCAAGTTTCACCTTTGAAGATGATAGTGGTAGCGATGTTGCACTATCGCCACCACAGGATCTGTTGGATCAGAGTCTTGGCAGGTAAGATTGATTTAAGTTAAGTGATACAGCTTCTTGAGTGCTACAGACTGGATTTTGTAAGATTATGAGGAAAGCAGATCTTGTGTATTAGATTAAAGAGGAAAGTGTTGAGTGAGGAAGGACTGGCAAGATCTATTTTTATGGGGAATTATTTATTAAACATCAATGTGACTCATTAAATTTTTTTCAAAAAGACTTGAACGCAGTTTATCCTGCTGGTATGAATCTTGAAGATGTCTCTTAACACTCGTTTTTAAAATTATGCTGCACTTTATACTTATTTTGGTTTATAATTACAGGTGACTAAAATGCAACTTTTTACTACTATTTTTCAACCTTGGCGGCTGGGGATATCTTAAAGCAAAATTGTCTCAAAGGCTTTTAAAATGATTAAAAAGAAAGTAATTTTCTCTAGACCTTCATGGGTCATGTTTTGCACCTGTAATTTAAGTAGCATTTCAACTTATTTGTGGATTTAATGAAACACTTATTCATTACAACTCGATGGAATTGAGTCCATTTTAATCTTATTCTGATGTAGAAATATCTTTTGTGTAAATGCCTATTGTTGCATCGTAACTAGTATTCTTTAAAGTACCGAAGTATATATTGCATTTGCCTTTTTTCAGATATAATAATAATGATTATGATTTAACTATTTCATCATTTACGCTTAAGAAATTTTTTTATGAAACTTCGGTGATAAATTTTAGGCTAAATTTTATTTCAATGTCCATGCATCTATAATTGAAAAGGAGAAACAGAACTTTGTTTGTGCGACTATGGTTTCTACTACTTAGTGTCATGTTTGATGGAAAAATATAACTCAAATTTCATGTGAAAGAATTTGTCATTAAAGCACAATATTTTTATAGGGAAGAAAAAATACTTCACTGACAGTTTCCTTGTTTATTTACATATTGTATACTTTTCAGCATGCCATCTGTGGAATCGATGGTTCTGTCACCTTACCCCAATCATGATTCCCCTAGCAACAGTATGGGGGAATTGCGAATCACAACAGCCACTCCACCTAGTTCACAACCATCACCTGCCTCCAGCCAAACTGGAAGTATCTCTCAAAGTGAAGCTCCCCCAAAAGAAATTGTGTCTACAACACGCAGAAAAAAGTCTAAACCAAAAGCACAACCCAAGACCAGAACTATAAAGTTCCACGAATATAAGGTAATGTATTTTTATTTTCTCTCAATCTTTTATTGAACATTTATTTTCTAATTTTTAACATCGTAAAACCCCCATAAGTCGTCACTCAAGGGACCAAAAAAGTTTAAAATGATGGCTTTAGCAGAGTAACCATAAAATGTATTCAGTATGCATTACTGTAATGATTATGTAAATTTTAAGTTTAACACAGAATTCGTAACAATAGTACAAATTAATAAAATTCCTCCAAGTGGTTTTGACGAAATATCTCATACATCAAGATCTGACCAGCTTATGACAATATATCTGGTCATTAAGATATTGCCGATTTTTTTATGTCAAGATCAAGATTTAGTCAGTTTTCTTTTGACATCTTGTATATCAGGATCTATTCAGTTTCACTTTATGATGAGATAACTCGTCGAGACAACCACCAGGAAGATTAAGCTTTATTTGAACATTCTTTAAACTTTACTACTAATTAACATACATATTATAATGCCAAGTACTTATCTAATTTTGATGAACAGCCATTGACTCATTAGGGCTTCGAATTCATCAAATTGTAGTACCTTGAACAGACATTGGGTAATGTCAAATTGTTTCTAAGGCTTCAAGGACTTGTTGTTTTAATAGGTGGTGTGAGAATTCCTCATTTTCACTTTCATCATTCACATTTCTGAAAATTCTGTCATTAAATCATATGGTCGTTTGAAAACGTACCACAAAGTTGTTATTGAAATCTATGTAGTCTTTCATGCAATCTATGTAGTCATTCATGTCAGAAATAGAACATCCACTTTATTATAGTAAAGTGAAAATTCGATTTTAAGTAAATTGTAAAAAAGTTGGTTCTCATTTTCGACCTTAGTTTGTTTGCCATATCAAACATGAACTCTCCATGGTTAAAGATCTTTCTGCAGTGACAAGTTATCGGAAGTAGTATTTGAATTAGTGACAATTAAGCAAGTGTTTAACTACCTTGCTGGATCTGAACTGGATGGGACTGAAGAAAATTGACGATTTAAACTTTGCATCCCATTCACTTGTTCAAAGGCCATTCTGTATTTTGTGACATATAAACTTGTTTTTGCATTTACTTGCATTTTCTATTCTGTGCTGATTTTTATCTTCCAAATTTCTCATTGCTTTCTGAAACCAGACTGCTGAAGAATTTTATTGGAGTGATGAGCTCTTCTGTGAAGCTCCATAGCTCAAATCAAGCATATTTATATAAAGCTGCTATATTGACAAATGAATCCAATAGTGGTTGATTTTGTATTGCTTACTTCTGTTGCCATTCTCTAAATAAAATAAATTATGTTGAATTTCTATGCTACATACACTTGTGAAATATATATATGATTTTAAAGTGGAAGAATATTAAATATATTCTCTACGTGTATTTATGAATTCCCTTTAACTTAGGTTGATTGCCCTAGAGAAACTATTCCCCTATTGAATGCATCCTTGTCAATTGTTTCAATTAGGAAAATGAATTTTGTTTAATTGTATATGCCCTAAATTAGTAATCATTGATAGGAACAGCTAAGTGTAGAAATATTAAAAAAACCTATGTAAGAAACTTGGTCTTAACATTGATTATTTTGAATTTGATATTAAACTCAAGTTTGAAAGTTTGATTCTTCACTGATAATATATAGCATGCAGACAATAGCTATAAGTATGGATCATGTTAACTAAATATTAATATTTAAGGGGGTGGAATATATTTAACAAAAGGTAAAAAAATTTTTTTAGAAAAATTAAATATTAAATGCATTAGTTTCAATATAAAAGTTCCTAATTTGTACTGCAGAGTGTCCTAAAAGTTCCCGTACTCCAACTTTAAAAAATCATTTGCCCGTGTTTTTCTTAATTATTGAATTTTAACGTCTGCTTATAATTTTATGGATTCTTTAATTTTTATCATTTGGTTTTCTTCTTGCTCAAGTTGTGCGATAATAAAGTTCCATGTCATTTTGTTCTTCATTGCAAAATGAGTTTATCACGCATTCAGAGAATTGCGCTGCTTGAGGCTTATTTTGAATGTAAATCATATGAAAGATGTAAAGAATTTTGGCTACATAAATATCCAGAAGATGCAATACCGAGTAAAGATACGCTTTATCAACGGCGATTTTGTGAGACAGGTTCGGTGGAAGACAAACTCAGGAGTGGAAGACCGAAAGTCGTTACTCCAGACTTTGTGCAAGAAACTCAACGAAGGGTATTGCAATCTCCTCATCAATCCGTGAGGCGTTTGTCGCAACAAATGGGCACACATCACGTGGATCGACTCATAAGGCTTTAAGAGCTTTGCATTTTCGTGCTTATCGTGTAAAAATGTTTCAGGAGCCAAAGCCACCGGACAATGAGAAGTGGCTTTATTATTGCTGATGGTTCCAGAGATTTATTCGCAACATCAACATTTTGGCAAAATATTTTTCTTTGATGAAGCATAGTTTTGTTTAAGCAGTTATATGAATGTGCAAAACTCCCGCATTTGGGCAACGACAAATCCCCATTCATTAATTTTCAAAAACCTTTACATTATCAGAAAATTGGCATTTGGTGTACCGTATCACACAAAAGGATTTTTGGTCCTCTGTTTTTCGAGTCAACTGTTGATGGCACTGTATACAGAGAACTTATCCAACAATTTGTTGCATTATTAGAAGTGAATGAACGAGATTCTTGGTTCCAACAAGATGGTGCAACCTGCCACACAAGTTATGAAACCATGGGCATGCTTCAAGATTTTTTTTGTTGATCGACTCCTCTCAAGAAATCTTTGGCCACCTCGTTCCCCTGATCTGAGCATCCCTGACTTTTTTCTGTGGGGATATTTAAAGAACAAAGTTTATGAAATAATCACAGATCAGATGATCTGAAAATTGCCATTACTCAAAGGATACAAGAAGTCACTCCCAGCTTCTTGAAACGCGTTTCTAAAATTATGCGCAAACGACTTCAGCTTTACTCCAAGAGGGGTGGACATTTTGAACATTTATTATAAATGTGAGTTCAAATTTTTTTTCCTACGTTATGTTAAAAGTGCTTTTCACCATTAGCATAAAAATAATTGTTTTAAAGTTTGTTCTTGTATAATAAATTCACGAATCGTCAGTACGGGAACTTTTAAGATACTCTGTAGAATTTTTCCTCTAAGTAAAATAGTTTCTTTAAGGAAAGTACACTTGAAATTTGGTCATTGAATTTAAATAACAAAAGCCATGGACTTGATGAAATCTTATTTCCTTAAATTGTTGACTAGTACCAAGAAATTATTTAATAATAGTATTATTCAACTTTAAAGGACGGAATAAAAATGCTTTAGGTACTTCTGTGTGTATCCAGCTTATTCAATCCAAAAGAATCCTTGGATCAGATAGATAAGATTCTAAAAGCAAAAAATAGTGTCCTCTTTGTAAAACACTGTTTAATCTATTTTGAGTTTTTCCTTTTTAAGCAGCTATATTGAGTATCTTTAACACATGTTTCCTTTTAAAGGGTCCACCAAGTGCACAAAAAAGTCAAACTACACTATCCCAGGATGAAACATCTTATGAACTTTTGCTCCATCAGCAAACACTTTTTCTTCAGTGGCAGCTGAAGATGCAACAAAAATATCCTCAAGTGATACTCCCTGTACCTCAAGTAAGGCTTGCATCTTGTATTTCACCTATTACATTATACTTTTAATCTTTTGCAAAATATTTTCAATTGAAACACATTTCTCTATTACTATTCGAGTCCTGCGTACATTAGCCCATTTGAGGTTTGTTATAAAATTTGAATCATGGAATCAAATTAAATATGAACAAAATGGATTTTCTTTTGCAAAATGGCTTCAAAATTTCAAACGGACCAGCATTATTTTGTGGTGGCTTGCAACAAATTGGTGACCTGTATGAAATTTGTTGCAGAAGTGAAATTGTTTGAAATAATTGTCTTTTGAGAAAAAGGCCCTTCGTGCAGCTGAAGTTGGTTATTTTCTGTTAAAGGGTATAGTTAATATTGCTCATTTTGAAATACATAACAATTAATCTATGATTAATTAGAGTCACTGCTTCATTGAGACCCACAAGTTAAGTACTTTTTAGTGTGTATACTATATCGACTTACTAGGTGAAACACTAAGTCGAAAACAGGTCTGAAAAAACAAAGGGGAAAGATGTTTCTAACTAAAAACTGAGTGTGTTTCTCTAAAAGAAATCTATAATAAATAAATAATAACCTGCATGTAAAATAAAATTGACTTTGGACTTCACCATTCTAAAGATCACCACATTCTGGTCTAGACGCAACCCGCCTTTTTATTGGACACACGATTTACTCATCTTTTGTTGAGCGAAAGTCCCTTTTTGTTCTTCAAATTTTACTGTTCATCATATTTTAATTGTCCTCCTTTTAATCAACACCAAAAATTTTGTAACAATATAATTTTAAACTTACAGGATTTGGTTGAGGAAAATCCTCATCTAAACCTTTTCACATTTTTATGTTCAATTGGTTTTTTACATCTCATCTGATTTTTTTTGCAGATTCAAAATGACTCATCAATCTATTTTATCAAATTCTTTTGTAATTGAATCTCTTGGATTTCACACTTTTAAATTTTATGCATGTGTAAATTGAATTCATTAGTTGTGCTGTGGTGGTCAAAGGTCTTGTTTTTATCATCTGACTATTTGTATATTTTTATTCTCATCTACAAATTTAAAAAGTTTTAAATTTATCTTTGTCTTGGAAAGTTCAAATGTCTTGTACTTTTATTGGGTTATATTCTGTTTTGTGTTTGGCGCAGCTTGTCTGCTTTTGGACCTTGGCCCTTAAAACATCCAATCTAGTCTAGACGCATCTTGAAAATTTTGACTAAGTATGCTTCACTTGTAAGCTGAGGATAACTATTATCTATATATTTAATTATCTGTATTTTTTATTAGAATTTGTATGAATGGGTATTTATATGTAGTGGCATTATGTTATGTAAATTTCATTGGTCTTTTCGTGTGTATGAATTTAAATTAATGATATTGAACTGTTTTAGCAGCCTACTGGGGACCAATTAAAACAACTGAACTCTGTACAAAATTCAGCAATTGAAAGGCCTCAAAATACTTCTCCGCCCCCATCTCAAATTATTAAAAATTTTGAGGATCTGAAAGGTATTTTTGTTTTACTACTTTATGATTTTTAAAAGGGACTTGTTGAATTTTCTGTAGTTTTAAATTTATTTAGCTAACTATAAAATTTTCGTAAGTCTCAAATCTGTAAATTCCGAATTTTTGGTTAGTATAATTTAAATAGTTTGAATTATAATTTAATGTTTAAATTATGTATTTATTATCTGCAGATTGTAAAAGGGAGTTTTTCTCTAGAATTTCCTATAATAGCAAATTGAAAGTTGAAACAAGTGTAGTTTAAAATTTGTTTTGCAGTTTCAAACCTCTAAATTCAAATACATTGTTTTGACTCAAAATCATTTTTCTGTTTTTATACCTCACAGTATGTTAATTATGTATGACTTTTTATGTTTCTACTTTTGATTTTATAATCTTAGTATTTGGTTTTAGGATTTATTTAAATTGAGTTATATGATGCTTAATACATTTTATGCTTAAATAAATTTCATTTTGCATTACGTATTACCAATAGGTACGTTAATATCTATTGTTTTAGAATATTTTTATTGTCAAGATGTATTTTTTCAATATTTTTTATTGAAAAAATTGCAAAACATATTTCTCACCCCAACTTTTTAAAAATTAATTATTTCAAAAAATGCTTATTTAAATGTGGCTATTATAAATGTCTTTAAGTTTGTATTGTGATGTATATTTATATTTGGAAATAGTAGTAAGACACGTATGACCAATATGCTGAAACTAATGTTAAATTGATTTATTTTCCAATTTCAGTGAATGGTTTAAAAGCTGAATTGAAAAAGAGAAATCTACCAGTTTCTGGTTCAAAAACCCAGCTGCTTGAGCGCCTGAGGAATCATCTAGAATCATCCAACAACAGCAATAAACAAACTTTTGACAAAAGTACTGTCGAAACCACCAGTGTACCTATAAACGTGAACGGGATCATCCTGGACACCCTGCCAACGCTGGTGACGCAGCAGGAACCTGTGACTTCTGTCGTGACTGTCGAGGCCCCCATGAACAATCGGACTTCCCAGATTTCTCTTGGGGAAGACGCAGCCCTCATGGTTTACAACACGGTTCCTGTTCAGGGGCAGATTGTGCAATCGAGGCCGGCGTCTGCTGCTCCAATGGATGTAGAGTTGCAGGGTTCAGATGCCATGGACTGTACAGATAATGCGAATGCGATAAATGAAGAGATTGTGAAGAGGCAACAGCAAAAGATTCTTCAGTTGGAAAGAGAATTGGAAAGGTATGGTTTTGGATAATTGAGAATTGGATTGGGTGTTATACTAACAATCTGTAAATTTGCAGTTATTAATTTATCTCTGTAAGCTGCAAAGCAATGTTTTCTAAATCCCTCAGCACATCTTTAGTTGTGTATGAGCTTCACCAACCTGATTAGTGATTTAATTTTTTCCCATGGGGTATGCTTCGGGTAAACATGGGGTCATGACTACAGGGTGTCCAAGTGATCTTTCTATTTCTTCTCTCCATCTTATTCATTTGCAATTACTTGATGTCTTTCTTGTGTTTGCAGCTTGGCCAAATATGGCCCTAAACCAACCAACCTAAATTGGACACTACCACCTCCTGTGGTTGCTGAAGGTATATTGCAGGGCAATTCTTTTTTTCCTACGTCAGGAAAAGTCCAGGGACCATAATTTCCTATGGGAAGCCCAGTACAAATTAGCCCGGCTGAAAAGGTCAACTAAGATGTGATCATCAGATAAAAAAGTGCAAGATAAAATATGACTAAAATCCATAAAGCTCCCAACAAAAGGGGCAGTCAGGAGAAGCATGCACACCAATGCAGTGTAAATGTCCAGTTAAAATTAGAAAATTTGCCCTTGTAATATGTCGTGACTAATTATGTGGAACAGGGCCAGACAAAAGCTTGCTCCATGTTTCATCTGTGGCCTTAAGTTTTTGATGGTCGCATATGGACTTATTTTTCTTTTGCTCTACCAACCTGCAAGCATGGAGGTTAGGGAGAGGGCTGGATGGATGGGGTAGAAGACGACCATTTTTAACTAGCTTGTCCGCACTCATTGCCTGGTATATCACAATGGTTTGGTATCCATTGGAAGGCAATGATCTAACCAGATGCAGGGCAGTTTTTGCCCCTCGGGAAAGGGGAGCATTGAGTACCAAGAGTGGGCAACAAGATACTCACTGTTGAGTTAAAAAATTTTGTTGGCTAAGAATATTTTAAGCAAACACTTATCCTTTCCAGCCATGCAGACAGTCACTGCAGTAACTCATTGTCATTATCGCAAGAATTATACGTTGTACAATGAAAGTTACAACTCATCAGCCATGTTCTCGCTTTATAGTTATTTAAAGTTTTATTCTCATCTTATCCTAGTTCCATGTTTTTCTAAATAGCTTGAGTTATGGTAAGGGAGTAATTTTTAATTGCTTAAAATTTTTATTATTGATAATTCGATTTTTAAAGTGACAATCTTAAGTATCAAATTATTTCTGATCCTGACTTTTTTTCCTGATCGAAATGATGTATCCCTTACTCTGTTATCTTTTTTATAGATCTGTGTACTAGTATTTTGATTACATATTTGCATTCATCATGACTGGTTCAAAATTATTTGGTGTTGGATCTTTTCCCTTTGGGATTGACCGTCAACCACTAGCCCGTTGTGTTGCACCAGTGTGATGTTAATTAAAATACCTACCTACTTGCATTCTAAATGAAAGCAAGATTAAAAGTATGCATTTTGTTCACACACACAATACGCGAATATTTATATCATTGTCTTACAATTGAAACACCAAGTCAAAAATTTCAAGATTCGAGTTTTTTAGCTTTTCTAGATCAGAATGTGGTGATCTTTAGTTAAGTCCACTAAGATACTTTTTCTTTGCATGGAGGTTAGATTTCTTCATGAGATTTAGAGAGTAGTGTTTCCTCCTTCGTTTTCTGAAAACTGTTTTTCGACTTGGCTTGTTTCACTTGTAAGCTGATGATATTTGTAAAATTTAGTTAATATTTTTCGAGAAATATATATCTCTTAAAACAAATGTTCTGATTGAAAAAGGTCCCAGAGGCAATTGCAGCAGCACCAGTGGCTGCAACAGCAGCAACAACACGCCCAGCAGCAGGTTCTGCTGGCATCCCATCCTGTTCCTATTGCACCAGCACCTCCATCCAATGCCACATTATCACAAACGGGCCCTGTGACCCAGGCCTTGATCCAGCAACGTTTGCTGCAGCAGAAGCCACAACTGAACGTGACACAACAGTTGATGCAACAAGCCTGTAAGTATAATTTGCCTTTAACGTTGTACAGCGGTCCCAAACTCAGATTTTTGCCTAGGTCAGTTTGGTACATCTTTGATATAAAAACTTGTGGCAACCCTTTGGGCGAGCTTTTTGTAGCAAGTTGTGTGGGCAGGCAAAGGCAACCCCTCTTTATTAGGAACATGGTAACTTTGTTATTTGAATCTTTTATCAATTCTTGAAAATCGTTATCTTTATTTTACCATGCCTTTTTTCTCTAGTTTGTTAAAATTAATGTGATCTTTTTTAACATTCATATTATGTAGCCTGGTTCCATTAGACTCGAAACTTATTAATTATTTTTCTTGGACACATTTCTATAGCTATCTTTCAGAAAAAGTAAAGGTTTTTCACTAAAGTGCTTACCAAGTAGTAGTTTCAATAATCAGTTATATATGTGGATTTTTTCTATTTTTAAAATTCTTTTTGTTAATTTTTTAAATTATTTTCTGCTAAGTATAGAACAGTGTTTTTCTAAGAAATTCTTTCTTGGTGACAAAACTCACCAAGTGTTGCCACAAAAAGTCTGTCAAGGCTGTAACTCAGTTTTGGAAGAACCGGCACATGAAAGAATCTTAAACAAACATTTTGAAAAAACTTAGGTACACATCATGGGATATTAAAAATCTGACTTTTGCTAATGTACATGTAACAGAATTCGGCATTATTTTTATATTGGCCAATGGCAACAGATATAAACAGTATAAAATCAAACACTGAGATTAATTCACCAATATTGTAGAAAAGCTCAACTATGCTTAATTTGAGCTAGGAGCTGCATAATATTAGAACTCCAGAACAGCAGTCTGATTGTAGAAGGCAATGAGAAATTCGGAGAAATCCCCAAAATAGGTTTAGAATTTTAAAAAATATCGAATTGCCTTTGAACAAGTGAATGAGATGCAACTGAAATGGATGTTCGTAATCTAATTGTGGTAATATGACGGGTATGAGCTTTTTGCCATGAAAAAAATTAATACTAGCAAGCATTTGAAAACTGGTTTAGCACAGAATGAAGTGTATTGCTTCCTTCACAAAAAGGTAGTGCTGTGCATTTGTTATCCCTCACCAAGTGTTAAACAGCTGATTTTAAAGGATCAAAATTTAACACCTAGATGGTGCTTTAAACATTGCATCGGGCCTTGTGAATACAGTTCCTTCGATAATCGATGGATTATTGATCAGGGGTTTAACTTGGGGCAGTCATGGCTTAGTGGGTATGTCTACTGCGCTAGCAACCTTCGAGTGGTGACACAGGTTCAATTCCTGTCAGGTGCATTCCTCCCTGGGTGTATTTCTTTCGTCTGTGTCAGTAAAACTTTCATATTGTGTGTATGTCTTATTTGATACTGTATGTCTTGTGTCTGGCGCAGCATGGCCAAATATGGCCCTTGCACCATAAAACTCAAAACAGACAACCAGGGGTTTAACTCAGATATGTGAATACAACCATAAGTATGTTATTAATTTAGACAAAGTTTCCAATGTATGGTATGTGTACCATCAGTGATATTTAAGGTATTTATTCTGCAGTGATACATATCAAAATTTACTGTATAGTGAGTTTTGGTTACATTGAGTTAACTTCATTGTCTATAAAGCTCAAACCAAAAATAAAATAAATTTCTGTCTATATCACCATGATTATATTGAAATCTCTAATATTACAATTTTGTTTCTTTCAGCTAAATTTCTCCCAGGTTCTCCTGAGCATCAATCCGCTTTGGTCAAAGCGAGTCTTGCTGCCTTCATTCACAATCAACAAGCTAACAATGTTCGTCTAAAGAACGGCCTGACCACATTGAATCAGCAGAATGTTTCGCAGTATGCTATGAAGCCCCTTGTGTTGTGTTCAGCTCAAACAGTCCCAGCTGTTCTAGAGAAACCCAGGGCAAACTCACTCCCTAATGGATTAGGGCCACAGAAGATGGTTTGGTATGCATTTTAAATTATTGATTTAATTCAAAGATTTCCTTTGTTTTGCGTGCGCTGCAATTTAATAACAGTGAAGATGACATTTTCTACTTAACCCTCTTGGTGGTTGTCTCAACAAGGTATCTCGTCATTAGGAAAAAAAGACCAGATCTTAATGGACGAGATGTCTTGTCATAAGAAAAACTGACCAGATCTTGATCTCGTCATCATATAAAAATCGGCAATATCTTGATGACAACATATCTCGTCAAAACCACTTGGAGGGTTAAGGGAAGTCCAATTTTGTTCATCTAATTTAAAAGGTTTGCTTATTAGCTACCCATGTATGTCTTTTTTAACTAGTGAGATTACAGTGGATTTGTGAGGTGCTCAACATTTTCTTTACTTTACACACGCATTAATTAGTCATTTAAAAAATACTTAATATGCTATAATAAAAATGACTGCAAAAAATTATTACTTAAATTTATAATAGATTTTTAGTTATTCTTTTCATTACGTAACTTATTTCCAAAGGTATTCTGTTATTTTAAATCTGCCTGAAGCCTTCCATCTACCTCCATCTGTAATCATCTGAGGCAGTTCAAGTATTTGCTCCCACTTCAGTTAGGGCTAACATTTCATTTGTAGAGTTACGTTGCAATCGGAATACAAAATAATGTCAAGTGGAGGTAAGTGGGCTCAAAATTTGGATGGTGGATGTTGCTGTAGTAATGTAAGAAAGTATGAAGTAGTGTAGTGCCTATTTAGAAGCAGTGGACTGTAGCACTATATTCTTAAATATCATGTTTTATTTTAATCACTGGTTTAGAAGTGGTTAGCATTCTTGACTATTAAACACATCCTGGGCTCAAATCCTGGTCATGGATATTCATAGTGGTTCGAAATTCACTATAAGTCTTGGTCTAATTAGCCCTCGTGTAGAAAAATGTTACTGTAGAGCAAGAAAGCAGACCTATTTTGATCAGTGACAAGACACGGAACATATTAGTAAATAATCATTGTTTTGATATGGTTAACTTTAGCTTGTTGTCTTAGGGATAGGAGCCTAGTGAGTATGGACAGGCATTTCCTGATTCTGGGTTCAATTCCGTATATTGTTCTGAAATGCTATTAATGTACTATACTCAATACATTGAAATCCTATCATGTATGCACTGAGTATGTGCATACTAACTGAATGGGTTGCAAATGTGGAGCTGAGTCTACAGCTGCCTTTGTAAACCAAATAGGTAAATATGGATAGGTGCAACATTGTAGGTAACCAGGTGTATTACAACACCTGTTGCACTCTCAAAGGCTAATGGCATAAAACCAAGTACCTTGCATTTGAAAACATATCTGACTGTTCAGTGAAGATAAATTGTATTTTAGTAATTGAAATTTCTCTAGTCTCATTAATCCAAACATAATAATGTTGTGTTCAGTGTTGAATGATATGGAATTATTTTATTGCTCAGTTTTAGTTCCCCATTTTGTCATTTCTGTTTAAAAAGAGTTAGCCTTTATAATTTGTTTTTCAAGAATCACTCATATCTATATATCGTCTTCCAACGAAAATCTGTTTATATGTTTTAAACTGCATCACTTCATCGGTTTTCACAGCATTCTTATTAATGCATTTCAGTTTTTCCTTGAATGATTTGTTGAAGTTGTCTATTTTGTGATTGGCTCAGCTTGACTAAATATGGCCATGGGGCCATAAAACCCCAAACCAACCAACCTTTTGTATGTTTTTATACAGTTACCTTTTTAATATGTTTGATTAAAAAATAATTTTCTTTCAGTTTACCTATGTTTTTATTACCCTTTTAATGTTGGTATGGTAGTTATTCTGATATTCTAAAACCTCTCTATATATGTATTAGTCGAATTTGATCTTGCATTTGGCACCGTCTATCCATTTTTAGATCTTGTGTCAACCCAAACCAACCAGTATTAATTCATTGTATTATATTAAAGGCATGGAATATAGCTTAGAAAGATTTTAGATGCATCGAATAGATTGCTTGTTATTAGGATTTTTATGTATTATGTTCAATGATTGTGTCTCACAACACACTAGGCACAGGATGGTGCGATGGTATTAATTCAATGATCACTTCCTTTCAATTTGTGCTTCTTATTGTACAGGTCATCTTCTGTGCCCAATTTTTCCAATGTCATCTTGCCCAAATTGACAGTCGGAACTGATGCAAAATTTGTAATACAGAAAGCTCCTCCTGATTACAGTGAAGCTGTTAAGCCGCAGGGGAAAGTGAAACAGGTAAAAATGTTTTACTGCTTCCAGGTGCTTAACTCCTTTATGAAAACATTCTAAACACGATTTAATTTGTCAATCAATAACAACCCTGTAACCATTCTCTTTAGGAAAAATCCAGTTCTAAAAAGAGTGGTAGAAAATCAGTCAAAAGCCAGGAAGTAGATGATGTACTAGATGTGCTTATAAGCCATGGAGGTAAAAAGAAAGCTTTTAAAATAAACATGTTTACATTTTTTCCCAGAATTTAAAGAAATTGGTGTTCGCATTTTTATACTTTTCAATGAACCAGAATAGGAATGTTTCAGTAAATTTTTCTTTCTCGATCTGCCATGTTTCCTCTAGTAAAATATGGTTGTGCAAGCTTTTAAATGTTGATATTGTTTTGATAGAGATTAAATGTTGATATTGTATTGTGAGAGACTTAAATGTTAATTGTATTTTTTAAACTCAATCTTTTCACAAGCCTATTTTTGACATGAATACGTCTTTGAATTCAGTCTGGTATAGAGGGATTTCTACTAAAATTTATTGAAGTGTTTCTCTTTCAAATTCTATGTAAATATTCAGATCCTATCAGGAAAATTGTACTCAATATGATTGCAGATACCAATGTACTCATTATGCTTACCGGTGATTTCAGTGTTGATGTTACTCAAAACAAATTGCTTGTAGACTACATGCAACTTGAGTTCAACTTGATGTAAATTTCATTATTGCCCACTTCTTTCGGCGACACTTGTTTCTCACAAAGGTTTAAATCTATGCTTCAAAGTAAATTCTATGCCATTGTACTTCTATAATTGGCCTCTGATAATAAAATTATACTTCACTTATAACTAAGACTATTGATTTACATCTTCCTCTTATAACACAGATGGATTTATCCTTTAAACGATGGCAATAAACAATTTAAAATTGACCATTACTGGATTCATTCACCAATTTTGCTGCTTAGTTCAGACACGCTTTGTTTGAAGTATGCAAATGCATAATATTGCCAAAACTAAGAACAAAAATAGGAGCAACATTTATGCTATTAAGATATTACATTGTAAGATATGTTCTGAAATTACATTGTACATTTCAAAACTAGCATACTTGCAATCTTTGTAAGCATTCCTAATTGCAAGGTTTCACAATTCAGAATGTGAAATACCTACCCAGTTTTATGCATCTCAAGGGACTGAGAAAAGGTCTGTAAAATGGAGTGTTTATAGGGAATTAAAATTAGTTTTATGATATTTGGACCTTACTTGAAAGATAAAATCGAGGCATTCTAAAAATAGAAGTCTCAAAATGAGTGCTGGCTACATTAGCATTTGCTATATATGGTACATTTTTATTAAATCAAATTCTACAATGTGAAGTGTGTAATTGAAACGTTTTTTTTTTTAGAACTACCCCCGAGTGCTGCACAAGACCCAGTGACTCCTTCGACTCCCGAGACCCAAAAAGGTACAATCCACACAATGTATTTTTGATACTGTGACTTAATTTGATGTTCTTTTATATCACTTCCTGATACAAGTTGTGGGTGCACAGGTTCGATTCTTTCCTGTGTGCTCCTTCTTTATCAGTAAAGCTTTTCTTGTATTTTTATGTCCATTACTCGACATTTACTACTGTCTTGTGTTTGGTGCAGCTTGGCCAAATATGGTCCTTACTCCTTTAAATCCAAAACCAAACTATCATCTTGGCCTGATTTATGAATTCCTGGATGCTTACATTTTGGATTTAAGAATTTTATAAGGGTAGTTTTTAATTTTGCATCAATTTTCTTTTGGTGAGACTGAGGTGCTATTTGTGGAAATAGAAATGATTCATAAGAAACTAAGATGGTACAAAGGCTTCTGGTTGTGCATTTTCTTTGCTTGTGTGTTGTAGGGAAGGGCTTTTTTGCTGAATTTCCCTAAAACTCCATTTTTCTTTCGTGGTAAAGCTTGCTCTGGTGAAATTTCAGGAGACTGATTCAGGAATGCATATCTTCAAGCATCCCCTATGGAAAATGGGAAGACCCATTTCCATGGCAGCAGACAGGCACAGACAGTGGCAAGAGTAGTTCTGGTAGACACGCATACCTTTTATTGTTGGTTTGGTTGCTAGTTTGAATCTTAAATTTGTTTTTATAGAATATTTTTGTGTCTTTTGGTGCAGCTTGTCCACTTTTGAACCTTGCGCCATAAACCCAAAATCAACAAACCAATCTAATAGACAGATAGCAATCTAACAACATGTAAACTCTTGCACAATTATTGCTTGAAATGTTTCCCTATAACCACCAGAAGAGCCCAATCCTGTCCTTTTAAGAGACTTAACAGTGATGGGCAGTTCTGTATACTTCATTAAAAAGCAAAAAATTAATAATAATAATTTAAATTATAAAGTAGGGGTTTGAATAAATCCAATCTGGTCTTGAACCCCTTTCTCAGGGGATTGCCCAAGCTTGAAATGTTTGAGTAATCTAATTCTTTGAAATTCTACATTTCAAGTAAAAACCATTCTTTTTTGGCTGCATTGAAAAATAGGTTGCCTTTTCCTGTCCTAAACTTAAGTGGTATATAAGTTAGGATGAGAGAAGGGTTGTGACCTTTAGTTGCCAATTCTAAATGCACAATAACGTTTTGATACCACTGCTCTTGTCAAATTGTATATTACATTATAGGAGACTACATTATGTGTTATTTATTCTTACAGTGGGCTTGGCTCCTACGTTCCCCAGCGTGAATCAAATAAAGCCCACTTTGCCTGCTGCGAATCCGCCATGCATCCAGGTACCTGAGCAGACTCTCAGTCTTCCAGTGAATTCTGAGCCCTCTGTTTCCCTCCAAGATGGAGTAACCGATCCAAACCATGGCATCGTGTTTGACCTACAGCTGGAACTCCAAGACCTTGAAGCCATGGACCTGGGCGTCCTCGACCACAATGATGTGTCCGATCATGTGTCCCAATCGTCGAACAAAACAGATGGGCTGCATCCCCATCAGACTCAAAGCAACTCTGCCCCATCCTATAGTGACTTAGACATGGATGTGGAGCTCTCTGACTGGCTGGATATACTGACCAATAACAATGCAGTGCCCAATGCCAATGCGCCTCGTTACTCAGGCTATAGTGGTGATCCTTTACTTCCAAGCATGGAGAACAACCAAGAGACGTTGGATGTGTTTTCGATGGATAACCTGGAATTCAAGATGCCTGCAGACTCAAACTTACTGAATTGGGATAAGGTAGATTACGCTGCATAACTGTAGCTGACTGTTGTGATACAGTATGCACTGAGATGTGTACGTAGAGAAGTGGTTTATTGTTTACACAATTAATGATTCACCTTGCGATTCCCCGTAAAGTTTGAATACTTCAAAGCAAAGTTTTGAACTGATCTTTTAAGTAAGATTGGGTTTGCAAGATAATTGATTTAGCTGTTTGGTATCTGAAAGCCTTGTTTAATATGGCTGCATATAATTAATACAAGCTACATATCAAACACAGAAATAGCATTTTTGGAGGTTATGCTGTGTTTATTTCTTGTATTCCTATTGCCTAGTTTGATAAGTTTTAAGTAGTTTATCAAAATATGTTTATTTTGCAATCAAGTTCATTTGACTTTGCAGGGAGTATTGCAATAAAATTTCCATTTTAATTATAAATTCTCTTGACCTGCTTTCTATTTTCTCAGCTGATAAACCTTGCAGTTATCTCCATATATAACTGCTTTGTTGTGCTACACTTTTAATTGCTTTGTTTGCTGTCATTAGGATTCTGGCAAACTTCAATAGCTTGTTTTAGACAGTCATTGATGCATAGTAAGTTGAATTATACTAATGACGACATGTATTTTAAGGTTTTAATATTTCATGCAAGTTTAGGAAAGTTTTGGTGCTGCTGAAGCAATATTGTGATATCATTCCTCTTTTCAGTTGCATGTTCAATGATGAGTTATAAACATTTGTGAAGGAAACAACAGTTGTATAAAATCTTGTATATTAATACGCTTTGATAAGGACCGATGCAGGCATACTGGGAGTTGTCATTAAACACTATTTTTCAGTCAAAAATGATTGATCGTGTAACAATTTTCTTTCACAAAATTTTGCTGGAAATATTTTAATAGGGCTATTGCTTTGATTGATTTTCTAACATGCTTGTCTTTACCAATCTTATGAATAGAGATTTGTTTTTAATTTTAAAAGGAGCCCATTTTGAAATGCATTCAAAATGTTGATACGTGATTATTTCATAGAATATTACAATTTAGTCACTTTTGGAGACTGATGCTATTGTGATCTATGCAAATTAGGCTCTTAAATTGTGGATTAAGGTGAGTCATAAATTGCGAACAATCATCAATTGATACAAAATAAATGCTCAAAGTTTTTCTGTTCCCTCTAAGATTTTGCCTACCCAAAGAAAACTAGTTTTTAGTTTACCTTTTAAGGCAGGTTTACAATTTTAAATAGATTCAATTGTGCAAAGAATAAATGAGTTTTGTGCTATATTAATATAAAGTTACCCCATTTCGTGTTTAAAATTAATTCACTCAACTGATTGAATCGATTGCTTTTGAGATAACGGACAAGTTATTATTTTTTAAACTTAACTGTAATTTACTTGTATTTTTGCAGTTTCTAAACAAAAGAAATTTATGATGGTTTTAAATTTGAAAAAAAAATAATGTTTTAACAATATTTACATGGAAATCATGTTCAAAAAGTATTTAATGCCGAGAAAAATTAAGTTTTGATAATTAACGATAAAGACCTGTTTTTATGTACACTGAAGTCTTAACATTTAAAAATTTTATTGTTTTCTTTTCTTTACTCCTATGTTTGGGTGCTAGTGTAAAAAAAGTTTGAAAGGAAAATTTAATACCACATTATATAAAATGCAAATGTTTTAATGTGAAAATTTAAGACTACTGCTATGTGTTTTAAATTTTTACCTTTAAAATATTTATATGTATAGCAATGGTGGACAGAGCTTTTAAAGCAGGTTTACAATTTACTAGAAAGAATTAAAAAAGGCTTGCTATGTGTATAATGTAAAAGTATTTTGTACAATCTTACAGCTTTGGAAGGTAATAACTTAATTTGTTTTTGTATAAAGTATATATTTAAAGGTATAAAAATTTACAAGAATACATTGTATTCTGAGTTTATAAAATTGTCCACAAGAATACAAATTGCCTAATTAAAAAACTTAACATTATTAATTTTATAATTTTCAATTGTTGTGAAATAGATTTGTTTGCATTCTTGTCTAACTTTACTCAATATCTATTCCATTATAATTTAAATGTCTTTGTAACTTGTGTGGCATATTTCTGAATATACAGTACAACCTTGATTATCCAAGGTAATGTGGGTTTGGCGAAGCTTGGCCAAATATGGCTCTTGCCCCATAAAACCCGAAAACAACCAACCAAGGTAATGTGGACTGACACCACCTTGGATAACCCAAAACTTGGGTAATATGGAGTATGCAAGATAGTATGCTTCTCAGATATACGTAGTAACACTAAACAGCCAATACAAAATACATAAAAAAATTACTCTTGTAAGATTCATAACGCAAGGATTAAGAATAATCTACTCGGATTTGTGTCACAATATATATTGTGCTAATTTTACAACAAATCTTTACATGAATACCTTTTAAACTTTAGAAAAAAAGTCCTCAATGATCTTCTATTTTGTAGCACTTTCTTGCCTCTTTGAACAAAGTACATGTGCTCAAAGCTTTATTTAAGGTTTAAAAAGTTAACAAATTCCTCTTGGATAACAGACACTCGCTTTATCGGTGCCTGATGATCAAGGTTCTACTGTAGAATTTGAGTACTTTAAAAAGTATACTTCCTATAATAACTGTTTATTATATCCTTCAAGTATATCTTGTACCCATACAAAATAGAATGATTCAGTTGAGATTATTATTCAATTGCAAATAACATATATACTTATGTAATTTTGTGAGATGATTGCTTGCACTAGTGTTATTCATTATAACTTTCCTAACGGGTAATTTTCCAAAATTAAACACTAACTGTAAATAGGCTTGAGTAAGATAATTAGTTAACTGAAACATTCTTTCTACTCCTTTTTATGGGTGCCAAATATGCAAGTTAGTGATAGGTTTTGACTTAAATATATAGAAATTTTGCTTGAGAACGTAGTCGATTGAGTTCGCTTAAAAGGGGGCAGAAATGTCGGATTATAACGGGATCTTTCATCGCGCTGTTGAAGAGACAGTTTGACTTGGTGCTGTGAAGAGTTTAGATTTTTCACTCATTTTGGTAAGACTTTCACAGTGTTTTTCCAACATACCAATAGATTTTGTATTGGAAAGTTCACAACTGTCATTGTTATCATTACTTAGTTGGCCTGCTGGTTGGAGACCAACGCCCCTTATTCGTTTTTAAGTATGGCAGGCATACCATTCCTTCATTTCATGCAGTAAATAAATCTTGGACATTCAAGATTGTAAGGATTTTTGTATTTAGTGGGAAGTGTCTGAAAATATATATTTGTTGTAAATGTTTCGATGCATTTGGACAGTGTAGTGATTTAATGCTTCTGTACATTTGATTTTACTCTAGTTCCAATGATAATATAGTCCTAATGTATCATATTTTACTTTTATCCATCTGTTACTTTTTGTTTCTAACTGGCAATGTTCTTAAATGTGTATATGCTAAAATGTAAAATTAACCTGTACGTTTAGAACTAAGTGCAATTTTCTATGTGAATTTGAAATGTTAAAAAGTCAGTTCGATGCTAGAAATCTTCTGAATACTTCAATAAAATTTGAACCAGCTTTATAGTGCACCTACCGCAAGAGACTATGCCCCTCTTACATTGCCAGGTACAATTACTTTAAATCAGCGATTTTTCAACCTGTATGCTGCAAGAATGCCACTGGTGTGCCTTACAGTTGGTGAAATGGTTTAAATTATTTAAGATTATTTAGTTTTGAACATTTTACAAGTGTGTTCACAAATAATTTCTATACTTGTACTGTTAATACCTATATAAATAATTTTAAGTATTTTTTATTACCAAGTATAAATAAATTGTTTACAAAAAATTTTGGAGCAAAAAAGGTCAGCAATTACTATTATTTTTTGTATATATATAAATCCATCAACATTATACCTATTTTTTGCGATATTGGCAAATATTTTTGAGTGTGCCGCAGAATTTTAGTAATTAGTTTGTGTGAAAAAGGTTGAAAATCGCTGCTTTAGACGAGTGTAAACCAGGCTTTAGTGAAATAGGGTGTTCTATTCAATTTTTACATCTAATTTTAGTCTTGAATAAATAATTGTTGATATAAAAGGTCTAGAAGAAAAGCAGAAAAGAAAAAATGGTGGCAAGGTTCTCATTTGCAATTCCAGAGAAACTTCTACCTGTAGTGAAATGAACTCTCCCTAGAAAGTGGCATGCTGAAGCCTCGTGGTAGTCGCTGCACTATATAAAAGTTTAAAAATAAAGAATCTCAAACCTATATGCCATTTGAGTTTAGACAGTTGTGCTGACTTTATTTTGGAAAAATCTAGTTGAAAGCTAAAACAGGGTTTAAAAAAGTAATTTATTGCTAAGCAAAATCGAATAATCTCATCTAAAATCGATTTTCATTTAATTTGTGTTATGAATAAGATCAAATGAAAGCATTTTTAATAGTACAGCTCCATTTTCACTCACTTTCAGGTATCGGGTATTAAAGTTAAATGAAAAGAACGTTTAAGAGTTTGAAAAAAATAATGGCAACAGCAATTTTACAAAAGCTGGAGTTGTACCACCATTCAAATGATATTTTTATACCATAGATGTGTTTTATTTTTAACCAGTGAAATGAGTTATTTTGAAATTTTAGAAATTTAAGTTAAAACAAGAATCGAAAATATTTGATTTTCAATAAAATAACTATATCCTGCCAATATTTCTACATTAATTAGACCTTATTTTAGAGATTTTATTGTTTGCGTATTGCAGTTCAATAGGTTTCCAAACTATTTTTTCTAGTACAAATAAAATTTGTAATTAGATATTTTGTTTTTCAGATATGTTCTGAACACATGGCTTTTCACAAACTGAACATTAACATTCGATGGCGACTTTTTATTTCAAACCTGTTTTAGAAGGCAGAATTGAAAAACCACTGGGAAAATTGTAAATTTTATACAGATAATATATTGTATATCAGAAAGTGGGTGTAAATCAGTACATAAGCAGGGTCACACTATAAGTTCCTTATTTAGTTTTACTTCGAAAGGAATTTTTAATGTTATTCACCTTTGCTAATGTATTTTATGAAACAAAATTTTATTACGTTCTCTAATGGTTGGCTCCAAATTATCTTTTGATGGACATGTATCATTTTCCCTTTTCTTGAAACAGGTTCTTGCATAGTTTAATCTAGTGTGAGTTTGGAAAAATTTATTTTGATCATTGTATACCTACCATATCTTGTAGTTGCCTCATTTTTAAATTTAGAGCTGGTTTTGTTCTTTAAGTAGAGTTCATACACCTGAAATGAATTCTTTTCTGTAAGGTCCGGGTGAATTTAAGTATAGTTCTGGAATTTTTTATTGCTTCCAAACTAATCTGGGAGGAAAAGGAAAATAAGTTTATAAAATGCTTCCCATATGGCACCATGAAGAAATCTTCTCAAGTATCAACGAGACTTGATGGAACTTAAAATAGTTATCCATCTTATAAATAAAAATTCTGTATACTTTGCTTTGCCTGAAACAGGAAGGCTTGTGCTGGTTTTAGTGGCTCTGCAGTTGGGATGGTTCTTTAGTTAAACTGAATTCCAGAACCTGGAATTTGCTTTTCCCAAAAGTGTGCGAATCCTGTTGGAAAGTAGGTAGTTCAGATTTAATACGTAAGAATTTACTATAACTACAAAAATCTGAAGAGCATTGCTAAAATGTAAATTTTCAAATTGTTGTTTTTATTCTGTAATTAAGTTATTTCTTGATTGTTGTGGTAAATTAGCTTTGTCTTGAGTGACTTCATTGCTCATACTGAGGTGCCTTAGTCTTGGAAAAAAAATAATAAAAGGGAGAACTGATTGGGTTTCGAATATGAAACCTAAATGGTAAGCGTCTGTGATTCTTTGCCAGGAAAATAAAAAAACTTGGAAGCTTCCACTGATAGAAAATTCCAATGCCAATATCTGTAATCCTTTATTGTGAATAATGAAAATTCTGTGCTAAGAAATTTACTGCAGTGCAAGGGATTTCTGAGAAGAAATAACTCGGCACTGACTTCAGTTTTTGTATGCTAATAACGTGTATTAATGAAATAAAGAGTTAAAAGAATTGGTGATTTTCTGTGTAAGTTGTGTACATAAGTACTTATATGCATGTTTTCTAAATTTGGTTATCCAAACTATTGTGGGGAGCTGCTGTAGCCCAGTTGGTAGTCTTGAATTATTAGCAACCGGAGGTTTACGAGTTCGAGACTCGATGCAACACAAGACCATCGTGCATGTGGGGGATGGTGCATGTTAAATCTGTCATGGTGTCTCAAATGTCCACATTGGCATGTGGAGAGTGGGGTTTCAGGTCAGGTGTTGACCTCGTTACCTGACCGTGGTTCAAAATTATGAGATATTGTTCTCCGATCTGTTTTCCTTCGGTATTGATCTGGGAACTTTGCCAAAGCCTGTTGCGTTGCTCCATTGCAACGTTAATTCAATTACTCTGTCCTGCTGGCAAAGCAGCTACTTCACCATGGTGTCAATGCTGATAAGATCATGTGGTGGCAGGTATGTTGAGAGCTCGGGATACTTGTTGATGCTTTGGCTCAGAGAGCAAAGTACAGGCATTGAGAGCCTGGTGGCAAGATCACTTATTGGAGAACTATTGCGAGCACCGTCACATGCTGATGAGACTTGCGATGATATTGGGAAGCAGGATGCTGATAAATGACGTGCAAAATGTGAAGTATTTCCCACAATTTTATGCGCTGTTTGTTTTTGTACAAATATTTTTACAAGACACTGGTAAAACTAAAAGTCAATTGATTCAATCAATTTTTTAAAAATTAACTATTATTCTAAATCATTACATTTGCAAAACCCATAAAAAATTTTCAAATCTATTGCAAAAAATGCCAGTGGTTTAAATACATTTTAGTTATGAAAAAGTTGGGTTTCACTCCTGACATTCGAAGGAAAAACTTAACTAGCTAAATTATGTTGCTATAGCTTTAAAATGTGTACTTAGTATTCTTTAAAACTACAATAATGGACAAAATCTTTTTTTGATATTTTGGTCATTTTTAAAGGTAGTGTCACTAAGCAAAACAATATAAGTGGAGATGTAATGTTTTATCTAAGATTTATTTTAGTGTTTCTGCAATTCAGTAAATAAAATTTCTTTATGCTTACATTAATACTTTCAATTTTTAATATTTGCATGTATTACTTCCCCATTGATACATAATTGTAACATTAAATAGAAAATTTGCAGAATTTCATTGAATGAATCTAGTAGACTTAGTATTGATTCCATAAAAACATGTGATAAATAGTAACTACTGATTTCATGATTAGAAACAGTATTAACAGCATTGAACATTTGCTTTCTTAAATCTAATTTTATATGAAACAAACTAGTTCCAATCAAATAATTTTATTTAAAATTCTTTCATTAAACCATCACAATGGAAAGACTAGTAGTTTTAACAATATGTCAACAAAGAAAGGTAAGTATCAAACATGAGAAAAATAATTACCATAAAATGACACCCAAATATAAATCACATACAGTATTTCAACAAATCTACCTTATTTAATGTATTTGAGCTGACGTAAATTTGGCATTCCTAATGATAAATATATAACAATTTGACACGACATTTAACTTTAAAATAAAAAAATATGCACTTCAAACAGCTTATTCTGTAACATGATTTGTAATTCAAAATGAAGGATATGAAAATTAACCAATTTTTCTATATAAGAGAAAGTAGCTTGTTAGGTTTTATACATGTGCAAATATCAACTGCGTCAAGAAACAAGACAATTGAAAAATTGTATAAAATAGAAAAACTGACTATTCCTAAGAAATGCATGGGCAAATTGTTAAGTCCATTAAATTGTTTTAATTTTGCTAAATTCCCACTTAGAGACTAATAATATTACTAAAGTTCAAAACACTTGTAATTGAACTAAAAAGTATTATATATATGTAATTTGTTACATCTTGTGATGAAAGATGCTTCGGTAATCAAAGCAAATTTCATATGCTGTTTTGAAAATGTTTCATTTTTATATCAAACATTTAATCAATAATTTTTAACATTACTATAATCTTTTCTTGTATACCTATACTTAAATTATTTGCATTGAAATATATTGCTACAGAAATACATAATTCTGCATGATTGGTGATTGTGTAAAATATTTAAATGTCTCAATTATATATAAAAAGGAAGTATTTTTTATATATTTTCAATATAAAAATTAATTGATCACACTTGGCTTATATAAGAAACAGCAAAGAAATATTCATCGGTAAATATAATTTTAAAGATACAATATATTCAAAAGATGCACATGGCAACATTAAAAAATGCAAGATGAAGTAAAATTTTAATTGTAACTTTACGTTTTTTAATCACAATTTTTGGAATATTTTTCGATTAAAATGGAACGCAATTGATATATTGCCTCTGAAACAGCTAACTTGTATTCTCATTGCATATTTTATGCCTTTTTCAAATCTTGTTTATTTTCTGTGCTTTATGATTAAAATTGCCTGTTATCACAATTTTGTGCAAGAAAACAAATTATTCATCGATTCCTTTCACTTTGCAATGAGAAAGTTCATCTTTCCGTACTACAGCAAATAATTATATGCTTAAAAAGGTAAACTCCTTTGTTTTCTTGTGAATGCTTTGGGAATAATTTCAAGCCTTTTAAAAAGGACAGCAGTAGCTCAATTGGAAGAGCAGATTAGCAACTGGAAAGTTGCAAGTTCTAAACTCTATCCAACCAGACCATCGTGTACTTGGGGCTGGTGCACATTAAACCTGTCGTGTCCTCAAATGTCTTCACGTTGGCATGGTGTGGAAGTTTGGGCAGTGGGGTACCAGCTCAGGTGTTGACCTCGTCATCTGACTATGATTCAAAATTACACGTGTTTTTCTCGGATCATTCCCTTCGGGATTGATCCTGGATCGTCGCTGATAGAATAAATGAAGTGCTTTAAATAGCAGTTTTTGAAATTTAAAAATTTTAATGAAGATGCTGCATTGTATCCATTTAATTTTTAATACATAACAGACCTCAGTTTCTGTTATGCTTTACAATTTTTATTCATTTTAGATAATCATGTAATGTCTGATACAACTGTATCAACCTAAGAGTACAACACTATTAAGGCTAATTTATACTAGTTTCAACTAAGCAACGACTAAGAAATTTGTTTGCTTCGAGCAAGTCAAACTTCAAGCATATCATGAAATCAGGTAAAGATATCGATGAGAAAGTAGTTGAATTTTCTACTAGATAAAACAGTTAGAACCAATTATGTTATATCTAAACAGGAGGAAAGCTATAGAGGAAATGAGTAAAGATCACAATTTGAATAAATTGTGATGTCTATACCCAGAACTACCTCTCAAACTGAGCAGTTCATTTTTGGGAATATAAAATGTGGGTTGGGTTTTATGGCAAAAGGGCCAAATATCAAGAATGAACATACACAAGGAAGAAATACGCCCAAGGAAGGTATCGAACCTTCACTGTTTACAACTTGTAGGTTGCTAGCACAGTGGGTAAACCCAGAGCCATGACGACCCTTACAAAATGAGGGATTATCTGTTAATGGAAACACAACCCTTTAAGTGGCATGCCCAAGCACAGCTCAGAAAAATTTGGTTAGAATACAGCATGGAAAAATTTCCACAGGTGGCAGACCCGAAATATTTTGTGCTTTGTGGCGAGGTCATATTTGGTTAAGCTGCACCAAATCTAAGATAAAGTCAAGCAATAGACACACACAAGGAAAGTTACTGATATAGAAGAGCGAAATATATTCAGGAATCAAAATTGTGCAGGTTAGCACAGGCGAAGTATTCAGATTCCTCGCTCCTGAAAATTTTGGATCTCGCCCCGCCACACAGAAACTCCTCTGAACTGTACACGGGTGTGACGCTTGAAGTTAATAAATGGCACAAAAAAGAATATCAAGGAATTTTAACTAAAATTCATCACATGCAGTATCATGTATCACACTTTTCATTTGAACTTGGAGTTCTTTTGTCAAATGCAGGTAAGCATAGCTATCATTCAAATTATTATAATTTACTGACCACAGAAAGAAATAGAGTCTAAACTATGTACTTGTTAGATTTAATGTAAAGGATACAAAATATATTATTTGTAACAGATTCTGAAAATCAAACAAGTTATATATTATGCTTTAACAATTTGGCACATAAATATATTCAACTAGGATTACAATTGTAGTTTATAGAATTTAAACAATATATAGATATTGTTTTACAAAAAAAATGTTAGTTCATGGCACATTTGACTTCAAATAAAAGCAAATTGCAACAATTAAAAACTTTCAAAAGACAAGTTCAAGAGATATACCAACTTCTATTATAGAAGGCATCTGCACATTAAAACATGGCAATTCAATTTTAAACATTTAAAAACAAATATAGGTTTTTAAACCATCATGAACATATTCATAATATAATTTCCATTAAATGAAATCGTCACATGCATCATGACACAAATGTACTTAAGAAATGTTGGATGTACACAAAAATTAGAACGAATTGATCTAACCTAGTCTAAATTACCATTCTTTAAAAATACATAAACATAAAAGGGTATATACAAAATAAACTGTCAAACCTGTGAAGTGAAATTACCAGAAAAACTTGATACAAACATTGAAAATGATAAAAGCACATGCACATGTCTTTGATATCTTGAAATTATTTTAAGTTACTCCTTCAACTAAGCTTTTCAGAACAGCAACTTTGAAGTTAAAACAAACAATCAAATGATTTTTTAAAAAGTTATAAAATTGAGCGAGAATAATTGTAGAAATGTGTGGTCTATTAATGTATTTTTAGACATTAGTGAGATCAGTCAACAGGAGTTAGGAAAATTCAGTCATAAGATAAAATTCCAATTTAAATAATGGTACTCCTCACTTAATAACCTAATTATTTAACTATTGCTCAGTGTTATGACCAGCTCTCCAGTAAGGGCATTCCCTTGACTCAACCTTAAGTCTCAGGTATCACCTGTCTTCAGCCATTTTCACACAAGATTTATAAAATTTTCGCACACCACCAAAACCGGCATTGGTACCAATGAAGGCTTGGATACAATGAAATAAAATGCAGGATTTCACATGCAGCCTGGTCCAGCCGCTGACACAAGCAAATGCAGCTGGCATTGAACTCAGCAAATCGGATGTGATAAAGTTCTCATAACATGTTTTGTTGATGATATGTGTGCCTTCCTTACACTGTACCTGTCATTTCATGCTATGACTACTCAGAAGTGCTTAAGCTCTGGATAGTTACCTAAAACAAACTTATTGACACCTTTTATCTTTCAGATCTTTTCTCAATTCAAAATTAAAAAAAAAACCTGATTAAATTCCTTACTTATCGACCTCGTCTTAGGAACAAAATTTGGTCAAGTTAGGAGTGTCTATATATAACATCAGTATTCTAAGCAAAAACATTGCTTGTGTCTGTCTGACATGTTAAAATTATCACTGTTTAGTTTTTGAATGATCTAGTTTCCTTCTCAAATATAATTTATGCTACTCATCTTTGTGTGGTACTAAATTAAAACTAGCTAGGTATTTTTATGGTATGGGTAATGAAACGATTTTGTAACATTGGCTGATTCATATATACATGTTTGTAGACATGCATATACCTAATGAGATGCCCAAAGAAATCACCGTTTTCCCAATTAATTTTGATCCCAATGCTCTTACCTTAAAAATTGTTTTTCGTTCAACTTTGATCCCTGGCCAATTGAATCGTCTTCTATATAGAGCTCTGTGTACACATGCGCAGAGCTTTTTTTGCTATTGGAACTGTTGAAAATTGTTTTAACTGTTTTATTATATACAGTTGAATCTAGATAGGAAATTTCTATTTAACGAATATTTTTGAGGACCTGTGTGACACAGAAAATTTTCTTAGTTTCCTTAACGCTGACCAATCGGTTTAGTGGTGAAGGTGCTGGTTTGGTTGGTTGTTTTGGGGTTTTATGGCACAAGGGCCATATTTGGCCAAGTTGTGCCAAACATAAGACAATGTCAAGTGAAAAATGTTGCGAAAGGAGAAAGATGGATTGGGGAACAGAGTAGTGTCAGGGTGCTGGTTTCTGGTTCGAATCTGGGGTAAGGTATGGATGTTTGTCAATCCGGAATAAATGTGTGGTTGTACCTAGAACGTGAGATGTAATGTGAACTCACCTCCCATGGGTAATGCAAAGTGGTTTACAAACCCGCCCTTTAATGCCATAAAAAGTTTGTTTTTCTTTGTGAAAAGGCCTGCATTTGTGCACACAGATCCATGGAAGTGAATTTTTCACACACATGCCTTCATATATACACATTTGCATGCACACATACTTACACTTAAAATTATTCACATATACTAGTCACATGTATTCAAATATATACAATACTTCATTAAAAACAAATTTAGAAAACTAACCAATGTATTAACTCTTAAAATCAGGCTAAAGAATGTTGCATTCTTGACAAAGATTTCATTACATGTTAAAATAACTATGAATAAGATAAATTATATTCACTTATATCCTTCACTATTAGATTTCAACATGGCAATTTTAGATAACAAAATACTATTAAAATGTTTCACATTTTGTTATGAATTAAACTCAATCACATATATTTGTCAGCTGCTATACTGCATAATATACTATCTAGTTATACATAAAATAACAAAGTACAGAGGAAAATTAGATATTACAATAGTAAATCAGTCATGTAAAATGTTAAAATAATATCTTTAAAAATTAATCCACATAAACAAATATATAATACTTTAAACACATGTTAGCATGCACATAAACGTATAAATACAACATTTAAAAAGTAAAAACATGTTAAAATAAATTAATCAAAAATTATATTCTAAATATTCTCTAACACAGAACAGCTGCATTCTTTTTAATGGCACATTAATGTAGCTCATATGTAAGTGAAGAGTTGTAATAGATGTACAAAAGCCTCACCAAGTTTCAAAACTATCAAACATTAATATAAACACTAAATGCGTATCAGCATTAGTGTTACCATTAATACATTAAAGTATATAATTTGACATTTATATTCACATAACACATTTACATTGAATCATTAATGGCCAACTCTTTTTCCCAAAGATTTTTTGTAGCAGCTTGAATGGCCTCCACGATGGCATTTTCCCTATCTACCTTCAGTCGTGGGGATGTTCGTTTGGCATTTTTGCATTTGCTTAACAAATTCAGTTTAGACTTCCGCAGCTTGTGATGCTTCAGTGAAGTTACTATGAAGGTCATTGCCTGAAACATTTATCATTGAAGTGTTATAAATCAACCAGAGCTTGAATTTACAGCATATTGTGAATGTAAGAGTGAGTGAATTATCTGCAATGTTTTGATATTTGAATGTCTACAGGTGTCCACATTCACATACCTGTCAACCACCATGAAAAAATGACTGAAACAATGCATAACAACGGTAGGTAGGTATTTTAATTAACGTCGAAGAGGACCAACACAACGGGCTATTGCCTATGGTCCGGGATCAAATCCGAAGGGAGATTCGAGGACAACACCCCATAATTTTGAACTATGGTCAAAAGACGAGGTCACACCTGAGCTGGCACCCCACTCCAAACTTCCACACCATGCCAACTTGAGGACATTTGAGGCTACAACAGATTTAATGTGCACCAGCCTCTTTGTACTCTAAGATCTTTGGTTGGATTTGAACTCACCACCCTCTGGTTGCTAATCAGTTACTCTTTCAACTGGGCTACCGCTGCCTTGTATAACAATGGAAAGTAGTAAGTAAGTAGTTGCATTAACATCGTACTGGAGCAATACAACGGGCTCCGAAGGGAAATATCCAAGGACAACACCTCGTAATTTTGAACCACTGTCAGATGGCAAGGTCATACCTGAACTGGCACCCCACTCTCCAAACCTCCATACCATGCCAATGTAAATTTGAGGCCATGACAGATTTAATGAGTACCAGCCCCCATGTACACAATGGTCTTTGGTTGGAACAAATTTGTGTAACAATGGAAAAAGTTGGGGGAATGTTGAAGAAAGGAAGTTATCATTGAAATAAAGCTTATGGCTGCATTGTGGATAATTGCTGACTCACCCTTACATAAATGAGAATTTCAAGGAATAAGGAAATATTTTCTGAAAACAAATATTAAGCAAGAGAATGTTGTTGAACTCACCTTTTCCAAGCTTCTATTCTCCTGGAAGTACTCATCTTTGTGAAGGTGCTGAAAAGGAAGCAATTTAGAGGGCAATTAGGATATGTTATGATAAACAAATTATACTTATTCAAAGCTTTGAAAGAGCATTACTGAGCAGAGGAATTATTAGAACCATTTAATGAATTTACAAACAATAAAAACTTCAAGAAACAGGTAAAGGTTTAAAAACCCTAATTTTTAACTCAAACTTAACCCTCCAAGGGGTTTATCTGTGCTATTACTTGCTGTCCTCACGGCATGGCTTCTAACCAGTTACGATTGGTTGTTTTTAGCCAAGCTGAGCCAAGCATAAGACAACATAAAAAAATGTCATGGTTGGTTGGTTTTGGGGGTTTTATGGCACAAGGGCCATGCTGCGCCAGACACAACTCCCATGTTTACTAAAGACAGTAAACCCCATGAGGAAAAAATTACTAGAGTAAATCAGGTCCGTGAAGCCTGTTCACACATCAATGAGATGTGCCCCATGAGGGCTCTAACCAGTTTTGAACTTCTTGACCAATAGAATCTTTCCAAAGGATTATTTTCTAAGGAAAGAACCCATAGAATCTATCCAAAGAATTCTATTCTATGGAAAGGAACAATAGTAGCATAGATACATATGTACTGGAGGTTTTGGCCTGTACCATTTGTATGTATAAATATGAAAAACCAGGACTCCGAAAAATGAGCATGAGGCACGTGAGGATCGAACTCATAACCAAGAGCTACTGATCTCTGAACAATTCATCTAATCACTTGGCATTGAGCAGGCTAAACATTTGGACAACAGTGTAAAATGTAACATGAAATATATGGATTACACATTTACATCTGTAAAGGCACTTACTCGTTTCTGATGATCTCTCCAACTTCTCTGTATCTTCTTAGCTGCAATGTTCTCCCTCATTGTTTGTACTTTGTTTTCTATGCTATTTTCTGCAGCATTAACTGCAGAATCTAATGATATTGGGCTCGTTACAACAAAAGTTGCTCCATTCTGCGTGATGGGTAACTTGGAACGTCCTCCATAAATCTAGATAAAATTGCCAAATGTAACATGGATTCATACAGATCTGAATGAATCAGTTATCTCAAAAAGGAATGTTTTAGTTGGGTTGGGGTTGTATTTTTATGGTGCAAGAACCACATTTGGAAAAAGATTCTAAAAAATTAATGTAGCAGTGTGCACACTTAAAAAAAATATTTTTAATGTATTGCAAAATAACGTTTTTAGTATAATGGACAGATTTTATTGCAATGGGTAAATTAACAGTAAGCAAAATTTCACGAATTGTGTTAATATTATTTCTGAGTCATGTTCAGGATAGTAAAATCTCATAAATTATGAAGCAATATCAGACATAGTGCGAGTTTATCAAATGTTTGATTTCATGGGTTTTTTGGCACAAAGGCCTTATTTGGCCACACTGCTAAACTACATCAAGTAAATGGTTGTATTTGGGTTTTATGACACAAAGGCCAGATTTGGCAAAGCTGCACCAAACATAAGATAGACAACGTCAAGTAAATGGACATACGCACACAAGGAAAGTTTATTGACAAAGAAGCACCCAAGGAGTAATCAACCCTCTGTACCCCTTACAACTTGCAGGTTGCTAGCTCAGTGGGCAAAAACACTGAGCCACAGAAACCCCAGAACATAGTGAAAATTAAATTATTTAGGTAACACAAAAACTTACTTCACAAGCAAATGTTTATTTATAATTCATTTCGTATGTGAACTAGAGAAAACCTACAGTAGAACCTTGATTATCCAAGCTCCAAATAACTGAATTCCATGTTATCCAAGCCAAATTTGAGATTTTTGTATTATATTAACTCAAAACTATTACAGTAGAACCTAGATTGTCCGAGATCCGATTAACGAGTGCCCATGTTATCTAAGCTGACTTTGATAACACTTTTAAGCTTTAAGTACAAGTGTGCACAAAGCGCTGCTAGACAGGTGGTTCTTAACCTTTTTAGTGACCAGCACACCCTTGAATCTAAAAATAAGTTCTCACACACCCTTGAAAAATGTGTTTCTATTTCTTTATTTAGGAAATTACATCTATTGCAAGATAATTTATTTATTGAGAAATAAACACATACATTTACATACAAAACAATACCTCAATTTTCAATGGCTACATTGTTGTTTTTATTCATAATACTTTTGAAGCGAGGCTTCTTTTTTTAGGCCCGTGTAAGTCATCACTTGCATTTAAGCTATTTCTAGTTTTTGTTTTTATGTGCAAAAGTGATGAAAATCCCATTTCATACAGGTAGATGGTGGCAAATGGTAAAAGTGTCTGCAATGTTGCTTTTCCCAGCTGTGGATAAGGTTCTAACTGTGTACACCAGAATCGTTGCAAGTCCAGTTTTTCAAATTTCATTTGAATACATGCATTGGCTCGTGTTTCAATAAGATCATCTTTTATTAAATCGTTGTCATCCATCGAAACTTCTCTCGCACCCCCAGGAGTGTACACACCCCAGATTAAGAACCACTGTGCAAGACAGAAAACCATTAGGGACTTTTTAAGAGAGTTTAAAATGTATGTAACTCATGTCCAGATTTATTGTAAAATTATCACAATACATATTGTAATACAAATTCAAGTATAGATTAATCTTAATCCTAGATTTATGAATATCTAAGGAACAGTAGTAGTAACATGTAATAAATACATTTCTTATGTATTACGTATAGGCTGTTTGTTTTGTATTACTTCATATTATCAGAGGTGGCCCAGTCCACATTACATCAGCTATCAAGGCTCTACTGTATTTACAAAATTATAAGTTAAAAGAACTAATGCAAATTAAACTGTTATATGAAAACCCTTCTTGAAAAAACTGAAAATTAGAGAATATGATAAAATTTACAAATAGTAAAGCATAATAGAATACCTGTTTAGTAGACAAAACTTGTTTTTGTACTTCATTGGAAACAGAACCATTCTTTTTATTTTTCAGGGCATTTCCATTATTTTTCAGAAGTATGTTTTGCTCTTTAGGAAGGACCTTGGCCATACTTCGAGTAGTAATAGTTTTCTTCACTTGGCTCAATGGAACTCTTTTAACACTCGAGGCAGAGCTATTTGACTTAGTTGAGCTTTGTTTCTCGATTGACTTCCTATTCAGCTGTCTATTTGGCACAGGGGTCTCTAACTTGGCACAACTGTTGACTTTAGGAATAGATTTGGGAATTGTGGGAATAGATTTGGGAATTGTGGGAATAGATTTCGGAATTGTGGGAACAGATTTGGGAATTGAAGTTTGAGGAGGCTTGGTATATGTTTGACTTCTCATGTGCAATTTCAGACGCCTTATCTCTTCCCTGCAAAAGAAAATTAAAGTTAAATCCAAAGGAACATAATAAAAATAAGCACAATATTTTTGTGAGAAACGCAGAAGTTCTATGGCTAGACATCAGTACCACAGCGTAACATTGATAACTTTCTATTGATAAGATTCAATAGAAAACGAAAAGAATCTTATGCTTAGCTTTAGACAACCGTAAAGTCAACTACATTCACTGATATTTCTTTTTTGCAAAGACAAGGCTGCCTCAGTTAAAGCACTTGTGAAATAATAACATTAGGAGCATAGATGTTTAAAAATAGTAGTAAAAGTCTCCTCTTAAATCTATTTTAGAAATTTTAGTTGCTCAGATACAAAGATCTTGCCCAGAAATTTAAATTTTGAAATTAAAAAACTAAATATATTCTTAATAGGGTTTTCATAAAAATCTAGCCACCAGATGTTTTTCTTCCATAGTTGCCATGGCACTTGGTGCCAAAAATTCAAAATTGGAATCCCTTTTAAAATATTCTCCCTAAAGAAAAATAAAAAATATTTTTCCTGTCAGCTAATTAAGAAAGGACTAAATTTTCGTTGACTTTCAGTGAATTTTGAAAATAAACTTTACTTAAGATACTCCTAGTCACCAAAGTTGGAAAATACTAGCAAAAAGTGCCTGTGGCAGCCCTGCAAAGACAATACAAATAATTTTTAGCTAATAGATAAAAAAGAAATCAAAAGGCACCCAATCTGGGGACCCTTTGTAGATTACCTTTCAACAGATTGACTTACCCAAGGTCATCAACCTTTTATGCCATACTATAACTGACGTAAGCTACACTTTATAAGTTCCAGGATATATACATCTTTTAACATATGAGATTACAAGATTTTAGTCATATGGTTTGAAGTAAAACCACAACTTGTAGACAGATATCACTTTCTCAACAAAAGAAAAGCTGTAAGTGTAAATGTATGTCATGACATTTATTATCAAAAGGATAATGGTCAGCATGGTGACTGTCAGTTCAGATTTAGAAAGCTTTTTAGAATGTCTGTAGTTACAGATCTCGAATTAGACAACAATTCAGATATTTCATACTCAACAAAAAATCAAAAATAAGTCAGTGACCAGTTTAGAGGCATAGCCACATAAAATGAAAACCATTTACTTTTTACCTTTATTAGAGAAGTTAGGCTAGAATGATTCAAGTGATTGGCTGGCAGTTAAACCTTCTACTCAGGTAGGTATTTTAATTAATGTTGCGTTGGAGCAAGTTAATGGCAAGAGTCCTGGATCAAACCCTAAGGGAAAGAACCGAGGAGAACACCACGTAATTTTGAACCACTATCAGATGACAAGGTCACACCTGAGCTGGCAACCCACTCTTCAAACTTCCACACCGCATCAACGTGAAGACATTTGTGGCCATGACAGTGCACCAACCCCTTTGTACATGACAGCCTTTGGTTGGATTGAAACTCACAATCCTGATTGCTAATCCATTACTCTTCCAACCTGGCTACCATGGCTCTTTCTCGTGCTCAGAGTGCCAGTAAGATTTCTAATGTTGCAGTCACATGGATACATGATTTACAAATAATCAAGCTACTGAAATGATTACTTAACAAGTAGTTTAGCTATATAAAGAATCTGTGTTATACGAAGCCTAAATTAAAGTGATGTAAAATCACAATACCCTTTGTCTTTAACTTGTTGCTGCAATTCTTGGTTTGCATTCTCCAATTTATGTATCATTTCTCTCAGCTTTGTGGCTTCAGTTTTTATGGATTGACTAGATCTAGGTAGATTAGTTTGAGCTGAAATGAAAAGGAAAAACTTAATCCACAAAACAATTAATGTATAAGAACTTGACTTAAGAGAAAAAAATCTATAGAATACACACAAAATAAAATGGAAATGCGCTGTCTACAAAGAGAACGGCTCCAGACATAATGTCTCGGCTGTCGCTGTAGAAACAGGTCTTGCACATTTTGAGTGGAGACAGTGTGGTTTTGACGGTGGGTGATTTGGTGATGGTTTACTTACAGTGGGTGGTATTCTCTTATCTCATAAAGATCTGGAGAGTTCGTTGGTTTGTTGAAGTTTTATGGCACAAGGACATATTTGGCCATGCTGTGCCAGACACGACACACAATATCAAGTAAGACACACACACAATGAAAGTTTTACTGACACAGAAGATAGAAATACACCCAGGGAGGAATGCACCTGACAGGAATTGAACCTACACCACCTACAACTCGAAGGTTGCTAGTGCAGTGGGCATACCCACTAAGCCACAACGGTGCCAGGTCTGGAGAGACAATTATCGCAAAGTATGCCAATGGATGAACTACAATGCTACAAGAATCCCCTATAGAAAATGGGTTGATTTGTTTCCATGGTAACAGACAGGTAGATTTTTCTCTCTGGAGCATCTCATGGTAGACAGACAGTAAGTGCAAATATATGCTACTTTCAGGTAAAAACAAGGATGAGACAAAAGATGAAGATAATATACTGATCATTTGAACATTTTAAAGCATGGTTTTGAAGAAAGGCTACAATACCTGTTGATGATGGTCGTCCAGGGCATTTTGTTTCCTTTAATTTAGCTTGTTTGGAATCATCAGTATCTCCTCCCTAAATATTATTGATTAGTTTAAAATAAGCGGAAGTGATTTAATAAGGACATCATTCAATAAATTAGACAACTGATAAAAACCAAGAAAAACATGAGTTCAATATCAAGATAAAATAATCCACAAACCTCGGAAGACTTTGACTGTTTTTTGGCCCCATTTCCTTCAATTCGCAAGGATGTTTCATTATCAAGCCTCCTAAAATAGAAAAAAGTCCTACAATATTTGATTAATAATAAAAACTGAATTGGAAATTATCTTTTACACACTTATTTCAACTATTACAAATTACACTTTAAATATCAATATTGTACTGTAAAACATGGATAATGTCATGGTTTTTGGTTGTCTTTTAAGATTTAAAAAATACCTTTCTGGTGTTAATGAAGCCTCTTTATGATTTCTTATCGATAACTGATTAAAAAATGTTCCAATGACAGACAATTCTAAATAATAAAGGGTTATTACAAATGATTCATCAGGTTTCAAAACACTGTATTTTACAAAGCATTACACAAAAACAGTGTGTATAATGAAAAGTGTTAGAAATTCTCCAAGTTTTAGTCATAACACTAGAAATGCCCAATGTGTGCTCTTGATACACAAAACGTCCATGCAGTAGTCAAATTCGGCCTGATGAATCATTTCTAATAATCCTGTATAACACCAGAATGTACAATGTTATTGAAACTCAAAAACTACAAGACAAGGAGGAATAAATAAATCACTATATGAACAAAACCTTCAGGGATATTACACACTATGTAAGCATATGTATATGAGAAAATATGATAAAGCATATATGACAAAATATGAGCTTTGTCTAAGCACGCTTGAAACAATTTGAGGGTAATATAAATTGGAATCAATCTGTTGACTTTTCCAGAGGCATTTTATAGAAATTAGATTGTATATCATTAAACACAAAAATGAGAACATGAAATTTAAACTCTCACAACCAATATGACATGAATGTGCATTATAATGCATACTTTTAATGAAACATCTTCAGAAATTAAAATTCTTCTAAGTTACTTCTAATCACTTTTCATTTTTTAATCATTTTTCAGTGTTGAGAACTTTTCTGGTGGCATTTTCTACCATTTTTCGAAAGAATGTGTTTAATATTGTTGTTTTAGGTTCAAAAGCATTGTTTGTTTTCAGGTGCAAGGGCCATATTTGGCCAAGCTGTGCCAAACACAAGACAATGTCAAGTTAAAAATGTTGTGAAAGGGAAAAAAGTGGGATTGGGAATAGAGTGCAATGAAAGCAGAAAAAGATCACTTGAGAATCCTGAGAGCGCGACTTTTGTGTTTAGTAAAGACAGTAAATTCCATAGCAAAAGAAAAGATCACTAGAGTACCCCAGGTTATGAAGTCTGTACACACCTAAAGGAGATGTGCCCCAGAGGACATTGGGTTGGTTTTGGATTCTTCGGCGCAAGAGCCATATTTAGCCAAGCTGCACCAAACATAAGAAATGTTAAGTAATTGTGAAAAGACAGGATGGAGAGAAGTAGAAAAAGATCATGTGAGCATCTTAGGGTAAAGGGCATTGGGACTTGTTAAAAGCAAATTAATTTGTACAAAATATAAGCAGGATAGAATGCTTAAAGAACAGACATTTATCATCATAATGTAAACAATTTGTATTTAGAAATTTATCAACAAAATACATTTTAAAACAGGATAAAGTACATTAAACCAACTTTATAGCTTTTACTCCATAATTATCAGATTTATTTTAAATTTATTGATTTCATACAGCAAACTGGACATTTCCTTTTTGGTTCCTTTTCGTTAACACTTAGATTTGATTTTGTAGTCATTTCAAATTGGATACTTTTGAAGTGCCATAAGGAAGTCAATTGTGTTGTCATTTCTTGGTACAAACAATGAGATAGACATTCTTTATGTTTTAAAGGTTTATCTCTTTGAGGCACATGATTTTAAAGAGGAAAACCCCAAGTTGCACAGAATTGTTTATTCACTTATTCAGCTTCAAAATTAGTATAAAACAGCAAATAACAAGTTTTTTATTATAAAACGATTTATTCACTCATAATAAAATTGTACGAAAAAACTACGTTTACTGTTATGAAAGACAAAAATTCACTGCACCACTCAATTCGCCAACCTTAATTAACCAACAGTGTCAACAACTTACTAATGCGTTTTGACATGTATAAATTTTTGTTTTCAGTTATTTACACATTTAGCATTAGTTCATAGCATTGCCAACTCAATGAAAACCTTTAAATAAAATATTAAACTGTATGACTATGAGTACTTAAACTTTTTGAGGTGGGTTAAAAACATCCCACCATGCATAAAAAGCTACACAAAAGGTGGGACAGTTTTTAATGCACCTAACCCCAAAGAGTTATATAACATGCTCAGCATATACACATTTACAAAAATTCTCCTAATCTGTAATGGCATGCTACATGGAAAAGTTAAAACTTTAAATTAAGGCAAAACAATTAATTTAATTTAACAAAGTTTCTGGAAAACACAATTGCTTAAGATACAGGAAATATAATAGGTTGGTTGTGGGGTTTATGGCACAAGGGCCATATTTGGCCAAACTGCACCAAACACAAAAAAGTCAAGTAATTGTCAAAAGGATGGAGAGAAGTAGAGTCGCAATCCTCATTTTTACCAGAGGCAGTCAATCCCATGGGAAAAATAGATCACCAGGGTACCTCGGGTTCGTGAAGCCTGTACACATCTAAAGATGTGTCCCTGAGGGGGGAATATGGTAAGAAAATGTGATAGAGGTTGGAATACAAAAACATGCATTCAAAAGTTGGTCAGTAAATGATTTTTATAAATGCATTCAAACATATGTAGAAATACCTAAGAGCAAGATCTTTTTCTCTGAGTGCTCCTTCTAGTCGTAGACATTTTTGGCGCAGCAGAAGAAGCTCCTAATGCAAAAGTCATTCATTAAATTAGATGAAAATAAAAGTTAGAAAGAGAACAATGCTTAAAAAATTTTTGAAACTTACTGATTCCTTACTCTTCTTGCTATTGGCAGACTCCACCTAACAGAAATGAAATTAAAATACAAATTTTAGAAGATCTACACAACAGTATATCATGCAAAATGCATAGTTTGATTGTAACAGCAATTATTTTTTATTCCAAACATGGTTTGGTGTTTATGGCACAAGGGCCATATTTGGTCGAGCTGCTCTAAACACAAGACATCAAGTAAAAAGTCTTGAAAGGGAAAGAGTGATTGGGGAATATATAGAGCAGTATGATGAAAGCAGAAAAAGATCGCTTGGGTATCCTGGGAGCATGATCGCAGTATTTACTAGACAGTAAGCCCCATGGGAAAGAAAAGATCACTCGAGTACCTACGGTTCATCAAGAGATGAACACGTAAAGATGTGCCCCTGAAGACAAACATGGTTTGAGTTATGGTTGGTTGATTTGGGTTTTATGGCGCAAGATACGATAACAGACAAGCTGCGCCAAACGCAAGACAAAATTCAACCCAGTCAAATTAATAAAGTATTTAAAAATCTGTCTAACAATAAATGTAGATTAAAAATAAGTAAGTATGTTACTTAAAAATATTTAGATCATAAAAAGGTATAGGATAATCCTCGTCATAAATATAATAAAAAATATTGAAGTTTAAAACATGAAAGATAAAAAAATCAGATGGAATTCAAAAATTTTATGTTTTGTAAAAATTTAAATAGGTTTGGATGGGGATTTTCCCCAAATAGTTTGAGTTGTGGAGTTATGATAAAACTATCCATTGAGGAAGAATATACATTTAAAAAAGAAAAATGCATTTAAACAGCATTGTACTGTGTCTACCACATTAGTGAACTGTCAACCACCACTAAAATTGGGTGGTGGTGGTCACTATGAGAACAGGGCACATTCATTTTGAGTAGGGGTGACAGGTGGATGGCTTAATTTGAATTTTTTTTATCTAATGTTGGTCACAGAAAGAGGTAGTTTACTAGAACCAGATGTTCTCACCAAGTAAAAATCATAAAAAATATATTTCCAATTGTCATTAAGTGTGCTAATGTGAGACTTGAATACATTTTTTCAAGCATCCCCTGTAAAAATGGGATAAGGTCCATTTCTAAGGCAACAGACAGGTGCAAACTTCGTGGTAGGAGTTCTTGTGACAGACATGCAGTACAAAATCTTAAAATAACTTCAGATATGCACATAAAAATCATTTTTCTTTTCAAATAATTGTAATTAGTGATAAAACCAGTGTTGGCATATCCTCTTTACGATTATATATATATTGGTTCCTCAACAAAAAATATTCCAATATTAGAAATTCTTGGAACTTGAATTTGTAACAATATCTTTAGGTTGTGCACAAAGAAAAACATCTGTTCTTACAATCATTCAGCGTAAATAAGATATCTGAAATATTTTAAATGATGAAGAACCTCCTATAATTTTAAATTTTCAGCCTAGTTTTCCATAATTTTTAAATAAAAACTTTGGTTTAAAAATGTTTGAAACAGTAAAAACATCAAAGGAATTTATATAAAACATTTCTAAAAAAGATTAAGTAATTCAATACAATTTTCTCAACTGAATTGACTGATTATATTGAAATTACTCGAGAGTAATTCAATGAAAAAATCAAAATCATGATGGAAAAATAAATATACATTTTAATAAAAATTAAAATATAGGTATGTTTGCAACTACTAAATACCTTTTGCACAGCTTTTAACTCAACCCTTAATTTCTCAATTTGCTTGGATTTCTGTATATTTTCATCATCTACTCTTCTAACCTTGACTTTTAAAATTGAGTTCTCAGTCTTCAGTGTGGTTAGTTCCTTTAAGAAAACAAAATCTAAGTTTTAGTTAATCACGAATCAGAAATTTGGTCAGAAAACATGTTTATTTTAATACAGCAGAATCAGATCGATAAAAAGATTAACCAACACAAAAATTTACATGATAGCAACATAATTTTATGGTTTATGATTTAAGAAACAGTTGTAAAAATGTTAATAGATAAATAACAAGGAATTCATCGATTCCTGAGATTCTGTGATAAAAGCATTTCTTTACACCATGGTTAAATATCTAAAATACAAAATAACAATAATGATAAATGGTTTTGCAGAAAAAAGCCAAAGCACCTTATTTCCCATGACAAAATTATTCCCTTATTTTCATGATTATTAATTTTCATTCAATATTCAAAAACTGGGCACAATTCAAGATAATGGTGTGGTCTGTGTGATTTAAAATTTTTCTTGCCAAGCTAATGCCAAATGGTAATGGTTGTCTGAAATGAAAACCTTTCTCATAATTGTGGACCAAAAAAATAATTTTAAGGAGAGTTAGTAACTTTATAGGAGGAATAGTAAACTAAAATTTTGCTGATTTCTTCACAAATAAATCATAAGTTTTGAATATTTTGTAGTCATTTTTTTTTAGCTCAAAGTATTTTATATTTATAGATACATTTTTGTAGGAACAAAATAAGTGTCAGTTTAATTAAACATCAATATAAGCAATATAAGAATGAAAATGCTTAAGCCAAAATTTTGGTCAGTGATTTGTTTTAAAATTATCTTCAGATTACTTTAAAAGTATTTTTAAAATTCAATTTTTTCAAACTTAAAAGTTACTATCCCCCTTAAATTATTACTGATAAGAAACTAACTTCGCAAACTTTGAAAACCACATTAACTAGGATTTTAACAAAAATGTTTTAAAAGAATTAATGCCCTTTGATTTTTTGTACCTTTTTCAACTTTGCAATTTCAGCTTTGTACTGTTTGCTTGGAGATGATTTGGTAAGAGATGACTGTTGATCACCTATAAAACAATTAAATGTTACAATTACTTATTAAAATTAAAAAATATTTTATACAATACTATTAAAAAGTTTATTAAATATCAGGTCAGACCATAAGCGATGTCATTTTTTATACTGTAGTTATTCACACAAATCTCAGGTTCTCTAAGCATCTATTTTTTAAGCTTTAGCTGGGAAAAGCTCCTACATTTTCCATAATCTCTGCAGATCTCACACCTTCAGGTTTCAACTAATTTCAAAGTTTGCAACATTTTATTAATGAAAACAATGCATTATTATTAATGCAAACATTTTATTAATGATACATTAAAGACTGAAATTGAGAGAACATGACTTAATTACCTCCAAACCTTCCTGAAGTCTATACAGGTTGCATGAGTTTTCACAATGTTGGAGGAGTTATTGATTCAAATGAATTTTATGTACTTGAATAATTCACTTAGCACCATGATATTTCCAAGTTTAGCATTGCTTTTATCCTAGAACACATTTAATGACTAAATAGTCACACCTATTGGTCAGTAAGGTTAAAACTGGTAAAACATGCAGGGGAAGACAGGCGAAGTCTTAATTTTATTTTGTTTTTGACAAATGTTTGTAGGCAGAAAAATTAGTTTCCAAGTATAGATCTTCTCATCAACAAGTAAAAATATCAAATACATTTCCAATTCGTCATTAAGTGTGCCAATGTGATGAACTTTAATGCCTTTCTTCCAGCATCCCTATGGAGAATGGAATAAGGCTTGTTTCTGTGGCAACCGAGAGGTAGACTGTTGTGGAAGCAGAAGCACTGCTCATGCTACACAGTATTCAAATCTTGTTTCGGTAGATTACCTTGTTACATTTCTGCACTATTGATAAGATAGGTAGATACATGAAGAGACAATATAATTGGATCAGCACAGAAAAAATCAATTCCATTATCAATACTTTTACATTTATAATGAATACATTTCATTACAAAACATGAAAGTATATGTTATAATAAATAAAACAATTATTTTGACTATAAAATAACAAGTTTTCTTAGAGAATATTAAAAAATGGTTTCATGAATTTTCAGTATTTGTTGTAGTTTTAAAAACAGAAATCCACATTTTAGGGGAGGGGGCTTGAATCCCCATGGTTACGCCATGCTTTGCGCAGCTTAAATTTCATCTCAAATATGCATTCCAAACAGTTTAAAAATTTCTCAAAATATTAAATGTGAAGTATTATATTTCATTTCCAAATAAACTATTTTTAATCAAGCTGAAGTATTGCTCACTTTGTGCATCAGAGGATGATGATTTTGGACCCGATTTAGTTGAAATTGTATTACTGGTAGGAGTTTTGTGGGATCTCAGGTTTGAGGATTTGTACGATGGAAGTTTGCTTCGAGGCACTTCAGAAGACAGATTCGAGTTCCATTTCTTTCGTATAGTGGTTGGCACAGTGGATGATGAATTCATATTGGAAGCTATACCATTACGGGATGGAACTGGAATGCCATGCCAACCTTGCGGTAAAGAAGACACTAAAAGAAAAGAGAAAACCAATATATTTGGAAAATTATCCACAATAACAAATATTTTTTAAATTTCAGTATGAAAAATTACTTTATTTCCAGTTCTGAAATCAAATGACGGTTGGTTTTGGGGTTTTATGGCGCAAGGGCATATTTGATCATGCTGCACCAGACACGAGACATATGATATCAAGTAATATTAACACAATGGAAGTTTTACTGACACAGAAGAGAGAAATACAACCAGGGAGAAATGCACTTCACAGGAATTGAACCTGCGACACCTACAACTCAAAGGTTGCTAGCACAGTGGGCATACCCACTGAGCCACAACGGCCCCTTGTAGCAATACGCTAACCCACAAATGATGGCCCCCATGAAATCAAATGAAATTTTTTATTTATTTAACATCTACTCAATTATCCCCAAGTTTTCATGCACGATTGCTGTCGTCAAATATTAATTGTAGCCTAGTTCAGTAGTTTTCGAATGACATCACATGCAATTCTCACTCCACGCAATCCAGTTACACTGGCCCAAAGTTCGCCCAGTACCATAGAATTTCGTATTTATCATAATGTTTCTTCTGGTTCTCAAATCATAAGACAAAAAAATGCAACACTTTTTTGTAACACGCAACTTTTCATACATGCCTCCAATACTGTTCCAATTTTAAAGACGTGTTCACGTCAAAAATCCTGCCACTGTACTTTCAGACAGTATTTTAGCATTTCAACTGAAAGTTTTAGAGACACATGCAGGAAAACATTTGCTATTCATGTTTATAAATTGCAGAGTACAAGTTGTTTCTATGAGAGGGCTGGTTGGTATTAGAGTTTTATGGTGCTAGGGTCATCTTTGGCTATGCTTTTATGAGAGGGATTTTCAGCATAAACATAAACTACTGAAGAAAAATATTTCGGGTCTTGAACTAATGTTTTATTGCTGTTTTGACAAGGTTTGGTGTAAACTTGCAATGACATGCTGAAATTGAATTCAAATAACATGCCAAATTATGCCACCAGTTACAAAAGAGGTTACTAAAACACGGGTGCCGTCTGTTGCCTCACAGAAAAACTGTAAGATATCCTTAAATAATAAGATATGGGTTTGTTATTGTTGTGTCTATTTCTGAGTCAGATGTTGCAGCTTTGGTGATGTAGATTGTTTTCTTGCTGTTCTTCAGAATGGATTTACAGCAAGAAAATTGCTGAGAGAAGTCTGATACACCTCCTCAAAGGTCTCCCCTGGTCTTTGATGACTTTGGCCAATCTTCAGTCCCGATTTCAAGGACACTTCACTTGGCAACTGCACTCAATTTTCCAATGAAGAGTCAAATGATGAATTCAATATGGGTTGTTGAAGAATGTAAAAGTTGTCGCTAATTTCTCTTGGTCCAGCCATCTGCTAGACCTAGTCCAAGTCATTCATCCTTAAAGAAATTCTTACATCACCAGGAGTAAGTCTGAAAGGTTCATTTCAATACAGGTAAGAACGTCAGCACAAGAGGCATGTTTCCCTTTGTAATGTAAGTACATCCTTAACATCTTTCTTACAAGAAAAAATCAGTATTAGAATTGAATTTTAAAATATTGCCTTGTATAATTTCCTTTATTAATATTTTCATCTCCTATTAAGAAATATTTGCGTCGATTCTTAAGAGAAAATATCTTGATATGTGACTTGCAAACACAAGTAAAATTTTTTATATAGGTCCATTGAATAAACGATTGGGCCTCGTTTACTTTAAATTAAAGAAACAAAAAGTTTCCATTTCACATAAAATAATTCATAGCAGTTATGGTAAAAAAAATTTCAAAACCAAAAAAGTTTAGCCAAATACAGATACATCTGAATAAATACGAGATGTTTTCAATTGAATATTTAGTCACTTCGGAAGAATTTTAATATCCAAGGCCCTTATTGAAATCTCGGTTAAAATGCAAAATTCTGGGTCAGTATCCTTTACTAATAAAATGTTACACGGATTAATAAATTCAATCCATGGTCACTGCTGTCAAAATTAAATATAAATTATACAGGTTTTCAATCAAGTTAAAACATGCAACTTTACTTACTATTGTTTTTTTCGCTATCTATGTCACTGCTTTGCCTATTCCTTCCAATTTCAACAAGGAAAGGGGGTTTAAGCTAACAAATATTGTTAACATACTTTCAATATATTTAATCGCAATTCAAACATGTTTTTTCATTTTTTTTGCGCGAAAATCGCATACCTGTGTTGCCAAACTTTCTTTTCAAAACTTTAAAATTCCGCATAGTGATTTCTGTAAATTTTTGCGGTATCATATTAATAAATTTTCATATTCCTGGTCAATTATTATAGAGAATAACTGTTGCATGATTCAAAAATTTTTCAAAATCCGGAGTTTTTTATCTTTATTCCTTTACTCGGTGCGGATGGAGCACGCGATCTACTCATCGTGAGATAAGTTATAGTTTCGAGTTGAAAAGTTTTGTTTTTGTGTTTGTTATGATATTTTAGAAAAGGTGAAAGAGGAGGCGTTACCGTATGCAGTCTGTGACCATGGCAGCAGATTTGGCGTTTGGTAAGTTTGTTTTGATTTAAAATTTTGCAATAAAAGACAGAACTTCTCGTTTCTGTGAATCTAGGTTCAAATGATGTGTTTCATAAAATACGAGGTCAAAATAATTTTTCTTGTACGAACCTTGCAACTTGTAAGATCAAGTTCGCAGTAGTTGGAAATAAACGTGTTTTATTTTATTGTTTGTATTTTCGAAATTTTTCATTGATTCTATCCGATTCTAGCAATGTTTATACAGATTGATATTGAAACAGACATAATGTCCTTCCCTTTTTTGGCAATCGTTCTGGTTCTTCATACTAAATATCAAAACAGTTTTCATACACCGTATTTCGATTCCCAAAGAGGAAGTATTAGTGTCAAATAAAATTCATAAAATATGTAACAAGAGAATAATTGTTCCATGACATAAACCGGAAAACCGTTTTACAATACTTTAATTGACTGATCATTTTCACAGTTTATGTCAGTCTGCTAGTGTTTATTGTAAATGCATTAACATTCATTTGTTTAAGAATACATGTTTATAAATAACAAAAGTTCACAATCTTCATGTTTCCTCAAAAAGCCACAATCTAAAATTTTAGGATCCAAATATTAGGCTATAGAAATTACTAGTAATTTCATCAAAATATCTTGCTCACTAGAAATTAGACACTGTATCAATTACTTATGGATGATTTTAAAGGTAGGTGAAACATATTTTTTGTAAATTGTATCTATTTGTTTCAGGATGTGTTATGGTTTTTGTTGAGATATTTGTTTGCCAAGCACTTGCTTCCAGGATATGGTACCAGGAATAATAAAGGCAATGTTATTTAATGTATGACTGATAAGGACCACCCATAACATTAAGTGCCTATCACAAATTTTGATCCAGACCCATCCTTATCTTCAAAATAGCTTGACTTTGTTTTCTTTGCACTTTTTCAAATACTGACTTCTTAGTTCATGCTTTTTTGTAATATCCACTTTGGTGGCCTTATGTCTGTTGTCAGTTGTAATTTCACTTAATGTTTCATTCTTAAGGCAGATTTTCCTTTTAAAATATGCTGATTTATATGGTTTTTACAATGCAAGCAAAGATCATACAGACTGCACCAGATGACAACACTTTTTATTTGTTGGTAGTCTTTACAATAGCTAATTTTGTCAAATGTTCTACTTTTTGTTGTGTAATTGTGGTCATTAAAATTTGGTGTAAAAAATTATTTTGAAAAAAAAAAAGAGGAATTAACTTAAAGGACAATAAAATCCTTGTGATGGTGGCCATGGCATAATTTCACTTTTTTGTCATGAAATCATTGCCAAATGGTAATGGTTAGCATTGCTGACAAGATGCCAACTTTGGTGGCCACACAGTGTGCTAGGATTTAATCTAAAAGAAAAATATAGTAATAAAAACAGTATCCACTTGGTTTTTAATGTAATTGTGTATAATGTTGAAAGAGACAGTGTAATTTTAGTACAATATGCATAGCTAAAAGTCTATGGGAACACTGCATTAGATGATACTGAACCTAGTAAGAGAAGCAGTGGGTTTGAACTAGAGTTCTGCAAGTTGAGTAATATTGGAAATGGAATCTTTAGTAGAAATGAAAATGCATGATTTAAAAAAATGATGGTTTATTTTAAATTAAATTTTAAATACTACCAATTTAAGAGTGGTTTACCAATTTAATTTTAAATACTACCAATTTAATTATTTTAAGTTAAATTCAGGAAATATAAATTTTATATTTTGCCTGAAAGCAGCTTGTAGCAGCACCTGTAAGCAAAGATAGCGTAGGCAAAAAAAGGCAGATGACCTTGGGATAGTAAATTTGTAGAAAAGTAATTATCTCGCTAGGAGAAAGGGCTGCCATTTGCAAAATCATGTATAGTATTTACAGTACACTCATGTCCAAAAGTTAAGCATAATTCATAAAATATGAAAAAATCGGAGTAAACATGGATACAATGGTTCAAAATCACTTGTGGAAAATCATCGGACGAAAGTAAAACATTGTGCATATGCAAAACAGTTCAGTCGACATTCACAAAGCACAGGCGCACGTCGGAATCGGAGTATAAAACGGCCTCGAGTGGTATGACTAGTTTAGACAGAAATTTCGCAATTGCTGAGGTACGGAGCATTGTTAATAATCAATAAGGATAGAAGATGTCACAAAGATACCAACTGGACATGTTTGTGAAGGGACAAATTATTGGAATGCTGGAATCCTGTCGATCCCAAACCGAAGCGTCTTGAATTCTGAATGTGCCTCAGTGTGTGATCTCCCACTGTGGCAGAGGTTTCACACCACTGGAGATGTTACCCGACAACCAGTATTAGGTTGGCCGAGCAAGCAACCACTCGGCAAGACCGATATTTGGCGATGATAACTGCGCAATGTCAGAGGAACCGTTCTGAAAGACAACTGTGTTCAGCCCTGACAGCTGCCACAGGAGTCATAGTTTCAAGACAAACTGTTTACAGGAGTCTCAGACATGTTGATCTCTATGTCAGACAATGATCAATTTGCATCCTCCTGATGTCTGCACAGAAATGCGCGTGTTTACAGTGGAGTTTGGAACATTGGTAGTGGAGTCTGCAACAGTGGAACAATGTCATGTTTAGTGACAAGTCCAGATTTAGTCTGCAAACTGATTCTCGTCGTACCATTATCTGGAGAGAACGTGGAACGCATTTTCCCCCGGGAAACATCACAGAAAAAACATCGTTTCCTTCAGGAGGAGTCACGGTCTGTGCAGGCATCATGCTGGACAGCCTTACAGACCTCCACATCTCTGGCACACGGGGTCTGTTAACGGTCAATGATACAGAGACAAAGTCTTTGAGCCTACCGTTTGCCTGTTTTGAGGTGCTGTCGTACCTGGTTTCATATTCATGGATGATAACGTACCTCCTCACCATGCAGCCCTGGTTGATGTCTTCCTTCAAAGTGAAGATATCCACTGCATGCAGTGGCCTGTCAACTCTCCTGATCTGAATCCTATAGAGCATGTGTGGGATATGATCGGGAGACATATTGCAGCCCTCTGACACGGTCTGTGGGTGGCTACCTGAGGTTCCCACACACCATATTAAACTTCAGTATCACATTTTTTAATCATTCTGTTTCTAAGTTGATGCTTGTATTGTGAACCTTTTTCTTTCAACCCTTTTCTTTGGATAATAAAAGTCATTATTATCCTTGTTTTGCATTGTTTTTTTCTTCTATAACCCTATCACACCTGCATACCACATTTCCTTCCATTCCAATGTAGATTTTCTGAAATATTCACTTAAACAGCAATTATGGTTAACTTTTTGACATGAGTGTAGGTGGTTATTTGTTATCACTGCTATTGCTTTCGACACCGAACTGTAAACTTGGTTCCATCATTTATGCTAAAGATGCCTATTGTAGGAACTCAATGTTTTCGATCAACCTGCCCCCTTATGTAATGAATAAACCTGTTCAAAACTATGCGACTTAAATACCATTTTCAGAGTCGGACTATCACTGCTGGGATAGAATGAATTTATATTATATTTGCATGGAATCAAATTTTCTGTATTTTCTCATAAGGTCAGTCTGATCCATATTGTTGAAGCTTCTATTTTAAGATTATTTTTACTTTATTTCTAGGTACTGTTCCTACTTTTTATAGGGAAATGTATGACATTGTTTGTCCAAATCAGGAAAACATAGTGGACCAAGATATGTTTATAAAATTACTTGTCAAATCAAGTCTGCCAAAACAAACTCTTTCTCAGGTGAGGACAGCTGATTAGTTTTTATTTGGTGTTATTTTACCAATTTTGTTTTTAACAGCGATTTATTTATATTATTTTCAAAGTATGCACCTTTAAACAAAATTTAATAGCAGTGGTTCTCAACCTTTATGAAACTGCAGCTCAGTAAATTCTAAGACAAGGACCTGGTCCCAACAAATTTACTTACCCTTCCTATTTTTTATGTTAATACATTAAACTGACAATTATTAATTATGGTATGTCAAGAGTTATACAGTTATGTACATGGTGTAGCGTGTGTATTACAAAGTTGTATTTAAATTAATTATAGTGGGCAAATACACTGGGCGAGTGAAATCTTGTAGTGTATTGTAGTTTCTTGAGGCCAACCTCATTAAATTAATTTGCTGATTTTTATTGACATGCTTCGCTCTGATCAACAAAAACGTATTTCTTTTGTTGCAAGCACCTTCAATGCGAGATGTCTTAACACCAGAATTAAAAGTCCTGTCTCATTCATTAAAAATAAAATCTGTAGGCATTACTTTTTAAAAAATCACATTGCTTGAAAACAAGAACTTACTCACTGCAATACGAAGTTGTGAAGAAATAGTATTCAGGAAAAAGATTTAAGATGGGGTAGGAGGGATTTCATTCTTCAATTTTAGTGGAATAATTTTCTTTTATTTTCTTACTGATTTGTCACTGGCATTTGCTACACTGATGCTATTTTGGCATTCTGAATCAGCTTTTTGACATACAACTATTCTCCTCAGAATATTTCAACTAAAAATTTATACATAAAAATACTTAAAAAACTAAATTGACAAATATTCCAAGAGAATCTCTTTTTGCCTATTATAATGATGCCACAGGCCAATACTGGGGCATGGCCCAACAGTTGAGAAACATTGCTTAATAGAGTTACATTTTTGTACCTAAATTTTCTGTTATTAAAGTTTCAAGGCTAGAGTATTGTTTTATCTGTTTTCTAGTGCTTTATACTTTTTCTAAACTAAAACATAGTCTGATGTTACATCATCTAAGTTTGAATTCTAACTATCTCAAACTTTACTGTTTATAAAAATGAAAATTATTGATTTAAGAATTGATTAATTTATTTTAGAATTGAAGCAAAAGTTATATATCCATGTGTATCTGTATATGAAAGATATATTGTACATTTGTTTTTTTCATTGTACTATTTCTTTTGAGGGCTTCTGTAGCCCAGTTGGTAGAGTCGTGGATTAGCAACTGGAGGGGGTTGGAAGTTTGAAACTTGATGAAGCCGAAGACTTGTGTAATTGGATGCAGGTGAAATCTGTCATGGCCTCAAATGTCCTTATGTTCGCTTGGTGTGGAAGTTTGGAGAATGGGGTGCCAGCTCAGGTGTTGACCTCATCATCTGATCATGGTTCAAAATTGTGAGGTGTTGTTCCCGAATCTTGGGATTGATCCAGGACCTTTGCCATTAGCCTGTTGTGTTGCTCCAGTGCAACGTAAATTCAACTACTTACCTAACTTATTTCTTTTGATTTGTGTCATTGTAAATATACATTAAAAGTTTGTACTTGCAGATCTGGGACCTTGTTGACACTCGCCAAGGCTACTTGTCTCGTTCTGGGTTGTACAAATCCCTCGCTCTTGTTGCATTTGCCCAACAAGGCAAACCTGTCAGTGAGAAGCTCATCCAGAACTTTTCTGGGGAAGGTACATTTATTTATAAATACTTTTATCAGTGATGTAGGAATGTAGCTTAGGGGGTTTAAGCTTCACCTTAAGATACCATAACACATATTTTTAATTCTGGATCACATGATCTCTTTTAAACCTCTGAGGATTCATGCACTTCTGTTCTGCAGCCTAGTCTTCCCTGCAAGACTTCTAATCAGTTTTGACCTTAACCTTATTGAAAACTATTTTGAAATCATAATTTTCCTGGGCCGCGGAGAGTAACAGACTTACAACTGGAGGGTTGCGAGTTCGAATCCAGCCAAGGACCGTCATGTACAAATGGGGCTGGTGCACGTTAAACCTATCGGGGCCTCAAATGTCCACATTCGCGTGGTATGGAAGTTTGGAGAGTGGAGTGCCAGCTCAGGTGTGACCTCGTCATCTGACAGTGGTTCAAAATTATGTGGTGTTCTCGATCTTTCGCTTTGGGGTATGGACCGTCGTCCCCATTAGCCCATTGTTGGTGGTGAGGGTTTTCCCCTGGATGTATTTCTTTCTTGTGTGTTTGTAAGACTGTCCTCATATCTGTATGTCTCTTACTTTGACACATCTTGGCTGAATAGTTTTCATCATAAAACCTGAAAGCATCCATTTACTTGACATTGTTTGCACAGCGTGGTCAAATGTGGCTTTTAGTGGCATAAAACCTTGGAAACCAACCTACCATTTGATAAAACTCAGTGCCTGATATTGCTTCAAAAATTATGAAATTTTACTACCCTGAAACGTGATTTGGAAATAATATTTACGCTATTAATGCAATTTTGCTTTCTGTTAATTTACCACATTGTTAAAAAATATATCCATTTACCATAAATATTTTTTGTGATACAATAAAAACATATTTTTATGTGTGTATACTGTTACATTCATTTTTTAGAATCACCCACACATTTGTTTATAGGCTGTTACTGCATAAAATTACAGTGCATATGACTGAAAACTATGTTTGTAGCTATTTGACATGCAATATTTTTCCACTTATTCAGAACTGCCAAAACCTTCCCTTGGAGATTTAACAGATCTGCGAATCCTTAGCATACGTTTGAGACGTGAAAAAAATCCTATGCGCCTTGGATTAACCTATCATGAAATATGTGCACTGGATACTGTACAAATCTCTTTAGTACCTGAAAAGAAAGGTCTGTTCCTAAAACATGTTGAATATGAAGTTTCTAGTCAGGTATCTCTTTTTAAAACATTTCTTTAGTATAGCATAAAGTATGCACATGAATCTTTTCTTTTGTATTTTGTGAATATTTTACATAAAAATTTATGCATGAATATATTTTTAAGAAATATTTTAATCAAACGGTAAAATGCTGTCTGCCTACCATAAGAATTGCTCCAGATATAAAGTCTGCCCCTGTCTGTTGCCATAGAAACAGACCTTATCTTATTTTTTATAGGGGGTGCTTAACAAAATAGACATGGCTCAGGAACATTGCTACTACCAAGGGCTCGAGGATCAAAATTATTAACATGATGAGATTCATTGAGAATCATCAGGACTTGATCATCCAAAGAGACTGAAAAACCTACTTTTTTTTCTTCTCTCATGTTGTATATATGTATATAGTGTAACTTAGTATAATATAGATGTAATTACTGTATAGATATAATAATGTATAAATGTAACGTGCTCTAAATTCTGGATAGACATGTCACCTCGGTGGCATGCTCTATTCATCCCAACCACATTTATTTAAACTGGTACAGTGTCTCACGACACTAGGCACGGGAATGTGTGTTGGTGTTAGTTAGTTAGTTAACAAAATAGATTCAAGTCTGCTAGTAGACTACATCTTTCCTCCTCCAGCATTTGCAAAAAGAAATAAATTACGTCATTCCTGAGAGTCACCCCTACTCTGGTTCTACATCTATTGTCACCACCACATATGGTGTTGGGAGCAGTTTTTACAATAGACAGACAGTACATTGAATTTCAAAAGATTTTGTCTTACATGCTAGTACTTACAAGTTTTAGCATTGAGTTACTTACGTTTTGTGAATTTAATTTGAATTTCCCAGTCCATGATTGATTTTTGCATCTTTTTCTTATAGCGAAACAAATCCATTGTACAGAGAAGGTACAATGATTTTGTTGCCTTACAAGAGCTCCTGTTGCAGAAATTTCCATATCGTCTTATTCCACAACTACCTCCCAAAAAAGTAATGGGTGGTAAGTAGCATTTAAAATTGTTTAAGTAATTCTTTTTTTATATAAAAGTACAGTAGAACGTCGATTGTCGGAATGTTGCTTTAGTGAACAGCCGGTTATCCAAACAGCAGTGATCGTCAATGAACTGAGAAATAGAGGATGAAATTTTATCATCTGGGCTCACAGAAACTTGTACATCTGACAGATATGTCTGCAATGAATCTTTCAGATATTCCAACTCCATCCGCCTGTTTAAACAACGTCCTATAGTTTGAAGCTCAGGATGATAGATATGCTAGTCAATTAAATTTTTAAAAGGAAATTCATGGTTTAGCAACATGTTCATGCATAGGTGCATAAAGCAAAGAAAACTTGTTCAGAGATTTTGTTGTATACATAGGCTGATCATATTTCCTTGAGACAAAAATGGGACATTGGATGGCAAATACGGAATGAGGTTATGTAATAATCTGTGTGTTTATGAAAACGTAAGATGATAAATTCTTACTGAAAATCATTCAAACTGCAGTTTCACCTCTTTAATATTCTAAAGATAGACGTAAAGTTAAAAAAAGACTTCACAAACTTTAAAAAGATGAAATTTAAACTACCAGTATTGAATAACAAAGCCACCAGTAAACTAGTGCTAGAGCAGAACGGACACCACGTCTCCAGCATTGTATGATTGACAACATTGAAAAACACATTGGCTATGATTATAGGTTGTGAATAATGATTTATAATTAACTAATATCAAAGTATAATTAAGTATAGTTATCTAAACAAAGAATAATCACCCTTTCAGGTGCAATTTTACTTTAAAGCAACAACTTAATTAAATGTATTATAAATAGCATTTTTTAAATAACCAAAGTAGTGTATTCACACCTCCAGGAAGTCTAGGTATATGTGAAATTATTAAAATTAATAGAAATTTATGAAAGAATTTTTTCTGCATGACAGGCGATTAAAGTCTAAATGTTTGAGTTTGTAATAAAAGTGGATTCAAACAGGATTGTTTTTTTAATTTATTTCTTGGAAGATTAACTTCACATGGCCTAGTATGATTGATATATCATGTATTATTTCTAGGAAATATACATTATATGTCAATTGAGGCTGTTATTATTAAACGTTTTTCTATGGTTTTTATTTTATATATTTGTCTTATCATTTAGCTGATGATCAGTTTATAGAAGAGAGAAGAAAATCTTTAAAAAGGTTCTTGAATTTGCTTTCAAGGCATCCTGTGATATCAGAAGATAAAATTCTACATTTTTTCCTCACTTTTGCTGGCACAGTATGTAATTTTTATGTTCACATTTGTTCAGCTTTTATAGTATATTTAAGCACCAAACTATTTCTCAAGTTCATTTTATTTTATGATGTATTGTATGTTTTATCTGTAAATACTTGTACCAAAAATGTTTTTTATATATTGTATACCTTTTAGGTAATTGTTAGCATAATCTTAGAGCTAAAATACTGGTCTTTCAATACTTTAAAGAAAATGATAAAAATTGGTACTCTAAAAAATAATTCAAAGACGGGAACATTGAATTGGTATGGCATTATAGGTCACTTAATTGGTGCATATTGTTTCATTGCTTATATTTTAACTTTGTGCATTATTGGAGATATTCTTATATTATAAAAATATCTTTTAAAGTATATTTTTCTGATTTTTAGGATGTTCAACACAAAATGAAGGATCATTTCCGGGGAGTTTTAGATGAATTTAATTCAAATGAGCAAGCAAAAGATGCTGAGGTATGCTATTAAATTTAAATTGAATTATAAGAACACAAAATAAAGCATAAACTCGAATATTTATTAATTGCTGCTCTGATTCTTTTAGGAGTTGGTTCCTATTGATTCAGCCAATCAGTTATCAGTGGTCCGGGACCAAATGAAACAAGTGTTCTCTGGTTTTCAACAATTAAAAGAAATTGCCGAAAGGTTAATTGAAAGAACTAAACAGGATTCCAGTGACATGCTGCTATTTGGGAAAGAGCTATGGTATAAAATAATTTATCTCTAAGAGCATTATTACAGAACCAAGAACAAATGAGTTATAATTTATTAAATTACTGAATTTTTATTTTGAACTGAGTGACATATTTGAAAAAGTTTTTGTATGTTCTGTATTTCTTTTGTTAAAATTTATTGTACCCAAATCTGCCTACTCTTAAATGCTATATGCTCACATAGACTTTGAAACATGCAATAAGTACATCACCCATAATGGCTTAGCCTAAGCATTAGGTATGGAATCGTGGCGATTGATTTGCCAAACATGATTGTAATTACCTCAACCCCATAAATTCACATAGGGATTTAAGCAGTTTATGCGGATTTCATCACACGTTTTGAATAAATTCTTTTGGCTTGCACAGAATTACACCTAAATGAATACAAGTTTCTAACACATCGAATTGTGCTCTTTTCAAATGTACTAATTTTTAAATTGGAGGTGTTCCTTTTGAAACACATAATTTTTAAAAAGGTTAAAAATATATTTTTACTTAAGAACTTTTGGAGAAAATAACTCAGTAAATACAGATGTAGGAAGAACTACTTAAAAAGTGCTGTCATATATATGGTATATGATATAGCCCAATATCAGCTTCTCAAAATCTTTTGTCTAGTACGTATGACTGTTACAGTTTGAGAAAAATTGACCTGGATGAAATGTCCAGCAAGTTTGAAGCTCTTATTGTGGCAAAGGTATTGTATTTTGAACTTCATTCGTGCCATATCTGTATTCTATGCATAAAATTGAACCAGGAAATTTATTTTTAGAGTTCTAGCTATTTTGAATTAGGAGCTGTGATGCATCAAAATTGATAAGTTTTTCCTGTACTTCCTTACAGTGGCCTTGGTGATATAGTTAAGTAAAGAGTAAATAGGCCAGTTAATCACTGTTAGGTCGCCAAACTAATCCTCTTTGACTTTTGGTGCTCAAATTTAGATTTACTTGCTCTTTCGAGGTGAAAGAATATGTTCTTAACTGGCAGTTCAGATTTTCTAAACTATGCGTGGTTGTCATGAAAAAACGTGTTTGAAATATATTGACAATATTTAATTTACCAACGACTGAGAAAGATGCTGTGGCATTTTTTCAGGAGAAAAGAATTTTACCTTGTCGTAGATTATGCTAAAATGGCCACGATATGCAGTTATATATTGGTGATGAAGGCATTTAGAGATACAATCCTACAAATGGCATTCGCACATAAAAATAGAGCAATTATGGGGCAAAATAAGTTACAAGGGGTGTCGGTTCGCCATCATCTTGAATCGTACCTCACTGAATTCATGTGTCGGCAGTACATGGAACAGGATAATGCTTTAAATGCTATACTAACAGTGATTGCAGAATTATATACATGACATGCACAATCCCTCAACTGTATCGCCAAAGCCGCTATATAAGGAAGAACCGTTTTCCTTTTTCAAGCTGCAAAAAATGAGGTTCAGGAAAATGGTGCTTGAATGAGGCTATATACGGAGGTGCAACTTTGCAGAAGTTCATGCATGACCCTAAGGTACATTTTGGGAAAGTTTAATCAAAATCAAAGGGAATTGTGTGGGAACTTTTTTTGAAATTGGATCACACAACATAAAATGATGTACGTTCGAGTTAATTAATATCTTAATGAGAGTAACAGAAGTAAATGGTGTCAGTTAAGGGGTTAAATAAAAAAAAAATTCTAGGTCAATTCATGAAACACTACACATATAAATTTGATTACATGTTGAAATTTAAAATAAATGAACATAAACTCGTAATTAAGTAAATAAATCGTAATTAGAAATAAAAATAAATGTATGTGTTTTTCTCCCATAGTTCCTTAGCTAACAGTGCCAGCACAGAATCAGATTGGGGCTCGGGAGGCAATGAAACATGGGATCATTTGAAGAAAGGAATGAAAAATTTACATCCTATGATTTCATCTGTATCCTCTGCATACCTTGATTTAGTAAGTACTGATTATTATGTATAATTATTGTGGGTCTTTGTGATTACAGGAAGGATTTAAGTTTAGGGTATGGATCTGGTGATGACAATAATAACTTTTAAAGATGTATTTTGAAATTGAGTGCAAAAATTACTATTCCAACAAGTGGAACAGATGTCAAAGTATTGAAGTTATTTAAAGTCCATTTAAATGTTTATAAGAAAAGAAATATAAAATTCCTTTTTGAAGTACTTTTTACTTGAGGCGCAAATGTTTTACTTCTCTAAAGGTTATGTGTCACATATTAGAAAGTTTTAGGTTATCAGTTTTTTCTTTACCTATATATATATATGCACTTAAATTGTGTTATTAAAGTTTTTTCCAAAATTAATGCAAATATTTAATGTTACGAACCAAAAATTACATTTTCCCTTAAATCTTTTTTTAGCTGTATACAAAAATCTCTTCTAATTGTACTTAAACCGTTTAGCACTTTTATTGAATTGAGATTCAAAGATTTAATTAAATTTTTGTCTTGAAAATTTTAGGCTTCTGATGAAGAAGATGATGTTGTGGATGAACTAAACTTATTCTTAGATATTCTAACAGGATATAAAGTAAGTTTTTCTTCTGTACTGGATCGTTTGTTTTTTGTACTGTAACATTGTCTTGATTTGGGATTCAACCACCAATGAAATAAGTTAAGTTCAAAATCATGCATGACAAATAATCACTAACTATAGATTTTGCAATGATATACTGTTTATAAATTGCATTTGGTTGTCAAAATGCCCAATGAGCAAACACTTTTTAAAGTTGTATAATGAATGCATTTTAATTGAAATTATAAAACTACCATATATGGAAAAATTGCCAATAACAGTAAGTGATTTTCTAAATGAGGGATCAAGAATTCTATGCATGTATGATTGTATTGAAAGTAGCTCTGATAAGAAATTAGGTATTTAAACTCAAATTACTTTGCTTTGATAAAACAAAAATGAAATGCACTTCATGTTTTGACATGTTTGCACTTGAAGTGCCCTTTCCATAAGAATTAAATGTAACTATGAAAGTATTTTTTAAATATGATAAGTATGCCTTTTGTAGAATGTTAATAAGAGCCATAATAGAGTTAAGCTAGAAAAGAAAGTTAAGACGTTTCGAAATCTATGCTTTGGAAATGTACGTTATTCATAAAACATTTCCCTTTTAATCTATTAGTATGTTATAAGAATTGATTGAAACTTAAAAGTCTTCTGCATAACATCCCTAGTAGTTGAGTTATTTTAAGTTAAGATAACTAATTACCCCAACAAACAACCTAAGATACTTGATTTGGCACCATACGATTTCTAGTTCCCAATATTGAAAAATCAAGTTTTCATCCAATGCTGAAATTGAAGTGCTTAAATAGATCAAAAGCATACCACTAACTCTTAACCGTCCAAGTGGCACTCCTGAATATTCGGACTATTCAGTTCGAATACAACTCCAAAAAATTTCCACACTGCAAAGCGGCAGACCCGAAATATTCAGACATATCGTACGGACCCCCAGACATCTCGTTCCTCGAAATATTTTGGGTATGCCATCCACTACGATGAAATGTCAACGAACTGTACTCGGGTTTGCTGCTAGGAGGGTTAATGATGAACTTGAGTAGTGCATTGGAAAAAATGTGTAGCATGTGGTAACTAGGTTGAAATGTTTAAGAGGAATAAATTTTCTTCGTTTTGATACAATTTTAATTATTTTATCTTGTAGGAAGCTTATTTTAGACAATTGAAGATCTTACTTGTCTTGTCAATCAATCTTCATATTTTCGCCTTCATTTCTACTTTTACACGTTTGCTTTAACCCTCTCAATTGAATATTACTGCTTTAGTGAAACAAGCCCTCAGAGGCACATCTCCTTTAGGTGTGTACATGCATGAACCCGAGATATTTTAGTAATGCTTTCTTTTCCCATGGGACTTACTGAACTTGGATACTCCAAGTTCAGTAAACTCTATGGGAACTCGCTCCAGGAATACCAAATGAATGAACTTTATTTGCTTTCATCGCTCTACTCTATTCCCCAATCCCTCTTTTTCCCTTTCACAATATTTTTTACTTGAAGTTGTCTGTCTTTTGTTTGGAGCAGCTTGGCCAAATTTGGCCCTCGCGCCATAAAACCCCCAAAACAACCAACCAACTTAGTACAGAAAGTGTCACTTCATTACCAAAAAATTTCTGTTTTTTCAAACTAGAATCTGAAGTTTATTAGTATTCAATTGGTTTTACTCTCCTTTAAAATAATTTAAGCACCTTCATGTTCAAAGAGTTTCTTGTGTTTATAAACTTATATTTTTGATTATATAGGACTTATGCGATAGATACGAACATTTCTGTGGTCTTCTAAAGCAAAGAAGTGCCAGTAAAATTATGCCACGTAGGACATCTACAAATCCAATCGTTACTGTAAGTTCTTATGCTATACAAAAACATGATCAATGCAATTTTAATTAACATTGTAATGAGAAAATTTTTATTTTAGGATGCTGAAAATCAAGCCCTCCAACTGAATGAAAAGAGGAATAATTTTTTCCTGCACTGTATTAACATGGAAACGCAATTAGTTCATACTTATATGCAGATCCTCGTTAAAGTTTTACAATCCTTTGTAAATTTAAAAACGAAAGGTCTATCTCATGTAAGTGTTTGTAAATATTTTTTACTTATGATATATTTTGTGCTGTCAGATATAGACTAAGTACCATTAGTGACCAAAATGTAATTTGTCAAGCTAAATGATGGAATTTTTTAATAAATCAATATCTGAAAACTTTTCATAATTTTTAAAATATTCTTTAGAGTGGAGCTTTTGTTTGGTAGTGCATTTTCACTTGAAGTTTTTTAGATAGTTATTTATTTGAAATGTTCATATGGCATCAAAAAAAAACACATTTTGAAATGCTAATGAAGTATATTACAATAAATTTGTTATTGATGACGAACATAATTGCACAGTAACATATTCAAGTATTCATTTCAAATTTATTTGTTATTTACTCTTATACGGTCAGTATAGCTATTTCAATCATGCTTTGATTATTTAATTAGAAGTAAAGCATATGCGCACATGTGTAAGTTTGAGGTTAGTTTCTAGTAAAATTAATTATTCAAGAATTCAGTAACATTTAAACTACAATCATTCTAAAATAATAGTGCAATCAGTTTTATTTTCAGCCTGAAAAAAATGCTGAAACTTCAAAACAGTTCTCGCATGCTTGTCAGATTCATCTTAAATAATTAGCAGCAAATCTAAAGTGGTAACTTTTTACCTCAAAACTGAAAACAATTGTCTTACCTGCAGATTCCGTAGCTATAAGTTCTTTTAAAACAGGCTCTTAAATAATATTATTATGAACATTAAAGAATTAAATTCTGCATCGTTACTAGCTGTGAGGGTTTAATGATTTGGCAATAAGATGAAATGCCTTATTCACATAAACTAAACTTTAAATAACCGAGTTGCTTTCACAACCAAAGATTTCATCTAAGAATTTGATTTGTTTTTATTAGAGGACAATAAGTTTAAATCTAAAATAAACATCTTTATAATTTGTTTTACCTAAAAGTTATTTCAAGACAGCTTTATGTGATGCAATAACATGTTATTCGTGTTATAAATAACATTGTTCTGAATTTGTAATCTTAGATAAATGGTAAAAAGTTATGAAACTTAACTTGGTCTTTTAATTGAATGAGATCAACATGGTAATATTTGACAACTCTGAAATAACAGTCAGTGGGCCCACTACGCTAGCATCCTGCAAGTTGTAGGCAGCAGATTTGATTCTTCCATGGGTGTATTTCTCTTCTGTGTCAATAAAGCTTTCCTTGAGTTATGTCCATTTACTTGCATGTTTGGTGCAGCTTGGCAAAATATGGCCTTTATGGCATAAAACCCAATTTACTAAAATAACAAAGTACTTGAATCATACTTAGTAAAATACACCCTCTTGGAAACGTTTAATTTACATAGATCATAATTTTAATAGCAGATTTGAAAAATATAGCACTAATTAATCGCATTGTTCTAAGGTTTACTTGTATAATGCTATTCAGAATTTTTAACTTTCCAAATTAATCCAATTTTATCTTCTCAAACCTAATACATTGAAATGGGTTCATGTATTTAAATAAAGTATTGACTTTGCTTGTATTCAGAAAATAATTTTGGCTCATTCTTTACTGTTCCAGTTCCATTTTCTTTAGGTGTGTTCCGGCTTTACTGACCCAGGTACTCAAGTGATCTTTACTTTTCTCATGGGGTTTACTGTCCTTAGTAAACATGGGAGTCGCGCTCCCGGGATAAGCGATCTTTTTCTTTCATCCCACTACTCTGCTCCCCAATCCCTTTTACAACATTTTTTACTTGACATTGTCTTGTTTGGCCAAAAATGGCCCTTGAGCCATAAAACACTGAAACCTTTTTCCGATCGAAAAACTAGAGTTTGGTAGTTACCCAATAAATAAATCTGGATTTAAAGGACCCATATATTAGTCAATTTAACCCTGTAAAGTTTGCATATGTGGAGTAGAATAATTGATCAAATGATTTTAACTGACCATTTCACCCCTTAAGAAAGTCCTTTTCAACAAACAATAAATATCACATTAAGGATATGATTATTCAGCCTTTTTCACACAGCCAAAAATAATGGTCAGAAAGCTCTTCGTGACTGTTTAATTTTCTGGCACTGAAAAAGTCGTTGGTATTAGCCTTAGAATGCATGTAGCAGTATTTTTATAATACGAAAATGGCAGACTTCGAGAATTTATCTACCCTATAACCAATATAATCTTTAGTGTATGCATTATTGTTACATATATTTTCTTTTAATTCATTTTAGATATCATCTTTGTGGCAAAACATGCAACCCATAGTTGAAACTCTAATTCCTAGTTTGGGTGTGACAACTACGCCATCATCTACCATCAGCAGATAACTAGAAAACGCCATATTTTGTGCAAATGGCTTGCCTTATCAATATGCTTGAAATTCCGCATGGAATTGCAAAATACTCCACAAATTCGTATATTTAATTTGTTTCTCTTGTATATTCCAATGTTATCAAGAGGCAAATGTTTCAATTTATTTTGTTTCCAGTTTGTCTTTATGTGAATTCTTATCTGAATCTTTATTCTATTTTCGAATGTTTGTTTCCAGTATCTCTTGTTACTACAAATGGTTGAATCTATTTTATATTCTGGAATGTTTGGTGTGTCTTTCATTGTCTTTGTATAGAAACTTTTACTTTATATTGGCTCACAGCTCTGAATGCTTTGTTTCCTGTTAGAATTTTGCATATTGGCGTTGTGAAATGAAAAACAAATTCCACTGCGTCCAAGGGTTAGTGCAATATTCTTTCCTTTGTGATTTTACGTGGATTGCCATTTTTGGTTTCCAGATTCTGTATTGAATCTCAAAAATGTGATTTAAATTCATATTTGTTATATAACTAATTATTAAAAGGAGCTTTAGGTAAACAATATAAATCTTCCAATTTTTAAAAAGGGTAGAATTTTTTTTACAAAAATTTAAAATTGCATATTTTTTAAATAGGATGAGTCATGCAAGTGATGTAGTTGACAGCAAACAATGCTGCTGAAAAGAAAGAAGTGTGAGAATTAGAATGTTTTTTAGTTGAGTAATGGTTTAAAAAATGGAAGCAATACATTCAATCCTTGCATAAGAAAAGTAAGGTAACGAAAATGTATAGAATAAAATTATTTTCTATTGAGATAAAAGCAATGTTTGGATGCTATAACAAATTTTTTTTTCAATTTAAATGTCTTACGAAAGTTTCAAGGTGAAACTATTATGAAGCCAAAATGTTCTGTGAGTTTCTACTGTGCAGAGTATGTTCATTTATAACTTACACTAATTTAAAATTTCTGGAAGCTGATATAGACTTAAATTTCATTTTAAAATATTAAGACAAAAAAACAGTTAAGTGTGCAGAGGACTACTATGTTGTAAAGCTTATATTGGTATGAATAGCAGAGGTATATTGAAAATACTTAAGAAAATGTTTAATATGAAGTTTACAAATTTTTAAGTATTACACTTTGTATGCAAAACATTAATGTTGAAACAATGGAAATAAGCTTAATTAAAAATATGTGACTAAGTACCACAACAAAATAAAATTTCCTTGGATTTAGGAGATTAATGTATCTGAATATCAACATTTTTCTTTAACATTCTCAAAGATATTTAAAACATTCTAGGTGAATAAAACTTGTTTAAGTATTAATTGTCTATGTTGTAAAATTTTGAAACAGTCATCTTCCTAATGTACTATTAAATGTTGCAATTGATTTTTCATTCATAACAAGCCTGTTTTAATAGTTGAATACTTTTAAGATGCATTCATACAGTATTAAATTGTGTATCCTCAAAATAGCTTTATGGAATATACTTTCAGCATTTTGAAAAATTCTTGTTAATTTCTAGATGAGGAATATGCGACTTCTAAAACTGTGCCTTATACAGTTGAAAACAAAGTCGAAAGCTTTCTAGAATTCTAGTTTATTTCACTTGTTTTTATTATGTGGCAAATTATTATGTAGACACTCAGATGTTACAGCCTAATTGAGGAAATTCCATTGATGTATTGCTACCTTTAGTAGTTTGTAAAGAGCTTAATACGTGATTTTAAGTTGAACAATCAAGATTAAACAGTATTGAAAACTTAAACCAGAATTGTTGAATGATCTAGTGCGGTGATTTTTAACCTTTTTCATCTCATTGGCGCACAAACTGATTACTAAAATTCTGTGAGACGCCAAAAAAACTTTTGACAAAAAATATTTTGATTGATTTACAAAAAATATTTACCTACCCATTTTGTTTCAATGTGGCTTTTAAAAATCTTTTTGAAATAATTTATTTGATACATTGCAAGAAATAGTTTGTGAACGCTTGTCAAAAGTTTCAAAACTCAACATTCTAATTATCTGTTTTCATTTGACATACTCAAATTATGTTTAAATTGAATGGTTAACACTTCAAGTTTAATTTAGACATGGAATGCTACTTTATTTTTTGCATAAGGTAAAAACCTATTAGTTTCCTAAATTGAACTCCCACATTGGAAGTTTAATAACCTTTTTTTCTAATATGACTATTTTTTCCAACTTCTGAGTTTATTTCTCCTTAACGCCCTTCAGTTTTAGTCCTGTGTAATTAGTTGATGTAGCAATAGAGTAGTTAACTAACACAAAACTATCTAGAATATAATCAAATTATTAGTGCTAGTTACTTTACTTGGAGGGATATGGTGATTTGATTATTTTGTTTAACCTTTTTCAAAAAATTATAAGTCGTGTATAGATTTAATCGCCAATATTTTAATTTGATGCAACTTTTTATGAATTATGTTCACATGAGTTGTCTTATTCCAAAATGAGTTACTAGTACTGCCAATAAAAAAATTGGTCTTATTGATAGAAACCAATTTAATGTTTTTTAATGGCATTTATAACAAGAGTTTAATGAAGGAGATTTGTATTATAGTAAACTAACTCCAATTTTAAAGCATCAGAAATACATTTTATATATTTTGAAGGAATGACAGCTTTACTGCTTGTACAATTCCTGACTTTTTGTACAATTTGCTATATCAATGTTTCTAATTTTTATTGAAATGAGCATGTAGATATCTTTACATAAGCAAATGATCTTTTAAAAATTTATAAGGTGTGAAATATTTGTGTTTCATTTGATCAGTAAACTATATGATGCCTAAACAATTTCTTGCAACTGTCTTCCTTATGAAGTTTTGTAACTAAAATGCTTGGAATATGTTTATTAAATATTGGACACCAAAGATCATTAGTAAAGTATAAAGATGGTATTATAGGTATAAATATTTTTAGTCTTAATTCTGCATAGTTTTGCAATTCATTCTTGGTAAAAAACTTGTATTTTATTCAGATTTATTATTCCTGAAATGTCATAGTTGAAGGACTTAAAATTCCCATTCAAAAGTGGGGAGCAAATTGTTTTTAATGAGGATAGCTACCAGAATTGATAGAGTAAGTGATAAAAATTGTCAATATTCAACTCTTTATATTAAAATTTGTAAATAAGATCTTGACACTTTTTAGTTTGTTACCTTTTATGTATATATATAAAGCACTGAAAATACATTAAAGCTTCTTCCAGGACTCATATGGATATGCTATAATCAAGTGTATCTACTAGAATGTTTAAAGATCTGTGATTGAAATTATTTTTATCAATCAAAATTTATGGACTTGTATGTAACATTTGTGAAGAGATATTATTTACACTGAATTGTTATATTTGAAATGTTTATCATTTTTTAGGATTCCGGTGATCATTTCAATGACTGATGTATTTTTACTAATGTAAATTACTTTGTAAAGCTCAACTTATATTTAAGATATGCTGTAATAAAACATTTCTTTGAAAAGTTACTGTTACTTGAGTTTACTGTGTTAAGTATTTAACTAAAATTTAAAGATTTAATTATTCCAAAGTGGAATATTCAAAATGTTCCCAACATTTTTGTTTTCTTAGAATTCCACAATTATGTTTATGTATTATTTCAATACACTGAAATGTAAAAAAATTGAATAGTATCTTCTCTCTGCTTTAACAAGATTGGAATCAGATTAAACTTTGAAACACTACAAAAGATAAAATTATTATAGGTCAATTATATCTCTACATTAGTATTTTCCAATCATACTGGTACATTCTCTAAAGATTTTATTTACAAAATTAACCATTAAGCTAATGTCTAGGGAAAAAATTTATTATCTCAAAGCTTGGTTTATAATTTTTACATCGTAAATGCATGCTATTCAGCAATATCAATGCATTTGAGTTTCTGTATAAAATAAACAATATGTACACATCTCTATCTCAAAACTGTACAAGAAAAATTATACAAACTTACAATGAAACTAAATGCAATATCCTACAAAAATATAAAAAAGTTTTGCAATGACTTGATATTCATTTTTGTGAAAAGCATTATGCAAGGTTATCACTTTTCCCAAGGACTTCAGTAACTTCGCACAAGTTTTCATTTTTTGGTTGCAAGACGGATGACTCCATTTGGTAACACTTTCGACACACAGCCATGTATTTGTCAGTCCCACCGATAACTTCAACCTATATTCAAAGAAATCCAATAGTTGTTTAGAATCAAAATTCCACATATTAATGATGGCCAGATCTGGCTAGTCAATTTCCTTATGGTCCCCATATTACTTCAAGGGTATTTTCACCACAACTGCAAAGGCTGATTTTGGTGTCTTGTACAAGCTAGCATTGACAGTGCCAGTAACTTTTGGCTGTGATGCAAAAAAGATGTTTTCGGCTGTTAAAAGACATCCCCTTGGGCTATTGTACCTTATGAAGTACGGAGGAGGCAAAAACGAAAGACAATGGGTCAATCCCTTTTCGACTGATATACTTGGAAGGCAATTTTTACATGAAATTTGAAAAGCTTAGAAAGGATCAGTCCAAATTCTTTAAATAATTTCATATGAATGCACTTGATTTTCTAGAAAATAGTATTAAGCACTAGGATACTAAACTTGAACACATTCCTCTAAAGGGAATGGATGCAATAACAATAAGGTAAATACAGTTAAAATACAAAAATTAGTGAAAGAACAAGAAATGCATTGATCATTATAAGAGTAACGCTAGGACTGATATACAAGTTGTAAAAAACAGGAAATGATAGGTGCTGGGTAAGCAAAGTGCTCCAATCACCAATGAGAACATTCAGGTATCTGATTTGTGAGTTCAACACTGGCTGGTGTTGAGGGCGGGACCACTAACATATCCTTTTAATACTTATTGCATTTTTAGCCATAAGTACAATTATTTTTTGAGTTTAGCATTGTGATAGCCAAAGAATTCTACAACTATATCTGAATTATTGGCACAGCTTGTCCCTTTTTGGACCTTGTGTCATGAAACCCAAAATTCAATCTAAGCTAAACTATATAAAAGAATTGATTATGATTTATATATACATAAATGAATGCTGTATTTTCCTATACGAAATTTATCAAGTTACAAAAGTTCAATTTAAAAACACTTTGAAATCTTACTTTTAACTATCAGAAAAGATGCAATTGAATAGTACAAAATACCTGTGTTTCATTTCCAATTCTTTTTGTAAAAGAAGCTTCATCAAAGCACAACATGCAGACTGCAGTCAGTTTAATAACACACTCAGCCAATGGTACTAGTTGTAATATATCTCCAAATGCCTGTAAAGATTTAATAAGCTTAATTATTAAAGCTTTCAATACTAAAAAACTGAAATATTTTCATCCCTCCTCTACAAGACTAAAAAAAAGCACATGCACTAGAAACCTGAGCAAAGTCAAAGATTTCCTTTCCTTACAAAGAAAGGCGAATAGAAATTACCTCTGCATTTTTTATTGAAGAGTTTTCTCCAGTGATGTAAAACTGCTTGTTTTTCAATATTTCCTTGTATTCATTCAGGACATTTCCATAAAATTAAGTCTTGGGTTGGATAATAAGTAATGTCAAAATTTTCAGTACAAATATGAAAGCCCACCTCCAATGAAAAAACATGACCTGTTGGGTCGTTTTAGAACTGAATTGTAGGTTCGAGTGTAAGGACTCTAACGGCAGTAATAGATCATGTAGTGGAAGAACGACTTAAGTGACCAAACTTGCATCAGCCCTGCTCGTAATACTGTGAGCAGGACCTAGATATCTCAGTTCATTAATTATTAATTAACATATGTTAAATGCTAACCAATAAAATGGAAAAGAGATATTCATAGTTAAAGATTAACAATGGATTTTATTTAAGAAGGAAATGCTCTTGAGTATATAATTGCACATAAGTCACAATCACATTAATTCAAAATCATAACTCAATTTCATAATTAAAGTAATAGGTGACGTCAGAGATAAAAAAAAACGAAAGGATAGCGGGGTTGAAAGAGACGAGAAAACCGAACATTAAGAAAATTTAAATGACCAGGTGTAACGTGGACATATTGTCCTAAGAACTACATGCCGATGGAGTTAAGTCAGGTAAATTTATGAATGAAACAAGCTTATCTACTCAGGGGCTCCATTTTTCTGCTACTCGGTAGCAAACGCCAGCCGGCTCAAATGTACATGTTCACATCCTTCTGGGTCTGGAACTTGAAGTAGAAGAGAGTGCTTTTCCCCTTTCAGCAGTTTTTATTTGCTTCCTTTTGGGGGTTAGGTCTTCCCAATTCATTGTTTCAAACTAGCCTGTCTGTAACGTGTCAGGAGGAAGCAGGTGGTGGACTTTCTAGAAGATTCTTTGAATTCTTAATGAGCGTCACAGGAGTGAGGGAAGAAGCAGAGAAAAAAAAGGGAAATAAGACAAAATGGCACTGATTTCGCGTCTGTCACCTTGTGAATTGGATTCAAGTGGTGTGTCCGTGAATTCGGCACACAACAGACCTTAAAGTCCATTTCTGCAAAAGTAGTAAGTGTCAGCAAGGAAAAGAACTGCAGCATGTAAAACCATGTATTGCGATTATTTATTTCAGCAACTCATTATCACTGATATCGCTTAAGGTACCAAACGATGAACTCGGAACTAGATGGTTTTATGGCGCTAGAGCCATATTTGGCTAAGCTGCGCCAGACACAAGACTTTCAACATCAAGTAATAGACACACAATGAAAGTTTTATTGACACAGAAGAGAGAAATACACAAGGGAGGAATGCACCTGACAGGAATCGAACCTACGCCACCTACAACTTAAAGGTTATTAGCACAGTGGACATACCCACCTCAGAACTAGAATCCACACTAAAGATGGCAATCGGGGAAATGCATAGCTTACATTTAACCTGTTCCATACATAATTTAACAAATAGACTTGTTTAAAATCAAATGACTTAAATACCAACTTGTTGGGGCTAGACTAGTTTTGTTTTTTAATAACAAAATACAAATTTAAGCATTGGTTACTTTGATTTACAACTCTGACACCTTTTGGACAGTTTCATAATTTCATGCTCTCAGAACTAAGCATTTTTTCAGCAAAACCAGTGAATTTCATAGACCAAAGTATGTTTCGGTACTTGCTTATTATAGCAGCCCCAGGAATTATGATTATGCCGAGGTCACAGTTACGATTTCGCCAAGCTCGTGAAGCAAGAAAGTATAATAGAGAAATAAAAATATAATACTTACATATTTCATAAGAATATTTTTTAAAATCTTTATATCACGCTTTACATTTTGGCCATATTTCTGAAATTGCTTTCAATAATTCATCAAAAACATTTTTCTTCTTTTGTGTTTTCTCCACATTAATTCCACAAGATACGATTTGAGGTGATGCCTAGGCGTGCCTCATTGTTTTTACTACGCCACTTGGCAGAACCCCACATTTTTCTACATTTTGTGTGTCAATACCAGTTGTTGACGATAATATAAACACATGCTGTTTGCTTAGGACTGCAAAAGTTTGGCGTGATTTTACAACCTACCTTGGCGATACATCTCGGTCACTTGGCGATTCATTCTCGGGGGCCGCTATAATAAGGAAGTACCTATGTGTCTAGCATCAAGCGAGTCTCATCAAGCATCTAATTGAGAACAATAGTTCTCAGAATTACACTTTCATCAAACGGCAGTAGCTTATACTGTATGTCTACCATAACTGCTTCAAACAGAAAGTCTAAGTACAGCAAGTCACTGAAAACAGGTATTCTACATTTTGAATGGGGATGAATCAAGTTAGGTTTGGCAACAGGACTGTTGGTGGTTTGGTGAATGATATCCTCTTATCTCACAAATGTCAGGAGATGAGTAGACTTTCTATCTGGAACAGTTCTCATGGTACAATATGAGAGTACTTTCAGTCCCACATTTTGCGGAATGTAACCATCTAGGTCAGTGGTTCTTAACCTGGGGTGTGTGCACCCCTGGGGAAGTGGGAAAGCATTTCCAGGGGTGCGAGAGAAGTTTCGATGGACGGCGGCAATTTAATAAAAGACGATCTTATTGAAATACAAGCTAATGTTCGTATTCAAATAGAATTTGAAAAACTGGACTTGGAACAATTCTGATGTACACAGTTAGGACCTTATACACAGCTGGCAAAAGCAGCATTGCAGACACTTTTACCATTTGCCACCACTACCTGTGTGAAATGGGATTTTCGTCACTTTTGCACATAAAAACAAAAGCCAGAAATCGCTTAAATGCAAATGATGACTTATGCATGGCTCTTTAAAAAAGAAGCCTAGCTTCAAAAGTATTATAAATAAACAACAGCGTAACCATTAAAATTGAGATATTGTTTTGTATGTAAATGTATGTGTTTATTTTTCAATAAATTATCTTGAAATAGAAGTAATTTCTTAAATAGAAACATTTTTCAAGGGTTGCAAGAACTTATTTTTAGATTCAAGAGGGTGCCGATCACTAAAAAGGCTAAGAACTACTGATCTAGGTGAATAGACCTGTCATGGGAGTGGTTTAGGAACTAAACTTGTTTATCCCAGGAAAAGAAAATAATTTATTTTAAGTCTCAATATCAAATGGCATTAAATCAAAGTGACACAAAATTGGGGTGGGTGTGATTTATCATTTGGGAAAATTAGAAAAAAACTTTCAATTAAACACATTATGATAGATGAAATGCAACTGCTGTTCAAAGTTACCATTTTATGATGCAAAAAATATAAGATTAAGGAATGTAAATTGTTCATACATTTGCATAATAACAACACATACAAGTTAGCAGACATACAAATAATTCTCAATTTACCTTCCTTTGAAAGGTTCCATCTAAAGCTGCAACAATGACAATTTTCCCATCATTAGCCATTTCTTCAGCAAAGGATACAGTATCCGGGAACTAAAAAAAATTTAAATTGCATAAAATTATTTTAATCGTAGTGAAGCTGAAAATAATCTGACAGAATTAATTTATAAACTTTTATAAATCATTAAACCAACAAATAAACAATAATTAACTTGAGTTAAACTTTGTTAAAACATAATTTCAAAACATTTAAGTGGAGAAAAAGGTTTGAAAACTTACACCAGATTACATAAATGTGGTGCCCAAACTGCCACTAGAGGGCACCTCCGCGCTGATGTCATCTCCGACCACTGCGCAGCCATTCCGCGCATTGGAGGAACGCAGTCAAAAGCGACACAGAAGGAAGACGACGAAGCTACAAGACGGACGTAGCGTTAGACTGTGCAATGTTGACGGGCGACGAGCGCCGATGGAGTTTATGATGTCTGTGCTGTGCACTTAACTTTAATTGTCTAAACCAAATTCATTGTAAATATTCATAAATCTCATTAAATTTAGTTATTCTTTAAAACTTTCGTAATGTTGCCAATCGCCCACAAACCAGCACCCCCACATCTCAGAAGCGGGATAGACGCCTAGTAAGATTCCAGACAGTATTTTCGAAAGGATATTAAAAAAACCCGAACTATGTTCTCCAGTCTCCAAGCTGCTCCTTGTTGCCAAGCATCTTAAAGGTACGTGAACATTCCATAATATAAGATGATATTGAATGATATTAAAGAAGTCAGCGTTGCATTGAAAAATTGCAAGACAGACAAAATAAAAATTTTGCATAGATTCATTTTCGAAAATGACGGCAATCGATCGAATAGAAGTCACGTTAAAAATTTTTCTGGCTTTAATTTCGGAACGGATAGTGAAGAATTTAACGAGAAATTGAAAAATAAAGAAGATAGCTTTTCTCTAAACGAATTGATTGCAATATCTAGTTTGCTAAGCATTTCTTTCGAAGGCACGAAAACGGAACTAGCAAAAAGAATTCTATCTATGTTATGTAACCTTGAAAGCTTCGTCAAGAACGAACGCGCCGATCTGTCTGAATCCGAATCAGAAGAAGACATACGCAAAACAAACGATTTTTCAATGCAGTGCAATGAATGTGATGTTGAAAGTGTTACTCATAACTCTCAGTGTGATTATATGCATAGTAGTAGGAATAAGATTGATGGTAATGATTTTTCTATGCAATGTGGTGAATATGATTTTAAAAGTAATACTCATGTTTCTCAGTGTGATGATGTATATACAAGTAGAAATAAGATTAATAGTAATTATGCTATTCTAAATGTCAGTATAAATTACTCTGATATCGAAAGTACCCTTACTAAGTTCAATGCAGAACCGCACGAAAATGTTTTTCATTGGATCGAACATTTCGAGAATATTTCTCAGTTGTTTTGTTTGTCAGATTTACAAAAATTTATTTTTGGCAAGAGATCGCTTAGTGGTAACGCTGCTTTGTTTGTTAGAACAGAACCAGAAATAAATTCATGGTCAAAATTGAAACAGGCCTTGATCGACGAATTCTCTTTTGAGATAAACTCTGCTAATTTACATGAACTTTTGAGTAAAAGGAAAATGAGGGATTCTGAATCCACTCAGGAATATTTTTTAAAGATGAAAGAATTGTGCAGTTGCGGAAAAATCGATGACGCTGCTTTGATGCACTATGTGATTAAAGGAATAAATGATAAACAGGAAAACAAAACTATTCTGTACGGTTGTAAAAATGTCTTTGAGTTTAAAGAAAAACTGAAAGTGTATGAAATAATGAAAGCTGATTCTGCATATGGTAAAAGTGCTTTCGACAGAAAAAATTTCGATAGAAGGAATTTCGATAGGATTAATTATGATAATAAGAATTTTGATAGAATGAAAACCAAACATGACGATCACGGTAAAATTAACTCTTTTGATAGAACAAAAAATGAGTACAGTAATAGATTTAATTCTAAAAACGAAACTGTAAATAGAGATAGAGTCAAGTTTGATAGAATGAAATACAATGGTCCAGAAAATCGTAACAATAAGATTTGTTTTAATTGTGGATCAAAAGATCATATTTCTAGATTTTGTATTCATAAAGATAAGGGACTTAAATGCTTTCGATGTGGCACGTTTGGTCACAAGGCTTCGGAATGCGGAATGAATTCGAAACCAGAAGTAGCCATGTTTGATGTTGGCGTAGAATCGAAAGTTTGGTCACAAGGCTTCGGAATGCGGAATGAATTCGAAACCAGAAGTAGCCATGTTTGATGTTGGCGTAGAATCGAAAGTAAGGAAAATTGTAATGATTAATGGTTTAAGTGTTAATTCATTGATAGATACTGGAAGTCAAGCTACTTTGATTCGTAAATCTGTTTTTGACAAATTAAATGTTAAGGAACTATGCCCGTTGAATTCTACTTTGACTGGTTTTGGAAAATGCCGTGTAAAACCGTTAGGCTATTTTAAAGGAAACATTCAAATAGATAATTTTGAGGGAGATTCAGATATATGCGTAGTAGGAAACGATGTTATGACTTATGACGCTATTATAGGACTAAATGTGTTAATGTTGGGTGAAACACTAATTAATGAAAACGGAATTACTCTGAAAAATAAATCCCAGTGTGTTGAGAAAATAAATACTTTGTCTATTTTACCAATTGATTTGTCAACTGAAGACGATGCTGATGTAAATATTGAACCTGACGTTCCAAATATCTTAAAGGATAAGGTACAACAGTTAGTTTTGAATTATGTACCACACAAAACAAAAACAATAAATGTTGAATTGAATATTTTGGTAAAAAATAATGAACCCGTATCTCATCAGCCACGTAGGTTACCATTTTCAGAGAAAAAGATCATCGATACTCAAGTTACTGAATGGTTAGATCAAGGGATAGTAGAACCAAGTTCTTCAGAATATTGTAGCCCCGTTGTAATTGTAAAGAAAAAGGATGGAACCCCTCGTGTGTGCATAGACTATAGAAGATTAAAAAAAGTGAAAATAAAGGGTCTGGACAAGTTCAAAGAAATTATCGAAGTTGAATTTCAAGCAAATTTTGAAACGCAAAGAGAAGAACTCAGGAAGCATGCAAAACAACAAATTTTTAAAATTCAAGAAGAAAATAAGAAGACGTACAATTTAAGAAAGGAACCAAAACCTTATGCAGTTAATGATTTTGTTGCCATCAAGAGAACTCAGTTTGGTCCGCACTTGAAGCTAAAACCAAAGTACCTTGGACCCTATAGAATCACCAGAATTAAAGGAGGAAATACATACGACGTTGTAAAAGAGGGATGTCATGAAGGACCCAACCTCACTACAACATGCGCTGAATTTCTTAAACCGTGGAATTGGATTTAAGGGTTTGCTAAGACGTTGAAAGAAGTTAAAGACGAAGAAGAAAGACGTTAAAGACGAAAGAAATTTGAAGACGTTAAAGACGAAAGAAATTTGAAGACGTTGAAAGAAGTTAAAGACGAAAAAAGCTGAAGACGGAAGACGTTTAAAGAAAGACGAGAACGATGTTTAAAGACAACAAATGAAGCCAGAAGACGATTTGGCTCATTTAATCATTTCCAGAGCTGAAGGACGATTCAGAGCTCTATAACCTAGATACATTTGCTTTACAGAGACTGACAGATTTTGGAACTTTGCTTCTGCTTTTGCCTTTTTTTGTATATTTTGAGAAACGCCTGGTGGACCAGTCGAACCCAGGATGGCCGATCTGTGGTGCCCAGACTGCCACTAGAGGGCACCTCCGCGCTGATGTCATCTCCGACCACTGAGCAGCCATTCCGCGCATTGGAGGAACGCAGTCAAAAGCGACACAGAAGGAAGACGACGAAGCTACAAGACGGACGTAGCGTTAGACTGTGCAATGTTGACGGGCGACGATGGAGTTTATGATGTCTGTGCTGTGCACTTAACTTTAATTGTCTAAACCAAATTCATTGTAAATATTCATAAATCTCATTAAATTTAGTTATTCTTTAAAACTTTCGTAATGTTGCCAATCGCCCACAAACCAGCACCCCCACATAAATGTGTTAATTCCTGGCCGAAATTCCCGAACATATACACCAGTTAAGTTTAAAACTTAATGACAATTTTAAGTTCGTCAGCGAAAATACCCTGATTAAAATTTGTAAAATAAGGAAAGCATAAATACAGTGGAACTTCAATTTAATGAATTTTATTTAAATACCAAAAGAAAATGAGTATCAAAACCTTGATGTAAAGAAAGAGTCACAATTTACTGAATAATTTCATACAATCCTGTGTTTGTTTTAAGACAGTATTTCAAGGAAAGGCTTTGGTTTTTGCTTTGCGGTAATTTTTTGGACTAATTAGACCAGGCCCTCCTCTGAAAAGGAAAATATGTTGGAGTTCAGAAACAAATGTGCTTTAGATTTGGAGTTTTTGTCAGATAATTACTTTTGAAGAGTTTCTATAAATTTGATTTCATATTCTCAATATGGATGAAAAGCATCCAATGTACCAAATCAAGAGAATTACAATTGACATCAAATGCACATCCCAATTCAAATGAATTGTGTTGTTTTGGCCCTAAGGTACAATTTACATTTCTCAGTTGGTTAATTAGGGTTTAATGGCACAAGGTCAAATAAATACAAGCTGAATCAAATAAATACAAACAAGTGAGGCTGGTTGTTTTCAGGTTTTATGGTTCAAGGGCCACATTTGGCCAAGCTGCACCAAACACAATGGAGGAAGAAAAAGCAACATACAAGGGAGGAAAAAAGACAAAAGCAGAAGGGCAAGAAAGGGTAAAACTGAAGTGAAACAGATTCGTCTGGGTTGCGATGCCCATATTTACTCCCTGAGAAATTACATTTCTCAGATGTATGGTGACTGCTTATTCACTTATAAGCTTGAAATTATATTAAGATATAAACAATCACTTATCTACAGAATAGAAAACATGATAAGTGTTAGTCATTCAGGTGTTTAACTAAGACTAATCTGATTTTTCATGCAAAAGTATGAATAGAAACTGGTCATTAGAGAAGCTTACTAAAGTAGGTGCACTTTTTGCACACTTGTAACAGTGGACACTCTGAAATGGGTCAAAGACAACATTTAAAGTGCAGCAGAGGGTAGATTCAATTTTAGTCTTTTATTTATTATTTAACACAAATAGGCTCAGACTTACAAATTGTCCTTCATCTATGCCAATTACACTATATTTTGCAGCCATGTTTTTCAAATCTGTTAAAGTAGTTGCGGAGACTGCAGAAAGACACTGTCTGAAATATAAAAAATGACTTAATACACATTGATATATGGAAACAATTTATAAATATAATGTGAAAATCATGTAATTTACAGAGTACAGGAGAAAAAGACCCCACCAAAGCAAAAAGGTTACTTTTAATTTATTCAATTGTTATTTCTCTACAGAAAAGTGTTCAATAGCAAAGAACGAAAAATATATGATCCAAAAAATACAAGAAAAAAGACAATACAGTTAAATAAGAGATAAAAAGAAACACTTTATTGAAGAAATACTTACTTGATAAAAAGAAACACTTTATAAAAGATTACTTATTGAATTGGAATCATTAAAAATGTAAAGTTAAGAAAGAATTAGTTTTAAAATATATTTGTAGCAAAATTGTTACATACATTCTTTTTTAAAAGCTCTAACAAAAATAAATTAGAGTCTGGTGATATATCTAGTGACATTAAAATCACATTACTGCAACAAGGCCAAAGCATTCACTTTAATGCAACAATCTTTAATTAACTTAATTTTGTTTGTATAATATAAGCCAATTTTTAGTTTTTGAATTATACTGCAAATGTTATATTTGGATTTGTAAATTTATTCATCACAAAGGTTTAGGAATCAAACAGTTTGCGAATAAAAGCAAAAAACTTCTGCTTGATGTTCTTTGCTAACACTAGCACATAGTTACCTTAGTCAATATTAAAGTAGTTACTGTTGTTTCTTTTGGGTAAACAAAGTTTAGACTAATATTGATTCATACTGGAATGCAGGGTATGCTGATTTAAATCAAAATTTTAAATTTCATTTTTCTTCCTGTTATGTTTAATATATTGAGAATGAAATACTGATAAAGATGCATGTTATTTTACTCAAATAAGTTAAGAACTTCGCTCGTACTTAGTTCACCCCAAAATTATATTGAAAATCATCCTCCCTTTGAAGACATTAAATAACAGAATTTGCTGATTGGAATCATAATTACCAGACAAGTATTTCCACCTTGACCATTGATCAATAGGTGTCACTCACAAGCCTGCTCATCAGTGTTGGTTTTGTTTTAAACATTCCTTGTTACTATAAATTGCACATGACCAATTTTAAACCATTCACCATGTGGTGAGTGAAGATGCTCCCTCGAAACATATTCCCTCAAATTATTAAAACTGTGGTAACTTGCTTTCTTTTTTAAGATGTTCTAGATATTTATTTAGTATTGTAGGCAGTTCATAAAAAGTACAGACACTTATTCACAACGAAAAGATTTTCTTCAGTATCACAAAGCAAATTTTGCACATAAATCTTTATAACTGGCAATTTTAATAGTTTCCTTTTGTTTTGTGTAATATATTGGTTAATTTTTATTTCAATTTATTGGGAAATTTTGTGCATTGATCCCTTAGAATGATTTACCCTGCTAGAATAACTCTTCAATATTTATGGAATTGAAATTTGGAATGTAAAAGTTAATTCACTCATCTGGTAATTGAGGGACTATTTTGTGAAAAGATTATGGGTTGAAGCAGAAAGCTATTGGAAATGAAATTTTTTTTATTGCAAGCTCAAAATTCCACTGAATTGGCATTATCTGGGGATGTTATTACACTTGTTCTATGCTAATAAGAGAAAAGCTTCATTTTTATGTTTTATATATAAACCCTTTTTGTGTGTTTCGAATATACCTATGAAATACTTGTCAATGCTCAAAGAATTTGAAAAATAGACATATTTGATTTCAAATTTATGTATTTTCATGTCGTCTCATTTTTACTGTTAACTTACAAAAAAATAATTTTTTCCTCAATAAGTTATTTTTGTAAGCTAAAAATTAATAAGTAGAAATTTTGTCAAGATGCAAGTTCCTTTTATTTTATTTTTTATTGGTGACATGATTTTTTCTCAAAAGCAAGTCTTGAACCAATTAATTATATATCAAAATAATTGAAGTAATTCAAAACATTTTATTGATATATGATAATGCAGAAAAATTCTGAAATTTTTATGATTGGAAAAATTCATAATATAGTGTCCAGGGATCCAGAAACCTTATTTATCTGGGTCCACAGAAAATTCATGTCACTGGTTATGGGTTAAACTCAAAGTAATTTAAACTGCTTGAGAACCAGATGGAAAAACATTGCTCATCTTGGCATTTGGGGCAGTGTTTATTTACTCTATCATGTGATTTACTTTGCTAATTCCTACGTCGCATTTTAATCTTTCAAAAATTTACCAGGCTATATTTCTTAATAGGTCATAAAGTATGAAATATCCGATTACCTCAAGTACGAAGTTAGAAACCCGATATCTCACTTTGAAAGTTCTTTTTTTCTTTTCTATTGTGAAGGTACGTCATCAGCCTTCCAGGCGCATGTTTCGGTTTGTGATTATCTGTCGAACTGCCTTTTGCAGATTAAATTTTGTAAACCATGGATAAGTCAAAAATTCGCGTTATTTCAGAATGAGTTCTGTCATGGAACTAATGCAGCGCAGATGACTCAAAGTGTTTGGCAAGGATGTGGCACAGTACGTCGATGGTTTGAGAAGTTTCGATCTTCAAAATGAACCATGTGGGCGACCTGAGAGCAAGGTGGATAATGATGAGCTGAAAGCTGCAGTGGAAGTGGATACATCTCAAACTATGCGTGAATTAGCAGTAAGGTTTGACATTACTATTCCAACAATATTAAACCATTTGAAACAAATCCGTAAGGTTAAGAAGTTGGATAGATGGGTTCTGCATGAATTAAATGAGCGTCAGAAGAAAATTCGTTTTGAAGCTTGCCTTTCTTTGCTGTCGCGACATAAAGGCGAACCATTTTTACACCGTACTGTTAAGCGTGATAAAAATGGATTCTTTTCGACAATCCCAAGCGTTCTGCACAATGGTTGGATAAAGATGAAGTGCCAAAACACATTATGAAATCGAATATTCACCAAAAAAGCTATTGGTGTCTGGTGGTCCAGTGCTGGTGTTTTCCCCTACAGCTTCATGAGATTTGGTCAATTGATTACGGCAGATGTCTACTGTAACCAATTAGACGAAATGATGAGGGAGCTTGGAATTAAGCAGCAGAGATTGGTGAATAGAGACAGGTCAATCCTCTTGCAGGACAATGTTCGACCACATGTTGCACGAATAATGCGCTCAAACTACAGGAGCTGGATTTGGAAACTCTGTCACCCACCTTATTCCCCAGACCTTGCACCAACTGACTACCAGGAATTGGACTACTTCTTGCAAGGAAAAATTAATTCCCAACAAGCTGAAGAAAACGCTTTTCGCGATTTTATCAACACTTACTCTCCAGGCTTCTTTGCTGCCAGCATTAACAAGCTACCATTAAGATGGCAAAACTATACTACTAGTTTAGCTGTATATTTTGATTAATTATACTGCTTCTTGCTTGAGATATAATAAACCAAACTTTCAGTTCGAAATCGGACATTTCATACTTAATGACCTAATAGATTATTGTTTTACATAAAAATATTAATGTTTAAATAAATCAAAATGATCTAGAAACTACACTGTTATTTGTGTGTCTCATGTCCAACAAATTTAAACTTTTATGGGCAAGGAATTAATTAAAATCATAAAAATCAGATTTAAATTTTTAAAAAAAATTGATTAAAAAAAACCATTTTTTTCCATACCCTGCTGAAATGGTACATTCAGGAATCCCATGTCGTAATATTTTTAAGGAGTGAGACTCAAGAAATTTGGGTACAGCTGTATCTAATGCCTCATCTGGTGGCAACACTATTGGCACACTTTTTATTGCCCAAGGAAAGAAATTTTAGAAAAATCTTTCTTTTTTGAACGGAAAGTAATAAGCTTTAGCGGAAAATAATTAATGGGAAAAAACAGTACTTTAAAAAACATGTTATTTATCGGAAAATAATTAGATAGTTTGAAAATAGCAGTTGAAATATCTTTTTAATTTTAAACTCCTCCCAATCTAGATCCCTAACAATTTTGGGAAACTTCTCAAATTTCGCGAAAGAGTGAAGGCAACCATCAGTAAGTAAAGATATTTTAACCGCTATTTTCCAACTATTTCTGCTAATTATTTTCCGATAAAAAACATGATTTTTCAAAGTTTTGCATTTTCCCCCATTAATTACTTTCCACTAAAGCTTATTATTTTCCGTTTAAAAAAAAAATTCTAAGAATTCTTCCCTTGGCAACATAAAAAGTGCACCAAGAGCATTGCCACCCAAATGAGGCATATAATACAGCTATACCAAAATTTGTTAACTTCTTCAAATGTTTTGAAAATTATATTATTTTAATGTAATGAGAATAGAGGATTAGAAAAGAAAGCTAAGGTGTGAAAATTGGTATTCACTTTTTATTAATCACCCCCACAAATAACCTGAAGAGAAATGTCTCCTCAGAGTTATTATAACAGAAGTCTACTGGTATTTCCAATCAGAAAATAAATTACTCTGATGAGACAACTAATTCCAGTGAACCTTTATTTTTCAGACAAGAAATTAATCCTTGAAATATTCAACGTATTTGTACCTTTCAGTCTGATGGTAGGTAGTTAACGTCACACTGGAGCAATGCAATAGGCAATGGTCCGGAATCCATCCCAAAGATCAAAGGACAATGCCTCATCATTTTGAACCAGTCAGATGAGAACAAATCTGAGCTGGCACCTCACTCCAAACTTCCACACTCTACGCCAACCTTTCAGGTTGAAGAGTGTGAATTTTGACCACAAGTGATATGAACCAATAGACTTTCTTAATTGATTAATATGTATTTCTTACCTGTCATGACTGGCAATATTTACAGCATCATATCTCAAATCATTGGCATACTTTACAATCAAGCATCGGTGCTTTGCAATTTGGTAACGTCTCATTCTACGAATCAATTCAGTCCTGTGAGGAAATAGTCTTTTAAAATGCGGAGGAGAAATATGTAAAAGATTTAAGGAATATCATAAGTAAAATGATGTACGAAAAACATTATAATTGTTTCATTTAAAGGACAGAACAGTAGTTTTTAATCCAAGACCTAATTCTACTTTACAGGAACAGCAGGAGTTCAAAAATGCATAACAAAATGTACATTACACATGGTAAACAAACCGTTTGAGTGTACAGTGCAACTTGGATAATTAGAAGCTGAAGGGACCACCAAAAAAATTCGAATTATCCAAAACTTCGAATTAAAAAAGTTACATCTTTTAACTTTAATTTCAGGTCCACTGAATGCTTGAAAAGATTATTCTGTCAATAAGTAAATATTTATTCAGAAAGATCATGGTATGAAAGACTTAAACATTATATGTATGTAAACAAAATAAGATTTACATTACGTAAGCTACAGTACATATTGCATGTACTGTAGCTTACGTAACAGATGGCGGGAAGGGGGTCTCAGCTGTTACGTGTTGAACAGGTGGCGGGAAGGGGATTTCAACATTCACGTGTCGAACAGGTGGGGGTATTCTGGCGATGATTTCTTAACGATGAAAGGCCGAAAAGTCGTTATGGTTCGAAAGTTTTTATAAAAACCTTCGAATTAAGGAAGTTGAACTTCGAATTATCCACGATTTTTTAACATTGATTTAATGAGAAGTTCAAGGGACTAAGAAATCTTCGAATTAACGACGATTTCGAATTAGAGACGTTCGTTTTATCCAAGTTGCACTGTATTTGATCAAAATATTATGTGACTTTCCACTCAAAAAATACTAAGTAATGTACTGCACTGATAAAATAAGGTTTGAATTACCTAATGATTTACAAAGAAATCTACAAGTCAACATTAATTATTTCAAAATTTTATTTTATAAAAATTTTAGGTAATTATTCAATCTATTGGTATTTTTGCTCTCCAAACTAACTCCTTCCTAATATGGTTAGGGGGTTAAGGAAAATATTAACTTATCGTTATATCCAAACAATAAATTTTGAAATTTATTTTGATACCCACCAGTGGACTTAATGCAAGTAACTTACGTTTTGCCAGAGAACATTGGTCCAAAAATAACCTAGAGATGAAAAAGAGTGTTACAATGAAATAAAAGCAAAGTTTAAATGAGAAATTTAGACTTTCTTTCAAAGTAATACCTGTATTTGCCCTTTTTGTTGGGACGAAGGATTCATGCAGTTGTCAGGGCCCAAAATCAACATATTTTTAGTTTTCGATGAAAATGTCCGAAGTGGTAAAAGATATACACAAGGAATAAACAACTGTGTAGTAGGCACTGCACAGTGCGTAGATACAACCGGTTTTGAAACGCGCTCAATAAATTTGAGCGCCGGCGCGAATCGATTTCCAAACATACTTCTGTTTGAAACCGAAAATAAACGTGTTGCCAAATAACTTTCAAAAAAGTGTTTCGTTTATTTAAGTCTTTTACATTATAAACTTTCAAGTTTATTAAAAATATATGTATATTTTTGTATCTTCAAATTAGTCTGAATTAGATTTTATAACAATTTCGATTCTTAGCTTTCTGAAGTTTTCATACAGAGCCTTGTCATAAGCAGCTTTAAGCATGTCTAAAATGTAACTGTAACTTTGACGGATACTGTTACCATAGTAACGGAAGAATTTACCTATAAATTGAATTCGTGTGTAGAACAGCTAAATTGGTTTGGAATTAGTGAAATATAAACATTACCAGTGCCTTTAAAATCAAATATGGAGAAAGAAGAGCCGAGTGAGACAATTGATTCGGAAGAACACAGGAAAGAAGTGGACGTTTCAAATGGTGACCAAACCGTAAACATCGAAGAGAAAGTTGTTTCGGAGAAAGATAGAGTTATTGATAAAATTTTGGTAAAATGAATTAACTGAAATGTACATATTTTATTTTTGAACTGCAGTATTTTATTCTAAAACATAGTTACTGCAAAAACAGTATAGCTCCAGCTTAGTAGTCTCGGTGATTTTTTATTTAGTAATAACACTTAAGAAAAATCGTATTTACATTGATATAATTTATTTGAACATACGATTCGTATTGGATTTATGTTTGGATGACACTGAAATCATAGTGATAGTTTTTACAATTAATTCATATTCCATTCTCCTTATTGTTATTTTTTTTAAATGTTATCTGAGCAAACAAAAAGAAAGAAGTATTTAGACAATTTTATTTATATTTGTTAAAAGAAAGCAGTAAACAAAAAATGGAATAAAACCCCTTTCGTTTTGACTTTTAAAAAGAAATTTTTAAAACTAATTTCAATGATTTATCTCCTTTTCAGAGATGAAAAGATTGCATTATAAATATTCCTATTAAACCAAAAATTGAACGAATATTTATGGTTCTAAGAGTTATAATTATTAACTGTAATTTATGATCAATGCACTCGATATTCATATGATTACTTGGGATTTCTGGTATTATCAATTGATTTAACTAGTATACCAAAGGGGAAATATGTAGTTCAATTTTATTTTTATTTTAATCATTAGAATACTATGAGTACAGAAATATTGTGGTAAACGACAATAAGCTTCTATTTTACAAAAAGAAATGCTGCAGCGCCAAAAAATACCGGTAGAAAACATCACTACTAAATTAAAGCAATCATGATGTTTTGTTTGTTAAATATATAGAGATGTATAAAAGAATTATAAAAATATTCCCCAATTCCTAGTTGTGTCTTTACCTGTAATTATGAATATTCGAATGGTCAATATAAAATACCAGAATTTTTTTCTCGTATTAAAACTTTGGGTTAAGATTCAATAACACGGTACCACCACCAATTGGCGACAGAAAATTGTAGCCAATTGATGGTAATTTGGGAATATGGTAACTCATTTGTATGCTTAACCAAATTGCCGTGCATCAATGAATATTTTGGTCGCCAATTTGACGATGGGATGGGGAACCGTGTTTTCTCTCTTAAATTTTACTAAATATTAAAAATCCAAGATGAAATAATTTAGTGATGAGACCTTTTATTTTGAATTAAAATAAAGGATTTTCAAAGTAGTTTCTGAACTAGCCTTCTGAAATTCAAATAGAAGTAGAAAACTTCGTAGTTTGTACATATCCAATGACGTATATAAATTGCATTATGTTATTTATATGGCCAAATTCATAATAATTATTATTTTCACAGAAAGCAGTTACTGAGAGAAGAACACTAATGTACAAGAATAATCAACTTCAACACCAGTTATCACTATTCACAAAAGAAGCTATCAATAAGGTGAATAATTCACATTTCTAGCTATTTATTATGGAAAATATCGGAAATTTTTATAAATCAAAAATATTTTCAGGCCAAGTTTCAAACTTCAGATTTACCAATGGATGCCAATGAAGATACATTTAGAAAGATTCTAAGTAAGTGTTATAGAGAGCAGGCGAACATTCTTTAAACTAACTTTTTAGCATGTTGATGCAATTAAAATAACCTGATATACATATATTTAGATTTCTTTTTATTGTCATTCCTTTCTTGCCATTTTTTATAAAAACATACTTCTACCCTGATTTTTTTCAATCTTCCTAACTATAGCAAGTAAAACCTACATTAATTACTTTTTCCTCTTCTATAATAATGTATCAAACACGTACACTGCTGTTTGTGAAAATTGCAACGCTATGAAAGAATCAGAAATAAATGAAATTTATTCCACGTATTACTTATAGTGGTTTTAACAAACGATCAAATTTACAGAGCAATAAAACAAAAATAATGCCGGAAATCAATATCTTGTGCAGCCGCCACGCGCAACGATAAGAGCCTACACGTCGTGGCATCGAATCATGCAGATTCTGAATGTCATGCTGAGGAATGGCATTCCAGATGGCCTCTATCTGATGCCAAAGTTCAGCAGTACTCTCTGCCCGACGAGCGAGTCGCCGTCCGATGTAATCCCAGACATGCTCATTGGGCGACATATCCGGGAAACGTGCAGGCCATGGAAGAAGCGCAACCTGTCGTGCACTGAAGAAGGCTTGTACATTCCGATCAACATGTGGACGGGAATTGTCTTGCTGAAATACAGCTCCGGGAATGCGTTGCAGGAGGGGTAGGACCTCGGGCTCCACAACTTCCCTGATGTAGCGCCCGCTTTTCAGGGTCCCCACAATTTGGAGTAGGCGGGATCGCCCATGATATACAATAGCGTCCCAGACCATAACGCCAGGTGTTCGTCCAGTATGACACTGAATAAGATACTCCGGGAGAAGGCGTTCACCTCTGTAGCGTCTGACGAGTGCGCGTCCATCGTTGTAGTCCAGATTGTAGCGGGACTCATCTGAGAAGACGACTTGTTGCCAATCGGCACGCCATTGGCTGTGTTGGCGAGTCCATTGTAGCCGGAGGCGTCGGTGGTTCAGCGTCAAGGGAATCCTTGCACGAAGCCCCTTGGCGCAGCAGACGTCGACGAACCGTGGGGGCAGACAATGACACACCTGTAGACATGCTCCAATGTTGTGCCAACACACGAGATGACGCTTACGGTACGTCGCCGCCATGCTAATGAGGTGTCTGTCGTCCCGTGGTGACGTCATATTGCGTGGCCCACTGCCGGGGTTTCGACTCGTCCGGTTCTCCATGGTCCATCTCTTCCATACACGCATCACTGTTGTGGCATTACGCATCGTGCGAGTGGCTATTTCACGAAAGTCCACCCTCACGGAGGTCGATCATGCGGCACCGTTCGAACTCCGTTAGTTGCTCGTATGGCACTCTGCGTTTTTGGCGAGTAATATTGACTTTTCATCAATCATTTACAGCAGTCAAACGACGATACACATTTTAAAGCACCTTTAGTGCTTTTTATACACGGCTCACTTGGAAGTTTAGAGAGTGTTTCTCGGCCCACACATGCTTTGTAATTCTAATCATTTGCATATCCTAACCTGTTTTGCATTTCTTGCAAGTTTCGCTTAATTTGCATGATTCCTTCATGGTGTTGCAATTTTCACAAACAGTAGTGTATATCCATAAAAATTTCAGTGATTTTAAACTGCAGATTTTATCGAATAAACAGGTTCAATTATAGTCTTCAAAAGTATACTATGGGAAACTGTTTTATAATATCCTATTCAGGAAATTTATCTTCAAGAAATATTTTTTGGTGTATTTGGTTTAAAACCCACATATTTCTAAAATCCAAATATTTTCTTCGAAATTCAATTCAAACGTACTTTTATTGTAGGAATAAAACAAATATAATTCTTTAGTTACAAAATGCCTTTAAATGCACTTTTGTGTAATAACTTAAATTTGACTCTCAATATGTACAATGATTTTTACATAGAACTCTAATCAGAACAATTATATAATTATCCGTTAAATTAATTTTGAATGTTTAGTAATATGCATACTGTGAATGTAGTAGCATGTTTCAAATAAAGTTTAAAATTTTAAACAATATTAGTAAAAGTGTTTAATGATACATGGAATTTAAGCTTATTATTATCAAGTTATGTGTATTCATTTCTAGCATACTTTCTCAATTTAATTTTGTAAAACTTTCAGAAAATTTTAAGTTTCTAAATTTCCAATTCAGTTTTAATGTCCAAGACTAAAAATGTAATGATGTCAACCTATATAAATCTTTGATATAAAACAAATTTGCTAAACACCAATAAACTATTATTTATGGCAGTGTTCACTTCTATAAAAATATCTCTCCTGACAGCCTTAAAATTATAGATATTAGAGGTATTTAAGATAATTAGAACATTGAAATGGTACTTTATGACAAAATGTTATGAAATGCTGATATATTCTACAAAAGTAATCTCAAACGAAGTATTAAACCACAAGAGCAATGAACCAAACATTATATTCCTGTGTGTGTGTGTTTCACTACCATAAATTTCTTTAAATGCATTATATATTTCTACATGTCGGTAAAACTCAAGAACAGGATACCAGCCAATCGCCAAATTAGGGACTAATATTTTCGTCGCCAAATGGTTATTTGGATAGGCCAACAGGTTAACACATTCCGAAGATATAGTTAAATGGTGACGATAATGGTTCTGAGTCTAATAATTGTTCTTGAGTCTATTGTTTTCACTCCCTAGAAAACATTGATGATAAGCAGAAAGAAATCGAAGAATATCACCAAAAGACGAAAGAAAGAATGGAATACTTAAAATCAGAAATAAATAAGAACGAAGACAGATGGAAAGAAATCGATGATGCCTTTGTAGCCTCCAAAGAAAGAATAGCTATACAGTCTGTAAATAGTGAAAATGGAAAACAGTACACTAAAAAGGTAAAATTAAAAGCTAAATGTTCTAAAATTCAATTCCTCAATGTTCTTAAAACTAATAAAAATATTGTGATCTAGGAAGTAGAGGAACTTCTGCAAAAAGAAAAGAAAATGAGGACACTTTTAGAACAGTTTCAATTAGAAGCTATAAAAACACACCATGTTCTACAAACTACAATGGAGGAAAAGAAAAATCTGGTAATTTATTTAAAAACAATGCTTTTAAATATAAATATCTTTCTGTTTTTATCAGATTGCACTATGCTTAGATCGACTAAATTTACATTTTAATTTTATACCAGGACTCCTAATTCTTTCATCTATTTTCAAGTAAAAAGTTCATGAGGATCACACAATAAAATATAAAATTGGCAAAAATAGTAATTTCTATTTGCTAGACTACTTTTGAATCTTGAAATAGAATTGAAGTCATGTCACTGAATCTAGAGAATTAGTTTATAGTTATGGATTTGATGATTAATTGCAAGCAAACTTCTAATAAATATTTCATTTTATTGAAAAACTCATACATATATATATATATGTTTAATTAAAAAATTACCTCATTCTCACTATAAAATCCAATCAAAATTGCAATCTTACATTACCCTAGTTTAGGGTATTTCAACCTGTAAATTTGCAACCAATGTTAATTCTGTTAATTGGAACAAATGCTTAAAATGGTAGTTATATTTGGTACATGGGGCAATAATTAAAAATATATAAAGCTCTGATGAACTTTTTAATCTTTAGTTTACTATACATAATTTCTAATGAACAGGATTTCAACCTTTTTGCTGAAGTAAAAACCTCGAACCAAAACAGTGGGTACAAATTATGTGCATGAGAATATTATGACAAGGCAATATCTTGTGTGGTTAGACAGTAACTGATCCATATTCGTGTTCACCTACAATCTTAAGTTTTGTTTTAGTAGCAATATAGTGGGGGCTCCGACAAGGCAGTTGACCTAGGATCAGTCGATTCTTGAAAAGGTGTGAAGTCATTAGATGGATTGTCATATGCAAAAACATAAATGCGATCACTGAGGATGGTTTTCCACCATCAATTCGTTATCAATGCTATCATTTTTGACACCAAACGATATATTCAGAACCAGAAACCATACTAGAGGCCAGTTACGTTTCAACTTGTCACCTAATTTAAAGAATACTCACTCAAAACCTTACTTGAATGCTGACTCGTAGAAGCCGGATTGTAATAGAGCCACTTTCTCTAGTTATATTTTCATATAAAATATTTTCTAATCGCAATATAAATGTAGACACAAGGCATCCTTTATAATATTCTTTAATTCTTAAAGGGCTGTAGTAGCCTGGTTGGAAGAGCAGCGAATCAGCAACCAGAGGTTGCAAGTTCGAAACTCAATCCAACCAAAAACCATTGGGGCTGGTGCATGTTAAATCCATCATGGCCTCAAACATCTTCACATTGACATGGTATGGAAGTTGATGAGTGAGGTGTCATCTCAGGTGTTCACCTCGTCATCAGACCATGATTCAAAATTATGTGGTACTGTTCTGTTCTTTCCCTAGTGACTGATCCTGAACTGTGGTCAATAGCCCATTGTGTTGCTCCGTCTGACATTAATTCAACTACCATCTTTAATTCTTAAATATGAATTGATATTAAACAAGTCTGTCAGCATACTATGATACATACATATTGCTTAGTAAAAACATTGTTTTAGGTTGAAGGACCACTTGATTATGGAGAATATGAAATAATGTGCACTGGAACTGAAAATAATGCTGAAGTTATCAAACAACTAAACGAGGTAATACATTTCAAGAGTTTTGTTTAATTCAACATTTAGTTTTAATTACATATATAACTTTTATGAAATATACACTTCAGAATTTCGAAATTCTTTTTTATTCACATAAAAGATCCACACAATAAAACTAAGTTTGCATAAAATAAAAATATGGTACTGAGCAGTTTAATCAGAATATGGTTTTAAATTTATTGAAATAGATATTTTTGAGCAGTGGTCTTTCTGCCCTTGTGTCCTGCATGAATGATTACAAAATTAAAACAAAAAACGCCTTTTCCAAGCAAATTCAACATTAAAAATATCACATTGTAATATATAAAATTCCCACATTGAAAAGAAAAATCCAGATATTTTTCCATCTGTAAAGTGGTTTTCTGGAAACGTTGATACGTATGGATGTGGCATTTCCTTAACCTTTCCAGTAGTTTGGAAGAGATATCTCATCCATCAACATCTGACCAATTTTGCTGACAAGTAAGCTGCCTTGTCAAGATATTGCTGATGTTTTTATGATCAAGATCTGGTTAGCTTCTTTCTGATGATGAGATATCTCGTCCATCAAGATCTGGTCACTTTTGCCAATGGCAAGATACCTCACCAAGACAAACACTAGGAGTGTTAATTGTTTATTTAACAGATCTCACAGCAAAAATTGCAGTCAACTGGATTTCTAGTTTCTATTATGCCTCATACCGATGGCTTCGGGCACAATTGCAGTCAAATAAATTTATAAGTGAATTATACCTTAAAATAAACCTAAAATAATGAAATACCATAGCAAAGAAAATTGGAAGTTTGAGTAATGGAATTCTCACAAATCTCCAAAACCAGTTATTCAATACTGGTTTTAAACCCTAGTTTTAGGTTCTTATTACAATGAAATTTAATATGCAATATTTTGTATCAGGAGATCAGAGAATTTAAGAAAAAATCTTCCAATGCAGTGAATGTTTTAAATCATATGCTTCAAAAGTTGAAATCAGCTCAAAGCATAAGTGCTACAGCAGAAGAGAAGGAAAAGCAACTAGAGGAAGAATTGAAAGAGGCAAGTGATTCTTCCCATTCTTATAATCAAATGTTGTAAATACGTTCGAGATAAACATATTTAAGAGGATTAAATTATTACTCCTGATTTTAAGTTTTTAAAAGCAATCAGAATTGGATGTTTGTAAAATAAAATCAGTAATTACTCAAAGTATGAAAATTTTGTAAAATTGCAATCTGTTTTAACAGTTGTTACTCAGAACCTAAAGTGTTGCTTATAATTTTAAAACTATGATATTTATTTACACTTCTTTTCTGATAGGAACTATATCTTCTATATTATGGTGTTATCAAGATAATTCTCTAAAGTTGAAAAGAAATTATAAAAAATTGTCTTTGTGCTGTTTTTGATGCTTAATTCTTCAAACTTTATACATACAGATAAATGAAACAAAAAGCTTTTGTACGTTTGTGTCTGGTATGGTTTAGCACAATTACTCATTATGCTGCTGAGCACAAAATATATATCAGTAAGTTTCACGATTCAAGGTTATTTAGTTAATTTCAAAATCTGTTAAATTTAAATGGATGTCAACTTAACATTATTATGGGATGTACAATGAAGCAAAATGCGAGACGCTAGTAAAAATGATTGTTTTAATTTTGATTGATACCGAGTGTATGTACCTTCTTGCAAACTGAAAAAACTCTTATATTGCAATTTTGCAGTCAATATTATCAAATAGTACAAAAGGTTATATTTTTATGCGGGGATGAGATTGGTTGGTGTTCTTATATTGCAAAGTTCAGATTTGGGGATGATATTCGAATTTTTCTCAAGAAAACTTCTTGTAGGTAAAGGCTGTTACAAATATTACATCCAGTTAAAATATTTGTTAACTAAATTTATCTGTGCATAATTTTTAATACAAAAATGAAGTGCTTTCAATTTGAACTTATATGTGTCACATGTGCAGTTAATTTAATTTATGAAATCAAAAGAGTAAAAATCTAATTTTTTATTGTTAAGTTTAAAACAGTAAGGTATATTTTAAAGTTGTGATGGGAAGACCTATCTTCAATAGAATTCACAAAACAAATTGGATTAGTCAGTGTTGAAATATTTGAATGAACTAGAATTCTGTAGCATTTGGTATCTAGAGAATATACTAGAAAATCTCACAACCAATCTCTTGACACTTCAAATCATTTTTGAGCGAGTATATTAGTATTTATTCAACAATCTTTTATTCACTTTATTGCAGATGAGGGATCAGTTATTCAATGAGAAACTTCAGTACACAAAGATGAATGAGAAAAATGAAGAACTTCAGCATAAAACAATCCTTTTACAGTATCCAAGACTTATTGAAGACTACAAGAGCATCCTAATTGAGAACGAAGATGCTCAAAAAGAAATAGACCGACTCAAAAACATTTACACAAATACAAAGAAATTAATTTCACAATGACCATTTAATTTGAATTATATGCCTTATTTTAAGCAACAATGAAAAGGCAAAGTCTGAAATCGAGTAAAAGGCAGAAGATAAAGATTGGAGCTTACGGATTTAAAGTAAAGAAATAGTTATACCATTAATTTTGATTAGGAAGTATTAATAAAATATTCAATTTTTTAAGATAAGTTTCTGCTATCCATTTTTAAGCAAACATATTTTAATGGAAGATTAAATTTAATCTAAATATCCCATGTGTGTGTACACAACACCCAGGTTATCAAATATATTCATTAATTTGTCAACAATAAAATGAAAATTGTTGATGACAATACAATTTAGTGCTGTAACTAAAATTGGAAACTTGTAAACAAAACAGAACGTAGAAACAGTTACATACACAAAGTGTATAAAAGTCAACTTTTATTACTTGCAATATATAATGCACATTACATATAAATAACTTTATAATAAGGAAAACTGCTTAAACACATTTACAAGTCAGTGAACAAAATTTTTTTCTCTAAGGTTATTAAATCATACAACTATGGTTGTTCAATATATAAACAAAACGGACCAAACAGTGTAAAGTCCCAGTTCAATTTGTTCTTATCACCTGGAACTGCTGCTGCTAGATCTTTGCCTCCTCCTATTTGGTGATCTGGAGCGAGACCGGGTTCGTCTTCTGTATCGACGTGGGGATCTATTAAGAAAAATACATCACATTTTTAAAATCATGTAAACAATCTCATCTCATATCTAAAGAATGGGTAGATATTTTAATTAACGTTGCACTGGAGCAACACAATGGGTTATTGGCGATGGTCTGGGATCAAACCCGAAGGGAAAGATCGTATATATAACGAGGATAACACGTAAATTTGAATCACGGTCAGATGACGAGGTCACACATGAGCTGGCATCCTACTCTCGTTACCATGCCAACACGAGGATATTTGAGGCCATGACAGATTTAACATGCACCAGCTCCCTTTGCACATGATGGTCTTTAGTTGGATTCAAACTTGCAATCCTCTGGTTGCTAATCCGTTACTCTTCCAACCGGGCTACTGCAGCCCCATAACTTGTAAGGAACAGAATTTAAAGACAATAAATGATACGAACAGAACTGATACATTCAACGCACTTGTAAAATAGTAGCAAAATTAGTCTTAAGCATATTTTACTAGCAGTTGCCCTAATCCTTGGTACAGGGTCAAAAAGAATGGAACAGTAGAACGTTTTTCATCTCATGGCACACATAAAGTAATTACTAAAATTCTTTTTTTCCAAGCCCGACAATTGACTACAAGGGGCGAAATGACTGCTACTTGTGAAGGAGCACCCAATGGGTGATCCACCACCGACTACTAATTAACAAGTTAGTGATTATTCTTGTTAGGATCATTAATGGGTGATCTGTCACTGACCGAAATGATTGCTACATGTGAAGGAGCACCCAATGGGTGATCTGTCAAAATCTCACAAACAATCTCCCAATGCTTCAAATCAAGGATAATCACTAACAGCCATGCATTTACAAACAGGAATTCGAACCCATGACCTACTGGGTGAAGACAAGTTCTCTGACCACTATACCAGCTTGGGGCAAACTAAAATTATGCAGCACTCCAAATACTATATAATATTTTTTGCTGATTTAACAAAAGAATAACAATAGCTCCAAAATGGCTTTAAAAAAAATCTTTTCAAAACAATTTATTTATGATGCTTTGTAATAAAAAATTATACTCAAAATTACACATATGGGTATTACTTGAAATTATTTGTAAACTTCCTTTTCTGGTTAATTTGAATTACAAGATGCAAGGTTCGAATGCTAGGACTCCAACAGTAGCGATTGATTGTATAGTGGAATTTTTGATTAAAATGTGACCAAACTTTCGCTAACCCTGCTCAGAATACTGTGTAAGCGGAGGACTTAGATATCTGTTCATTAATTATAAATTAACTTGTTGAATGCTAGCCACGAAGTGGCGAGGAAGATGAACCATAGTTAAAATTAACAACTAAGTTTATTTAACAATATAGAGAAAAGTTAAGCACTGCACATCAAATCACGACAATATATAGATAACAATTAAATACTCAACTCAATTAATACAACAAGCAAATCAAATTAGCAAAACCAAAAAGTGACGCTGTACGAGATTAAAAAATGAAAAAGATAGTGGTTCAAACAACGACGCAAGGAGAAATGGGCATTATGGAAGTTAATTTAAACGGTGTAGTATGGGAATATTCTAAGAACTACACGCACGGAAATTATCTCAAGATAATTATAAAGGAAAAAACTTAGCTTAGAAGAGACATGGCGTCTCTCTATCCCCTCTCGTCATCAAAAGAAATGGCAAAAAACGTTTCGTGTTTCTTTTTCCGTAACTGCAAGGTCGTTGGACGGAGGCGAAAGAGAGAAAGTGTTTCCTCTCCACGCTTTTATCAGTTTTTCAGGGGGGTTGTCAATCAGGAGAGATGCTCTTGTCAATCAAGGGACCTCCTGATTTGCTGTTTTTAAACTAGCTCATCTGTAAATTGTCAGACGGACACACATGACGTGACTTTCTAAAAGATTCTTAGCATAACTAATGAGTGTCACTGGAGCGAGGAAGAAAGTGGAATCGAGAAATAAAGGAATTAAAAAATAATTGGCATCACTGATCTCGTGGCTGTCACCCTGAATTTGATTTGATCGGATTGAAGTGGTGTGTTCGTGAAACCGACAAGCAAATCTACTGAACACCAATTGATAATGTTTTCAAGTCGATGAACCCTTCATTTTTCTGTTTCTTAGGGGATGCTTGGAGCTTATCAGCTACCCCCTTGATATGTCACTGAATCAGCTTACCTGGGTACATAACAAAACAAAATCACCTAATCAAATGAATCAGCCTGATAATAAGTGTCAAATACAATAAATTACCTGCGATTCCCTCTCATATTTCCTCTAAAACGTGGAGGTGAACCTCGTCTCCATGGTGGAGGAGCTCGGCGAATCCCCATGGGTGAAGGGCGAGGTGGTCGTAGTCTTTGTGGAGCTGGATGAAACTGTACAAGCGAAGCAAGAACCTCTTGACCATCAATTTGCCCTAAATATAAAATTTGTGAAAATTTGTTTTGCCACAGAACAATACTTAATCAGATTTCTCATTTCGGCTAACCCAGCTGGTTTCCTCAACGAGTTGTCTTGTCATTAGCAAAAAACTGATCAGATCTTGATGGACGAGATATCTCATCAAAACCACTCGGAGGGTTAATACATTAAAACTTTAAGGTCCAACATAAAAATTCATGCCAGATACAAAATAAAAACAGCAACTCCATTTCAAGACTTGAATGAGTAATTTTTTTTTCAGTAGCGAGTGGAGATGTGTTAGCTTGGATTAAGACACACTTGACAGCAGATGACCCTTAATTGCTTGAAATTGTTCAGATGTATCATCCAGCACTTCAAATTTGTCAGTGAACACATACAATATTTAAAAAACTAGTCAGGTTGTGTCAGCACTTGTAAATTAGAAATTCAGTCGAAGTCTCCAAACCAAAATTTTAAATGAGAAAATATGAAACACAATAACAAGTTAAAATGGGAATTTATGAAAAATGAAAATAAAATCTATATGCATATATACACTTGATTTATTATTATAAATATCTACATGCACATTTCATAACTCTCCACAAATTAAATTGATCAGAAAGGAAAACAGAAATCACTATTTTAAACTGGCAATTTTTTTATCAGTGCACTTTAGTTTTTGAAAAATTTACTAAATACTAGCAGACCATCTTATAATAATACTTATATATAAAATTAGCACAGAAGCTGGTTTCTTATTGCTTCTCCTATTGATGGGACTGTCATTACTCACATTAGCTATCTCACTTTTCTTTATTTAAATCTGATTATGAATACATATCAATATACACATTTCATGACTCCAAATGAATAAAATTAATCAAAAATATAAAGCAGCATTTTGTGTGCTTCTTACTGGTTAGTTCTTATTTCCCAGTAAAATGCCAGACAAAAAATCAAATCTCAGCCATGTCAGCTTAACCTTTACTTTAATAGCATCCCATTCATTGGTTTAAAAGAGATTAGGTACTTTTTGCCACTTAAATATATTTTCGCATTTTATTTTCTGGAATGATTTCCCACTTCCAGATTTCTTATTGCCTTCTGTAATCAGGCTGCTGAAAATTTCATCAGAGTGGGAAGCTCTTCCATGTAGCTTTAGCAATTTTATGCACCTCCATAGCTCATATCAGGCATATATAAACTGAGTGGCAAAATCAATGAATGAATCCTGTAGTGACTGATTTTGTATTTTTTATATCAGTCTGTTGCCACACACACATTTGCCAATATACAAATATTATCGATTTATGTACCATGTACGTTAGTGAAATATATGCATAGATGATTCTTAAAGTGCATGCATAATCCTTATGAAACAATTATTTTTAAAGTTTGGTTGTCAATTTGTTGTAATTGAAATTTTTAAAAATTTGGAGATCACAAGAATAAGTTGTCCAATGTATTTACATGAGTGTTATAAAAATGTTTCCACATTTAAAGTTCTCTAGACAGCAATGATGAACTGGGATTGGCAGTCTCATTGCTTAGTGGCAAAAAAAAAATTAGTCATGCTGTAACAGGGGTTGTTTTTCAATCTTATGGCACAAGGGCCATATTTGGCCAAGCTGCGCCAAACACAAGACTGCCAACTTCAAGTAAAAATGTTGTGAAAGGGAAAAAAGAGGGATTGGGAACAGAGTAAAGGGATGAGAGCAGAAAAAGATGTCAGATATTCTTGTTCTCTTGACTGTTTGTAAACATCTGATTTTACTTCAGATCATGTCATTTACCACTCAGAATGGGTAGCTATGCATGTGCAGCTATTTACTTTGGATCAGATCTTTCAATCAATATGTAAATCGGTCAGTTTTGCATGTGAAACGTCCCTATAGTCTGATTGGTCAGTGATATAAGCAGAATTCATTTGTATTTTTAAGTTAGATTCTACAATGTACTGGTCATGTCCATTTGATGTTTGTGAGCCGAGTTGGCTTCTGCTTCTAATTTGCATGCAATATTTTATGTATGGTTTTTGATGCATATTTTATTCTACTAATAAATTTTTAAGAATCACTGTGCCATGCTTTTTCAACTGTACTAAAACATGTATTCTCCATTGCGACCTTTGTTAAATTGTTATCTTGTTAAGTTAACAAGATCGCTTTGGTATCCTGGGAGCATGCAGCCTGTACACACCTAAAGGAGATGTGCCCTACAGGGCACTGTAACATGGGATTTACTGTTTTGCATAGTTGCAACTAGAAGTTCCCCAATTCAATCAATCGTGACTTAATGCACATCAAAGCTTTCAGATCAGTTTCACAATACGAGTGACAAAAGTTGTACTTTGCACCTATATTTTACAGAAAAATATAATTATTTTTTGGAAAGATTGGAATTCGAAAAAGATAAGAAAATCACATACCACCATCCATATACTTCAGAGCCTTTTCTGCATCTTCAGGGTTTTCAAATTCTACATAAGCAAACCCACGTGACAAGTGGGGACGATCTCTGTCTATCACCAGATCGACATTGCGCAGGGGACCGTAGGTGCTGAATATTTCTTGTACATGCTCCTTGGTCACATTTCGGGTGAGGCGATCGACCTGTATTTTGGTTAGTCGGGGTGAGGGACTCTTACGTCTCCTTTTCACAGATGGAGATCTGTAAAGGATAAAATAGTTATGAATAGAGCTGGGATTTTGATGACACATAAATTGCTAGAAAATACCCCATAAAAACATATTTGTAATTAAAAAAACCCTACAAAAATGCCTTAAAAATGAAGAAAAGTTTTATGTGTTTTACTTTTTTGCAAAACTTTTAATGTGAAAAATGAAACAAAAAATATAACAACCTCTGTACAAGAACGTACTCTTGAAATACAATTTTTTAGTTTATCTGCCAAATCGGAAGCTTTTATTTTTTTAATAAACATACACTCTACATAGAAAACAAGAAAAAATACAATTGTGACTTACATTTTCTCATGGTCTTGTGTCAAATTTGAGAGGTTTGAATTTTACAAATTAACAAACTTCAATTTTGCTAAAAAAACACTTAGTTGAATATTTTTTAGTTAAGGCAAACTGAAAGTTTTATTTCATCATATCTTATCTTTGCTAAAAGATATGATGAAATAAAATGAACCAAGCAAAGGTCCTGTGTTTCTTAGAATAATTTTTTTGATTTTATAGAATGGAAAAAAGTATATCAAATAATCTCCACATTACTTAGTTTCAACAAAACAAGAGGAGCATTATGTTTAATATCGGTACATAGGTCAAACTGAACAGGAATTAAAATTCTATTTAGAAACACACATATATGTAAAAGCAAAGGAACTAATAAATCTACCAATACTTAACACTGTCGAGAATTTTCGTCAATTTGATTTTAAACACACAAAAATAGCCCAATCTTCACGGTCTATTTTTGAATCAAACATTAGAAAAGCCGTACCAATTTTGCATGTGACACACTTGTGAATATGATAATGCTTCCCCGCCTTAACATAAAGATAGAGTTTTTAGCTCCATCAAAATAGTTAAACCAGTTTTATCATCTTGTTTTTATCTTCTTTATTAATCATTTTTTGAAGCTTTTAGACAATAGCTTGTTTTATCTTTTACTCTACATTGAAACTACTCTGTATAAAAAGCTGGACAGATTTCTTTGCATGATAACGAAACAAAGCACTGCTCAAAGCTAATGAAGGAGTGCTTGTCCCATTGAAAAGTCAGTTTTAAAATTGAAAATCTTTACGTACATTGTGGAAGTTTGACAGAGGGATGAAAAGATGCAGCTATTGGAGTCTCAAAGTTTTATTTGATACTTAATAGTACAATAACAACCATGTTAACTGAAGCCCAGAAGATGCAATCAGATGCATTGCTGTTTAAAAGCCAAATTAGTTTTCAACAATATAAACTAAATGAAAGATTTATGACATTTAATATCTTCATTATCTGATACATTTTTTTTACCAGCATTGAGGTCACTTCATTTTCAACTGCCAGAGAAATAAAAAGACTATTGGTCTCAAACTCAGACCCTTAGCAGGGTTTCAAAAAACGTCACCAAAATTTTGAAAATAGGAGCTTTTGCTTAAAAAGGTACCCCTAGGCACCAAGGTTGAAAATAGTAGCAAAAAGTCACCTGTGTGGCAGCCCAATAATACAATTGCATTGTGCATAAATAAACATTATGCAGAGGATGGCTTTGCTAAGCATAACTATGTTTACACTGAATTTAATATATGTTACAATATACTTAAAAAAGGGTGAGTTATTTTGAAATCATTTGTGCAGGCCACCAAACAGATGGAGTTTGAGACAACCAGGCTTGTACTTTTGATTTAGGATCTTTGACATACTATGTATAAAATTAAAAAAGGATTGATTGGATTTTGTGATAATCATTTGTTTTTGTCAGACTATTGAGCCTATTTTAGTAACAATCATACCTGCCAACCTTGAAGACAAGAAATTTGGAAGATTTTTACAACATAAAAAAGAACATGTAACTATCAGAAAAGAAAAATGCCTAAAAGCAATTATCAAAATAGAACATACTTCAAACACATTAGCATCAATTTCATCCAATTGGACAATGAAAGCAATCCATAGCAGAAAAAATAACCCTGATCTCTGCTTATGTTATATGCTTAGCACCAGTTCAAACCTGCGAAACTGATTTGGCAATATTTCATACAAAATGGCAACATAGAAAAATGAGCAATCAAACTCTTTTGTGATTGTTGTGATACATTTGCAGTTTTTCAAATAAATTAGTGCCAAGGTTTTCAAAACAAACAAGCAATCAGATACCAATAACTTTTCTTTCATGGTTGCCTCAGGCTGGTTCCAAAACCTCTAAATTTGGGTACTTTTGGTTATCTCCAGTCACATTTTCTTGGTGATAGGAGGCATCCTTGTCACTCTTTCCATTGACTCATGCTTTCTGCAATATTTTTCTATTGCTTCACTTGTTTTTATTTGTGATCATTGAGCACATTTTCACTCTACTTTTCTACATGCACTCTTTTTATTTATAACATGCAATTTCTTTGAAGCTTTTGTGGGAAAATTTCTCTACTACTTTCGTGTTCATATTTCGGCGCTAGGAAAATGCGACTAGAGACAACCGAAAAGTAGACAAAAGTGCTGAAATCATAAGTAAATGCAAATGGCACTGAGGATGTTTTAATAGCCAAGTGAATGTGACCGGAGACAGAAAAGTACTGAAATTTGTGTCACTTGAAAATGTCCTCTCTAAAGGTAGGTAGTTAAATAGCATCGCACTGGAGCAACACAATAGGCCATTAGTGAGTCCAGGATCAATCCCTAAGGGAAAGATCCAAGGATAGCGGCTCGTGATTTTGAATCGCAGTCCAGGTGACGAGGTCAACACCTGAGGTGGCACCTCACTTTCCATACCTCCATATCAAGCCAATGTAAGGACATTAGAGGCCAAGAAAGATTTTACGTGCACCAGATACTGTGTACATGATGGTTTTTAGCTGGACCGAGTTTTAAACTCATAACCCTCCAGCTGCTAATTCGTTGCTTTTCCAACTGGGCTATTTCATCCCTGTTCTCTCTAAAGAAACACCAGAAATTATTTTTCAGATCCCCTGGATGACAGGAAAACCAGGATTTTTCTGGAAGACACCCTTAAAAGTCAGCAGGTACGTGAGCATTAATATCCTAACATTTTTATGAGTTTAATTTAATAACAAGTATTAATTTAAAGCAAGAGTCACAAACCTTGCTAAGTTGCGTTTCCCTCGACCACTGACTCTCCGAGAAGCAGATGACGAGGAAGAGGAGGACGAAGAGCTTGATCGAAAGTGCGATTGGGCATCTGAACTACTGCTAGAGGATGAGCTGGAACTAGATGAAGATGAGGATGATCCAGATCGTCTGTAAATAAATCAACCAATCTTTACAATACGGAAATTTCAGTTGTAATACAATTGAAAAATATTACGTTACAATAAAATTTTAAGAAATACCAATTTTTTCACGCTGTGTGCTTATGCAACAACTGAAAAGACATATATGTTATTTTAATTTGCAAAATGTTGTTTCGTAAGTTTATTTGTATAACAATTGATTAAAAATGCATACTGTAACATCGATAACAGGGATGTAACGATTGGATCAAAAGCAAAAACCATTCATTAGCAGCTATTCCTTTTCTAGAGGCAATACAATACAAATATTTTTTTTGCCTAAAGTTTAAAAGGAACATGAAAGTCTTAATTGTGCACCCATTCGTGGCAATTCTATACGGATGATTCAAACATCTTAAAACTTGACAGTCTTTTTTTTACAAAGTTAGGAACATGTGGAGAGAATGATAGACCACACGCAATGACAAGCTGCATATTAGGTGCCAGTGTAAAATGCATGACAAATGTGTAATCTCATTAATGGTACCTAATTTTCCCCTCTTAGGTTTGCATGGTAGAATCCTATAATGAATGGCTGAGTATCATGGTAACGTGTTTCGAACTCCTTTGTTTCAGGAATCTCTTATCGATCATGATTTTATTGTTTTTTAAATATATAGGTTCAATGGGGCCCTGCGTCCATAGGATTTGACACACATTACACAATAACTCAAATTCAGTTTTATCAGTACATTTTCACTGATATATTTTGTTGTACAAATATATAGATGATTAAAAACTTACTTAACAACAGGTTTCACGTCTGTTTCCTTTTTACGAGGACTATAAGAGGAAGAAAAAGTCAAAATGTATGAAGTACTTAAATATATATTTTCTACTACTAGTACAGGGTTCACGGAAACAAATATTCAGTTGCGCTGATGTTTTTAAATCTCCCACAAAAATTTCCAATTTTCTAAAGTGCCTTTCTTACGCATTTCATATCAAACATGCTTCAATAAACATTAAACAATATGTTTTATTTTGTATATATTAAATAGGTAATGGAGAAACATACGGTGAGTCACTGCTACTGCTGCTTGTGGTAGATGAAGAGACACTGCTTTTTCTACTCTTACGCTTCACTTTTTCAGCAGGTTTACTTATGGTATCACTTTTACTCTGAACCCTGTAGGTGAAACAAAGAGAATATATATCCAGATGTATAAGGTTTAAATAATAACTTAATGCACTAATTTAACAATTTAAAGACAGAGTCACAAGAAACTACATTGTATACTGAAATTAAATGCTAGGATTGTTGGAATAACATGGCTTTGTTATTGTAAAAGTTTGCACAGAAAAAATGTCAATTTCTAATGCAAGATGACATTCAAAAGAAATTAACTGTTTATCATCCTATAAAATGCAGCAGGCTAATGGGATAGATTATATGAAAATCTGTGTCATAAAATTCCATAAGAAAAAAATTTCTTCATTGATTAGATTTGAAGCATAAATTTTTTACAATACTTTAGGGAAGTCAAATATTAAGTTGCAAAAAGTTTGGCAAGTTTCTTCAGTACAACTTTGATATATTTTAATGGCAAAGCTTTTATCGTGTTTTCGGCATGCATTTTATGTCGTCAAGAAAGAATTCCTTGGAAAAACGTCATTTAAGGTTTAGTGCAAAATAAAAAAAATGAAAGTAGAAAAAATCAACAGAACTGATTATTCACACTAGGGAAGAGTTTGCTTTAATGAAAAATCTATACCTTTTCTGAAACATTGTTTATCCAAGTTAAATGTAATTTATTAGTTTTAACTCTAATGGAACCAGGCTATAATATGAATGTTAGAAAAGATCACATTAATTCTAGCGGAGTTGGTCACAACTCGCTAAAAAACCACGTTAAAAGCATTGTCACATATCAAAGCTGTACTGTTTCTTCCTCACTTTTATTTGACAGGTACAGCTGTATGTAGCGCCTCGTCTGGTGGCAACTTGCCCTTGGCACGTTCCCAATTAAGTAGAACATTTCCGAAACGAAACAATTTTTTATGCCCTTTAGATAAATTTAATATTTGTTGAAATAGCATGTAACCAGCGGGATTTCATAGTACAGTCGGCACTCTTCGGTTTGGCACATTATGTAATCTGGCACCAATCAAGCCGCTCACATTCGGATTTTTTTCGGGCGTTTGTTGACCTTGACCGTCAGGTCATGCCACCGTGCATTTTTAGTTCGCTCAGTGTTTATTGTGACTTACATATCATATTTGCACAATATTACAACTGTGTTCACACAGTGTACTGTACAATGTTCTAAAAGCCCAGCACAAGTTCTTCAAGTGCTAATAAAACTAATAAACGCAAGCATGACTCTCACTATACAGCAAAAACTAGATACTGTACTACTGACTTACTCAAAATTTTAATCTTACTAAAAGCATCACAAGGAATACTCCCTTTGTTTGGTTTAAACCACTTTACATATCAGTCGAAACATTAGTTTTGATCACTCTCTTTCTTAAAACACCAACAAGTATCCAACCCCACATTACCATCTCTTTCATCTATCAAATCCTTCCAGGCATGCGCAAGAGCACCATCTATCTGATTCCACAGAAGTCTTTATAGACTTATAAACTCCTCCTCAAGGAGGAAACTTTTCTCGAAGAATGAGGGAAAAGTTTTGATGACTCCATTGCCTGAAAAAGCCTCCAGATAGATGCAGTCATTGGAAAAGCTCAAGAGTTCGAGTACACAAAATACACTGCACATGTACCAGATTATTGCAATCAGTGCCTTGAACCCAAAAATACTATACAAAAAATTCTATATTGAAAATTTTAGGAAAACAATTTACACTAATGATAAGATAAAATTCAACATTTTCATTAATACAAATATCAAAATGACCGATAAACTTATTAATATAAAAGGATATAAGGTTCATGGGATGCGATTTATGAATCTGCATTTTGATGCTGTTTCCCCCCTCTTATGGACAATCTCATAATTGAATGGCTGCAAGATCAAAGCCCAAATAAAAGTCTAGGGTTGGACCCCGAATTTTTGTCCAGCCAAACAAGGGTATTATGGTCCGTCTGGATGATGAACTTCTGGAATCCAGCCAAATAACATAGCAGCTTTTGGATGGCGAACACGATAGCTGCGCACTCTCTCAATGATGCTGTACTGCATTTGAGAACTTCCGACTCAAGTACATGACAGGTTGTTCCTCAGTTGTCATTAATTTGGGACAAAACGATGCCAATCCCAAGATTGAACGCTAAACTGTCTCGAGAAATCTGGACTGTACAACACCGTATTCTCCAACAACAGTTTCTTTAACTTGTCATACGCCTCTTGACAAGCGTCAGTTCATACGACAACAGCACGACAATTTTTTCCTTTCAGCAGATCCGTAATTGGCATTGAGAGGACTGAAAAATCAGGGATGTATTTTCGATAATACCTTGCAAGTCCTAAGAAAGATAGGATCTGTGTTTTAGTCGCAGGGGTAAGAAAGTCCTTAACAGCTTGGATCAATTCACCAGGTGTTCTCTGGCCCTGACAAACCAAGTGCCCAAGGTACTTTACATACGCACGAGCAAACTGGCACTTAGAAGGCTTGATGTACAGACGAGCTGTGTTCATCTTTACTAAGAGGGTTTCCAAATGTTGTACATGTTCTTCCCAACTTAGGGAATAGATGGCTACATCATCCAAGTAAGGGCATGCAAATTCTCCAGTCTTTCAATAGTTCGGCCATCAAACGACTAGTCATAAGGGGCATTTTTCAAACCGAATGACAACCTCAATGGTCGAAATATCCCAAAACCGGTTACAAAAGCTGAATATCTCTGGGCTCGTTTGCTCAGAGGTATTTGCCAATAACCTCGTGTCAAATCTAGAACGGTGATATACTTGGCAGCTGACACTTTTTCAACAAGCTGCTCAATGTTTGACAGAGAAAAGCACTGGGTTCTAGTGACCTTATTGAGTCTTCGATAGTCGATGCACGGTCTTGCATCCTTTCCTGGAACTTCTACTAGAATAAGAGAAGTAAAATCAGATTCTCCTGGCTCAATGACTTTGAGCGACAGCATCTTCTCCACATCCATCTTCAAAATTTCTGTTTGGCGTGGAGACATCTTGTAAGGTTTGGCAGACGGGCCTCTCAGATTCAAGTTCAATGTCATGTTCAGTAAAATCAGTACATCTCTGCTGGTTTGAGAATGAGCTAGAATATTTTGATAGCAATTATCTCAGCTTCTCCTTCTGATCTTCTGACAAGTGACCATTCTGCCCTTTGTCTTGCCAAATTTGTGTCATTTCCGAGACTTCAGGCTTCTGCTCAAGACTTGGAATGTTCTCCTCGTTGTCACAGTTCCTAATCTCTTTCAGACAGATTAGATTCACATTTTCGGGTCTCTGGAAATATGGCTTTAGCATGTTCACATGTGATTTGTCTTTCTCTGGAAACTGCACAATGTAGTTGATTTCGGAAAGCTGTTTAACGACTTTCCCTGGGCCGATCCAATGAACTGCCATTTTGTTAGGCCTAGATGTAGCGACAAGCACAAGGCCGCCTTCACAAAATTTAAACTTCACAGCCTTATGATCATACCATAGTGTTTATTTGTCTTTGGCATTCTCCATGTTTTGGATGGCTAATTCTTGGCACCTTTTCATGCGGTTTAGTAGCTCGAAGACATATGAAACTATGCGCTAGTCTTCTCTTCCTCGTTTTCCGTCAAGTTCTCGTACAGTAGAGTCATGGGAGTCCTCAAATTCCGTCCATGAACCAGCTCAGCTGGAGTATATCCAGTACTGTCATGAGTAACAACTCGTAGAGTAAAAAGGGCATGAGACAAGATTTTCATGACTCGCTGACATTGGTCACAAGACCTGACGAATTTTTCAACATCTTTGTAACAATTCGGCCAAAAAAGTTTTAAAAACAGCATCTTTAGTCTTGGTCACTCCTAAGTGAGCCACTGCTCCTTCATGAGAAAATTTCTTTAATTGGTCCCGAAACCTCTCTGGAACAACCAGCAGTTTTCTCTGCATGCCATCCTTGTCACTTTTCAGATAGAACAGCATTTAATTAATGACTGCATATTTGGCTTCTTTTGCCAAATGCAATTTCTTTGATCTGTACAGTTCATGAGCATAATTTCTCCATGTTTTCTGATGTCTGTAGAAACACTGTTTCAATTTTTCAGTGTTCATTTTGTATCGTTTCAGAATGAGATCTTTCACATCATAATTGTCGGCCACTTCAGGAGGTTCTCGGACAAGCATGTTGGATAACTCAGCTGGCAAAACAACCAGCAAATAAGCCACCCAGTCCTCCTTCGGCACTCAAGCCATCTCTGCTTTCCACTTGAAATTGATCATATACAATCCCATTTCATCCCCTTTTTTGTCAAATTTGGGAGTGATTTGGGTAAGTTGGATTTTTCTGTTTCTATCCGCCCCATTTTCAGATCGGTGAAATTCCTTCTGAGCTACTTCTAGTTTTTTAATTTCGAGCTCATGTTGTCTGACCCTTTCAAGCTCTTCTGCACGAATTTTTTCTTGCTTAGCTAATTCTTACTATTCCAATCTATCTTTTATGACTCATTCCATGATTATCGTTACCTCTTCCCAATCGAAATTTGGACTTTTTAAAATTATTTGTTTAATACCTGCAACCTTGCATGTAGCTGGTACCTTCTCAGCAATTTCTTCCGCAACAGTAACTAAGTTCTGCTTTTTACCAATTGCAAGAAATGCCATGATTAAGGGCCAGGGGAACAACATCAAAGGCCTCTATTTGGGTATTAAATTCCAACAGAATTCAAGACTTTATTTATAAAAGAATTAAATTCGCAAATTCTACGTTACAACTTTCTAACCGAACAACCAAAAATCACTAGAAATAATTTTTGAACACTAAACAAATTAAAATTTTCATTCATTAAAACAAGTTTTTTAAGATGTTTTCAAATTGAGAAGAAAATAAACAGTTAAAGGAACAGTTGTTTTGAAAATAATACAATTCAGAATATGAACACACAAAATAATGACTCAATTTTCCTGTCTAATCAACAAAAGTATTGCAGTTCAAAAGAATTCCTTTTTTCTACGAACGAACAAATGATTCATGTCTCAAGCATAAATGCACACACACAAAAAAATATCAAACAGAATATCATTCTTTTCCTTTTCTTTCGTCAAGGAACACAGGAAGTGAATAATTCAAATCAACTTTCGGATTTTTTTTGTCAAATTCTTTTTCCAAACACAAAATGATCTCATATTTACCAAATTAGTTACACAAAGAAGCAATTTGAAATTACTAACAAAAATTTCCTTAAGTACACAAGTTAGACATTCAAAATTCCTCAAAATAAATATACAATTCTAAGGTGTGTTTTTTATCTTCGGTCATTTAAATGAGCAACAAATGAAAGTGACAATTTAAAAAACACTCCAAAACTCTTTCAAAATGAATTTCCGATTCATTCACAAATATAACAAAATATTTTCCAATGCAAAACAACCCCAGACGCACTAAATATTGAAAAGTTTAGGCATTTAGTGCTCTGTTGACAGCACACTTCAAAAAGAATTATATATACTAGTTATTCAAACTATATACTTCTACACCAATTTTTAATTCTATTTTGAGTCATACAGATCATAATTTGAATAACACTTCTGGTCATCAGATAATAGCATCATACAAAAGAACACAAAACAAACTACGCTGTCTCAATTTAAATTTTTAAATCATTCTCTTTATACTAAAAAAACTCAAACTGCCCATTTGAATAGTTCTAATATTAACCATTCAAAACTTTAAATCAGAGCAGAAATTTCTTTTTTTTTTTTACCACATAATGAGTGTCCTAATTTTTTTCGCAAACAAAATTTCAACTATATCAGTCTAGTTAAAATAAGAACACTTGTGCAAAATTACAACTACCTTTTACCAAACCAAATTTTAACTATATCAACCTAGTTAAAATAAGAATTTTTTTTTTGCACATTACAACTGCCTTTTACAAAACAAAACTGCATGAACCAAAACATAACGTTCTTCAATGAACCAAAACCCAACATGCAAAACTTTACAAATTACATTAAAAAGGCACTGTTGCTAATGAAATCTGGTACTCATCCAATAATTAGCACTGGAGATGTCCGTTATACCAGGATCGTATCCAAACGGCTGCCACCATTTCTTCATCGCTGTACTGACTTACTCAAAATTTTAATCTTACTAAAGGCATCACAAGGAATACTATCTTAGTTTGGTTTACACCACTTTTAATATCAGTCACAGTACAGGCACGAAACACAACACAAAATATAAGGTAGTACATATCAAAGTCGAAACATTAGTTTTGATCACTCTCTTCTTTCTTAAAACACCAACAAGTGTCCAACCCCACATTACCATCTCTTTCGTCTATCAAATCTTTCCGGGCATGGAGCAAGAGCGCCATGTATCTGACCGCAGAAGTCTTGATAATACTTAATCCTCTCGAAAAAGGTGAAAACAGAAAAGCCATAATGCGAAATTTTAATATTGGTTCTTCGTCAATTTATGATATAAAAAAAAAAGAACCTAAGAAGTTTGCTGCTCAAGGTGTAACAGCAAACAATACGGAACAAGACACACATTGAAGAAACCTAAACTTGAAATTCTTGATAGTACACTTGGTTTAGTGCGAAAAGATCAGATGGAAAACCCGTGACTGGGCCTATGATCATCGAAAAAGCAAAACAGTTTCATCGTGATCTGAATATAGAAAGTGTCTGTGTTTTCTGATGGTTGGCTTCAGAAATTTAAGATTCGACATGGAATTCGGAGGTTGGAGAAAGATCAGCCAATACATACGCCACTGAAAAATATAAGAACACTTTTAGCAGCATTGTTATATGGTGGGAATTAATCCGTTGTCAAGTTTACCATGCCGAATGAAACCGGCCTTTTATGGTGTTGTTTGCCAACCTCTACTCTGGCAGGTGGGGATGAAAAATGTGCTAAGGGATTAAAAAAAAAAGACAGATTGACTGTTTTGTTGTGTGCTAATGCTTCTGGCGACCACCAGCTGACACCTGTCGTGATTGGTAAATATAAAAACCTAGAGCTTTAAAAGGAGTCTTAAATTTGCCTGTGCATTATGATGCGCAAGCAAATTTAAGGACTGGTTTTTCCATCATTTTGTACAAGTAAAGGAAAATTTTAAGAAACGTGGAATGTCAGAAGATAGCAGAGTACTTTTGTTGTTAGACAACTGTAACGCTCATCCTCCTGCTTCGGTTTCCAGCAATATTTTTGCAGATTACCTACCACTCCCTTGATACAGTAGATGGATCAAGGCGATTCAAAATTTCAAGTGTTTTTACAGATCTTTTGGACTCTGACTGTGATGTAAAAGACTTCCAAAAACAGTTTAATGTCAGATTCCACGCTAAGGCAATTTTCGCACTTGCCTTAACGTGGAGTCAGGTGAAAGTGATTCTACAGCGGTGCTGGCGCAAACTTTAGCCTAATGATGAAGATGCGGATCAAGACCCAAACGTTACCAGTAATGGTCAAAATATGGTGCTAGATTTGGTAGAAGCTATGCCAAACAACCCTTTCACAAATGTACTCAGTGAGGAAGTTATAGACTGGATTGAAATCGACAAAAGTATGCCAGTGGTCGAAGAACTGAGTGAACAGATAATACAAAGTGTTGTGAACCACAAGTCCATGTTCAGGAGGAGGTGGAATTGGATGAAGGAGCCATGGCAGATGAAGCTAGTCTTGTGGAAACAGGCTTCTGATGCATTAAATACATTTATAAAATTTGCCCAATCCAACAAAAGTTATAACTCTGCACAACTCATAAATTTGTGTATAATCCGTAATGATTTTTTGAAGAGATCCGAATCAAGGATACGTGATATCGGAGATTTTTTAAATAGTAACGCTCATGTGTATTTTTTCTTGCTATAGAGCAGCTTATAACAACTTGTTTTAAATATCATTGTACTGTATTAATTTTTCTTTGGTATTCCCGTTAAAACTATATTGACGTTCGATAATCCGGCACGGCCGTGATCCCGAACGTGCCGGATTAAAAGAGCGCCTACTGTAACACCAATATATACACAACAAACAATACTTAAAATAAAATATAACACAGAAAAGGAAATCAAAGATTTACAACAGAGAATAGAATCTTACATGGTGAAAAGTTTTCCTTTTCAAAATTCGATTTTTATGTGAAAATACTAAATAAAGTTTGTTCACACTAAAATTTGCAATAAACGAACGGCAAACCACTCGTTACCATTTAGTTTTTTAGAATAGGCGTAAATATAATATCGAGTTAGGTGGAGTTGTTTTAAACTTCTATTTATTGTAAGATTATTATTTTAACGAATCAAAAAAAATTTAACCTTTGATGAATGAGTATTTTATACGCTATAAAAATATTAAGTTACAGTTTTTAAAGGTTGTAGCGTCTCTATGTATAATATCTTTCTTTTTGGTGAAGAAATACTATTTAGTTGTTGTCGTGTGGCAACGAGAATATTAATGAAAATTAACGTACGCTAAAGCAAATACAAAGCTGATAGCTTCGTCTGCTGCTCAAATCGGAATTCAGAATGACTTTATTTGTTTTGTAATTTATTCAAACATGCACAAACTTTAAAATAATTCGAACTCAAAACTTTGAAACGATATTAACTTGAAAACGTGTTGAATGGCCTTTTCTCGCACGCCTTTCTCTAACATTGCACTTGAACAATTTTTCTTTTTTCAAGAATTTGAAATAAATTTAAAAATCGTCAGATAATTCTCAAAATCTGCTTTCGCTTTATTCCGAGCCTTCAAGAGATGTTAGTGAAACTCTTTCTGGTAATATTTTAAGGATATAAAATCACCCCAAGCATTAATTTTTATCCAATTTGGTATATTCTTCATTGAATAGATATGGGCCATGCCTATTGCGTTACCTTTTGTAACATTTATTTTGTTTCGTGATTCGCAGGAATCATTCTGTGTTACACGAATGTATAATTATGTAAAAAAAAAACCACTGGTGTATACTTATTGTGGAAATTGTATAGTTATATAATTGTGTGAATATTATTTTTTTAAAAATTCATTAAGGGGTGCGATTCTTCCCTGGGTGTATTTCTGTCTTCTATGTCAGTAAAACTTTCCTTGTGTGTGCATGTCTTTTTGCGGTACAGCTGTAGTCTCTGCCGCGCGCGGTGGCAACGACTCTTGGCGTAGTTATAAGTGACTCATGCCGGGTGATGGTAACCCATTTTTTTCTCGATTTTTCTCCTGGTTAGGGTTAACATGTTTTTAGGCTAACTTACGGGACTGAGGGAGTAGTTAATCGTTTTTTTTGTTACGAGTTGTGTCGCGATAAAGAGCTTTTTTTAACTTTTTAAAGGAATCGGGATTAATTAAATCTAAAGTTTCTTGCGATAAATGTAACGGGGATATGACTTTTTCAGTTAGGGTTACCCTCACCGGCATGAGTCGCCTATAACTACGCCAAAAGTCCAAATATTTAATCAATATTTGCAGTGTTTTTCTAGTCAAAATGTTGTTTAATTCAGATTTACATAATTCATCCGTACGTATGCAGTATATATTCAATGTTGGAAGATTTCCGTGGCGACATAAAAAAGTGCGCCAAACACGGCGCCAAAAAAAACGCGTTGCCACCGCGCGCGGCAGAGACTACAGCTGTACCCTTTTTGCTAGATGTTTGGCCAAATATCGCCTTTAACGGGCACCAGTCGTAATTGTTCGCCAAATGTTGGCGCGAAATTTAACTAGAGAAAAGAATAAGAATAGCAACCCTAACAGTTTCATTTCTAACAATTGTTTTATTTTAAAATGTTGGCACGAAATTTAACTCAAGAAAGAAGGAATGGCAAAATCCTAATATTTTCAACTTTATGATTATTTTATTAAAATAAAAATTCCCAATTAAAAAATACAAAATGGATTTTATCACAATTTCAGATTACACAAGAGCCATGAAGTAGCCGATTTCCTTTTTCATCGTTCATATTTAATTTTTATGCAACTCATTGGTTCTCATGCATTGCATTTCTCTTTAAATGTTGGTCTGATTATTAGTTTGAAGTCTTTTAAATCTATTTTCTAATTTTATTGTCTTGTGTTTGGTGCAGCTTATCCATTCTCTGGAACATGCGCCATAAAACCCAAATCAACCAACCAACTTTTTTCATTGCAAAAAACATTTATCTTCTCATGTATTGATGCTACGTGAATTCAATTAAGTAGGAATCTGGGTGGTGGCGGGCATTGCCACATTGACGTTTACTACACACAGTTAGGACTGGTGCCCTGTTAACCGAAAAATTGTAACATGAAATAAACAAGTTATCACATTTGACGCAATTACAACTGGTGCCCTGTTAACTGAAAAGTAACGAAAAAAATTGTCATGTCAATTTGAATCTGCTCAGAATCAATGAAATGTATGCCCTGGAACTCATCACCTTTGCTCAGTTCACAAAACGGCTACTGCTTTATTTACCAGATTTCAATATGGTACGGATTAAATCTGTTCTACTGTGAACTATCCGTAAACAAGTGTGATTTAATTTTTTTTTGCATCTGTACATCTAGTCAGTGAAGAAAATTTATCATACCATGATAGAAGTGGCAGTGTGATTTTTGTCTACTACTTTGAAGGACTTTAAAGGGAGTGTGTTTTTAACAAATTGCCACCCAAAAATAAAAAATTCACCAACAAAATGTGACTAGCAAGGATGTCTCTTGTCACCAAGAAAATGCGACAGGAGATAACTGAAAAGTACCAACAAAACATTTGATAAATAAGACAAAAAATAAAAATATCACATGTAACTTGACAGCAAACTATGCAGCAAATGTGCATGGATTTTAGCTTAAGTTGCAAGGCCAGGCAATAGTGAAGTGGTGATGAGGAGTTCACATAGATCATGCAAGGACCAACTGCATATCAGCTGGACTCAGGCTATCATCAATAGATGAAGAAAAGGTATCCAGGGTGTTAGGGCACTTACACATGATAAACACCACAAAGCAATCACCAATCACTGAACAGCAAGGCGATCTAGCATCAACTGCATAGTTCAGTGACAATGAGGCCACATAGAATTGCAACGATAGAGTGCAGAAGACAATGCACATTTGAAATCGAAACTAATATCCACCAAGATTTGTGTCAAAAATAAACTATTTCACATTGTGTTTTCTTGATTCAGTCAATGACTAATTGTTACAAATAACTCCCCCAAAGGTATTTCAAACCATATTAACTATTAAAACCATTATGTATATTTATCCTAAATATGAGACCTCAGAGGCACATCTCCTTCAGGTGTTTATGGGCTTCAGACCAGTGGTACTCTAGTGACCTTTTCTTTTCATATGGGGTTTACTCTCTTAAGTAAACATTGGAGTCGCACTCCTGGAATATCCAAGCTGTCTTTTTCTGCTGTCATCCCTCTACTCTGTTTCCCAATGCCTGTTTTTCCCTTTCACAACACTTTTTACTTGGTATTGTCTTGTGTTTAGCACAGCTTGACCAAATATTGTCCTTGTGCCATAAAACGCGAAAACCAACCTAAATATGCACGTTAAGTAATTAAGAATTACAGTAAAACCTCTAAGTTGTCACGCAAAGGACCAAGAAATATTAACGATTTAAACGGAATAATGATTTGTGCATAATTGTAGATATGTAAACTTTAATGCTTTGAATATAATACTTTGAATTCATTTATAGTACCTTTAACTGAAGTAAGATAATGTCTTGAATTGTTTCCAAGGCTTCAAGAACTTGTGTTTTTATCAGATATTGACAGAATTTCCTCATTTTCACTTTCATGCTTTTTTAAAATTTCTCTAGTTAAACCTTTTATAGTCACTTGAGAACATATTTTGCAACATTGTTATTGATGTAGTCATTTACATCTAGGGGGAATAGTGCATCCAATTTCATTTACGATTTGAAATAAATTCAATAAAGAATTGTCTCCATTTTGTTTGTCATCAGACACAAACCCAACATGTATTAAGACCTTTCAGTGACAAGTTATCCAGGGTAGCATTTGAATTCGCAGCGAGTAAACGAGGGCTGAATTACTTGCCATCTAAGAGAGGTAGACGCAACTGAAGAAAATTGACAAGTTATCCGGAGTGACTAATTATCCAGGTAAAGACTTTTAGAGATTTTACTGTTTAATTTTTATATGCATGTTTCTTTCAAGCATTTTTGCAATTTGAATATAGTTAAGAATTTGAAAATGTGATACAGCTTTGATATTAAGACATTTTCGTGGCAATGCATTTGGCACATTTTTCGGCTTGCTATTTGTGTTGCCAAGGAAAAGTTTCTTACAAAAAATACAGTTTTGGCAGCGGAAAATAATTAAAAACTAAAAGATAATTTTAAAATTACAAGGAGAAAAGTCCACACAACTGATTATCCTTTATTAAAGTTTTTCGACTATTTTTAATTCCCCCAATCAAAATCTCTAACAATTTCTTCACGAAAAATCCGATTTAATTAATCTAGATTCTTTAAGGAAATCCAAGAAAGCTGCTTATCCTGCCATAAATGTATACAAAATAAAAGCAGCAACTTCCTCATTTTCTAAAGTACAGACCCTAAAGCTGCCCTACCACAAGAAAAATTAAACTTGAAATTTCGCGAAAGAACACCCTGAAAGTTATCTATAACATTAAATAGAAATGCATGATTAAATAAAAAAAATAATAATTAATAAAGAGATTCCAATAAAAGCAAGAAACAATACAACTTGATGCGACTGCACTGCACGTGTTTAAAACACAAACTGAAAGTTATAATTCTTCAAATTTACAAGAAAAGAATTGAAAAAAAATTCAAAAGGACTAATGAAATCTAAGGACATTATAAATAAAAGATTAGAAATAAAAATTAAAAGCACCAATGAAATCAAAGGACAACAAAAGGGAAATGAATTCCAAAATATTCAAGAATGAAAAACGGCTGGAAATGAAAATGTTAGCTTTGTGAGGTTGCTATAATCCTAATGAAGTGGGGTTGCCTTTGCCTGCCACAACTCGCTACAAGAAGCATGTCAAGAGTTTCCACTAAAACGTTTTAAAATCAGAACTACCGAAAATGTTCCCACGAATTTTCATCTTTTTTTTACGTTTTGGCTATTTGAATCCCTGATAAAATAGCTCTTGAAATATCTCTGAATATTGAGAATTTCCCAACCATCAGTTTTCTAGTCCTGCGTTAGAGTAAGAGAACAAACAAGAATCCAAAACATTAGTTGTAACTGTTTATTCATCGCTATGTATCCACATGAGCATACATAACTATGTACAACACACAACTACAGTGTTTCTTATACAACAACAACAGCCGAGATGATGAAGCAGGTGTTTTTCTTCATGTAGGGATGGTTGCTGCACTGATCCAGTCCAGTTGTGGTTTCACGACAGTGTAAAAGCACATCCCCTACATATACTAAGAATTCACAAAGCTGAGAGAAGACTAGCACACTCACCATGTGGGGAATAAAATCGTTATCCAGCAACGGGATATGGAACACATCATATACAATGTACAATATTTTTTGGATTTTTGAATTTTTATGCTTTTTCTTATAGACAGAGGGACACAAGGAACTCACAAGGTGCTCACAGATAAGGAAATGAAGTTTCGTCTCTTTTTAGAATGGAAATTCAACGTGAGCTATGTTTGATTATCTCAAGAACGTATTGATATATAAAATCCTTTATATTTACTAATCTTGTGCGCCTTGTTTGCATTGCAATTCTAATGAGATGGTATGGATCTTTTGAAAAAATAAGCAATGACAATTTTTTTCATCAAACACTGCTGCAAAAAAATCCTTAAAAGATTTTGTATAATATCAAACTTAGAACCTAAAGTTTGTGAATAATGATGGCAAAATATTAATTACCTTAACTCGATCATTTTCTGAAATGTAAGAATTTTTATTTTTTGTTTTAAAATAATCAATTTTTAAATGTTTCTCTTGCATGTTTTATTACTTTAAAATTGAAATACCTTTTAACTTGTTTAACAAAAAGCAACATGAAATTATTTTGATGTAGTAAATATGAATATTTTCCCAAAATATTACTTGTATTAAAATACATCTTTCTTAAATTTTAAGATATTTTAAAGTAATTTTTCAATCTGGGAAAAATTTTCTCAAACTTCCATAGTTTAATTTTTAATATTTGCAAAAAATGAGCAAATTAAATCTTAAAAACTAGCACAATAATAAAAATTAAAAAATACAAACACTATCTTTTTATACTCATCTCTTTCTTAAATCAATCATAAAGAAGTATAATTTCTTTTGTTTTACTTATTTCTCAACAATATATCAAATGTATTATTTTTTACATCCTTGGAAATTTTGTTAAATTACGTTTGATTATTAAATTATTTTAGAAAACTTGGAATATGTTCTTTAGAAACTTGTTACTATAACAACCGAGAGACAACCAGGTTACTGAACACTAAGAAATAGTGGTAAGGAACAAATAACCAATTTATATACAATTAACACTTATTGCTAACAACAAATGTATCATTAATAACAGAATTGTATGATACATGACATGCTTTCTAAAAGTTACACTTCATCGTGTTTTTGCAATGCATTTTTTGTGATAATAAAATCCTTTCGTAGAAATAGCTTCCCGATTGTTGATTTAACTAGTGATTTTAAATTAATGAATTTACTAAAACACAGCATTAAGAAAAAGATTATGAATTAAGTATGAAGTTGAATTAAGTCATTTTCTTAGTAGTGGACACCTTGCATTATACATTGGGCAAACAGCAGCTCACAATTTCTTGTAAGAGAGGATTATAATAATATAACATTTATAAATGTAACAACTTGGGGCACGAAGAGAGAAAACTGTTTATAGTCAATAGTTTAATATCTGACAGGACAAATTTAGTATACTTAATAATTCAATAATATATGTATTTTATTTTTAAAAAAATCACAGAACAAACAACACATCATATGACTTTTAAGTAAAAAAATGTGAAATAATAACATCTTTTGGAATGGTTAGCTTAAAAAGTTTTCTGCTGCCAGCACAGAAATATAATTAGTAATTTTATATCTCATACAATGATTTTTATACAATATTATAGCATATATTTTCACTTAATGATCTGTAAAATTTGGTACGATCAAAATTTATAATTCTAATCTCATCAAAGTATAATTTTACATACAGTAATTTTATACAATATCAAAACAGCTTGCCTTGTTGAATTGTGTCCTAAAGATATAAATCCATTTTGTAATTCTTTCTTGTATTGCAAGTTGCTTTTAATAATCGATTGTGATTAGCCTATTTCACAGATTTTCTCTTGAAACGAATTTACATGTTTACAATTCAATTTAAATTTTTATACTACAAGAAAAATTCAGTTTCTTCAAACCAGTTTCATAAAAACAGCCAATAAAATGGCTCAATAATTGATTTTGTTCATTGAATTAAATTTGTCTGATAAAGAATCGTTTCTTTTATATTTTCAGAATTCAAAAAATTTTTTTGAACAAAAAATTTTATAGCTGATCAGGTTTGTATTGCACAATAACGAAATTAATTATTGCTCAAATTGAAGGAAAAAGGTAAAGAATGATCTTCAAGGTCATATCTCTATCTTTTAAGTGAGACAAGTCTCCATAAAAACTACAGATTGAAAAATCTCTTCAACAAATCTTACAATTAGTTACTGAATAATCTTAAAACACTTGTTACTCACATTTTCAATTGTTAAGTATTGTTCTTAGAATAAAAAGTATCTAACATTTTGATTTGTTCTCCACTTTTCATTGATGCATAAAGAAGGCTCTCAAATTCAATTAAACTTTAGGACTTATGAATATTTATAAATATTTAACACAAAATTTGTATTGCACAAACATTAAGATTTACATGCATTTTAAAGAAACACGTTAACAAGAATTTTCAGAAATTGCATCAACACTTTTGGAAATTAATTTCAAAGTACAAAGCACATCTTATATTTTTCATGATAAATAAAAAAAATCTGGAACCTCACTTTAGTCTTAATAATTTTATTTTAAAACAAATTATTGATTAATTGATGAATGAAAAGCATCTTTCATTTAAAGTGTCTTCATATCTACCGTGAATGCAAATTGTTTATTGTAAATGATTCTATTACTCTGATTGAAACTGAAATGTATGCTACAGGAAAAATGGTTATAATTTAAATTGTTTTGATTACATTTCTATGTAACATCAATGTAAGGACAACTTGTTTCACTATAAATATGCTCCTATATTTGTTTCCTATTAAGTAGAATTTCAAACTTAAACATTCAGAACACATTGAATAAAAACAAAATTGTTTTGGGAAATTGAAATGTCTTGCCAGATCCCTTTGTAAAATTGAACAAGTTGTTTCGCCAAACTAAGACTTGAAGATTATTGAAAAATTTCACTTCACTGGTCAGATCAAAGTAATTAAAGCTTATTTCCAACAATATCAGATTTGTTTTCTTTAGGGAAATGTATTTGCCTATATAAATGACAAAATTCTAAGTACGTTTAGGGGGAATTTTTCCAGAAGTCTTTAAAAAATATGTATTTACAAAACATATAAAGAGACACAAGAGTAGTTTATAGACAATATTGTGCCACAAAAGGTTTGTTAAAAAATGCAATACAAATATTCTAATTATTCATTAAATTTATTTAAATGTAAATCAGTTTGATGCCATAACAGTTCGCTGTCTGATGCTTTATTTTGTTAACACCAATACTGAATGCAGATGAAAGAAATTCTACATCATGAAAGTAAAATGTTTTTAAAGCCAAAAGCAGTTGAGCATTGGTGCCTTTCGTTAGCTAAAAACATTGATGAATAAATATGGACAACAATCTCTTATTAACATAGGTTACTTTCGTCGACATTGAAAAACTCGACAATGTGTTAAAGGAAAATGTTTACATTGGTTCCTTTCAAATGAAAACTCCTTATTCAATTATTGTGCTTTATACCCTTTGCATTCAACAACTAGCAACCAACAGTGTATAGAAAAGGCTATGAAAAGTCTTGTAAAGTTGTGAATTAGAAATTTGAAAATTATTTTAAAATATTTATTTCACTTTTTGGCCTGTGACAGACAGAAAAGTCAACAGTTAAATATCTGGATTAACTCAACAAAAGTAAGTATGATGTGTAACACTTTGACATTGTGTAATTGCAGTACAAATATTGTTCAAAACAAAATGACTAATTTGCCTCCTCAATAACTCGAATTTATATTTAAAAGCATGCACTGAAAAATTGGTCAAGGTCTAAAAAAATTAAGTTGCATTTATCAAATCATACTACACAAATATCTACATAAATTTAAAGAAATTGGATAAATTGTGAAGGTAGTCTAAGTTGCTTGTATTTGCAAAAATTGTTTACAAGATTTACTGTCATTTGACTATCAAAATTTTGCAAGTCTTAAAATCAAAATTTTTCAGGAACGATAAAAAACTAGATACCAAATTATATAGACCAGTTATGAAATACATATGAAGTTAAAAATTTGCCGATTGGGCTTGATAACTAATGTAGATTTGGGAGCTTTTGAAACGAATTTAGTGACCAGATTATGTTAAAACCTCAAACCACACAAGCACATTGAACTTGATAGTAAAACAATGTTATTTTAGATGTAGTCAATTAATTTCATAACTGAATTTGTATAATGCATATAAAAATATCCAAAGATCTGTTGAAGCATGAAATGATGGACTTGAATTAAAACCACCACAAAAGAGTTTACACTTGCAATTTCTATGCACTGAAGGTTGCAGACACGGAATTTTCAAACAAGTCCTCTATGCTCTATATATAAACTTTGGGGTTCGGAAGGATAAAAATACCACATCTGAAGTTACGGGACAAAAAATTTCCAAGGAGACTTAAAAACAGCAAATGGCATGGATTTAATATAATCATATATATATTATGTGAATATATATATTTATATATATTTTTATAAAACTGAAGAGATAAATTGTCTGAAAACAGTCAAGTTAGTGGTGTCACATTTTCCGCTTGTATAGCTGTTCTGGCTTACACTTTCCTCTCCCAACAGTTTTCAGTTAAAATGAAGTGGATTGCACTCAGTCCGTGACACCACGCAATCCATCTTTTTCGAATTCTGTCCTCGCTTGGCAGTTATAGTGAAAAGTGGTCGATGGTTTCATCTTTTGCTGAAACAATTAGCACCAGAACCACGGACCTCAAGTAGCTGGAAGCTCTTAGTAGTAGTTGTGGATATTTTCTATGAATTTTGAATGCTCTGTTGCTCATTGCAGTGGCTTGATAAAGTCGACTGAAACAAATAATTTGAATTATTTTTCATGGAAATTTGAGGTAAAGAAAGTTAACAGGGATGTAATGTCACTTGAATGCAAGAACTAGGTAACTTGAAAATGGTGTATTTTGTGAGTAAAACTTAGAGTGAGATCACATAAAGAATGTAATGCAAGCACTACGTAACTTTTTTGATCACTTAACCCTCTTGGTGGTTGTCTCGATGAGGTATCTCGCCGTTAACAAAACTGACTAGATCTTAATGGACAAGATATCTCATCATTTGAAGAAAACTTATCAGGTATTGATCATAAGTAAAAAAATTGGCAATATTTTGATGAGATCTGGTCTATCAAAATTGGTCAGATCTTGATGGACAAGATATCTCGAAACCACTTTGAGGATTAAGCTCTATATCAGTAAATGGAAAATGTGGACAAATATGCATGTGGATGTTAAAAATACACAATGATTTGGAATATCTACTTTTACTATACTATATTTATGCACTTCAACCATACACTAGTATAGATTTCTAGCAATTTATTCATTAAGTTTATGCTTTTATGAAATTATTCTATTAATTTTACTGTGTTTTAAAGAGTTATTAATTCTACTAATCATTATGATTGTTTAATTATCATTACAGATTGTTATAGATTTTATCTATATTATACTAGCTGAATTTACACAGCATTGTTAATATGTAGTCTACTCTATAAACGATATGATACTGAGCGATTTTCAGTGCAATCACACCCATCTGTGATTGCACCACTCTTAAGATTCTAAAAACTTCAAAGTCATCTTGAGAGGCTTCTCCTGTAGATGACGTCAGAGTTAACATCTGCACAGCCAGACCGGGAGAGAGCGCCCCTAGCAAGTTCTGTCCAGGATGATGGGACGTTACACCCCTCTGCACACCCAAGACAAATAGAATGAGGGTTAATATGCAGCCTGTGTTACTCGCAGGATTCCAAAGAATAAGTGTACCAAATTTGGTGTAGATTTGTATAGAGAACAGACAGATGCAAACTCTGCTTTATATGTATAGATGATTTGACTTAAAATGGCCTCACAAATTAAGTTAACCTGATAATGCATTGAAGAAAATTGTAATTTACTGTACCACATATTTCATTAAATATGGTAGCTTTTAATGCATGTAATGCTTATACACAGTTTCTATGAATATACATATTCACTCCAATAATAGAAATGTATTTCTGGACTTTCAGAAACTAACTGAAGAAGTCTAGGCTTTATAGAGAAGATCACTTTGTTTAATAGCAGAACTCTAAAGATAAGTAAATATGAAACTATTTTTTATATTATCCTAGATACTTTTTGTTGCTAAATTACTTTTTGATACTATTGTATACTGTTTTAAATAATTAAATAAAAAGTTATACTCTACCTTGTGTTGTGGACAATATATTGTATAAGTGTCTTCATCCATGCGACACCCTGTTATGGAAATAAAACAAAATATATTTTACTATTACAAGCATAGCAAATTTAACTGAAAACTATTTTTACATAAATAGTTCTATTCTTTCTACACATTTAATGGTATGATGAACAAAAACTATTTTATAATCATTTCTAATTTATTAAAAATATTTTTATTCGGGTTTTCCAAACTTTTATGCGTTCCTATTTATCATACTCAGATGTGCAGTTAAAATCCGGGATGAATAGCTTCAATAAAAATTTACATTTATTTGTTTTAATTTAACAGCTGACCCAAACTTGCTACTAATTGCTAATTTCCTTTATAGATTAAAGAATATGCTTGCAAATATTTAAAGGTGTTCAAATGATTCTATATTGGTGCAAACTTTGCAAGTTTAGTAAATTAATGAAATTCTATCAAGAACAAGACTGAGCATATTGGAAAGTTGAATTACTTAAAGATAGAAATAATTGTAAAGGACATTTTCCAATATACTACTTATAATTCATGAGTTCTAAAGTCCTTAATCATAATCTATTGACCACTATAAAACCTTTTTTTAGAAATTATCAGCACCATCCTAAAAATTTAAATATCTACAATTATCTAATGCTTTCAATACATAGACATACTAATGTTTTTTAATGCCCGACCACTGACCTCTTTGTCACTATAAGGGTGGCAGCTATTTGTGAGGAAGCACCCAATAGGCAAGGTGTTGTTACTCCTAACACAAACAACCACCAACTTCCATGTGCTTACATACCCAGGGAAGGATTTCATGGACCCGAGGTACCCTAGTGATCTATTCTTTTCCCATGGTATTTACTGCCTATGGTAAACATGAGGGTCGGGATGCCCAAGCTTTCTCCTCTCTTGCATTTGGTGCTGCTTTGCCAAATATGGCCCTTGCACCATAAAGCCCCAAAACAATCAAATTCGACCTACTGGATGGCAGACAAACGCTATGACCACTATATTAAATAGACAGTTACAACAAGCAAACTTATAAAATATTAATTATCAGTACACCCTGAAAATTTCCATACCTACATTGACTAAGACTTTCAATACAAAAAAATATCAATGTAGTATCATAAGACCATGAAATCATACCATCTGCATTAATTAATATTAAGAGCAGTAAAATTAACCTAAAAACTTATTCAGCAATTGTTTTATTTATGTGTTACACATACTGAAACTAAAATGTATGTGCCATTAACATACAGAGGATAAGAGAAGTCCAATCACTACTAGTACAAAGCATTATATTTATAAATAGTAAAAAAATTTTGCTAAACGCCTTGTCTCTAGTCCACCCTTCTCCCCTTGTTACTAGTCTGAATATAATGGCAATGCTGCTAGCAGAATTGATGTACAATGTACAGTTATGAAATAAATTTTTTGTTACAATAGCAAAAACTCTCACATCTCTATTTTTATTTGTTTTTGTATTCTTTTTACTCACACAGGCCTTAAAGTCCACCCGATTATCTTCAATTATCTTTCTTAAACTTGTCACACAAACATACACCAATACTAAATTGCATACTCCAACAATACTGAGGTCAATACTTCATGGAACAAACATTGAAAGAAATGTTAAATCCATGGAATATTGGAAATTCTATATAAGGTGTATAAAATTAAAGTATTTGGTTCTTCCAAGAAGAAATTTATACTAAACTGAAAATTGGCAGAATGCAGAAAAGAAAAACATTAAACTCAGTCTTTTATCAAAAGTTTTTTTAAATGAATCATGGTTTTTAAAAATGCCCTATTATGAATGAACCCATTTTATGAGTATAATTGAAATTCATTTAAATCTCAGAAATCACTGCAAACACACAATTTTCATTCCTCATCATTCAATAAATGTATCACTTGATACGCATTAGGTATTTAATCTATTCTAACAATGAACAAAAATACAACATTGTGATAAATAATGACACATTTGTTTTAAATAATTAAAATGCAAAGAATGTACTTACAATTATCCCGAGCACATAAATAGTGGTACAGCTCTGGACAATTGTCTCTAGCACAACTTAAAGAAGCTCCTGGAAATTTACACCTTGAACAAAGCTTCAACAAAAAGAAAGGCAATGTTAGACAACTCATAAAAAAGCAAGAATTTTAATACTGCAATAAAGTTTACGAATCACAAGCATAATGGTTTAGTAATAATAGCCCAAAACATTTATTTAACCCATTTGTATCATCCCAAGTAGCACAGCCACGTATTTAAGATGTGTTGACGATAATCGATAGGTATCACAGGTACATGAATAAGACACCCAGATGTGAATGGCATACTACCTTTTTCTCCTTATATTTATGCTGCTTGCAACATGAATGCGACGAACAGATCAATTAGTGAACAGTGGAAAAGATATAGTAAAGATTGCTATCTTTACTACATCTTTGGTCTGGCCTTAAGATAGAAACATAAACGATGTATTTGCGATGTCTTTAGTGTTATTTTGCGACGACGTGATGCGTTTACAGCACATGGCGTAAAAGATGTGATAAAGACAATTGTTGGTATATTTCTGTTACCACGATGTGTATGAGACAGCTGCTACCTGTTTGCCATGTACTAGTTGGAGTATGACGATGTCTTTAGTGGCATTGCTTTGTGACGATGTGATGTGTTTGCAGCACATCACATGGCATAAAGAATGTGATAAAGACAAATGTTGATATATTTCTGTTACCACAATGTGTATGAGACAGCTGCTATCTTTTTGCCATGTGCTAGTTGGAGTATGACGATGTGATGCGTTTGCAGCACATCACATGACATAAAAGATGTGATAGACATAAATGTTGATATATTTCTATAACCACGATGTGTATGAGACAGCTGCGACCTTTTGGCCATGGAAAAACAACCTCTTGTGCTAGTTGAGGTATGACGAGCTCAGCTCACGAGGCTGCTCGATATAAATGCATTTAATTCAATGCCCAACATCCAGATGTCACTTGCATGCATTCTAAAATGAAATATAGATACGACAATAGTAATTCTAAAAGTGTAGCCCCCACCTGATGCTTGATCGAGAAAAAAATAATTTGTTTATTGTATTTCGCTATCCTCAATAGCCATCATGGCAGCGAAAGGATGTAGTGGTGATGATGAAAACTGAATGAGAAAGCTTATAGAAAGAGTTTTAAATGATTCTGAAGGCAGAAAATTTTCTGAAGATGAATCAGTTTGAAAAAAGTTGTAGTGCTAATGATGAACCCAGTTTCCGGAACAGCTGCAGTATAACCCCCCAATACATTTGGCGACTTTTTTTGTCGCCAACCCTCACGTTACTTGGCGACATTTTTTAACAGACGTATTACAAAAAAATGTACATAGTTGAATATAAGTTATTCTAATCTTTTAACAGATTTCACTGTCCAAAAACAACAAATCGCAATTGAAGGTTGGCGACAAAAAAAGTCGCCAAATGGATTGGGGGGTCTATACTGCAGCTGTTCCCAGTTTCCAAACTCTTTCCCTGATTTGAAGAATTAATAAAGAAATAAGCTCATCGTTCGTATTAACAAAATGTGTGTGTATCCTAAGTTCATTAAATTTAAATTTTTTTTATTGCAATTAAATTGATGCAATTCAGTTTTATTAAATATTATTTCAATTAAACTGCAGTACATTTAGACATTCGATTTGATTAAAAAGATACAAAAATCGGTACAGCTGCAGTCTACGCCGCGCGGGTGGCAACGAATTTTGGCGCGGCTTTTGGCGTAGTTATAAGCGAGTCATGCCGGCTGATGGTAACCCATTTTTTTCTCGAATTTTCACCTGGTTAGGGTTAACCTGTTTTTATGGCAACCTTGCCGGCGTCCAGGTCTGTCCAACATTGGTTGTTCTTTTTAGTTTAGACACGGTGGAGAACGGTTATTTTTTTTTCAGGCTATTGCATCAGGTTGTATTTTTTTTCAGGCATCCATATGTGGAGAATGAACAGTATAGATTCACTGTTGGAAATTCGAGAAAAAAATGGGTTACCCTCACCGGCATGAGTCGCTTATAACTACGCCAAAAGTCCATATATTTAATTCATATTTGCAGTGTTTTTCTAGTCAAAATGTTGTTTCATTCAGATTTACATATTTCATCCATACGTATGCAGTATATATTCAATGTTGGAAGATTTCCGTTGCGCCAAAAAAAAAACGCGTTGCCACCCCGCGCGGCGTAGACTGCAGCTGTACCCAAAAATCAAAATCAATTAGTTACCAATTACATCCTCACTTGTAATTTTAATTATTTTATCTCTGTTTCATGACTAAAACCTACTGAAATAAAGCTACAATGAATGCCTCAGCAAACCCTAATTATCTTTACCTTGTCAACAGCTTGTAGAACCGTTTCCTCTAGACCTCTTAAACGATGTCCGAAGAGATAGACCGTTTTGGACCATGCAGCACACTCTTCATGGACCCAAAACTCCTTGTTGTCCACTGTGGTGTCTAAAGGAAACTGGTTGGAGACTGACATGGGCATATCACAGCCCGACATGTGGTTAGACATCTCCTCCAGAGGTTTCTGACCCTGTTGAAAGTCAAGGAAAATAATTATCCAAATGTTATTTTAAACAACCAGGAATTCAAAAGTCTATGCAATTGGGTTACCTTTTAATAACTACATTAAACACAGATTTTGGGGACTGAGAAAATGGCCATAAGCATGGTACTAAAGTAGTCATTTTTAAGGGGATTTCTTTTCACTTCAGACTAGTTGGAAGAGTAACGGATTAGCAACTGAAGGATTGATAGTTCGAAACTGTCCAACCAGATACCGTCGTGTACGTGGGGATTGGTGCACGTTAAATCTATCGTGGCCTTAAATGTCCTCACGTTGGTGAGGTGTGGAAGTTTGGAGATAGGGTGCCAGTTTATAGGTATTGACCACGTCATTTGACCTGATTCAAAATTACGTTGTCCTTTGATCTTTCTCTTCAGGATTGATCTCGTACTATCTCCAATAGCCCGTGTATTGCTTCAGAGCGACGTGAATTGAATTACCTACCCTATGTGGAGGTGATTCTGAAGGGTATGTAGATTACAACGATTTCTTTGGAACATAATGAAAAGATCCTGAATAACAGGATGGGGTGACAGTAATAAGAGTTCATTTTGTAAAAATCAACAACTTTTTTACACACAACACTTTAAAATTATAAATTTGATAAAGTAGAATATAAGAGTTATCAGAAGACGGGTCCTAGAACGAACTATTTAAGGATGGTAGGTAATTGAATTGACGCCGCACTGGAGCAACACAACGGGCTATTGCCGACGGTCCTGGTTCAATCCCGAAGGGAAGGTCCGACGAATGGAAAATATAAAATAATAAAAATTTAGTGAATGAAACTAAAATATAAAACGTTGGTTTTATATCAATCTGAATGAAATTTAATAACAAAATAAGATATTTTAAAACTTAAAATTGAAGCATACGTTCTGTATAGTTTTCAAGCCATGAACATGAACAGATTTAGTACACATGGGAAGTTCTAGTGTGAACATTTAACTAATTTTCTAAATAAGAATGTTATTCAGGTACTTTCATAAGGAAAAGATAAACAAGTAAAAATATAAATTATTTCAGGTAAATGAAAGGCAAATGTGCATCTCTCATTTTACCAGTATTCTTAAACTAAAAACTTGAAAGCCAATATCATACCAAACTACTTTTGAGAAAAATAACAGAAATGATTGTCAAAATATTATTTTCTGCACATGTTATTCAAGATATAAATAAATTTGTGCACTTAATATAATCAATTTAAATTATCTAAAATTTGCTTATACACCAGGGTTGTGGCATTTGAAAATTAAGGAGACTCCATAGTTCTATATTCAAATACACAATAATTTCTAAACCAAAGAAAATCATTTATAGTTGAAATGGTAACACTTTCAACAATATATATTTATAAATAAATTGACAATTTGATCGAAAATTAAAATAAATCAAAGAATAAAGGCTTCTTCCAGTTGTGAACGAAGGAACCTATTTAAAGCGAGACTTTGAAGTAAAATTTTGAGAATATTTTTCTCAGAATTGCTCAGGATGAAGGGGAAAACATTGAGTGGCATATTTGTATGTGTATACTATACCATCCAGTCGCATACTATTGTGTACTATGCGACTCTTCCAACTGGGCTACCGCGGCTCTCTTACGACTTTAAGTTTAGATAAAAGGTTAGTGCATTTCCAAATGGGTCGCGTTTTGCCTGAATGGTATGGGTGTCACCAATAGCCCGTTGTGTTTTTCCAGCGTGACGTTAATTAAAATACCTACTTGAATGGTATGGTATTTTAATTAACGTCGCACTGGAGCAACGCAACGGGCTATTGGCGACGGTCCGGGATCAATCCCCAAGGGAAAGAGAAAGATCCGAAGCAACACGTAATTTTGAACCACGTTGCCTGAATGGATAAAGGCAATAATGGATTGCCGAATTGAGTTTAAACGAAAATTATGACACGAAGAAAAGTTTAAGAGTAAAGTATTCGTCATGACAAGAGATCATTTAGACGATTTCACGGGATGGAAAAGTTTCGGGCAGCTAAAAGGAAATGCCGCAAAGTTAATGTTACTAAGGTTGATTTGTGTGAGGTTTTTAGGCACTAGGTCCAAAGACAGACAACCTGCGCCAATGTTACTAAGGATTTGATATAAGCTTATGATCAAATCCAGGCTCTAGACACCGTTTGAAGCCAAACCAAGGGAGAGTTAGTTGAATTAACGTCGTACTGGAGCAACACAACGGGCTATTGGCGACGTTATGGGATCAATCCCCAAGGAAAAGATCCGAGGACAACAACGCGTAACTTTCAACCAGGATGATTGATGATGAGGTTAACACCTGAAATGGCACCTCACTCTCCAATCTTCCACATCACGCCAACCTGAGGACATTTGAGGTCAAGACAGATTTAATGTGCAACAGCCCCCGCGTACACGACGGTATCTGGTTGGACAGTTTCGAACTCTCAACCCTCCAGTTGCTAATCCATTACTCTTCCAACTGGACTTTCGTAGCCCCAAACCAATGTTTTATGTTCCACAGAGGCTGTTCGGACATTTTTTCAACGATTTTGATGAGCTGTAAAAAAATTGTATGCTACGAAAGAATTTTATTTTCACAGCAGTTAAATAGTTAAAGTATAACGTATCGTCTGCTAACTCAGAGTTTTGTTTACTTTCAAAATGGCGCTTTTAAATAAGCAATGGATGGAAGGCTATGTTTCCTCTCTTTCCGAAAAGAATTATGCTTATTCAATTATTCAAAAACGCTGTAAAAGTCATGGTTTATCGATATCTAAAGGTACGATAAGTAATATTATTAATGAGAAAGGAAAAAAACATAAAAGTGGAAAAATACTTCCAAAAAAGTATCCAAAAAAGAAAAAATTTCTGAGAATATTTGTAAGGTAAGATCTTTAATTTTAAAAGAGAATCCGCCAAGTCAAAGGACTATAGCAAAGTGAACGTGAGAACTTTAAGAGATTTATGCATTGTTGCCGGATTTGCATATAATGGAAAATTAAAAGCAAAAAGAGGGGAATGTAAAAATCAACTCTCACATATTATCAAGACCCCCATTTTATCCCCAATATTCAAAAAAGAAATACCATATCTTTACCCACACTGCCAACAATCAGTAGAACTGCATCAGGGTAAAGCGAGCAGCCACACATCTAAATCGACTATTAAATTCTTGGAAAAAATGGAACAAGAAACTGGTATCAAGTCAATACCCTTTACTGATATTCCTGCTAAATCTCTAGATGTTTCACCCATGGACTTTTGTGCTTTTGGACTTTTAAAAAGGGCATTATCGAAACGTCGACCGAAAAACATTCAAGGACTGGAAAAATGTGGAACAAGAATGGGACAAAATACCACTGTCGATACTACAAAAATCATTATTACCATGGAAATTAAGGTGTAGAAAGATAGTTAACAATAAGGGCTATCAAATGGAACATTTAAAACACAACAATTTCATGTAAAAAATTGAGCTTCAGTCCATTAAATAGTTCAAAAAATGTCCGAACAGCCTCTGTAATCATATGCTGAATGGTCGTTCTATAGATGAGTATCCAGAATACTTTGGTAGGGGTTGAGAAAGTGGTCATCATAATGGTACTATCAATCTTTTAGTCAAATGGACGGAGTCGCTGCCCTAAGAAGGGTTAGTCACGTGGGTTTGGGAATTTTCTCGGGCCGATTGGCTTTCGAAGTACAAACTAGTTTTCCCCACGTTAGTCAATTCGTTCTGAATTAGGATAAGGGATTCTTCCAATATCATTCTTCACCCGGAGATCGTCAAACCGAACGATCGGGAGAAATAACATGACGTTGCGCCGCCCACAAGGCCAGTCTATTGCATAAGAAGATCGATGCATATGGTACTAATGTAGTCTTGGGGTGGAATTTATTTCACCCCTCAAACTTCACAACCGATCCCATGATTCAATAGTCCTCCCGTTTAGACAAGATGGGTGATTTTGGGGAAACAAAACAACCTTGGTTTGATCGTATGAAATTTATACTAATTTTCTGATGAATTACAACGTTGAAGAATTCATTCTGTGTTTAAGACAGGATGCTGAGAGTTCTATATAGGGTGAAACGAGCTCTGCTTTTTTAAAAGAATGTTCTTGTTTCACACTCCTTATTTTCGAAAATCGGCCACCACCATCTTTACTGTCCGTTTTGGTGATACATTATGAAAAAGGGTGGATTTTTACCCCACAACAACGAGGAGGGGGCATCTAAATAGGGTTTCAACATCTAAAAGAAATGGCTAGACAATGAAACTAATGTAGTGTAGCTCAAGTTAATTTGACTCATGTTGTTTCTCATCCCACTTGGTTTAGATAAGCTAGACAAAATCGGTTAGTTCATGCATCTTCAAAAAATTCAAACCTTTACTTATAAATTCAACCTTTCGTTAGAGATCGAAATAATTTTTTAACAAATCTACTTAACACTAATTGATCTTATCTAATTGATGATTAATTAATTTATCTATTGATTTGAGGTGGCTAAAGCCCATCAGTACTACTGTCGCCTTGGATCTACTAGAGGTACAGAGAATGGATGAAGATATTTGCTTGTAATAGAAAACTGCATTGGTTGTACCACGACCATAAAGGAAAGATAAAAGTAGAGTGAACAATGGTAACCTTTTATATGCTCAGGATCATGTGACCAAAACTGGAAGTAAGGTGACCCTTAGACTACTTTCGTCTGCCGGAAGGAGACGAAAATTCATCATCTGATTGATCCACGAAAAGACGCCCATACATTTATTCATCATCTGATTGGTTGGCGCATCATAGTAGACTGACGATTTTTACCATTTTTGGCACCACTCTATAAATGCGCATTCACACATCTAAAGTCACAAGACGTTGTATCGCCAAACGAGGCGATAGGATGCTAAAACGGACAACCAAGTCAACTATTCACTGAACAGTCACGTGACTACTAGTCGACATGTTGGTCACATTTTGAAGCTCCTTTCAATAGCGGGCCGCGGTAGCCCAGTCGGAAGAGCAACAGATTAGCAACCAGAAGGTTGCGAGTTCGAAACTAGGTCCAGCCAAGCACACGGAGGTCACCGTTGTGCACGTCAAATGTCCTCAGATTGGTGTGGTGTGGAAATTTGAAGAGTGGAGTGTCAACTCGGGTGTTGACCTTGTCATCTGACCGTGGTTCAAAATTACGAGGCGTCCTTGATCTTTCCCTTAGGGATTGATCCCGGACTGCCACCAATAGCCCCAGTGTGACGGTAATTAATTACCATTACCATTGCTCAGTCTACTTATATTTCATGTCTATGACCACGATTGTGTTGTGTGCGAGTCTTCGCTTTCAGTACATGAATTCTGATACTTCGACACAAACTGTCTGCACGAAAGCTAAGGACAGTAGTCGGCGTCCCTCTTTTCAGAAACCCATATAGGGCAAGTTTCGTCCTATTTATCATGTCTTCAGAAATTGGACAAGACAATAACGTGTCAAGGTCCTCCATTATAAGAGACGATTAAGTTTTTCTAAGATTCTAGAAGTGGATTTACGGGAACACTTGATCAGCTTATTGTTGTTAGAATGTACAGTACAAAGAAAGGGGTAGACATGGTCTAGCTGGGGTCCTGTTGATGAGTTGGTTGGATTTTATGGCGCAAGGGTCATATTTCTCCAAGCAACGTCAAGTAAATCCCGAGTGTTGATCCTAGATGTGAAACATAAAGAGCTTGAGAGGAGCTGCAAAAAGTGTGACCAACATGTCGACTAGCAGTCATATGACTACTCAGTGAATAATTGATTTGGTTTTAAATTTTGGCATTTATCGCCTCGTTTGGCGATCTAACATCTTATGACAGGGTAGGTGTGTGAATTCACATTTCTAGAATGGTGACAATCGCCAAAGTCAACTACTATGTCGAACGGACCAATCAGATGATGAATCAATGGATGGGCGTCTTCTCTCACCTCGTGGACTTATTAAATGATAGATGTTCAGTTCCACCAGGAAGACGAAAGTAATCGAGTCACGTTACTACTAGTTTTGGTCACATGATCCTGGGGACATAAAATTACCATTGTTAAAAAATTACCTGGTTACCATTACTCACTCTACTTGCATATTTCTTCTATGGTGGCGTTACTTATTTCTTGCATGCATTCTGAACGTGACATCAGTTAGTTTGTTTTTTGAATAAGATTTCAGCACTTCGCCAATAAAAATTCGAAAGAATTAATTCCTCATTGATATAGGATAGATAATTGATCAACTCCAATTAGATCAAAAGCCCCAAAAAGTTGTAAAACTACATTTTAATCCTTCTGGTGGTTGTTTCGACGAGTCAACCCAATCAGTTTTGCTAATTACGAAGTATCTCGAAACTGGCCAGATTTTAATGGATCAGATGTCTCGTCATTACAAGAAAACTGGACAGATCTTGATCTGGATGCCGATAAAAAAAATCGACACTATCTCGATGACAAGATATTTCAACGAATCACTTGATACATATCGGGGGTTAAGGTACCCCCGATATGTATCATTTGGACAGCAGAAATAAAAGTTCGCAGACCGTTTGGTTTGTTTGCTTACACTGAGAATCCCCTCATAAGCGGATGGACATGCAACTTACGTTGGCTTGTTTGGCTTTTCTGAGGAGAGCAGCTCGAAAGATTTGTTCCATCAGGTCTGACTTCCTCTTCCCGGATCTCCTGATCCCGGGGATGTCGGCGAACGAGGACTGCGGAGGGGGAGGGGGCTCCACGAGGTCCTCCCTGCTGTCCTCCTGCTCGAGGTCGTCGCCGGGCTCGCTGGACTCGTTGCCGAAGGTGGACATGGGCGCAGGGGAGGGCGGGGCTGAGAAGTTGGACGGCTTTTGATCGCCATTCAGGTAGTAGGGACCGAACAGATCACCGAGACCCCGGTAGTGGCTGTTCTTGCAGCACAGCGAGCACAGCCAGCTCCTGTCTTTCGTGATGGTGTCGTAGATGTGCGGGAGGCCCGAGCCCATGCCCATGTTCTGCCGGATGACCCCGCCGAACTGGTACTGCTGCCGGCTCTGCCAGTACTTTGCCTCGGCGTTCTCGTCTTTGGGTGGGGCGTTGACGATGGAGACCACCAAGGGTTTGTTGCCTACGCCTACGATGTGGACGTAGGGGCCGTTGATGAGTCGCTTCTTGATGATGGGGGCTGGGGGCCCCTCGGGGCCGAAGAAGATCTCCTTCTTGCGGCGGCGTCTGGGTTGGCGTTCCTCGCCAGGGGGTTTGGGCTTGTTCTTGCTGCCGAAGGGTCTTCCCCGCTTCTTCTTGATGGGCTGCGGCATCATCTGTCCGAGCACCGGGTCGTAGTACTGGCCCTGGTTCTGCATGGAGCCGCCCCCGTTGTCCTGGAGCTTGACCGTGCTGCCGTCCTTGTTGACCGTGAAGAGCAGGGGGCCCCTGGCCCTGTCGTCAGGAACGTCGCTTTGGTAGTTAGGTGGCGCCTGGGTCTGGCCGAGGCTGCTGTTGAGGGACGAGTTGTCCATCGCGTGCGCGTCCATCATGGGGGGCTTGATGACGGACATGCTGTCCTTGGAACTGTAGTCGGTGCCCATGCCCGTTTGGGGCGGGCCCATGTGGTAGCCGTGGGACGCCCACGGAATGTCCTTCTCGGTCGTCGCGCCCACAATGTCCCCCATCCCGTTAGAGGGATGGTTCCGCATTCCCAGCATGGCGTCGGTAGAATACATGTCCATCGGGATCTCGCCGTTGTTGGTGGGGTACGTGTTGATCGCCCCACCGCGTCGCCTGCTGCCCCTGCGCCCTCTGGTGCCCCCTCTCGAAACTCTCGGTGGTCGGTGGACCACCTCGGTGTTGTACATGTCCCATTCCGACACGATCCCGTCTGGTTCGTAGAGTTTCTTTTTCCTGCCTCTTTTAGATGGCTTTGGCATTGAGAGGCAGTCGTCTGGATAGGGTTTACTCTGCTGCATGCCCATGAAGCCGTCCTCCAGAGGCCCCATCTTGCCCCATCTGTTGGTGGGGCTGTAGTACCGGGGCGGCCGCGGGGTGTAGACTCCGTCGGTCGAGTACACGTCCTCGCACGGCTCGGGTTTCCCGTTCGTGATCTCGAACTCGGGTAGGGTGGAGTTTCGCCTCTCCTCGGGCATCATCATCGGCTTGCGGGGCATGTCCATGGAGTTGTCCATCAGGGGGTCGCACTGCAGGTCGTGTCCGAACACGCGCCTCCGCCCGCGCGGGGATTTCGGGGACTTCCGCCTCAAATCCATCGTGCCGTCTGGTTCGGGCAATGGTGGCACCCCTCCCCCCAGGTGCTGCAGGAAGTCCTGCGTGTCCTTGTTCTCGGAGTCGCTCGACACCGGACCCCCCAGCTCGTCCCGCAGGCCCGCCTGCTCCGGCTGGTGGTTGCCGTTGGTCATCCTCACGTCCGCCACGCCGAAGCTCTCGAAGTCCTGCCTCCTAGGGATGGGTTGCGGCTGCTGCTGCTGCTGCGGCTGAGGCGGGGGTTGAGCCTCGGCCGTGATGGGGTTCGGGTTGACGACGTGCTGGTTGACGTCCCCGTTGACGTGGTGGCTGGAGGAATCAGCGCTGGCGGTGGTGGTGCGCGAGTCGCTCCGCGGGGAGTTGCTGGAGGTGGAATCCGGTGCAGAGGAGAAGGTCGAGCTGGTCGGGGTGGACATTGCGGTCCTCGGAGGGGTGCACAGTCGATTCTGATCCAGGTTGTAGTACGTGGGGTAGGGGGAACCGGGGTCGCTGCCGGTCAGCTGCTCCACGGAGAAGTAGGAGGCGGGGCGGCCCCCCGCCGCGGGAGCGCTGGCCGGCCCGCCGGCCGCCTGGTTCGCTGCCATCTCGTAGTTCGCTCTGGTAATGGGGGACTCAACGGTCTCAGAGTCGAGCATCACCATCTTCTGCAGAGACTGCAGCGGATCTGAGTTCGCGGGGCCGCCACCCTGCGCGGGGCTGCCGCACAGGGGCTGCCGGGGCGCGGGCGTCGTCGACCCGGAGGGCGGGGACGGGGTCGTTTTGTGGGGCGGGTGGGGCGTCATGGAGGGCGGAGGGTGATGCGGGGGCTGCTGGGGCGAGGGCGCGGAAGGGGGTGGGCTGAAGGGCTGACCTCCACCCACTGGGGACCGGGAGTGCGCGGGTAGCGGCGAGGGCGTCGTCCTGGGGCTGTGTAGCACGCCCGGGCTGGGGATCTGGGACTGGGTCCACGAGTGGGGCGAGTGCCCCGCCGCGGACACTATGGGGATCTGGCGGTAGTGGGGCGGGGGCCCGGAGGCGGCCGCCCCCATCGGAGCGTGGGGCGGGGAGTGCATGCTGGGAGGGGGCATCATCGGGGGTCGGGGCGAGGGCTGGCTGTACTGCATGAGGTCGGTGCTGCTGTTGCTGTTGTTGTCGCCGCCCCACGCAGCCTTCATCTGTTGCATCGCCCGGGCGCTGCTGCTGCTGTACATGGAGGGGCGTCCCCCGTACAGATCGGAGGAGAGCGAGGCGTAGTGTGAAGTGGGTGCTGAGCCGTACGGTCCCAGCTGGTGACTAGAGCCGTAGGCGGCGGCCAGGCTGCCGTGCATCTGGTGGCCCCCATGCGCCCCGTACTGGTGTGCGTGCGCGGGTGGCGACACGGGGTGCGGCCTGTAGGGCGATGGCGGCTGGTAGGAAGGGTAGCTGTTGGTCTGGCAGTGTGACGCCTAAAAGAGAAACAGTAAGATTACATTAATTTGCTTTGGAATTAAAATTTAAACATCTAATGCCGTTTTCAAATAGAAAGCGCAAGGCACAAAGCGACAAGCGCAGACTAACCAGAGCGTTTTCACCGTTCGCTCCAGAACCTCTAATTGGTCTACACGAGTCACTTTGCGCCTTTCTCTCCCTATTTCACCAGGGCTTCTCCCTCTAAGTATCACGATACTTTCCATTGCCTTAGTACTGCTTTTGCCCCATAACGAGCATGACTAAATAACCACATTTATTGGTTGAAAGAATCCTGGGACCTTTTCCATTCAAGGTCAAAAATGATTAATTAAAATTTGAGTATCTTAACCTCTGAGTATCACGGTATTTCCTATTTCCGTAGTACTATAACAATTGGATGAGTGGAGTAAGCTTCTCGGGGTTAAAATTAACGCAATTTATTTACAAGTTTTACAAAATTAGAGAAAACGTTTAGTAGATAATAAGACATTACCACAGCGAAAACGCGCGCCGGGAAGTAACCGACAGAACTGTCTTTTCACAAGCAAGAAAGGGTTATTCATAGTCCGATGGCGCAGTTGGCAACGTGCCAAGAAAGAGTTGAGTTCGAAGGCGAGGTTCGCAACGTGACAGTAGTTCAGTTAGCTGTCAATCAGCCCCATAACACACATAATGGCTAAATAACCGACCACATTTGTTGGTTGTAATAACTCTAGGACATATTCTATTCAAGGTAAAAAAACGTTAGAAGTCATACCATGAAGGCTGCAAGCTGCAGAACGAATATATATCAAGCCCGAAATGCCCCAAACTTGGGACTAATGCGGTCGTATAATTTTCAGTTAAGAATTGAAGTATTCGCATTTCAAAAACTATTTATTAACGATGATGAGATGAAATATATAACAGATGGAATATTTACAAAATTGGTAACCAACATGGTTTGCCTACTACATGCAAAAATTCCGATGTTCTCAAGTTAGAATTAATTATTTTCCCGCTCTGCTTTGAACGTTTCCATCGTGACCACAACGCACGGAACTCCAACCAATTAGAACATAGTGACCATAACTCATGGAACTCCAACCAATTAGAAGATGGCTCTCGGAATGCGAAAACGATTGAGTGATCTAAGAATGAGGAAAGGCTTTTGCTTCTCTTCCCTCACATATATGCACTCAGAGGGTTAATTCTTTACACAGGGGAATTGAAGATGGGTCATTACTGTTAACTATAAAAACAAAATTAAAACGTGTATGTAATCGGATATCATTCAAGGGGCATTATAGGTATAAAATTTCCAAAAACATTCATATTACGTGAAGACGTTGAATATATAATTTATTCTACTAGCAATCGTTTTAATGTGAAGTTACGAAATTTGAAAATTGTTTAAGGGGTCACATTTGTATAAAATTACGTCAGCTAATTTTTTATTCTAGTCCTCTACCAAGAAATTTTCATTAGGAAAATAGTAAAATAAGTTAAATAAAAATTTTCATGTTTCTGAATAAATTACTCCGCGAAATTAATAACAATTTAATTTTACGACTTACACTCCCCTGCCTGCATGTGTTAACTAATCTACTTGGCAAGTAAAGCTCTTTTAAGAGACCGTACATGAAATGAATAACAAATTTAATCGAAGTATTAATATCGTTTGCTTACTTTTTGAGGTCCTCCCCTATACTTTGCCACAAATGTGCTAAAACTTGGATAATTTTAAAACATAACTGAGAAAATGTTTTGCTTATGGGAAGGTGTCGTACCATGGAGAAGTTGTACCTTGAAACAGTTTATATTGTTCTGCCTCCTTTTCAGTAAGTAGCAAAATAACACATTGTACTTTACCATTTGCCACCAGAGAACCTTCTCACAAAAATTGGCACTCCACAGGTATTTGTTGTGTTTGCTGAACACACACACAACTAATTGAAATACGTCCTCTGGTAAGTAAATATTTTGGATTTTTCATTTTGATTCTTCTATTTTCACTGATTATAATTGTATATTTTAGGGTTGGTAAAGTTAGTTAAAAATCTGTTCTACTAAATGATGATACGATTTCAATGTAAACATAACCTGATACTACTTTCTAGGGACATCCCAAGGTACAACATTTAATTTGTCCTTTGATGCAACAGTTTGGGTTTACAAATTTTGAGAGAGAAATAGAGGAAGGGATTATGCATTAGTGAAACTGACTGGAAAAAAGAAAACAGTTAATTATGTAGTGCAAATTGTGAAAAAAAGAAAACGTTGTTTATGAGGAAGCATCTTGTTAAAACAAACAAAAATACGTTTGTTTTGAAAAATGAAATAATCTAAAATCGATGAATGTGACATAATCTGCAAACTACCATTCCTATCGTCTGCAGGAAGTTCAGAGCAACAGAAAAATGTGTTGAAGTTTGCAGTTAATTTCAATGCCTATGATGTTCAATAATTTTACTAAACAGTTGATCTTAGTTTGGAATTTTTTAAATCTTAAGTTAATTTAATGGCTTTATTCTTGATTTCTAACATTGTATTATTAAAAAGAGGCTAATGTAATTTTCAGAATCATTATTTACTATTATAAATGTTGAAACTGCAATTTTTAATAAATACTGAATTTAGTATGTGTGGAATTGATTTATTTTGTAGCCTACTTTAAACAACCTAAAGGTAACATGTATCCCAAGTACAACATTATGTATCCCAAGGTACAACAACACGTATCCCAAGGTAGAACAACACGTATCCCAAGGTACAACACCATGTTGAATCTTGGGACATATGCATAGATTAACAAAACAGTTTGTTAAACAGTTTGTGTTCGAGGTACAAATAAATAAAAAAAGGTAATTTCTTTCGAAAGTAATGAATGTAAATAGTTGATGGAAAAACAAGCCGCAGCTACATTATAGTCTCAGGAAAAATATTTGTTTAAAACTGTCCCAAGGTACGACACCTTCCCCTATATATATTGGATTCTTTTTATTTGCAATTAGGCATGATATATTTGTCCAATTGAATTTTCTTGGAAGAAGATCCATATAAACGCTTGTAATTATTTTATATCGATACCACCTCTTGTAAAATAAATGATGTATCAAATATCTATAAAAGCACACTTTTCTGATCAAGAAGTATGTTTCTAAGGGACTAAATGATTAAAGATAAATATACTAACAACGATTATGAATCACCGTTAGCTTACAAGAAAAATTTCAAACTAGTACATTTACAGGATAAATCCGTGTCAGGACTAAAGGGGTAAAGTTAAAATGTCTACTATTCAGAATCTTAAGTTGAATATTTCACTTTCTCACAAATATTCAGGAAGAAAAAGAAGCATTCCATACAAATAATTGCAATTTAGATTCGTAGATTCATTAAGTTTTTATTTTAAGCATATTATATTATGAAGAAATAATCAATGTGAGAGAATTTTAAAATTTAGTGTGATAAGAGGGAATTTATTTCAAATAAAGAATATAATCAAAAGGGAAAAAATAACATAGCTACACATTGAAACAAACAATTTTAAACTTTTTCTCAATGAAAGTAGCTCGTTTCGGAAAAGGTGATTTTATATTTTGCAATAGATTTTTCTAAAACACATTTACTTATATTAAAAAAATTCTCACCATTTGATTTTCGAACGGACGCTCGGAATAATTCATAGCAGAGCCCATTGTGCCTAAAAGAAAAGAGAAAAAATGCATAAATTATAATTCGAATAAATTGAAATCATAAATCAGGTATTGTACTTTTAAACAGCAAAATCAGTTTTTTTTCTCATAATTCAACACGATTTGGTTGAAATTTATTAAAAGTAATATTGAAACTTTAAAAGTTTAATCCAAAATGTCTCGAAATATAGTTCAGAGAAAACGAAGGGAAAAAATTTTACTCCATAAATAAATTCACTAAGTATGTTGCAAGAAAATCTAATCTTAATGCAAAGAAAACGTCTTATTTTCATTCAAAGAAAAAATGACAGTGGATTTCACCAATAAAAAGAGCACCACATTCTGATATAGAAAAGTTAAAAGTCATAACTTAAAAATTTCGACTTGGTATATTTCACTTGTATGCAGACGAGTTTATCTTTGTATACTTTAAAATGTTTCCAAAATTAATCAGTAGATGGCAGCACCACAGTTCGTTGGAGGAGCTCAATTAGAAACCGAATTTCCACAATTGTGACAAATTTCTCCCCAATTTACATACAATTAAAAATTTTAACATAAGTTAAAAAGCGAAAATGCTTACTAGCACAAAATTTGACATTGCAGTTTGTTTCTTCAAAAAAATTATTTATAAATGGTATACTTAACGTGCCAAAATTTATTAAATGATTTAATTTTTGTTCATAGTAAAGAGTTTAAGATTTGAATAACTTTATATGCATATAAAGTTTCCAATAATTATTGTTAATTTTTAGTTGTAACAAAACTGGATACAATTAATTCACTTTGATACTTTACTGATCCATTTTACAGTTTGTAAAATCTTAAAGTTTAATTGTAAAATATAAGAATTTTCAATTTAATTAGATATTCTACAGATCAAGCAATTACTTTTAATCAAGTAATTCAATAAATAAACATACAATTACAATACTAATATTCGAAAGGAACCAACATACTATCAAATATTTATTTAAGTTAATTTATATATTTATAAACCAACGCCTTTCAAAAATTCAACGGAAAAATAAATATTTACATGGTATTAGCAGTGAAGAGAGTTGAGCATACAATACACGAATTACAGCTCTAAATAAATTAATTAAATTACATTAAAAAGATTAAAAATTTTAAAGTAAATGTTAAGGAATAGGTGTGTGGAAACATCAAGAGAAAATAACAATCACTGTATTTAAAGCTGATAAAGAAAAAATGTATTGTTATATATATCACACAATGTTGAATCAAAAACTGCTCAGAAAAGAATTTTATACTATGATATATTATTTATAGTTATAATAATTAAAAGGTAATTAAAATAGTTTAAAAATCATAGTACTTAAAAATGAAAAGTTTCAAATATCTTGATAACATATAAGCAATTTGTTTACTAAAATGTAAATTAATTTCATTTTTTTAAAGTTTCGTATCTAGTTACATGGGTATAGAAAAATGAAATTTTTTGTTTTGTCTAAGAGGATGAGGAACAAATCTATTTTCAAACTATCGACCTGTTTATTCCTTGTCACAGAGAAAAATGAATATATATATATATATATAAATTTCAGGAGATTAGTAGAATTCTTCAGAATATTTTTTGTTTTAAAACGAGATATGGTAAGATTTTGTTAAAATTGGTCGGTTATTTTGTTAAATTTGTATTTCGGAATCTGGTAATTGACCGGGTGCCATGGAGCTTATTCTGCACTTAGTCTCGGGTAGGTAGGTAGTCAATTAACGTCGCACTGGAGAAACACAACGGGCTTTTGGCGACTGTCCGGAATCAATCCCGATGGGAAAGATCCGAGGACAACACTACGTAATTTTGAACCACGGTCGGATGATGATAAAACGCGACAAGGGATTTTATGAGATCTATTAAAAATTAAGCGGATTTTGTTCACACCTTTTCATACATTGAAGTTTATGCATTTCTTAATATTTTCGGCAAAATCGATCTCAGTTCATTCGTTGCCTCATTAAGGAAAAAAAATTAAAATACTTTGAGTAACAAAATCATAATTTAGGTAAATTAAGATCATTTTACTAAATCATTACCAAATATTATCAGTTTCCATAATTTATGCTACATATTTTCAGTATCTATGAGACTCTTTCAGAGTAAACAAACAAATCACCAGAAGAGTATTTGACATCCGGTTACCTAAGACGGAAAACGTACAGAAAGCGTGTTCTAATACAAAATCACCATCGCCATTTACATTTAGCTTCACAGAAAAACCTTTTACACATACATTATTTCTCTTACGTGAGGTGAGAAAAAGGCACCATTTGTATTTGTTGTATGGCAACGACTGATCAATCACCACACACGAATAGAATGTCTTAATGAATTTTTATCATCGACTCTCTAGACGGAATATGTGCGCGCGCAGCTTCATGTTATTTCTCCTGATCGCTCGGTTTCAAGATCTCAGTATGAAGGTTACGTGGTATTGGAAGAAAGCACGAATCCTGCTGTAGGATTAATTAACGATAGTGATGAAAAGCGATAGCCAATAGGACCGAGTCGATTCACTATAGGTCACGAGACCTACATATTTGAGATTTTACGTCAGCGCCCACATGCCTATTTATTTGAAAGATCGATGTTTTTATTTCCATAGGTTTTTCCTGGAATCGATCTACTCTGTTTTCTAGATGTAGAGTCGAAATCTGAAAGCTTGAAATACCTTGAAATCTTAAATGGCGTAATTAACGTAATGGTGTAACGATAAGTATTGTTCTGTGTTTATTAAATTAGATTTCCTAAATTGAACTTCTTACAAAATATTCTTTAAATGCTTTGATGTTAGGGCGCATTAACATGATTCGCCCAATAAACAGCCTATTCAGGATTGGAAACAAAATAGACGAGATCAAATGCAGACAATTTTTTGAAACTTGGACAGTTGCAAGCAGTTTAAAATGAAAAACTAAGGGGACAATAGACTTTCAAAATCTCCAAAATCGATCAAAAATCGATTTTTTAATTTTCGAATTAGAATTAAATTGATATCAGATTCTGTGGATGGGAAAAATCGATTTTTTAATTTCCGCGCTAAAAATAAATTGATATCAGATTCGGTAGAGAGCAAACAAAAATTTTCCATTACAATCATTTTTGTCGGAATTACATAGACAACATCAAAGATATAATAGATAAGTATAGTAAGTCTTCTCCAAAAAAGCGTTTTTCCTCAATTGAGATTTTTCGACATTCTGATTTCAAAATATTTCTAGCGCCCAACTTTCCCAATAAATAGTTGGTTCCTCAACCTGACAAATAGCCACCATCCATTTGCACCCCAAGCTCAGAAAATATCACACTTTTTCACTGTGGCTTTAATAATCAGACCATCCATTACAGCTCGTTTAGTCCTTAAGTCCAAGCCGAATACTTATGTTACGCAGGTACGTCAAGGCGTGTATTGTAATAATGTTTACATAATAGCAATATTTATACCTTTAAAAAGAAAACAACACACCTAAAATATAAACAAATAGATACGAAAATTACATTCTATATTAATTGGAATGCCACCAGAAACGACATAGGATCAGAAATTAAGGAAGAATAATTGCTGATAATCGCTGTTTCTTTGTGAACTGTGTAGTTACTTCAAGTCAGATCTCATCAAAAGAAGAACCGAATATGCAGTTTTAATTAGCCCTGTGCTCTCACGTGCCTTAGAAACCTACGCTATGAGCTTGAGTGTCGAAAGTGCACTGCAGAGTGGCATACAGATGGAGTATGGCGCAGAAGGTTTAATTTCGAGTTAACCTTCCAAGTGTTTCGATGGGATATCGCGTCCAGGATCTGGTAAACTCTGCTAAAGACGAGATATATCATCGAGAAAAAACTGTCCTAGAACGCGATAGAGGAATACAGATCAAAGTAAGAAAACAAATTGTCCCTTGCCCAAAACTGGTGACAGTTTGGAACAGGTTTCTGTACCAGACTGGCTACAACAGGGTAGTTTTTGATTCGAAGATAAACCACCAGGAGGGTCAACATTATCTTTAAAAAGAACCAGATATTGTTAACCCTCTCGCTGCGTAATTTTTTTTATCAAAATAGGTTCAAAAATTGCGTATATTTTTTTATTACATATTTCAAATCTACATATATTTTAGAGTTAAAATATACAAAAAATTTTTGTAAAAGATTTTTTTTCAATATAGAATTAGATCATAAAAAAGGTTGTAGGAATATTGAAATTGGAAGAATAATCATATAAAAGCAAAATTTTGAAAATTAATCTTGGTTAAATTACGATTTATTTTATGAAATACAAAGGTAAAACGTATATACTAATGAAAATATGCAAAATACTTACAAAACATTTATTAGAAATGAAGAATTATTAGAAATCACTATCCGCAGAAGAATCCGAGAAATTCTCATCAGTTTCGCTATAACTATCTTCAATATACTTGATATCAGAGTCAGAACTGCTATCAGTGTCGGAAATATTGTCAGGAATGTAGGTTCTATCACTCGCGAAACGCTTCCTGCCAAACATCTTTGAGCTTTGAAAAGAGCGCGCAAAATGCTGCAAAAAATGCTTGCATATTTCGCAGAAATGTGGACATCTAAAGCCATCTGTTAACCCAGATTTGAATAAAAAATTAAACATCACAGAAAAGGCAAAATGAAACCATGAACTTGGAAAGAGCGGGTTGCACAGTTAAATAGACGGCAAAATGCATCCCCGCGGAAATCGCGGGCTGCGCAAATTTTGCTACTTTTACGTTCCCCGCGGAAATCGCGGGATGCGCAGCGAGAGGGTTAAATATATAAAAATACGGAGGAGATAGACTGAGCAAAGCAATCGAACGTCTGAAGAAATTCTAACCTGGCCAATTGGAGTCAGGCCTACAAGATTGTAATGGAAAAAATTAACGTCGCACTAGAGCAATACAACCGGCTATTGACGACGATCCGGGATCAATCCAACACCACGTAATTTTGAACCACGGTCAGATGACGAGGCAACACCTGCGCTGGTACCCCCTCTCCAAACTTCCACACCACGCCAACGTGAGGACATTTGAGGCACCAGCCCCTTTGTACACGACGGTCTTTCGGTTGGATTCGAACTCACAACCCTCCGGTTGCTAGACCGTTACTCTTCCAACCGGGCCACCGCGGCCCTAAGCCTACAGGAAGACCAAGGTTTAGATGAATTGACTGTATAGATAAGGACATTTGAAAAACTAATAACTGGAGAACTATTGCCAATTACAGTTAAAGTGGAACAGAACCATAGAAGGTCAAGGCCACACTTGGATTGTCTAGCCAATGAAAAAGGCATCAACGCGAACTTTATAATTCGAAACATCCCATCAAAAATAAAATTACTAAAGAAATAAGAAAACGAAACAATTTTAGAGTCGATGAATGAAAGAGCAGAAAATATCCCCTTTTTAGTTCACTTTATTTCCATCAGATGGCAGTTATTTTCTCACGTGCCCACTCTTCAAGTGTAAACGATCTTATCTAATCCCACTTTGACGTGGATTAACGTCTGCGGTCACCGACTTTTTGTACAAGTAAAATGTTTATTCAACGCAAGTTACGTTTCAGCGTAATAGAGTTGAGAGGAGATCGGTTAAATATAGAAGTTCGGCGTATATAGAAGCCCACGTGTTCGAAGCGATTCTGACTGTTCCCTTCACACTTCTTTCAGTGCTTACTTTGGAAATCGAATCAGCTTTACAGGCGCTTCTACCGAATTAGAATTAGAACACTCCCTTATTTTAGAATGGGATTTAGGATCTAGGGCCCACAAATCGCCGGTACCGGGGTCAAAGGCTCATGTGTTACGAATTTGTATTAGCATTTCAAAAGCTATTATCTTAACGTTTTATTTTCATGTATTTTTGTGAATAATTGATACAAATTTGAAAATCAGGCAAACAAAATCTAGAACAAAATGTCTGGTACCAGAGTCAAGGATTCATATGTTACTGAGTAAATTGTTTTATTAGATCAATAATAACTTTTTATGCACAGGAAAAAACATTAAACTTAAACAACCTGTATAAATGATGTAAGTGGCATATATCGGGCCGGTTAAACCTATATAGAGAGCAGTATCTGGTCGGTGGGCCGGGTAAATTTATTCGAAGGACAGTATTTGATCTGCAGGCCGGACAAACGTATTCGGAGGGCCATATTTGGTCTGCGAACCGGATAAACTCATTCGCTACAACTTCTTTATCTTTTCTTTACCTGAACCCAACCAGGACAAAAACTGTTCAGCATATAGCTCAAATGGTCTATAGCTATTTCGATGGAACAAAACGTCCACCATCATCAGTGAATAAACACCAACAAACAGAGAGTTATTCAGTTTTGTCCTGATTGTGGTGCATGTTTCGTTCGACCCGAAATGGCTATAAACTACTTTCATCACGTTTCATCTTTATTAGTGATTTCTTAAAGTTTTTGTACTCGGAATACCAGTCTGGTTGTGTCTTTTACTCTGATAACCTTCCAAGTGGTTTCGACAAGACGTCTCGTCTATCAAGATCCGACCAATTTTGCTATGACGAGATATCTCGTCATTAAGATATTACTGATTTGGTTTATGATGTCGAGATCAAGATCTGGTCAGTATTTTTCATACTTGATGGACGAGATATCTCATCCATCAAGATCTGGTCAGTTTTGCTAACTCCGAGATACCTCGCCGAGACAACCACCAGGGAATTTAAAGCAAAGGTTTAATCTGAGTAAAAAGGGTAGGACGACATTACATATAAACGACAAGCTGCCAGATTCCAAGCGCCCCACTTTTTCAGACACCCTTTCATATTATCGAGTCCGACAAGGGAAATCAAGGCGGGAGGAAAAAAACCTCCATTCCACCACCTGCCAGACTGGAAAGAGGAAAAAAAACCGAAACTCCTTCCCCCATCCCACAAAATGGTTGTTTCTCTGCGACATTTCCACGAGGAAGGAGCTCTCGACATCTTGTTCGGCCCTCCTGCATCGGCCATCTTGGTTCAGCCGGCAAACTAAAATCTCGAAGGACAACCCGACGAAAACGACGGAGCGAGAGAAGGACGGAGGAAGGAGCAAAAAAAAGAAAAAGAAAGCGAGGGAAGGAAGGTATTAGTCTCAGAGGGATGGCAGCAGAAGACGACACCGTCAGAGTCCCCCCTGGTGTAATAGAAAGCCTTTCCTAGTCTGCACAGTCCCTCCCCTCCCTCCTTCAAGACATCCAAGTGGGTCAGAGCAGAGAGAGAGAGGCAGAGAGTCTTTGCTTGCCCAAAGGCGCACGTGCTCTGGGATCTTCCGAGGTAGCAACAACTCGGACGGTTACCATGGAGACGCTTGTGTTTGTGCCGTCCCCCCACGGTTTTCTTCTTCCTTGTTCCTCGCAGGGTCGTTCGTCGTCGGGGATGGGGTGTGGGTATGGGAGGGTGGAGGGTTGACGGAAACTCTTCGCGATCCTTTTCGTTCCGACGTTGAAGGGGTGGTGTATGTGTTGCGAAAGGGGATGGTTGCCAGAACCCGACCGACAAATTATTACTTCGTCTGCTTCTGTCGGTTTTCTTTTCTATCGGAAAATGCCAATCAGGGATTTTATTAGGTTTGGTTTGTCGCCGCCCGGTCTTTATTTTGTTGTTACAAGAGGACCGGACGTAATGGTATTTATTTTAGACCGCACGTAATGGTCAAAATGGATCTCAAACTACCACTGAGTTTCATTCTATGACCGAGATTCGAACCCAGAGTCTTTGGATTTCATTAGAGGGATGGGGATTGATTGGTTTTTCAACCCTCCAAATGTTTGGATAAGATATCTCGGATCGATATCGTCCAAGATCTAATGAATTTTGCTGACGAGATATCTCGTCTAAGATCTGGTCAATTTTACTAAGGACGAGATATATCATTGAGACAAAACTGCCCTATTACTCCAAGGGGAATGAAAATCCAAGTAAGAAAAACAAATCGTTCCTTGGCCAGATCCTTCCAAGATCTAATGAATTTTGCTGACGAGATATCTCGTCCAAGATCTGGTCAACTTTACTAAGGACGAGATATATCATTGAGACAAAACTGCCCTATTACTCCAAGGGGAATGAAAATCCAAGTAAGAAAAACAAATCGTTCCTTGGCCAGAACTGATGACAGTTAGAAGCAGGTTTTTGCAACAGAAGCTGGCCACTATGGGACAGTTTTCGATACGAATATAAACCACCAGGAGGGTTAAAGCGCAAGTGTCAGATCTAGCAAAGTTACACCAAGCTATGTTTTTTCCGTCAAGTAAATGAACATATACACATAAGGAAAGGTTTACCAACACGGAAGAGAGAAATACACCCATGATAGATATAGGAATTGAACTAATGCCACCTACAGCTCGCAGGGTGCTAGGGTAGTGGGCAAAGCCATTGAGCCATGGATTTCTTAAGAAGTATTACATATCTCGAACAAGACAACTAAAATTTCCAACTGCCCGTAAACACACTGTAAAAGCTTCTTCCTTCATGACACTGTAAAGTGACAGTGAAAACAACTGACCCAAGAAAGACATTTCCACATTTTTAAAAAACTAAGTATGCCTGTAATGACTAATAGTTTTAACTATAATTTTTTTGAACAAGTTGGTTTTCCTGTCGCTTTTGAAATCTAGCCAAGAGACTTCTACAGGGATTTTACTTGCACCAGTAGATATACGGTAGTAGTTTCTTCCTAACTGATAGAAAATATATCAACAGGAAAATAATTTACAAAACTTCTCTAGCTGCCCGTAAACACTTTGCAAAAGCCTCTTCCTTACTGAGACTGTAAAGTGACAGTGAAAACCTGACCAAGGTATTTTTTTAGACAAGTTGGCTTTCCTGTCACTTTACAATCTTAGTCAGGAAGATACTTCTACAGTGATTTACTTTAACATACTTAAAGATTCTGCCCTGCTAAGACGGTAAAGTGACAGAAAATTGACCAAGTTGCTCGTACACATTCTAAAAGCCTCTTCCTTTATGAGACTGTAAAGTGACAGAGAAAACGACAAAGAGGGCATTCCAACATTTTAACTGCGGATGCTTTTCAACTGAAAATTTCTTCCGAGCAAAAGTTGGTTTACCGTCATTTTAGAATTTCAGACAAGAAAAGACTACTCCTACAGTGAATATATTTGCATCCATAGGTAACAATAGATCTCTTCCTAGCTGATATAAACATGTCAAAAGCAAAACAATTCCAAGACTCGAAGAGACTGTCTTCAGGAAGAGACTAATTATCTACACTTGCTCGTAGACACACTGTAGAAGCCTCTTCTTTGTTTACATTATAACGTGGCAGGGAAAACAACTGTCCGAGACATTTCTACATTTTCACTTCAGACGCAATACTTTTACTACACTGCTGGCCACCGTAAATGCAACACCCTGAAGGAAGCATGCAAATAATATGAAATTTACAACATGCATTAGCGGAGGTGAGATATGCAAATGATTAGAATTTCAGCGCAGACGCACATCACGCGCGCCTGTGGCGCCACTTCAAAGCGCTATTTAAGGCTTGGAGATTTCGATGATTTCAAGTACGGCAATTGTGTTTTTCTTGTGGTTTTTTCAAAAAAACGATCAATTATGCCTCGTAGAAAACAGCGATCATCTTTTGATCAAGTATCCGAGTTCGACAGAGGAAGTATAGTGGCCTACCGAGATTGTGGATTATCTTTCAGGGAAATCGGTAGTCGTGTTGGACGAAACCAAACAACTGTAATGCGGATATGTGATCGTTGGATGCAGGAGGGTACGACGGACCGACGTGTTCGATCGCATCCACCTCAGTGCACCACTTCACGTGATGACAGGCATATTGTGCGTATGGCAGTGACGGATCGCTCAGCCACATCACGAACCATAGCACAGCACATTCAGTTTGTACCGCATCATCCAGTGTCTGCGCGTACCATTCGACGCCGATTACAGCAGAGTGGTCTGTCCGCAAGACGTCCATTGCTTCGTCTACCCTTGACGCAGAACCACAGACGTTTCCGCCGCCAATGGTGCGATGAAAGAAGGATGTGGACGGCAGAATGGAATGAAATTGTCTTTACTGACGAGTCACGCTTCTGTCTGAAACACCACGATGGTCGGATTCGAGTATGGAGACACCGTGGAGAGAGGATGCTGAACAGCTGCGTTGTGCACCGCCACACTGGTACTGCACCGGGTATTATGGTATGGGGCGGTATTGGATATCACTCTCACACTCCTCTAGTACGCATTGCCGGTACTTTAAACAGCCAGCGCTACATCTCCGAGGTGTTGGAGCCAGTTGTCCTTCCTTACCTTCAGGGCTTGCCCACAGCCATATTTCAACAGGATAATGCACGAGCACACGTGGCACGCATTGTCCAAGGGTTCTTCGTCAATCGCCAGATTGAATTGCTTCCCTGCCCAGCTCGCTCTCCGGATCTTTCGCCGATAGAAAACATGTGGTCTATGGTTGCTCAACGATTGACCCAGAATACATCCCTAGCTGCCACACCAGATCAACTTTGGCAACGTGTGGAAGCTGCTTGGTCTGCTGTACCCCAAGAACACATCCAAAGTCTCTTTGAATCAATGCCGAGGCGTGTGGCAGAGGTGATCTCCAACAATGGCGGCTACTCTGGCTACTGATTTTGGCAGGAACCACACTTCACAGAAGTCTATAAATTTAATCATTTGATACTTGGTCAACATGTTAACTACAAAATAAATTTTGTTGTGATATCTGTTGTCTTTCTTGGTGTTGCAATTTGGGTGGCCAGCAGTGTATTATAAATTTCTTCTTGGAAAGTTGTTTTCCCTGTTCCTTACTAGTGTCAACAAAGAAGAAACTTCTACAGTGAGTTTGGGACACACGTAGATAAACTGTAGAAGTCTCTTCCTGGCCGAAAGTGGAGAGTGGCAAAGAAACCAAATTTACGATCATCAAAGTTTAATGAGACTTCACGAACACCACTAATTTTTGAAATTTGTGTGAAATAAATTTTGAAAAAATTGTTAACTACACATATCCTTACTAGAACTAGATTCTTACTAGAACTTAGAACTAATGCCCAAACAATTAAAAAGAACAACTGCATATTCATGAGAAAATGGTAATTTTGCAAGCATTTTCAAAATCAACGCGCATTAGACACTAGTCCTTTTGCTCTTACATAAAAATCGCGCGCGTGTGAAATCAATAATGTTTTTAATCGTAGTATTTAGAGATTTTAAATAATTTCCATTTCGTTTAATTTTCGTGACCGACGGCATTTTATGCTAGAGCAAATCACAATTACTTTTAAAATTAAACCGTACACAAATACGAAATTTGAAGTCGAAAATAGAAATCTCGAAATCCATCCGATTAGGTGAGCTCTAGGCGACAGTAAAATTAGTATTTTGGGATTACTTTACTGTCAGATGTGCTGTGTATTGAAATTCTTTTTATTTTTGAGAATCTCCATGCAACAGAGAAAATAATTAAATTGCTATTGAGTTTGAATTCCACTTAGATAAAAATTCCTGTTTATCGTAAGTTATTTTCAATCTTCGATTGAAATATGTACATGCAAAATTTGTGCAGTTTTGAAAGTATTTCTTTTAAAAAGCAATGTTCAAAATATTAGATAATTCCCTTTTAATATTTAAGTTTTATTTACAAGTGGAGATTGATAAATATATGCTTTCCAAATAAAGCATTAAAAAAACATGTCTAGAATTAATCCTCCGAAAAGTGTATTTTTCAAGGATAAAGATAGCAATTATTTTTTTACAAACATTTTAAACAGACAGGTTAGAATTGGTACGCATTTACTGTTACCGTCATTTTTGTTTAACCTTTTCGAACGTTTCGAATTTTTTTAGATGTTTATCCAGTTAGTTTATCATATGCACAACAGATGGCGCTACAGATATTATGTTGCATATGAATGATCCGATTCTCTGTTCATTCATGTTCTTTCAATTATTCCGGTTCTTTTTTTGTGAAACATATTAAATTTTCTTGAATTTTTGCAAATATTGACAGATATGAGTTTCCATTTTAATAGCTTGATTGGAAAGCCCTGAACCAAAAATTGGGAGCTTTTTAGTTCGTGACATTCTGTTGTAGATAAAGAATTAAAAATGGTTCCCTTGAATTTCACAGGTATGCTATACTTTGATATTATTGTTGTGCTGTAACATGGATTCTTGAGGAATGCTTCTAATGTATAATTGACTCAATTTATCATGTTCTTTTCCTATACTTCAATAAATATCAACATTATAGAGAAAATAGTATTATAATTTTTAAAAATACCATCTTTTATTTTTGATGAGTGTAAGCTTTTTTAAAAACTAGGTCCTGTCTTCAATGCTTTAAAACAAATAAAATGTTTCCTGACTTTCATGTGGATAGTGATTCAACACGTGACGATAATTTCTGTAATTAATTGAATTTGAATAAAATATTAAGTCAATTTTTTTTCTGATTTAAGAGATACAAGAGATTTGTGGTTGGCCTTGTTTTAAATCTGTCTCGAAAACAATAGTGTGAGATTACATAGTTTAGTTGTGATTGGCAAATACAATTATTTGAAAAAAAGTAATCACAAATAAATTAATCTTCATAAAGCAAAATGGTCAGTCGAAAAAATTTAGATTACAAATTAAACTGATAGCACAGCAAATTAAAATCAACATCAAGAATCAAAAAAATAATATTTTTATCTTTCGATTCTTCTTTTTAACCGATGGGTGTGATTTAATGACCGATGACAGATTACAAAATTTTGACTCCCATTCCCTGCTAATTGCTCCATCTATCGGAGAATCACAGAATTAAATTTATCTCCCCCACTTACTATCTAAAACGGAACTAAAAAGGCACTTGGACGCAAATGAATACATTACAGCTAATGTCTACCTCATTCCCCTGTATAAATGTAAAGTCGGTTCTTATGAATACTCAAAAGTCATAAACTCAAAAATATTCAACAGAGATTTGCCTTTTCTTCACCTAAGTTTGGTTCGTTTTTGGATTTATGGTTCACCATAGCAGATATTTTTCTTCAAAAGAAATATCGAAGTATCATTCTTTTCTCAATACAAAACATCGTTCAATTCAATACATTTCGATTGAACGTTGTCTTAGGGATTATACCGGAAATCTTACACAGCCCCGATTTGGATTCTATCTATTCCCAGAGGTACATCTGGCTAAATGGAAACGACGATCAATGGACGTAGGAATTTAGGTCACAATGCGGTCTAGTAACGAAGAGATGATATCGAAAGAAATCATTAATCCGATTTTTATGCCGTGCATCTTTTCAAACATCAAATTAGATTTGTTGATCATGTGTAATGGAATACTGTACACATTTATACGAACACGTATAATGAGGGGTTGCAATGGGCTTGCCCAATGCAATAGCGAGTTATTGGCGCTGCAGATTCGATTTCTGTCAGGTTCGATACCTCCTTGAGTGTATTTCGCTCTTTTCTGTGATAGTAAAAAATTGAATAGCGTATGTCAATTTATTTGATGTTGTTTGGCGCAGCTTGGCCAAATATGGCCATTGCGCCATAAAAACCAACCAACCGTGTGTAATGGAATATCACGTAAATTTATATGAACACAAAAATATTCTGTTTGGCCTGGTAGCCAATTGGTTGAAACTCTGGCTCTCGGTTCAACAGGTTTCGGAATCAAATCCCGGTATAAGTATGGATATTCGTTGTGTTTCAGGATCTACTTTAAGCTGTATCTGCCTAATTGGCCCTCGTGTAACAAAAATGACCGTAGAACGACAAACCAAACAAAAAAATATTCAGTAATTTTGATTATGAGTATCTTCGAAGGTACTAGGATTTTCAAAGGAAAGCTCCGAATTCGTGTAGCCATACATGTTGAAAATCCGAGGGAATGAACGTCTTGTTCTTCATACAGGGTGTTTCGAATTCCCCGCTCGGATTTTCAACGGCATACATCGTTACACGAATTTGGAGCTTGCCGTTGAAAAACCGGGCGGGAAATGACGCCTTACGCCACAGAAACGATGTTATCGACTAACCTAAACAACGCCTTCTACCACCTAAATACGGCATTTTCATACACACATTCTTTGACAAAAATGTTTATTTTGGGCCCTCTACCACCGTTTACAATTTGGACAGATATTTTCGAAACACCATGCAGAACAAAATCAGGTACTTGTTCCGTACGACATTCAATGAAAAGAAATTCTCAGGGAGATTTGCGCACTGCATACAGGACTACCAGACGTTACAATATTTTAAAGTTGACATGGGGTATAGGGTAGCCTTAGAGCGAAACAAACTAAACTAAACTTAACGTAACCATAACTCAGTATGGCACATGGTTTTGATTAACACGTTTTATGATGAACAAATGCAGATCGAAACACATCCAGTTCCCAAACCTAAGTTACGTTGGCATTCAAGGATACAATTTAGCTTTTCCAACCACTAGTTTGACCACGGTATGGTACAAGTTAGCTTTATACTACTAGTTCAACCATGGCATGAATCTGCTGATTTTGGTGAGTAATTCGTATCGAATTATTTAGATTTATCTCACCTTCGGATTCAATTAGGACCATATTATATGATCCCTGATGACAAACTAGTTTGACCACAGTATGGTACAAGTTAGCTTTGCACTACTAGTTTAAACGTGGCATAAATATGGCTGCCTTTGGTGAGTAATTTGTATGAAATTACTTTGACTTCTCTCATCTTTGGATTCAATTACGAACATAGTAATTGGGTGATCTCTAATTTACAAACAAGCATAAAAATTAATTTCTCAATACCACATCTGTATTTCCTACATTCTAAACATTGGATCCAAATCGATAATCATTCAATTTCAAATCTTATTTTTTTGGGGGGGTATTTCAATTAACGTCACACTGGAGCAACACAACGGGCTATTGGTGACGGTCCGGGATCGATCACCAAAGGGAAAGATCCGAGGACAACACCACGTAATTTTGAACCACGGTCAGATGACGAGGCAACACCTGAGCTGGCACCCCACTCTCCAAACTTCCACACCACGCCAACGTGAGGACATTTGAGGCCACGACAGATTTAACGTGCACCAGCCCCCTTTGTACACGACGGTGTTTGGCTGGATTCGAACCCGCAACCCTTCGATTGCTAGTCCGTTACTCTTCCAACCGGGCCACCGCAGCCCTAAATCTTATTTTGGATGACACTAAGATGTGGATAAGCTTACACCACTGTTTCTCTTTCAAGCTTAAGAAATACACCGGTGGTAATTAAAATTAAGAGTCTTCCATAAAAGCTGAAAACACTCCAGATTTAATCCCCTTTCTGTCGACCTTAAACATCAGAATCGATGAATGCCATCGATTTTGAACCACTTTCTGTTCTTGGACTTATTCCAGTGTTCCTTTAACGAATTCAAAAACTGGGTCCTTTGTAATTCTATTGTGACACCGCTGACATTCAAACAGAAAGACTCAGTTTTTTCCGTGTTCAATAACAAATTGGTCGACCATTTTTATTCAATAGATTTCTAACCTCATTCTGAATTACAATGAAATATAGTTGACTCGCACTGTAAACACTATCACCAGTCTAAAAACAATTGACCTATATCAATTATATAGTGACCTTGACACAAAAATGAAGTAGTCGTTTTGATCTTTCTCAATTATAAATTTCCGGTATTGATCGACGGGATGAAATATCTGAATCCTATTAGGGATTAAAAACCTCATATATACATTTATGGTGATGCATTCAAACAGAAATATTATACGATCGTATTACAGTTTTTTATTTACCGTTTTTTTTTAAAGTCAAATTGGATTCCGAATTGATAACGATCTCCAGTCAATTTTAAACTATATTCTAAAATGTAAGTAAACTTTGACATACCAGACACTATCCAATCTACAATATTCGGTCTATTGCAATTACATCGTAACTCAGACATGAAAATAAAGTATTTTCAGATAAGGTTCGTCCGATCTTCACGAGATATTTGGATTCTAGATTAATGAAACGAATTTTCAGTGTAGATAAACCAAATGGAATGTGAAAATTTTATTTCGGCTACCCAAATGCTCTCACATGATAAATATCGAGCTGATTCGAAAATGTAGTTTGTTGCCATTCTGGTGACGTTTGACTTTAGTCTAATTGGCGTCGACTATTCGACTATAGTATCAATTCGGAATTCCTTCTTTAGAATTTTTTCGTCATCTGACCGTGATTGAAAATTACGTGTTGTCCTCAGACCTTTCCCTTCGTGTTTGATCTCGCACCGTCACCAATAGCCCGTTGTGTTTGTTGCTCCAGTGCGACGTTAATTAAAATACCTGCTTTTAGAATTTTTACTGAAATCGTATTAAAAAATGCGCAACTTTTTAGTGACGAACTTCGATGATCTTGAACTCAAACGGAAGTTTAGAAAGTGGAGTGCCAGCTCCCGTGTTTATCTCGTCATCTGACCGTGGTTCAAAATTACTAGGTGTTGTCCTCTATCTTTCACTTCGGGATTGATCCCAGACCGTCGCCAATAGCCCATTGTGTTGCTCCTGTGTGACGTTAATTAATTACCTACATATCTACCTGAACTTAAATCGTATTCTGAAGTGTAGATTGACTTATATAATCAGTATTATATGTATTATTCCACACCCAGTATTATCAACAGTGAATACTTTTTATGTGGTGATTCTTACACGAAAATCGAAATGTTTTTAGACCACAAATATTGCTTTATTGACGGTAAGTAGGTATTTTAATTACTTTCGCACTGGAGCAACACAACGGGCTATTGGCGACGATCCGGGATCAATTCCGAAGGGAAAGATCAGAGGACAACACCCCATAATTTTGAATCACCCTTATTGACAGATTTCAATGATTTTGAACTTAAATGTGGATTGACTCACAATACAACCAACATTACGAGTACTATCACCACGGCCAGTGTTATCAATCATATAATATTAGTATATAGTTATTTATGTGGGATTCTTACATTTGAAATTAGAAATGTTTTCAGATCAGATTCGCTTTGATGACGAATCTCGGTGATCCCGAATTTAAACCGTAATCTGAAAGAAAGGTTGATTTTATTTATATCAGCCAATATTACCAGTATTGCTACCACAACCACTGCTATCAATCAGAAGTTATTGGTGTATAGTACTTATGCTGCGATTCTTACATCGAAGTCGAAGTATTTTCAGACATTGCTCACGCGTTCCTAACGACGAATTTCCAGCATTACAGTACTACTACCACAACCAGTATTATCGATCAGAAGTTATCGGCATATAGAGGGTGATAGGTATTGTCCGTTCTCAATGACGAATTTAGATCTAGTATTACCGGTATCGGTGTATGGTAATTACGAGGCGATTTTCACATCGAAATCAAAGTATTTTCAGATTAGATTCACCTTATTGAAGAATTTCTATTTTGTTGAATCTTAAATGGACCGTTCTCTGAAATTTAGGTTGATTTATAGTCAGTATTATCAATCAGAAATTATCAGTGTAGTATTGATATGGTATTACATAAAAACCGAAATGTTTTTAGATCAGCTTGGCTCTGTTTGATTCTTCCCTGTGTGTATTTATTTCTTCTGTGTCAGTAAAACTTTCATTGTGTGTTCTTTACTTGGATGTTGTTTTCTGTTTGGCACAGCTTGGCCAAATATGGTCCTTGCGCCATAAAACTCAATCCAACCAACCATCAAATCAGGTTGTATTTAATGACGAATTTCTATGATTCTGAACTTAACCATACTCTGAAATGTAGGTTGACATTAAGTTAGTATTTAATAGCAAGAAATCAGTGTATAGTAACGATGTGGCGATTCTTACATCGAAATCGAAGAATTTTCAGATTAGATTCACCTAAATGACTTTGGATTTTGACGAATCTTGATGATCTTGAAACGTAGGTTGATTTATACAGCCAGTATTACTACCATAGCTAGGTGATTCAAAATTAAGAGGTGGTGTCCTCGGACTGATCCCGGACCATCGCCAATAGCCCGTGTGGTGTTCCAGTGCGACGTTAATTTACTATGTATCTACCTACTACCAGTCATTATCAATCAGAAATTATCAGTGTATATTATTTATGTGGTTTTGCATAAAAATCCAAATGTTTTCAGATCAGGTAGGATTCAATGCCGAATTTCGATGATTCTGAACTTAATCACATTCTGAAATATAAGTTGACATTCAATCAGCATTAAGAGTAAGAGATCAGTACATAGCAATGATGTGACGTTCTTATATCGGAATCGAAGCACTTTAAAGTTGATTTATATAACTAGTATTACTACCACAGCCAGTTATCAATCAGAAATTATTAGTGTAGTATTTATGGTGGTCTTGCATAAAAATCGAATGTTTTCACGTCACTAGGCGCAGGTTCCATTCCCCCCTGGGAGAAAAACTTCCATTGTGTGTGTTTGTCCGTTACTTGATGTTGTCTGTCTTATTCTCAAGGGCCATATTTGTCTGTCTTATTCTGCAAGGGTCATATTTGGCGCAGATTTGCCAAATATGGGTCTTGCGCCATAAAACTCAATCCAACCATCAGATCGGTTGGATTTAATGACGAATTTCGATGATTCTGAACAAAACCACATTCTGAAACGAAGATTGATGTTGAGACAGTATTAACAGCAAAAAGTAATCAGTACATAGTAACGATGTGGCGATTCTTACATCGCAATCGAAGCACTTCCAGACCCTGTCCAACGAATTTCGATCCCGGATCGATGCTCTCCAGCAAGGCACCGACCGACCAGCCTGGAATTCAGGTCACGCACCACCTGTTCAATGTGCGGACGATCCCCCCATCGAGCGTTCCACCCACGAGAAGGAAGTGGAGAGCTGATGGAAAAGCCGAGTGGGGGTGCTGGGGGTGGAGTGGCGATGGCAAAATCGCCTGCTAACTGGAAAGAGCGAGAGAAGGGTAGAGGATTCTTGGAGAGAGCTGGGAAAAGCCTTTCCTGCCTCAGTCCACCGAGCCTACCCGAGCGGATAGAACGAACGGGAGGGCTTGGAAGCAAGGTATTGTAGGATGCCGTGCAACGGGGAGATGTATGGGTGGATGGCAGCGTGGATGCATGCACGCATGCTAGGACCCCCTTAACGTGCCTTAGCATTACACACACACACACATCCAGCAGGGCCTTAACACATACTGGGCCTGCCGATCGATGGGTAGTGAATGGTTAGCGTGAGTGCATGTGTGAACAGCGTCCTTCCCCGAAATGATGATGATGATGTTATTAGGGGGGGTCGAGATTAGGCCGATCTATCCGGGAAGTGCCCATTAAGTGTCGGGGCCCCCCTGCGATTTTGAATTCTTTTTCTGCACCCTCTCGGGTGACAGGACCTCGTCGACGACAGAAAAAATCCGGCGACCTGATAATCTATACCGGTCCTGGAGTGGGATCGATGTTGACGGGAGGGGGGCAGGTAGTGTCCGTGGCAGTCTCCCACGCACGGCTGGAACGTCCAGTCCATTTTGGGAAAGTGGGAGCGGACTAGGGTAGGCCCGGAGTCCATTATGGAGGACATTAGCGGCGGAGTTAATGAATTTTGATGGTCATTTGAGGTTTCTTTCACAACACGTGTGGGTGGGAACGTGTCCTCTGTGTTTTCTGCCTCGGGAGGGTGGGGTCAGCGTTGGTCAGACGAGATTATTTAAAGAACGAGGCTATGTCGACTGCACGACCCCCTGAAATGTTTGAAACGCCCTTCTCTGTGTTGCCTAGCGCATCGGTACTCCAAGTCCAAGTACCACGTAGGATTGGCGGTGTGTATTCTAGATACTCAGCATAAAACTTGAATGAAGGTGAGGAAAAGAACCCTGTAACAGCGCACCGTTACAGGGTTCTTTTTAAAATCATTTTCTGTTTCCATATTATCATTTGTAATCAAATCACACCACTGCAGTGGTCTGATTTGATTGATGCCGTTTGTTATGGAGTGGTTAATGGCGTTTGTAATACCCAATTGCTACTTTCAGCATAGACTCATCTCCTCTACCCTATGCCTCCTACTAAGGCTGACAACCAGTTCAAGTAATATGCGCAGTTGGCCCCGCGCATGGTCCATCATTCTCTCCCTGTTTTGTCTCATTTTCAAGCCTTTGTAAAAGACAGCCTCAAGCTCTAAGCGTTTGGATCATCCACATGAGTTACCAGGATTGGGAGCCAGTGTACCTTTTGGGCTTCTTTTAACCCTCTCAGTAGTTTCGACGAGATATCTCGTCTTTGGTCGGTTTTGAGAATGACGTGACATCTCGCCTCTGATCGGTTTTGAGAATGACGTGATATCTCTGTTTGTAATGATCAACCGAGATCGAATTAGTTTTTCTATTTATTTAGAAATATAACAAAGATGCTCCGATGAACTGGTACAAGTTAACAAAACGAGAGTCCACTATCGACCATACCATAAACGGGGAACAAGGAAGTTCTCAGTTCAGTAAATATAATGCGTTGGGCAATCTCTCTCTTGGCGACCTGAGAAAGTCACCGAAATCACCAAATGTCGCCCAACCGCTGGTTCACAACAATCTTGTCGAGACAAAATTGCCCTAGTACTTCAAGGGGAATGAAGATCTAAACGGAAAAAACCAATTGTCCCTTGGCCAGAACTCGGGCAGTGTGGAACAGGTTTTTGCATCATAGACTGTCCAATGCAGGGAAGTTTTCGATGTGAAGATAAACCACCAGGATGGTTAAACTCAGAGCTAAAAACAATTTCCATTTTATTGTCTCTTGGGAAAAGAAACAACGGTAAATCTAGTTGACTAATAAGGTTGTCTAAGGCTAAAGCTTTCGATTCAATCTCTTCCATCTGCAGTTATCCATGCTAAGCTACACTGCTGCTCAATGTAAAGCAATTTGTGCCATTTCTGAAGAATCCAAATATCGCAGTTAAAAGTTTGACGCTTAATCTTCGACATGTGCCATGTGCTCAACTCACCCTCCTGCAAATATTCCGTCGCCTTAGAAAATCTACGGAAAGAACAAAGTTAAGGGAAAATATTATTGCCTCATACTGAAATGAAATTCTGTGGAAGAAATGCAAAAATATTTACGTAACACTTGTGGAGCTATTATACATTCCATTTTCCCTTCAGGATACCCATTGGTCGTCTTGGCAACTTACCAAATAGAATCTCTCAAGGGGTGTAATTTAGGTCGTTGTTATAGTTAACGGCCATTTGGAGAAAATTAAACTAAATTACGATGCTAATATAGAAAGAACCTGACGTTTTGGGATTACTAAGAGCGCTTCAGAATTGCAGGTAAGTTCAAGGAAGACCATCATGCAAACAAATTAAGTCACAACCTTGGATTACAAACTTAAAAACTAATTAGTGCAACTAATTAAAATGATAATTTGAAACCTGTAATTTAGCTTCGGCTAGAACTAACCGACCCAAGAAAATTAGACAAACTAAAAATGTTTGATTAGCGGACTAAGTTCACTCGTCTTTAAGAAAATAAATAAGAAATAAATAAAAAAAATCGAAAAAATTCAACGAAAAAACACGAATATTTTTTTAAAGATATAGTACTCAATTACTCAAAAAGGTAATATAAATAACATACCGAATTTTAAAAAATAATGCATTCAAACTTACCATTTACATACCAATTTTGTTCAAAATCAGCAATACGATAACGTAAACAAATTCAGTCTTATAAATGGAATTAAAAAATATGGATATTTTAGTTCATATCCAAATAAAATAAATAGATGAGGACAAAAATTAATTCCAGAACTCCAAAACCGTTAATAATCATAAACAGATTCCTCTTTTATTTATAATATAAAGCTACGACATATTTTGAATAATATTCTAAATAGAACGGGATAAAGATTAACTGCATCGATTTCTCCTTCAATTACGGTCACGATTAAGTAAACGAAGTTGAATTTATCTAAAACCGAAACAAAATAAGAGCAAACGATTCTTTCGTCCATGTGAACAGGATGGAGAAAATAAAGAATAATTCTACGAGAGTAACCAAGAGATTTTTACATTCATGTGGAACATGAAGGAAATAATTCACGATATTGTAGGAATTTGTTTTTAAAGTCATAAAAATAACAATAAAATAAAAATAATAAAAACTCAAACTAACCTATTCATACATTATGTCCTCTTGAACTACATACACAAATAAGTAAATTCGATTTTGGAATGAAATTAAAAGACTGATGATATGCAGTCAATGTAAATCAAACAAGAGAAAAACTCCAAAAAACATTAACCGTCATAAAATTACTTTTGTTTACAATATAACCATAACACATTTTAACTAATATTTAAAAGAGAACGTGATAAGCTGAACTGTGTGTGTATGCATTGATTTATACCACGATTATGGTCCCGATTAAGCTGTCGAATATCTCTAAAACCTATGCAAATAACATTTCTTCTCACATGGAACGCGAAACAATTGTTCAAAGATATCGTGCTAATTATTTTAAAAAGCAATAAAAATAACAGAAACTTCTTTAAAAAACCCTCAAATTTATTCCAATTAAATAAATAAATTCGATTTTAAAATCAAACCAAAAAGACTGGTGATAAGTCCGTTCATAAATAAAACAAAATTAAAGGAGGAAAAGCAAACATTTCAGCAACTTCCAAAATCGCTAACCGTCACAAAGAGTACCTAACCCATAGGATAGATTTTAAATAATATTTTAAGGAGAATGTGAGATAAAAGCCGAACTACATCGATTTCTCCCACAATTACGGTCACGATTAAGCAAACAAAGTCGAATTTCTCTGAAACCGAAACAAAATAACGGCAAACGATTCTTCCGCCCATGTGGAACAAGATGGGGAAAATAAAGAATAATTCCACGAGAGCAACGCACGACAAAATGGTCTCGAAATAAAAATCTTAAAAACCCGAGGAACGCAAATAAAAGAATGCTCACTCGGAGAGATCTTTATTTTCTATTTTATTTTGAGAGGAATAAAATGAAATAGAAAGTGAAAGGGAGAGAGCGGGGTAAAGGAAAGTACAAATAAAATGGCAAGGTGGAAAGGGGGGGTTAAAGTGAGATGAATGATCTATGAGAGTTAAAGAGGGGGGAGGCAGGAGAACATGGGTTCGAGCAGTGCATAAAAGCAGTGTTTAATCCCACCCCATTTGCACTTGACACTGAAATATTTATGGTGCTGGAAAAGGGTTATTTGGTGGGGATGACAGCTTTATGAAGTCAATATGGGACTGCTTCACTTCAACCTAAATGGTTCGTATAAATTCAATTCAATCAACGGGTTGTAAAAATAAAAATAGGCTTAGTTCCGTGACTTGGATTTAGACGCAGGGAAGTATTGCATGCCTAATTTATACTTAAGAAACATTAAAAATAGCAACATTATTTTTAATGTTTCTTAAGCATAAATTAGTTCATGTTTTAAAAATGAATTAAATAAAGTATAAATTTCAATTCGATCAACGGTTTGTGAAAAAAGTAGGTTACTTGGATTTAGACGCAGTAAAGTATTAGACCTAATTTATGTTTAAGAAACAAAAACATAATGTTACTAATATTCTTAAAATGAATAAAATAAAGTATACAATTCAATTCGATCAACGCGTTTTAAAAAAAGTAGGTTTAGTTCCGTGACTTGGATTTAGATGCAGGAAAGTTATGCATGCCTAATTTATGCTTAAGAAACTTTAAAAATAATATTACTAATATTTTGGCACAGCTTGTCCACTATTGGACCTTGCTCCATAAAACCCAAATCAACCAACCTACTAATATTTTAAAAATGAATTAAATACAGTATAAATTTTTGGAAGTAATAGAAATAAAACCTCATTTAAGGTATTGTGTTTTAAAACAGCTTTCAAATTGTGAGCACATTGGTTTCTTTTTCATTTCGATTATTGATATCATAGTTTTATCATAAACAAATGACAAATGTCTTAAACAGGAAAAGTTTTCTTCAGGTCTTTCAGTTTTCAATTTTTGTCAGAAATTTATATAACTTTACTTCACAAAAGATTTTCCATAATTTGAAAAAAAATGTTTTTTTTTTCTATCTCCCGCAAAAATGTATTTGAACAGAAAATCAAAACAATTTTTTAAGCCTAGTCGTTTATGACCATCTTTTGAAGACTCGACCCCAACATTTTAAATACTATGATCAAGTTAACAGTAAATCGACTCAATCAAGTAAAAATCTTCTAGTATATCCACTTTTGCAGAGAAATAAGAACATAGAAATTATTTCTTATATTTTTAATGACGCCGTTGGTTCAAAAATAAAAGCTCTTTAATCAGTTAATACAATCGACAAACAATTTTTGATAATTACGATTGCTCTGAATATGTTTTATTATGTTTATGCGAACGTTATATTAATTTTGTTTTGCTAATTAATTTAAATATAACATCGTAATTTGATAATACATTTTTTTACATTTGTAATAATTAAACTTTCATTGCGTCTAATTTAAATTCTAATAAATTCAGAATAATAATTACCGTAGGAATTACCGAGTACTTATTACGAATCTACAAATACACAATTGATATAACATTAATAACAAATACGAACCTATGAATTTGCAATCTACAAATTAAAATCCAAGACAATTAAAAAAATTACTAAGGCAAAATTAAATTAAAGATATTTAACTTTCATATGGAAGAAAAAAATTATATACATACGTATTCACAATTATACACTAACCCTTTTGCACTTGTTTCGAAAAAAATTCCAAAAACTCTATTCAAATAATATAAAAGACTGCTTTGATAAAGAATAACTTAATAAAAAAGGAGACGGCCATTTCATAAATTGACACAATTTGGTACTACAAAAATAATGGAACGATTAAAAAATCTTTAACATCATTATCCATACCTTTTACGGTTTAAACATGTACTATGTTAATTCTACTCTGTACCTAATTTAAACGTCGTTAAAGTTTTTAAGCGTTCACAATAAATGAAATATTTGCAACATTTGCATGAGTTGATTATGTTAAAAATAAAAAAGATGTCTTTAAAATACCTTTTTAAGATTTTTAATTTATATTAATGATATTCTATAGTTCTTAAGAGCAATACAATCCGTTAAAAATAATATTTCTAAGATTTAATGAATACTTTCGACAAAACATCAAATATTAAATTTACTTAACCCAGAATTAAGAGTGTATTTTAATATTTTATACGAAACCAATGCTTTAGAAAATATTAAATTCTATTCTGAATGTTTTGAAATAAAATGTGCCGTTAGATTAATATGTATTCATGAAACCAAAATAAGACTCAATACAAAAAGCTTTACATTTCATTCAGATAAAAGTTTTTTAATTTAAGTATTTTTAACTTCTCTTTGTTAGTTTTTGAAAATTAAAGTTTTTACATTTGGTTAACCAAATATTTATTTGGTCATTACGATTGAGGATAATGCAATAAATTTTGAGGATTTTATTTCAGGAATTCGAAAAAAGTAAAAAGCAAAATGCATTGTGCATTTTATCGGCAAATATATTTCCTTCAGATTCATCACTTTACAAAATTACTATTTATTTTTTAATTCTTTGAATATATTCATTCTATTATAATGTATCAGTTCCTGAAAATAGTACCGATTTCATGAAATGTAAATTTTGTTCAAAAACTATACTTTATGTTACCATTTTTCAAATTCCATCATTATTATTTATTCTACTACCAATTAATAAGTGTTTACAACTTCAAATCAAATAAAAAAGTGATAGGATCAACATCAACGAAAACATTGTTTTTTTAATATAAACAAAATTTTCATTATTTTTCAAAAATTGGTGTTACAAAAACCTTACCTCCAGTACATAAGAGCACACGAAAAATATAATTATTTGATATTAGTAGTTTTTAGACTTTACTTTTACTTGTAACTTTTTCTTCACTTCTTGCAGAAAATGAGCAATACTACACTATTTATAATTGTTTAAGACATTTTTATGAAAATATTAATTTTATGAATGATACAAAAACCGCTGGTTGTTTTTTTAATTTATACATTTCATACGTAATTATGGACAAAAAATTATTATTAATTAACTTCAGTTTGAACTTTTTAATTTTAATTTACGGATTTCTTATTCATTAGAGCATGTTATATGGAAAACAGATCTAATACGAATTTTTAATAGTATTTTTTTCTTCACTTTTAGACTTTTCGCAGAATAATGCACAAAATGAACAACACTACACTATTTATAATTGTTTAAGACATTTTTATGAAAATTTTATATTATGAATGCCAAAAAATATACGTTGGTTTTTATATTTTTAATTTATACGTTTCTTATAAAATTATAGATAAAAACAAAAATTATCATTAATTAGTTTCAGTTTGAATTATTAATTTTTAATTTACAGATTTCTCATACTTTAGAGCATATGTAATATGGAAAACAGATCTAATACGATTACATTCAATCGAAAAATAAAAAATGAAAATAAATTGCATAATTGTTAAATACTGGATTATTTTCCTGTACACTTCAAATCCAATGTACAAAACTCACAGTAATCAGCAAATAACCTGCAAGTATTAAGCAAGCGACGAAAATTTTTACTTTCCAATCTATTTTTCTTTCAAATTCATTAATTCTACACGATTATATAATGGAATTCAGCGGAATGAAAATGTCCTACACTATCTATACGACCAAAGAAAAAGCAATTGCAAGTTTCAGACCTTTTAAGTGATTCGATTCGAAAGAAAAGTTAAATAGTTAAAAAATTCTTCTTGAGTCGAGGCTACTGCTTTCAATTGAAGCTAATGGAGCATTAAATTTTTATGCGGAAAGAAAACTAATTAAATTGAACATATTTATTAGAGGAAATGTACTCAAGAAATAATTGTACTTTGTGTAATTATTATCGGGATCTGAATGCTGATCTATAAAAATCCTTAAAATCTACTCTTAACAAGAAGAAAGATAGTCTTAAAAAGATGAAACTACCTAGTTTGCGTAACCCTTAAAATACCTAACCCTTGCGTAATCCTAAAAATCCCTAAAATCTACCTTTAACAAGAAAAAAAGATGGTACTAAAAAGATGAAAACTACCTACTCTACTTACTACTACCAACCCTGAAAACTACCTACTAAAAGTTTAATGTTTCTAAAGTTGAGCATTGAACTTTCATGCGGAAAGAAAACTAATTGAATCGAACATATTTATTAGAGGAAATGTACTCCAGAAATAATTGTAATTTGTATAATTATTGGGATCTGGACGTTGATCTAAAAATCCCTAAAATCTACCCTTAACAAGAAGAAAGATGGTCTTAAAAGATGAAAACTACCTATGAAAATCCCCTAAAAGCAGCTTGTATTACATTGATCAGGTGGTAAGGTAATTCCAAGAAAGGTATGTGTTCTTGGGGTTGCCTCAGCAACTCCAAGGAAAAGAGTTCCCAACGAGAGAAAAATGCAGTTTTCTCTAACCCCAAAATTGGATTGCACCAAACAGTATCTTCAGCACAATCGACGGAACACACAGCATTTTTACTTTGGTCACTTATGCATCTGCATTACGTGTTTCAATTATTGAAAACATATTTATCAAAAACTTATACGAAGTGTAAATGACTCGAGAAAAATGCGAGGAAAACCTAAGATACGAAACTAAAGAATGCATTTCTAGAGAAAAAAAAGACCTAAAAAATGTCATTAGTACGGGTTCTAGTGATTCTAGATAAGTGATTAGTCAGCATGGCGCATATAAACTAATTACTAAAATTCTGCAGCACACCAAAAATATAATATTCTTTTGCCAATCAATCAAAAATAGGTATAAATTTGATTGATTTGCAAAATGTTTCCCAATTACTTACCATTTTTGTTGGAAAATGGCTTTAAAAAAATCCTTTTCAAATAATTCATTTGGTATACATAAAAAAATTATACTCCGAAATTATTTATACGGGTATTAAAATACGATTATTACTTGAAATTATTTGTGAGCACACTAATCAAAAATTCAGAACTAAACCGTTGCATTGAAATAAATCTAACAATTTAAACCGTTCCGCCATCTATAAGGAACACCAACGCTATTTGTGAGGCACACCAGTGTGCCGCGGCACATTGATTGAAAATCGCTGTTCAAGATTATTGTAAAATTATATTTCTTATAAAAAGTATTTCACAGATACTTGAGCCCTCAGGGGCACATCTCCTTTACGTGTATACGGGTTTCATGGTAGGTACTTGAGTGATCTTTTCTTTTCCCGTGAGGCTTAGGCTGTCTTTAGTAAACACGATCCTATGATACCCAAGCGATCTTTTTCTGCTTTCATTCCACTATTCCTTTCCCCAATATCATTTTCCCCTTTCACGACATTTTTCACTTGACGTTATGTTTGGCGCAGCTTGGCCAGACAGGGCTCTTGCACCAAAAAAACCCAAATCAACTACAAGTTACTTGGCGATACATTTCCCAGATTTGTAGCATTGGCGGAGTAATACGAATCTGCTGTCCATCAGCGTGGTATAGAGTATGAATAACAATGAAACAAGTAATCGCATGTTAGACTCAAGTAAAAAAGGGCGCACAAAGAAAAAAACACAGAGAAACGCCCAGTTCGTAGATCGACGACATTGTCTGGTAAATTCTTTTTTTGTAAAAAAAAATAGGAATTGTTCCACTCCCGTGTTACGTGCGCATGTTATTATAGGCGGGAAAATTATTCTAGGAAAGCTGTTATAGGCAAAGACCAAATTACCGGTTTGATTCCCAGAATTCATCATGGCTACTAAGAGCTTGAGTGATTGTGCATGAAAAAATTCCCATATAGAGTTTATTTCTGTACTAGATTGTGCACAAATTAGACGCTCTTGAGAACCGTTGCGGATTTCGGTAGCATTTTTTACTTATTGTCTGTCATCAGCCGATATTTGTGATTCCTTTGACAACAATGAGTAATTATGTGATTCAAACAAGTAAAAAATGTTTTCGGTAGCATTTTTTATTTATTTGTCTGTCATCAGACGATATTTGTAATTCTTTTGATGACAACAATGAGTAATTATGTGATTCAAATAAGTAATAAAATAACTAAAAAATGATAAAAATGATTTCCGTAGCATTTTTTTACTTATTTGTCTGTCCTCTGACATTTGTGATTCTTTTGTAGAGAACTATGAGTAATTATTTGATTCAAACAAGAAAAAATATGTAACAAATGCTTTCGGTAGCCTTTTTACTTCTTTGTCTATCGTCGGACGATATTTATCATTCCTTTGATGACAATAATGATTAAGTATGTGTGATTCAAATAAGAAACGCTTTCGGTAACATTTTTTACTTATTTGTCTGTCATCTGACGACATTTGTGATTCCTTTGTAGATAACTATGAGTAATTATGCGATTCAAACAAGTAAAAAATAAATACATAAAATGAACATAAATAACATCGTACCGAATTTCGCACCATGAATACCTTTTCGCCATGAATTTTACTGAAAATAAGAATTAATAGCAGTGAAAGTAAACGAAATGCTGCTACATATTTTTAGATAATTTTATTTTATTTAGAGGCATGAAATCCATTTATATATGAATATGGATAATAGATTCATTATAAATGGATTAAAACAAGATATGAAATGTGAGTAACGACACCTTGTTAATAGATTTGAGCAATTAAGAAAGTTCAGAGCAGATAGCTTTGCGCGGGTCTGCTAACAACATAATGCTTACAGCAGTTAATCAGATATAAACTCAAGGACCAAATACGTACTATTTTTGAGTACTTATATTAAATATTTCATAATTATGTACCAAATTATGTTAGACCAGGTATTTATGTTATTTTTAGTAAACCTTGAATTGGTATTTTATAAGTATCGATGAAAAAATAAGGGACTGGGCATTTGCGTTATTTAAGTAGGTTTCGTTTTAATGAATCATAATTACTGATCTAGTAATTTGTTTCTTGTTCACTCAAGGCTTTAAAATTACTTAGCTAAACACGTAATTGTTTTAGCACACTTACCTTCAATAGCTGATTAGGTAATGGTAGCTTCAGGATCAGTTATCTTCGCTATCTTTGTTACAAAATCTCATATTCATTGGCTTATCAGACAAAACAATCAGCTCTTAACGTTATCTATGAGTGGGATTTGTCTCAATTCCTCACAGTTAGCCTCTTAAGATCACTTCTTTAAATGCAGTTCTAGATTTTTGCGGTTTTACAGTTTAAATGCAGTAAATGATTTTTAACTTCAATACATGCATTGAGAACATAAGAAAAATCTTCGAATTCGCAATTCTTAAATGCGCAAATTAGGCAAACATGCGACGTGCGAATGAGTATTTTAGCCAATTTAGTGTCGTAGGACTGATATTGAACCAATGTATGGCTTGCCTATGCAAAAGGGCACTTTTGACTCAAAGAGGAAAATAACAAGGACTTGAACCCTCTTCTTCTGAAATGCCCTGCTTATAGGTATCCATACCTTAGAATTGGTTGTTGTTTGAGTATGAGGATTAATGGCACAAGGGTCATATTTGACCAAGCTGTGACAATCAACGTCAAGTAAAGAGATATATACACACACAAGGAAATTTTTCCTGACACAAGAGATAAATACACTTGGGAGAAATACTCGCAGGTTGCTAGTGCAGCGGACAAATTGGTTGAGGCACTCATATCTCTTAGGGGATAGGAAGTTCAATTTACGTCGCATTGGAGCAACAACGGGCAATTGGAAAGGGTTCGAGATCATTCCCGAAGAAAAAGATCAGACACCTCGTTATTTGAACCACTATCAGATGACGAGGACACCTGAGCTGGCATCCCACTCTCCAAACTTCCAAACCATGCTAAAGAAAGGACATTTGAGACCACGACATATTTAACGAGTACCATCCCCAACGTCACCCCACTCTCCAAACTTCCACACCACGCAGGTGAAAGGACATTTGAGACCATGACATATTTAACGAGTACCATCCCCACGTCACCCCACTCTCCAAGCTAACGAAAGGACATTTGAGACCACGACATATTTAACGAGTACCATCCCCACGTCACCCCCATATTTAACGAGTACTAACCTCCACATGCACGACGGTCTTTAGTTGGATCGAGTTTCGAACTAGCAACCCTCAGGTTGTTAATCCGCGACTCTTCTAACAGGGCTACCTTTACTGACACATTAGAGAAATTAGGTGGTATCGAACTTGCACCCCGCCTATAACTCGCAGCTTGCAAGTGCATCTGGCACAAATCATGGACCTCTCTCATCATCTGACCGTGGTTCAAAATTACGTGGTGTTGTCCTCGATCTTTCCCTTTGAGATGGATCCCGAACCGTAGCCAACAGCCCGTTGTGCTGCTTCAGTGTGACGCTAATAAACTATCCTACCCCTTACGGACCTCTCAGTGCAGCACAGCCATCTTTTAGGAACCCCCAAAACGGAAAACACCGCTAACAGAACTAATGGCGCTGGTGTTAACATCCCCATCCCGACGAGGAAAAGTCTGCAGGTGTTTCCGGTGCATTAACGACAGAGAACTCGGCCTCTACACCGAGTGATTCCGGCAAAAAGCAAAGGAGAAAAACTGCTCAACACACAAAAAAGAAAGCTGCCCGAAGTTCGTTGCGGTGGGGCTGGAAAAAAACTCTTTAGGAATTCGAGCGCCACCTGTCAACTCGGAGCTGGCACGTACACGTACCGCCCTTGTGACCGGAATACCTGATGAGGTGGGCCAGGGAGGGTGGGCTCGTTTTATATAAATCCACGTGCGGTGGGAGGTACGCCCTTGCTTTTATCGGAGGGTGTGGTCCGGTGGTGGTCCGGACACCCCCTATGCCAGACTTTCGAAGCCGGACCGCCTTTCGGTGGCGTCCATTCTGGATATGTCTGTGGGAGGGGTGGATTACCTGATGGCTGGTTCGTGGAAGTGTGGTCGTCTGGTCTGGTGATGCTTTGTTTTTCGAATGGCAACGGTTTCGGAAGGGTTGTTCTTTTCGTTCCTGCGAAGGACAGAGGTGGATCTGTGCCCTTGACGGTTTCGTGGGTAAAGTTCAACGGTTACCTCACCGAATGGCAAATAACAAATAGGACGAAAACAAGCAGGTCGATAAATCGAAAAAGCAAATAAAAATGTATGACATCCCTTTGGGCCACTTCACACCAACATAATCCGGATCAATCTGAATCCAGTAGAAACTGACAAACGAAGATTCGGGTAGATAGGTGGTAAATTAACGTCGCACTGGAGTAACACAACGGGCTATTGGCGACGGTCCGGGATCCATCCCGAAGGAAAAGATCCGAGGACAACAGCTAGTAATTTTGAACCACAGTTAGATGACGAGGTCAACACCTGAGCTGGCACCCCACTCTCCAAATCCATACCATGCCAACGTGAGGCCACGACAGATTTAACATGCACCCCCCCGCGTACACGACGGTCTTTGGCTGGACCGAGTTTCGAACTCGCAACCTTTCGGTTGCTAATCCGCGACTCTTCCAACTGGGCTACAGCGGCCCTACGAAGATTAGGAAAAGCCATTTCTATAAGAGATAGCTTGTTCGTCTTAAAATATTTCACAATGCCTGAATCCGGAGTCCACATTAGTCAGTTTCTAGTCGATTCAGGCAGGTTGGTAGATAGTTGAATTTACGTCGCACTGGAGCAACACAACGGGATGTTGGTGACGGTCCGGAATCAATCCGAGGACAATACCTCGTAATTTTGAACCACGGTCAGATGACGATCTGCTGTTGATTCAGATTGATCCGGATTCTGTAAGTGTGAAGGGGTCCTAAGTAATCCGAAAGGTTGAGACTGGCAGTCGAGTGGTTAGCTCTCAGGCCCTTGTTCAACAGGCTTTAGTTTCGAATTCCCGTCTTGGCATGGTTCGGAATCCATTTTCGCAAGTGGTAGTCTAATTAACCTCATATAGCAAATAATAACAATAGAGCGACAAACCAAACCCAAAACGAAAGTCTAACGGGGTTTAAATATATCTTGAAAATAAAAAAGGATTGTAGAGCGAGAAACTAAACTTAAAAGGTTGATTCGACAACTCAATAATATCTGAAAACTAAAACAAAACTGAGTATGATTTCCCATATCTACCGACATCCTCGAAAATATCTTTAGCTAAAAACGTTGAAATAAAAATAATTAAAATTTTTAACACTTTAAATACACTGTTTGAGTTTCCAAGCATAAATTTTATCATATCACTGCGATATTATAACTTCCAATGTGTTAACTGGATATTAAAACCTTCCAAGGTTAACAACCATTCCTTCAAATAATTAAGAACTGGTTGGAAAAGTTACACTTCCTCAAGCTATTGAATCCGGTAACCATGGTAATTCCAGTCGCGAACAATGATTTTTACATCTTTTTCCCACAGTAGTTGAGGCCAAAGATTTATCGGACGCTTGTTTCGAGTACTTATCCTAAACTGAAGAGGTTGAAAAAGAGGTCTAGGGGAAAGCTGAGGATGAAAAGCAATTTCTGTGACCTTGAGGCGCCAGTTCTAAACTAAATTATCGTCCATCTTTGACAGGTCACGACTGTTTACGTGGAAACTTTTTCCGCATTGGACCTCAGTATGCTCCTCGTGACCTCAATCTGCCAGATGAACTCAGGCTATTTAGGCGACTACAGTGCAGTTAAGAATTATGAAATTGAGAGACATTGGGAGTCCAGAAGGTTGATGACGTAATGTTAAATGTTATAGGTTTTGAAATCACATTTTAATTCATTAACGATCATAAAACCTGTAAGCTTACTAGTATCAGCGTACTTAGTAACTCATAGATCATCATAGAAACTCATAGTTAGATTAAATATGCTCACTAAGTAGTACCTACATTTAATCTAACTCTAATACATACTTAAATAATCTAACACTTACTTTAATATATATATATATATATATATACCATTGTATACTAATTCAAATATATACTCATTACTAACTCTAAAAATAATCTAATACTAACTGTAATATGTACTGACAGAGAGAGAGAGAGATCGCTAACTCAAACACCATACACCTATACTAACTCTAATTCATACTCTATTAATAACTCCCTAATACATATACTAATACTAACTCTTTTCGCTTTCTAATACATACTTAAGTATACACATTATAATACTAAAAACGTTATATACTACTACTTTTCAGTCTGACACTAATATACATTCTAATACTAATTCTAATAGATATTCTAGTACTATGATACATATTCTCTCTATATAATACTAAGTCTATATATATAACTCTAATATATTCTAATAATACCCTTCTTATTGTAACTCCCCATAATATATACTGTAATATTATCTCTTTTCATGCTCAAATATCAACTCTAATACGAACTCTAATACATACTGTAATACTAACTCCAATACATACTGTAATACTAACTCTAATACATACTGTAATACTAACTCCAATACATACTGTAATACTAACTCTAATACATACTGTAATACTAATAAATACTCTAATGCAATGTATTAGAGGATATATTAGATTAGAGTATGTATATAGAGTATGTCATACCATAACTCTAAAGAATCACCAGGTTGATTCGGCCAACAGAACTTACTACGAAGCGCTTCAGTCTACAACTTTTCAAACGTGCTCTAAACACTCGGCTTATACATTGTTACGATGGGACAAATGTAATTCTGAGACAAAAGCAATCGCACACTGCACACTAGACTTTTTCTTTAGAGTTATAATTTCAGGCAGTTCATTTCTAGCTCATACATAAACATTTTAAGATCCACGTAAATCAAACTCTTTTTATTACGCTGACAAAACTAAACTTCGAATTTATTCACTAATTGCAAAAGAAACATGCCCCCGCCGAAAAGAAAAAACACCCCCACCATCTCGAATTCCTCACAACCCAAATTGTCTGATCCAAAACCACCCCTCCTGTACTCACTCCCCCGCATTGTTAAACAAAGAGGAAACGCACGCATTCCGGAGTACCCCCCGTCCGACACATCCCCTCCCCCATTTAATGAATTTAAATATCGACGCGACCCCAAAAGACCAAACTATGCGACATTCCCCTACCCCCCACCCCCAATCGAATACTCCGAATTCTTCAAACAAACATTTTTTTTTCTTTCGCCCGACCCCTGGGATTTTCCCTAGTAAAAAAAAAACGATTTTTTTTCGATCGTTTGCTTTCCAGAAATCTTTGATTGAGCCGAGAATAAAAAAAGGAATATCGCGATGATTTCGAAGTAGGTTTTCCTACATATTTTCCCGGACCCCCTCTTTTCCTCGGGAGTCACTCCAGATCCCGTGTTCAGGTGCACTTGGTCACGGTCCACTCGTAGGGGGTGAGGGTGAAGTCCACCCCCTCTCAGTTCTCGTTTGCGTATAACGACCGTGGCATTCGTTGCTGCTGGTTAATCTCCCGGTGGGTTTTCAGACTTCGTCTGGAGCGAGCGACGCAATTAGTTCCCGTTTTCCCGTTTTTTTTTTCAAATCCAAAGCAGGTTTCCCAGCATTGGCTGAGAGTAAATGGCCAATTAATGTAATTGCTCACGCTAAATGCTTACAAAGGTAAAAGCGGAAATTGGCGGAATTCTACGCGCGAGAACTGTACGTGGAATTAAGGAACGGGCACAATCCCTTCCATACACCCCCTCTCGCGTTCTATTATCCACCCACACACCCCTTCTTTCGAAAATTACGTGCTCCGACCGGGGTGGTTGGAAATTCGCGCACGAGAATACACTTTTTTCGCAGAGAACTAATGTTTTAATTGAAGTATTTTTCTCCCGTGTTTCGTTTGCTGTTTTTTTTATGCGCGTGTTTATGTTTGAACGAAAAATGTTCTCTTTTTCCATTTATAAAGGCGTTCCATCGATTCGAAATGTTTTTGTGTGCTTATTAGTGGAAATCAACTCTTGTGCGAGAAAATAGGAAGAAAAAATGAGAGAACACGGACAATCGAATGCGTTTACTGTTGGAAGTCAATTAAAAATCGATGCTTGAGAAGTGCAATTGCTCATTAAATGATGTTGCCATGGTAACTTGAGTGCGTTTAAAAAATTAAATCTGGTAATAAGACCTCGTTCTTTCGATGCGCTTTTATTTCGGTTTTGCGAATCCTGTTTTTTTTTCTAACAGTCGCTTATTTTAATCCATTAATTTTCAATTTGAGATTCAAATTTCATTGGCATTTTTTAGCTTGTGAACACTTAGGGTAATTTTTTGAAAAGTCTACTATAATTTAGATAATTTCAATTTGCTTTGAAGTTTCGATTCCGCTTTTTTTAATACGCACTTTTATTCTTAGATTTCCGATTTCGTTTGCCATTTTCTCTAAGGACTGAAAATTAAATTTAAAATTATTTTATATTAAATGGCCTAAAATGATATTTAAAATTTGCTTACGTAACAATTCAAATGTGACATATTATTACATTAAACACAGTAAGAGTAGGTAGTTGAATTAACGTCGCACTGGGGCAACAAAACGGGCAATTGGCGACGGTCCGGGATAAATCCCGAAGGCAAAGATCGGACAACACCTCGTAATTTTGAACCACGGTCAGATGACAAAGTCAATGACCTGAGCAGACGGCCCACTCTCCAAACTTCCATACCACACCAATTCAAGGACATCTGAGGCCACGACAGCTTTAACGTGAACCTGCCCCCACGCACACGACGGTCTTCGGGTGGATCGAGTTTCAGCCTCTCAACCCTCCAGTTGCTAATATTCGACTGTACCAACTGGGGCATCGCGGCCGTATGTCAAGCATTGGACATACACAGTAGGAGAGTTTACTAACACAGAAGACGAAATACACTCAGGTTAAGCTACGGAAGATATTAATTATTTCAATCTAAAACGGAAAGTATAGGATAGTTTCGTTTTCCAATCCAAGATTCCTACTGTGTTAGTGACCGCATTAATTTACTGCCACACAGATGCAAAGATGTTACTCTGTTAAAAAATAAATTGTAAAGGAGAATTTGATCTACAATGATCATCACATTTGAAGATAAAGCCATTATAGTACTGCTTAACCTTCAAAGTGTTTGACAAGACATCTTGTCCATCAAATTCAAAGCAAGTTCAAGTTTAGGTAACGATGAGATATCTCGTCATTAAGAATGCCAATTGAATTCCGAATGAAGATATTGCCGTTTTTTGATGATAACGATGTTAAGATCAGATAATTTTTTTCTAATGACGAGATATCTCGTCCATTAAGATCTGGTCAATTTTGCTAATGATGAGATATCTGGTCCATTAAGATCTGGTCAGCTTTGCTAATGACGAGATACCTCGTCGAGATAACCCTCTCACTGCACAAAATGAACTCAAAAACTTACTGTTCCTTAAAGTGTATGTATACACTAGATTATTACTTTCAAATTTTGATGGCCGCTGTAACCCGGTTGGAAAAGTAACGGATTAACAACCTGAGGGTTGCGAGTTGAAATCCAACCAAAGACCGTCGTGTACAAAGCGCACGTTAAATCTGTCGTGGCCTCAAATGTCCTCACGTTGGCGTGGTGTGGAATTTTTTGGAGTGGGGTGCCAGCTCAGGTGTTATATCGCCATCTGACCGTGGTTCAAAATAAGTGGTGTTGTCCTCGGATCTGGGGGATTGATCCCGGACCGTCGCCAGTAGCCCGTTGTGTTGCTCCAGTGAGAAGTTAATTAATATACCTACCTTCTAAATTTTGACTTTAAAAATCCAGGTTTTTTTTACAATAGGTCATTGGTTTATGCTTAAAAGTATTTGAGTATGAAAAAATAAGATTGAGCTAATCATTAATTTTGTAAAGATATAATGAACTAATTAGTGTTTTTAATAGTGATATCTCAAATTCTGATTTGTTCAGAATAAGAATTCCAGTTGGAAAATATTCTTCTTCATGTTTTGACTCTCAATCAAGTTGTTGCTAGAATGAATAAGTTTTCTTTATAATTTTTTCATCAAGATAGCATAAAATGATCATGATTTTTAAAAGGAATTTTAACATTTAAAAATCAACTAAAAATTCATTCCTTAACTAATAACTCTGATTGAAGGTCAAAACATCCGCTGTATTATGTAGATTATTATATTGCAAAAATAATTATATATATATATATATATATATATATATATATATATATATATATATATATATATATATAATAGATCGATTCATTATTGAAGTATAACCGTTTGAAGATAGTCGTATTGCAAAAACACAGTTCTTCAGAAATTGAGTTTAAAGTTTTGGTTACATGTTATTGATAGTATCTAATGAAAAACCCTTGTAGCTAGAGAAAAATATTAACAAGATCTTAGGTAGATGTAAGATCAAGGGTATGTAAGCTAAAGAATTGGAAAATATTTTAAAGCTATAAAAATTTGGTATTCCGGTCGATATTCGTGATTCCCAGTGTATACATACAGCCTAAGCTTTTTACGATAGAGTAGCTAAAAATTTGCTATCATTTCAATTCCACTCGTACATCAATAATAACGTCGCTATTCAAAGAGAACAATTAGAAGTTTAAAAAACAAGTCCACCATTATCGTCAAGAAGTCGAAACAAATATTCCACTCCAATGGATTGCAAAACGTAAACAAACCTTCAATGTCAAGACAGATTATTAAAAAGAACTTAACGTGAACACGTAAAACTAGAAGTCAAAAGTAATCCAAGAATGAAGCAAACGATTAGAATACAAGGTAAAAAGAGAGGAAAAGAATTTTTTCACCGGAGAAAAAATAACGCTCGCTACGTGACCGATTTACAAGAAATAAAAGCCCAAACAAGAGATTCCGATAACAGGGCATAAAACCTTTTTATTGATCATCTAACAAGTGGCTGGAAAAGCGAGCAGTTATTCTTCTTTTCCACCTCCCCTATCCGCGCGGAATTATTCATGTCTTGCGTGGTGGTGGCAACAGTCATTCACCGATCGTTCGGGGAGGGAAGATTTTTCTCCTACACACATAAAATGTTCCATTCGAAACATTTATTCTAGGCTCGGCTATTACCTGGTAAACATTGACTCCTTTCTTACAAGACGTCGGCAGAGATTGTTTCTTTTCTGGAGGTATTTGTGGTGTGCCGCCATTTTTTTTCGGCAATTGGAATTTTTTTTTAATTTTGTGCGAATTCGAAGTTTGAGCGCAGATCTTTGGAATTTTTGAGTCTTTCAGCTGTAGTTGATGAATATTTTAAACAACTGCACTATTTTTCTCGAAAATGTTTCAGAATATTTTCGAGATAATTGAAATGGAACCTTTCATTTTGTGTTGGTTGGTGAATTTGTCAATAAAAATGCATCATTAAAAATGACGCCATTTTTCTTAGTAATTGGAATTTTTTTAAAAATTTAGTACGAATTCAAAGTTTGAGTGTGGATATTTAGAATTTTGGAGCATTGAAGCTGTGATTTGATGAATATTTTACAAAACTGCACTTTCTCGTAAATGTTTCAGCATGTTTTTGAGACAGTTTGAAATGGAACCTTTTTATTTTGTATTGATTGGTGAATCTCAATAAAAATGCCGCCATTTTTTCTTCAGCAATTGGAATTTTTTTCTTTTAATTTAGTTCGAATTTGAAGTTTGAGTGGAGACCTTCGTCTACATCTTTGGAATTTGGAGTTTTCGAGCTGGCGATTGATGACTATTTTACAAATCTGCTCTGTTTTCTCGAAAATGTTTCAGCATGTTTTTGAAAAAGTTGAAATATAATTTTTTTATTTTGTGTTGCCTTGTGAATCTGTCAATAAAAATACCGCTATTTTTTTCAGCAATTGAAATTTCTTACTTTTTAATTTAGTTCGAATTCGAAGTTTGAGTGCCGATCTTCATCTAGATCAGGGGTCTCAAAAATTTTTCACTTGAGGACCAGATTGAAAAATCCTGTACGTCAGACGGGCCAACAACACATACATAAATATATATATGGATATATATATACACACACGTGCGTATATGTGTGTGGGGATGGACATTGGGTTAACGTCAATTTTTAAAGCTTACGAAATAAACTAGTTAACAAATTAGGCGTTTAAATAAAAATGTAGATTTATACAAAGAAATCAAATTTATTCCAAATAATGTAAATGTACATATAAGTTGGCCTAAGGAAAAAATAACATTCAACAATATTCCTATGTATCATTCTTTGGCTTTCTTATGTACGTATGGGACGTTATATATATATAGAATGGATTTCAAGTGTTCGTCTGACAAGTTAGCCTGTACTTCGATTTTACAAAGGTCATTTTTTAAAATGTCTGCTCGTAGATATAGGTCGATCCAAACACCGAAAGCACTGATCAAGTTTTTTATTTTTGAAATCATCACCCAAGGACTTGCAATGAAAGGAACGGAATTGTCAGAAGTTTACTGTTTTAAAATTAAAAATAAAAATAAACTAAATATAATCACTTGTAAAATGAAAGAAGGTCCGCATTCTTGCAACATTCCTTGAAATATTCTTTCAATTATTCATTTGACGTAAGCTTAATCAATTCAAGTTGAAGTTCTGTTGGCGCATTTTCGATTTCACATTGGAATGGATTTTGAAATAGTTTGATCTTTTCTGCTGTAGCTGCATAATCAGTCTGCAAAGCGGTTTTCAAATTCCTCACGTATTTTTGTGATAGTTTGTACTGCGTAATGTGACGGGAAAGGCACACAAGTTTCACTAGCAAACGTCTTGCAAGTTTCGAAGTGGTCCAAAATTGTCTTTCCCAATTGGTTTTCAAAAAGAGCAAGTTTTATTCTAAAAACTTTCACATGTTGGAACAAGTCGTTTACAAAGGACTTTTCGCCTTGGAGTTTCAAATTTAAAAAATTAAGATGAGGTAATATCAACAGCAAATGAAAGCTTCCACAGCCCCTGATGATCTGAAAGCTCTTCTACAAGCTTATCCTGTTCAATCATGAAAATGTCAATAGCTTGGTGTAGCTCAAAAAACCTTTGGAGCACCTTTTCTCTACTAAGATAACGTATCTCACAATGATCTGGGACATCTGAATACTGACTTTCAATATCCGAAAGAAAATTCTTAAACTGCCGGTGTTTAAGAGTGTGGGATCGGATGTAATTTACTGTCTTAACAACGACCTGCATTACTTCCGACACATTTATGTTTTTCCCACACAAGGATTGTTGATGGATAATGCAATGAAAAACCATTGGTTTCTCACCTCCAGCATTTTGAATGGCATTGCACATGCCATACTAATCCTGTGTTACAGCCACACATACTTTTACCTCTATCTGTGGTAACGCCTTTTAGTTTTTTAAGATCTAATTGAAGTTTAGAAAGGGTTTCATTTACCTTAGTAAAGAACGCAAGGCAAACGCTCTAATGAGAAGCGGAAAGCGTTATTAAATTGAAGGCACTCAGTAACGAAAGTCATTTATTAATATTTTGTAATAGTTTATTTTCCATGAAACCGGCTCGAATTACACGGAACCTCGAACCTACCGAGACTCGAATTACCGTGACTCTACTGAATTTGAATTATTTTTACGATCTACGATTTTACGAAAAATTGTATGCTGCATCGTCCGGGTTTCCACGGCCGGACAATGACCCTTCGCGGGCCGTAGTTTGGAGATCCCTGATCTAGATCTTTAGAATTTGGGAGTTTTTGAGCTGCGATTGATGAATATTTTACAAAACTGCACTGGTTTCTCGAAAATGTTTCAGCATATTTTTTAGATAGATGAAACAGAACCTTTTTGTTTTGTGTTGATCAGATTTGTCAATTTGTCAACTAAAAATGCATCAGTTGAAGCCATTTGAGGATTTCTGCAAAACTAATTTTTAACTAAAGTGGACGAGAAAATTTGTGACGATATATATATATATATATTTTTTTATTTCTTAATAATTCTCATCATTCATATAATATAAGAATTTTCCTGTTTTTGGTCTTTTTCTCTACGATCATTTTCCGCTACATGAGGGTAATGAGAACTAGACCTACGTATTAAAGTGGATTCCAAACCACAACGGACATCAATGTCGAGACCTGGACGATTGTCGTTCGAATTTGACAACACTGAGAACGCAGGACAATTTTAACCAAACTTTTCTTTCTTAATTCACGTAAAATTGTCTGTTAGTATTTTTTGACAGAAAGGAAAATGGAATGCAAATCTGTTTCACTTAAAAGGAAAGCATCGTGTAATGCTAAACTAATTGCTTCTTAACTGGCAATACTTCAGATCATTTTAAGAAACAAACTAGAAATCTGTATCAGGATCAACCGATCAAGTGGTTGAGAGCACTTATAGAATAATGCGAGAACGACAGTCCTCGAGTTCGATCCCCGTTCTGTTAGTCGTTAAAACGGGACCTTGGGTGGCCAAGTGGGTATGGGTAAATTTTTCGTACTGTGGGAGCGTGAAAAAGAGATTCAGTGTTTGATATACATGTGAATAGCTCTCGTCTTTATTCTAGATATGTGCATGTTAAATCCGTAGGCCTCCCTACGGATGGAAGGCATGTTTTGAGGCATGAGCTCACTTCTTTCTATGCGAGTCTCGATCAAAATTAGGAATGCACTTCTGGTCACACCTATACAAACGGGCAAAATCCCAAAAGAGATTTGGTACCAGAGCGTTTAGCAATGTAATGGTTGATAAGACGTTTTCCTGGTTATCCTTTCGGTACACACGTACAACTTCGGAAAATTAAAATGACAATTATTAAATTCTAAAATGGAACAATTGTGGTGATAGTCAATGCTGCAACAACAAACAAAATATATTCATATATGCATTTCAAATAAATATTTTTCGAAAAGATGAACATTTTTTGCAATCCTTAACACCATAATAAACTGAATTAGTATTATATTCATTAAAATCCATCACAAATACCAAAATCCATCACAAGAAACTATTTCTTTTAAACAAAGCAATTCTTATACGACTCGTTTCATACAAAGCTAATATTTGACATTTAAAGTCAGTATTTGTTTAGCAATTCCGAGTTTTACCGCTTGGTTACACAGAGTTCCAGTTTCCTGTATTTTAACTGTACTTTTACTTGTACTTGTACTGTAACTTTTCTGATAAATTTCAGAAACGTATAAAAATTCCTTCGAAGTGGAAATAAAATGCTTTTGAAAATATAATGACTTTACAGGATATAAAGGATCTAAATGGAATTAAGCAGACAGGCTTATACTCTTTGCCTTTTATTCTTTGTAAGCCTTTTACTTTTGTTCTTTTTAAGCCTTTTACTTTTGTTCTTTGTAAGCCTTTTACTTTTGTTCTTTGTAAGCCTTTTACTTTTGTTTTTTGTAAGTCTTTTGGTGTTGTTCGTTGTAAGCTTTCTACTTTGTTCTTTGTAAGCCTTTTACTTTTGTTTTTGTATGCTTTTCACTTTTGTTCTTCGTAAGCTTTTTACTTTTGTTCTTTGTTCGCTTTTTACTTTTAATCTTTGTAAGCTTTTTACTTTTGTTTGCCTCGTACTTTTGTTCTTCGTAAGCATTTTACTTTTGTTTGTCTTTACTTTTGTTTTTGTAAGCCTTTTACTTTTGTTCTTTGTAAGTCTTTTACTCTTGTTCCTTGTAAGTCTTTTATTTTTGTTTTTGTAAGCCTTTTACTTTTGTTCTTTGTAAGTCTTTTACTCTTGTTCCTTGTAAGTCTTTTATTTTTGTTTTTTGTAAGTCTTTTGGTGTTGTTCGTTGTAAGCTTTCTACTTTGTTCTTTGTAAGTCTTTTACTTTTGTTCTTTTGTACCTCTATAGTAATATTGTACATCTATGGTATTATAAAATGGCATTTTTATAAATTCGCGATCGAACATGGTGAAACAACCATTTCTACTGATGGAAATCGTTAAGTTTTTCAAAAATATCTTTTCATGAATATCGACAGGCAATAGAGCGAAACCGAATTTCTGTAAGGAGAATTTAGAATTAACTTACTTTCTTCAAAATGCCTTAAACTTTTACTCTCCCGTTGAAATTACGGGAAAACCATCAGCGAAATGGAAGTGGAAACGATCCAAATCCGAATCGCATTCATTCTCTCCCACAAGAATTCGAACATTTTTCCGTTATTCTAAGAGAAAAGGAGTCGGAGACAATAATTAAAACGGAACAACAAGCAAACAAAAAACAACATCCACACCCCATACACCCCACGAAAACAAGTGCGAGGAATTCGAAAATATCATTCGAGAACCCCCGAAAGATTAAATTTCCTGGGAAGTATACAAAAGTCGAAAGTCTTTTCATTTTCCATTTTTGCCCGGCTAAAACGCTGCAAGAGAAACCGATTTATAAAGCGAGTTCGAAATGCTTTGCGCAGGGGAAAAACGAAAAAGGAGAAATATATAATTAAGATTAAACTTCAGACAAGGGTTCACATAATTCCGAAATTAATTACTACCACCGAACTGGGATAGCTTGCGCAAGCACAAATTCGGTGGCCTTCCCCCGTTTCGACCTCTTTTTACCTCCCCCCAACACAAAACGGAAAGCAAAAGATTAAAAGTCTTCTGCTTTTCCGATGACGATGATTTTAATCGATTTCCCCTCCCTCAAAAAGGAATTTCAAACGTTCTTCGATTTGTCTCTCATCCAAAAGCCTGAATTAATTAAAAAGAACGTATTCCTTTCTGATTGCGCAAAAGATTTTTGTGCTTATTTATTTTAATTTGAAGAGGGTTGACTTCCGGGAAAAGTCTCGGAAAAGGCATTTATGGAACGACTTGAATTTCTCGAACGATTGCGGGGAGGGGGGAGGAATTTCAGCAAAATGAGTTTTAAAAATTGGATTGAGTGAAACGGCTCTCTTGGAAATAAATTGTTTTTAACCGCACACAATGGCAACGGTAAATAATGAGTCGCCGGGACATACGGGAGAATAAAAATCATCCCCGTTTCATTTTTCGTTGCCATCGGTTTGTCAGAAATGGTATGAAAAACCAATTTCCCAGTGTAAATATAGTGTTGCTGTTCCGTACTGTCTGGAAACTTTTTGATCTCGTTAGATATAGCTATCACAGTGAATGTGGGATAGAGAATTACGTAGTAATAGCAACGACTGAACAAATGCTGGAAAACAATTTTAAAATAATTTAATGCAATAGTGCCGAAAGGTAGATACACTGTTGCTATAATCTGGAAATTTTGATGACAAAGCCGCAATTCTTATTTTTAAAAGTAAGAGACTAGAAAACTTTTTCAGTTTATTCAGACATATTTTATATCATAGTTTATTCAGACAATTTTATCGTCTGAATAAACAATGTTCAGATTGAATAAAAAGCTTCAAATGATTTTGAAAATTATATAATTTATTATAACTTGCTTATACGGTAGGTAGTTGAATTAACATCGCACTCGAGCGACACAACTGTCTATCGGCGACGGTTTGGGATCAATCCCGAAGAGAAAGATCCGAGACCAACACATCGTCATTTTGAATCAGTCAGATGACAGGGTCAAAATCTGAGCTCTCCACCCTCTAAACTTCCACACCACACCATCAGGACATTTGAAGCCAAGACTGAATTAACGTGCACAACGTATACGACGGTCTTCTGTTGGATCAAGTTTCGGATTCGCAACCCTCTCGTTTCTAATTCGCTACTCTTCCAACCAGGCTACCGCGGCCCCTTGTTTATACGGTGAAATTAATTAGTATCCACAAAAACGCTTTGTAAGTTCTAAATCAAAGCCAAAATGAATGGATGCACAATTAAAAAGTTCCTTTTTTATATATACATAGGAATTGATTGAAAAAATAGTTTTGGGGGTGCCGCCTAGCTGGTATAGTGGTCATAGCACTTGTCTGCCACCCAACAGGTCGCATGTTCGAATCCCGGTTTGTAAGGGCATGGAGTCCATTGCCGTGTTGAAGGAAACTGAGCAGATCATCTTGGAAGTGCCACCGGTAATGCGTCCATCCGCCTACACCCCCTCCTTCTCCCGGCATCTCATCTGAAGGGTCCCTCAAACTAGCATCCATCAACAGGTGGCAAGAGAGACAACTAAACTCTACCAAAGGTCGGAGAACCTTCGGGTTTTTCCCCAAGGTCTGCATAAAGCGCTTCATCTCCACGTCAGAATTTATACACTATTGCACGGGCCTGAAATATTTATTTCGAATGAATATTCATTGCAGTGACCTTTGCATTTGTGACATGGAAGCAGACCCTGACCAGTGTATTACCACCTCTTCCATCACAACTCATCTCCACATCAAGGAATCAGCAACACAGCACTACGACGCCCGATAGTTCACCCTATACATTTAAGTATCATTTAAGTAGTGCGATTTTTGTGGCCATTAGGGAGTTTGAACTGAAGCAACCGGTTTAAATTCAGTCGTCTTTTAAGTGCAAAATTTTCTTTTGGCCTAACCTCTTCTCACCTAAAAAATAACGACACTTAAATTCAGTCTCTTGCCTCCAAAACCCTCACAGTAAAGTTTTTCAAAAGCAGCACATGCATGTGCATTAAATAACTCAAAATTTCTTTGCATTGCAAAAAAATTTATTCCTCGTCCACATCTAATCATCTTACACATAGTGGGATTTTTTTTACCGTAAACCCTTTGTAGGGTCGGTATGATGGAGTTAGAGATCGTCCTTGTTAGGAGTAGAGGGTGGCTCAACAATTGAGTGCTAATTCACAAGTAGCTGTCATTTCGCCCCTTGAAGGGCGGAAGGCCGAATGATCAGTAGCCGGGCTTCAAAAAAAGTTTTGGATATTCTAGACCTCAGGTCTTTTTAAGCAATTCTTAGTTTTACTCGTTGAACCAAAAGTTATTTTCTATTTTCATGTTTCAATTTATTCTAATTGCAATTGAATATTCACTGACTTGAGGTAATAATGAAAAGCTAGGCATATTCATTTGAATGTTTTGGTGGATTACGGGAAACGCTGATTAGTTTTTAGCCGCTATTTCTTAAATTGTATTAAACAATAATTTATTTTGAATAAATAATTTAAAGATATTATTGTAAAGAAAGAAATGCAAAACAGTAATTTTTATCTTAATACTTTTAATAAATTAAGAAAAACAAATTGACTCTTTCTGAAAATGTTGCCTGATAAACTAAAACCTCTATCAACGAAGCAGAGTTTAACATTTTTATTTAAATGTCTTTGAATGATTACGAAAAGCCAATCAGCTTTAAGCTCAGGATCTTTAAATTCTGGTATTGTATCAGACGATAATTTTAAATTATTTCGAATAGATATGTAAAGATAATATTGTTTCGAAAAAGAAATGTAAAGCTGTTCATTTTTTAATATTCTATGCTTTTGATTGATTTAGAAAAACTGATCAACTTTATCTGAAACTGAAGCCTTTATCAACCAATCAGATGTCAGCAAACGTTTTTGATTGATAACGAAAAGCTAATCAGCTTTTAGCTGCATATCTTTAAATTCTGGTATTGTATCAAACGATAATTTCATTTATTTTAAATAAATATTTAAAGATAATATTGTTCCGAACGAAATACAAAACAGTTAATTTTTATGAGTTTGATTGATTTCGAAAAATAGGTAGGTTCTATCTGAAAAAGAAGCCTCTATCAACTAACCAAAATATATAACTTTTATTAAATGTTTTGATCGATAACGAAAGCCTTTAGCTGCGAATTTTGTGTTGTTTCAATCAATAATTAAATTTATTTTAAATAAATATTAAAGATAATATTGTTCCGAAAGAAATACAAAACAGTCATTTTTTGTGCCTTCGATTTAGAAAAATCGATCGATTCTATCTGAAACAAAAGCCTATATCAACTAACCAAAGTTTAGAACTTTTATTAAATATTTTGACTGATTACGAAATGTTGTGAATGTTGTGTTGTTCAATCGATAATTTAATTTATTTTAAATAAATATTTAAAGATAATATTGTAAAGTAAGAAATGTAGAAACCAATACTTCTATTTCGATACATTTGATGAAAAACTATTTACTCTAGCATCGCCATTCTAAATTATGGTGATAAGTCAAGCAACAGTTTAATACAATACACACAAATTTTATTTGAAAGCAAATCACCAAAACACGAACACGAAACAACAAATCAAAGAACAATTAAATGTAAATAATCCTACGCGTTTTCTAAAAGAGAACGTTTAATACAATTTAACATTAAAACGAGTCCCGTTCGACACATCATCACAAACGATGTAACAGACAATAGTTAATTGCTGAAAACACTAATTAAATAACCCCAGCTCATTGACTTGAAATAAAGAGCTTTGTTCTGAAAGTCAGCGAACGCCATTGTACACTAAATCTAAAATAATCCTCCTGCTGTGCAATAAGGAGAAACCAATATTTAAGTGTATCGGTTAGTGGATATATGAATATATTAAATGCATTTAAATGCACCGTGAATAGAAATTAATATTAATGGGAATTGAAGTGATTTGGGTGAATAGAAATTAAACTATTTCAGTCGGATTGTAACTACGCGATATTTAGAGACGTTGGAATTAAATCATCCAGTTTTGAACAGGGAGAACATGTTAGAGATTGCTTAGTGACTTAATCTAATGCCTGTGGTTTTTAATGGCCTTTTAGATATTATAGCTACACTGTACCTATAAATAAATACCCTACATTTAATTTAAAATATTATTATATCATACATTATATGTATAATGTATTTATTTTACGTACAAAATAAATTTTTCAAGTATTACGAATTGGTTGTATTGGATTTTATGACTCAGGTAGGTAGGTATTTTAATTAACGTAGCACTGGAGCAACACAACGGGCTATTGGCGACGCTCCGGGATCAAACCCGAAGAGAAAGATCTGAGGACACACACACACACACACAACACCACGTCATTTTAAAACACGGTCAGATGACGAGGTCACATCTGAGCTGGCATCTCACTCTCCAAACTCCCACGCCAACGTGATTTATGACTCAAGGGCGATATCTGGCCAAGCTGCGCCAAACACAAGACAGATAATACACACATACACACAAAGAAAGTTTCAATGACAGAAAAGACAGAAATTTAATTATACCATCTGTACTATATATTTATTTACGTATAAAATAAGTTTTTGCGATATGCAATTACGAATTGCTTGTATTGGGTTTTATAACGCAAGGGTCTTATTTGCCCAGGTGTGCCAAACTCAAGATAGACAATAGACATGCACACACAGAAAGTTTACTGTCAGGGAAGACAGAAGTATAAATATATTATATGTTATGGCAAGGGCCAGATTTGGCCAAACTGCGCCAATTACGAAACAGATAACAGACATACACACATAAAGAAAGATTTACTGTCAGAGAAAACAGAAATATAAATATATTATACATTATCTGTACAATATATTTTAAGTATAAAATAGTTTTTTACGAAATGGAATTCAGAATTGATTGCATTGGGTTTTATGACTATTTGGCCAAGCTGGCCAAAAACAAGACATACACACAAAAATTGTTAGTGTCAGAGAAGAGAGAAATACATCTAGGGAGAGAGTTTCAGGGAGATGAGAGTTAATAAATACGAGGTGCTTTTTAGTAAAGTTAAATACAGAGGGTGCTAGTGTATTGATAATATCTTTCGTAACTCGTTGGGTCACTTGACATGCTACTTTAATGCAATACCAGCATGTTGCTTAGCAATAATTAATGTCAAAATGGCAATAAATCAGATTAGTTCCAAACCGGAAGTACTTTTTTCTCTGGTAGCTTGTTTATGGTTTAACACTTAAAATCCATCTCATACGTTTATGATCAGTAGTTCGTGAATATACAAAAGTCCGTTTTATCCACAATTTTTAATTAAAGCAGATCGAAAAGGCCTAGTCTTTCCTAGAGGTTACGTAGTCTCCTTTTGGATCTCGGGAAAAAGGTTCTGGGTTTGATTCGGCGCAATGCTCCCTGAATCATTGTCGTGCATATGATGGGTATGTTCGTGTTAAATCCGTAAGCCTGCAAGTCCTTTCGATTGGTGTTTGAGTGAAAAGTGAGGAGTATGACTTCACAACGCCAAAGGAAGGGAGGTAGATTGTTTCGTCGTACTGGAGTAACACAACTGACTATTGGCAAAGGTCCGGGATCAGCTACGAAAGGTAAGATCCGAGGACATCATAATTTTGAAACCAGATGACGGTGAACACCTGATTTGGTACCCCACACTCCAAATTTCCACACCACGCCACCGTCGGGACATTAGAGGCCACAGTATACTTAACGTGCACCAGCCTCGACGGTCTTTGGTTGAATTGAGTTTCGAACTCGCAACCCTCTGGTTGCTAATTTGAGACTCCACCAACTGGGCTAACACGACTCCACATTGCCAAAACTTTGAAGAGTTTTAGCGCTGTGAAGCCACGTTTATTTAACAAGTTTTCCAGTTACCAAAATTAATCAAAAACCTTTATCACGAAATTAATGAATAAATGTATACAAATATCATTGCGGAATGATGAATGATTTTTGTACCCTAGAAAAATTTATCCATACTGTTAAATACCAGTCGAAATTTGTGAAGCATTCGATGACCCATACCCAATATGCGTTTTGGTGCTACGTTACAGAAAAAGGCGGAATTTTATTCAACTAGAACGGAGAAGTGTCTATAGGGCAGACTTCCCCCTCATCATAAAAGGTCCTTTAACGAAGTTGGTATCGCGGATTTGCAACCAGAGGGTTGCGAGTTCGAAACTAGATTCAACCCCAAAGACCGTCGTGTTCGTGCGGGCAGGTACATATTAAATCTATCATCGCCTCAAATGTTCACACGTCGGCATGATGTTTAAGTTAGGAGAGGGGTGCCCAATCAGGTGTTGACCTCGCCATCTGACAGTGGTTCAAAATTACGAGGATATTTCGATTCAGGGTTTATTCCGGACTGTCGCCCATAGCCCGTTGTGTTGCTCCAGTGAGATGTAAATTCAACTACCTACTTAACTTGGAATTGTTGTGATGCTTAACTTTATACATGTATCCAACTTTTCATCAGAGATTGGGTGACGCCGTCGTTCAGTGGGTTCGCACACTGCTCTAGCGACTTACGAATTGCGCAGGTTCGATTCCTGTAACTTATCCTCGCTGTGTTCTCGCCCTTCTCTATCAATAAAACATCCCTTGTGTGCGTAAATCCATTACTTGAAACTTTGTGATTGATCCCGGACTGTCACCAATAATTCGTTGAGTTGTTCCAGTGTGACATTAATTCAAATACCTACCTACCATAACTTGAAGCGGGAGGCACTGACTAGGCGTGATTACAGGATTCAAAGCACTAACTAGTTCTGTACTATGATATTCAATTAAAGTAAAAAGCTTTCAAACTAGCTTTCAATCTTTTTTGTTAAGAGTATTTTTAGGTTCGTAAGTTGTTAATTACCGTCGAAATGGAGCAAGGGGTATTGGCAGCAATCCGGCATCACCCGAAGGATTTGAGACTCTCCTCCTCCCAACTCACCGAAAGGTTTAGAGTTTTTCGTGGGAGGAGGGAACCCGAAGGATTAGATCTGAGGACTACACCTCATACTTTTGAGCCATTCAGATGACGAGGTCAGCAAGTGAGCTGGCACCCCAAACTTCCACATCACGCCAACATATGAGGCGACGATAGATTTAACGTGCACCAGACCACGTACACGACGGTCTTTGATTGGATCGAGTTTCGAACACAACTCTCCGATTGCCAATCCACGATTCTACGCACTAGGCTTTCCCATGGGGTTTACTGTGTCTTGTAAGCATGAGGATCACGACCCCAGGATGCTTTTCTCTACTTTCTTCTCTATCCTTTATTTTCACAATTACTAAACATTTTCTGGCGTTTGGCGCAGCTTGGCCCTTGGGCCATAAAACCCCAAACCAACCAACTACCCACTGTGCTACCACGGCCCACTTATGATTCAGAATGAGAAAAAGGACGAGATTTCGGATATAGCGCATTGATCGAAGTCAGCTACGCACTAAAACCCCAACATATGGAACCACGACAGATTTAACGTGCGTCAGCCCCCACGTACAGGACGGCCTTTGGTTGGATCGAGTTTCGAATTCGAAACCTTTCGTTGATAATACGCTGCTCTAGCCACTAGGCTACCACGGCCCACCCTGGATGGAGAACGAGTGGACGAAGATCTAGATATAGCGCATTGATCGACGTCACTAAAACTCCAACTTATGATTTAACGTGCGCCAGCCCCTACGTACAGGACGGTCTTTGAGTTGAGTTCCTAATTCGGAAACTTCCCGCTGGTAATAGCGACTCTACCCACTGAGTTACAACGGCCCACCCTGGATTCGGAACGAGAAGACGAGGATCTAGATATAGCGCATTGATCGACGTCGGCCGCGCACTTTGCGGTCGTCCCCCCCGTCACGTGATGGCGGCGGCGGTGGCAGGGAGGGTGGAAACACGGAAAGGGCCTGGGCGTCCCAGAGAAATTGCAGGTGGCTTCTCTCGAAAACAAGAGGAGCCGAAATCCGCTTCTCAAACACGGAGAGCGGACGGGGCCGCGGGTAAACAAATCCAGCGCCATTACCAGATCACTCCGGCGGAGGTCCGATAAAGCAGCAGCCTCTGCCAGAGTAAACAAGGAGGGAAAAAATAATAACAGCAGAAAAAGGCACAAGCGGGCAAGGAAATGAGGCTGAGCCAAGCGAGGCATGCCGATGACGCACACATGAGGGCCGAGAGATGTGGGGGCCTCCATAAATTCCAATCCATACGATGGATGCTTCGCCTTATGACCTTTCAGGGCTCATTTGCGGGCCCTTCAGATGGGGTGTTCCTTTGCACAAGCAATACACAAAACCCGTGTCTGCCGACAGTGGTGTACCTTGCACCCCCCCTACAGTGCTGTAGTGAGGGGGGTAGAATCGACCCCCAGTGTGGTTCCTGCTTTTCAAATACCTCTACAAATAAAATACAAGTGCATAAAATACGAGTACTTGATATTCGTTGAAAAAGCATATTTTATGTTTGTTGTATTTTTTTATTTATCGAGTGCGACGTTATTTCAATCACCTACCTACTTTAAAATAACTATTATTTTTATTACATAATGTAATAGCGTTAGGTTTGATTGGTTAGGTCTTATGGGGTTCAAGGGACTTATTTGGTAAGTAGGTATTTTAATTAACGTCGCACAGGAGCAACACAACGGGCTATTGGCGACGGTTCGGGATCAGTCCCGAATGGAGAGATCTGAGGACAACACCACGTAATTTTGTACCACGGTCAGATGATGAGGTCACACCTGAGCTGGCACCCTACTCTTCAAACTTCCACATTACGCCAACTTGAGGACATTTGGGACCACGTCAGATTTAACGTCGTCAGCCCCCTTTGTACACGACGGTCTTTGGTTGCAACCCTCCGGTTGCTAATCCGTTACTCTTCCACCCGGGCTACAGCGGCACAGGCAGTATTTGGCAAAGCTGCGTCAAAGACAAGACACTGTCTAGTAAAGGGGGGGGGGGTATTTCAATTAACGTCACACTGGAGCTACACAATGGGCTATTGGTGACGGTCCGGGATCAATCCCAAAGGGAAAGATCCGAGGACAACACCACGTAATTTTGAACCACGGTCAGATGACGAGGCAACACCTGAGCTGGCACCCCACTCTCCAAACTTCCACACCACGCCAACGTGAGGACATTTGAGGCCACGACAGATTTAACGTGCACCAGCCCCCTTTGTACACGACGGTGTTTGGTTGGATTCGAACTCGCAACCCTTCGGTTGCTAGTCCGTTACTCTTCCAACCGGGCCACCGCGGCCCGTCTAGTAAAGGAGGTAGGTAGTTAATTAACGTCGCACTGGAGTAATACAACGTGGTATTGGCAACGCTTCGGGATTAATCCCGAAGGGAAAGATCCGAGGACACCTCATAATTTTGTGCCCTGATTAGGTGAAGAGGTCAACATCTGAGTCGGCATCCCACTCTCCAAACTTCCACACCAAGCTATCTAGAGGACATTTTATATCGATTTCATACAATTAATCGAGTTTATAACTCCGGTTGCTAATCCGCTGCTCTTCCAACTGATCTACCGCGGCCCCTTTACTGACACAGAAGAGAGAAATATACCCAAAGGAAAACAACTCACATTTTGCTAGCGCAGTGGACAAACTTATTGAGCCACGGCGAACCCGTGGTATGGGGACTAGAGAGAAGATGCGAGGCGTCTGTAAGGTACATTCCAGTGCCTTTAGAGATTCTAATGTTCAGAAACCCTAACAAATGTAAACGTATTTGATGAAGGTGCTCATTAAAGAGAAAATATTTAAAGCACAAAATAACAAACAGCGCGCATTTGCAAATTTCCGAAGCCCGTTTCAAATTCTTGCAATCTCAGCGGAATTGACTATGCAAGGCTCCATCACTCTATCCATCCGCTAGGAATTTTGGATCTGATTTCGTATACTAGAGCAAATGGGGAAAAAGAAAGAAAAAAAACACCAGCTGAGGTTAAAGTTTATTTCCTCCCCCTTCTTCCTGTTAGTAAAAGTACTTTGCGCAACACGTCCGTCCGTCTTGTTCTCTCTCATGCCACCCCATTAAAAATGACGAAAATTCCCAGCGCGCATTACGTCAGAGAAGCCAAAAGCGGTCGCCATGGCGACGGGCCGCCATCCGTCGTTGCCATTCCGCCTCGGAAGAATAAAGCTCCCGATGTAAATGAGCGCAGTGCCACCTGCTGGGAGCTCATTACGTTTTCGAGCGCGCGACGTACGCCTTTATCTGAAAAGCTCTTGATGCTTTTGCTCTTGAAGCTGGGACGTCTGCTGCGAAAATCGTAATTCAACAGACTGCTGCAGATTTTATTCGGTGGATAGTTCGTATCGGGGAAACGTCCCTTACATTATGGCTGTTGCAGCTACTTCAAAGGATCCGTTCTTAAGTGAAAAGCAAACCAGACCGTTTTTGATGCTTTGCGTTAATTATCCAAGGCGCATCACGAACCTGCACTTCAGAAAATTTATCTTGAGATGGCTTGTTTTACGCGTTTGACGATACATAGGTAGCAGTTTTAATTTCCGATTGGAAAGGGAGGAGGTAAAGGAATTATCCAAATGTCACATCTAAGTTTGGGGTTTCCAAGAGTCACAGTAAGAAAAATTCAGGTCCTCGCTTGACTAAGGTGTAAAATCCGTTCTCTCCTCTTCTTGCTAATTAAAGATGACGTTTTAACGGTGTGTGACTTATTAAAACATTTATTTGAATCCAGGAAATAGAATTGCACTGTGAAAGGTATTTTCAGTGTGAATAAACAAGCCAGGCTGGAAAGCGAAGATTTTACTTCCGCTACCCAAATGCTCTGGTATGATACACATCGGGGTTGCTTTAAAATATAGTTCATCGCCGTTTTGGTGTTTAATCTAATTGGTTTAGAGCAATCAACTAAAATATACTAATACGGAATTCATTCTTTGGAAATTTTTATTGGCGAATTTCTGAAATCGTACTCAAAAACAAGTCACGTGACGTCAAGTTTGGAACACTTACAAGAAACATTTTCACCGCCACCTCCATTTAGATTAAAGGAAAATGCCTCTCATACACATTTACATTTCAATAAAAAACATTTCCAAGTTTTTTTGGACACGACACCGAAGGACTTCCATTACGCCCATCCTCTTATGTGTTCATTCCTCGGATCCCCGTTTGAGATGGGCGATTCTATATCGATACTCAAGTATCGATACTTTTTTCATCTCACGATGGCTGATATTGTAGATCGATCCGCAAAAAGTGGATCGATATATTTTGGTGAATATCGTTGCAGACTATCGGGAACAATACCAAGCGATTTGTACCGGTACGGAGATCGATGCTCTGAAAGTACTAATTCCGTGATATCCGGGTATCGGACCTGTATCCTTTCTGGATCGATCCATATCGAAGCCTGTAGTATCGATACACCTGAAATATCAGATCAGAAGATCGATATTCGATTCAAACCAAAATGTTTCTTTGTTTCACAACACAGTATCCCTTGTTTTTTCTCGTTGCCCCTCCCCTCATATTTGCACTATGGTCGTCGTGGCTCATTGGGTTTGTCTACTGTTCTAGCAACCTGCGAGTTATAAGCGGCGTAAGTTCGATTTCTCCCTGTATGTATTTCTCTAATTTGTTTCAGTAAAACTTTCTTTGTGTGTGTTTATTATTTGACGTTGTCTGTCTTGTGTTTGGCCCAGCATGGCCAAATATGGCAATAAAACTCAACCAACCATATTTACACCAGCGGTTCACCTCGCCTTGGTATCGGACAAGAATCTCAAGGGAAAAGCATAGAAGTGGTTCGACCCGATTTGAACGGATATATGTCCGATACCTGGATGTCACGGAATGAGTACTTTCAGAGTATCGATTCCCGTACCCGTACAAATCGCTTGTTATTGTTCCCGATAGTCTGCAACGATATTCACCAAAATGTATCGATACAAAATATCGGATATCGCGAGATGAAAGTATCGATACATTATCGTCCATCTCAAGTCCCCAGTACCATGACTGAGGAATACGGGAAGTGACATTATTGAACTGTAACGTGCAGTCTGTTTTCTAAAGAGAAACTAGGAATTCAGTTACCTAATATAAAGTTTGGTTTGCCGTTTTGGTTTTTTGCCTATGGTCGTTTTTTGCTACACTAGGGCTAATTAGACTGAGATATACAGCTTAAATTGAATTCCGCACAACAATGAATATTCCGTGCCTAGAACGGGACTCGATTCCAAAGACTGTTGTCCAATGTAATAATCGCTGGGCTATCTGGATGGCATCCTTCATACAGGGGGCTGTGGTAGCCCGGTTGGAAGAGTAACGCATTAGCAACCGGAGGGTTGCGAGTTCGAATCCAACCAAAGACCGTCGTGTAAAATAAACAGGTAGGCAGTTGAATTAACGTCGCACTGAAGTAATACAACGGGCTATTGACGACGGCCAGGGATGGACCCATCCGAGGATAACACCTCGTTATTTTGAACCACGGTTACACACTTTCAAGCTTCCAAATCAAGCCAACATGAGGATATTTGATGCCACAACTGATGTAACGTGCTCCAGCCCCCTCGTACACGACGGTCTTCGGTTGGGTTGAGTTTGGAACTCTCAAACCTCCGGTCGCTAATCCGCTCGTTATTTGGTAGGTATAGGTATTTTAATTAACGTCACACTGGAGCAACACAACGGATTATTGGCGACGGTCCGGGATCAGTCCCCCAAGGGAAAGATCCGAGGACGACACCACATAATTTTGAATCATGATCAGATGACGAGATTACACCCGAGCTGGCACCCTACTCTCCAAACTTCCACACCGCGCCAACGTGAGGACATTTGAGAACTCGACAGATTTAATGTGCACCAGCCCCCTTTGTACACGACGGTCTTTGGTTGGATTCGAACTCTCAACCCTCCGGTTGCTAATCCGTTACTCTTCCAACCGGGCTACCGCGGCATGTTCATAACTTGGAGAATAAATTTTAAAGTTAACAAATATGCTTTAAGGTAAAGGGAGAAATTTTGTTAGACTCCCTAGTATTATTTATTATTGAAGACAAATCCTAGCTTTTCGTTTAAATTGCTCGTTCAAATCACTAGTGCATTTCAAAATTCCATAAAATACTAATGTTAACTTTCGATATTTTCTACAGCAGCTGAACATTCGATATATGTGTATTGGTAGTGTCTACTTCAGATATTATTCATTAACAAAACAAATATATTTAGGTACGACTAGACTTGAATTTACGTCACACTGGAGCAACACAATAGTCTGTTAATAAAATAAAGACAGTTTGGCAGAGAAATTGTAACAAATTTTAAATTGTATTTTTAAGATTTTTTTTATCAAAAAGGGATGTTTAGATTCTTTTTTGTTGTTGCTTCATAAACTCTAATTTTTTAAAGTCTTGCAGAAATACAATTTTTAGTCCATATTTGCTTCTTTTTATGGCATTTTTGTAGGTTTTGGGGGGTCATAAGTACATTTTAATGGACATTTTTAGACAAAGTCCTATCTCTACTCATTAGGTAACTCGCCATTTTATATAAATACGGACCATTCATGAAATGCAAATAAGAATTCCAAGTACCCAATGTTTAACTTTGAGCAAATGTATCAGTCTTCTGTTTATTTTTCGGGCCGCGGTAGCCCAGTTGGTAGAGAAGCGGCTCACCAACCGGAGGGTTGCAATTTCGAAAGTCGATCCAATGCGACGTTAATTCAACTACCTACCTAACTACCAAAAGACGAGCATGGAAAAAATTATCTGATCATAGTCTGCGTAAAAGTGATAATGCCAGGCCAAAACATCGATATTGCAAAAGAATTCATAGCAAACAAAAAGAAAAATCTATCATTAGTTAATAATTGTCTTAAAATAATGTCATTTGAAATGAAAATTCAATTTAAATACCAAAACTGATGATGTATCGTAGATACACCAGACACATCAAGGCATCCACAGCACTAAATCTCGTTCCCGAAATTCCATCATCAAAATATCAATATTCAAAAGCATTAATGGGTGGAGTAACACGTAATCTGACCGTGGTTCAAAATTACGAGGTGTAGTCCTCGGATCTTTCCCTTCGGGTTTGCCAATAAATAGCCCGTTGTGTTGTTCCAGTGCGACGTTAATTCAAGTGCACTCTCCCAAAAAGGATTAAATTATTTAACTTCCTAGTTCTAATGGGCATGTATTCATATCAATAAATTTACTTGATTGAGCTGTAATCGATGATATCGTCGGCTTAGAGCAGAAAGTCTAACTGACAAAAATAATTTGTTACTATACAGTTGTTTAAAGACTAACTATAAATTTTTAGACAAATAATTATAAATTATAAGCATTTTGATAGTGTCATGCATCTTTTAAAATGATTACATTGTGACTATGCATTTGTCAACAGCATACAAATAGACATGTAGTGTTCCGAAAAAAATGTCATTTAATGAGTTTCTGCTCAAAGCCGATGATATGATTGCTAAGTATAAATTCACACATATTTCTTTAATGGTAGAAAAAAATTAACTTCTGACCAATTAAAATGCAACGTGTGAAAGAAACAAGTTATAAAGAATTCGTTTATAATAAAAGATTCAGGTCCCTGTTCCAAATATTCCCTCTCAGAACAACCCCTCCAATAAAATAATTCGTCTGCATCCATCCTATACAATTAGCGGTAGAGACGTTTTAAAATCGTTTAATCATCGTTGCAATTCCGTCCTCATATCGCCGTGCCTCTTAAAATTGTCAAGCGAGAAAGCCAGATTCATTTTTATTAATGAGATACTTTTAGTAATTCATCAAGTTACCTCGTTTCAAAACTCTTCTCTCGCTCACGGAAAGCCCTTTTCCTCAGATGAAGTCGATTCGCTTTGCTCACGCGCCCAATCGGCAGCAGGGTTGCCTTTTTCTGCAATTCCGCCAAATCGGAAATTTTTACACTTCAAAAAATTTCCGATACCGCCAAGCTAACTTAATTTAATCCCCTTGTCGGAGATACACAGAGAAAACCGAAGACCAGAAGCACGTGAAGGCAACATATTATAGTCTCCCAGAATCATTTTATTCATTTTTATTCAATTCGTGCTACTTTATTAAATCGGAGAGGGAATATTTTATTTCTCCCCGTCATCCTATTAAGTGAGAATAAATAGTTAATGGTCGTTCATTTATATATCATTTTCGAGGATTCGCGCTGTCTTTTTTGTTCCGTTATCTGTTTAATTAAAGTATTTTCCGTCGCATTAAAAGCCATTTTATTATTCAATTACATTTGAATAAAACGAATTTTATAGTTGCGCTTTCACGTGAGACATGATGTAAGTCTTTAAATAAAACGGCTGTGTTACTTCCCCTTGTTAACCGTGAATATTTTGATAAATATTTATTAAATATGCATGGCTTTTATTTGGAGTTCTAGCTTCCGGATATCGCTGTGTTTAACTCGTTTTTCTACCTAGATGCAGAGTACGTTTTCTTATTCTTCTTTTCACGATTTCATTACTCGACTTTGAAAATAATTTTGATTAAATAAAATATTGTATACTAATACGAGTAAAAAAACCACAAGGTAATTGATAAAATAACATATCTTAGCTTCATAAAAGTTGGTTTCGGAGAAATTTTGTTTTGAATCTCTTTTTAGTCATTTTGAAATGCATACATTAAGTGAATAAAAAGATTGTTGTATATTTTTTATCTATACGCAATTATACATTTAAAAACATAAAAATTTGACAAATTTGACTAAGGCACAGTTATAACACAAGAAAAAAATTAAGTATAATACACAGACAAAAACGAACAAGGACAGTAAAAAGATTAAAAAAATTTCTGTCGAACATAGCAATGTATTAATAACAACAGTCCAATATATTTGAAAACGAGCTTGAATTGAATGTTGTACTCTAATTTAAGTATAACGTTGAACGTATTAAGTTTCACATTTAACCACTAGTCATATAATCAAATACTACAATTTCTTACCAATTAATATATTTTTCTTTCCTATTCAATTTAAGGGCCGTCGTGTATACGGGGGATGGTGCACGTTAAATCTGTCATGGCCTCAAATGTCCTCACGTTGGCGCGGTGTGGAAGTTTGGAGAGTGGGGTGCCAGCTAAGGTGTTGTTCTCGTCATCTGACAGTGATTAAAAATTACGAGGCGTTTTCCTGGATCTTTCCTTTCGGGATTGATCCAGAACCGTCGTAAATAACCCGTTCTGTTGCTCCAGTGCGACATTAATTAACTACCTTCCTACCTATTGAATTTAAAATCCGTGAAAAGCTGGTCTGATTTAGTATAAAAGATAACAAGAACTAAAACCACCTTTCCGTCAGTGTGCTTAAAGGGCTATAAAGGGAAATGCAATGAACCTACGCACTAAGATTGCTTACAGGTATGGATATATATATATATATATATATATATATATATATATATATATATATCCATACCTGTTCATAATTTTTCATAATAATCATTCTCCCCACTAACAAGTTCCCATATTTTAAATTAAATTTATTTCCCTACTAAAAGTAACACACAGACGATTTATAGTATTCTTTTGATGTATACTTTTTCTACCTAAAAATAACAGTTGGGGTTTCTTAGTGAAAATAGTAATGGTATATATTTTTTTTTCAAGAAGAGCGAGTGCACTGTGTGTGGGGTAAACTTTTTCCTAATAAAAAATAGCAATGTGGTTACCATGGAAATATAATACTAGAATGTGCCTAGTAAAAATAACACACACTGGAAAAAACTTTCTTCTAGTAAAATTACACTGCGGTTAAATCTTTTCTTAATAAAAAATAACAATACGGTAATCCTAGAAAATAACATTAAGGTTTGCCTAGTAAAAATAACACTGGAGTAAAATTTCTTCTAGTCAAAATGCACCGAAGTATATCTTTTCTGAATAAAAAATTGCACCAAAGTAAACTTTCCTCGAATAAATATTTACTGGTATTTGCATAGTAAAATTAATATTGAAGTATTCTTCTAACAAAACTACAATGAGGCATATCTTAATACAAATAACAGAAGAGTAAATTTTCTTCCAGTAAAAATACAGAGGTATATTTTGTCAAATAAAAAAGTCACTGGAGTAAACTTTCTTCCAGTAAAAATACACTAAGAAATATCTTTTCTTTTTAACAAATCAACACAGGCGTAAAGTTTCTACTGGTAAAAATACACTGAGGTATATCTTTTCCCAATAAAAGATAACAATGAGGTAAACTTTCTTCTAGTAAAATTATTCCGACGCGTATCTTTTCTCTTAATAAAAAAAATATGACTGGAGCTTGTCTAGTAAAAATAATACTGAAGTATACTTTTCCTGAGTAAAATACACTATGGTGCACGCCAAATAAAATAACTGAGGTTAACCAAGAAAATAACACTGGAGTGTGTGACTAGTAAAAATTACTATTACTACATATATTTATTCTAAAATAATAGTTTTCTTGGAATAATAATGATACACCTGTGTTTTTTTAATAAAAGGGTAAGTAGTTTGGGTAATATCTACTTTGTTTTTGTTTACAAACGTTACATGAAAAATTAAAATGCAAAAGCAACTCAATCGTGATTGAAACTCGAAACACGACAGCACACCTTTTACATATTCAAAATTACAATAAAATAAATAACTATATGTTTTTGAAACCTAACCACTGCTATCTCCAGACATCAAGGAGCGGACCGAGATTCGAACCCGTGACGTATTGGGTAGCTTGGTAGTTGAATTTACGTTGAACTGGAAAAACACAACGGGCTATTAACTGCGGTTCGGTATCAATCCCAAAGGGAAAGATCCAAAAGCAATACCTCCTAATTTTGAATCACGGTCAGATGACGAGATGAACAGCTGAGCTGGCACACCACTCTTCAAACTTCCAAACCACGCCAACGTGAGGATATTTGAGACCACGACAGATTTAATGTGTACCAGCCCCAAGTACATGACGGTCTTTGGTTGGATTGAGTTTCTAACTAGCTACCCTCCAGTTGCTAGCTAATCCGCTACTCTACTAACTGGGCTATCGTATGTTTATATGTGTGTATTAGTATTACGTGCAAATTAGATATATTTTCATGAAATTTTGTTTTCTTTATTTATCCAAACTTAGTGAATGAGCTACTCAGCCGTGATCTGACATCACGTTTTTTGTCTGTCTGTATGCCTATGCAAGTATCACATAAAGGCGGCTCAATATATATTTATAAAATATTACGTTCTGTAAAATATATTATAAATTATCAAATAAATTATTTAACATTAATCTGTCTGCATGTATGTGCAAAGTTTACTCTAAAACGGAGAAATACTCTTACTTTATTTGAATCAACCCTAACTTGACAGGGAATCTGTTAGGTGTCACTATACAATATAAATGTTACATTTTCTTAAGGTATGTTTATAAGAATGTTAACTAGGTAAACAGTTTCCTAGTCACCTATTCGATGCTTAAAAAATAAAATTTGGATACCTCATTCAGATCTCAAGCTTTCGAAACTGCTATCTAACAATGTGAGATTTTTTAGTACTAATATAAAAATAACACGAAACAAGTTATGAAGAGCAAAGATATATGATGATGTATATTCTAGCTTCTTCAGTAAATGTAATAAACGAAATTCACAAATACTTTTTGAACTTTGAGCGCTTTTGTTTCAGTTGCTTAGAATTAGGGTAAAATAAACCACATTCAATTATTCATTAAACACAAGACTGATATTGGAAACACGCGTTTGACGTGATTAATAAAAGTTTGCATATTTACATCCTCGTACGATGTAAAAACATTTTCATGGTTCACATTGCAATCTGACTCAAATTCAACGTGATATTTCATAGATCAAACAAATTTAAGAGATTTAGTTTCGTAAAATCTTTCTAAACAATCGCTATGAAATTGATTTCTTTCAAATTGTTTATATTAAAAATTATACATTAATATAATTTTAATAATTTTCTACTCAATGACCAGTATTCGAGCTACGAAATCTAAAGTAAAATCGAAAAACATGACAAATAACCTGATAAGCACGTTCAGATTTTGTTGGTTACAATTTGTATAAAGCACGAGTAAAAATGAGCACACAAATGATTTGGGTTAATTTCGTCTTTTAATCCAGGATAATTAAAGAGTTTGCAGTTTATTTCACTGAATGCTTTCTAACAATAAACGCAATTTATCGCAAAAAACATCAAAAGGAAATATTATTTATAAAGTATTTCTGATCCGTGGATTTTAGCTCTTTAAAAAAATTGCTTGGAGAAATATTTTTCTAATAAGCCATTTCACAGGATCATGAGCGAATTGCGAAACTTACACTAGCGACATAATCGCTGTTAAGCAGTTAATGCAATCGTAACTTATCATATTATCAATTTATTATCCCTACTTTTAGGTATAATGAAAGCTAAATCTCTCAGTATAGCGAACTGCTTTTAAATAAGTAATCGAGAGCAATAAGTAATCTAAAGTCTATGCTTGACATTAAATAACTCTTTATGTCAAATGTTAGTTTTATTTTGACGGATAGAACTGAAAATATTTTAAATGTCATTCTGTTTGATATGAATAAAGTATTTTAAAAAGATCTAAAAATGAAATTATTTTTTACGACAGAAATTAAATTTCTTGGTTGTATATTTGTATATTTTTATTTCATTGACTTAAGTAATTGAAAGAACTAAAGAGAAACTTATGAGAAATCTAGAACTAAACCGGACTATCTTGAAACTTATGGAAATCTGAACAATTTTAAGCCTTAAAACTATATTTAAGAAATTAAATAACGTATTCATTTCCCTAAATTTTTAAACAAATAAAACTATGTCATCATGTTGACATGCTCATTTTTTTTCAGTTCGAAAAACTTAGCTATGAACTAATCGAAAGATAATATCTCCACAAGTCAAAATATTATAGCCAGTTGGTAGAGTCGTGGATTAGCAACATGAGAGTTGCGAGTTCGAAATTCGATCCAATCAAAGACTGTCATGTAAGTGGAGGCTGTTGCACGTTAAATTTGTCATTGGCTCAAATGTTCTCACGTTGGCGTGGTGTGAAAGTTTGGAGAGTGGGGTGTCAGCTCAGATGTGACCTCGTCATCTGACTGTGGTTCAAAATTACAGTGTTGTCCTCGGATCATTCCTTTAGGTGATTGATTCCGGATCATCCCCAATAGCTGGTTGTGCTATTCCAATTTGAAGTAAATTCAACTATTACCTACCTTAAATATATTATTTTAATTATTCCTTTCTACAAATCAAAGTACTACTGCTTAACACATGACAAAAACACTGCAAAACTCTGGGTAAATGCAACAATTTTAATAATAGATATTAAACATAACCATACTATTAGAAAGGATTATGTTCATAAAATTAGATTTTCTAAGTGCTTAAAATAAACTACTTCAAGACTATTGCAAGCAATACAGGGTGCCAACTATTGGAACCTATAAGTGTAAGAAAAATAAAATGTGTTTTATTATGAAACAAACTTTCAAAATTCTAGGAAACAGATTTAGTGCAAATTTTCCATTTAATCTCTTTTTACCAAAATTATTTTCAAGTTTTATTAGAATTTACATTTGTAAAAATATGTTGGTTTTATTGCCCCAAAACTAAAATAGTACACCAAGTAATTCGAAAATGAACATCGAATTTCATATTTTATCTAGACTTAAACCAAGTCAACCATAAAAGGAGTAATAAAATTATGGTATTCTTAAATTCGTATATAACACTGAAGATGAAAAACAAATTACTAAACCACTGCAGATTAAAAATTGACATTTTAGACAATTTGATAGTTACAGATAGAACCGAAAATCAGGAAAAAAATGAAGTACACGAATTCAGTGAAGCATATAACACAATTCCAAGTTTTACTTTTTCATGACCAGAAATTTGCACAATCTTCCTACAATTATCAAGCATGCGCAGGAGAAGTAAATGACCTTATTGATCGATATATGTGCTTCTAATATTGATCCATCACTCAATTTATAGATTTATATCGCGAAGTCCGATCGAGTTTTCATCCGAAATTAATAATAATTTAAATGGGTCGGTGAATTTTTGAAAGAACAGATTTTATTAAAAATAAAATAAAAATAATATTATGAGTGTGCCCTGGTCTTTGGATTCCCTAAGTCGCAACAGTTGAACGCGCGAAATTCAAGCTCCCCTTGAAAACGAAACCTTCCCCGCCGCACGCAACTTGAAAACCATAACAAAAACTCAAAAATGCGCATTAATTCATTTTATTTCAACAACTTTGCGCCAGTCAAAACACCGGGATATAGATGGCGCTGCGGAGACATATGCGGGCGGTTGAAAAACACCGAAAACTAAAAAAATCCTCTCAACCCAACTCGACGTACAGGGTTAAAAACGTTCAAAATTTAAAATGAGAAAAATCTGGACTTACTTTGGTAGGGTGGACCCGGACTTTGCATCGTCGGCCTGAAATGCGGTGAGGAAGCAGGCGGCGGATTGGCGGAGAGATCCGGGTTTCCGGCGTGGTCCGGGCTCGAGGCTACATTGAAAACAAACGGAAAAGAGTTAGGGTTGCCAGGTGGGATTCGTCGCCAAGCGCAGTCGCCAAGCAATCAATAAAGCACTGCCGCTTTGGGAAACGCACTAACTTTAACATGGTTTAAAACTAAATATTTTCGCGAGGAATAAATTTGTTTCTCCGGCTTTGAAACAACATTAACAAATCAAATGCGACGTGCATGGTTAAGTTTCATTTTCGATAAAGGTTTGTATTAGCTTAAAATGAGAAATAAGTATTTCCCTCTCCCCTCTTTGCTTCTAAATTGAATGAGATAATTAGGGGATATTTATACTTCGGTAATCATTTTCCGATGGGGTGTTTATTTTAGTCGATCAATAGCGTGGTGAATATTGCAAATTAGTTGTTAAAAGTTTTAATGGGAAGCCAGGAATTGAATTGGAAGGTGTTGAGCAGTCAATTTTCGGAAAATGGAATAAGATCATTGAATTATATTCCATTTCACCTCTTCGAAAACCTATTTCGTGACATTCGATTTTGTCAGGTTAACTTTAAAATTTAATTCGATCCATTTATAATCTGATCTATGCCAGAATTCCTGAAATTTCTTAAGTTGTGAGAAACTGTTTGTTATAATTGAAATACATTTGTGCATTATAATTCTTAATATGTTTTACCTTTTAGAAATCCTATTTTGTGACGCATAGGATTTTGTGGGAATTTTAAAATTTAAGTCGATCCATCGCCCGCGATAAGTTTTCATTTATGAATCTGCTGTATGCTAGAATTTCTGAAATTTCTTAAGCAGTGAAACTATTTTTTGGAATAATTTGTGAAGGAATCGCAAATATATTTTACCTCTTAGCAAACCTATTTCGTTACATTCAATTTTGTTAGGAATTAAAAAATTTTTTTTGTCATTAATAAGTTTTTATTCATATAACGGTATATATATTTATCAGCATTAATATTATATTAAAAACTTATGTAAGTATTAAGAGCATCGTAATTAACTCTATATCTACAAAAAATTATAAATTCAGAATAAAATAAATGATAAAAGCATTATATCTTGGAATTCAATATCTCTCTATGTATTTATTTTAGTACGTACTCATAACACTGAATAAATATTAGTAAATAACTGATACACGAACTCACATAGAATTCAAACAAGGTTATAATTCTTTGTAACATGTAATAAAACCTTAATTTTACACATTTGCGCTTCATATTTTGAGAATATAAATAAAACATTTTTCAATATGCTCTAAATCAGTATTTTAAAAGTTGGTATATGTTAAAATTTCGTAAATTTCTAGTAGAATGAAAAACTGTTTATGAAGATCAAATGTTAAACATTTTATACCAGTATAGATTTCTCAAAAGTATTGATGTATCATTGAAAACTAATAGAAGTATTGATATAATATATAGGAATAAATTATAAATCTACAGATAAAAGCTTAAACTCATTATAGTATTACTAATAATAAAATGCGTCTTGTATTGAAATATTTTATATGTAGTTATTTTTTAGTATTAAGTAACATTAGTTGCGTACATATAGCAATAGAAACGTAAGCTATACGGTACAAATACAAAATATATAAATCAAAACTGGGATTCATCATAAAATTTAGTACTCGTTAACTTTTTTTATACTTGTAGTTCAGTTTTGATGCACTTACTATGATAAAATCATAAATATTCCAATAATCTGTACTACAAATTACAAAAAAATGGAATACATATAACAAATTTTACATAAGATTCTGAAGCATTCAATTAAGCAGCAGAAAGAATTTTTTTAAATATTTAGGTTGTGGAAATAGTAATTCACACCAATTTACTAATTATATTTCTTTGTTTTTATGAATTTATACTTTATTTTAGCTTAATTCATAATAAGTTCCGCATTAAAAAGAATCGTGAAAAATATTGAAATTCTCCTCGTTCATCTTTAGTTTACCATAAATAATATTATTATTCATAAATAATTTATCACAAATTTAAATATGTATAATGTTACAGACAACTTCTTTCGGTTTTAACTAGGGATAGGTTTTGATGATTTTGTACCTTTGTTTCAGGTAATCCTGAAACGTTATTTGAATAGATAAAAATGTGTTTGATAAAAAAGCAATGCTGATATAACCCTCTAAGTGATTTCGACGAGGCACCTCGTCCATAAAGACCTGTTCAAGTTTGGTAATGACGAGATATCTCGTCATCAGTATATTGCCGATTTTTCGATGATCACGAGATCAAGATCTGGTCAGTTTTTTCTAACGACGAGATATCTCGTCTATCAAGATCTGGTCAGTTTTGCTAATGGAGAGATACCTCGTAGAAAACCACCATGAGGGTTAAAATATCTAACGCATCAACTTATACATAGCGTTTTCTTAAGGACTGGTGACGTTGGCTTGGTGTGAAAATTTGGAGAGTGGCTCAAGTGTGACCTCGTCATCTGACCGCGATTCAAAATTACGTGGTGCTGTCCTTGGACCTTTCCCTTCGGGTTTGATCCTGGACCTTCGCCAATAGCTCGTCGTGTTGCTCCAGTGCGACGTTAATTAAAATACCTACCTATCTTAAGGACTGATGACGCAGCTTGGCCGTTTTTGGGCTTGGCGCCATTAAACCCAACCAACCAAACTCATCAAGACTGAGTAACTGCATATGCATTTAACCCCAACTTCTACTTTCAAGCTATTAGCAACTGATTTTGCTTTTAAAATTTTAAAATAATTCATTAACTATTTTACTGCATATACAAAAATGCTACGTTCTAATAAACACATGACAAAGTTATTGCACACACTATGACTTTTATGCCTTAATGGCACTTAGTGGACTTCACCATAATTTAGTCTAGTAAAGCCAAAAAACCCATATATTGAACATTTAAATTCACTGTGCTTCACTTGTAAGCAGACGATATAATAATATAAATTGAGACTACGTGCTATGTATGCATGGAACACCTATAAATTGATGAACATGTTATATATATATATATATATATATATATATATATATATATATATATATATATATATATATATATATTTTAGGAAAATAAAACATTGTACTGTAGTTATTTAAATTATTTATCTATTTCTATTTGAAATTTCGTGTATGCGTCAAGCCATACATGGCGATTTCATTTCCATTTCAAAATTCGCATGATTTTATATTTCGATTATTTCTTAGAAAACGTACTAGACAGTGAAATAAATCTGTCTGATAAGACGAATTGATTCTCTTGACAATATCACATATTATTGCGAGATCCAGACTCTTTGGCGCTGGTTTCACTTTGCCATCTGTATAGAACATGAAAAGCAGTCAACATACAATCAGGACTTCCACTTTTACTACGAGATTTTTGCGCAAAATAGTTTCGCTTTTCTACGTAGCCTTTCGTATCGAGTTCCATGAATATTGCGAAACATAAAATACAAAGAGAACGACAGAGTTAAAGAATCTGAAAATGAATATAAATAGAAAATGATCTCTCCTGCTCGAAAAGGAAATAACCCGAATTTTTGAACTATTTCGTTTTTTCGTGGTTTTGAATTTTATAAACCAAGACATTCGTAAGCGAAGAGTTCAAAGCTAGAAATGGTTGTAGAGAAATTATTTTAAACTACACAGACACTCATAAATCGGTTTGCAGAACGCAAAACCATCAAAAACCGAATTCCGAAAATTTGAGTAATTCTCTTTTCAAACTGACTGTTCAATCATCAATAAAACAAAACTAACCCTTAAGAAAAATTTCTATAAAATGTGGTCTATAGAATACTATAGAATTATAATAGTTAATAGTAATTAAAAATAATCTTTAAGAAAAATTTCTATAGAATTCTATAAAAATTTCTATAAAATGTGGTCTATAGAATCCTATAGAATTATGCCCCGTTTTTCTATAAACTATAAAGTAACCTCTATAAAAAGTCTATCTATAGAATGTCTGTAGAAACCTCTATATAATCCTATAGAAATATCTATACAATGTCTGTAGGAATCCCTATCGAATTATATAGAGATATTTCTATAGATTTCTACAGAAGTTCATTTCTTTTGTTTCACGACTTTACTTTCCTATAGAACTTCTCTACAGAATTCAAAAGAAATACATTTCTATAGAATCAGATCTCGTTTCCTCTATAGAATTCTATATAATTTTTTTTATATGGAAACGAAATTTTGTTTCTCTATAGAAATTTCTATGGAATCCTACAGAGTTTTAGGGAATTCCATGAAAAATTTTGTTAAGGTAGTTATTTGTTTTGTCAATTATGAAATGATAAATATGAATGTATAAAAATATAATAAAGAAATATCAATTGACTGAAAGCTTAAAATCATATTTTGAAAGAGGTCTTTGAGGCTGAGCGCTAGAGTTATATTGTGAAACTACACTCTAGAACATTGATGTAAAAACAGACAATACTCTATAGTTTTAATAATTTTGTTTGAATATTAAAAGTTTATGCTGATAATGCAACTTCCAAATACTTTCTTATATTTAAAACGTAACTGTTTTAATTTTTTTGTTTTTCAGAAGTGAATTGTTAAATTCTTTGAGTACAACTGACGAAAAACATCTTATTCATTATTATTAGTCTTGAAAACAAAAAGAAAATCACAAAAAATAATAAACATGCCCATCTCGAATAAACAAGCTATTCAAATTAATTTAAATAAGTAAAAATGCTTTATGAATAAATGAAAAGCTTACAGAAAGCTTTTACTTTACAGTGAAAGATTAGGGTAAAGAATTGAGTTATACATAGTTTAAGATTATTTTTACCAAACAATAAGAAATTTAAAGAGGATTTAATAAATAAATATTATTTCATCAACTTTATAAGTAAAAATTTTATCAATCCATCAGTAAATTTTTCCATTCAAAATACTTCCAAATAAGCGGAATCAAAATTCTACATTTATCAAAAGCTTTACAAAAACCTTGTTAAAATAAATAAGTTCCAACCATCTAGTGACCTTCTCTAGAAGCAATTCATTAGAATTTTATTAATCTGGAAACATTAAAGAATAATTGCTGTATTTGAAGCGCTTGAATCATTTTCTGATTTTTATTCCTAAAATCATTAAACAAATAACCATTATGAGCGAATTATTAATTAAAAAGGAGAACGACAGGAAAAAAAACACCCGCACCAGATTCTTGTCTGAAATTTTAAAAAAAATCAAAAAAACTTTGAAGGAAAAATGATTTAATTTAAAAATAACCGAACGAATACATTTAAAACCGTCTGAAGTAAGCAACGACAAAGCGTTTGAGAGAGGAAATTACTTTCCTTTTAAAACACAGCTTCACTGAAGATATAGTGACCTTTTTTCAATTAAGACTATTCATTAGAAACAAAACTAATGCAAATAAATAATTAAGAGAGACTGCCGACTTTCGTTTTAAAAATATAATTTATCTCCAGGGATTTAAGTATCTATTATTTCCTTCTACTCGGCATTTAACATGGTCACGCACAATCTTTTGAATTTTAATTTAGGGAAAAAGGGGGGCGAGTTTATGAAATATTGATAAGACAGATGTCGAAATGGAAACAATTTATTCCATTAGAGAGATTAATTTAATGAAAGATAGTTTTCATTAGGAGGATGGTGTTTTATTTTTTTCCGACGTGAAATCGCATTATAGGAATTTCTTCGTTTGTAAATGTGAATGAAAATATTAGTAGTTAGTTATGTAATGATTGTTCGAACGAGGTATGAATTAAATATTATTTAACAGCTAAAATTGCTTTATTCGTTTCGGTTAAGCGTTTTAATGTGGAATTCTTTGCACTTCGAATGTTGAGTGTCTTTTTTTCACAAAAAAGCACCGTCCACTATTATAAGGATACATTAGATTAGAATTTATTTTAATCTCATTCTGTTTCGTTAATTTAATTTAATTTAATTTAACTAAAATAGACAACTTTTATATTTAAAGAATTCCTAACTTGAAAATGTTTAAAAACATTATGTAAAATTGCTTTACAAAAACAGGACTGGAAAGTTATGATTTTTCTAAAAGTAATACACACAACAAAAGTTAAAAAGACAAATATTAAACAGAACTTTTTGTCAATACATTGCTATGTATTCACTTTTTCAATAATTTCAATTAATATTTAATTATTTATATTAACTTTAATACGAAGCCGTTCAAAATATAATTATAAGGTTATTCTTAATTGCTCAATTCTTTGATAGTACGTTTACTTCTTTTCGAACACTTAATTATGTATTTAATGATTGCTTATAATTTGCTTTTTAATTAATAAAAATCGTCTAATTGTTTCAATTTTGCTCAACAGAATACCTAATAGAAATATTTTAACTATATACTTTATTTTACTTTATATCATCTTTAAGAGATTTCATATCTACAACGCGATTTAATTTGTAAAATTTATTACATATCATTTATGGAAACTGTCATTGTGAAAAAATATATAAGAAATTGAATCATCAGACGGTTTGGGTGTAAACAGTTTTTAATTATTAAACATTAGTATTAACTTTTCACTTTAATGTCTATTTTCTGTGTAAAAGAAGGAAATTTGTTATATAGAGAGTATATAACAGTAAACATTTCAACTTTGTTTCAACTCCTATTAGAAGTATACACTTAAAAATTAAACTAATAAAACATATTAAATAAACTCAACTTTTTGTGGTGGAAATTCGTTTGCTCAAAATGAACTTTCAATTTTCGAGTTATCTAGAAACTACTTTAACCCTCCTGGTGTTTGTCCCAACGAGGTATCTCGTCATTACCAAAACTGACAAAATCTCAATATTGTCATCATCAAACATCGGCAATATCTTGATGACGAGATATCTCGTCATAAGCAAAATTGGTCAGATGTTGATGAACGAGATATCTCAAGACCACTTGGAGGGTTAACTTGTCAAGTAAAACTTTCCTTACATGTTCTACAAGCATCATGGATTGTAGTAAACTGACAGGTTTGAGGTATGTAGTTATATTTTCTTACAAATATTAAAGAACATAAAAGGTGAAGATTGTTGTGATTTTATGGTTCATTTTATGCAAATATTTTTTTAATGCTACGCAATATAATACTAAATCCTCACTTTAGTATAATATATGTAATGTCTAATAATCTAAGTAAATGTCTACTATGTATGCAAAAACTTTTCATTCCTTCAATCTTTAGTATATTCCGAGAAAAGTAATATATAAAAAATTACTGAAATTAACAATGTTGGCGTCGGACTTCCCAACTTCTCTTAACCCTCTCTAGGGCTCATGCGCACATATTCGTTCAGCAACCAGTATGACTTTTAACCAGTATTAACTTTCTTGATCAATATAATCTTTCCAAGGAATTCTTTCTACCAATAGATGAGGTTACTTAGACTTTATGAGGTAAAAGCTATACAACACTACTCGGAAATCATATGACGCTTAGAGTAAACTGTAATATCCTGAGACTATGTTTAATAGAATATTCACTGACAAAAATATTACGATAAACAGTAATTCCTAAGATTTTCTTTCAAATATGCAGGGTGTTTCGAAAATATCTAGCGATATTATAAAAGGTGTTAGAGGGGCCCAAAATGAATAATATTTGACAAACAAAAAATACCACCCCTCTACCACCTAAACGTGTCATTTCCGGACACGTTTCTGACAAAAAGTGTTCATTTTGGGCCCCTCTACAATTTGGTCAAATATTTTCGAAACACCCTTGCATACCAGAAAAAATTCAGAGAAAACCTAATTCAGTACGAGCTATTATGTCTAAAAGGAGTTGAATTAAGAACTAAAATAAAGATAAACGCTAAAACTAAGTGTAATACAAATGTACATATGTTGTAAAATGTACATATGAATTAGTGAAATAAGTTTTGGCGGTATTAGATTTTCTAACTCCTTTTAAACTAATTTATTGAGACTATTCAATAGAATATTCACTCAAACAAATTTTTACGACAAACAGTAATTCTAAGATTTTTTCAAACATATTACTAGAAAAAATTTCCAGAAGAAAAACCCAATTCAGTACGAATTATTTTGTTACAAAGGAGTTAATTGAATTAAGAACTAAAATAAAAGTAAGCGCTAAAGCTTCGTGTAACGCAAACGTACATATGTAGTAAATGTTCAAACAAATTTTGTTGGTAGGATTTTCCAACTCCTCTTAAACTGTGATTTATTGAGACTATGTTTAACAGAATATTCACTCACAAACGCATTTTTACGACAAACTGTAATTCTCAGTGATTGTTTCTTTTCTTTTTTTCAAATACATACCAGAAAAACATTTCACAAGAAAAATCAATTCAATCCGAACTATATCTCCAAGGAGTTGAATTAAGAACGAAAATAAAGGCAAGCGCCGAAACTAAGTAACATTTCCATCCAACGGGATCTACAGACATGGCTACAATGTAAGATACTCTCGAATCCCGACATTAATGCCGAAAATCCCGTGTTCATTGAAGTCGAAGATTGTTCTCTCCATTTCCTTTTCCTCGTTGTCATGGAAACGAATATTTCCAAAGATACATACCAAGAGAGACAGAGAAAAAATAAAAGTCCTCACCACCAAATCCTCATTCCATTTATCAGTAAGCTGATGAAAGATGTTATTTTTTCCCACTGATGCACTGCAATTTCATCCACTCTTTTTTTTAGGTGGTATCTTGGAAGTTTATTACACCTGTATGAAGGTTGAGTACCATCTGTTGAGAAAACATCGTTTAAGATGTCAGCACGTATCAAAGATATATATTGAGAAAGGATTCGTTCCTTTCTCGATGTTAGAATTCGGATATTGACTCTTTATTTGCATGTTTTGCTATCTATAGATACCGTGTGAATTTTAAAGAAATTGTAGATTCCTTTTTTTTCTACAGGGCCATGGTAGACTGGTTGGTAGAGTAGCGTATTAGCAACCGGAGGGATGCGAGTTCGAAACTCGACCCAACCATAGACCGTCGTGTACGTGGGGCTGATGCACGTAAAATTTGTCGTGGCATCCAAAATCCTCACGTTGGCGTGGTGTGGAAGTTTGGAGAATAGGGTGCGAGCTCAGGTGTTGACCTCGTCATCTGACCGTAGTTCAAAATTATGAGGTGTTGTCGTCGGATTTTTCCCTTCGGGACTAATCCCGGACCGTCGCCGACAGCCCGTTATGTTGCTCCAGTGCGTTAATTCAACTACCTATCCCTTTTCGACAATTATTTTGAGAAACCCTTATGCAAAAAATTTTAATGAATTTTCGATCGTATTTAACTTTCCTTTTTATAGGAACACTATCTTTCGAACAATTATTTTTGATTTTGATTTCACAGCAAAATGTTTTAGTGTACCGTATTCCAATATCGATGAAATATACATTGCAAGGTAGGTACTTGAATTCACATCGCCTTGGAGCAGCTCAACGGGCTATTGGCGAAGGTCCGGGATCGATCCAGAAGGGAAAGATAGGAGGACTTTGGTTGGATTGAGTTTCGAACTTGCAACCCTCCAATTGCTAATCCGCGAATCTACCAACTTCGCTACCGCAGATACTATACAATACAAAATAGAAAACAAAAGTTTTACTGAACACTAATTTAAGAAAAATTCAATTTTCAAAAACATTTTCATTTTCTGCGATTTTACATAAGTTTGCAATTGTTTTCCAATATTGTATATTTTCCTCATGATCTAGCAAACTAAATTAAACATCGTCATCTGACCGTGATTCAAAATTATGTGGTATTGTTCTCTTTCTCTTCGGGTTTGATCCCAGACCGTCGCCAATAGCCATCTTCGGACTAATGATTTGTGCGAGTGTTTTAAAAAGCAGCCACAAGATGTAGAGCATTTGCTTTTTAGTTGTTCTGCATTTAAAACTTCAAGAATGTGCCTGAAAAATGATTTGAGAAAATTAGGTAAAACATGGCCAGTGAAACTTAATGTTTTTGTAAAATTTAATCTGCTTTTCTATTCATTTGTCAAGTTCATAAAATCTTGTAATTTAAGTTAAATTGTTTTCCACTGTTTCTTTGTTAAATCAACTTACTTCTGTAAGCCCCGTGTTGTACTTCTGTGGTGCACGGGGAGTTTGCTTTTGTTCAATAAAAAAAATATAAATTGTGAATAATATTCCTACTGATATTATGCACTGTGAGGTAAAATTCAATTACCCAATCCTTCATGTGACATTATAATATTTTTATATTTCTTTTATGGAGACTGATCAAATCCAATGGTTGGTTGGGATTATTGGCATAAGGACAAGCTGGGCCAAACACAAGACAGCATCAAGTGGTGGACATGCACACACAAGGACAGCTTTATTGACAACTAAGAGAAAAATACACCCTGAGTGTGTGTGAAGTTCTCAGTCCAACACATGGAGGTACGTTGGCTGGAATGAACCATTGGGTGCCGGAGGGACAAGGGTGGGGTGCCCTTGAAAGATCATCCGGGCCAGAAGAAAAGAAAAAAGGAGAACTGGGAGGGGAAAAGAAGAGACTGACCAGCGGATGCAGGAGAGTACGGACGTACGAGGGTCCTTTTGCTGTAAATATCTACACTGCTGGCCACCGTAAATGCAACACCCTGAAGGAAGCATGCAAATAATATGAAATTTACAACATGCATTAGCGGAGGTGAGATATGCAAATGATTAGAATTTCAGCGCAGACGCACATCACGCGCGCCTGTGGCGCCACTTCAAAGCGCTATTTAAGGCTTGGAGATTTCGACGATTTCAAGTACGGCAATTGTGTTTTTCTTGTGGTTTTTTCAAAAAAACGATCAATTATGCCTCGTAGAAAACAGCGATCATCTTTTGATCAAGTATCCGAGTTCGACAGAGGAAGGATAGTGGCCTACCGAGATTGTGGATTATCTTTCAGGGAAATCGGTAGTCGTGTTGGACGAAACCAAACAACTGTAATGCGGATATGTGATCGTTGGATGCAGGAGGGTACGACGGACCGACGTGTTCGATCGCATCCACCTCAGTGCACCACTTCACGTGATGACAAGGCATATTGTGCGTATGGCAGTGACGGATCGCTCAGCCACATCACGAACCATAGCACAGCACATTCAGTCTGTACCGCATCATCCAGTGTCTGCGCGTACTATTCGGCGCCGTTTACAGCAGAGTGGTCTGTCCGCAAGACGTCCATTGCTTCGTCTACCCTTGACGCAGAACCACAGACGTTTCCGCCGCCAATGCTGCGATGAAAGAAGGATGTGGACGGCAGAATGGAATGAAATTGTCTTTACTGACGAGTCACGCTTCTGTCTGCAACACCACGATGGTCGGATTCGAGTCTGGAGACACCGTGGAGAGAGGATGCTGAACAGCTGCGTTATGCACCGCCACACTGGTCCCGCACCGGGTATTATGGTATGGGGCGGTATTGGATATCACTCTCGCACTCCTCTAGTACGCATTGCCGGTACTTTAAACAGCCAGCGCTACATCTCCGAGGTGTTGGAGCCAGTTGTCCTTCCTTACCTTCAGGGCTTGCCCACAGCCATATTTCAACAGGATAATGCGCGACCACACGTGGCACGCATTGTCCAAGGGTTCTTCGTCAATCGCCAGATTGAATTGCTTCCCTGGCCAGCTCGCTCTCCGGATCTTTCGCCGATAGAAAACATGTGGTCCATGGTTGCTCAACGATTGACCCAGAATACATCCCCAGCTGCCACACCAGATCAACTTTGGCAACGTGTGGAAGCTGCTTGGTCTGCTGTACCCCAAGAACACATCCAAAGTCTCTTTGAATCAATGCCGAGGCGTGTGGCAGCGGTGATCTTCAACAATGGCGGCTACTCTGGCTACTGATTTTGGCAGGAACCACACTTCACAGAAGTCTATAAATTTAATCATTTGATACTTGGTCAACATGTTATCTACAAAATAAATTTTGTTGTGATATCTCTTGTCTTTCTTGGTGTTGCAATTTGGGTGGCCAGCAGTGTATTTTTAACGGAATGTAAATAAAATTTCTTAATCAAGAGCCCCATGCAGAAGCGTCACTATTTGGTAATGTACATGGACTTGAAATCCATTAAAGTTTCTTCAGTATATTGGAAAGCCGGCGTCTCACACTGGGTAAGTAACAGGTATTAAACTTGCACCGCTTACAACTCACAGGTTGCTGTCGCAGTGGGCAAACACACTAAGACATCCAATAATTAGAGTTCTAAAACTTGAAAATATTAGTACAACTATACAAATCGTTATGAGAATTTGGGAATCAACTTTTTTGTTTGGGGCTAGTTAGAATTAGTAGTACACGTTAAACCTAAATCCATATCAAGACACTTAATTAGCAGAAAATCTACTAAGTTCACAACAGCAGACTAAATGTAATTTTTTTTCTCCATTTTACGCACTGAGTATTCGTTTATTGAATTAATTAGTAATGTTAATTAGTAACTTCTATATTGTTGGAAGTTACATGAACTTAATTTCCTCATAAGGCATCAATTGTTTTCTAACATTTTGTTATCATTGGATTTATATTTCGATAGATAACATATTCAGGGTGTTTCGAAAATATCTGGCCAAATTGTAAAGGGTGGTAGATGGGTCCAAAATAAAAATATTTTGTCAAAGAATGTGTGTACGGAAATGTGGCGTTTAGGTGGTAGAAGGCATTGTTGAAGTCAGTCGATAACATCGTTTCTGTGGCGTAAGCTTCATTCTCAGCTCGGATTTTCATCGGCATGCATAGCTACACGAATTCGGAGCTTGCCGTTGAAAATCCGAGTGGGAAATGACGCCTTACGCCACAAAAACGATGCTATAGACTGACTTAAACAATGCCTTCTACCACCTAAACGCCACATTTCCGTACACACATTCTTTGACAAAATATTTTTATTTTGGACCCATCTACCACCATTTACAATTTGGTCACATATTTTCGAAATACCCTGCAGAACAAAATCGTGTACTTGTTTCGTACGACATTCAATGAAAACAAATTGTCAGGGAAATTTGTGTACTGCATACAGGACTACCAGACGTTACAATATTTTTTACATTGACATGAGGTCTAAATCGCCCCCTTAGAGCGAAAGAAACTAAATTTTAACTTAACCATAACTCATTATGGCACATTTGATTTACAATTTGGTCACATATTTTCGAAACACCCTGCAGAACAAAATCATGTACTTGTTTCGTACGACATTCAATGCAAACAAATTCTCAGGGAAATTTGTGTACTGCATACAGGACTACCAGACGTTACAATATTTTTTACATTGACATGAGGTCTAAATCGCCCCCTTAGAGCGAAAGAAACTAAATTTTAACTTAACCATAACTCAGTATGGCACATGATTTACAATTTGGTCACATATTTTCGAAACACCCTGCAGAACAAAATCGTGTACTTGTTTCGTACGACATTCAATGCAAACAAATTCTCAGGGAAATTTGTGTACTGCATACAGGACTACCAGACGTTACAATATTTTTTACATTGACATGAGGTCTAAATCGCCCCCTTAGAGCGAAAGAAACTAAATTTTAACTTAACCATAACTCAGTATGGCACATGATTTACAATTTGGTCACATATTTTCGAAACACCCTGCAGAACAAAATCATGTACTTGTTTCGTACGACATTCAATGCAAACAAATTCTCAGGGAAATTTGTGTACTGCATACAGTACTACCAGACGATACAATATTTTTTACATTGACATGAGGTCTAAATCGCCCCCTTAGAGCGAAAGAAACTAAATTTTAACTTAACCATAACTCATTATGGCACATGATTTACAATTTGGTCACATATTTTCGAAACACCCTGCAGAACAAAATCATGTACTTGTTTCGTACGACATTCAATGCAAACAAATTCTCAGGGAAATTTGTGTACTGCATACAGGACTACCAGACGTTACAATATTTTTTACATTGACATGAAGTCTAAATCGCCCCCTTAGAGCGAAAGAAACTAAATTTTAACTTAACCATAACTCAGTATGGCACATGATTTACAATTTGGTCACATATTTTCGAAACACCCTGCAGAACAAAATCATGTACTTGTTTCGTGCGACATTCAATGAAAACAAATTCTCAGGGAAATTTGTGTACTGCATACAGGACTACCAGATGTTACAGTATTTTTTACATTGACATGAGGTCTAAATCGCCCCTTAGAGCGAAAGAAACTAAATTTTAACTTAACCATAACTCAGTATGGCACATTATTTACAATTTGGTCACATATTTTCGAAACACCCTGCAGAACAAAATCATGTACTTGTTTCGTACGACATTCAATGAAAACAAATTATCAGGGAAATTTGTGTACTGCATACAGGACTACCAGACGTTACAATATTTTTTATATTGACATGAGGTTTAAATCGCCCCCTTAGAGCGAAAGAAACTAAATTTTAACTTAACCATAACTCAGTATGGCACATGATTTACAATTTGGTCACATATTTTCGAAACACCCTGTAGATATTATAAACTTTGGTTGTTTTGCAATTGTAAGCTTTACAGAAGTTTCCCAAAGTGATCGCTGAAGGAGTTTTGGGAGGGAGCAATGCTGGACCCAGAGAAAATAGGGGTGTTGAGGGATCAACAGTGGGCAATAAGATGCTAAAAAATTGTTGCCTAAAAATGTTTTAAGCAAGCACATACACTTGACTATACTACAGTGATGACAGACACACTCACTACAGAGATATGTGCATTAACATTTATTCTTTTAACTATAAAACGGAACCGACTGCAAATAATTGACTGTGAAGTTTTCAGGATGCTGCTGACGAATATAGAGCTAAATAGAAACAAATTGATAGTTCACCAGTCTCATCCTTTTCATTGGTGGTTGTTTTTAATTTTACTGATTTCATTGATTTTAATTGCTAATAATGAGTAGTGCGCTTATGTGCAATTTAGTTACTGTTATTTCATTTTAATAATTAGTTTTATAATTTTAGTTCCAACTTGTTTTGCTTCCAAACTAGCTTTACAAATTCTAAAATTGCAGATACAGTAATATAAATATCTTGGTGAAATACCAAAATTATGAGCACAGCTAAACAAACAATTTATTATAAATTGAGATAGTTTTCCAGAGCGAGCGAAGAAAATTGTCGTTGAAAAGGGGTGTTTCGCCGAAAGAGTTTGAGAAACTGCTTTTCGCGAAAGTTGACATAAAAATGGCTCACCTCGAACTTTTGGAAGGGGTGTAAACTAAGAAGGTAGAATAAAGTAAAGGGTAGAATAAAAAGAACAACCAATGAAACAAGAAAATTTTAAATGAATTGATAGTTTACCAGATTGGAATATATGTACCTCAATATTAAGGCCAAGTGGTTCACAATCCCGTTCATGTAGTACAATGATGAATGTTCAATTGGTCGGTCATTGAGAAAAAATAGGTTATGCAGAAAAATTGCTTGTTCTATGATTTATTTTCGATGCAAAACGAATATCTCAACTCCGGTTGAAGAATTCACATGCGGTATTTATTAAATTAAAGAGGCCACGGTGGCCCAATTTGTAGAGCCCCGGATTAGCAACCGGAGGGGTGCGAGTTCGAGACTAGATTCCAATCAAAGACCGTAATGTACGTGGGGGCTTATGTACTTTAAATCAGAATGAGGTATCAGTTCAAGTGTTGATCTCGTCATCTGACTATGGTTCAAAATTACGAGGTGTCCTCGGGTCTTTCCCTTCGGGAATGATCCTGGACTGTCCCCAACAACCTGTTGTGTTGCTCTAGTGTGACATTAATTCAACAACCTACCTTCAATTCATTAGTGAATTTGTAGTCTAAATGGCAAAAACTGAAACAAATCTTTTGCTACGTTTTATCTTTTATAAAATAATATCAGTCCAACACAAAAAACATTTTACTCGCCATCAGGAAAACAACCACCTGTATTCAGCCCAACAATGAAAACTCCAACATAACGATTTGTTGATCTCTTTACGCGGTGTAAAAATAACAATTCTGCCCCGTCATATAAATAAAGTATTCTCCCACAAATTGGCCTATACAATAGACGCCATCCCCATTCACTTTTAGTTTAACGTAGCAGAAGAAAAAGCAAACATTAAACATTCCCGCTAATCGTTTTTCCTCGGAATATAAAGTAGCTTCAATTCAGAGGAGAGAATAAGCTTCCAATGTAATTGCGTTCACGATAAATCATAATAAAGACAAGATCGTGACAGTTAGATTCATCTAGATGACTGATCATAGTAATCAGTGTTATTATCATCAGTTTGAAACATTATAATTTCAATCCGATGTTTATTCGCTGTTTTGTCTTCCAGTGATACATTGGTTAAATCAGCGGAGAAAGTTTCGCACTGTAAAGTAAGAATTTGTGGAAGTGAAGTACTCGTAAACTTTTGCTTCTTTAGAGAATATTACTTTTTCCATAGAAAAATTTCCATCGATATTGCTATAAGCCACATTTTCAATATTTTGGCGGTTCCGCATCCTTGAGAATGATAGTAAATTCTTGCGACACACACCATATTGTTAGAATTTTCTTAGAGATTTGAAAAAGAATAGGTGGTTTATCCTCCTAGTGGTTGACTAGACGAGGTATCGCTTTATAAGCAAAACTGACCAGAACTTAATGGACGAAATATCTCGTCATTGACAAAATTTATTAGACCTTGATGGACGAAATATCTCGTCATTGAAAAACTTACCACATCTTGATCATCATCGAAAAATCGGCAATATCTTGATGACGAGACACCTCGTCATTATGAACATTGGTCAGATCTTGATGGACGAGATAGCTCTTTGAAACCACTTGGACGGTTAAGAGTTAATTGGCTATAGAGATGAGGATGGATATAAACACTTTTTCCAAAAAATATTTAAAAACAAAAAGAAACACAAGGTACACATAGCGGATAATGCACAAGGAAATACATGTTTCTTAAAAGGTTGGCTGGGTTTTTATGGTGTAAGAGATGTATCTGGTCAAGCTGCATAAAACACAAAACAGATCACAGACTTGAAATATAAGGAAACTGAGCATTGTTATTGAGAGGAGCTTCAAAAAATGTGACCAGCCATGTCGACTAGCAGTCACGTGACTGTTCTGCGAAAAAGTAACTTGGATGGCCGATTTGGCATTCTATTACCTCGTATGTCGGTTTTATATCTTAAAACATGGTAGTTGCGTGAATCTACATTTATACTGAGTAGTGACAAAAATGGTGAAATCACCTAAGTCTGCAACTGAGCGGATCAATCAAATGATGAATGTTCGTTTCCTCCCGGCAGACGTAAGTATAGTCTAAGGGTCACGTTACTACTAGTTTTGGTCACAGGATCCTGGGCACATAAAAAGGTTACCGCTACTCACTCTACTTTGATATTTCCTCTTAAGCAGACAGACAACGTCAAGTAATGAACAAACATTCACAAGGAAAGTTTTATTGACAAGAATATAGAAATAGACCCTGGGTAAATAATTGCACTGCCCAAAAAGAGGAAGAAACTAATCGCAATAATCTTTTGAGGTTACATGCTAAATAAAGATAGTATTTCACATCGGTTGGAATATAATAAAATAACACAAAAGGTAATTGCATCGCTTTTTTCAGCAAATAATTCTAAGAGGCAGTGTGAGTTGGAACAAACAAGAGGAAATTTTGATTCTGTCAAATACTTCAACCCTTGTATCCAATAATGTAGTAGAGGTTTAGTTGACAGTTGAAAAATCAGGCTGCAATTGCAGAAAATAATTCGAAACAACATGGTGTTCAACATTTTGCTCAATTCCTTTAGAGGAACGCATATCGATTCTTATATACATTATGAATGGATTTAAATGAGAGAGGAAATGTGCGTAACAACACAGCTTTCAATCAATATAAGCCATGAAGGAACAACCGAAATGGGGTCTACTAATTTGATAGAAATGATCCATCATTTCTTCAAGTGTTAACGAAGAATTGTATTATTAGCATTACAGAAGAGTTATCTATTTTTACATTATCTAACACATTATTGAATGACACAAGTATTACCCCGACTTTTTATTCGCTCTGGAAGGACATAATTAAAAAAGTGAGTCTCAAGGCAACTTATTCAAGAACAAATTAAAACTCACGTTTTCCTTTTGTTGTTATTATTGTCTCGATGATGATAGAAGTTTTTCTCCACCAAAATAGCTATTGACCATTTTTTCACCTGTTTAAATCTTTATTAGTCATATTTTTAAGCTTTTCATTTTTTTATCTGAAGAGTTTTAATTCTACTCCGAATTGAAAAATTGAGAATCCATACAACTATATCATGAACGGTATTTTTAATTTCAAGTTTTCATATCAAAGGATTAATTAAAGTTTTGAAATATTAGAATTCAGTTTGGATCAGTATCATGGATTACTTACATAGTACCAAGTTTTTTTACTAAAACTTTTCAGTGATATAAAATTAAAAGAGTTTAAATGAACTTCCAGATACAATTTTTGAACATTGAAAAATTAAAAATATTTATAATTACTCGCCGTAATTAGTGATGTGTTTTAACTAAAATATTGGAATTTTGTGTCAAAAGAAAAACAATAAAAATATAAAAATATCCTCATACTATTTCAAGAGGAGGTACTGTACATAGTATGTGGACATAGGCACAGTGTTAATTATTATTTAGAAACAAGATCCCAATTAAACTCCTTTAATTAAGACTCTAAACATAATAAAAACTACTTACAAAAAATTGAACATGCCTTTAACGTTTTTTCTATGGATTTTTTGTTTTACCTATGAGCTTATTAAAAGTTTTGCATTCAATTAAATAAAAAATACTTATTTTATTTTTAAAAAACATGTAAGTTAGAAGAGAACGTTAGGAAAAAAGCCTATAAAGTATTTTCTGCAAGTTATTAAAAGGCGTTGATCTGTGAACCTCATTTTATTTATCCATCCAATGATCTGATGCAAAAAATTAAAAAAATATTTATGACAAGCCTATATCAAGTTTTACGAACGATTTGAAATTTGAAAATGTGTAAAATGAAGTTCAACAAGCAATATATCGTGAACATGAAAAGTACCAGATTCATGAAAATTTTAAGTTGTGTTTGCTTAAACTTTTAATAGTTCGAGTAAAATAATATCAATGGAAGATGCCACTTCTTACATTCAAATGTTACAGACAAAACAAATATTTGAATAGTTAATTAAAAATATCCCAGAAGCAGTATGATTAAAACTTTCCAACATTTAAAGATAAAAAAGAACTGAGTATGTATAATAATCAGACTTGTTACATTTTGAATGTTGGTTTGGATCAACAAATATTGACAATGATATGGGTTGGTTCCTGTAAGAATTGTTATTTTTAGCTGAAATTTTTTTCGTTACTTGTTTAATTTCATTAATTGTAATTTGTTAAACAAATAAATAAGTTTGCTATAGAAGGCTGTAAATAAATATTTTCGTGAAACTATACTTAATTTTTCTCTTTTAAATACACATTTATTAACACAATAGAAAACCGATACTTACAACGCATGTGTTTAATAAATAAAAGTATAATTTTTATTTTTTAATCTGATATAATTAAAAAATGAAATTAGAAGTAATTATGCTAATGTATTCATTTTTATCATAGTCACTTATGCTAAAAACTATTTAAAGGCTATTGCCATCTAAAAGTGTTCTTTATTTCTGTACCTGGGTAGAAAAGGGCCAATGCAAGTCCATTTTGCAAGCTTTTAATAACACCTGATCTAGTAATTTTAATTTTTGATGAAACGTATAAAAATTACAATCCAGTGTAATGTATTTATTTCATAATGTATTAACAGGAGTACATTTGCGCTTTCCTATGATAACTTTGTTTACCTTGAAGTAATTTGTGCGCATAACTCTTAAGTCAGCGAATTTGGTTATTGGTCCTTTTTCTACCAAGATATAGCTCAGGTATTGCCTCGTCATCTGACCGTGGTTCAAAATTACGTGGTGTTGTCCTAGGATCTTTCCCTTTGGGATTGATCCCGGACCGTCACCAATAGCCCGTTGTGTTGCTCCAGTGTGACGTTAATTGAAATACCCCCCCTCTACCAAGATATAGATTTATGAATATAAATTATAAATAACATAAGTATTTCAATTAAAAGAGTGGTTCGCAATTTTAATATTATTTAAGTACATAAATAGCAAAAAGGGTATAAACACTGTCGTACTGCAAGAAATAGACACAAAGAATTGCAAAACATAATACTTTCCTTATTGTGTCAAAAACAGACGAAATTAAAACACATTCAAGAGTAATTTTTATAACACAAGCAAGAAACAGAATAAATAAATACAATTTAAAAGTAACTTACGCAGTCTTTATAATCAGACACAGAGAGCGTAAAGTTTTGGAGAATATGTTAAAAATAAAATATTGATGAACGGTTAACAAAGCCAACTACTAAATATTCATGATAATGAGTTCGAAGGAAAGAAATAACGCGAATGTTATAAGGTAATTTGCGTACTGCATTTTGTGTATATAATTTGTTCGGTGTTTTAATAAACGCTTTATTAAATAAAGCTTTCAACGGTCTCTTTAAAGCGTATTGCATTGCAGATACAAGTATAAAATAAATACCATGACATTCAACTATAAAAACTATAAAACATTTTTGCTTCGTTTGAAAATATAACTTAAAATAATGTAGAATATATTTTGTTTCAGTTTCATTTATTTGTTACATAAATTACTTATACTAATTAAGACTCACAGCTATAAAGATTATTCGTAACGTGAAAATTAGTTTTCAGCCTTTATATTAAAATGATATCATGTTGTGCATAATTAACAAGGAATGAGAATGAGTTGCAACGCTACGTTTGAAATTACTAAACTTCTAACAGTGATAAGAAAATAACGAAATTTCTATTCATTCTTTAGAGTACTCTTTATTTACAAAAATTACACGTACTTAAGAATAATGGTACATCTAATGAAAAGCGAGTGATTTCTCAATCATTATTTGATACTTTAAGTCTTTAATTAATTCAAAGTGTTGATATTTTTACTATTTTGAAAAATAAATCATTTTTATGACAAATATCTGGGAAAATACATATTTTAGCGGTCGTTCTAAAACGAAATAAGTTAATATAATATTCTATTAGTGCTCATCAATAGTAATTTTATTACCGTCTTTTAAAATTTATTAAAACGCGTGTCTATTAAAAACACGTTTTTAACGAGAAAACATATTTTTAAACCGAAATTCTTCAGTATATAGCATAAGATTAAAATTTTCCTCATATTATTTGACTAAAATTGATTTACTAATATTCTTTATTTCAGAAAAACATCCACAACTAATATTAACTATATAACAACTTACATAACCATCAACAATTTAATTACAACTAATTCTACCAATGCCTCAATAGAAAATTATCTAAAAATATTGACAAACGAATATAATGCGTTTTCATAATTAACAGATAATTTAGCCAATCATTATCTTCCCCACAAAAAATTTCTCATCACACTTATACTAATTATACATTTATACAAATACTAATTATGCATTTCTTAATTTAATTCGAATTATAAAGCTAATGAATACCACAAAGGACCAACTAACAATATTTAAAAACTCCTAATCCAAAATATTCGTTCGTTTCCACGTAATATCAATAAAATATATCATAATATTGCACATAAAATCAATAAACAGTATCAACATGTAATAATTATTTTAATAATTTAAGTAGCCATACAAATAAAAATTAACATAATCAAATTTTAGGTAAAAGGACGTAAGTGCAGTGAAGAATATGTATATTGGGTAATTGATTTCAAGAGACAAAAACTCATATTCAATGCGTGTTCAAAAACACTCAGCAGCCAATCACTATCTACTTTGCAAACTATTTCTCATGGCACTCAAATAAATACTTATTCTTTACTACTTAATTTAATTGCCATTCAAAAGCCAATGAATACTTAAAACAATAATTAACTGAAAGTCCAACTCAGTAGTAAACTCTAGTAGTCCAATTCAGAAGTAAAAACTCCAACTGAATCAAAACATTCGTGCGTTTCCACGTAACAGTTTTGTTAATGTTTTTATTCTTTGTATCAATAAAATATCAACAAATAATATTTATTTAAACTTATATAACCATCATATAAATAAAATCTCATATCAATCATAAAAAATAACCTAAGTACATTGAAGAAAAATCGGTAATAGATTTCAAAGACACGTACTTATATATGCAGTGTGTTTTCATAAACACCAAAGCAGCCGATCAATATCTACTCAAAAAGACATTTTTTTCTTACAAATAACTACTATAAATCATTGTTAACCTCTTAATTTCATTATTATCAAAAGCCAAAAAATTAATTATAACTGCACATAAAACTCCAAATAACATAAAACATACGTTTATTCCAAGTAATATTTTTGAAACTGACCAAAAATTCTTTGTGACAAAAAATATCTATCAGCAAATAATATTTATATTGTTATAATTATTATATTGTTTATTGTTATTGCAAATAATATTTATATCTCGTCATCAAGATATCGGGATCTATGTCATGACGCCACGAGACTCAACACAAAATAGAAGGACTTACATCACTGTGTCTATATGAAATTACTGATTTTTTGATGATGAAGATCTGGTCGGTTTTCTTCCAATGACGAGATATTTCGTCCATCAAGATCTGTTGAGTTTTATTAATGACGAGATACCTCGTCGAGACAACCACCTGAGGGTTGAACGACTTAAGAACATTACAAATTAATTAGGATAGATAAGTACTTGTATATTCAAAGCGTTTCGCAAACACCACAGAAACCAATCATTATCTACTTAGCAAACCATTTCTCATCACACTAAAATAAACACTATTACCTCTTAATTTAACTTTAACGAATATTCAAAAGAACCACCTTCGCACATTAAAAAAAAAATCAAAAACAATCGGCCATTTTTTTTGTGTCATATCAACACCGAATAAACAACGCAGCGATAGCAATCGCGGCAGCTATTAATAACGCGATCGTTTAAAACCCGGCATAAAAGGCCTTCCGAAATGAATCGGCAAACTAATATTAATTGCTCATATTTCGTCGGCTTTGCAGAAGCGATCAACATTATGAATTGTAAGGAAAGCCATTACTCATTTGGGAGGGAGACGGCAATTAAAGGTAGATTTATGACAGTCAGTCGGCTCCTTCCAAACAGGCGACCACGTGTTTCTTGCTTTCATCTCTCACTTGGAGATTTAACTTGCAGTTACTCATCATACACGGGAGCGTTTTGTTGCTTTTTTTAATGCGATGCGGAAGAAACGTTTTAAAAAACGTGTGTAATTATTCAGGAAGTTGTGGAATATTGAAGTTTGAAATACAACTTGATGTCTACAGGGCGATTGATTTGTTTGTCTAGTCAAGGGGATTGTGGCTTTGGTATAAAATGATTAGATTGGATTTGGGATGTTTTATGGCGCACGTTCCGGAAACGGACAAGCTGAGCCATTGTATGAAATGATGTCTCAAAGTATAATTTTAAGCCACATAGGGGTTAAATTATTTGTGTAGTTTTACTCATTTTGCAAAAGAACACTTAATAAATTTTAGATTATCAACCGTTCGACCAATCTGCAACTTGTGTTGTTTTGTTGGGTTGTTTGCGTACACAAGTCTTTGGTTAGACTGAGTTTCGAACTCGCAATCTTCCGGCTGCCAATCCTTTACTCTTCCAACTGGCCTATCACGGCCTCCTTTGATGAAGCTGATAAACGTTATTTCTTACCCTTCGATTTACTTTTCCATGTTTTCTTGGAAGTACAAAGTAGTACGTATGTGAAAGCGTATGATAACTCTGAAATTATATTATTTCTTCATTCTAGTAATTGTTTAAGGAAAAATATTAAAAAATTTTCTTTACCCTTAATATAATTTGAAAGGACTCAATTTGCAATTCGATTGTAATTTTGTTTTTTGAAAGTTATGAATTCGATTTTCACTTTACAGCTTAAAAAATATTTCTCTGAATACCCGATGGTTGTTTGGGTTTTATGAAGCAAGGGCCATATTTGGCCAAGCGCAAGACAACGTCATGTAATGAACTTATAAACACAAGGAAAGTTTTCTGACACAGAAGAGATAAATGCATCCAGGTTAGGTAGGTATTTAATTAACGTCGCACTGGAGCAACAAAACGGGCTATTGGCAACGGTCCGGGATCAAACCCGAAGGGAAAGATCCGAGAACAATACCACGTAATTTTGAACCACGGTCAGATGACGAGGTCACACCTGAACTGGCACCCCACTCTCCAAACTTCCACACCACCACCACGCCAACGTGAACATCCAGGGTAAGCAACAGGTTGCGCCGTCTACAACTAGCAGGTTACTAGCGCAAACATACTGAGCCAGGGTTGCTTAATACAGATTGGAACACAAATCATTTAATATTCAATTTCAGGAAATAATAATGTATACCAATTCAGGTACAATAATCAGATTTACTGGAAGCCCCACGTATTGATACTTAGTTTCATTACATCGGAAAAAAAGAAGTAAAAAATAAGAAATGTTATTCGAAGCGTTGATACGCGAATCCTCAACGATTCTCCATGGACTTGCGAACCACCTGTTGCAAACCACTGAAGCCGAGTAAGCGTGCGTGCTGTGTCACGATTTGAACCGAATTGAAAACCTGCGAATTCCATTTGCTAGGCACGAAAAAAAAAACATTTTCATTGTCGCTATAAATTTATTTTAAAATAAACACTTCCTCAAAATATTTGAGAGCATTCAAACGGTGTATTTAAATACGATGTTACAAGCGATAAAAGAGGAAAAGTTTGTAAGGGAAAAATAAAAATAAAGATATTTGAATAAGAAGGTGGGGAAAAGTGTTTGATAAGAAGTAGTATCGATTCAGCAAGATTGTGGGAATAGATGCTCTATGAAAGTATGTGCTAATATTTTAAACAGAAAAATAATGCTATAAAACGTCGTTTTAGATACTCCATTGGTAGTTTATAGACCTGTATAATATTTATTTTTCGTTTAATTTTGAAAAGTTTTGTGTTTTAATTATTGTTTTAGGTTTCAAATAGACGTAGCAACACTTGTAAATTGTGTAGGGTATTTAATAACAGCTATTATAAAAACGCTATATTGGTAAAAATACCAAAAAATAAATACGTTAATTAACTAAAATAATAGTATTGTTTTAGTGGGTTATTTTTGAAATTCACAATAACATAATATTTCGACTTCATTGAATAACTTGGAGAGTTTCGTGAATACATCGAAAGATTAAATAATTGTACGTTTATCTTTCTTATCTGAAAATGTAATGGGGTATAATAAAACTGGAATTAAAACTATGTTTAACACCCGGATTCTAATAAACGCGCACAATGTAACATCTCAATTACTATTCATTATACCGGTAAAAAGAAGGACCGAAGGAAAATCTCTTTTCTTAAAGATGAAAAGAAAATTTTCACAATTTACCTTCCTGTCTGCTATTTTATTTTGTATGTCTCTCATAAATTTTTAAAGTGAAGTTGTAAAGATTAGTTTCTTTAAAATAATTAAGAATTGTTTTTGTTATCTAGTTTTCGTTATTTTGCGTCTTATTTTATACCATTAACGACAAAGGACGAGTTATTTAAAATTGCAAATCATCGCTACATCATTGTGCTTGAAAGTGATGCTAATAGGTGACTGAAATCTCAGCTGTGCTTTGTCGGCTTTATTTATATTTGACAATAGAGTTTCACATTGTTTATTTTTAGGATTAGGGGAAAAACGTCAAAAATCTATGAACCGGTGTAAGCTATACATAAATAAATACTATTTTTAAAAGAAGTGTTTTATTTCGTATTCATCTATTAAACAATTTTTAATTTCAAAGCTGGTCAAGTACGTTGCAAAAAAACGAATTAACATGTAAGAAACAGTTTAACAATATTTCAGTTTTTGATTGAAGAAAACACGACGTATCTTTAATGTTTACCATAACATTCTAATACTTCTGTGTTCTGACCGTTACATTTTAAAATACAAAATGCAATTTAAATCTACATTCATTCGCAATCTTACTTCAGAAAGAAGCGTATTCAATGCTAGAGATAAGAAGTTACGGATTTGATATCCGTATACGGAGATCACGGAGGAATTTTCTTATAAAATACTTAAAATTTAGTGATATGCTCATAAGTGGATTTCAAGAGGCTTTCTGAAATTTGAACTTTATATTTAAAAAGGGAAATCAACTTCCCTTTTTCCTTTATTATTTTGGTCAAGGCATAGATGTTCGTAGTGATTCGGAATCCACTTTAAGGCGTAAGTCTATGTTTATAAGCTCTAAAGTGACAAATTAAATCACATGAACCCTTCCATATTTGGTCTGGTGTAATTAGCACTCTGACCATCTGTTCAACAGGCCCGGTTGGAATCCCCATCGAGACGGATGTTTGTAGGAATCTACTTTAAGCAGTTAGTCTAGTTGGATCTTGTGTGACAAATAAGACCATAAAGCGACAAACCAAATCAAATCTATCATATCCTAAACACGAACCAGTACATTGTACTTAGCTCGTTACGGGGATGAGAGGCATATCAAAACTGATAAAAAAAATCGAAATTTGTGTCCTTTTCCAAATAAATATACACGCTTATATATACAAAAAATGACAGAAACTGCTTACAAAAGGCTGAATGAATCAGGGCATTGAAGGGAGTTTCTGCAATAAAATATTCCAGTGGTTTTAAATCCACGAAGAATTTAATTTTGAATACGAGTACGAATAATCACATTCTGATTCGTATCCGAAGCCTTCAAACGAAAAATATGTAAAACGTAAATTTTTTTATTCAATGATCAACACATTTAAACTAAAATGGCAGGGGTTTGAGAAACTATAGCGTTCCCAAGCTGCATGACCCTGATGTATCTTATAAAAGATAAAACCCATAAAAAGGACTTATTTTTAAATATATATATATATATTTTATATGTTTATTTAAAAATGCATTAAACAAATTATTTTTCAAGTCTTTGACCGTGACATAATTTACCCTCCGGATGATTATCTCAACGAAGCACCTAATTAGCAAAACCGACCAGACTATTATGGACGAGATATCTCGTCCTTCAAGATCTCGTCGTCTCTCGTTAAAGAAAACTGACCAGATTTTCATCTCGTCATCAAAAAAATCGACAATATCTTGATGATATATCTCGTCGGTCAGATCTTGGTAGTCGATATATCTCTTCGAAACCACTCGGCGGGTTAAAAGACCACAAAAATCAGTCCCTGGACTTTGCAGAAGAAAAAAAAAGCCGTCAAATGTCCACCTTAATTGAATATTTCTCCCAAAAAAAGCCCGTCAGAGCCTCGCCGGACGAAACCTCGCCAAATCCAGCAACCCCACCCGCCATCCCTCACACAAAATATCGACGGCTCGGACTCGGGACGGCGCATGTGTCGCGCGCGCGGATTCCTGCGATACCCGCATAGGTGGCGCTGGTGCGCGCTCCCCTCTCAACTGAAGTGAAGGGAGAGAGAGAGAGAGAACCCTGAGAGAGCCGGGAGGAGTTCGTTATAAAGCCCAGCTGACCAAAAATAACCTGGCGCTATGCCCTGTGCCTCCCTCCCCGTGTGTCAGGCCAACTATTGATCAGTATGTGTGTGTGTGTGCTGAGTAAAGAGCACCGCCAGGAAATAAGCTCCACTGAAGCCTTTCACTTTTGTCCCTTCAGGCTGTCACGCGGCCTCCACCCCCCCCCACTGGGCTAGAACTTTCCTGCCCCCCCCCTTTCGAGTGGGCGTAGGAGAAGCCTAGGTGGGGGGCTCTGTCGCTTCCTATCCTTCCATGTTATTCTCACACACATGCATCCATCTATTACCCCCATGCTGTCTTGGCATGGGTGTATATGTGTGTGGATGGCCGGTGGCGCCGTCTAGCGGTAACCATAGGAACACGCGGGAGGCCAGAGTGTTAATTTGAGTGGATAGAAATTTGGAGGGGCTTGGGAGGCCCAGGCTTGCTTTTCGTTCTGGTCTGTCTCTTCCGCTGGAGTGAATTGTCTTTTGTGTATGGAAATATAGGCGAACTGCATTTCCATATTTTAGAACATGCAGTGTCAGCTGGTACGGCAGATGGAAAGGTATGAAACAGCAGATGAAAGGTATGAACAGCAGATGGAAAGGTATAAAAGCCATATATTGAACGGGTATGGTATGGTTTGAAAGCTAAATCGGTCAAGGAGGTATTTATCGAAATCAAAACGCAATCACCACAAATAAAATCAAGACAATCCAACCATGACAATGTGTACTCACTGGATTTCCATGTTTTAATACAAAGATGCATATCAAATAGCCAAGCAGTCAGGTTAGTTGGTTGGTTATTTCGGGGTCTTATGGCGCAAGGGCCATATCTAACCAAGCTACGCCAAACATAAGACAGACGCCACAATGAGGGAAACAGAAAGGCAGGTGCATTTACATATTTTAATACAAAAGTGTATATCGAACAGGCCAAGCAGTCAGGTTGATTGGTTGGTTGTTTTCGGGTTTTTATGGCGCAAGGGCCATATTTGGCCAAGCTGCTCAAAATACAAGACAGACAACACAATAAGGGAGGAAGAAAAAGCAGTAGGGCAGTTGGGGTAAAAATGAAAGGGAGGAAAGATCACACTCGGGTACCTTGTGATGCCTGTACATACCTAAATATATGCAGTCAGGATAGGTATAGAAACCATATATTGACCAGAACAGTATGGTGTGCAAATTAAATTATCAAGCAGGTGTTTATTGAAATCAAAATGTAACCATGACAAAAAAAATCAATAGGTGTGCGAGAGATAGTAAGAGAGAGAGAGTCAGAAAGACTATATAAAATTACAACTAAGTTAAAATATTTGCTTCAGACAGATAGCAGAAAACCTAATCATCCATATTTTGAAATACAGAAAGTGGAACAGACAGAAATAAATTATTTATAATCATAAATATTTGCAACAACCAGGACATATTGCCTGATTTGCATACATCTGTGCCTTGATATAAATGTCCAATTTCACTGATTTTGAGTAACGTCCACAAATAACTTCGAGATAAAAGTTATAATTGTAAAAAGTGCCAATATCCTTCAGTCAATAAATTATGAAATATTTATATTCAAAACTTTGGAAAGTACTTTTCGTACGCCGCGTTAAAAAATTAAAACAAAATAATCAAAATAACTCAATCGGGTGTTATTAATAACTTGCAAAATTGGCATTTTCCCCCTTTCCTACCAAGATACAGAAACATACAAAAGGCTATTTTTTTTATCCTACATCCGTCTCTGGTCTCTCGGCAATCATTCGACTAGCAGACCAATAGAGGTCTAAAGCGATAAAATATTTAAAAAAAAAAACACACTCGACAATGTTTGCAACGTATTGACAAGAATTTTAGTGAAGTCTTGGTGGTGGTTTCCAACCATTTTGTCCAGTTCGCAAAGACAACAAATCTCGCTACTCCAACACGGTGCCTTTGTAGGTAGGTATTTAATTAACGTCGCACTGGAGCAACACAAGGGGCTATTAGCGACGGTCCGGGATCAACCCCCGAAGGTGATGATCCGAGGACACCACATAATTTCGAGCTGCGGTCAGATGAAGAAGTCACACCTGAGCTGGCACCCAACTCTCCAATCTTCCACACCATGCCAACATGAAGACATTTGAGGCCACGACAAATTTAACGTGCATCAGCCCCCTTTATACACGACTGTCTTCGGTTGGATTCGAACTCGCAACCCTCCGGTTGCTAGTACGTTACTCTTCAAACCGGGCTACCACTGCCGACGGTGTCTTTGTAGGTAGTCATGTCCGATAAATATCATAAAACAATAAAGGTTGCAAAATAATCTTTTAATGAAAAATATACTACAATAGAACTTGAATTATCCGAGATAATGTGGACAGGGGGCATAGGATAACCGTGGATAAAACGGACGGTATAACATAAAACAGCCTATACGAAATAAAGAAAAAAAAATACTGTACTACATGTTACTACTACTATTGTAACTGGAAGATTCATAAAGCTATGATTAAGAATAATCTATATTTGGATTTGTGTCCCAGTATATATTTATTGTGATAATTTTACAATAAATCTCGACATGAGTTACGTTCCTTTTGAAAAAGACTTAAATCTCGACATGAGACTCTCTTGAAAAAGACTTAAAGGACTTCTGTTTCGTAGCACTTTCTCACGTTTTTAGACTAAGTTTTCACACTCGTGCTCGAAGATAAATAAAAACTTTATGAAAACTCGGTATCAAATTCGGCTCGAATAACACTGACTCCGTTGATAGGAGCTCGGACAATTAAGGTTCTACTGTACATTATATAAACCCCGTAACATGTAAACAAAGTGATTTCTGGAAGTAAGACTAATTCCCAACTTTTGCAAGCAGCTAACTCAAATTGGGTGAATATAGAATTACGGATAAGGAAGTAAATTGTTTTATTGTGAAAGCTAAAGTGAATAAAAAGCGCTTTAATAAACTCATAAAAATATTTTTAATAAATTAAGATTTAGTATCAAAAACAAGCACAGAACCTAAGAAATTAAATTTAGCTCGGTAGACTAATTCTATTTTTTCCTTGATATGAACAATATCTATGCAAAGAAAAAATATTCTTCGTTCATGATAACCAATTCAGCAAGTATAAATGTACAGCATATGATAAATATACTAACAAAATAGTTTCCAAGTCAGGAATGTTTAATGTCACACAAGAACACTTAAAAAAGACTTTTAAAACAAACGTTAATTAAATAGCAGCATTGCAAATGCAATGTGTTTGAATAATTTGCTTCTTCCTAAAAGGAACGAAAACGTTAAATGTATAACTGACGACTCTTTCATCATAACATGTGGCCAACAGGTGGAAATATAAACAATCGAACTAACCTTAATGCGCCAACAAAAATAATCAAACTAGGTATATATAGCATTATATCGATTCGAAAATAAAGCCAGAACCTTAAATTAGATAAAAAAACAACAGATTCGATTCAATTCAAGGAAACGGGTCATTAGAGTAAGAAAAATGAATCGAATGCTAATAGAGTTTTGTCTCAATTCGCTTGGAAAGAGTTCGATTCAAATAAAATTTAGATTTGAATCAGATTACAATAAAGCAGGAACGATAAAGTTTTAGATTAAAATAATCGATGAATAATATATAATCTTAAATACCAAGAATATCTCAATGTTGTTCTGTAATTAGTTTGTGTGTTTTGTAAGCGCGTAGAAAATCCCAAGGTAAAATGGATAAAAAACCGGTAAATGTATTTTAGACGTGGAAATTTTGAAATAGTCATTCACATTTCTTGTCGAGTTTTATGTATTAAAAATGTCTTAATGAAACATACACAACGAAAAAGAAAAATTGCATCTTGTTTGAAGGACATGGGTATGCTAATAGGAATAAGAATTTTTGTCACATTAACAAGGTAAGGTATAACGACAGGGTTATTTAAATATAAAATATTTAAAAGAAAATCATTTTAATACGCTTGATTGAGACAAAAGCTAAGACAAGGATAGCAAAATATAAGTTTGGATTTAAACAAAAAACAATATCAATGATTATGACCGATATTTTATACCTGTATTTAAGAGGTATTTCAAAGCTTTATCGATTAAGTTGTAATAAAGCAAGAAAATGTTTATTTAACATTCGAAAGTATTAATAGACAAGTAACAAAGTTGTTTGGTTGAATTAGGTTTTATGGAGGTAAAAGCCATATTTGGCTAAGCTGCTCCAAATATAAGACAGACAACGTCAGGTAATGGACATACACACAAGGAAAGGTTTACTGATACAGAAGAGAAAAATTCACGCAGTGTAAGTGAAATAATCCCAGCGAATAAATCTGTTTTGTAATCAAAATGTAAATCAAATGAGTTGCACATATCAAATTGCATCTAAAAGGTTAAGAAATATATAAACTTTACAAAATCTTGATCTTCCACTGATATACAATGAATATCAATAAGCGAATAAGATTTTATTAGTCGCTCATTGATATACAATGTATATCAATGAATGACTAAGTATGTTCTCATTTAAGTATGAACTTAGTATGTTCAATGATACACAATGAGTGTTTATTTAAATGAAATAAACCTAGCGATTGCAATTTTATTTTTTAATCAAAATTGTAAAAACTGTGTTGCACATATCAAACAAATCCAAAATGTTTAGAATTTTAAAAGACGATTTAGTTTTTGTGTTAATTTCACAAAAACTAAATAGTTCATTGAAAAATCAATGATTCAGTTCATTAATCGATATACTATGATTCATTCATTGATATACAATGAATGAATGAGTCGTTGATTGAAAAACTATGGATATCGATGAATGACTAAGTATCTTAGATATGTTTATGAAACACAATGTGAGATTATTTCATTGAAATAAACCAAGCGAATAAAACATTATTTTGAAATCAAAAGTGAAAACTCCCCAGTTGCACGCATCAAATCAAATCCAAAATGTTGAAGCATATTAGCTTCACAAAATTTAAATAGTTGCTTTCATAGACGTACAATGTGTTCATTTGAATGAAATAAACATACATATTTAAATCTTTATTTTTCCATCACATAAAAACACAGATGGAACAAGTTCTTGACCCCAAAACTCATGCTTATGTGAAGTCCCCCATCAAACAAAAAACGTAAATTAAAAAAGAAAAAAACGAAAAACCTCAATGAAAGCGAACCTTTTTCGAAGGAATAATAAATTCCACTACTCCGCAAGAAGTTACATTAAATTTTTATTCCAAGCTTTTATCTTCAAGGTCAGGAATTTTCTGTTAGACGGTTTATAAAAATAAAACAACTTACATCTCTTGCCCCACATTACACGAGACCCTCCCCTCCCCCACTCGTTCGCGAAAAGTCATCAATCAAGCCACCTGTCAAAGCTCAGAATCCAACATTCGAGAGAATGGGGGTGGGTGGAACGCTTTTATTATTCCGAAACCGTTTGAAGCGTCTTTACTAAGGAGGGTTTGAAGCATCATTTTCTTCAATTTGCCAATTACGTTATGACGAAAATAAATTATTGTTATTACCGGTGATGTATTTATCCATTAGGTGAGTCTATTGTGTGTTAAGGATTAAGAGATAACTGTGATTGTAACTTGTTTAAGTATGCTTATTGAGTAAGGAACAAACCTATTTGAGAAAATAGTATCAAAATCTGCTTGGAGTGTTTTGAAACTTTTGGTTCGGAGATTTATTTGTAACTTAGATATAAGACAGGGTTTGTAACCATTTTTACAACCTCTTGTGATCGGTAAAATGAATTCTAGTGTATTTTATATTTTCGGAACTAATTACAATGCTCTTTTGCGAAATACCCCTAGAATTGTTTTTTATAAGTAAATATGAATTACTGTAAGGCTGCGATTTTCAACAGGTGTACAACAATAGTAATACAGATGTGTCTTACGGATGGATGGTGATATATATAATATTTATTTCATTTCAACGGTTTAGATTTGGACTTTTGACAAGTGTGTTCACAAACAATTTCAAGTAATACTCTGTAAATAATTTTGAGTATAATTTCTTATTGTAAAGTATAATAAATTATTTCAAAAGATTTTTAAAAAGCCACTTTGTTGTAATTGTGATTGTAACTTGTTTAAGTATGCTTATTCAGTAAGTTGCAAACCTATTTGCGAAAATAGTATCAAAATGCACTTGGAGGTCTTTGAAAGAGTTTTTTTCATACAAATGTATGTGACTTAGGTATAAGACTGGATTTGTGACCGCAGTTTATTGTTTACATTTTTTGAATCAACAGCAATGCTGTTTTGCAAAATATCCCTAGAACTGTTTTATAAGTAAATACGAATTACTGTAAAGCGGTGTCAACAGCAGAAATACTGATGTGCCTTATGGATGGTGAAACTCCTTAAATTGTGTAAGATTTATTTCATTTCTACGGTTTAGATTTATAATTTTGACAAGTGTGTTCACAAATAATTTCAAGTAATATCCATATAAATAATTGTGAGTACAATTTTTTTTAATAACAAAGTATCATAAATAAATTGTTTCATAAATATTTTTAAAAATTCACTTTGGAACAAAAAGGAGAGGTAATATAATTACTATTTTTTGTGAATTAATCAAAATGATGAGTATTTTTTCGTCAGATCGGCAAAAAAATAGTTTTTGGTGTGGCGCAAAATTTTTAAGTTAGTTTATGTGTGCCATGGATGAAAAAAATTAAAAATTGCTGGTTCAGATAGGCGTATGTGCATTGTGATATAAGACTGAGTTTGTGACCTTTTCTACATCCTCTTGAGATTTCTAAAATAAGTTTTCGTATCCCATTTAATTGTTTTCATTTTCGAACTCCTAACCATGCTTTATAAGCAAATTAAGCCTTGAACTGCTTTATTAGTAAATATGAAATGCAGTATGATTGTAATGTGTTTTGAAAATAACTAACTTTAGGATACAAGACGTTGCATTTTTCTGTGAAAATTAATTTTACTTTATTATACGATTTGAAGAAAACAAAAATGTCATTCATCAATACTAAAAACACAGCAACATTACATATTGAATTTTGCTCACCAGCGAAAATTGTGTTTGATGTAATGAGTGGTTAGGAATATCTTTATTTTCAGTATCCAAAAAATATGCTCTGCCAATTATGTTAATTATAATTTCATCTGGATTAAATTTATATACACTATGAAATTACGTAAATTATCTTAAACGAGACTTAAACTCGAAGTGAGTATTTTTTAATTCTTTTTTGACCATAGAAAAAGTCATATCTTTATCACATTTTTGATTGCCTCATAAAAAATATATCTTTAAGAACTGAAATAGAAATTTTCTTTTGGTTGTTTTAAAATTGTTTCGAAGGCATCTCTTAAGTTATATGGAAAGGCAAATTACAAATTTAGGTTAAAATGGCAGTTTATTTTAGAGTTTGTTAAGCAAATAGATTCAGTCTAATCTCAATTTATCATTTATTTTAAATTTTCCTGATATAAATTCGCTTATACTATTTCATACATAAATTAAATTTTCATTAGTACTCCAATAGTTGTCATTTGGGCAAAAACTTAGTAAACATGTTTATTTCTTGAACTAGCACCACAATGTCTTTAATTTCACTTTCTTTAAATTAAAAAGATTTCTACTAAACTTATTACATTTTATGATTTAAGCAGAAACTACAAACACGATAAGATGTTGTCTACATTTATAATGAAACGTACTGAATGGTGTTAGTTACCGTAAATTTAAAAAGAAAATATAACATACTAAAAGTGTGCAATAAAAGAAAATCAATGAAAAATGTGATATGTTGACGCGATTAGAAATAATAAGCATCAAGTAAAAAAGCATCTTCCAAAACAGAATATTTCTGCATAAAAACTAAGTATCATCATAAATTCAGTTAAACACCTAGATAACGAAAGAATTAGGGAAAGATTCAGAACAAAATGAGAATGCTCTGGTTGAGAAAATACTATTTCAATTCTTGTTCAGAAAAATGTAGAACAAACATATAAAGTCAAATAAAGTTAAACAAAGTGAATTAAGAAAAACGCAAGAATCAATTTAAAAATAGAACCTGTTAACGCGTTAAAAGATCTTAACATTTCGGAACTCGAAACAAAATTAAAAAAGAGAAAACATTTAAGAAAACAGTATTTTACTTACTTTTACGTTGATCACATTCATAAAAGTTTACGCAACTCCATTTTAAGCGAATTACTATCCGGAACGAAACGATAAATAAAACGTAGCACATTCCAAAAATAATAAAAATCCAAATAAGGAATTACGGACCATAGAAAACGTACGGCCATCGTAAAAAGAACAACCAGACGATCATAAAAATAAAATGATAGCCCATTGAATCGGTTTCGTGCTGAATGAATATTTTTCCAAGCAAAAACAACAACAAACGTTTTCACGCACACTAATAAATCTGTTCTCTTGTCAGCCATTCATTTAAATTCAATTGTGAATGCTTGGGTCAAAGGCGAATTAAACTAATTACTTCGGTTTTTAGTCCGACAACCATAAACTTTAAATTAGCAAAAGTGGTTACAGTTAATGACTACGGATTGAATAAAATTGTTTTAAAAGCGGCAGACGATCCTTTTTCCGATGCCGGCGCGTGCGCAGAAGGGATACATTCGAAGCACGTACGGCCATTGACTTGCAAATCAATATCGGAATAATTTTTTATTTTCGCTGTCTCATTTTCCGTTTCACGTTTAATTTATTTTTTTGATACTCTGATGCAAAAATGTTATTTGAGACTGGAGCAAGAATAAGTAGTATTTGAATATTTATTCGAGAATGAGTATTTTCTGAATGCATTTTTTTGTATTTATATTTTTTGGAATAAGGTCAGTTAAATGTAAATACTGACTTACTTTATAATTCCTTGGAATTTTTATTCAATTTTATTTATTTGAGTGTGTTGAAAGCAGGTAAATAACATTTTGGATCGGCAATTCTTTTTTAGAAAATTAGATTACTGTTGTTTGCAATTATCAGGAAAATATTTTAGCAGTTCTAAAATTTCGTTTTCTGGGTCAAATTTATTTGGGAACATTTAATCTTCTTATATTTCTTTCGTTTAGCCATCCGACATCTTCGACAAATATTTACACAATTTCAGTTTTAAAAAATAATTTTTGAGTAATTTAAGAGGTTTCACAAATTCTAATCAAATACACGAGCTTATCAACATTTATCTAAATATATTTTTTACATCACATACACTTTGAATAATGTACTCCTACCTAGAACAACAAAAAGCTGAAAAAGTTCTAGAAGGAGATTGCGATTTGTCTAGTAAGCAGTACAATTTACTTTTCCTGATGTAAAGGTAATCAAATTAGTTAAAAGCACATTTTTCTTGAAAAATGTTTTACAGTAAGCATAATTTCAAAACCTTTCTCAAGATAGAAAAACGACAATTTTACGGTTTTATTTTAGTTACAATCGGTATAAGTTATCTTTATGATGTCTGTCTATAGTACAAATTTACAATAAAAAAAGAAATCTGGAAAAGCACATTTTTGTTTTACGCTTGGGTAGTTCTTACAGTACTATTTACACATCCTCACAAAGATAAAAACTTTTTTTAAACAAAATAAGACATTTGGAATATAACTTGGTCCTTAAAATAATGTTTAATAGTGGACAACAAGCACTGAATTTAGGACACCACCATTTTCAATGTTCAATGTTACTGAAAATAAAATAAATAATCGTTTGATTTAGATCCAGAATTCAAGAAATTTGAAGTAAGAGCTGATCGTTTCCGTGATCAATCACAAATATTAGAAATAAAAAGTTTAACTTGTAGCTACACTATTTTTTTTACATTATCACTTTTTTTCCACACCAAGCCAAAATAAGGACATTTGATGCCACGACAGATTTAAAGTGCACCAGCATCCGTACACGACCGTCTTTCCTTGGATTCGAACTCGCAACCCTCCAGGTGCTAATCCGTTACTCTTCCAACCGCGTTACCGCGGCCCCCAATATTTCTCAAACCACTGTTGTGTTCTGATTTGTTGATCGATACTTCTACGCCATTATCATCAACCAATAAAATGAGAATGAATTGATTACATGAAACTAGGATACTAGCTTTTAGTTCAATTTCAAAGTTAAAGAATAATTATATGAAAATAAAAGCCGTTGAGATCGAGATGTATTCGTCTACTATGTTTAAATGTACAATTACGAATATCTCACAATTATGTAGTGTTCACCGGAAATCTGTATATCGTACCATGAGATGTAGGTTTTTGTCAGAAGAATTAAAAGTTCATATTTATTCTCAAAGTATCGAGAGAATGAGAATTATCAACAATATTACATCCTAATTCAGATGTATTAATTTTAAGAGCCCCATCAAAACACTTCAAACTAAAAATACCAAAATCTGAACTCTAAGCCTAGTAAGAGAAAACAAAATGGAAGACCAGACATAAATTCATACAAGATATTGTATTTTAATTTGTTATTACTAAAATTTTCTTCATCTCAAAACATTTTACATTACGTACTGTTTCAAAGCTACTAGAAACTTTCGACTAATCATCTTGTCATTGCTTTCCTTTGTTTTCTGCGACACTTATATTTCAATTTTGCAGATAGTCTTAATTTGAATTTACATATTAATCTGAATTTGAAATATAAGTTAAGGAAAGTTTGAAAATAAATAATCCTCTAAAACAATAACTTTACAATTAATGTAAAATTATTCTGCAAACGTTTTTGAACATTTTTGTTCATGAACGGATTTAACAGAACGGTCTTGAGTTGATTTATACAAATAACAATAGCCCAAAGAGGCGTTTTGTGTAGCTATATTATTTTTCTTAAAAATACAAAACAATGTTTCCAAAACAATAGTGAATTTAAACAATATTTAAAAAAGTAAACATGAACTACTTTGTCAAATCAATGATTTAATTCAAACTAATCTTTCACTCAATTTTAAACAAATTATCGTCGACTTGAAAGTGAAACACATTTGTTCAAAATTTTCAAGAATTATAAGTTTTTTTAAACTTTTCTAGACTAGAAGGTGGTGATCTTTAGACTAGTGGTACACTAAATCATTATTTCTTATATGAAGGTTAGATTTCTTCTTGAGCGAAACAATTAGTAAGTAGAACACCCCTTCGCTTGAACTACTTTTTAACTTAGTGTGTTCCACTTGTAAACCGACGATATCCAAAATTACGCCAGAGAAAAATTTTAGTATTTTCTATTTTTAATCTATTTTTCTTAGATTCTTTTCTTATCTTGTAGATCAAGATGACATTTTCCTACTGTAACAGTCAATTTTTTTTAACTTTAAAACTTTCTAAACATTTTACTGCGCTTATAAAATATAAAAAATGCAAATGAAAAATAAGCGGGAAACTGACACATTCGTGCAAGTCAAACATTGGGCACTTTGAATTCTTATTTGTACGGCTTAAAGCGTTCGGAAACTGCGAGCATCCATGCCTATACCGAGATTCGAACCCAGAGCCTGTTTGTTGAACATAGGAAAGAGCTCCTAGGGCGACAATGATTGTTATTTTATGTAGAGAAATATTACAGAATTCTACGCATTTGTGAAATTTAATTTTCAGATAAGTAGAACCTTGATTATACGAGTGCCTGTGCTATCCGAACCGACTTTTTAACCTAATTTTCTTAATCCTCCAAGTGCTTCGACGAGATATCTCGTCCATGATCAGGTCAATTTTCCGAAGGACGAAATATCTCGTCGAAGCGAAACTGCCCTAGTACAGCCCTAATAGGACAAGGCACCTGACCAGCATTGAAAGCGTGATAAGAAATTTAAGCAAACATGAAAACAAAATATACACTTCATAGGCATGGTAGGTATTTTTATTAACGTCGCACTGGAGAAACAATAACGGGCTACTGGCGACTGTCCGGGATCAAATCGGAAGGAAAAGATCCGAGGACAACACCACGTCATTTTGAACCACGGTCAGATGACGAAGTCACACTTGAGCTAGCACCCCACTCTCCAAACTTCCACACCACGCCAACATTAGGACATTTGAGGCCTCGACAGATTTAAAGTGCACCAGATTTAGCTGCCCTTGTAATTTTGAGATAAGTAGAACCTTTATTATACGAGTGCCTGTGTTATCCGAACCGACTTTTTAACCTAATTTTCTTAACCCTCCAAGAGCTTTGACGAGATATCTCGTCCATGATCGACGACGGTCTTTGGTTGGATTTGAATTTGGTACCCTCCGGTTGCTAATCCGTTACTCTTCTAACTGGGTTACCGCGTCCCACAAAGGCATGAAAAAAAAATAAATGCATGAAAACATCTCATCATAATGTGATATAAATTCATTGATATGAAATATGAAATGATGCAGTTTGCGCGTTTGAAAGTGCTGCCAAAGACAATAGCATTAAGGACTTTTTGAAGAACGGAAAAGCGTAACTCACGTCCATATTTTCCGTAAAATTAGCACAATAAATCCATACACAAATCACACACAATCCGAGTATAGATTAAGCATAATCCTTGTTTAGTGAATCGTTCAGTAGCAGTAGTAGTAACATATAGTACAGTAAATATTTTATGAATTTTGTAGAGGTTGTTTTGTGGTACTACGACAAATATTATCCAAGTTTCTGGTTATGCGAGGCGCAATCTATCCAAATTATCTTGAATAAACAAGGTTCTACTACATATTATAAAATAAAAAACAACACTTCCGGGGGTGTTGAGCCCACAGTGCCCGTCCCCTCTCTGGCATTAGATAGATCAGTGGTCCTTGACCTTATTACTGATCGGCAGCTCCTTGAATCTAAAAATAAGTTCTCGCACCCCCTTGAAAAATGTGTTTTTATATCTTCGTTTAGGAAGTTACTTCTATTGCAAGATAACTTATTTATTGAAAGATAAACACACACATACATTTACACTTACATACAAAACGATGTATCAAATTTTTAATGGCTACGTTGTTGTTTATTCATAATACTTTTGAATCAAGGCTCTTTTTTGAAAGAGCCACGCGTTAGTCATCACTTGCATTTAAGCTATTTCTGGCTTTTGTTTTTATGTGCAAAAGTGATGAAATTCCCATTTCACACAGGTAGGTGGAGACAAATGGTAAAAGTGTCTGCAAAGCTGCTTTTGCCAGATAAGGTTCTAACTGCGTGCACAAGAAGTGTTCCATGTCCAGTTTTTCCAATTCCATTTGAATACATACATTGGCTCGTATTTCAATAAGATCGTATTTTATTAAATCGCTGTCGTCCGTCGAAACTTCTCTCGCACCCCTGGAAATGCTTTTTCGAACCCCAGGGGTTACTCCAGGTTAAGAGCCACTGAGAGAGAGCCATAGATACTATATAATATTTTTTGCCTGAAACCGAATCTATATCTACGGATTCAAACCTAAAATATGAACTAGATTCCTTAATTGGAAGGGGAAAACATTATTCGCATGAAAAGAGAAACGCGAACATTCGTTCACATTACTTTGGATAATCAAAGTATATAAAAATAAAAAACAACACTTCATCAGGGGGTTTGAGCCCACAGTATCCTTCTCTCTACCGCTGGATATAGAAAGATTCTACAAGGGAAATATATTTTGCCTGATACCTAATACATACGTACCGATTCAAACCCAAAACGTGAATTGGATTCCCTAATTCCAAGGGGGAAACAATATTCGCATAAAAAGAAAAACACAGAAGCGCTTTCTTCTCCAAGTACAAATTTGCGCAAGTAGAAATTTCAAAATGCATTTAAAACACGTCTAGTCAAGTCAAACACAGTGGTCGCAAGCGCTAATATTACCTCCGAAACGTACCTCCCCTCCCCTCCTTTTTGAGTAGGAAATGCAAAATAAAACACGCGTCGCTTAGACAAAAAAAATCCAGAGAAAATAAAAATAAAGACCGTTTTGTTTTCTGTAGTGAATTTGTAGGAATAAAGGGAATAAAGGAAGAAGAAAGTTAACGTGGAACTGCCAAAATGTTTTTCTGCAATTCTACTTTTTTTCTTCTCAATATGGTTTCTTTTTTCTATTTCATTCGCCACGTTTACAAGATTTATCCTTTCCTCTTTTTTTTAAAGGTCGGAAAAGCAGTCGAGTTAAAATTTAAGCACAGTAACTCGCGCTAATTACTTAAGAAATCTTAGGCTTACTTTTTATATAAATGCATACAGAAGTGGATGGCTATGTTGTAAAAAAAGCTTGGAGCTTTTTGTTGATGTGTGGAAATTTTTTCTCCTTTCGGTACTCAACTCAGATTCCAGCTACAGAATAGGTTGAAAGCAAACTCCTCTAGATATATACTTTTTTACTTATGTGAGTTTGCTTAGTGTGGTGATGTGAGCGCTGTGTTTAAATATATATTGGATATTTGCTACAAAACTGAAGAAAAATTCAACTGTACATCTAAAGATCAGAGCCCCTTTTACAGCTTTTAACAATTTACAACATATTGTTTCATAGTCTGTAACAGGTCTAGAAAATACCACTCAGTGCAATGCCGTATGACTTATTTATTTATAAACACTTTCGTCGTACTTTTTATATAGTCTGGATGGCTATGTAAAACAAACTTGGAGCTTTTTGTTGGAGATGCATGGAGATTTTTTTTCCTTTTCATGTACTCAAAGATTCCAGCTACCAGAATAAGTTGAAAGCAAACTCCTCTAGGCAAATGCTTTTTTGCTTACGTGAGTTTGCTTAGTGTGATGATGTAAGTTATATTTAAAATAGATTGGGCGTTTGTTACGGAACTCATGAAAACTTCGACATTACATCCAAACTCAAAGCCCCATTTGCAGCCTTTTAACAATATACAAACATATTGTTTCATAGCCTGCATTAGGTCTAGAAATACCACTCTGTGTAAAGTCGTATGACTAACTTACTTTTTATATAAATACTTTCGTCGTACACTTTTTATATAAATACTTTCGTCGTACTTTTTTATACAAATGTGTATAGAACTGGATGGCTATTTAAAAAAACAACTGGGAGTTGGTGATGTGTGGGGTTATTTTTCCTTTCGGTACTCAACTCAGATTCCAGCGATTGGTTGTTTTGGGGGTTTTATGGCACAAGGGCTATATTTGGCCAGGCTGTGGTTTTACTGACACTGAAGAGAGAGTTTACTGACGTAGAAGAGAGAAATACATACAGGGAGGAATCGAATCTGCACCGCCTACGAATCGCAGGTTGCTAGCGCAGTGGACATACACACTGAGCCACGACGCCCCCCCCCCTAAGAATAGTTGAAATCAAACACCTGTAGGTATATGATTTTTTGCTTACGCGAAATTGCTTAATGTGGTGTAATTGAGGACAAGAAAAAAGCCCGATATACCGAGAGGGACGATATAGTGCGGCTACAGTAGAAGGCAGTTGAATCACGTGGTTGTGAACGAGTCCATTAAATAAATTAGGGGATTGGAGGTAACGTAAACAAATCCCTTCTACAACTGGCATTTTTTGCGCGGATTCTGGTTCCAAGTTGGATTATCATTCAGTGCAGAAAGAGGTAACGTAGAAACGAGTTGGAGGGGAAAATATCCACAGCGATCGCCATTAAGGATTTTGCGTGCGGCACCGTTCTAACGCGCTTTCACACCTGTTCAGAAATCAACTGATTCAAGGTCAACCCTCTTCTCCTGGGAACCGCTCTGTAATGAGAGGGATTTTCAATATAAATAAAAAAGCAGATGCCGAGGATTTTACTGCCTGCTATAAAATGCGTTCGCTCGGTAGATAACAGGGTTTTACCTTATAATGCGGCCAAGTGACATTACTTCCGCAATACTTGTAGGAAACACTCTCTACCATGAAAAAACTATCCTCTACACTTAGCTTTAAAGAAAGAACCTCTCCCCTCTCCCCCCCCCCCTCATAGCGAGAGACGAGAAAAACAAAGTTTATTAGAAGTAAAAGGACGCGAATCTCTCATGAAATTAAGCATTTTTATTTTAATTATGTAAAACTACAAGTTTAACCAATGATAATATTTTTTGAAAATAATATTAATTGCAACACGTTGGCACATTAGGTCTAGAAATACCACTCTGTAAAGTCGTATGACTAACTTACTTTTTATATAAATACTTTCGTCGTACACTTTTTATATAAATACTTTCGTCGTACTTTTTTATATAAATGTGCATAGAACTGGATGGCTATTTAAAAAAACAACTGGGAGTTGGTGATAGAACACGTTGGCGTGTAGAAGTTTGGAGAGGGGGATCCCACAGTGCAGGTATTGATCTCGTCATCTGACCGTAGCTCACAATTACGTGTTGTCCTCGGATTCTTCCTTGTAGATTGATCCCGGACCGTCACCAATAGCCCGCTGCGTTGCTCTAATGCGACGTTGATTCAACTACCTACCTATCACGTCTACGACTTGACGGCCCAACCAACCAAACTCTTTGTTAGTCTAGCAAACCAAAGAGCTATTCCCACGACGGAGTTAATTTAATTACTCATTCACAAGAACGAACGCGGCTCTCACAGAAGCTCTCGCTTCGGGACGCGTAAATAAAATAATTAAAAACCCACTTTCAGAAAGAACCCGACCAAACCAAAAACAACAGGGAAAAAAAAGTCTTCAAAAGGAAAAGGGCAAGAAAAAGTCCACAGGAGCTGCATCTCATTTCTGCATCCCACGTAAAAGTTAAAAAAAGTCCACAAAATACCGAAGGCGAATCCAGCGCATCTGCATACAGTGAGTGTAGTGGACTGTGCTTCCATCCTTTATCCATCGGACGGCCGACAAAAAAAATAAAGGAAGAGAAGAAAATAGGGCCGATTGGAAGCCCGGGGGCCCCACCCGCCCCCATTAATCACGGGCAGCTGCGGGTGACGGGGCCCTCATTTGCATAACTTCTCAGTCCAACCCTCCCCGCCACTGTCACTTGAGTCCTCTTGGCAGTGGCGGGCAATGGAAAAATCGAATTCTACCCCCTGACTCTGCGTTGCCAGCGGTCGTTGCAGGGGTCGGCTATTCTTTGCACTTTCTTGGGGGTAATTATTGGGGCTCGGGTGTGGAGATGACCTAAAAAGCTTCCAAAATGCCCTTAACTGTTTAACAGATACGCTCAAATTAAAAAAAAGAAACTGACCTTTGAATGTGAAGGACAATCCTCCCCTCTTGTACATGTATAGTCTTTTCCGAATAAATTGTTTCAAAACAAATAATAACGGATAAATTAAAATCTTCCGAATTAGATATATTCAAAATGTATAAAAGCCAATACTAATCAATAAAGAAATCATATATTCAAATTAAAATAAAACCAAATAGACCCAATTGTATTTTTGGGTATTTTGTAAAAGGAGAAGAAAAATAAATTCACAACTCATGCCAGGATGATTTCGGGCCACGGTAGACCAGTTGGATTGACTCGGTCCAGTCAAAGACAGTCGTATACACGGGGACTGGTGCACGTTAAATCTGCCGTGGCCTCAAATGTCCTCTCGTTGGCGTGGAAATTTGGAGGGAGAGGTACCAGCTCAGGTGTGACCTCATCATCTGACCGTGGTTCAAAATTATGAGGTGTTGTCCTCGAATCTTCCACTTCGGGATTCATCCCGGACCATCGTCAATAGCCCATTATGTTGCTCCAGTGCGACGTTAATAAACTAGCTACCTAGGAAGATTTAAAATTGTTGATTGGGACTCAGGGGTGTGGATGACCTAAAAAGCTCCAAAAATGTCCTTAACTGTTTAACAAAGATACCCTGAAAAAAGAAATCGGATTTGACTTTGAAGGAAAACCCTGTCTGAAAAGGTTCCCAATACATTTTTTTCGAAGAAATTCATTCTAAATTAATATGGCTCCACAGAATGACCAATAAATAAAGTCGTTCCGAATTAAATGTTAATTCAAATTCAAAGATCAATCTTAATCAATAAAAATAATCAATTCAAACTGAGATGAAAACCAAACATCAGACCTATTTGATCTTTCGGTATGTTGTAAAAGGAGAAAAAATTAGTAACCCATATCAGGATGATTGAAAAATGGTTTCAAATGTTTTTGTGGGTGGTGACTGAATGGTGTGGATGAATGGAATGACGAATAGAAAGTACCAAAAATATATGCCTAAATGTTTAAGAATAATACCTTTGAAAAAGTAAGAAACTGAACAATTCTCTCTGTAAAAATTATTATAAAACACTCATTTCCGAAGAAATTGATTCAAAATTAAGCAACTCTAGATAAAAATGAATTAACTATTCTAAAATCTCATTCCGAATTAAGCATATTCAAATTTAAAGACTGATACAAATACCAAAGTAATAAAATGAAACAAAATTAAAGAGACCTACCTCTGAATTTGAAGGACCGTTTTCAAAAAGAGTTAAAGATGCATTTTTCGCAATGAAATTCATTCAAAATTAATACGACTCTATTTGTTAATGAATAAATTAAAATCATTCCGAATTAAATGAATTCAAACTCAAGGAAAGTAAGAGATATTGACCATTAAATTTGAATATTGGTTGGTTGTTTTGGGATTTTTATGACGCAAGGGCCATATTTGGCCATTGAATTTGAAGGATAATCCTCTCTGCAAGAGAGTTCATAACACTTTCATTTCCAACAAATTCAAATCGTCCGAATTAAACCTATTTAAACTCAAACAACCCGATACTAATAAAGACAATAAAATCAGATTATAATAAAAGTAAAAAATGGATTTTTGAATTTGAAGGAAAATTCTTTCTTTGCGTTAATGACGCATTTTTTTCAAAGAAATTAATTCAGCATTAAAACGACTCCAAATAAAAACGAATAACTTAAAATCGTTCTAAATCAAATATATTCAAACTCAAAGACCAATACCAATCAAAACAATGGATTCAAATTAAAATAAAAGTTTAAATCTTTGAATTCGTAGGACTGTATCTAATAAGTTCGGGAATAGAGTCAAAAGAATAATAAAAAAATAGTTATAAGAATTAGTTCTTTACTAGTGATTGATTCTTTAAATTGATTATTCTTCTAGAATAGGAAAAGAGTACATAACATATACAAAGAAATTCATCCCAAATTTATCCGATTGCAAATAATAAGGTAGGTAGTTAATTAACGTCGCACTGGAGAAACACAACGGGCTATTGGCGACGGTCCGGGATCAATCCCCAAGGGAAAGATCAGTTCAAATAATAAGAAATGAATTAAATCATTCTAAATTAAATACATTTGTATTCAAAAACCAATACTAATAGAAACAGCGAATTAAAATTAAAATAAATGTATAAAGAATAGGACCTTTGAATTTTAAAGACAGTTATCTAAAAAAGAGTTAATCAAACACCCACTTCCAAAGAAATTTATTCAAAATTAATATAGGTAGGTAGGTAGATATTTTAATTAACGTCACACTGGAGCAACACAACGGGCTATTGGCGACGGTACGGGATCAGCCCCCGAAGGGGAAGATCCAAGGACAACACCACGTAATTTTGAACCACGGTCAGATGACGAGGCCACACCTGAGCTGGCATCACACTCTCCAAACTTCCACACCACGCCAACGTGAGGACATTTGGAGCCCCGACAGATTTAACGTGCACCAGCCCCCTTTGTACACGACGGTCTTTGGTTGGATTAGAACTCGCAACCCTCAAGTTGCTAGTCCGTTACTCTTCCATCCGGGTTACCGCGGCCCCAAAAATTAACAGAAATTTCAAATAATAAAAAATGAATTTAAATAGTTTAGAATTAAATACTATATTCAAACTCAATGCATAAATGTATAAAACGCTCTCAAAATATTTAGTGTTTGTATTCTGATTTTTCTTTAATATTAGGGAATTCTTTTGAAAAAGGGAAAAGTTCATACAAATAACTTAGCTATAAAAGCAAAAAGCTTACACTTTGACTACTTAAATTATAATAAAAAATTATGCTATGTATTAAAATTCTCCCGCTGACGAATGAGACACATTAAATCACATAAAAAACATAGTTTTGAGAAAACAAAAGGAGAAAAATTCTTCTCACTATGTGTGTTTCTCAAAAAGAAATCTATATTAGTTTTAAAGACTAAATTCAGTCTAGTAATGTAGGCTAAATTTAGACCAGAGAAGTAGACTTCACTAGTCTAAAAATCATCACATTCTGGTTTCGAAAAGCTAAAAAATATCTTGAACATTTCGAACAAGTGAGTTTCACTTGCAAGAAGAGACGATAGTTTATTTAAATTCAGTGAAAGATTAGTTAGAATTATTTCATTTATTTGACAAAGTAGTTCATGTTTACTTTACAAAATATTGTTTAAAATACAATATTTTTTGAAGAAACATAATGTAGCTACACGAAACGCCTCTGCGTTTCATCTCTATATGTGTTCAAGAACGTTCTGTTTTAGAATGTATTTATTTTCAAACGTTCCTTAATTTATGCTCAAGTTCAGATTAATATGTAAATTAAAATTAAGACAAACTGAGTAAGATTAGAGTATGTTTGTCGCAGAAAACAAAGGAAAGCAATGACGAGAATTAGTCGAAAGTTTCTTGTAGTTTTGAAACAGTACGTAATGTAAAATGTTTTGAGATGAAGAAAATTTCAGTACTAAGACTAAAATACAACGCCCTTCGTATAAAGTTATGTTCAGACTTTGATTTTGTTTTCGTTCACTAGACTGAGTTTAGGTTTCAATATTTTTAGTTTGAAATAAATGTTTTGATGCTCTAAAAATTAATACATATAAATTGGGATGAAATATCAATATTGATCATTCTCATTCAATTGATACTTTGAGAATAAATAAGAACTTTTGAAATTTTTTGACGAAGAACTACGTCTAATTGTATTATGCAGATTGGCGGTGGACGCGTTCAACATCGCTCTGCTAAATCCGTTCTAGAATATTCGTTCATGAACGAAATTCTTCAAGAATATCTGTAGAATAATGTTACATTAATTTTAATCGCCGTTTTTAAAAGTTATTTTTTTCAAACTTTCATTAACTTATGTCTCACTTGTAAGTCGACGAAAGAAACTCAATGCTATCTCCAAATAACTCTCCTGGTGGTTGTTTCGACGAGGTATTTAGTCATTAGCAAAACTGACTAGATCCTGTCGGACAAGATATCTCTTTATAAGAAGGCAACACGATCATTAAAAGAAAACTGACCAGATCTTGACCTCGTCATCATCAAAAATCTATCTTGATGACATCTCGTCATTAGCAAAATTAGTCAGATCTTAATGGACAAGATATCTCGCTGAAACCACTTGGAGGATCATTTTAGTATTTTACTGTAATGAACATGATAATGCAGAATACTAATATTGGTAAGACGTTTTTGATACACATTGTTAAAAAGATTTAACCCTCCAAGTGGTTTCGTCCATCAAGATCTGGCATATTTTGCTAATGGCGAGATATTTCGCCATCAAGATATTGCCGATTTTTTGATGACGAGACCAAGATCTGGTCAGTTTTTCTAATGAAGAGGTCTCTCGTACATCAAGATCTAGTCAGTTTTGCTAATGACAAGATACCTCTTCGAGACAACAACCACCAGTACGGTCAAAATACCTTCAATAGCTAAACTGTATTTTATTCTTGTTGCTAAATTTGCAAATTAGAAACCATTTTTTTTGTTAAAGTTAAAAAGTACATCTTCAAATGATAAAAAACAAAGGTACTTTTTCAAAATAGAAGGCAAGAAATCATCTCGAACGTATTTATCCTCCCCAAAAAATAAACAAATATTTAATTTAATAATGCTTGCAAAGAACCCGGTATATATTTTTTATCAAACCTGCCAGTAACAGTGATGTAAAAATATCTCGCGAATTCCCCATCTCAGTTTCGTGTTTCATAAACGCTACATCGCCAACAGTCCTTTATCTCAGTGTTATTCTTCCCTACTAGAAAGAATATTCCCCTTCTCAAATATTCTATGAACAAAAATGAATTTTTCTGCTTATTTATTTAGCATGCTTCGTTTTTATTCCTCGAATACATAACGCATTCCCAGCTTTCGAATCAATAGGGTTATTCCCGAAAACGTGTTCTCTATTTCCGAACAAGGAGCATTCGAATACCGAGAATTAAAACGACATTGCCATTTTTATTTTTTTTGCTTTGTTATTATTTATTTTCCCATAGGCGACAAAGTAAATAATTGCCCACTCAAAAGGCGTACGTGCTGTGATTTTATTGGCACACACAGTTGCAGTCGCAGGGATTGATTTCGAAGCAAAATAAAAGCCCATGTAACCGTTACAAATAAACTCCGAAATAATGTTCCGCTCCTAGCTAAATTATTCCGTATTAGATTTTATTTTTTCGTTCTTTTCCCCCTCCCCCCTTTCCGTCTGACGTTTCTTTTGTTTTCGAACGACAGCTACCGTTATTGAAAGTGGAATTTTATCGGGGTTCTGTGTTCTATAACTTGTTGAAGAAGATTGAAAAGAAACTATCAAAAATCTCGTCTGCTCGGAACGCGGAAGAATTTATTAGTATTTCGATGTTTGTATAAAGATACACATAAAAGATGGTCTTATTTATTTGTTTATGTTCCTTTTTTCGCTGCTGCCTCCTTGCAGGTTGCGTAAGTAGAACAGCGAAGATGACAAATTATAATAACCCCTTTCGAACACTACATGTGCGTGAAAAGGAATTTTCTCATTTATTTCGAAAATTTCCATCTTTCGGAGTTTGTATTGTTCGAAAGCTTTCTGGAATTCTATTTGCTTTATGACTTGGCCATTGTTTGGAGAAGTGAAAAAATGTCTCAAACCGCGTCACTAATAGTAAAGGCGTTGTTCTTGGATTGCGGAATATTTCCAGGGTGTCTTGTACTCCAAATTAGTTTTGAGCCACGAACATGGCTGAATTTACCACGCGTATAACATTTTCTTGATCAAATAACTGAATTTATTAGCAGAAATGGCGACTACAACAGAAGTGAGAAATTAGCATAAGAAACATCTTCAAAACATACTTCCAAGTAAAGCTAAATTTTGCTGAATTCAGAAGGATGGGTAGGTAGGTAGTTTATCAACGTCACACTGGAGCAAAGCAACGGGCTATTGGCGACGGCCTGGGATCAATCCTGAAGGGATTGATTCAAGAACAACGCGTAATTTCGAACCAGTCATATGCCGAGAACAACCACCCCATTTTCCAAACTTCCTCAACACGCCAACGTGAAGACATTTGAGGTCATGACAGATTTAACGCGCGCCAGCCCGTGTTCACGACGTTTATTGGCTGGACGTAGTTTTGAACTCACAACCCTCCGGTTGCTAATCCGCTGCTCTTCCAACTGGGCTACCGCGGTCCGAAACTACAGAGGAATAAAAATGATAGGTGGTTAATCAAATAGCTAGAGTAGATTGCGATCCCACCTCTATTTGAAGTTTTCTGGTCGACTTTCTTGATTTAGTTCATCGGCACGCCCTTAAGCAAATTGCATTCGTGAATAAATGAGATTTTCTTCCATTCGCTTTAACCCTCCAAGTGGTTTCGACGAGATAACTCGTCCATCGAGATCTGACCAATTTTGCTTACGACGAGATTTCTCGTCATCAAGATATTGCCGATTTTTTTATGATGACGAGATCAAGGTCTTGTCAGTTTTCTTGTAATCGTGAGCGTATTTTCTTTTAATGACGAGATATCTCGTCCAACAAAAAGATCTGGTCAGTTTTGCTAATGGCGAGATGCCTCGTCGAGACAACCACCAGGAGGCCTAACACTTCATGATAAAATAACTGAATTTGTAAGCTGAAACAATAGCAGAAACGGGGATTACATCAGAAGTGTTGGTTGGTTTGGGGTTTTATGGCGCAAGACAGAAAACGTCAGGTAATAGACACACAAGGAAAGTTTTACTGACACAGAAGAAATACACCCAGGGAGGAATCGAATCCGCGCCTCCTACAACTCGCAGGTGGCTTAGCGCATCCACTGAGCCACGGCGACCCTATAGCAGAAGTGACAACCAAGTTCCAAGCAAAGCCAAACATTTCAGAAGTTTAAAATTGTTATATAAATATAAGACCTACGACCGAGTTCCGTTCCGACTCGCAGTCGTAAGTCGAACTGGTAGTGAATCAGATTTATATTTTTCAACAGTATTTTCATTCAAACGGGTTATTAAAATTGTACATAAAACACAAAAATTCAATCTATGTACGTATAATTATTGTACATAATGTGAAAATACATAATATGTACTCTATTGTATCCTTTTGACCGTACCAATGTAGTTATCTAGTTATCTTTCTTTATTTACTATTTTTAATTATTTTTTTTGTTGATGTAAGTAATGTAATATATATATATATATATATATATATAATTCAAAATTACAAACCAAAACAAAGAGAAATTCAAAAATTTTAAAATCAAGAAATTTAAGAAAATTTTGAAAAAAAAAAATGAAGTGTTGGTGGATCCACCAACACTTCATCATTTTTTTCAAAATTTTCTTAAATTTATTGATTTTAAAATTTTTGGATTTCTCCTTGTTTTGGTTTGTAATTTTGAATTATTTTACTATCCATGTTGTGTCTGCAGCTTTAGCGCGCATACATGGACAGTTCTGCCTTCTGCTTTCTGGATTCTGCTTGACTATTTTTCACCCCCAACTTTTTTGGCTTTTTACTTGTCTGCTTTTTGATCTTTTGGCATTTTGCTGGTCTGCATTTCTATTATTTTACGTTTTAATGTTTTGTATATTTTGCAATTTGATTGTTTCTTATTATATATATATATATATATATATATATATATATATATATATATATATATATATATATATATATATATATATATATATATATATATATATATATATATATATATATATATATATATATGTCGGAATGTCTAGGCGCCAACCTGCCCACGTTCCAAAAAGCGCGGGAAACATTTCCCAAAGACCAATCGGAGCACTTCCCGCCAGAAGGCGCGAACCCCGGAGACTGACTCCGAACGATTTGATGTTAAGACGTGGCTTTGCACGGACGTGCCACCAGGATGTTAATCCCACTATGATTTGATGTTTAATCTGATATTTGTACATAATTGACCCCTGTAATTAACCCCCCTTTTCCCCTAGATTTTATTAAAACAATATTTAATAGTAATGATGCTCTCCTCAATTCACTTCTAACATGTTAATCCACAACATATATATATATATATATATATATATATATATATATATATATATATATATATATATGACAGGTGGCTTATCAAATAACTACCGGAGGATGTGATCCACACCTCTATTTGAATTTCTTGTCTGCTCGATTTTCTTGATATAGTACATCAGACACAGCCTTAAGAATCGTCCGCGAATAAATTTAGCTTTTCTTCTCTCCCTTTCTTAAGGGAAATGAATCGGTCCATCTTACTATAATTTTGACAAGCACATAGACCTGAATATTTGCTGACCTTTCTATGCGACAAGAAATGTATCGCATGAACGTTCATTAATCGCCGGATTGCCTGCTAAAGTGTTAGATCTCATGCTGGAGTAAATGCTGATGGACGAATGACGTGTCTTATAACATCCCTAGCAACAAGCTCGGAATCAGAGGTCAACATCACTGACCACCAGCCGAAAATCCCCAAAACACTATCGGGGTAGTCTTCTTTGGTGGTCTAATAGCAGTCCAGATGGTTTTTAGGGGTGCACGACGCTCCCCTGTGATTGAACTGTCTCCCAATGAAATCGGGCGACACAGAGAACTGTTTCAGAGCTCGATCTGAGCAGAGGATTTTCTGTGCTCGTTCGAGCCGTCCAGTTGAGTGGATCCCATTTTACCCTGTTTGCAGCACCCAGTACCAAGGGACGCAAATCCCTGATTGTATATAATGTAGGTACTATATGTTTAACGCAAATAAACGTTAGTTATTTGTAATTTAGGCTGTGTCGTGTTTATTGACACACCACGACCACTACGTTAATCTCTATAGGATGGTTCGTACAATACCCCTCGTTATATCGCGCCTCGATGTATCGCTCATTGAGAGCTCATACTGGAGTAAATGCTGATGGACGGACAAGGAGTCTTTATAGGATGACTAGTACTGGCAATAAAAATGTTGAAATTGCCAAAGTCAATTACTATCAGATTATCAATGGTCTAATCGGGCAGCTGTAACTAGGTTGGAAGAGTAACGGATTAGCAACTGGAGGGTTGCGAGTTTAAATCCAACCAAAGACCATCGTGTTGAAAGGGGATGATGCACATTAAATCTACCGTGGCCTCAAATGTCCTCATGTTGGCACTGTGTGGTAGTGGAGAGTGGGATTCCAGCTCAGGTGTTGACCTCGTCACCTGACCATGGTTCATAATGACTAGATGTTGTTCTCGGGTTTTGTCCTTTAGGATTGATCGGAGAGCGTCACCAATAGCCAGTTATGTTGCTCCAGTGCGACGTTAATTAATTACCTACCAACCAATGGACTAATCAGATGATCAATCAATAGACTAATCACATGATCCTGGGCACATAAAAAGGTTACCCCTGCTCAATCTACTTTTATACTTCCTCCATGTTCAGCACTTCGACATCAAAAATTCCAGAGTGACTTCTAAATTGATTTATGATAGTTGATTGGTCAACAGCAATAAGATTAAAAGCCAAAGGGTCACCAAAACGACGATAAACAACATTTTAAGTTAGGCGCGATATAAATCACGAGAGCATTTTTGGGTAGAGGAAGTGAAATCTTCGCTTTCCGTCTTGTTTGTTGGTCTTCGGGATTGATCCAGTATCATCACCAATAAATAACCCATTGTGTTGCTCCAGTGCGGCGTAAATTCAACTACCAACTACTACCTGGTTTGTTTACACTGAAAATACTTCTCATATCAACGTGTTCTATTTTCGCATTGATGGATTAATCAACGTGATCTTCAATGGACGAGTTGCAAAGTTTTATCTTTTCCCTTTCAAGAAAATTAATTTGTTTGAACTGAATAAGCCTTCTATTCCACATTGGTGACACGGACGCGATCACTAACTGATTTTGAAAAATTAAACATGGCTAAGTAAGTCAATTAAAACTCACACTTACTTCACTTCAGATAAATTCTTTTCGCTGAAAACGAGGCAGTAACCTTCAAATCGAAGAATGATTACAACCTTCGTGGAATCATGATTGAATCACACGTTATCTTTGGCTGGCGAGAAAAAAAGCTTCATTTCTCCCTTTAAACAAAATTAATTCGCTTGAACTATGAGTTAATCCTTTCATTGGTGATCCGGAAGCGACTGATTTTAAGAAGTCAAACGTTGTTACATTAGTCAATTAAAATTTACCATTTCGTCAATTTAGATCGATTCGTTTTCCTGGAAGCGAAACAACATCCTTAAATCGAAGAATGATTAAACTTATCTTATGCCAGAAACAATAATCCACACTCTATATTAAGAGTCAGTTGTAAAGTAAATGTTACAAAGTTTCACTCCCCCATTTAAATAAAAACAAATTCGTTCGAACTTAGATGAAATAGGCCTTCCAGTCTCGAAAAATCACATTGGTGACCCGGACGCTATCAATAACAGATTTCGAGGAATCAAATGTAATTATATAAGTCAATTAAATTCACTCTTCCATCACTTCAGATAAATTCTTTTCTCTGAAATTGAAACATCGTCCTTTAAATCCAATAATGATTTTATTCATTTTATGCTAAAAACAACAATCCATACTCCATATCAAGAGTCAGTACTAAACGAAACGAAAACTGTTGAATATCTGTTTAACGAATTTCATTAAGTATTTAGGCAACAAGGATTTAGTTACACTTGTATTTATCTTAGTAACTAAAAATTCCAAAACCCTTAAATTTTCCAGCGAAACTTAACTCTCTCAAGTTAAACAACTCTCATTAAATAATGTTTCAGTTTGTTGATTGCGGTAGATAACACCGACTTGGCACTTAATTGCGAGCAGGCCTGCGACAACACTACTCAACTTGCCACTGGATCGGGTTTTCGGAAAGGATCCAAGCCACTCCCGACTTCATTAAAAAGTTTTAACTTATTTTCGATACACTAGACACTCTAATTAGTAGGTTAAAAGGGTATGGGGGAAATCTTTTTCTCCATTAAATTAAAAGCTTAGAAGGTTGAGTTAAGAATAAATGATAAATTCCTGAGGGGGAAATATTGTATTTCGTTGTTACACTTTAAGATTAACCCTAATGAAAATTTCCGTCTTACCTGTAATTAGATTATACAGAGTAATTGCCTTATAAGTTAAGAGGAACGTCATAAAATGGTAAATAAATAAAACGCAAAGTAAAACTAATGTGGTGGATGTTTTCAGCCTTTTTTTAATATCGCAATGAAAATTAATTCTAAGTTAAATGGTTAGGAAAATTGATTGCGCTTTCCACTAACGATCAGTTAGGGGTGAAAATGGTTAAAAAGTTGATGAAGAGCGAATTAATCTAATCGTTTCTTGATTTCTGAAAGTGAGAACGCGTATAATAAAAATTAGCATATGTTTTTAAATTGTCTGTTACAGAAGAATTTAAATGAGATTTCCGTTTCTCTGAAGAGGAAATTCCTGAAATGATGTGGGGTGTTAATATCATTTTAATCGTAATTTTCTTAGGAGGAAGGCAATGAGTTTAGAGTTCAAAAATTTCCAATATTTTCCCACAATAAATTTAACTTAAATTAAACCGAAGCTTTTATTAATGCATTTAATTGAAAATAACAGGTAAGTATTAAAATAATAAATAGTAATAATAAGTAAATAATAGCTAAATAATGAGTAATAGGTAAAATTAACTTTAAAAAATTAAATCGAATTTTAAAACTTAGAATTCCTATGAGATTTTAAGTGTAAACAGATCACTGGAAGATGAGGATTTTACTTCCGGTTATTTAATACGGAATACGTACCGGAAGCACGTTCTACCATAAAAACACTAGCGCCATCTAGTGGACAGCGGACGTTCTATATACCGAAAATAGATTTTCAGCTTTTTACGGAAGGTAGGTATTTTAATTAACGTCGCACTGGAGCAACACAATGGTCTATTGGCAACGGTCTGGGATCAAACTCGAAGAGAAAGATACGACTTTTTTATGGAAGGAAAAATTCTACAAAAATACTTTGGGCTTACAAATGTTTTATTTTGAAATTTTAATGATCATTAGTCGAGACATCAGCATTTCAATTGTAACCTCAGTTCAATATTTTACATTCTTCTGCCTTACAATTTTTCAAAAGTTCTGATGATTATTAGTCGAGACATCAGCATTTCAATGATAATCTTTTTATATGCACAGAATCATGTGACCCAAACTAGTAGTAACAAGACCCTTAGACTACTTTTGTCTGCCGGGTGGAACCGAATATTTATCATGGTCCATGGGACGGGAGAAGACGCCCATCCATTGATTCATGCTCTGATTAGTCCGCTTGATATGGTAGTAGACGTTGGCAATTTCATCATTTTTATTGCCACTACAAAAATACTCATTCACACACCAACTCTGTCATAAGATGTTTAATCACAAAACAAGGCGATAGGATGCCAAATCGGCCTACCAAATCAATTTTCATAGAGCGGTCACGTGATTACTGGTCGACATGTTGGTTACACCTTTTGAAGCTCTTCTCAATATCAATTATCAATCGACTTTTTTGAAGTCTATGGTGTTGACTGTTCTTACATGCTGTGTATAGAGGCATTTGATACTTAACAGTACGTAGCAACCAATTATAGGAATTGTTTTTGTGGTAAACTCGCTTCACGTACCTATTTCGTAAGTAGTAATTTAAAGCAAAATCCTCGTTTTCCGGTGGTTCATTTGTACTGAAAATCCCTCTCATGCAGAATACGCACAGAAAGCACGTTCTACAGCTCCATCTACATTTAGCTTTCAGGAAACGTTTTGCATTGGGTATGAAAATAGAAAACACAAATTCACATAAAACTCATACTTTCATGATTTAGTAAACTGGAGAATATCAACAGTATGTGAGGGATTTTCAGAGTATAAGAAACCACAGGAAAACGACGATCTCACTTCTGTTATCCAATCACTTTTTCTGCAAAGCTAAATGTAGATGTCGCCAGTGTTTCGGTGGAAGAAACGGCTTCACGTATACGCATTGAATGGCTCTGTGGGTTTGTCCACTGCTCTAGGAACCTGCAAGTACTAGGCAGTTTTGATTCCTGCAACTTTTCCAGTGTATATTTCTCTCTTATGTTTCAGTAAAATTTTCCTTTTGTGTCTGTCCATTTCGTGACATTGTCTGTCTTGTGTTTGGTGCAACATGGCCAAATATGACCCTCGTACCATAAAAAAACCAATCATCCAACTCCATAATTCGCACAATGACTAATCAATCGATTGATTCAAAGAATCGAAGGAAGCATTTTATTGGTCAAAAAGGTCGAAACGGGTTATAGGTCATACAGGGAAAACTGCAGATTGAAGAACGGATATAGGCATGTGAATCCTTCCTGGTTGGAACAGTAGCTGATTGACAACCGGAGGGTTGCGAGTTCGAAACTCCATCCATGGTGCAAGTTAAATCTGTAGTGACCATAAAAACCAACCATGTACGTATTCCGTACCGGGTGCCTGCTGAGGTGTTGCCTCGTCATCTGAGCGTAGTTCAAAATTACGAGGTGTAATCCTCCTATCTTTCTCTTTGGGATTGATCCTAGCCAACAGCCAGCTGTGTTGTACCAGTGGGACGTTAATTCAACTACCCAACCCGTACCTGGTATCCGAAAATTAAATCCTTCTTTTCCGGTGGGTCATCCACCTAAAAAGGAATTCGTAGAGAATGCGCGTCTACAACACAAGTACTAGCGTCATCTACATGTAGCTCTGCAGTAAAAGCTATATTTAATTTGTAGAGATGAAACAGTAAGCAAACGATACTTTCGGGGGGTTCTCTGGGGACCCTAGGCCCCTTCTGGTAACAACCATCCCCTTCCAACAACTAAACTCGGATTTTCAGGCTTCTTGACCAACGCTCAATGTACTAATCCTGTGTATCGACATCACCGGACAAAGGAATCCTTTCTCCTCAGAACTTCCATCCTCGTTCTCAGCTGACCCATTCGAATTAAAAGGAATTTCCAACCCTCCTCTACTCTCATCCGGGGACTTAAAATACATTTAAGACGGAAGATGGAGGAAAGCGTTTTCCTCTTCCCTCTCTCCCGAAATTTTTTTCTCTCTCTACCTAAGTGCCGGAATGAATAAGTGACCGTTGCTTCTCTCTGCGCAATAGAGGCAGAAGCCGGAATAGAGCGTGGGCCTAAACCGAAGGAGATAAAATAAATAAATAAATAAAAGCGGAGCAGTAATAGAAGAAGGGTGAAATTAGGCCGTTCTTTTCTTATCAGGTTCTTGAGGGGGCTTAAGGGAGAGAGAAGAAAAAAAGGGGCCCCCAAACTACGCCGGAGGGGATAGAGAGGGATGGGGGATAAGAAGAATTCTAACAAGACCCTCGTTTCCTAGAGCTTAGGGATTTGGGGAATCGGGGCTAGAAAGGGGCTTTCAAAAAATTTTGGGGTTTTTTCGGTTCCCTTTTTTATAGGGGTTTTCCAGTTAAGGGTACGGATAGTGCAATCGATGTTCGAATGGGATGTTTGAAAATTTTTTCGAAAACGGACAGTTGGTAACATTGCCGTATTACAAGTTGCTACGTCAATGGGGTGGCTTATGTTTAATGGATGGTTAACGTAATTTTTTCTTTTCGTTAAACAAAGGAGAATATTATACTTTGCAAGATAATTGCGTAAAAACCGCAAGTATATGACACAAACAACGTTAATATATGAGGTTTGGTTGCACACGTATGCTTTACTTTGATTGAGACACATCGACAACGAGACGACTGAAATTAAAATTCTAACATAACCCACGTTTCGTAGAATTAAAGAGCCACAGTAGCCCAGTTGGAAGAGCTGTGGATTAGCAACCAGAGGGTTGCAAGTTCGAACAATCCATTAAACCAGAGGGTTGCAAGTTCCTCATGTTGGCGTGGTGTAGAAGTTTGGGAAGTGGTGTACCAGCTTAGGTGTTGTTGTCGTCATCTGACCGTGGTTCAAAACTACGAGGCGTTGTCCTTGGATCTTTCTTTGGGGATTGACCCCGGACCGTCGCCAATAGACCGATATGTTGCTCCAGTGTTACATACTACTTACCACTGTAGTTCACTTCATCAGAACACTGTAGTTCATTCAGTTAAACAGAAATCCTAAAGATATCCGAAGAGATATCTTGCCCTTCAAGATCTGGTCAATTTGCTAAGGACGAGACACCTCATCTAGACAACCAATAAAAGGGTTAAACTGATGCGTTTTTACTTCCTTATCCTTGACCTTGTCTCTATTTGTAGGTTTGACGAGTGGGATGCCAGCTCAAGGGTTGACCTCGTCATCTGAACGTGGTTCAAAATTATGAGGCTTTGTTCTTGGATCTTTCCCTTCGGGATCGATCCCGGACCTTCCCCAATAGCACATTGTGTTGCTCCCAGTGCGACGTCAATAAACTATCTACTTATCTAACAAGGATAATACCTCGTAATTTTGAACCACGGTCAGATGACGAGGTCAATACCTGAGATGGCACCCCAGTTTTTTAGAGGTAGGTATGTATTTTAATTAACGTCACACTGGAGCAACACAACGAGCTATTAAAATTTTCCAAAAATTTGGGGAATCTGGGCTAAAAATAGGGATTTCAAAAACTCTTGTATTTTCGGTCTTCCTGTTTTATTTCAGGACATTTCCCAGTTGAGGATATCGGTACTTCTATCGATATTTGAAAATTTGCGAAAATGGGCAGTTGATAATATAATATACGATTTTAAGAAATTAAAAGGAGGGAAAATGAAATCTTATTAAGTCTTTTTTTTGAATAGCAAGAATTAGAATAAGAGTGGAATGCATATCTCAATGTATGTGTGTTTGTAATTTGACATTACCATCATACACGAGATTGTGTCCCCTTTTGAGAATTTTACTGGTTGAGATGGACTTAATTTGAAATGTATGCCTTATTTTAACCTAAGCTCACAACGACAACGGGACGACTGAAATTAGACACAAAACTTTTTGGGAAGAATCCAAATCAAAACAAATTTAAATATGAACCTATAAAGTAGGGAGCTTATTATTTTAGATAAGTGGGCTTATATATCTTATAAAGAGTGCAGTATATAGAATTTCTGTAAATACATTTCAGTTCAGCTACTTGTAAATTATTTCGTTCAATGGAGGGAATCCTAACCACAAAATAAATTTAGCAGTGAATTTATATAGGAGCGCGCTTATTATTTTACATAAGTGTGCTTATATAGTGCTTATATAAACTTATAAAGTGCACTATATAGAATTTACTTGAATACATTTCAGTCCTGCTACTTAGAATTTGTTTCGTTCAATGGAGAAATACATAAACCTCAAAACGTACAATATAGCTAATAGAAAATCATGTTTCAAGTCAATGTTCCATGAAAAAGTTTGATTAAAAGTTTTCATATTTGAAATTGCTTCGAGCACTTGGCCAGTTCGGGCTTCTACGTCATAAAAATCACCCAACTATAGTTTAGTCTAAAATGCGTATTTTAATATGGAATTGCTCAATTCTTGGTTTTTAGAATTCGTTTATCTCCTTATAGAACTACAATGAATCAAATATTAATTCCAATCCCAAATTGTTTCATATATCTTTGATGGGCGGGAATCACAGTGCAAGTCAAAAAATATATTTTTTAAAAAGAAAAACCCATTTAATATTCCATATTGTGAATGAATAAAATTTATAAAATCAGTTCTGTGCACCTTGTCTGACAACTTTAAAAGGGAAATTAGGAGAAATTTTGAATGTAGCCCTGTGACAAAATTAAGTTCCTTGTACTGTTCGTACCAAGAAAATTGTACACATCACAACTGACTTGTACTGTTATTCCTCCCATCAAAGATGTATTTTAAGACACATTATTTAGAAAAATTGATTCAAATATTCATATAATTTTGTATAAGCATTCAACAAGTTATCACAAATCTTAAATCAACAGGAAGGTGCCGATATTTTGATAATAGGACAAAGATATTTATTTCGGGTGTTTGGAATTACTTTTATGATTCTTATAAACGCAAACACGATTACTTTATTTTATATCCTCTTGATTATGATACGAAACTATTGGTATATTGTTCATGGTATAATCTATTTAATCTAAGGGATCTTCTAAATCAAATCAGGACTTTCAAGTAACATTTTATTACAATGGGCTACACATTTTTAGCCCCCTTTTAGACAATAGATTTCTAAGCAGTGTAATATTTCTTTTTCCCCACAACATGTGGGGCGGTTGTGGTTCAATGGGTTTGCCCACTGCGCTATAACCTGAGTGTTAGGTTCTATTCCTCACTGAGTGTATTCTGTGTCAGTAAAATTTTGTGCGTATGTCTGTCCATTACTTCACGTTGTCTGTCTTACAATTGGCGCAGCATATCCAAATATGGCCATAGCACCATGACCCAATCAACCCTCTCATATGCACAAACATTTAATAACCACATCTATTGGTTGAAAGAAACGTAGGAAACACTGTATTGGTCAAGATGGTATTTGGTATTTTCAATTAACGTCACACTGGAGCAACACAACGGGCTATTGGTGACGGTCCGGGATCAATCCCAGAGGGAAAGATCCGAGGACAACACCACGTAATTTTGAACCACGGTCAGATGACGAGGCAACACCTGAGCTGGCACCCCACTCTCCAAACTTCCACACCACGCCAACGTGAGGACGTTTGGGGCCACGACAGATTTAACGTGCACCAGCCCCCTTTGTACACGACGGTGTTTGGCTGGATTCGAACTCGCAACCCTTCGGTTGCTAGTTCGTTACTCTTCCAACCGGGCCACCGCGGCCCCGTATTGGTCAAGAAGGTCAGAAGGGTTGTAAGTCATACAGGGAAGACTGCAGATTGTAGATTGGCTGGTTTGGGGTTTTATGGCGCAAGGACCCTATTTGGCCAAACTGTACCAAACACAAGACAAACAATGTCAGGTAATCGTGAAAAAAAGATGGAAAGATCTCTTTGGCATCCTGGGATCGCGACCTCCATGTTTACCAGAGACAGTAAAATCCATAGGAAAGAAATAGATCACTATGGTACCTCGGATTCGTGAAGCTACTACACACCTAAAGATGTGTCCCCAATGGGATAGATTGTAGAACGGATTATAAGCATGTGAATCCCTCAGAGCAGAGGATTGGTATCAGAGGGTTGCGAGCTCGAAAGTCGATCCAACACAAGACCGTGTTGACGTGGGGGATGATGCGTGTTGAATCTGTCGTGGCCTCAAATGTCCTCGCGTTGGCGTGGTGTACAAGTTTGGTGAATGGTGTGTCAGCTCAGGTGTTGACCTCGTCATCTGTCCATGATTCAAAATAACAGGTTGTTGTCCTCGGATCTTTAATTTCGGGATGATTCCAGACCGTCACCAATAGCCCGTTGTGTCTCCTAGTGCGCCTACCTACCTGAATTCCGAAGGGGCCGCGGTAGCCCGATAGGCAATGTGAGTTAGCAACTGGGAGGGTTATGACTTCGAAACTTGATCTAACCATAGGCTGCCGTGTACGCGGGGGATGGTGCATTTTAAATCTGTCGTAACCTCAAATGTCGTTGGTGTGGTTTGGATCTTTGCCTAAGGGATTGATTCTGGACAGTCCCCAATAGCCCATTGTGTTGCTCCAGTGCGACATTAATTCAACTACCTACCCTCAGAGAAGTCATTTTGAACCGTTATTCTGGGGCACTAGTCTGCACAAAATGGCACAAGTGTGCTTTACAGATGGGGAAGTGGTTTAAATTTGGTGAGATTTACTATAAATTCAACGGTTTAGTTTTGAACTTTTGTCTAATGTATTCATAACCAATTTCAAGTATTACAAAGTATCATAAATAGTGTTTTGTAAAGATTTATTTAAAAGGCCTTCGGAGTAAAAGGAGTTGGTAATTACAAATAAAATTTCGCGAATGAATTAAACATACCTTTTTCAGGTCAGCGAATAAATATTTTCTGGTGTCGCAGAATTTTAGTAATTAGTTTATATGTGCCCATGAGATGAAATATATACCATATTAATAAATTCTACAAATTTCAAATCGAAGAGTAAAATATGCTTAATTATTTCCAATATTCCTTTGGATCTAATGTGATATTTGCATACTTGATTTATATCACTTTTCTCATGAAGGTGTGATGTTAATTAAACGCAATTTCTCTTCTCAATAAATATTTAATGTAACCAAGACAAAAGCTCATCTCAACAAACATCTTCATTCAATTATATCCCGGCTTCGTTTATTTCTGAAACATATTCGATCAGCTCGGTAAAAAAAGGGAAATATTCATCACCTAGCGCACGACGAACCTAGTGTAATATCCTTTACTAGGACTTCTTTCATCAAAGGCAGAAATTAATTCTAAATGTGTTCAACCACATCCACGCACACTGGCAGCCATATAAAGGTTTGAGTAATTGAAAGACCAAACATAAAAGCCACGACCACCCGCAGACGATGCGATAGAACAGGCGATAGGAAGTGAAGAGGAGAAAAAGAGGGTGGAGGAAAAAAACATTCGATCCCATTACCTCCGTGGCATGGACCCCTATCTCGCGCTTTTGCTGCAACGCTCAAACTTTTGCGCCCCCAAAACCCTCAGGCTTTTGGGGGGAAACTGCGGACTTAAGGCTGTGTGCGCGCCTACGCCTGGTTTTGTTTTTCGCGTGGGGGTATGCTGATAGGAAGGGGGGGGGCTGAGCGCATACCGAAGGATACAGCCCCGGACAGACAGACAGACACAACCAGTCCGTCCGTCCGTCAAGTCCGCACACGCAGGGATTTCAATTAGGAGTACCTATTAGTAGCAAAGGATGATGAGGGATTACTAAGGGCGTCGCCATGGCAACGCTTTGGAGGAGGCGGATCGATGAGTCGAAGGCGTGCTTCGCAGCTGCCGTAGCTATTCCCCGCGAACGGTCGCCATGGCTACCAGCATCTGGAGAGCTCCTCCTATGAACGGGCTGCCTCTAAGCAGAAAAGAACCGGGCGAGCGGCGGACGTGTCCAATGGAATTAACCCTTTTTGTTCGGAAATGACGATTTAATTTCCATCATTCGAATGGGGGTGTTTGGGGGAGGGTTGGGAGTCGGACGAGAGAGGGGTGTATTCGGCCCAGCGATGAAAAAGAGCGCGAAGTGGAGGCGAGTCCCGCGCGAGGGTTGGTTCCTTTTTGGCTGAGTCTCGGGCCAGGGCCGGCTAGTTGTATGCTGTGGTAAGGGCTTTGGGTTGTCCAGTTTAGTTTACATAGGGTTGCCATGCCGGTGGTGGAACATGAAAGGGGAGGGTGGCAACTGGTTGGCACGATTTTGGTTGCAGACGAAAATTCGGACGCCAAGTCCACTAAAATCTTTTTCACCATCCCACTATACAGAAAAACCTTTCTGAACGACATCTTTGAATCCCAACAATTTTCTGTCGATTTCAATATACTAACTTAAACCTTAACCCACTGAGAAATTTAGACGCACAATCCCACCTTGCTTTCTTCCTTGCATGCATGGATCCTAACCAATTTTGACCTTCTTGACCAGTAGAATCTTTCCGGAGGATTCAATTCCAAGGAAATGAGCAATTGAATCTCTCCCAATGATTTTATTCCAAGAAAATGACAATACAATCTTAACAAGGGATTCTATTTTAGAGGAAATGAGCAATAGAATATTTCTAAATGATTATAATCGAAGGAAAGGATCAATATGATCGTTCCAGAGAAATATTTTATTCTAAAGTATGTAGGTAGTTAATTAACGTCGCACTGGAGCAACACAACAGGCTATTGGTGACGATCTGGGATCAAACCCAAAGAGAAAGATCCGAGGACAACACCTCGTAATTTTGAACCACGGTCAGATGACGAGGTCAAAACCTGAGCTGGCACCCCACTCTTCAAATTTCCATAACCACGCCAATTGATTCTAAGGAAAGGCTCAGAGGATTAAAGTTAACCCTCTGAGCATCACGAGATTTCAAAGTAGTGCAGTATTGCTTTTACCCCATGAACGCTCCTATGGTGAAATCGGCACACCTCTGCATTACATCACAGTCTGCCCCCTTACAGCATCATGGCATATGAGGACGCCTGCCGACCACCTTCAAATCGCATGGCTCAGGAACATTGCTAATACCAAGGGCTCGAGGATCAAAATTATTAACATGGTGAGATTCACACACACATTGAGAATCATCAGGACTTGATTATCCAGAGACTGAAAAACCTACTTTTTTTCTTCTCTCATGTTGTATATATATATATATATATATATATATATATAGACCATCACCACAAATCAAAAAGGAGAAACCAAACAAATTTTGCTCTCCTAGCTTGGGCGGCAACTTTCGGTAAGGTATTACGTTGGCTATGTTCTTTTGATTCCTAACCTTGGTAACAGGTATTATTTTCATGATTTCTTCCTCTCTGGTAGTACTTTGAGTTTTCGGGGGTAACCTTTGTTGATCTCTTCGGCCTGGCCTCACATAAGTACAGAAAAAACTCAAAGCATCGCATTTTTAAGTGACAACCTGGCCTTGCTCCCCTTGAAAAAGTAGGCAGGCTCACTTAACATTTACATATTTTATTTCATCTTGTTTCTCGGGGAAATCTATTCTATTCTTAGGGTAGTTTTACTTATTATATATATATATATATATATATATATATACATAGTATAACTTAGTATAATATAGATATAATAATGTGTAAATGTAATGTGCTCTAAATTCTGGATAGACATGTCACCTCGGTGGCATGCTCTATTCATCCCAACCACATTTATTTAAACTGGTACAGTGTCTCACGACACTAGGCACGGGAATGTGTGTTGGTGTTAGTTTTACCCCATGAAACACATAATAGCTTAATAACCACATCTGTTGATTGAAAGAATCAGGAAATATTCTTATTGGCCAAGAGGTGAAAATTGGTTAGAAGTCATGCAGTGAAGACTGTATAGACTGCAGAGTGGATATATGCGTGTAAACCCCTCTGAGGATTAATCAAGGAATCCTTTTCTGCCATGACCATTCAGTGAGGGAGGGCTCTAGGAGCTCAAATTCATATTTAGTTCTAAGTTTAAACAAAGTAATCGAATCCACTTCGGATTTCTTAAACAGTTTTTTCGAAAATCAGGAGTTTATCACTTGTACGCTCCTCAGGCCCCCTTCACACCAACAAGTAGGTAGATATTTTAATTAACGTCGCACTGGAGCAACAGAACGGGCTATTGGCGACGGTCCAGGATCAATCTCCGAGGACAACACCACATAATTTTGAGCCACGGTCAGATGACGAGGTCACACCTCAGATGGCACCCCACTCTCCAAACTTGCACACCACGCCAACGCGAGGACATTTAAGGCCACGATAGATTTAACGTACACCAGTCCCCTTTGTACACGACGGTCTTTGGTTGGATTCAAACTCGCAACCCTCCGGTTGCTAACCAGTTAATCTTCCGACCGGGTTACTGTGGCCCTCAGACCAACAGAATCCGGGTGAATCTGAATCCAGTCGAAACAGACTAATGTGAATTCTGGTGCATTGAATCGCAACGATCCTTCCTTATTCAGGCAGTATGAAAAGTTTCAAGAGGAACAAGCTATTTCTTATGGTAGCAGCTTTCCTGAATCTTCGATGGTCAGTTTCTGCTAGATTCAGATCAACCGGATTCTGTTGGTGGGAAGGACCCGGATCTGCTGATAATATGTCAATCAACTGATGTGGTTATGTAGTCAGAGTTAAAATTAGAGGGCTAATCATAACTCCCTAAGCGTCGCGAGATTTCCGAGTAACGTAATGTTACTTTTACCCTACAACGTACTTAATGACTAAATATCCACATAATTCTAAAAATAAGTAGTTGAATTAACATCGCACTGTAATAAAACAACGAGCTATTGGAGACGGGGTCTGGGATCGATCCCGAAGTTTAAGATCAAAGGACAGCAGTCCTCGTAATTTTGAAACACGGTCAGATGACTAGGACAACACCTGAGCTGGCACCCCACTCTCCAAACTTTCACACCACGCCAACGTCAGGACATTTGAGGCTCCGACAAATTTAACGTGCACCATCCCTCATGTACACGACGGTTTGGCTAGATCGAGTTTCGAACTCGCAACCCTCCGATTGCTGATTCGCTACTCTTCCAACCGGACTATGGTCAAATATGGCCCTTGGGCCATAAAACCCCAACAAACCAACCAATCTAACTGGGCTATGGGACCGTCGTGGCTCAGTGGGTATGCCCATTGATCTAGCAATCTTCGAGTTGTAGGCGGCGCAGGTTCGATTCCTGTCAGTTGCATTCCTCCCTGGGTGTATTTCTCTCTTCTGTGTCAGTAAAACTTTCATTGTATGTGTGTCTATTATTTGATATTGTATGTCGTATCTGGCGCAGCATGGCCAAATGTGACCCGTGCGCCATAAAACCTCCCAAAACTAACCAATCCAAACGGGTTATCACTCCCCGGCATCTCTATAAATCTACACGTTGACGTGGTGTGGAAGTTTGGAGAGTGAGGTGCCAGCTCAGGTGTGATCTCGTCATCCGACAGTGCTTCAAAATTACGTGATGTTGTCCTAGGACACTTTCCCATAGGGGGATGATCCCGGACCGTCACCAATAGCCCGATGTGTTGTTCCAGTGCGACGTTAATTAAATACCTACCTACCTACCTAACTACCTCTATAAATCTAAAAGTCAAACTAAGGAAAGCGCTCTGGTTTCGACACAAGCTAATCTCGCATGCCATTGGCCCTCGTGCTCAAGCCTGATATGTGTACGTTAATATCTACTACATTTTTAAGTACTCTAATGTTTTATTCTTCAGCTGGTATTTTCAATAACGTGCTTAAAGCAAGACTGAAATTCATTTCACTTTATATAGAATCAGTTTTCAATGATCGCAGTAAAATTGCATGACTATTGCTGATGTTATTATTTCTATTTGTCCGAAACGACATCAAGGCCTACTTTTGAAAGTGCGTGTTTGTAATTTAGCAAGATAGCGCAACTTCTTTAATCAAAAAGTATTCCTTGGCGGAGATAGATTACTCTGTTTTATCATCGACTTATAAATGGAGCAGACGAAGTCAAAATTTCCGAGATAAGAGAGTTTTTAGTTGTTTTTTTACCAGTGTGTGACTTTTAGACTGGTTAAGCCCACCAAGTCATATCTCCTTTGCAAGGAGGATGGATTTCATCTTGAGAAACACAGTATAAAATACAGAGTAGAATTTCCCCCTTCTTTTTCTAAGAACTATATATTTTGACTTAGTATTGCAGTTGTAAGCTGACAATATATTCTACTGTATTGTAAGTTAATTTTTGTAGAGATGGAATTATTAGGGAATATATTGTGGACTTCATTCGAGGATCACCCACTAGGCTCACAAGGTGAACGCCTAGGCATTTTTTGGTAGAGGTAGGGTATTTTTTTGGCATTACATCAAAACAGGAATGTTATCTGTATATATCACGACATGAGCAAAATTTGCCAGACCCTCATGGACGAGGTATCTCGTCATTAGGAGAAAACTGAACAGATCTTTAACCCCTCCAGGGTGTATGTTGACATCGTCATCTGATCTCAAATATCCTCACTTTGGCGTGGTGGGTAAGTTTGGAAAGTGGGGTGCCAGCTCAACCGGGATTCAAAGTTACTAGGTGGTATTGTCCTCTGATCTTTCCCTTTGGGGCTGATCCCGGACCGTCACCAATAACATGCTGTGTTGCTCCTGTGCGAAGTTAATTCAACTACCTACCTACTTTATCTCGTCATCATAAAATAAAATCGCCAGTATCTTGATGACAAGATATTTCGTCATTACCAAAATTGATCAGATCTTGATGCACCAGATATCTCACCATTATCAAAATTGGTCAGATCTTGATGGACGAGGTATATTGTCATTAGCAAAATTGGTCAGATTGATGGATTGATAATGCATGCTTTGCGTCTAGCGCAGCATAGCCAAATATAGCCCATGCGCCATAAAAACCTAACCAATCAAACAATCATCAGATCTTGATGGACCAGATATCTCGCCATTGTCAAAATTGGTCAGATCTTGATAGACGAGATATCTCGTCATTAGCAAAATTGGTTAGATTGATGGATTGATAGTGTATGTCTTGCGTCTGGCGCAGCATGGCTAAATATAGAATTTACGTCATAAAAACCTAACCAATCAAACAGATCTTTAATGACGAGATATTTCGTCATTAGCAAAACTGGTCAGATCTCGATGGATGAGATATCTCATCAAAACCACTTTGAGGGTTAACACCCCCGGGTAGGAAACAACAACAACCTAGCCCACAACAACACCCGCATTGCACCAGAACGGAAAATTAACGTCATCACAAGCGAGAAGCATTACACTAGATAAATCCATCTTCCCGGCAAAAGGCAGACTGCACTAGACCCCGAAATCCCCCAACATCTAAAAATTTCCGCCGAACTCCCATATCAACAGCGAAACCTGGCGGGGGAAAAGTTTTCGCGAGAGAATTTTTAGCTTTATCAGCTCGGCAACGCATTGACGACGGCGCTGGCGACACTCCAAAACTGAAGTGAAGAGAGGGGGGCGATGCGAAATGTTGACGTTGCTTGGAATTCAATTAGCAGGGGGACCGTCTGGGGGAGGCGAGGGAGGAATGTTCCGAGGGGAACGAGTTTTCTGGACCGTGCATGCTTCGTCCCGACTCTGCGACAATGGATGAGAGGCTGTGTTGGAACAATGAGGGGCATGGGACATGTTCGGGTGGAGCGTTTGTGTTTTCGTTCGATGGCTTGATCTAGCTGGGTATTCATTAATCCAGTGTACTTGGAACGGCGATTGAATGGTTGCATCCCTACCAATGAAACATTCTGCATGCAGGAGATACAAACGCGTGATGCTGCGGATACCGATGGTATACATCTGGCATGGAGACGTTAAATACTTAGGCCGGTAAATTCTACCCAAGTGAGGGGTCTAAGTTCCCAGCACAACCCCTTAGAGTGTTGATTTAAATTGGATATCCAGTGCCACCCTTCCTTGTGGTACCTAAACCTTTTGGAGAGTCAGGAGGAATGGATCACCGTTCCTAAAAATATAGCCTTTCACGAAGGTTGTCCAACCCCCTCCCCATAGAGGGAGTTATATGGTATCAGGACCACCCCTTAGTTGTTAGTCGCCCACGGGAAAACCTCCAAAAGCCACCCTTTTCTTCACAAATACGTTTACTTTTCTTTTTAAAAAATCGTCTCCATATAATATCTTTTTTAATATTCTAATGTAAAAATATGCACATTCGTAAGTGTCTTATCGCAAAAGTAACCTAAAATAGTGGGTGGTGTGGTAGCCAGAGTGGTAGAGTCACGGATTAGGAACCGGAGGTTTCGGGTTCGAAACTCGATTCAACCAGACCTTGGTGTACGGGCTGGTGCTAATCTATAGTGGCCTCAAATATCCTCACCTTGGCGTGATGTTGAAGTTTGGAGAGTGGGAGGTGTTCACTTCCATCATCTGACCGACGATGAAAATTACTAGCTCTTGCCCTCGAATCTTTCCGATTGATCCCGGAACATCGCCAGGGCCACGGTGGCCCGGTTGGAAGAGCAACAAACTAGCAACCGGAGGGTTGCGAGTTCGATTCCAACCAAAATACCAGCCAAATACGTTGAATCTGTCGTGGCCTCAAATGTCCTCACGTTGGCGTGGTGTGGAAGTTTAAAGAGTGGGGTGACAGCTCATGTGTTGCCTCGTCATCTGACCGTGGTTCAAAACTACGTGGTGTTGTCTCGAATCTTTCCCTTATGGATTGCTCCCGGACCGTCGCCAATAGCCTCTGTGTTGCCCTAGTTCGAAGTTAATTCAACCATCCCCAGTCTTGTGTTATCTTGATCAAATGGCCTATGTGCCATAAAGACCCAAATAATTAACCCAACTCTTCTGGGCGTCAGTAAAACTCGCATTGTGTGTGTATGTCCATCACTCGACATAGTCTGTCTTGTATTTGGCCAAATATGACCCTTCTGCCATTAACCCAAGTGATTTGAACGAAGTATCTCGTCCGCCAAGATTTGACCAGTTTTGTTTATGACGAGATATCTCGTTATCAAGATATTGCCGATTTTTTTATGACGGCAATCCCGGTTATAAAAGTAACGGATTAGCAACTGGAGGGTTGCGAGTTCGAATGCAACCGAAGACAGTCGTGTACAAAGGAGACTGGTGCGCGTTAAATCTGTCGCGGCCTCAAACGTCCTCACGTTGGCGTGGTTTGGAAGATTGGAGAGTGGGGTTCCATCTCAGGTGTGACCTCGTCATCTGACCGTGGTTCAAAATTACGTGGTATTGTCCTTGGATATTTCCCTTCGAATTCGATCCCGGATCGTCGTCCATAGCCCGTTGTGCGGCTCCAATGCGACGTTAATTACAATACTTACCTAATGACGAGACAACCACCAAGAGGGTTAAAAATCCCATCCAACCATCCACAAAAACAACCCACTCAATCTGTGTGGTAATAATCTCAACTTGGCGTCCAAACCTCCGCCAAAACCCGCACACACCCGGCTTTATGGCAAACCCGAACCCATCCACGGGTCGATCGCCAAAATGACCTCTCCTGGAGTGGACCCTCATCAGTACGCTTTCCAATTTTCTGGACGCCCGAGTTCCCTCCCTCCCCCCTACTTCCTTCCACCGTGGATGGGCAATGGCCTTCCATGGGCACATGAGCACGGAGACTGGCGTTATCGGGGTTCGGGCCTGTCGCTGTCACCAAGTTTTCACATCACGAGCCTGGCACTGCGTGATAAGATGACTTGCTTCCGGCTAAATAGGAGATGGAGTTCGATATGCAGGTGTGGAAGGGGGGGGGGCACAGCGGGAGGGGGGCACGACGAGACAGGAATTTAGGTGGGTATCGAGCGATGTGGAGAGGGACGGCTTTTACTTTGAAAGATGTTCGGGAAGGTAGAGCGTAAGAAGCGAAGAAATGAGTCCTTTTGGGGATTAGTTTCGGATATGAATAACTAGACGAAGCTTGGCAACTATTTCTGTTGTGAGACACTACCTGGCAGCAGGCTTGCTATGTTTCATCCATTATTTGTCGAGTAACGGACTAGCAACGGGAGGGTTGCGAGTTCGAATCCAACCTAAGACCGTCGTGTTCAAAGAGGGCTGGTGCACGTTAAATTTATCGTGGTCTTAAATGTCCTCGATTTGGTGTGGTGGGTTGGAGAGTGTGATCTCATCATCTGACCGTGGTTCAAAATTACGAGGTGTTGTCCTCGAATTTTTCCCTTCGGGGAATGATCCGAGAACGTCGCTAATAGCCAGTTGTGTTGCTCCAGTGAGACGTTAATTAAAATACTTTATTAGTATTATTAATTTATTATTAGTAGTAATTTATTATTATTATTAATTTACTATTATTAAAATACTCTATTATTATTATTAAAACACTTTATTATTAATGTATTATTATTAAAACACTTTATTATTAATTTATTGTTATTATTATTATTAAAATACTTTATTATTATCAAAATACTTTATTTTTTATTATTGTTATTAAAATACTTTATTATTATTAAAATACTTTATTATTATTATTATTAAAATACTTTATTATTATTATTATTAAAATACTTTATTATTTTTTATTATACACACTTTAAAATAACTTAATATACACCTAATGAACGAGATAGCTCATCCATCGACATCTCAGCGTCTCTGGTCATTGGAAGAAAAGGGTCGCGGTAGCCCGGTTGGAAGAGTAACGGTAGCGAGTTCGAATCCAAGCAAAGATCGTCGTATACAGGGAGGGGGCTGGTGCACGTTAAATCTATCGTGGCATCAAATGTCCTCACATTGGCGACGTGTGTTGGAGAGTGGGGTGCCAGCTGAAGTGTGACTACATCATCTGACCGTGGTTCAAAATTACGTGGGGTTCTCGGATTTTTCCCTTCGGGTTTGATCCCGGACCGTCACCAATAGCCCGTTGTATTGCTCCAGTGCGACGTTAATTATAATACCTACTTACCTTGTTAAAACTAAATAAAAGTTTACAAAATTAGACTGCTTTTGAATTAATTAGGTAGATGGGTAGGTAGTTAGTTAACGTTGCACACTGGAGCAACACAACGTTGAATTAATTAATATTCTGTGTAGATATGGACCAAATGTCTGTAAGTTCATTTTTTATATTAAACCAAAAATTATTTATAAATTGTTCCATCATTTGCAATTTAATCACACCAGTGTTACAACTACCGTTGGTTACATAGCAACACAAGTACGTGTGTATCGGTTAGATTAGGTTAGGTAATTTAATTTATGTCACACTGGAGCAACACAACGGGCTATTGGCGACGGTCCGGTACTAATCCCGAAATGAAAGATCCGAAGACAACACCTCGTAATTTTGAAACACTGTCAGATTTCGAGGTCAACACCTGAGCTGGCATCCCAGTTTCCAAATTTCCACACCATGAAACGCGGGAATATTTTAGGTCACGCTAGATTTAACATGCACCAGCCCTCATGTTCACGACGGTACTTGATTGAGCCAAGTTACGATCTCGCAACAGTTCAGTTGCTAATCCATTACTCTTCTAACTGGCTATGTTAAAACGTGGAATAAACTTGTTTAGAAAAATAGTCTTTATTTTTTAATTAACCTTCTGCAGATATGGACCAAATGTCTGTGTTCTTTTTGATATTGAACAAGTAACTTATAAATCGTTCCATCATTTGAAATCAAATCACACCCACTGTTACAACTGCCGTTGATTTTTATCAACAGAAGTATGTAGACATGAATGAAGCCATATAAAGCTATATCTATGATTCACAATAATAAATTTGGCTTTCTCCTTGAAAGAAATAGCCAGTTCTGTTGCTCTAGTGCGACGTTAATTAACTACCTACCTTGAAACAGCCCTATACGAGTGCTTTTTTACGGTTCCAGCGTAAATTGAGAACAAAACACGCCGATTCCTAAGCATCATTAGGCGTAGTAGCCCAGTTGGAAGAGTAACGCATTAGCAACCATGGGGTTCCAAGTTCGAAACACGATCCAACCAAAGACAGTCGTATACGCGGAGGCAGGTGGATATTAAATCTGTCGTGTCCTCACGTTGACAAGGTGAGGAAATTTGCCCTCACCTTTCCAACGTGAAGGCACGACAGGTGGAGAGTGGCGTGCCACCACAGGTATTGACACCGTCATCTGACCGTGGTTCAAAACTACGTGGTGTTGTCCTGGGATCCTTCCCTTGCGGACTGATCCCGGACCGTCGCCAATAGCCCGTTGTGTTGCTCCAGTGGGATGTTAATTAACTACCCATCTACCTTTTATTACTATGTAAGAACCTACAAATAACAAATGAGTTTAAAAGTAATGATATTGATTGGGTAAGTTTTATGGCGTAAGGCCACATTTGACCATGCAAGACAAACAATATACTGGACGTGCACACACAAGGAAAGTTTCACTGACACAGTTGAATACACCCAGAGTGAGGAATCGAATCTGCGCCGCCTACAGCTCACACGTAGTGTTATCTGAAAATTTATTTCTGGGCATGTTTATTTAAAGTCGGTCTGTTTTTCAGTCGCCCGTATTTCTTTTTCTGACAACATGCAGGAGCACGCCCTGTACATCACTCAGAAACGGCCCCACTCCTTTGGAGCCGCCGTTCGATTCCAGTCAAGTTAGATTCCTCCCTACGTGTATTTCTCTCTTACGTGTCAGCAAAACATTTCTTCTGTGTAGGTCCATTTACTTGACATTGGCCGCTCATTTTTATTATATTATATTGGGCACAGCAATTATGGCCCTTTTGCGATAATTGCTGTGCCCAATATAATATGCAAAGGAGTATCAAAAAGTAAGGTGAATTTTTGATTGACAGAAAAACGTGCAGATAAATATATGAAAATTTATTATGTTTGACAAACCGTATCACACTATCATTCGACAAAGGAACCATAGAGGTCTAAGCATTTATTCCAACGTGGCACCAAATCATCCATCCGGTATCTAATCCGATGTTTCAAAGAAATCTTGCTCCAGGTTCCCTAACCAGGTAAGTGTTGTGCCTCTTCCAGTGTATGGAAACGCTGCCCACGGAGGTGTTTCGTCATGGGCAAAACAAATGGTAATCCAAAATGGTAATACTGCTCACTGAATCATATGAGCTATTCAATGCATTTGCAATATCATGCAACCTCACTCTTCTGTCTTCACGAATCATGGCATCGACGACAGCCACATTCGTGTCGTTATACCACACATACACTTGTTTCTGTGACATAACACTCTCTCCATAGACTTCCAACAATTCTCGATGAATATTACATGTTTTTTTTCCCTTGGCCCATAAAAAACGATTGACACCGCGCACCTCCTACTTGGAGTAATACTAAAGTCGATGCGTCATCTTTGATTTACTCTAAGCACCATACGGGTTGACGTAGAAGTTTCTACAAGCCGTCACACTTCTATCACCTTGGTACTTGCAACATATAAAAAAACTAATTAGCTATACAAAAAACTCTGAGTTTTAGAGACAAATTCACCTTACTTTTTGATATATCCTTGTAATAAAAATGAAATAACTTTTATATTTCATTATATTATATTGCACAAACCCAATCAAATAACAAAATCCAATAAACCCCTGGGTAGGTAGGTAGGTATATAATTAACGTCGCACTGGAACATTGGCTATTCGGTGATTGGCGACGGCCGGGATCAACTCCGAAGGGAAACAACCAAGGACAACGCTTAATAATTTTGAGCCACGGTCAGATGACGAGATCAACACCTGTGAGCTGGCATCCCAATCTCCAAACTTCCACACCAAGCCAACGTGAGGAAATTTGAGGCCACGATAGATTCAACGTGCACCAGCCCCCACGTCACGACGGCCCTTGGTTGGACCGAGTTCCGAACTCGTATTCCTCCGGTATCTAATCCGCCACTCTTCCAACTTTGAGGGTAGGTAGGTAGGTATTTTAATTAACGTCACATTGGAGAAGCACAACGAGCTATTGGTGACGGTCCGGGATCAATCCCAAAGGGAAAGATCCGATCCAACTTTGAGGGATTCACACGCCTATATCCGTTCTACAATATGCAGTCTTTCCTGCATGGACTTAAAACCCGTTTTGACCTGGCAATCTGAGTTGTAGGTTAGGTTTGGTGTTGATTAATGTCGCACTGAAACAACACAACGGGCTATTTGTGACGGTCCGGTAGGTAGGTATTTAATTAATGTCACACCGACGCAACACAACGGGCTATTGGCGACAGTCCGGAATAAATCCCGAAGGGAAAGTAGGTAGGTATTTTCATTAACGTCGCACTGGAGCAACAGAACAGGATATTGGCGACGGTCCGAGATCAAATCCGAAGGGAAATATAAGAGGACAATACCACGTAATTTTGAACCTCAGTCAGATGACGAGGTCGCACCTGAGTTGGCATCCCACTCTGAAAATGTCCACACCATACCAACGTGAGGACATTTGAGGCCAGAACAGATTGAACGTGTACCAGCCCCCCACGTACCCTAGGGTCTCTGGATGGACCGAGCTTCGAATTCACAACCCTCCGGTTGCTAATCCATCGCTCTTCCAACTGGGCTACCGCGGTCCGTTATACTCAAAAGAGTACAGCTACGAAATCCTTTGCAGTGCACAAAGAGGGTTGTGAAGCTTCAGTTGCCAGTAGCAACCACACTTCACTACACCCTTGAATCTGCTAAGTTTAGATTGAGGCTTCTCCCTTTGTTATGGCAGACCTCTTGAAGCCACGTGTTTTTGAATCATAACATCCCACCCGTCAGTTTAGGAAGTCCCATGCGTTTGTTTTGTCTAATAAAATCTTTAGTGGGCAGTTGAAGGCTTGAGAGTCTCAGAGGAGGGTGAAATTTCAGATTTATGAATTAATGTTTTGATTTCAGCCAGGAACTCTCTTGAACGTGGGCCTTATGTCAGAAATAGGCATGTATTCAGAAAATAATTTCTGGGGTGGTCCAGTCATCTCTCAGTGTGTTTTATCAGTTTGATTAACCGAGATATCTCGTCCATCCTCGTTTGGGGGTTGAAGGTTATCAGTTACACAGAAAAGAATGTTAAAAAATTGTATAAATGATATACCGTGCACATACAAAAATATTCTATTGTATTGTAGTTTTAAATAATATCGATTTTATATCGAGTTATTTGCAATAAAGAACTCAAATAATGAAATTTGGAGAGCTCTGACAACTTATATATGGCACCATAGACCCACCTGCGCTTGCTCAAATATACGGGTGACTGAAAACGTCAGACTGCCCTTTGCAGAGTTGAGAGCGGGTACATCTAATCTCTATGCTCCGATTAATTGAACAGGGTTTTTCTCAATTTTTCTATAATGTAACACTGAACAAGCTTCACCAAGTCGTTATCTAGACTTCACCGGTCTGACAAGGGAGGATCTGTGTGGAAGTACTGATCTATATATAGTGACAGATTTCTTTAACGTGTGCAGACCATAGGTAAATATACATGTAGAGGGAGCAATGATAACCTTGTTATTGCCCAGGATCATGTGACCAAAACTTGTACTAACGTGACTTAGAGTAATTTCGTTTGCCGAGTGGAAACGAACATTCATCGTCTGATTGGTCCACGGGAAGGTTATCAGTCCATTAATGGTAAAAGATTCCCATCAATGGACTCATCATCTGATTGGACCGCACGCCATAGCAGTAGACATTGGGGATTTTGCCATCTTTGTCGCCGATCTATAGAAATGCGCATTCATACATCCACCGTCATATGATATTGTATCGCCAAACGAGACGATAAAATGCCAAATCAGCCAACCAAGTCCATATTTCACATAGCAGTCACGTGACTACTAGTCGACATATTGATCAAACTTTTTAAAACTCCTCTCAACAGCAATAGCAATGCTCAGTCTACTGCTATTTCACTTCTATCGTCCGGACTATAGGACTTGGCTACCTATTTAGCTATACTCTAAGGAATAAATAACAACATAATTTTAGATTAAGTACGTAACACAATCTATAATTTCCGCTTTTTTACTCTAATAAGCACATTTTTCTTGGCTCTTGCTATATCGCTTTTCTTTCTCTTGGAGCTGAGGTAGCCCAGTTGGAAGAGTAACAGATTAGCAACCGGAGGGTTGTGAGTTCGAAACTAGGTCCAGCCAAAGACCATTGTATACACGGAGGCTGGTGCATGTTAAATCTATCGTGGCCTTAAATATCCTCAAGTTGGCGTGGTGTGGAGGTTTGGAGAGTGGGGTGCCAGCTTGGGTGTTGACCTCGTCATCTAACCGTGGTTCAAAATTACGTGCTGTTGCTCTCGGATCTTTCCCTTCGGGATCGATCCAGGACCGTCGCCAATAACCCATTGTTTTGCTCCAGTGCGACTTTAATTAATTACCACCTTTCACGACTCAATAGCAATGTTCAGTCCACTTATATTTCGTATCTATGGTGCAGACTTGGTTTGTCTGTTTAGCTACACCTTAAGGAATAAGTAAGAACAGCATAATTTTAAATTTAACCTCTCGTTATATCGCTTTTCTTTTTCTTGTCCCGAAGAAAAGCGATTTTTCGAGTCCTTGCTGTATTTCATCTCTAAAGATATATAAAAGTAAGGAACTAACACTTTCGGTGGGGTGATTGGGCCCTCGAAGCCCTACCCCCTGTCTACGTCACTTGCCCACGTGACAGGTACCCGGACAGCACACGCGAGCCTTCGTAAACTCTGCGGTACCGACCACAGAACTGATGAACTGAGGACCTCACATCACAGAGAGAACTCAGCAAAAACCAAAACCATCCCCCTTGTCGAACAGCAGGGGACAGAGCAGGCGTGGCCAGCATTTTCTGCTCTACCCCCCACCAAACGCACTCCGGCCGTGCACCCCTGCCGGGTGGAATAAGGGAGTGTAAGTGGACTTTCACCGTTGAGAACCGGTTCGAGGACCTACCACCACCGGTTAAGTAAGCTCTCGTATCGGTCAATGCAAAAGAAGCCCGGCAAGGACCCGTGTCAATTGGACAGGGAAGTTCACTTAAGAGTTCATCGTGTGGGGAGGAGAGACAGGCTCCGAAGAAAAACACTGGGGTGAAGTAAGGGGGATTAGATTAGGTGGCGGTTCCTTGGTGGGATGCCTTTTGTATGTTTTCTCTTTTGAGGGGCTTTCTCCTGATAAAATACGCGACGAGTCCCGATAAAAACGAGCGAAAGATTCCTCCTAAACCAGAATTAAATTTTGGACAGCGGGGTGTTCAGAGGAAGACCCGGAAATGTTACCCATGTGCTAAAAATAAATGCTGAAGTAAATTTATTTGATGAAATTCGACGTTCTTTTTAATCCTCCAAGTGGTTTCGGCCCCTCGGAGGGACATCTTTAGGTGTATAAGGGCTTCATGAACCCGAGGTACCCCAGTAATCCATTCTTTTCACGTGGGGTTTACTACCTCAGCATGTCTGGTAAACATGGCAAACATAAACATATCTCGTTCATCAAGAACTGGTCAGTTTTGAGCTAATCTAATGAATGACGAGATATCTCGTCATCAAGATATGACTAGCGCTCTGTCCCTCCGTTCAACCGTCGAGGCTCAGTGGGTATGCCTACTGCGCTAGTAACCTTGAAGTTGTAGGCGGCGTAGTTTCGTTTCCTGCCTTGTTGCCTTTCTCCCTGGATGTATTTCTCTCTTATGTGCCAGTAAAACTTTCATTGTGCGTGTATCTATTTCTTGATATTGTATGTCTTGCATCTGGCGCAGCATGGTCAAATATAGCCCTTGCGGCATAAAACCCCAATACCAACCAACTAACCAACCTCCGTTCAACAGATTCCGGATTCTCCAGGTCTGAGCATGAATATTTATAGTGGTTCAGAATTCCCTTCCATGTCGTAGTTCCCGGACATGTCGCGAAAAAATGACCGCAGGGTGACAAACCAAACCTTTGACCACTGTCACAAGTATTGTTACCGAGATTCCGATCTTAAAGATAGACCATTGGTCCGGCATCAGGACAATAAAGAGGCTGAAATATGCATGCGTACCGTCGTTTTCTGGTCAGAAACGGGTAGCACGTATGAGTAAATCGGATGTCGTCGCATGTCCGATCATTGTGGGGCTTGTCGAAGGAAGTCGAGAACGGAGCGTGGACTGTAGTGCAATGGATCATTGTGATCTATGATCTGAATAGTCAAGTATACAGGGTAACTCGACCGGATGCTATAAGTTACGTGATCACACCATGAAACAAGGCTTTCAACTCCTAGAGACCGAAACGTCTTGAACCCAAATTAATGTGTAGCTTACCTTAATGATACCGGCCCATAGACTGTAGTGCACTGGACCGTTCAGTGATCTATGATCTGTGTAGAGAAAAAAAGATTACTTGATCTGATGCTATAAATCTCGTATCATTATACCTGGAAACATGGCCACCAACTCCTAGAGACCTAAACCTCTTGAACATCCCAATTAATGTGTGGCTTGACTAACTAAGTAGTTTGGGTGAACTGTAGTGAGCTGGATCATTCGCATATCTGTGATCCATGGTGTGAATAGCCAAATATACACGCTAATGCAAGCTGGCGCTGAGTCATGTGGTACCACGAAATATGGCCTCCAACTCCTAGGGACTCAAACCTCTTATTACACTCAGAATACGTACAGGAAACATACAGTGGCTCCCAAAAGTGTTCGTACACTTACGAATTTCAATGAAATACTGCTCTATCCATTAATAAAAATTAATATTTCAGAATGGGAATTTTTTAATAACATCTATAACTTGTTTTTAACAAAACTACATAAAATATTTTAAAAACATAGTAAAACTTTTTTTTTGGAAAATCAATAATCAAAAAGTAACAAAAAAGTTACCTCACAACTCTTCGTACACTTTAAAAAATCTCTAGATATTAGTAAATATTATAATATTTCGGTAAATTAGTACTTAGTAGGATATCCTATAGCATCCACAACAGCTTTTAAACGTCTGGGAATAGAGTTCGCTAGTTCTTTTGTAATTTCTGCATCAATGTTCCTCCATTCTTCCATCATTACTATTTTTAGTTCAATTTTCGTTTTAATGTCGTGTCTTCGTACTCTAACCCCCAGTTCTCTCCAAATGTGTTCTATTGGGTTTAAATCCGGCGATCGAGGTGGTGTTTTCGGAACTTGTGGACAATTATAAAGACACCAGAGGCGAACGTTGAGAGACGTGTATTTAAGATCATTATCTTGATAAAAAACAAAGTTGTTTCCAATACCCAAATTTTGGGCTGATAATTTTAAATTGTCTTTTAAAATATTTAAATAAAGAGCATGATTCACTATGCCATCAATAAATACCAAATTACCTAGTCCTGATGCCGACATGCTCCCCCACACAAGGGGTAATTAAGTTGCACTGGAGCAAAACAGATTATTGACGACGTTCCGGGATCAACCCCGATGGAAAAGATCCGAGGACACCTGAGCTGGCAGCCCTCTCCAAACTTCCACACCATGCCATCGTGAGGACATTTGAGGCCACGACAGATTTAACTTGCTCCAGCCTCCACAAACACAACGGTCTGGTTGAATTGAGTTTCGAACGCGCAACACTGGTTGCTAATCCGCTGCTCCTCCAACCGGGCTACCGCTGCCCTTACCGATTAAACAGAAAAATGCAGGTGACTTGTGCTAAAATTTAAAAATGTATAGATGCTATGCGGGGAATAAACACTATAACTTTCAAGGGACGAAATCGGAGAACATTTTCCACCAACAAAAGAAAGATGGCGCAAGTTTGCGAAAAAGCCCTAATGGGATGTCGAGACAATGATGGATATCAGTCCGAAAGCATCATTTTGTTCCACTTCTGGAAATCAATGGGGGATTATACGCACGCCAGAGCATCCGAACTCCGAACTTTAATGTACGCGTTTGACTTTTTCGTACGTTAGCAGCGAACGTGAAATTTATTATAAAATCATTAAATGTCAAAATTTTAATGTCGAAGGATTCTAAATTTCGAGACTGAAATAATGTTCCGTTTATAAAGTTATAAAATCAAAATTCTATTCCGTAAATCTGTTCAAGGAAAGAAGACATCCCGTCACAACAAAAGGGTTACCGGAATATCGCCAAAACTGTCTACCTTGGCGAGTGAATCTTAGAATCTTATAATTGGCGATTGTAATTGTTTCATATTTTAGGTGGTTTGTTAGTTAACTTTCGGTCCGTCGGTCGAAATGTGATATTAGTGGGCCCGACCGCATTTCCTAAATAATAGTCCACGGTTGCCAATTCTTTGGAGCCCGCACCTCCTGCCCTCACATAATTTTATGGAAATAAAAAGTAATTATCTGAATTCAAAACTTAAAAAACATAGTCCTACGTAAAAAACACCAATTTTGAAAAACAAAATTCAAAACTTTAACTTTAACTTAATAAAAGTTTCATACACTGAAATTTAAAAATTGGCTCAAATGAACTGGATATTATTTCTACCATGCAAAGATTTTTAATTGGTTTTGGGTTTTATGGCACAAGGGTTATACTTGGCCAAAGGTTATATATACCGCGCCAAACCCAAGACAGACAACATAAAGTAATGGATATACACACAAGTAAAGTTTTACTAACACAGAAGAGAGAAATATACCCATAGAGGAATCGAACCTGCGCTGCCTCAACTCGCAAGTTGCTAGCGTAGTGGTTATACCCATTGAGCCATGATCTGGTCAATTTTGCTAATGACGAGATACCTCGTCGAAACAAAACTGCCGTGTTAATTCCAAGATCGAATGAGGATCTAAATAGGAAAAACGAAGTTTTTTTTCCTCCAGAATTCAGAATTGTGGACAATTGGAAACAGGTTTTTGTATGAGAGGTTAGATCAGTCAGTTTTCTAGTATAGAACAGTTTTCGACTTAAAGATAGACCAACAGGAGGGATAATATAAAGAAAAGAATTAGAGGATCAAACCACAACAAACTGGAGGTATGTAACCTTTCCTGCGAAACAAGTACGAGTCCGGAAGTCTATGTATCCACATAGATCGTTGTTCCACACCAGAGCACGCTATTTCTTGATATTAGGTGCTGACCTACAACGCCATCTAATGGTTTCCTTGGAATTAATTATATGAATCGATGTCTAATACTACATGAACCATCATTCCTTTAAAATCTTATTTTCCCAAAATTTGCTTATAGACAGATATTCAGAACTCTTTAATTTAAAAAATCAGAACAGCTTCAGTATATTTGTAACAGGAACACGAAATGAACTTTTACTATTTCAAGACGTTAATGTTATTACCGAAACAAGTTATTGATATTTTACTATAGGGAGACATGAATGTTACGAAAGCAGGCAATGGAAATATACTAACGGCGAGAGGATATTTTACTCTAGAGTAAGACAAAGATATTTTATTACAGTAATGATAACAATGCTTATAGTGTAATGTTGAGACGATAGTGATTATTTTATTATAGCGATGATAACAATGTTTATAATGTAATGCTGAGAGAGACGATAGTGATTTATTTTATTATAGCGATAATGGCTATTATACATACTGTATGAGATGTTAGCACTACTCTCTCATTATAGTGACAATAGAGTAGTTCATTTTACAATGGAATAGGGAGATGATAATGATATTTCATTAACTGACAATACCCCAAAAATAGGACATAATATTTAATACAGCGATATTTATAATAGTGCTGAAAATTATTTGTGTAGTATAATTTTGCTCTCTAATTATCTTGTTAAAAGACATATCTAGTTAAGGGCCTACGATTATAAGACGCGAAATCAATCGTATATTCAGTTATTGTTACTTTATGTGTGTGGGGTTGTATATTTAAAATATACTATTTATTTAATCAGTCTCTACCCAGTTCTTTTACGCAATTTAAAGGTCCAAACTTTTCCATTTTTATTGTCCCAAATCGAGAAAATCAGTGTTTTTTAAATATTTCTATGCTTATGTAAATGTGTTTAATTGTATCAGGGAAAACAGTGTTTTTTTAAATATTTCTTTGCTCATGTAGAGGTGTATAATTGAACACATGTATGTATCATAATTTGTTCTTTCGTGTGTTTACTTTATAACGTTTTCAGGACAGTCACAGCACTTGTGAAATAGTGGCATACATAGTAGCATTGTAACGGCAGCTAGAGAAACGATCACCACGACAACGTGGGAAAATGGAAAATCTTGTTGACTCAGGTGTCGAGAGGAAAAGCCCACACTCCATAACGACCACCCGAAAACATCTTAATGATTTCTTAACGACAGCCAGCCAGCAGGGGTCGGAAATCGCTGTGGTTTCAAAACAAAGGGCAGGCGCCTTTCTGTCGCTCTCTTCGACATTTCGAGACCAAGAAGATTGATATAAATGATGATGAGTTTCCGACAGGGTTTGATGGTCCCCTTTCAAGTCCGCCGAAGTCTGTCGTAAAAGTTGAGGGGAAAGACCAACGTGAGACAGCCAATCAAGAACGTGAGAAATCTTCAACACCCAATCCAGCACCGACTAAAAGGCGGACCAGAAACGGAAAGGAGGAGTCGATAAGCACCCAACATATAGAGAGTTTTTAGAGAGATCACGAGAGGAGAGACGGAGACAGAGGATCAGAGAGCTTGGAGAGAGGCGGTCAACAGAGACCGTTTTTGGAGCTTGGTGAATATCCGTTCACTGTTGTGCATTTATCCCACCTTGGGATCCGATACTCGCCGGAGTATTTTAGTGAGAAAGGCTCGACCGTAGCCGTAAAGGAGAACCCTCCTAGAGATCCGTGTAACTGTTCATCCTAGTAGTGATCCTGTCCAGAAAGACTGAGATTTCCTGCCTTGGAACTCTGTACTCACCCGAGTATTTTTTGTTGAGAATAGGTTCACCTGTAGCCGTGCGTTAGACTCCCCCGAGCGAAATTGTGAGGCTCGCCAGCAGCCTAAGCGCCTCGATAGAACTTTGGACCTTCCAAGGAACTAACATTAATGAACTCTACATACATTTTCCGACTTTTTGTACAAATTGTAAAATAAACCAATTTAGTCCAGAATCGGATATTTTCAATGGTAACTAGTCTAGCTACCCGTGAATCAAGACGTTACAGCATACATTAAAAAATAGTAGCAAAAAAATAAGGTTTGTTTTTAAACCATACTTTAGTAGCAACTTAATTGCTCAGATACAAAATGAATCTGTTAAAACCTAAAATGTGCAAATTAAGTTTGAAACGGATGTTGATGACCTCGACAAGAAATTTAAATTTTAAAATAAAAAAAAAAGAAATGATTTATTAAAGTTTTCATGACAATCTAGCAACCATAGATTCCGATGTTTTTCTTTCATGGTTGCCATGGCTTGGTGCCAAAACTTTTGAAATTGGCGTCCCTTGGAAAATTTTCTCTCTAAACAAAAGTCCAAAAAATATTTTTGCCATCCGCTACAAGTTTAAAAAAATGTGATTAAATTTACGTTGACCTTTTGGCGAATTTTTAAGAAAAGTCGCCAAAGATTTGAAAATAGGAGATTTTGAGACGATTCTGCGAAAAGATACTCCTAGTCGCCAAGGTTGAAAAATAGTAGCACAAAGTCGCCTAAGGCAGCAGTTTGGGGTAGGTAGTTGAATCAACGTCGCACTGGAGCAACACAACGGGCTATAGCGACGGTCCGGGATCAATACTGAAGGGAAAGCTCCGAGGACAATACCTCGTAATTTTGAACCACGGTCAAATGACGAGGTCAGCACCTGAACTGTCACCCCGTTCTCCAAACCTCGCCAACATGAGCCCTGAGTTTGAACAGAACAATTCATTTAGTATTTTAAAATTAAAAGGCCAAGAAATTTACCGAATTCATTTACATTCAAACTAGTCTTCCTGTCAAAGTATTGTTGTCATGGCGATTATCCAACATGTAACGAATCACCTCATGTGTGTTGCACGAACCACAATTAATTTTTACACTTGCTGAATAGACGTGACAGTAAAAACAAAAAAACACGCTTCAAATTATTAACGTTAAAGTCAACATTTCAAACATCGTTTCAGAAACACAAAAACGCCGTCGAGTTTACGCGCGAAAAGACAACGAAAAAACAAGAAACAAAAAGACTTATCTAGAAGCGCTTAAACAAAGACAATGAACACTTTTTTAAACAACAACCTGAAAGAACAAGTTTTGTAACTACTTTTAACATCCCCGTTTGTTTAGGTTTTTTTTCATACACACCGCCTTCCCGAATGCTAACTTCTTCCCAAAAAGAATTGTCGTACTTAATGAAATTGTTTGAAATTCCTCGAAACAAAGAACGGACAGCCTTACAAAACGACAAACACCTCGACAAGCAGATTTCTAAACAATTCCCTGCTTAGCGCTCGGGAACAACAACAGAAGGAAAAAACAACTCAGCATTTGATACTGAATCGAGAGATGAAAAAGAGTTCTAACTACGCACAGTACTTGGGGGATACGACCCAACTGCCAAAAACCTTAAAACCGAGATATTCTTTGTGAAGTAGTAAATAATTAATGAAAAGCTAGTTTTTGACTTTTTCATGCCTCCTATTTTTTGTTGTCCTCTTCCTTTCTCGAGTAATTTATTGTTTTTTGTTCAGAGAAGATGGCAATCTAGTTACCTCAACTGGTAGCTTAGCTTCCCGCTAGAGATTAAGGTTTATAAAGAAAGAGAACAAGAATTAGGAATTGTAAAAAATGTTTCGCTTGCTCCAACAGCACGAGTTCCTTACTTTGGGATTTCTTTTTTACCGTTTTCAGGAGCACATTGAAAAACTGAATTGAATGAGTTGTGGTCTCAGCTCTTGAGGTACTAATTAACCTACACTTTAGTTTTCTCCCTTTCCTACAGGATAAGAAATTACGAGCTCCTACAGGAAGTAAATGAATACGAGAACCAACGCAGCTTTTTCGTGTGCTGAAATTCCACCAAGTAACTAATTATGATTACGAATTTATTTATTTATTCATACTATCAAACAGATTACTCCAGTTACGCGACAGCGAAGAAAGACAACAACGCAGAGAACATGCAGCAGAGGAAAAAACAGTACACTTGTATAACATAAACTACATTGCATAAGCGCAAAATAAAAATTACATAGAACAATACTGAAAAATATAAGGTAGAGGTAGGTAGTTTGATTAACGTCGCACTGGTGTAATACGACTGGCTATTGGCGACGGTCAGGGATCAATCCCAAAGGTAAGGATTCGAGGACAACACCTCGTAATTTTAAACCAAGGTCAGGTGACGAGGTCACTCCTAAGCTGGTAATGGACATACACACAAGGAAGGTTTTTACTGACACAGAAATAACATCCAGCGTAAGGAAAAATAGAACATTTAAGGCTAGAAAGTACTGAATTTTCCTTGTTGGTACCAGTCTAATTAGCCGTAGACTAGCAAAGAATGACTGCAGTGGCAAATCAAACCACTAAATTTTCCTTTTGGTTCATTTGATAATACATCTGAAAAATTTATTTTATGATTTCAAATGATGGTTTATCGTCACCAACACATAGCCTGTCCAACATATAGTTTGGGTCGGGTGAGAAGGCAGATGGCCTTGGGAAAGCCCATTTTTTATATCCCAGGCAATGCCAACAAGAGGCTTAAGGCTTATCAAGGAGTGGCAGGGATGCATTTATTAAAACAAAAAGGAAATACAGTATTAATGCATGGTGCTTGCATCCTTGCAGCAGCTGAAACAAAAAAATTGGAAGTCTACAAAAGTGATCAAACTTCAGGGGCCTGCCATACTCAAATTCATATATGGCGACAGCCGAAAAGGATTATTTGTTTCGCCAACTCCTAATCACAGACATCGAACGATAAACGCCAAGTATTTTTTCCGTTCAACTTCCCTAGTAATTTGACGAATAGACTCATCCAAAACCACGTGACTGAATGCCAACTTGCCTTAACCATATTATTCATGATTCCAATAGGGATTTTACCCATATGAGAGGAATTTTCAGAGAAAACAAACCAGACGATCTGTATTTCCGTTTTACTTCTGCAGTCTAAAATCTCTCGCTTAATGCATATCGGGTTACTTTAAAATGAAGTCTATCGCCGTTTTGGCGTTTAATCTAATTGGTGTTGACCAATCAAATTTCATATATCAATTCAGAATCTAGTCTGGAATTTTTACAGGTCAAGTGCTGAAATAATATCCAAAAAACAAGCCAATTGATTCGCGAAGAATACGAACAAGAGTCACATGGAAATTCTACCTATATTTAGTTTGATAGAAAATGCCTCTCATTGGTAGGTATGGATTGGAATACATACTCAATTTGATTCAGGTTCATAGGGAAACTAGTACACCCCTTTATATTCCATCCACTAGGGGAGTATCTAGAGGGTAGGGGGCACTAGGAGACCACGTTTATTAATTACTGATACAATAATCATGTTTTCACAATCACTTGTATTTGAAAAAAGAATAGCAGTTTTTTAAAATAAAAATTACTTTTAAAATATTTTGTGAAAGAATGCATTTACTACAAAAATTGTAAAAAAAAAATGAAATTTTTTGTTTTCAGAGCATTGCTTTTCCTAAACTACTAAAATCATAAAACAAAAAAAATGCTTTTTTGTTTCATACAAGGAAATGTTTTTCCTTAATGACTAAAATTATAAAACTAAAAAAAAATCGCATTTTAAAAATAAAAATTATTAATGTACTTTGCAAAAACATTGCATTTTGTCACTCAGGAAAATATTTTTCTTTATTTAAAAAAATTAAACTTTACCACTGTGATTCATCTAAAACCACTTTGCACGAACTGAAAATAAACAATTTTTTTCGTTCCCATCCAAGTGAAAGACGAATAGGCATTATCCTCAAAAGATTATTGTCTCATTCACATCACGCTTCGAAAACAGCGCCGACAGCAAATGGCCATAGAGACAAAGCGGACAGCTATAGCGAGAAGAAACCACAACCAAAAACAAAGCCCATCTCCACATCTCATTTCCAACCCAGACCCAGACATAGAAAACCAAAAACCCAATCCACGATCCAACTGCAGCACCAGCGCCCAAACTAACTCGAAAATAAGCAAGAACATGACCAACCAAAAACTAATGTTCTCTCGCCTGCAAAAAAATGGTAAAAGGCCTCTCTCACTCACTCGCATTCACTTTATGTCTGCGGAAATCGGAAAAAGGCACAAAAATCCGTCATTGAAAGCTCCTGGCATTGAGAAATTCGGAGTTGCTGACACGACGGGATCGTTCTGCCGCCGCCATAACAAGCTGAAAACCAAACACCAGGAAGGGAAAAAAGGAAATAGAATCTGAGCGTTGCAGCAGGCCGACCCTAGGAATTCTCACTAGCAGATGTTTCGTGTCCAGCTTGATGACGACGCATATTGCGTTGGCTGATGGCGTATGGTGCGTTTACAGGAAGACGGTGCGAAGCTGCTGTCTAAACCAGCGAATTTTCAACCGTTTTCATCTCATGGTTTCGACGAGATATCTCGTCCATCAAGATCTGAAAAATTTCGCTAGTGACGAGATATCTCTTAGTCGGAATATTATCGAATTTTTTTATGGTGACGACATCAAGATCTGACGGCAAGAGTTTCCTTTTACTGACGAGATATCTCATCCATCAGGATCTGGTCAGTTTTGCTAATGACGAGGAATCTCGTCGAGACAACTGAGAGGATTAAGAGTCCAATTTTTTTTTGAGGTTTTACACTTCTCGGAAATCTTGTGATGCTCAGAGGGTTAAATATTTCTCCACCAACTTTCCAAGTGGTTTCGACGAGATATCTCGTCCATCAAGATCTGAAAAATTTCGATAGTGACAACATATCTCTGTCGGAATATTATCGAATTTTTTTATGGTGACGAGATCAAGATCTGACGACAAGATACGTCAGTTTCCTTTTACTGACGAGATATCTCATCCATCAGGATTTGGTCAGTTTTGCTAATGACGAGGTACCTCGTCGAGACAACCGAGAGGATTAAGAGTCCAATTTTTTTTTGAGGTTTTACACTTCTCGGAAATCTTGTGATGCTCAGAGGGTTAAATGTTTCTCCACCAACTCTCCAAGTGGTTTCGACGAGATATCTCGTCCATCAAGATCTGAAAAATTTCGATAGTGACGAGATATCTCTGTCGGAATATTATCGAATTTTTTTATGGTGACGAGATCAAGATCTGACGACAAGATACGTCAGTTTCCTTTTACTGACGAGATATCTCATCCATCAGGATGTGGTCAGTTTTGCTAATGACGAGGTACCTCGTCGAGACAACCGAGAGGATTAAGAGTCCAATTTTTTTTTGAGGTTTTACACTTCTCGGAAATCTTGTGATGCTCAGAGGGTTAAATATTTCTCCACCAACTCTCCAAGTGGTTTCGACGAGATATCTCGTCCATCAAGATCTGAAAAATTTCGCTAGTGACGAGATATTTCTTTATCGGAATATTATAGATTTTTTATGGCGACGAAATCAAGATCGGTCGGATATTACGGTCAGAACCACGTTCAGATGACGAGGCAACACCTGAGCTGGCACCCCACTCCAAACTTCCACACCGCGCCGACGTGATGACATTTGAGGCCACGACAGATTTAAAGTGTACCAGCCCCCACGAACATGAAGGTCTTTGGTTAGATCGAGTTTCGGACTCGCAACCCTCCGGTTGCCAATCTCCTAATCTTCCAATTTCTGACACTGAAGAGAGAAATACATCTAGGGTGGAATTAAACTTGTTCCGCCTACAACTCACAGGTTGCTAGCCCAGTGGACATACCCACTGAGACAAGACATCCCCTTGTATGAATAGGAAATGATTAGACAAGACAAGAAAATATCGTACATTTGCCTAGATATGAGTGATCAAAGACGTTTCCAATGAAAGGGTTCAAGTAGAGCTCTCCAAGAAATATTTTATGTTAAAAAATACACACTTAAGCTAATTTAAGTTGTTTCGGAAAAAATGTGTGGACTAAAGCGTTAGAAAACAAATTTGAAATAGAGGAATGAACTTTGAAAAAGGGACAATACTTCATATTGTTCCTTTTGTATATTTGTTAGAAGCGAACGTAAATACGCTTGACAGTATAGTACGGCTACGATGGGAAGACAGTCGGCATTGTATTGGTCGCCTTTTGAGAAGATGGAAAAGCTCGTTAGGAAAAGGCTGCCGCACGCAAAAGCATAAATGGCGATCGTTGTGGATGGTCTTCCTCCACCAACTTGTTGCTGGTAATGCTTTCGACACCGAATGATACGGTTCGTTACGAGACCTAATTTAATGAATGGAGTCGACTGTGAACTCACGGGAACCGAACTATAAAAGCAAAACTATTTGCGCGCGTGCATTTCGTCAGCCAACATTGATTTCTTTAGGTACTGGTCTAATTAGCCGTAGTGTAGATAAAAATGACTGTACAACTACAAACCAAACTGGCCTATTAAGTATTACAATCCTCAATTCAAATCCAGGTCTGGGCATTTATATTCGTAGTTGTTCGGAATACGTTATAAGCATCAGATCTCGGTCAAATTAGCCTCGTATAGCTACAAAATGACCGTAGAGCGAGAAACCAAACCGGCCTGTTAAGTGTTCTGGTCTGTTGAAATTCCGGTCTGGGCATGGATGTTCAGTGATTCGGAATTGACTTTAAACTTCAGGTTTCTGTCTTATTAGCCATCAGCCTAAAAAGACGTAATAGAGACACACTAATACGGCCTGGTTAATGTTCTGGACCTTAGCTCAAATCCCGCTTGGACACGGATGTTCGGAATCCATTTTAAGACGCAGGTCTCGATCTAATTAGAACCATGTTGCAAAAAACAACCATACAGAGACACAAACCAAACCTCCCATACATTTAACTGCAATAAACTCGGAAAGTACTTTTTCCTTCCAAAATTATCTTCGCATACTCCACTGCTCTCATATTTCCTCCTTTAATTTATCTTCATGTTCACAAGAAATGGAAAAAGTCATCCTCGAGTTTCTCCGAAACAGGAAAAACCACTAAAAATGAAGATACTAGTTAAATTAGCGAATATAATGCCTCGGCTATTAAGCGAAGATGTATGACGTTTTTCTGTGAGATCTTGATAAAAAAGTTAAACCAGGCACTGTCTATGTTTAAAGACGGACGAGAAATTAAGAATAACAGGCCTAGTGCCTGAGTGCAACATATTAAAAATTTCTTGGTCTTTTCAACATCTCTAATGATGTCCCTATTTTTGAAAACGTCATTAAAATTTATTCCAAATGCGTAATTCTTCCATCGAAATTATTCATTTTCTTAGAAGTTAGACAAAAAATATTCTCGCTACGGTTTTAAAAACCTGACCGTCTTGCTTCTTGTGTTGATGCTGATGTTATTTATTTTTGACATGCATGTTGGTTGGATTGGATCTTTTGGCGCATGGGCCATATTTGGCCGTGCAGCGCCAAACGCAAGACATACAACATCATGTAAAGGACATACACACACAAGGAAAGGCATACACACACAGGACCTAATACAGAAGAGAGAAATACACAAAGGGAGGAATCGAAACTCTGCAGTCTACAACTCTCCGGTTGCTAGTGCAGCGGGCACACAGAGGAAATTTGACTGACCAATGGTAACCTTTTAATGTCGCCAGGATCGCGTGACCAAAACTATTAGTAACGTGACCCATAGACTACTTTTGTTCGCCGTGTGTAAACGAACATTCATCATCTGTTTCATTTAACAATTGGAATCGAACCAATTGCAAAAAAACATAGCAACCAATCGCATTTCTAACCCCTAGAATGACGTCACAAATTTCTCTGTGGCTTTCTCTCTAGTCGGAGGGCCGCGGTAGCCCGGTTGGAAGAGTAACGGGTTATCAACCGCGTAGGGTTGCGATTTCAAATCCAACCAAAGACTGTCCTGTACACGGGCTGGTGCATATTAAATCTGTCGTGGCCTCAAATGTCCTCATCGTCATCTGACCGTGGTTCAAAATTACGTGGTGTTGTCCTCGGATCTTTCCCTTTGGGATTGATCCCGGACCGTCACCAATAGCCCGTTGTGTTGCTCCAGTGTGACGTTAATTGAAATTCCCCCTCCCCTCCCCAAATGTCCTCAAGTTAATGTGGTGTGGAAGCTTGGAGAGTGGATGCCAACTCAGGTCGTCATCTGATCGTGAATCAAAATTACGAGGTGTTGTCCTCGGATCTTTTCATTTAGGGTTGATCCCTGACTATCGTCAATAGCCTGTTGTGTTGCTCTAGTGTGACGTTAATTAAAATACCTACCGTCAGGGGGATAAAGTAAGGGATCATTGCAGGCATAAAATGTATGGGTTTTGATTGATCCTGGTACAGAAATCACCCAAAAATAACTGTGTTAGTCGAATGTTAAAATGATACGTAACGTTAAGGACATTGTTTTTTAAATCTGTTTTCTCGAAATTCCTTTAGCATCTCTTATTCTTTTATTTTCCTGAATGCGTAACAAGGAAACTGCTTATTTACTTAATAACATTAATTTTATTTAAGGAATGTTACAGAAGTATATTCTATACAGAATTTGTTTTTGTTTGGTGACTTTGGGTTACTTACAGAACAGACGTTAGAAAGAAAATGGGAATTAAATCCACACCGACTAGAGAGAGGTAGGTAGGTATTTTAATTAACGTCGCACTGGGCTCGCTAGGTTAAGACACAACGAGCTATTTGCGACGTTCCTGGATCAAATCCGAAGAGCTTTCCCTTCGGGTTTGATCCGGGAACAACACGTGATCCAAGGACAACACCACGTGATTTTGAATCACGGTCAGATTACGAGGTCACACCTGAGCTCGCACGCCACTCTCCAAGCTTCCACACCACGTCCACGTGAGGACATTTGAGGTCACGACAGATTTAATGCGCACCAGCCCCCACGTACACGGCGGTGTTTCGTGGGACCGAGTTTCGCACTCGTAACCCATCGGTTGCTAATCCGTTTCTCTTCCAACTGGGCTACAGAGGCCTACCACACTACTTGGAAATCTCAAGACGCTCATAGCGTTGGTTGGTTTGGGGTTTTGTGACGCAAGGGGTTTTGTGACTTGGCCATTCTGCGCCAGACATAAGACGTAACCAAACATAAACCAAAAAGATATTTTAACCACTATTTTGGTAACTGTTTCTGCTAATTATTTTCCATTAAGAAAAATTATGTTTTTCTAAGTTTTCTGTTTCTGCTAAAGCTTATAATTTTCCATTAAGAAAAAATATTTTTTCTAAGAATTCTTACTTTGTGACATAAAAACTGTGCTAAAAACACGCCAAACAGCTAATATATTGCCTACAGTTCGCAGGTTTCTAGTGCAGTGGGCATACCCACTGAGCCACAACAGCCCCTATAAATATTGGGTTGATTGGTTAGGGTTTATGGCACAAGGTCTGGTACCAAACAAACTGCACCAAACGCAAGATTAACAAAACCAATAAAAACAGTAAAAAAGACAGATTAAAACAGTTGTCTAGAAGTTATGTATATAAATATTATAAAGACCAAGTCAAAAAGTTGAAAAAACTTAAATACAGGAACGAAATGTTTTTAACACAAAAAATGGTAGATTATTAAAAACCTTAAAATGATAAGAAACTGCAGTATAAAATATGACTGATGAAAACTTTAAATGGAATTTAAGAAGCATTTCTATATAAAAAATGAAAAGTGTTGGAATGGTGTCGACAAAATGTGAATGGGGGTTGCAGTGGGGAAAATTACCCAGCAAGGCAGACACATATTGGGAGCTCAAAAGGCTGGCTGGTTTAAGGGTTTTATGGTGGAAGGGCCATATTTGGCCATGCTGCGCCAGACATACAATATCAAGTAACAGACACACACACAATAAAAGTTTTAGTGACATAGGAGAGAAATACACCTAGGAAATCTGGTGCATTTCTCTCACCTGACAGGAATCGAACCTGCGCCGCCTACAACTCGAAGGTTGGTAGCGCAGTGGGCATACCCACTGTGCCATGGCTGCCCAGACGCCCTCATAGGATTAAACCAAATATAAAAGTTTTGCTTCAGGTCAGACTTTAACGGAAAAGCATGGAAGTTTTAGGACCTCTCCGAAATAAGCACAGCTAAGCCCGAGCTAAGCACAGCTTATCCCGGCTAAGCTGCTTCCCTGAGGTCAACTGACAAATTTTGATACTTATACCAGTCCCTATGGAGACAGGTTCGTCCATCCAGGCTTTTACTCCTCTCACACTTTAGCAGGCAATCCGGCAATTAATGAACCTTCACGCGACACGTGTTCTTCCTGTCGCATGTAATGGGCGGCACACATTCAGGACTTGGGCGCGGGTCAAAGTTTGAGCACGGTGAACCGATTCTTTTCTCTTGAGAGACGAATGGAAGAAAAACTCAATTTATTCACGGACGCACAGTTTTTGAGGGTGTGTCTGGGGTACATTATATCAAGAAAATAGAGCCAAAAAGCAATTCATATAGAGGTGTGGGGCTGTCGTGGCTCAGTGGGTATGCCCAATGCTCTAGCAACCTTCGAGTTCTAGGCGGCGTAGTTCGATTTTTGTCAGGTGCATTCCTCCCTGGGTGTATTTCTCTCTTCTGTGTCACTAAAACTTTCATTCTATATGTCTATTGATATTGTATTGTGTCTAGCGCAGCATGGCCAAATATGGTCCATGCGCCATAAAACCCCAAAACCTACTAACCCGGAACGTCGTCAATAGCCTGTGCTTTGCTGCAGTGCGACGTTAATTACCTGCATTTGTACCAACTTGTTTAGCTGGGATTTTAGGTAGGTATTTTAATTAATGTCACATTGGAACAACACAACATTGACAACGGGCTATTGGTGACAGTCCGGGATCAATCTCAAAGGGGGTATTTCAATTAACATCACACTGGAGCAACACAACGGGCTATTGGTGACGGTCCGGGATCAATCTCAAAGGGAAAGAACCGAGGACGATACCACGTAATTTGGAACCACGGTCAGGTGACGGGGCAACACCTGAGCTGGCATCCCACTCTCCAAACTTCCACACCACGCCAATGTTTAACTGGGAATGAAAGCGTTTAGGCGATTCTACAATGTTTCATCTTACTTGTCCAATAGACGTCCGATTCCTGTACCTCAACCTGGGTGTATTTCTCTCTTCTGTGTCAGTAAAGCTTTGTTTGTGTGTGTGTCTATTACTTGATATTGTATGTCTATTACTTGTACGTGTCTGGCGCAGCATGACCAAATATGGCCCTTGCACCATAAAACCCCAAAACCAATCATCAGATAGAGGTGTGGATCGCAGGCTAAGGCAGTTATTTAATAAGCCACTTTCGTTGCCTATCACGTTAATTTCTTTAACCCTGCAAATGGTTCGAAGGGGTTCCTCGTCTGTCAAGATCTGACCAATTTTGCTAATAGCAAGATATCTCGTCATCAAGATATATCTGATCTTTTGAATGGTCGTTTTCACTCGCAGACGAAAGTAGTCTAAGGGTCACGTTACTACTAGTTTCGGTAGCATGATCCTGGGCACAAAAAAGTTATCATTGCTCACTCCACTTTTATATATCCTCTACGAATTAACGTTTGGAGAGTGAGTGCCAGCTGAGGTATTGACCCCGTCATCTGACCATGGTTCAAAATTACGAGGCGTTGTCCTTTAATCTTTCCTTCAAGATTGATCCTGGACCAGTAGATCCAGACCTGACCAATAGCCAGTTGTGTTGCTCCAGTACAAAGTTAATTAAAAATACCTATACCTATCTACGACTTTGGGATTGATCCCGGACCGTCACCAATAGCCCGTTGTGTTGCTCTAGTGTGACGCTAATTGAAATACCCCCATCTACGAATTAACGCCTGTAAGAGATTTTTTTTGGAAAATGTAAACAAAATGCCTTTTTGTTATTATTATTTTTACTAATTTTACTTTATTTCGACGGATGAAATGTGCATATTGATGCTCATATTATTTTCAATGTATTTAAATAAGGCATGTTATTTATTTATTATTTATTATATTATTTCAATTAACGTCACACTGGAGCAACACAACGGGCTATTGGTGACGGTCCGGGATCAATCCCAAAGGGAAAGATCCGAGGACAACACCACGTAATTTTGAACCACGGTCAGATGACGAGGCAACACCTGAGCTGGCACCCCACTCTCCAAACTTCCACACCACGCCAATAAATAAGGCATGAAATATGACTAACGTCACCGCCATCAATGGATATTGGTAATTAATAAACTTTAGCGCCAGATGCTTTCTAATACATAACTAATAAAAGGGCCATCTTAAACCCACCAAGCTTTTTCGATAAGGTACCTCATTCATCAAGATCTGTAAAATTTTGATGAAGATGATATATCTGGCCATAATGATATTGCCGATTTTTCATGATGACGAGATCAAGGTACATGGCCAATTAACGTCGCACTGGAGCATCTGAACGGACTATTGACGACGGTCCGGGATAAATCACGAGGGGACGATCAGAGGACAACACCTCGTCATTTTGAACCACGGTTCAAATGACGAGTCCAACACTTGAGCTGGCAGTCCACTCTCTAGATTTCAACACCAGACCAACGTGAGGACATTAAAGGTCACGAAAGATTTAACGTGTAGCATCCACGTGTACACGACGGTCTTTGGTTGAACCGAGATTCGAAATGGGCAACCCTCCGGTTGCTAATTGGGCAGCGGTAGCTCGGTTGGAAGAGTAATGGACTGTCGTGAAAGGAAACTGGTGCACTTTAAATCTGTCATGGCTTCAAATGTCCTCACGTTGGCGTGGTGTGGAATTTTGGAGAGTGGAGTGCCAGCACAGGTGTTGCCTCGTCATCTGACCGTTGTTCAAAATTACGTGGTATTTCCCTCGGGTCTTTTCCTTTGGGATGGATCCCGGACCATAACCAATAGCCTGTTATTTGGCTCCAATGTGACGTTAATTAAATATACCAATACCTGATTAACGGGGAACTCTTTTTAGTTAGATTTCTTGAAAGTTGAACTAAATTATAAATCCACATGGCTTAAACATAAGACTAAGCAGACTAAAACTATCCTTCAATCAACAGAGCATTTGGGATTACTTGGTAGATTTGATCCCTAGTTTTATTACGTTGGGCCGCGGTAGTCCAGTTGGTAAAGTCACGGATTAGCACCCGAAAATTTAATTTCGAAACTCGATCCGAGATAAAATACCTTCCTACATCCCGATTGCTAATCTGTTACTCTTCAAACTGGGATACCGCAACCACCAATACGTATTACAATTAATAATAGATATCTCAATTAATAATAGATATCACAATTAATAATAGATATCACAATTAATAAATTCATGCAGATGCTTATGCGCGGGTCTGCTAATTTTCTAATAAGCAACTAGTAAAAGTGCTATTTTAACCTTCCAAGGGGTTTCGACAAGATACATCGTTCTTCAAGATCTGATCGATTTTGCTGAGAGGTATATCGTCATCAAGATATATTTTGCCCATTTTTGATGATGACAAGATCAAGATCTGGTCAGTATTCTTCTGATGACGAGATATATTGCCCATAAAGATCTGGTCACTCTTGCTAACGACGAAATACCTCGTGGTAACAATCATCACGAGGGTTATAACATGGAGAAATCTGTAACGTGCCCGCAAACTGAAAAATTCAAGTCCTTTAAAATGAAATGTACGCATTTAAATCAGAGGTGAAGGTATTTTAATTAACGTCACACTGGGAGCAACACAACGGGATATTGGCGGCGGTCCGGGATCAATCTCCATTGGAAAGTTCCGAGAATAACACCACGTAATTTTGAACCACGGTCTGATAACGAGGTCACACCTGAGCTGGCACCTCACTCTAAAAACTTCCACACCAAGCCAACGTGAGGACATTTGAATCCATGATAGATTTAACGTGCACCAGCCCCCTGTGTGCACGACAGTCTTTGGTTGGATTCCAACTCGCAACCCTCCGGTTGCTAATCATTTACTTTTCCAACCGGGCCACCAAGGTCCCATTTAAATTAGAGAGATATACTGGAAATAAGGTAGATATTTTAATTAACGTTACAGAAACTCCACGGGCTAATGGTGACGGTCTGGGATCAATCCTCAAGGGAAAGTTCTGAGGACAACACTACGTAATTTTGAACCACGATGATGAGGCAACACCTGAGCTGGACCCCACTCTCCAAACTTCCACCCCATGATGAGGCAACCAAGGTCCCATTTAAATTAGAGAGATATACTGGAAATAAGGTAGATATTTTAATTAACGTTACAGCAACTCCACGGGCTATTGGTGACGGTCTGAGATCAATCCTCAAGGGAAAGTTCCGAGGGCAACATTACGTAATTTTGAACCACGATGATGAGGCAACACCTGAGCTGGACCCCACTCTCCAAACTTCCACCCCATGATGAGGCAACCAAGGTCCCATTTAAATTAGAGAGATATACTGGAAATAAGGTAGATATTTTAATTAACGTTACAGCAACTCCACGGGCTATTGGTGACGGTCTGGGATCAATCCTCAAGGGAAAGTTCCGAGGGCAACATTAAGTAATTTTGAACCACGATGATGAGGCAACACCTGAGCTGGACCCCACTCTCCAAACTTCCACCCCATGATGAGGGAACCAAGGTCCCATTTAAATTAGAGAGATATACTGGAAATAAGGTAGATATTTTAATTAACGTTACAGCAACTCCACGGGCTATTGGTGACGGTCTGAGATCAATCCTCAAGGGAAAGTTCCGAGGGCAACATTACGTAATTTTGAACCACGATGATGAGGCAACACCTGAGCTGGACCCCACTCTCCAAACTTCCACCCCATGATGAGGCAACCAAGGTCCCATTTAAATTAGAGAGATATACTGGAAATAAGGTAGATATTTTAATTAACGTTACAGCAACTCCACGGGCTATTGGTGACGGTCTGGGGGAGATGCTATGCACACGAGTCTGCTATTTTTCCAATTAGTGACCAGTAAAAGGATCATTTTGACACTGAGTTCAATGAAGAGTACCGAAACATGCCCTTTAACTGAAAAATTCAAGTCCTTTAAAACGAAACTCCGCATTTAAATCAGTTATTTTATCCAAATGATTTCTCAGAAAGGGGGCGTGTCCCAACTGGTTTGTCGCCGAAAAAAACCCACTCCGAAAGAAAACCAAATAAACGCGCCAAACAAATTAGCAGCATTTCTTCAGCAGATACACGAAAAGAAGAGAATACGCAGAACAAATGAGCGTGTTTTTTTTCAGCTCCCCTTTCGCTTCTAATTAGCTTTATTTTGGGGAGGACCGAAACAATAATTTCCTTCATAAGGAACGAAAATGCGTTTTCCAGGGAACGATTCAGTAGCAAAATTCAATTTATTAATTGGAATGTTTCGAGGAACGTAACGAATTTCAGATTTTTTTGTAATAGGATAAGTCGGACGCATTATCGGTGTATATGTATATCAGTCAATTATTCGTCGATGTGATTTTGGAGGAGAGAGAAAAATATGCAGCGTTGGAAATTTGTGTATTCCGATCTGTTTTTGTCAATTAGAAAGCTACTAACGGCTAAAAATACGACGGAATTTTAGTTGGTCGAGGTATTTTTTTTATTTCCAGTGGGAGGCAGATAAAGAAAATGCGCAAAACAAAGATTAGTAACAAAAGTAGGCGCAAAATAAATGGATAAAAAAAGTCGGGTGGGTAGGTCGGGAGGTCCATTGGAGCAACACAACGGGTTATTGGCGACTGTGATCCGAGGACAACACCTCGGTGTTTTGAATCACTGTCAGATAACGAAACAGACTGTGTCTGTAGGTAAATATTTTAATTAACATCGTATTGGTGCAACACAACAGGCTATTGGCAACGATCCAGGATCAATCCCGAAGGGAAAGAATCGAGAAATACACAACGTAATTTCGAACCAATTGAGCTGGCACCTCACTTTCCAAATTTCAACACCATGCCAACGTGGACATTTGAGGTCACGACAGATTTAATGTGCACGAGCCTCCGTGTACATGACGGTCTTTGGTTGTACCTAGTTTCGAACTCGCAACCATCCATTTGCTAAACCGTTGTTGTTCCTACTGAGCTACCGCGACACGTGTGGAACACTTTTAGAGAGGGCCCACGAGAGCCCCCTATAAAAGATCGAAACATTTTACATCTGCATTTGAAATTTGTGGAATTTGTTTCTTAGCAATGTATAGCATATTTCTTGATTTGATTTACCCAGTTTGTTCGATTTACCACTCGTTTATTCATCAAGAACCGAATTGTTTGCAAATAATTTAAAAATTTTTACAAAAAATCTTAAATCGCTATTTACAACACGGCCGAAGTTTGAGATTACAGGATTGACAAATAATCTTGTTTTCACGCATAGAAGATAATGTTATTCATACACGTAGCTATCGTGGGGAAATTATGATTTAAAGATCGTGGAATTAGTTTCTCCGATTCAATAGCTTTTCATCTTAAATCCTCGATCACTTTCCAAAACCAAATACCGAAAGAAAATAAACCGTATTAAAATCCGAAAGGTAAAAGAATAAGTTTTTCCACCAATCGGAATTGTGGAAATCCCCTCTTAATATTCTTCCGTTCCCAAGTGCCTGGTTTCTTGACGCGCATGCGCAATGATGAGCAGAAAACCGAAAGTAGAAACGCCGAAAGTTGATGGTGAAATGCTGGATTTTCATTTCATCATCGGAACCACACGTGCGTGATTGTTTTCGTCTGTTACAGTGTTTCAGTTTAACTTTCAGATCTGCGTTCTTTTGGTGGGGACAGTACGCTCGAGTTTCACTAAAAAGAGGCGGACGTTTCAAAGTTCTGTAAAAAATATTTTTCGGTGGATCCTTTTCAAATTTAATAGCTATAAGAATGGCTTATATTTATAAAGGTAGGTACTTAATTAACGTCGCTCTGGAGCAACACAACGGGCTATTAGCAACGGTCCGTTATCAACCCCCGAAAGGAAAGATCCGAGGACAACACCACGTAATTTTGAACCTCGGTCAGATGACGAGTTCGCACCTGAGCCGACACCCCACTTTCCAAAATTCCACACTACGCCAACGTGAGGACATTTGAGGCCCCGACATATTTAACATGCACAAGCCCCTTTGTACACGACGGTCTTGGGTCGGATTCGAACTCGGAACCCTCCGGTTTCTAGTCCGTTACTCTTCCAACCGTGCTACCGCGGAACACAATCTAAAAGGAGAGAATAGTGTTGAGTCGAGATAAGTAAAGTGAATTTTTTAGGTAAAAAAAGTGATTGGCATCATTCTGTGCCTTCCTCGTCACTTGTCGCATCAGTGAAGGGACAATTCGAAGAGCCGTAAGCAAATACGAACCGCCTGCGAAACTTCCCTACAGCTTCCACTCCAACTCCAAACCGCACACCTGTGCAGACATTATTCAGAACGAAACGTTCCACACACCCTCGCACGCCGAAATGGTCTCCGCCCCACACAACACAGCATCGTCTGTGCCCCGTTCCTCACCAGCACGGGCACCTCACACGACAAGGAATATAAGCCGTTTTTCTCTTCCAACCACCGCCATATTGACCTAACGGCTTTTTTTTTCCTTCCCTTTTCCTATCTGCTCTGTCGTGACGACGGTAGATGACGGTATATTTACGCACGGCCAGTCCCTTTTATGCCGGTAGAGGCCCTTTTTACCGGCTTCCCCCCGTTCGGGAGACCTCGGTGCTGGAGGGCAGCCAGTGTTCGCGTTATTTTTTTTCTTTCCTACCGGCGGAGAAAAGGTTAAAAAAAGAATTAAGGGGCGCGGGGGCGGTAAAAAGGGGATGCCGCCCGCCCTCCCCCCTCCGTTTTTTCCTCTCTCGCTCGCTCCTTCATTCAAGCCTTACTGGCCATCACATCTTAGGCCCCCCGCCTTTGTCTTTCCTCTCCCGACCCCCCTTCCAGCAACGGTTGGCTTGCATCTAGCTAGAACGCGCATGGAGTTAGCTTCTTCTTGTGTGTGCCTCTTCGCTTCTTTCCTCCTTTTTTGGTGCTGCTGTTATTATTTCAGTTGCCTGAAGGTGTGTAGGAAAAAAGAGAGTCGCGGGGTGGGAGGAGGCTGCGAATTTAAGGACCGCTGCGTCGGTTAAGACGTGTGTGGGGTGGAGAGTACCGGGAGGTGAGGGATGAAAGAACGCACGCGAGTCCACTAAATTCGCTTTTCCCGGAGAGGAGTTGAGGAGTTTCGGGCTCCTGCTGGTGGACGCAGCTGCTAATGCTGTTGCCCCCTCTTCTTGAGTGGGAGAAAATGCCGGCGCTAGGGCTGAGGGGAGGTTATTAGAATGCACATCAGCGGTCATCGTGTGTGCGCCGGGGCTGTTCTTTTATAAAGTTTCCTCTCTTGAGATGTTGGGTTCCCGGATTGCGCTGGTGCCGAGAGGGCTTTTGCGTTCGGAGTCTGTGGAGAGAAAAGCTGCATTACCGAGTAATTTAGGGGGTTGGTAGGTAGTGGGATTTGCTTCGCGCTGGAGCGACGCGACGGGCTATTGGAGACGGTCCGGAATCGATTCCGGAGGAGAGCACCTCGTACTTTCGAACCACGGTCAGATGGCGAAGACAACACCCGAACTGGCACTCCACTCTCCAAACTTCCACAGCACACCAATGTGAACACAGGACAGAAAACGTCAGGCAGGTAGGTAGTTAATTAACTACCTACCTGCCTGACAGGGATAGCACTGGGACAGCGTCAGGTAATACACGCAAAAAAATTTTGCTGACACAGAAGAGGTAGGTAGCTGAATTAACATTGCCCTGGAGCAAAACGACGGGCTATAGTTGAGGGGTCCGAGAGCTTAAGAGAAGGCCCCTAACTGCAGTTGCCAAATTCAAATATCTGAAGCTGTTGTCTTGGAAACAACAATAGCCTAAAACTACTATCTAATCAGTCCTAAAATTTAAAAAAATTCAAATTTTATGACAACATTGAAGTAACAATTTATTAGAGATCCAAAAAATAAAAGGAGGGATTAAATTTAACTCTTAGAAAATATAACTGTCGAACATTAAAATTAAGATATTCTATATTATAAATTTGAATAAACGCTAAAACTCCACCTAATTGAGATAAATCGCTTATGCATGGTCTAATTACAATAGAAATAACTTTATCAACTTTGAATAACTTGATCCTTATTAATAACAATGGAGAAACCTAAGAAATTTTAACAGCGCTCGTTTTATTAATATAGAATATGTGTTGAAAAGAAAAAATAAGGGTTATTAAATTTCTTGAATATTAATCAGAACGGAATTCAAAGGCTTTTATAACAATAATTTGTAAATTAACGTTTAGTAATGTAATGTTTGCATGCTACACACATCCTACAGGTGCTCAAATTTTTTTGCAAACGTTATAATTTATTGGAAATAACCCCGTCAAGAATAAAAACTTGCCTTATATTAATAAAAAAGGGTTTTTATCTTATAGAAGGCTGCGGTAGCTCTGTTGTAAGAGTAACGGGTTAACAACTTGGGAACTGGTCCACGTTAAATCTGTCTTGGCCTCAAATATACTCACGTTGGCGTAATGTGGAAGTTTGGAGAGTGAGGTAACAGCTAAGGTGTTGACCTCGTCATCTGACCGTGGTTCAAAATTATGGGGTGTTGTCCTTATAGAGGAAATATAAAAGAAGAGTAGCATTGGTAATCTTTTATATGCCCAGTATCGTGACCAAAACTAGTAGTAATGTGACCCTTATATTACTTTCGTCTGATGGGTAGAATCTAACATTCATCATTTGATTAGTACACGAAGCGGAGAAGAAGCCCATCCATTGATTCATCATCTGATTGGTCCATTGGTTGATCATCCGAGACTGGCGATTTCACCACTTTTGTCAGAAATGCGCATTCACACACCTATCTTGTCAGGATGTTATACCCCAAACGTGGTGATAAAATCAACTAAAGAAGTTCACTTTTCACAAAGGGGGTCACATGACTACTAGTAGACATGTTGGTCACACTTTTTAAAGATCCTCTCAGTAGCAATACTCAGTCTACTTATATTTCACGTCTATGGTTGTCCTCGAATCTGCCTTCGGGATTAATCCCGGACCGTCGCTAATAGCCCGTTGTTGCTTCAACGTGACGCAAATTGCACAACCTACCTACATTCTTTAGATTTAATAGCCGAGAGGTTAGCGTTCCTGTTTCTGGGGTTCGAGTCTCCGTCTGGCATTGGTGTTTGTAGTAGTTTGAATGGATTTTAAGCCATAACTTTCGGTTTAATTTGCCCTTGTATAGGCAAAATATATTTTATAAATAATAAAAAGATTTTTTTACATTCCTACAACTGGCATCTAAAGAATATAACAAAATGAATTATAATACAAGCTGATCTTAATTCTCCATCAAAGTCGATGCGCATGCGCAAACGATAATTATCCGATATTGCTCGCTTAAGCAGTATACAATTTTATTCGTACAGTATATATACATCTGTGTATTCATATTTTACTTAATTTTTCATTCTTTTTTTTAAAGTGAGTTTTATAAAAACAAAAAAGTAAATTAATATAAAATTAAATATTCGTTTTACTAACTACTAATGAATCAGAATTTTTTTTTTATTTGCTATTTAAACTAGCTGATGTGTGAGGTAGGTAGCGAGTTTAATTAACGACGCACTGTAGCAACACAACGGGCTATTGGTGACGGTCCGGGATCAATCCAGATGGGAAAAATCCGAGGTCAACACCTCATAACTCTGAACCAGTTCAGATGAGTTCAACACCTGAGCTCGCCTCCGCACTCTCCAAACTTCTATACCACGCCAAAGTGGAATTTTAATACAATTCTCCAAATTTATCAGAACATTTTTTACCTATGTCAATCAGTATTTTTAATAAACCCATAAATTCCAAATTAGGATTTCCTGTGTAATGACAAATAACTAGAAAAAAATATTATCTTCATTGCAAAAATATTCGCCTTAAAACTACCCGCATCAAGGCGGATTTTTCTAAACTCGTCTTTTTTCTTTAATCTCTTATATCCCAATATTTATTTTCTCAAAAATCCCTCATTCCCGATTTCTTTTTCTTGCGTCAGAAATATTTAATCAAGCAAAAAGATGAAAATAAAACCCAGTAACCCTGGAGCTTTTTTTCCCTCCAAATTTTTCATCTTTCTTGTGTCTAGCATGTCGAACATCGCATAAATCAATAAACGTCGAATCTTTAATTAATTTTTGTTTTCCAAGAAATGGGACCACTTAAAGAGGAATAAAAAGCGAGCATTATACCGTTTGACAAAACTTATTTTAGCTCTCGTAAACATATTATCTTTGTTTATCAGCCCACTTAGGACACTGAGTTCAGTGTTTCGCGATTTATGAGGAAGGTTTGAATTGTTTTCAAATGGCTAAACTACGAGTTTTCAATTTGTTAATTATTCTGTTAATTGTAATTAATTTATTATTATCGTTCTCGATTGCTTTGGTTTGTCGCTTTATGTTCATTTTTTGCAACACGAGGGCTAATTTGAACAGGGACCTACGCTTAAAGTGGATTTCAAACCACTTCGAACGTCGATGTCTTGACCAGGATTCGAACCCAGAGCCTGTAGAATATAGCAAACCACTTGGAAGCTGAAACCTGTTTTCAATTCTTGAATATTGCTTTTCCTATCTATATAACTCCGTCATCTGACTGGTTCAAAATTACGAGGTGTTGTCCTTGGAACCTTCCCATCGGTATTGATTCGGGAACGTCGCCAATAGCCCGTTGTATTGCTCCAGCGCGAAGTTAATTCAACTACCTACCGTTTTGTGTCATTTTAATGCAAAATTAGTGGTTTTCTCGTTTAGTGCCTATCTTTGTATGTGTTCGTATTATGTCCTAACGGTTGGATATACTTTCATGCAAATTTGTACAATTTGAGAACTTATACCAACTTAACGACTAACTAATGACTGAACTTAACTATGTCAGTCTGTCTTCCTGTTCTATGTATGATTTAGTGTTTGTATGTTTGTGTAAATATTACATCATATTATTTTAATATATTTTTTAAAAAGTTTTAAATGTTTTATAAAACACTATCAGGATTGCCCAGCGTCGCTCAAGTTGAATTGGTTAAACGTCGATTGAAAGTTATCTGAAAAATCACTTTTCTCCATCACAGAAAAATGCAAATATAGAAAATGTAAACAGAAAAAATAGGTGAGCTGTGAAAATATTTAAAAAAAATTCAATTTTGAATTTTTTTTATAACTTCTGCCATTTACTTTGAAATTAGATACATATACTTTCTTCATTCATCCATATAATTCATTTCACATACTGGGGAATGACTATTACAGAAGTCGATTTTGAATTTTGGAGTGATTGTGAATGACCTTTTAGTTTATTTTCTGTAAAAATGACAAACTTAAGTATATTATTACAGCCAATTATTCTATTAATATTTCTTGAGTTGTAACACTCTTGCACCAGGAATGAGATGTTTCCGAAATCAACCATCATTATGAAATGATGACAAATCATATTGAATACGATATTCATGAGTAATCTCTTTTCAAGCAAATCATTTTTTGCTTGAAAATTCCATTCTCATGTGAAATAACAGTTTGTTTTAAAATTAAATATCTTCAGTACATACGAAACAAAGTTATTCGATTACAGTTTTTCAAAAACGGAAGGTTAATTTTACAGTGTGTTTTTAAAGAAAATCAATGTATCAAAGTATGTTTGAGACATCAAAGTTGATAATATCTTCAACTCGTAAACAACCTCTATCTTCTGTCACACAAGATAAAACTTTTAAACTTTTTAAGTCCTAATTAGAACATTTTATAACCGTAAAAGTACAAGATCAGCAAAACTTTTATTTACAATTGGCTTTACTCCAACTGTTTAAAACTGCAATTTCATGCTGTTTTAAATTTTTATGGCACTTTTGTCAATTCTGAGATCCGGTATATAAATGTAAGCCATGTATGTACCTATTTAGATTGAAAGAATACAATTCAATAATGAAATTTGAAAACAAATGTAAGTATTACTGATTTTTAATTGTTTTTAATTGAAACTTACGTCACAATTTTAAAAAAATCCATCCTTAAATTACAACGTATGATTATATCCGTTTTATTTTAACGTTGCCCATCTAATTTTAAAATATGACTTTATTTTAAACGTGAACTGTCTTATTTGAAAGTAACTTTATACTAGCGTTACTCTTTTTAACAGACATTATCGACTTATTTTAAAAGGTTTGTTTTGTACAATTGATGTATTTTAATGAAACGAAATAATACAAATCATTATGTATTAAATCATTGGCTTTGGTTGAAATATACACATACTGCCAAGAAATGAGCTCAGATCATTAGCGATATTTTGCACGAAATAAATAATTCGTTATAAATTAGAAAATGGAACAGTAATTTTGGCGTTGCCAGATACCAAGTAGCAAAATAACACTTTAATAAGTGAATTTTTCTCGTGCGCCTTTTCCATTAAATAGGCTCGTTTCCTCACAAAATGTAAATTGTGCAAAATTAAATGCTGCCTAATCATTTCATGCCATTAGTCAAATATTTATAAATTATTGATAATTTGGAAAGAAACAACAAAATGAGTTGTTAAAATTACGTTAAGATAAAGTTAAGAAAAATAAGTATTCGAATTTAAATTTTTTAAATATAATTTTTCTGGAAAAAATCGTTTTTCCAGAAATACTAGTAAAACAATCTGAGTTTCGTATCATATAGTAATAATGTTATTCCTATGAAGATTTTGAATTTGTTTTTTACCCCGTCTGCACACCTAGGACAAATATAACGAGGCTTAATATGTAGTCTGTTACCCGCAAGGTTCTAAAGAATAAGTGTACCAAATTTCGTATGGATTGGTCAAACGGTGTAGATTTGTATAGAGAACAGAAAGTCAGACAGAAAGACAGACGCAAACGCTGTTTCATTTACATAGATTCGAACTGTGAATACATTATTTAATTTTTCTTTGCTTTAACGTCTTTATCTGTTTGGGGAAGAAACAGTGAACCATGAACACACGCCATGATTTTGTGACATTAATATGACATCCGCCACTTTTTGTATTAGGATTATGGGAATTTCTAGTTTCTTGAATTCTCGGTGAATTCTATGATCTGGTCTGGTAGAGATGCAAAACAGCCAGAGGAAAAAGAAACTTTGTGGATGGAAAATTTATTGTTTGTAGCATTGAATGTTGTCCCGTTGAAATATTTTGGAGAATCGAATAGTTGGCTTATCAAACTATGCATCCGGATCTCTAAGAAACAAATTTAAAATTTGTAAATTCAGAGAAAAATCGTACAATCTCCAAATGCAGCCACAATTGTATAATATTACCGTACCCTATAGAGCATACCTGGAAGGTACTTCCGAGGGCAATTGCAACTCACCTTCCCCCTCCAAGGACCTGAAAACAGCGTTGCTGAAGGAGTGGGATTGACTGCCACATGGACTCATAAGCTGCCTCATTTCCAGTAGGAATTCATGTTAGAGCTGTATAACTGTAAGAGGGGACCATACCCATTTTTTGTGTCGATATTGTAACCTCTCTTTTAGACCTTCCTGTGCTTGATGAGTCTCACGCACAATCATGCATGTGTACCATAACTGATGCATGGTTATGTTTTTGTATTATTTCAACCTATGTACATAACTAATTTCACTAAAATATGGCCAGTAGTTCTGGAGATAATCGCCCAAAAGTGAAAATACTCTTAATTTTGAACACCAATGTATGTTATGATAAGGTGGATGTGTGAATGTGGCATTTCTATAGAGTAGCGACAGAGATGGTTAAATCGCCAATGTCTACTGCTATGTCATGCGGTACAATCAGATGATGAATCAATGGATGGGTGTCTTATCTCATTCCGCATATGATGAATTTTAGGTTCCATCCAGCAGACGAAATTAGTCTAAGGGTCACGTTACTACTAGTTTCGGTCACATGATCTTGGGCACATGAAAAGGTTACCATTGCTGACTCTACTTTTATATTTCTTCTACGGGTTTAATGTGAACCCTCCATGCTGCACCAGGGTAACGCAAAGTGGTTCACGGTCCCTTGTTGGTACTATCATGATGAATAATGATCAATTAGTTGATGATTAGAAAAATATTGCATTGATCTTATTAGATTAAGGGGCAGCGGTACCCCGATTGGAAGAGTAGTACGAAACTTAATCCGTCGATGTCGTAGTTATAAATTTGATGAAAAAAGATGGTCGTGCAAGGGGAATTGGTGCACGTTACATCTGTCGTGGCCTCAAATGTCGTCACGTTGGAGTGGTGTGGAAGTTTGGAGAATGAGGTGCTAGCTCAGATGTGACCTCGTCACCTGACCGTGGTTCAAATTACTAGGTAATGTCCTCGATTGATCGGGATTGATCTTGGATCGTCAGATTGCTCCAATGCGATTAACTACCCACCTACTTATATTAATTTTAGATCTTTCACCTTTTTGTAGTCGCTGTATATTTTAATAATTATTGTTATCAATTACATATTCACATTTATAAAAAAATAACTGCGGTAGAACTGAACACGCGTCCAGCATTGGAATTCGACTTAACATTTTAAAATCTCCATTCCGAAGATCAATACCAAGCCAGTGAAATCACCGGAAAGAAAAACATTCTTTATTTTTAGCGAATCATATCCGATCGACTAAGGAGCACTATCCAATCAAGAAGAAGTTTATTGCTTCAAATGAAAAAAAAAGATGGTGTATAAACGGATACAGGAAGAAAACGAAGAAACTGAATAAAGGAGCAAATGAAGACAGGCAAAACGGTCTGCTCCAGACCAATTGAGAGTTAGGAGGAAGAAAATGAGTGACGAAATGCGAAAAAGAGATAGAGATGAGGGTGGAAATTACTTAGGGGAACTATTCTCAGCGTTTTATGTGTCGCCTGAAACGGTCTCATTAACACTTAAAATGTCGTTGCCAGAACCCTGGATACAGTTAAGTTGGCGCCGCAGACGAAAATTCAATTTTCAGATTACCGCGAACTTTTGCGTATCGTTTGTAGCGCGATTGAGTTTTTTTTTAAAGTTCTTCCTGATCGCATTACTGACTCATTAAAAAAATTTCTTGGGGGATTTGGTGAAATTTTAGAGTTCTGTATGAAAGGGCCATAATTGCTCCGACTCTTAAAAATTTGTTTCGATTTTAAGTTACATAAATTAGCATTATTAAAATTATTACTTCTTCTTCGTGGCATTTATTGTACAGTATGCTCTGATCTCACTGTTTTAACCCTCAGTGGTTTCGACGAGATATCTCGTCCGAGATCTGGTGATGGGCCGAGGCAACCCAATTGGAAGAGTAACGGATTAGCAACAGGAGGGTTGCAAGTTCGAAACTAGGTCTAACCGAAAAAGACCGTCGTGTACAACGTTAGACGTCGAAAAGGTTGTGTACAATATTAGAAAAGACATTGTGTACAAAGACCGTCGTGTATACGACGTTAAATCTGTCGTGGCCTCAAATGTTCTCACTTTGGAGTGGTGTGGAAAAATAGAGAGTGGGGTGGCCAGCTCAGGTGTTGATCTCGTCGTCTGACCGTAGTTCAAAATTACGTGGGGTTGCCATCGGATCTTTCCCTTGGGGATTAATTCCAAACTGTCGCCAATGCTTGTGCTGCTCCAGTGCGACGTTAATTTTCTACCTACCTCTTTAAAATAGGAGTTGCATAATGAGAGGCCTTTTCTTTAAGGTAAATGTAGATGGCGCTAATATTTTTGTGGTAGAACGTGCTTCCTTATTAGGTAACCGGAAGTATAGTCCTCATTTTCCATTTCTGCATACTGAATAGCGAAATTGAATTGTTTTTTGTTAAAATCTATATTTAGTCCAAATTAAGGTTTAATCAGTTCACATATTTACAATGTAAGAGGATATTCTCACTCATTTGTGTATTTTTAAATATTATTTACACATTATTTATTTAAACATTCACTGAAATACATACTAGCACATTTTTCACAAAGCAATCACCTGACTACTAGTCGACATGTTGGTCACACTTTTCGAAGCTCTTCTCAATAGAAATACTCAGTCTACTTATATTTCACATCTATGATTTGAACGAAATGGCGAAATTGGTTAGTAAATTCCGTAGCTGTAGATTTTATATTGTTTATATAAATTTGCTGCCATTCGCCAGACAAATGCTGTAGATTTATATGCTACGCACGTTAAAGAAATATATCGTCGGTTTAGAGCAGAAACTCATCAACTGAGACATATTCTCGGAGACACTAAATGTTTATTTTCATGAAATACAGAATCAAATTATAATTCATTTAAGAGATATAAAACACTGTCAAAATGTTTATAATCTTTAATTCTTGCCTAAAAACCCCAATTAGTCATTGAATAACTGCGCTGTAAAAAATTCTTTTATTCATCTAATATGTTTCTGCCCTAAACCGACGATGATAAAGTATGTTTTCTATGAGATTTTTCAAACCTTTTAATTTCAATAACTTATTAATGCTTAAGTTTTATTAAAATTTCTTATTTTTTTATTTCCTTCTTAGGATAAGATTAGAAGACATTTTCTCGGAGACACGAAATTTTTATTTTTTATGATGATCAGAAATACATAATCAAATTGCAATCTATTTAAGAGATGACATTGTCAAAATATTTATAATCTTTAATTTTTTTTACCTAAAAGCTAATAGTCGTTAAATAGCAGCGCATTAAAGAATTCTTTTAGTCAATTAATTTGTTTCTGCTCTAAGCCGATTGCGTTGAAATTTTGGAGAATGGGGTGCCGGCTCAGGTGACCTCGTCATCTGACCGTGGTTCTAAATTACGTGGTGTTGTCTTCGGATCTTTCCCTTCGGGATGGATCCCGGACCGTCGCCACTTGCCCTTCGTGTTGTTCCATTGCGACTTTAATTAACTACCTAACCTAACCTGCTCTAAGCCGACAATGATAAGGTATATTTCTATGAGTTTTTTCAAGCTTTTGAATTTTAATAACTTATTGAAGATTTGTTAATGTTTGTCAATTAAGAAACCAATAGAATTTACCAAGTAAGAAAAACTTTAGCACGGATGGTATGCGAGGGTCTACAGATCGCCTTTATTTAAGAATAATTTTTAGTTCAAACAATCCAAAGAAAAGTGGGTTTCCGATAATTTGATATTCTAAATACACCCCGAAAAACTCCCCTTCCTAAAGAATAGACATCGAAAAGGGAAACTAAATCTAGACACACATACATCTAGGGAAGGGGAGAGCAAAGAAAATAAACTTTTTTATGCATTATATATATATACAGACAGATTCAAACATCCGTTAACTCACGTATCGGATTTTAGATTTATAGTCTTTTTATGAGCTATAAAAACCCATTCACTACATTCCGTATTTGAACTTCCGATGAATTGAATGAGGCGGAATAACTGTACCTGTCCTCTCTCCATACATTTAAGAACGGGGCATTTTTTATTCCCAGTGAGATATATTGATGGCTTGTTTAAGGATTATTCTGTGAGTACAAAATAAATATTTGATTGATTTGTTTTGTGTCATTTTGTAGACTTTTTTAAATCTTAATATTGCCATTTTCGTTGAAGGAAACAATGCTTAGGAATTGAGATTGAGGTTTAAAAATACCGGAATTGGAATTTTGACAGGATTACTGTTACCAAAATAGTTTCCGGTTTTCTTAGGAACGATATTTTTTACAATTTGGCAACTTTATATTTTTAAGATATTGCTTCAGAGATCAATTTATACGGCGACTGTAGTGACAAATGTCGTCAGTGCGGACATAATGCCGCCAGAAATCTAATCTGAACAGTACTTTAGCCTTGAGGTGTAGAAGTCAGGAAAGACGCGTACAGGAAGCACGTTCCACCACAAAAACACCGGAGCGTTGCGAGTTCGAATCCAATCAAAGACCATCGTAGACAAAGGGGGCTGATGGATGTCAAATCTGATGGCCTCAAATGTCCTCACGTTGGCGTGGTGAGGAAGTTTGGAGAGTAGGGTGCGAGCTCAGGTGTGACCTCTTCATCTGACCGTGGTTCAATATTAAGTGGTGTTGTGCTTGGATCTTTCCCTTCGGGCTATGATCCCGGACAGCCGCCAATAGCCCGTTGTGTTGCTCCAATGCCGACGTTAATTAAAATACTTACCACCACCTACATTTAGATCAGGGAGGCACAGACTATGGCCCTCCGTTGATTTGCCGTTGGCCCACCCCACCATATGTTATTTAACTTTAACAAGTCACACGATAGGTAATTTTAAAAAATTGCACACGCGCACAACAAAGTAGCTGTGGCGCCAAGCGCGGCACGCTGCGGACTACCGTTATCATTCAGTCGGTTTCTCTTTCAGTCATGAATATTAAAAATCGAAAAATAAGAACCGTTTGACTAATAAAAATTTAGAATCGATTTTGCGCTTGGCTACTACAAAAATCGAACCAAATCTTAAAACATTTGCTAAATCTCAATGCAATGTCCCGCTTCAAATTGAATTCTGTATTTACTTTTCATTATCTTTCTTTGTAACAATACATGATAAATATAAATAAAATAAGTAATATAGGATAGATAACTTTCTTGGCTTCTTTTTGTCAACCCTCCAATAAGTCCCAATTAATCGATGTGGCAGGTAGGTATTTAATTAACGTCGCTCTGGAGCAATACAACTGGCTATTGGCGACGGTCGGGGATCAAACCTAAGGGAAAGATCCGAGGATAACACCACGTAATTTTGAACCACGGTCTGATGAGGAGGTCACACTTGAGCTGGCACCCCACTCTCCAAACATCCACACCACGCCAACTAATCTATGTGGTCCTTGGTCTTATCAAGTCTGTGCATCCCTGATTTAGATTGATTGAAAAACCAAAAAACATGACAATATATTTACTCGTCAACTGGCAGTATTTTCCCCTCCTGGTAGTTGTCTCAACAAGGTATCTCGTCATTAGAAGAAAACTGGCCGGATATTGTTCTCGTCGTCATAAAAAAATCGGCAATAACTCGATGACGATTTAATTCGTCATTAGCAAAATTGGTCAGATCTTGATGGACGAAATATCTCGTCGAAACCATTTGAAGGATTAAACTAGAATGTCTATGCTAGCGACACAAAAAGTGTATTCACAGGAAATAACACAAAAACACTCTAAAATCAGTCTGCAATTCTATCTCTACCTTTATATTTGTCTTCTTTTTTCCATTTGAAGAATTAATACCACATTATGTTGCTCCAGTGCGACGTAAAAATCAACTACCTACCATTTCGAGAACTCAAAAAGACCTAACTTAGAATTAAATATACTTTATAATGCACTTGACAGTGTTTCGTAATATATAAATTTTTAAGGATACATTTCCGAACCCCGCATTTTGTGGTAAAGAATATGACGTTAAAAGACGGATTGGATACAAAACAAAACCCGACCTATGTCTTGGCAATATGTAATTTGTGGAATGGTCTACTGGTTGAGATAATAGCAGTGAAAACTTCCACTCCTTTATTAGTATTAATTATCAGGAACTGTCAGTTCTAACGCTGATAAGAAATGATTCATAAAAAATTCCCTACTGAAAAAAAGGTGAAAACTTCAACGGTAATTGAGGCCACGCCTAGTTGACCGATGGCCAATCAGAACTCTTAATTCAGCCACGCTTGCATAAACCAAAGATCCTACCTTTAATTAAAGGAACAGTTTTGAGTTATTAGCCTTTGGCATAATAGAGCACTACTGACAGACTACTGAGATAGTACAACTTTGAGTTGGAAAAAGGTTATTTTCTTTTTACATACCAGATTGAAAACTTTAAGTATATTTATTTTCATATTTCATGTCTGCGATACATGAAACTAAAAACAATGTTGATTTAAAAGTAGGAGCATGTATGAGAGATTTTTCAGAAAAAAATGGATGGAGTTAGTGTTTTTCTAGTGGAAACATTTACGGTTCCACGTAGTTTGGCATGGTACTCGAATTAATTACAGCATGTAGCTTTAAAAATTAACGAATTAACCACAAATTCAATAATTTTTGGAGTTTTCTTCTGTACCTAACTTAAACATTTTCAACAGATATGTTGCAAATGTCTGCTCTATAAGGACTGACTCTAATCGTTTCATACATATAATTTAGTGTTGGAGGTAGGTAAGTAAATAGTTGAATTTGCATTGCACTGAAACAACACAACGGGCTATTTGTAACCGTAAATATTTTCCCTTATCAGGTAACTTTTTGTTTTACACTAAAAAACCTTATCATACCAGTTTAAATCTTACGTTTGGTATGTTTTTGGATTTGGCAAAAAGACAATGATTTTATTTTTTACTTTTCAGGCACAATGGAACATGCGTAAATTTCAAATGAAATCCAACAAATTATGAGTGGGATTTTCAATGTAAACAAGCAAACCAGACGAAAAGTGAAGATATTTTTCCGATACCAAAATGCTCCCGCATGCTACATATCGGGGTTACTTTAAAGTGCAGTTTATCGCTGTTCCGGTGATGTTTGGTTTTTAATCTTATTGGAGCTGAACAATAAACCATCACGTATTAATTAGAAATGCAGTGTTTAGAATTTGTATTGGCGACGTACTGAAATCACATTCGAGGAGTACGTACAAACATGTTCCACAGAAACACTTCAACCACTTACATTTAACTCGACAGAAAGTGCCCCTCACATGAACACGAAATGTCGGCAAGAATGAAAAGTTAAAACCCGAAATTGAAAGCGGAAAATGTTTTTTTTTTCCTCTCCCTAAACAGTTCCAGAATATGTATTTTCAAGCAATAGTACCCTTAATTCTGAATTCGGAAACCGGAATACGTATAGATTATGGAAATTCCAGTAGGTTTGGGTTGATGTGCAGGAATAAGCATTTTCAAGAGTTAGAACCCAGCTGTTGCAGAATGCAAATGGCTTAAAGTGCTGAGCAGTTATATCTTTAAATGATTATTGATCTATTTATTAAGCAGTGAGAAGAATACTATTGATTAATAAATATTTATGTTCTGCTGAAATACAAATAGTTGGTATTCATTTCAAGTGTTGGAATGCAAATGGTATCAGAAAAAAGCGTAAATAATCCATCTCGCAAATTTTTGTATCAAAATTAGAGAACAGTTCTTTTACAACTTTCCTATTAAATTCTACCAAGACAAAATAAATTTTTTCGACATGCGAAATACTTGTATATTTTAACAAATGCTATTTATTTTAAACAAGAAAAATGTTATGCAATGAACCAAATGATCAAACAAGGTATAATTGAATTAACCCTTAATGGTATTAGCAACCATTTAACTAGTAAAGCCATACTTCCACTATTTATAAATTTGTTTTAAAGAATAAGTTCGTCGTATCTAATCCTACACAAAGATTTTTTCAATAGGATATAGCAGAAATAACTATTTATAATAAGTAATAAATATTTATATATACATAAGTATTTTACTATAAAAGTGTTATTTATTTAGTCATGTGTGTTGTGGATAAAAGCAAAACTAACTCGAAAATCCGTGACACTTAGAGGGTAATTAAACCTGTCTCATAATTGTACTATATCCATTAAAATAACAGCAAATAATCCACCTCTTGAATTTTTGTGAAAAAAGATTACAGAATTTTTTCTAACTATATATTACTATTGTATACATTAAAATGTATACAAGTTTCTAAGAATGCGATACAATCAACCGAAGGATCAAACAAGGCATAATTGTATTAATGTCTAGGAAGTTTTCCCATAATTGTCTTATTCATGAAAAATTAATTATTTTCCCTATCAGCCTGATTGGGATAATAACTGCTAACGTCCATCGAAACGATCCTTGGGATTTATCACGATATTAAAAAATTAATTGCAAAAACAACCTTCTCGCCTGATGCTATTTATAAAGCCAGACACTATATGTAATTTTTAACTTCTTGAGCATCTCAAGATTTCAGATTAGTGTAAAATAGCTTTTACCCCATAACCCACATAATGACTAAATACCCATATCTATTGGTGAAAAGAATCCTACGAAGGATTCTATTGGTCAAGAACGTCCGAAACTCAGGGCAGCCATACAGGGAAGATTGCAGGTTGCAAATCGGATATATGCTTCTAGAGGGTTTAAAGTAGGATCTCTTTTTTTCACTGATAAGGATTAGTTTAGAGAACTCTTTTCAAAGAATAAATCTTTTCAAAGTGGCAATAGTTCTTTGTATTTTCTTTCGAGTTTTAATCAATAAAGTACTATTTATAGAATTCAATATAGTTAAAAATTAAAACATTACTTGTAGATAGGCGTATACTGAACATAATAGTTTTACATTTGATTACATTATTGACATTATTATCGACAAAAAGGCATAAAAAGAAAACGTTGAGGAAATAGTTTTTATTTATTAGTGATATATTAGTACAGAGGTTTTAACAAAGTATTCAAATAGAAATTTAAAATAGGCATTTTAGAATTGTAAAATTATAAGATGTGGAAAATATTTCATTGAAAGCTACGTTTTCGGTTGTGAAACTAATTTAGTTGATAACATTATTGGGATGAACCTCTGCGGATAAAGACTAAGTCACCAACCTAAAAATACTAATGACCACTCAAGCTGAATATGGCATCGCCCCTTTTGACTCCAAAGTGGTTTTTTAGGCAATATTTTTGAAACGCTTTATTTATGATACTTTGTAATACTAGAAACGAATACTCACAATTATTTATACGGATATTGAAATAATTTGTGAATACACTTGCCAAAAATTTAAAATTAAACTATTAAAATAAAATAAATCTAACAATTTTAATAGTTTCACCTTCCGTAAGGCACGCTAGTGCCGTTCTTTCAGCACAAAATTGCTACAATATGGCAACGTCTTTCTCATAAAAATCTCATATCTCTAAATGTATCTCTTAGTAAATGTGTTTCTTCACTAACCCAATTATATTGCCCTTCAAAATATTTGTTCCTTGTATCTCTTTATAATTGACGATATTTGTTAGTTGCTGTTTTGTAACTTCAGACGCTGAGATTTACGTTTAACCCTCCTGATGGTTATCTCGACGAGGTACCTTGTCATATGCAAAACTGACCAGATCTTGATGGACGAAATATCTCGTCATTAGAAGAAAATTGATCAGATCTTGATCTCATAATCATAAACAAATCGGCACTATTTTGATGACGAGATATCTCATCTTTGGCAAAATTGGTCAGATCTTGATGGACGAGATATCTCGTCGAAATCACTTGGAGGGTTAATTAAAGCGAGTCGTGGGATAAAAACTTGAAAAATGCGGCATTAGTGTAAAAAATCCTATTCTAAGATACATTTCACCCAGTTATCAGTTCCGAATTGCGTGTGATATCCCAAGTTACTTTTTGACCTTTACATTGCCCGAGCAAAGTTCTTTCCTTTCTATGAGAGAATATTTATTATTTAAAAATATTTTCTTCACATTTCTTATGGTCAAATATGAATTTAAATCTGGATTGGAGCAAGTGTGAACGTTCACCATCAGCAGTACTGGTAGGGACTCTACAATTTTTAAAATTAATATATTTATTGGTAAACATTTTCAAATAATATTAATTTAAATATATTTTGAAACAATATTTATCTAGTGAATAGTTTAAAATAATGTTATTCAAAATTGTTTTCTTCGCACTTCTTATGAGGTCTAATATGAATTTAAATTTTCCGGATTGGAGCAAGTAGACAGAACTTATACAGGGGACAGGTTACTACATAATGGTTGTGTATGGTTTTATATTATGTTTTCTTGCTAGTATTGCCGTGTTGTCTGCGAACATTGAGGTGTTATCCTGAGGATTGTAGTTACTACACAACAAAACTATAGGTCTCTAACTTTACGAAATAAAATCTAAAATTAAACAAAGGTAGGTAAGTAAGTAATTGAATTTTCTGTCCAACTGGAAAAATGTAATGGGCTGTTGGCGATGGTCCGGGATCAATCCTGAAGGGGAAGATCTAGGACGTCACCTCTTAATTTTGAACCACGGTCAGATGACGAGGTCAACACCTCAGCTCTCCAAACTTCCACACCACGCCAACGTGAGGACATTTGAAGAGACGACATTTAATGAGCACTGCGTACACGACGGTCTTTGGTTGGATCGAGTTTTGAATTCTCAACCCTCCAGTTTCTAATCCACGACTTTTCGGTTATTGCGGACGTAGGTAAGTTATAAGGATCAAACCAGCGTGTGTCCACTGCGTTAGTAGTGGACACAAACCCACTGAGCAAACTCTATATACCATGTATTGAGGTGTTATCCAGAGGAATGTCGTTACTACACTACATAACGATAGATCGTTATGTATCACGACAGACTACAACGCTTTGATACAAATTGTTGGAACTCAAGACAGTTCCGATAACGCTTCATCCGATATTTCACTCCAACCACTTTGTATTACCGTGACATCTCCAGCATCCTATTCGCCACCAGCTGAAACTGGTGGGACTGTAGTTAATGCTAGTCAAGATAGTGGTACGGCCCCTGCTTTTTAAGCTCCACCGGCACAGCATCCGTGGGGCCCCCGGTTACATCTCTCTCTCTTCTCTCCATCCCTGCTCCCCAGCATCCCTCCTCTCCTCTCTCTCTCACAGCATCCGTCAGGTCCGGATGCCACGAGGGGGACACCGCACGAGGGGGGACAAGAAAAGGGGGGGTCGTTCGAGACGTCCGTTCCTTCTTGGACTCCGGGGAGGGTCGGGAGGGGGGAGGGAAATAGTGCTGGGGACTGAAGGAAGCATCAGAAGAAGAGGAAGAAGAAGAGGAGGAAAGATTCTGGGATGGAAGAAGAAAAGGATCCAGGGATGGAATTTTTTTTCTTTGCTGCTGCTGCTGCTGCTCTCGCGCTTCTTCCCTTTTTCCAAGGGATGAGGAAGAGGGAATGAAAAAAACGAGTAGGTTAGAAGGAAGAGAGAGAGAGAGAGAGGAGGAGAGAGAGGAAAAAAAAGAAAAGTTGGATCTTCAGGACTTATCGCGCAAGAGACGTCTCAGGGCGAAATGAAAATAAGAGCGGAATTGGGACCGGGGTGTGCGACGGGGTGTGGTGGTGGGGTGGAAGGGGGTAACCCAAACCCAGAGAGGATGAGGATGAAGGCTTGGAACATTTATTCTTGGTCTTTTTTCCCCCTTCTTTTTTTTTCGTTCTCTTCCTCCTCCTTTTGTTCTTACCCCGGCACACAGACAGTGGTTGTGTACACCTACACGTGTGTAATGACGCATGCGCAAATGACGAGGTGGCTACAGAACAAACTGCGGCAGAAATCGTCTGCGGGTATGTAAAAAAACGCGCCGTTCGGATAATGGTTTCCTTCGGTTGTTGGTCCCCTCATTCGAAATCAATGTCCCGAGTCCCTTTTTTGGTTGGGGGGTTTTGTGTTTAAAATAATCAGAATCTAGGTTGGGTGTTTGGTTTCTATCGCTTCGAAGGTGTTGTGTTCGAGTCCCGATGGAGGCAAGGTCATAGATAAACCAATTTAAGGGCTTTGGGTACGATAATGTCCCTTTCCAAAATTTTCAGACCAAAAATTTCCAAGTTTTAAAAAATTCCGAAATTGCAATGGTTGATTCACTATTCACTTTATCTTAAACTTTCAAGTTTTAAAAAATTCCAAAATTGCAATGGTTTATTCACTATTTACTTTATCTTAAACTTTCAAGTTTTAAAAAATTCCAAAATTGCAATGGTTTATTTACTATTCACTTTATCTTAAACTTTCAAGTTTTAAAAAATTCCAAAATTGCAATGGTTTATTCACTATTCACTTTATCTTAAACTTTCAAGTTTTAAAAAATTCCGAAATTGCAATGGTTTATTCACTTTATCTTAAACTTTCAAGTTTTAAAAAATTCCAAAATTGCAATGGTTTATTCACTTTATCTTAAACTTTCAAGTTTTAAAAAATTCCAAAATTGCAATGGTTTATTCACTATTCACTTTATCTTAAACTTTCAAGTTTTAAAAAATTCCAAAATTGCAATGGTTTATTCACTATTTACTTTATCTTAAACTTTCAAGTTTTAAAAAATTCCAAAATTGCAATGGTTTATTCACTATTCACTTTATCTTAAACTTTCAAGTTTTAAAAAATTCCAAAATTGCAATGGTTTATTCACTATTTACTTTATCTTAAACTTTCAAGTTTTAAAAAAATTCCAAAATTGCAATGGTTTATTCACTATTCACTTTATCTTAAACTTTCAAGTTTTAAAAAATTCCAAAATTGCAATGGTTTATTTACTATTTACTTTATCTTAAATTTTCAAGTTTTAAAAAATTCCAAAATTGCAATGGTTTATTCACTATTTACTTTATCTTAAACTTTCAAGTTTTAAAAACATTCCGAAATTGCAATGGTTTATTCACTATTCACTTTATCTTAAACTTTCAAGTTTTAAAAAATTCCAAAATTGCAATGGTTTATATTCACTTTATCTTAAACTTTCAAGTTTTAAAAAATTCCGAAATTGCAATGGTTTATTCACTATTTACTTTATCTTAAACTTTCAAGTTTTAAAAAATTCCAAAATTGCAATGGTTTATTCACTATTTACTTTATCTTAAACTTTCAAGTTTTAAAAAATTCCAAAATTGCAATGGTTTATTTACTATTCACTTTATCTTAAACTTTCAAGTTTTAAAAAATTCCAAAATTGCAATGGTTTATTCACTATTCACTTTATCTTAAACTTTCAAGTTTTAAAAAATTCCGAAATTGCAATGGTTTATTCACTTTATCTTAAACTTTCAAGTTTTAAAAAATTCCAAAATTGCAATGGTTTATTCACTTTATCTTAAACTTTCAAGTTTTAAAAAATTCCAAAATTGCAATGGTTTATATTCACTTTATCTTAAACTTTCAAGTTTTAAAAAATTCCGAAATTGCAATGGTTTATTCACTATTCACTTTATCTTAAACTTTCAAGTTTTAAAAACATTCCGAAATTGCAATGGTTTATTCACTATTCACTTTATCTTAAACTTTCAAGTTTTAAAAAATTCCAAAATTGCAATGGTTTATTCACTATTTACTTTATCTTAAACTTTCAAGTTTTAAAAACATTCCGAAATTGCAATGGTTTATTCACTATTCACTTTATCTTAAACTTTCAAGTTTTAAAAAATTCCAAAATTGCAATGGTTTATATTCACTTTATCTTAAACTTTCAAGTTTTAAAAAATTCCGAAATTGCAATGGTTTATTCACTATTCACTTTATCTTAAACTTTCAAGTTTTAAAAACATTCCGAAATTGCAATGGTTTATTCACTATTCACTTTATCTTAAACTTTCAAGTTTTAAAAAATTCCAAAATTGCAATGGTTTATATTCACTTTATCTTAAACTTTCAAGTTTTAAAAAATTCCGAAATTGCAATGGTTTATTCACTATTCACTTTATCTTAAACTTTCAAGTTTTAAAAAATTACGAAATTGCAATGGTTTATTCACTATTCACCTTATCTTAAACTTTCAAGTTTTAAAAAATTCCGAAATTGCGATGGTTTATTCACTGTTCACTTTATCTTAAACTTTCAAGTTTTAAAAACATTCCGAAATTGCAATGGTTTATTCACTATTCACTTTATCTTAAACTTTCAAGTTTTAAAAAATTCCAAAATTGCAATGGTTTATTCACTATTTACTTTATCTTAAACTTTCAAGTTTTAAAAACATTCCGAAATTGCAATGGTTTATTCACTATTCACTTTATCTTAAACTTTCAAGTTTTAAAAAATTCCAAAATTGCAATGGTTTATATTCACTTTATCTTAAACTTTCAAGTTTTAAAAAATTCCGAAATTGCAATGGTTTATTCACTATTCACTTTATCTTAAACTTTCAAGTTTTAAAAACATTCCGAAATTGCAATGGTTTATTCACTATTCACTTTATCTTAAACTTTCAAGTTTTAAAAAATTCCAAAATTGCAATGGTTTATATTCACTTTATCTTAAACTTTCAAGTTTTAAAAAATTCCGAAATTGCAATGGTTTATTCACTATTCACTTTATCTTAAACTTTCAAGTTTTAAAAAATTACGAAATTGCAATGGTTTATTCACTATTCACCTTATCTTAAACTTTCAAGTTTTAAAAAATTCCGAAATTGCGATGGTTTATTCACTGTTCACTTTATCTTAAACTTTCAAGTTTGACGCAGTTATTTACACAATAAGAAATTTTGTTGATCATCGATATTTTTATTTTTTTCATTTCGGAAAATATTTTTCGGCTTATCACAAAATTTCCGGAGCCCTACAATTAAATCATTAATTTTCGAAAGGGTGCCACGGTAGCCCAGTTAAAGTCGCGGATTAGCAACCGGAGCGGTGAAAGGCTCGATTCAACCAAAGATAGCCGTATACGTGGAGGCTGACGCACGTTAAATCTATCGGGGCTTCAGTTGTCCTTACGTTGATATGGTGTGAAAGTTTGGAGAATGAAGTGCCAGCTCAGATGCTGAACTCGTAATCTGACTGTGGTTCAAAATCACGAGGTGTTGTTCTCGGACCTTTACCTTCGCGATTGATTCCGGACCGTTGCTAATTTCACACTGTGTTTCTCCAGTGCAATGTGAATTATACTACGTAATCTAACCTATTTTCGAAAGATATGCCAGTTTTAAAATTTTCACCATACTCAAACAGCCACTTCATCATGTCGCTATATGAAAACTTAACTCTAATTATCGCTCAAACGGCGATAAAACAAACTATTTCTTTTCCGATGGAATTGTTTCTTCGTTTACTAATTTATTCTCTAAAAACCTTTTGTTTCAAATAATATAATTCTAGACAAACCGTTTCCATATTTAAAAAAAAAACCTCAAAAGTAATTCCAAAATTAAAGTGTAGTAGTCAGCTTTTGAAAACATAAATTTTGACATCCTTTAAAAATAAACGATTTACAATTTAAGTGGAGATGCAAAGTAATATCATTTGAATTAATCGTAAACCTTTACCCCTTTTATAAGGTCGTCATCTGACCATGGATCAAAATTACGAGATGTTGTCCTCGGATCTTTCTCTTTATGATTGATCCCGGACCCGTTATGTTGCCACAGGGCGACGTAAATTCAACTACTTACTCTGTTAAAGAGGAACATTTAATAGGAGAAAGAAAAATTCAAAGCATGTTTCGTGTGTGTAAGAACACTGCAATTTACAAAATGTAGCAAAGTGCTGAGTTACGTTATCACAATTTTTGAGACAATCTTTTACGGCGATACAATTTCGACGTAAAAATCGCGGTTTCACCGCTTCTTAAGATCACTATTTGCTGCGCATGCGCCCAAAAGAAAAGACACTCGGCGTAAGAAAAATACCTCCCGTTCCGCATGAGTAATAGCAATTCTGAATTGATTTAAATCAACATTGTAACACGATTAAGATACGAGAAGAGCGCATACTTATGAATAGCAAATTAGGTACTCTAAGAAAAGCGTGTTTCATAATGCCGTTAAGTCGTTTACAATTTAATGAGATAATATGCGGTTATTTATTAATTCAATAGATAAGTTTGTATGCTTATTATTGGAGGACATAATACTGATAACTTCATAATGCAATAAACTTTGCATAAAAATAACTTTGTAAAAGTAAACATCGATACACTGTTACTTTTAATTCATAAAAGAATAATGCTTTCAATACTACGCCAATGTTAATAAAAATATTTAAGGACTTATATAATTTTCGCATTTTGAGGAATCTTTATACATATACAAATACCAAATACATTTAAAGATTTCTTTGTAGACTTTACTTATTAATTTTTTACTTATTTAATATAATATATGTATTAAGTTATTGTATATAAGATATATTTCATATATTTACTTCATTTGATACTAGCTGTATGGCCCCGCGTTGCGGAGGACAACGTATTAATAAATACCTCCTCTTGGATTATTTACATGCCTTCTTATAGATTCACTGTTACATAATTCTATAAATTTATCATTATTATTATTCGGATTTAAAAGTTTTATGGTTTAATGTGTCACGGGATAACTGATTGTTAGTAAACGACATATTATATTTTTCGCCGTCTCATTGCAAGTCTTCTTCATGTAAATTTCCCAATTTCACGCTGACATTCAGCTTCGACCAGTCTTCTATTGGTAGCTTGCTCCTTAGATTCATTGTGACGTCTTTCACGTAGTTTATATTTAGCTGAATTGCTTGTTATGGAACGTTTTCTTTTTGGCATTGTCGTTAAAAAAAGAGTAATTACAACGCAAAAAACAATCGCTATAAAAAAGGCAGCAGTAAACAATTTGAAATTCCAAATTATGATGGATTTAAGAGTTGAGTTGTACAGGTTTCCTGTATTGGATGTGAAATAATTATAAAAAATGATGCTTATTTAAAGCAGTAAAATGTAAGACTCGAAAAAGTACTGTATATTGAATTTTGAACATTTTCTACGTTTTTTTCTCGAATTTAACACGAATATTTAAGTCAAGTCTGACAAAAAAACATAATAAAAAAGTTGGGGCAAAAACCGCTACGGAAGCGTTACGGAATCAGCCAGTGACGTCACGGCACTCTGCCCAATCGGGTAATTTTTTTGAACATTTTATGTTAAAATTAAAATTTTTGAAAATTTTAAAGGGGCGGAATAACTTTCCCAGTTTATTCTGCGTATTTTGACACCTCTCAGATCTTTACGTGCTCTGGTTGAGACGAAGATAGATTTTAAACAAACTATCACACATTAATAGCGTAGATAAGATGTATTAGACTTATTTAATATCAGTTGTGGAAGATTAGATAATACTATTTTTCAAGTGATAATAATTTTCTGTTTACATTTTTTTACTTTATATATAAATAACTTTGTAAAAGTAAGCATTGAATTACTAAAACTTTTAATTCAGATAAAATAACATACTAAATTAATTTAATTTCAAAATACTACGCTTATAGTTATGAAAAGTATACATATATTTATAAACTTATATAATCTTCGTATTTTCAAGAACCTTTATATATTATGTATGAAAAGATTTAAAGATTTCTTTGTACACTTTCGTTTTCCGAAAGCGAGGTATGTTAAAAATATTTTTACTTATTTAATATAATATATTTATTAAATAATTGTATTCATTACTTCATATTTCATTGTATTTCATATTTTTACTTTACATGATATAAGATGTATTAGATTTATTTAATACCAGTATTCACACACAGAAGATTTGATAATATTAATTTTCTACTGATAGTAATCTTCGTTTACATATGTATAGCTGCGTAGAAAAAGGATAATGTCCGAATTCAACTATTTAGTGTGATGTCGACAAATAACTTTGATGTAATGGAAGTTATAATGGAATAAAGTTACCATATCCAACCTACAATACATTATTTGAAAGAACCAAATAATTGAAATTTTTTTGCATTGTATAAAAATTAAAATATATATAATAATTACAAAATCAGGCGTTATCAAAAACTTGAAAAACGGACATTGTCTCTTTTTCTATCAAGGTATGGGTTTAATGTGGCTTTATTTTCATAACTTTGAAAATAAATTCCGTAATTGTTCATAGACATCAAGTAAAAATAATTTTTGCTTGGTGCTTTCAATTACAAAGCTATTCCACAAAGGAGTACCTGCGAAAGGAAGCAATTAGAGCTTTTGGTGTCAGTTACCATAAACTAGATTTAACAAGTAAGTTCCTTAGACAGAAACAGTAATAGAAAAAGCCAGAGTACACCAAAATTTAATAACAAATAGAAAATGACTTATTTATGGGATTATAGCTTACTTATTTTGTGCCCGTTCAGTGGCAATATACAGGCGATAGTAAAGAAGAAATAATGAAGATGGAGCGTAAAATATTTGTATTTTTAATCAAGACTTTTACTTTCGATGCTGTCAGTCGAATTAACCCTGGTGTAGCAAAAAAGGCCGTACAGGGACAAAATATTTTGTCGTAGTAAAATGTTTTGTAATAGTAAACAAATATGTTAACCAAACTCTATAGGTTGTCTAATATATTAATTATAAAGTGTAAAAATAAAATGTGCCATTAATTTATTTTTTAGCGAAGAAAATATAAGAATTTATAAAATACATTAAATTCCATCGGTAGTCATTTATGTTTTGTTAACTCTCCTGGTGGTTATCTCTCGCTATTAGAAGAAACTGGCCAGATCTTGATCTCGGAAATCAATCAAATCTCGGGATCAAAAATTCGGCAATTTCTTGACGATAATTTATCTCGTCATTTGAAAAATTGGTCAGATCTTGATGGACGAGATATCTCGTCGAAACTACATGGAGGGTTAAGAGTGAAAAATCATGACTATCGATTGGAAAAAACAATTTTAAGGTAATAATCCATTATTATTATATAGTTTGGGCTAGTGCTGTGTAGGCTTTCACAAGAGTCAGAACATAATGTCTGGAAAATAAATTAAGCCTGCTAATAAAGAATGAAAAAAATTGTTCATTATAAATTGTTTTTCTAAATTTTAATTAAAAAATATGTTATGCGATTGGAAAAATTGAATTCTTTTAGATTGTTTCTGTATTTTCAAATCTGAAAATTCCGTTAAATATATCTGTTAGTGAATGTCGAGGCATAATTAAGAAATGTGAAACGAGTATTTGCGATAATAAATTTTTAACGATAGTAAATTTAGAAAATTTGTTTTTCTCTCATAAATACACTGCGAAAACACGTCTTATCTCAAACACCCTTAACGTTAAATAAAACCAAGGTAATTTGTTTCAGGTTTGATTTGAAGGGTAATTGAATATTAAAACGTATTCCGAGACTGTGGATAGTAACATACATAAACATATTTTGTGGTTATTCGGAGAGCAAATAAAATCCTAGATGTAATACTAATTTTTCATATCATTCCTTTCAAAAAATATTCAATTTAAAAATTATTACAAAGCAAAGGAAATATACAGAAGAATTTAGATTAGTATGAATTTACATTTCAAATTGCATTCAAATCTAAACAAGATTCGAAAAAAAGTTATACATCTTTTTTAAACACTTTCTTGTGAAATTGGTGAAATAATAAATTTCATAAAAAATGAAGTAGAATCCAGGGAAATCACGGAAAGTTCAAATGGTAATGCTAAAACTTTTGAGACTAATCGGCAACCATTTCCAAACTATCGAAAGAATAATTACAAACCTAGATATACCCCAACCGCGGCAGCTTTAAATACGCAAATAAAAGATAAATGTATATTTTGTTTCGGGTTTCATGAATCGATTAATTGTAGAAAAACTAGTCAACAGTGCGTGTGTGTTAAAATAAAATTTGGTTATTTATAGAACTGACTTATGATTATTACCACTGAACATACCAATGCTTTACACACTTCAAATATAATTTTATATAAAAACACTTCAATATTCCTCTTTTTTGGTTTATGCATGACCTACAGCATGACCATATGCTCTTGACATAACAAGAAAACTGTTACTGTGGACGTCTGCGATTAAATTATGGTTTCAATGTAACATTAAAACTGCAATATTTGTACCGAAAATATCGCAGTTTTTCTTTATGAAATCAAACAATTAAATTTAAGATCCATAGGAAAAAATTGAAGCAATTTTATACAAATTCACACTTCTAATATAGTTTAATTATTTACACACCTAATATGCCTAAAATATGCATTTTGAGTCGTATCGTGTAAGCAAAAACATTTTAAGGCAATAATGTTAGAATTTTACTTTTAAAATGCATGTTTTCTTAGTTTTATAAACAATAAGCTGTTATGCTGAACGTTATTAATTATATATTAGTTTCGATATATTTCGTTTACCATCACAGAAGAAAAGAGACTGAAATTTGTATCTTAAAAAGAAAACATTTTATTTTCGAAAGTTTATATCATTCGGGAAGCTTAATTTTTAAAGAGAATTCTTTTTGTTACTTTTTAACATTTTGTTAGAAGAACGGTTTTTTGAATGGCCAGAAAAAAGGTTGGAACTTGGAGATATCGAACACAAAATATTAAAAATATGTGATCGAAAAATAAATTTTAAGGCAGACTTCATTTCAAATCATTCAAAAGGAAATTATCATATTAATTTAAATTATACAAATATGAAGCTTTGAAAATTAAAGTCAACAATGAAATAAGTAAAAAACTGCAGTGCTCCAAAGTTATTTCATTTTCCATTCATTCACAATTTGGAAGAGTTTAATAATTTCCTAAGAATAATTCATTTAATTTTCTAGAGAATGTTAGTGTGAAAGTATTCCAAATTGTAAATATAAATGTAGAAACTATTACAAATTGATTCGTTGGGGTCCCATGATTTTATTAAAAATTCTAATAAAATTACTGCATCGTCTTATTATATTGGGAATTATTGCAAAATTAAATAATAATTACGATCAAAATACAAAAATAGGAAACTGATTGTTTTCTGCTCTATATTAATCTCAAACAATATATTGATTTTTCTGATACTGAGTTGTTTTTTAACATTGCTGTTAACTGTAACCAATTTAAAACAAGGACTTCTTTCCAATCGCTTAAAATCTATAAAAATAACTTAAATGTAAATTAAAAGTTCTAAGTAGCTTTGTATTGCTTGAATTATTAGAATACCTCATATTAAATATATCTTGAAAAAATCCACTTGAATAGCTAAATACATGAACAAAGTTTTAGATTATATTGAATAATTGTATAAATCTTGCCCGAATTTATATAAAATTATAGTTTTTCTTATCCTATTTATTCGACTAGGAATGACTACATTTCACTTCTCAGTATTCCAAAAATTCCCAAAAAAATTTACAACATATTTAGTTTTAAATATTAATTGTGTGATTCTAAAAAGCATTTTCACACCATGAAGCTTTAAATAGGTGTTTTTAAACTCTTAACATTAACGTGTTTTTAACCTTCGATTTAATGCAATCAACCAACAATAAATACGAAAAATTAAATTATCAATTACGGAACCAAACATTTAATTTCCCATGCGTTAATATTTCGTTTGGATTGAAATATTTTCAAGTCATAAGGTATCTGTTACAATAAATGAAAGATAGTTATTTTCTACACGAAATAAATTCAACCTAATCAGCATTTGATTCGATCAAAATTTTCCAACAATTGACTAGAGATTATTATTACAAATTCAATTCATCTTGATTTGATTACCCTTTAACTAAAAACAACGCAAAATTTAGAATTCTGTTAAAGCTTTCAGAGGTGAGATAAAAATCATGCGTAAAAAATTTAAGATTACAGGATGTCTTTTCCTAGTAAGTTTTAGATTGTTTACATTGATTGGAACTAATCTGTTTGAGGATAATTTAAAGCATAACTAAAAAATTACTAAATTATCACTAAAATATTTAATTTATCTAGAATTATTTTTTGATATTCATAAACGTGGCTTATGGTACGAAAGTAAGAGGTTTGAATTGAAAATTTTGCTAAATAAAGAATTCAGATGTTAAGATACACTGGTTTGAAACATGCATATATATGACACTATTTATTTTACGTACATCTGACACTATTTATTTTACATACATCTGACACAACATTTCTGTCACGTTACATATTTGACATTATTTGAAACGACTGTACTGAAATATGATCATGCTGATTGTATATGATCTTTGCTTAAGAAATGGCGTGAATTTATTCAATTTGGATTAAAGTAACCACATTAAATGTGATAAGTTTTACTTTCAGTATTTTCGATCTTTATGGCGACTAGTAAAAGTATTAAAAATTTCAGAGGATATTGAATTCAAGACAATTTTTATGGTTTGCTACAAAGAAACACATTTCATTTTAGAATGTTTTCCGTTCAGACCGTACCTTTACGACATTTCTCAAGTCTCCATTCGAATTTCATAATTAATTTTAAAGGAATTTTTTATATAAATATATATCCTATAATATACATTTCATAACTAGTAAAAGCTATTTTAAAGTGATTTCATATTTCAAGAGATAGTCATTGACACAGGAAAATGAAAGTTTTCTCTACGAATTTCACTGTGAATAACAGAAATCTTTAAGTCGCTCTTCTGATTTTTTACTTATAATAATACAAAATATATCATTTCTAGAATGTTAATAAATATTATTCAGGTATATTTGTCTGAAAATATTCCATTTACAACACAGAACGACATAAAGTAGAAAATTAATTCCACATATGCAAAAATAATAACAAAAAAATCGCACAGCGCCAGAGACAAAAATAATTGGTACTTACCGTACCAGGCCAGCATCGGATAGCTATAGTCCGTACAATGAACAGTGTCCTAAGAAAGTTTTCTTCCTTCCTTTTCGAACGTCTGCAATTCAGAAAACGAATGTTCTTAAGTTACATGTTCGTCCAAAAGAGAACATTCATTCCAGGTTTCCGAAACAGGCATCGGAATCGCCTAACTGTAACTTTGTCGACGCACAATAACGCTTCGCAGGCGATATTGGACACACTATAACCGACGAACAGTTACGTGGAACGAAGTATTCTTTTCCCTTCCTATTCTTCTTCCACTCACGTAAACGGTGTCTGGTGTTCTGGTTATATGCTACTCTACATGCAAACGATAATTTTCAGCACCGAATTTTTCCCGCTGCCAGTCGAGCTGTCAAAAATTGTTGCAATCGTATGCGAGAGGAATACCGAAGAATTCTCGGCAGATCGTCTTCAAATTGAGGGGGGCGAGGGGATATTACACATCGGTGGGGGGTGTTTTAAGGGTGGAAAAGAAGGATGAATATCTCTCGGGATGTTGTCGTCTGTTGGAGCTGTTTTCGAGCGAGCGCGGAAATCGTTCGGGGTGTTGTGTTTCTCAGAGCATTCTGACAGTATTGACCGGGGATGCTTTGGACTGGTTGCTAGATGGAATGCCGGGAGCGCACACACATCCGCGCAATCATGCGAGAAGGCTGACGGGGAGGGCGCATGTGGGGTGGAGGAAGGGGAGGAGAAGTAGTGGGCGGCGGAGAATACAGGACGATAATGAAGGGATCGGGGATTCTGCACACATGAAATATCGTTCGCATGCTCTTTCGAAAACACGCCTCGGGTATACTGCCGTGTGGTTAGATCGAAATCGTTTGCAGACTTAAAAAAATCCCGAGAACGATTAATGTGTCAAAAGATTAATCGTTAAATCCTCAAGTTAAAACTAAAATTTGTTGTAAACAAATCACTTAACATTTATTTTCTTGTTTACAAAATAATCCAAAAACATCATTACGACAGGCATCGGATAAATATGGTTCGCATCGAAGAGAATTTTTTTAATTTTGTGCCAAAAGAATTTTTTGTTCGAGATTCAATTTATCGGATCGTCTGAAACATTCAAAAATAATTTTATTTCAAGTAAAATAAATCAAAATATAATTTTGCTCAAAATCGTATGCTGGCGAAGACGAAATCTCGAGAACGATTAATGTGTCAAAAGATTAATCGTTACAACTAAAAGTAGTAGAGTTATTCGAAATAAAAACTTGCCTGTAAAGAAATCGTCAAAATTTATTTTCCTGTTTGCAAAATAATTCAAAAACATTGCGATCAAAATCACAGATAGGCATTAGAGAAATATGGTTCGCATCGAAGAGAACCATGCTTTTTAAATTCTGTACCAAAAGTATGTTTTGTTTGACTTCAATTTGTAGCCTAGTCTGAAACAACAATAACTTGATTTCAATAAAATAATTCAAAATATAATTTTGTTCAAAATCGTTTGCAAGCGATGAAGCAATCTCGAGAACGATTAATATGTATAGATTAATCGCTAAAACTAAAATTAAAACGATTTATTCAAAACAAAAACTTTCTTAAAACAAATCATTAAACAGTTTTTCTTGCTTACAAAATAATTAAAAAACTTTATTTCGATCAAATTCACTCAGACATTTTAGAAATATGGTTAGCATCGAAGTGAACCATATTTTTAAAATTCTGTGCCAAAAGAATTCTTTATTCGAGTTTCAATTTGGCGAATCGTCTGAATATTCAAAAATTATTTTATTTGATTCAAATTGTAATTTTATTCAAAATCGTTTACAGGCATTGAAGACATTTCGAGAATGATTAATGTCAAAATATTAATCGCTAAAACTAAGCAAAGTAGTCGATTTATTATAAATAAAAACAAACTTGCTGTATACATATCACTTAAAATTTACTTTACAAAATAATTCAAAAGCATTATTTCGATCAAAATCAGAGATAGGTATTGGAGAAATATGGTTCGCATCGAAGAGAGAGCACCATATTTTGAAATACTATACCAAAAGAATTTTTGTTCGAACTTCTCTCTCAATTTGTCGAATTGTCTGAAATGCTCAAAAATAATTTTATTTCAAATATAATAATTCAAAATATAATTTTGCTCAAAATCGTTTGTAGGTGTTAAAGAAATCTCAAGAACGATTAGTGCGTTAAAAGATTAATCGTCAAAACTAAAAGGTCGGCGATTTATTCGAAATAAAAACTTGCTGTATACAAATCATTAAAATTTATTTTCCTGTTTACCAAACTAATTAAAAAACATTATTTTGATCAAAATCACAGCCATTGGAGAAATATGGTTCGCATCAAATAACCATATTTTTAAAATTCTGTACTAAAAGAATTTTTTTGAGCTTCAATTTGTAGTACAGTCTGAAATATTCAACAATAATTTCATTTCAGTAAAATAATTCAAAACAATTTTGTTAAAAATTGTTTTCAGTCGTTGAAGAAATCTCGAGAACGGGAAATGACTCAAAAGATTAATCATTAAAACTAAGTGTCGAGAGATTTATTTGAAATAAAAGCGTGCTGTATACAAATCAATCGTAAAATTAATTTTCATGTGTAAATCAATCAAAATCACAGGTGGACATTTGGAAAATGGTACTTATGGAAGAGAACCATACTTTTTAAAATGCTGATCCAAAATAATCTTTCGTTCGAGCTTCAATTTGTCGAATTGTCTGAAATGTCTAAAAATAATTCTACTTCAAATAAAATAAATCAAAATCGTTTCCAGACATTGAAGAAATCGCGAAAATGATTTAGCTATTGAAAGATTAATCATTAAAACTAAAAGTTGTCTATGTATTCAGAATAAAAACCAGCCTCATACAAAAATCAATCTTAAAATTTATTTTCCTTGAAAAAAATCCGAAACAATAGTTTAATTAAAATCACAGGCAGGCATTGGAAACTTTTGGTTGTCATGGAAGAAAACCATATTTTTAAAATTCTCTACGAAAAGAATTTTTTCTCGTTCGAGATTTATTGTAGAATTGCCTAAAATAAAATGTGTTGTAAGGGGATAGCAGTTTCAAAAATAATGTTCCATCAAACAAAATAAATGTAAATATTCTGATCAAAATCGTTAGCAGGTGTTGAAAAACCTCGATTATAATATTAAAGCTACATATAATGTATGCAATTGCATAAAAACAATTTATAGACCACCATTTTAATACTAATAGAAGTAGTACTCTTGAAACCTTTTATTAAAATATTTTGTTCTTTCGTTGTCTATATTACGCGTTTCATAAATAATAAGTAACAAACTACTATGTCACATAATAAATAATTTATTATACGAAAATAAAAACTAAGACTTCAGTGTATAAAATTGTATGGTATGAACTGATAAATCCGCTTATTTGAATTATTAGAATTCAAAAATAGACTCCATTCTTCAAAATTTGTTATTTTAAGTAAAATTAATACATAACCTGTATATATCTCATATTAAAATGAACACAATACTTTGTTTGAAATAAATAGTACCTAATACGACATCAATAAAAATCTTATATCTCGAGTTGCATCAGCAATTAATCTAAAATTCGTTATGCTTTGATTTTATCACATTATTGAATTCTTCATCTAAAATTTATTGGCGTAAATATTGGCAAATTGGTATGTTAATTATCTTTATTCTTATTTTACTGTTATTACCTAAAATCGTTTTTATTGTTATTTTACTGTTATTACCTAAAGTCGTTTTTAATGTTATTTTACTGTTATTACCTAAAATCGTTTTTACTGTTATTTTACTGTTATTACCTAAAATCGTTTTTACTGTTATTTTACTGTTATTACCTAAAAGCGTTTTGAACAAGCATTGAATACCAAATTACGATGGGCAAACGATTGGTTTGATTCTCCTCTCTCTGGTCAGTTTCCGCTACACGAGCGCAAATTAGACCAGGACCTATTACTTAAAACGGATTCCGAACAATTACAATCCTCCACGTGAAGACCGGGATTCAAATTCAGAGCCTGTTGAAATCATGGCTCGAAAATGGTCAAATGAAGGAAATTACTTTTAACTATCCTAAGAAAGAAAAATAAGTTCGGTGTGGATAAATAAAACCTATTCCAAATATTCATTCGTCATCTGACCGTGGTTCAAAATTACATGCTGTTGTCCACGGATCTTTCCCTTTGGGATTGATCCCGGACCGTCACCAATAGCCCGTTGTGTTGCTCCAGTGTGACGTTAATTAAAAATACCTACATACACTGCTGGCCACCGTAAATGCAACACCCTGAAGTAAGCATGCAAATAATATGAAATTTACAACATGCATTAGCGGAGGTGAGGTATGCAAATGATTAGAATTTCAGCTCAGACGCACATCACGCGCGCCTGTGGCGCCACTTCAAAGCGCTATTTAAGGCTTGGAGATTTCGACGATTTCAAGTACGGCAATTGTGTTTTTCTTGTGGTTTTTTCAAAAAAACCGATCAATTATGCCTCGTAGAAAACAGCGATCATCTTTTGATCAAGTATCCGAGTTCGACAGAGGAAGGATAGCGGCCTACCGAGATTGTGGATTATCTTTCAGGGAAATCGGTAGTCGTGTTGGACGAAACCAAACAACTGTAATGCGGATATGTGATCGTTGGATGCAGGAGGGTACGACGGACCGACGTGTTCGATCGCATCCACCTCAGTGCACCACTTCACGTGATGACAGGCATATTGTGCGTATGGCAGTGACGGATCGCTCAGCCACATCACGAACCATAGCACAGCACATTCAGTCTGTACCGCATCATCCAGTGTCTGCGCGTACCATTCGACGCCGTTTACAGCAGAGTGGTCTGTCCGCAAGACGTCCATTGCTTCGTCTACCCTTGACGCAGAATCACAGACGTTTCCGCCGCCAATGGTGCGATGAAAGAAGGACGTGGACGGCAGAATGGAATGAAATTGTCTTTACTGACGAGTCACGTTTCTGTCTGCAACACCACGATGGTCGGATTCGAGTCTGGAGACACCGTGGAGAGAGGATGCTGAACAGCTGCGTTATGCACCGCCACACTGGTCCTGCACCGGGCATTATGGTATGGGGCGGTATTGGATATCACTCTCGCACTCCTCTAGTACGCATTGCCGGTACTTTAAACAGCCAGCGCTACATCTCCGCGGTGTTGGAGCCAGTTGTCCTTCCTTACCTTCAGGGCTTGCCCACAGCCATATTTCAACAGGATAATGCGCAACCACACGTGGCACGCATTGTCCAAGGGTTCTTCGTCAATCGTCAGATTGAATTGCTTCCCTGGCCAGCTCGCTCTCCGGATCTTTCGCCGATAGAAAACATGTGGTCCATGGTTACTCAACGATTGACCCAGAATACATCCCCAGCTGCCACACCAGATCAACTTTGGCAACGTGTGGAAGCTGCTTGGTCTGCTGTACCCCAAGAACACATCCAAAGTCTCTTTGAATCAATGCCGAGGCGTGTGGCAGCGGTGATCTCCAACAATGGCGGCTACTCTGGCTACTGATTTTGGCAGGAACCACACTTCACAGAAGTCTATAAATTTAATCATTTGATACTTGGTCAACATGTTATCTACAAAATAAATTTTGTTGTGATATCTCTTGTCTTTCTTGGTGTTGCAATTTGGGTGGCCAGCAGTGTACCTACCAAATATTCATTTATGTAAAACATTTCATTGTAGCCGCACTGAATCTTTCTAGATATACAAACCTGAATATGTTTATTCGTTTACTGTATTAGTCGGTTTGTTTTATCAGTTTGCAAAATTTTTTAGCTAGCGCTTGAAAAACTTCAAAGCTTTTTTAATTGAAAATTAATCATTTGAATATAGATATCTCGTCCATCAAAATCTGACCAATTTTCCAAATGATGGGATATCTCGTCATCAAAATGTTACCGATTTCTTATGATATAAAAATAAAGACCTTGTCAGTTTTTTCTAGTGACGAGATATCTCGTCCATCCAGATCTGGTCAGTTTTGCTAATGACGAGATACCTCGTCGAGACAACCACCAGGAGGGTTAATACCGCTCTCACGATCTCTCCCATTTCTCAATCTATCAACTAGTGCAGTGGTTCTTAACCTTTTTAGTGATCGGCACCCCCCTTGAATCTAAAAATAAGTTCTCACACCCCCTTGTAAAATGTGTTTCTATTTCTTTATTCAGGAAATTACTTCTATTGCAAGATAAGTTATTTATAGAAAAAATTAACACATACATTTGCATATACATACAAAACAATACCTCAATTTTTAATGGGTACGTTGTTGTTTATGCGTAATAATACTTTTGAAGCGAGGCTCTTTTTTTGAAAGAGCCACGCGTAAGTCATCACTTGCATTTAAACGATTTCTGTCTTTTGTTTTTATGTGCAAAAGTGATGAAAACCCCATTTCACACAGAGAGGTAGAGGCAAATGGTAAAAGTGTCTGCAATGCTGCTTTTTCCGGATGCGGATAAGGTTCTAACTATGTACACCAGAATTGTTCTACGTTCAGTTTTTCAAATTCCATTTGAATACGTGCATTGGCTCGTATTTCAATAAGATCGTCTTTTATTAAATCGCTGTCGTCCATCGAAAGGTCTCTCGCACCCCTGAAAATGCTTTCTCGTACCCCTGGAAATGGCTTTCTCGCATCCCCAGGGGTGCACACACCCCAGGTTAAGAACCACTGAACTGGTGGTAGCATCTATCCAATTCAACCACTGCTAAATTCAGGAGGGGGAGCATTATGGAATTTTGCCACCACTGCAAAATTAACGAATGATTCCCAAGTATATAAAGCAATCTAACCTATCACCACTACTAAGTACTTTTTGCACTGTCACACTCTTACATCTTGATAAGACACAAGGGATATGATCGTCCTACTGCATTTGATGGTAAAAGTTAAATGTGCCAGAGAAATTTTACTTTGTTCATAAAAGAACTGACAGGTGTTATTTCCAAGCGCTGAATAGCAAAAGAACTCCAAGTTTGCAGGTGCTTAATTATTCTGTTGGTTGTTTCGACGAGGTATCACACATAAAACCGGTAACGACGTTTCGATTACGGTAACTCTCACCAATCTCCCAAACCAGTATTTACCGGTATTTCTTCACCAGTTTTTAAGCCTCCCTGATGATTGACGAGGTATTTTCTCATTAGCAAAACTGACCAGATCTTGATGGACGAGGTATCTCGTCATTCGAAGGAAACTGACCAGATCTTGACCTCGTCATCATAGAAAAATCAGCAATATCTTAAGGACGAGATATCTCGTTGAAACCACTTGGAGGGTTTTAACTTACCCACACCACAAAAATTAACTTACAAATAACAGTATGTATAGCAGTGCAACCTATCTTCACTATGAAGTACTTTAGGGTAGACAAAGTTGCACTGCCTTTCACATATCTTTCTGAAGATTAATAGAGGTGGTCACTGAGAGAAGATTTATTGTACTTTCTTTTTCAAAATGGCCATTTTTGAATCCGCTTATTTTCATGACGTAGAAAAATTCGAAACGTTAACCTTCTCTTCTTTCCCGTTGCTTTCTACATCAGGAAAGCACATGTTAAAGGATCTCGTCATCTGATGTGTGCTAATGCATCGGCTAATGGAATCGACAGAAGCAAACTTTTTGGGCAAACTCCCATGAAAGAAAGGGTTCCTTGATTCGATTATGGAACGTGAAAATGGACAAAACTCCATTACTCTATGATGGGGATCTTTTAGAGCGTATTAAGAAGAATGCAGTGAGAGTTAGTTTCGATTAGCATTCGATTTCTGGAGAAAAAATTCTGTAAAGACGTTTGTTCTTTATTTTTTAGTGTTCACAATGATGGCTGTAAGAAATTTTTTAAAGATTTCACAGGATGTATACTTTTGTATTTATAACTGCTGGGTTAAAAAAAGACCACTACTGTTTTCAGGATAAAAGTAATTAGAATTTGGAATACATTAATAAAATAATTTAATGACTGCATTAAAAAACTCAAATTTATATAAAACATATAGCTTATCATACAAAAATCTACCAAATTGTCATGAGTACTGACTATTTTTTCTATTTGCATCTTCATTCCCCTTTGAATTTGGTCTCAACGCCATTAGCAAAATAGCTTCATAGTTTATCTCCTCATTAGCGAAATTGACTGGATCTTGACTGACGAGATATCTCGTCATTAGCAAAATTGGCCGGATTTTGACGGAAGAGATATTTTGTCATCAGCAAAATTGACCGGATCTTGACGAAAGATATCTCGTCATTAGCAAAATTGACTGAATCTTTACGGAAAGGACATCTCGTCATCAGCAAAGTTGATCGAATCTTGATGCACGAGAAATCTCGTCATTCACAAACTGATCGGATCTTGACGGAAGATATCTCGTTATTAGCAAAATTGACCGAATCTTGACGGAAAGGATATCTCGTCATCAGCAAAGTTGACCGAATCTTTACGGAAAGGACATCTCGTCATTCACAAACTGAGATTTGCTATATGTGACAGTGTAATGCTCCTATTAAAATCATCATGGTACAAAAAGGTTTTTCTTTCTTATAGGGTAGGGTAGTTCATTTTTAAACTCTTGGCATGTTATTGCGGAAAGTTTGTGGTTAGCGATCTCAAAACCTCACCTACACTCGCAATTACGATGTGGGATTTTTGCACTCAAAAAATGGATGAAGTCATTAACTACCCGTTATCAACATTCAATTCAACTGTATCAATGGTTAAAGTTAATTTTTATTACATTAGCAGAAAATATGTTTGCCTGAAGCAGAGAAAACTTTCGTACGCCGAGCTCTGGGTCATCAAATTTACATAGCTCAATTTGACTGAAATTTCTAGGTCAGTGCAACTGTTTTCAGCTCGCTACGTCGTTCCCTTAGAACCATGTAAGTTTAATTTAATATTTAACATTACGCGAGAAGAGATAAATCAACACACAAAATGTAAAAAACTGCTACGAGCCGAAAGATCGGAAGAAGAAAGAACACAAGCGCGTGAAACAACAAAGCTCAAAAAGCTCTTCGACGACGCAACGAAACTTGAGAAAACACGTGATTTATTTACTCTGAAGCAGAAAAATTCTCTCGTGAAGCCGGTCAGTAAATCTTGCTTATAACAAATTATTCAAGTCTTTGGTAGGGAGAGGAGGGATGATAGGTAGGTATTTTAATTAACGTCGCACTGGAGCAACACAAACGGGCTATTGATGACGGTGCGGGATCAATCCCAAAGGGAAAGATCGATGACAATACCACGTAATTTTGAACCACGGCCAGATGACGAGGCAACACCCGAGCTGGCACCCCACTCTCCAAACTTCCACACCACGCCAATTTAAGGACATTTGAGGACATAACGGATTTAACGTGCACCAGCCCCCTTTGTACACTACAGTGTTTGATTAGATTCGAATTAGCAACCCTCCGGTTGTTAATCCGTTACTCTTCCAACCGGGCTACCGCTGCCCAAGGAGAGGATGGAAGAACACGAAAAAAAAGTAATGTCCCATTCGCTTTCCCTTACTAAACCTTAATAAATGACTGATTTTGTGAGACAATTGATTTTGGGAAATGAGCTTAAAAATGTAGAACCTGTCTCCGATAAATGCTTTTGAGAAGGTAGGTAGGTAGTTAATTGGCGACATACTGGAGCATCACAGCGGGCTATTGGCAATGGTCCGCGAACAATCAGGAAGGGAAGATCCAAAGACAACGCCACGTAATTTTGAACCACGGTCAGATGATGAGTTTTTGAAAAACTGGAATTTAACTACAACTCGCGATTTTTTATTTTTATGCCTCAAATTTATTAGGATAAAACTGAAATTTTATAAATATTTATAATTTTTAATCAGTATTTATGATAACAAATTGGATTAGGTTCGACTCTTATTATAAGTAGTTAGGTATTCTAGACCCACCGCCTCCCAGCTCGCCGAAATAAGGCTTAGAGCTTTTGCATGGGAGGCGGGGGTAGACGACCACCGTAACCCGAAAGAGGGCAGCGAGTCAACCAGCCCCCCCGGTGGAAAACACCGCCGACTCCTCACGTGCGGCCCCAAGCATCCAGGGCACCACCATTTATTAAAACCAAAAATAAATTACAAAAATAGGCCAACAGGGCCAACAAAATAGAAACCGGTCACAATTTGCCGGTGGACAATACAATAATTAACATAAAACAAATTTAAAGTAATATCAATATAACAATAAAACAATAGGAAAATGACGACCGGTGAACAATAGTAGTTAGGTATTATCATAAGTAGTTAGGTATTACCATAAGTAGTTAGGTATTATCATAAGTAGTTAGGTAGGTTGTTGGAATTAACATAGCACTGGAGCCACACAACGCCATATTGGCGACGGTCAGGGATCAATCCGAGGACAACACCTCGTAATTTCGAACCACTTTCAGATGATGAGAACAACACCTGAGGTGGTACCCTACTCTCCAAACTTCCACACCACGCCAACATGAGAACACTTAAGGCACCACGATAGATTTAACATACACCAGCCCCCACATACATGAGAGTCTTTGGTTGCATCGAGTTTCGAATTCGATTCCCTCCGGTTGCTAATCCGTTGCTCTTCCAACTGGGCCGCTGTGCCAACAAATTTATTTATATAAAACTGCAAGTTTATAAATATATTTCTAATTTCAATAATTTTGCATAATAACAGTTTGGGATTAGGTCCGAGTTCTATAACAATTATTAAAGTTATCAAAGCAACTTTTAAAACGTTAATATAGATTAAACAAGAACCGAATAGGGTAATGGCGCAAATGCTGCATAATTGTATGTAATAATTAATTGTGTGCATAATTTTATGTAATAGTTGTACATGACGTATTCATAATGCGTATAATGTAGCGATGTAGTTTTATTGAATTTGTAACAAAGAACTCACTGTGTCAAGATTTCACAGCTCTCTAAAGTGTATCATTACTTTTAGCTATGCATGCATTTACTCCTCAATAATCGCACGCATGATGTAGGTTTTGTCACGCAGGATGTTTTGATTTTTTCCCTACATATAAACTTTCTATTTAACATTTATTATTTTAGTAGGAAAGTTTATTTTTCTAAGATTTATATATTATCTTGAAAGTAGGTATTTTTAATTAATGTCACACTGGAACAACACAATGGGCTACTGACGACGATCCGGGATAAAACCCGACGGAAATATTAGCTTGAAAGATATTTTGTAGGTAGATATATTTTAAAATAACTTTCCCTCGAGTAATTCATTCAAAGTTTGAGTTGATATACTTTTTACTACTCTAACAGAATATTGTGAATTAGATTAAAGCCTTCTAAAGCTTTGCGTTTGAGTCTGGCTGATGTCACTTGGAGAGATAATACATTGAGATTGGCTCAACGCCAATATTGTAATTCCTTTGTTTTTGAACATGCGCATATTTCAATTCTTGTGGTTAAATTTATATGGTTCTTCTCATCCTATGAGAACTATAACGCTAAATTTATCGTCTTGAGGACACAGGCCATTTTTATTAGCTATGGCATTCAATCTTTGTGTTTGAGTGCATTTTCGTCTAAATAAAAAGAATCGTTTTATTCCGATATTAAATTATTTCAGCCACAAGGATTCCTTAAACCACAAATACTGCAGCTAAATTTAAAAATAAATCGAGCAAAACGTATTGATAACAGTCTAGCTTTTGAGAGGCTCACACGCATATATCCTTTCTGCAATCTGTAGTCTTCTCTGCAAGAGTCTAACCAATCTTGATCTTTTGGATCAATAGTCATTTGGGGGTGGAGTGGTGAGAGCACCTGGGTTAAAGGCCCTCCATCTCCTGTGAAGCTTGTAGCTGAACTGAGAAGAGGTGAGCTAATCAAAACCCTTTATAGATTTCATAGATACTTGGAATTTGATCTTTACAATCATATATGAATCAATATAATCTTTGCTTGGATTCTTTCAACCGATGGGCGTGGTTATTTAGTCGTTATATCTGCAAGGCCGCGGTAGCCCGGTTGGAAGAGTAGCGGATTAGCAACCGGAGGATTGCAAGTTCGAAGTTAGATCCAACCAAAGACCGTCGTGTACATGGGGGGTTGGTGCGCATTACATCTGTTGTGGTCTCAAATGCCCTCACGTTGGCGTGGAAGTTTGGAGAGTGGAGTGCCAGCTCTTCATCTGACCATGATTCAAAATTACGAGGTGTTGTCCTTGGATCTTTCCCCCTTCGGGATTGATCCCGGATTATCGCCAATAGTCCGTTGTGCTCCAGTGCGATGTAAATTAAACTACCTACCGACAATGCACCAAATGTAAAAATGAGCCACATCACATCTCTAATTGTAACAATGTCAAAGCAAAGAAACCTGCTTCCCCACTACCAATAGTTGAAAAATTAATTTTGCACAACATACATGTTTTGGTGCAGAACTTCTCTAGCACCATGTGATAAGCACCAACCAACTAATGCACGTGTGAATTAAGTAATTCAATCTCACACACGGAACATTTTAATATTATACTTCAAATATGAATATTTATTTGAACAAAGTCCCCAAATCAGCACTCCAACCCCAGCACCACGTTAAGTGACCCTTAAAGTAAAAATATATATCCCAAGTACACAATGTATAACAAACGTGTAAATTTTTCTCTTTTCCTTTGTATAATTTTATTATAAAAACAATGAATGATTTTGTCAATCTAGAAAACAAGTTGTATATTATAGTAATGCATAATTTTTAATACCTCCCGCGGCCCTATTAGTACAATCACACCACACCCCCATGGCCTTGATGCGGTACAAAACATATCAAAACTATAAGTATTGTACCAAATTGTTCTTCGGAATTCATAAACTCTCCAAGTGGTTTCGACGAGGTATCTCGTCCATCAAGATCTGACTAATTTCAACAATGACGAGATTTTTCGTCAAGATATTGTAGATTTTTCGATGATGACGAGATCCAGATCTGGTTATTTTTCTTCTAATGATGAGATATCTTGTCAATCAAGACCTGTTAATTGTTTTGATAATGACGAGATATCTCGTCAAGACAATCACTAGGAGGGTTAATAACGAAATGCCTTGAAATTTAGCTCCATAGGTGAAATACGAAATTTCATAACGGAACAGAAACACTGACTTTTAAGAAGCAATTTTTAGGTTCGGTTTGGTTCAACGATGGATCATCTGATTTGTATCCAACTCGGTAAAGCTGGGTTAACATTACAGAACCAGAAAAATTTTGAAATTTAAAAAATACCTTTCTTTGATTTTTAGAATTAGCTTATGCTACATGGTAATGCATTCAGATTTCTGAATTCCATAAATTTTTTAAAGTTTCTGAATCCCGTCAGTTTGTGTAATAAATCTTCGATGCACGCAAAAAGTCGATGTAAATGGATAAATCTTTTGAGTTAACCGATTCCTCTGCACACTCTTTAAGGAAATTCAATTTGAAAATTCTAAGATAAATGTTTTCCAAAGATGCGTAAAATCGTAGTTAAAAATTATTGACAATTCTTCCGTGTCATTGCAAAAAGGGTTAAATCAAAATAGCTACTTTTCAGAATCTAAAGTAGAATATTTCACTCTTTTTCACAAATATTCAGGAGGAAAAAGAAACATGCTATGCTATAAATAATTGTAATATAGGTTCGCAGATTAATTCAGTTTCGATTTTAAGCATATTATATTATTTTTAAAATTAATGATGCACTTGACTCCTTTAACTCATCAAAAGTCAGAATTAGCCCCTTTTGTCTTGTCACGGAAGAATTTTGAATCATGTTTTTAATTTTTGACTATCATTTGAAGTTATTAATTCTTTGACACTTGTAGGATAAATTTTAATTTAAAACTTTTGTAACAAAAATAGTAAAACATAATTTTTAATAAATGTTACAACAAAAGAATTAGAATGCGTGTAACTAGTTTAGCAAGCGTAAATAAATAACTAAATCTACCTTACAAAAAATTAAAACTAAAAAATATTAGCAAAGAGTGATTGAATTTAGAGATTAGAAAAGTAAACAAACGCAATCCAACGTTACGACTAATTTCTCCAGAGGTTAACGTTCAATTCCCTTTTGTTCAAACGAGAAATGAAAATTAAATAACCAGACGATTCCAATTAATCGATTCAATTCAAACATTTTCTAGGCCACGCGACAAACGAACTATCAATAAACCGCGCAAACGATCCCGCGACTCCGTTCCCCTCGCAGATACGGTTGCAGATATCCTCTGATAGAGCCAGCAGCGACTGACGTTCCATTCGCTCCGACGTTTTCTCCATCTCTGATCGCCATTAATAAGAATCCATTTCTTTTCATTCTCTCAACTCAACTCAATTCACAGCAGCGCCATCTGTTGATATTTCAGAAAAATCAACAAAACTTGAAATGTTTATCCAATCGGCTGCGAGTGATACTGTCAGTTACATTGCAGCGAGTTGATTATTGTATCAAGTGGCTTATTCTGGAGTGCGGGCCGTTGGTTTGTGGTCGTTCGTGCTTCTGGGGGTTTGTAAACAGTGGGGTTGGAATGATATTTTAATTATTTAGATTGAATTCATCGTCGTGCGAAAATCTTTTATTCAGGCAGCGATGAATTGAATTGGTTAGCCATTGAAATTTCGTATCACAGACCTATGTTGCATTATAATGCGCACGCATTGAAACAATACATGAAATATAAAATTTCAGGGCATCGGAATATTTAAAAAGTGCTCTTTTAGATTACTTAAAAGAATTACGCAGTTTTACAAAAATATTTATTTGATATTGCCCTTCCTTCGACTTTCAGATCCTAGAACTATTGAGAATGGAAAAGTGCTTTCGAGGTATCACAGTTAATTCTTTATTTAACAAATGCAATCAATTTACAAATGTATTTCCATTTCATTACTAAAGTTTTTCATATTGTGAAATTTATTTTAGTTTTTATACTCTGGAGCCATTTATTTATGATTTAATTCATGAACTTCAAGAAGATATTACAGTTTTTCAATAAGATAAAATGAGGCAAGTGTGAACCCTAATATTCAAAGTTCATATTGAATGACTGTTCCCAGTATTTGTTTTTTAATTTCATACTTTACCACACACCCAAACCAGACCCTTTACTAATATGTTTATATTCTTATTTGTTTAACCTCCTGGTGCTTGTCTTGAAGAGATGTATCGTCATTATAAAAAACTGACCAGATCTTGATGGACGAGATATCTCGTCATTAGAAGAAAACTGACCAGATCTTGATCTCGTCACATTATAAAAAATCGGCAAAATCTTGATGATGAGATATCTCGTATTTAGTAAAATTAGTTAGATCTTGATGGACGAATAATCTCGTCGAAACCACTTGGAGTGTTAAACGTATCATGAAATGAAATAATTATTATTGGAAATAATTATAAATGGATAATAATTATTAGTGAAATAATTTTTCAAAAATATGTTCCAGTGTCAATTTCATGGGGTCGCACTTGTCCCAGTTGTTGGGACATTTGCATACCATGAACTGTTTTTTCGTTTACAAAAAGTAATAGTATTATGAATCTGTTATAAAAAATAGAATATGTATAACATCTATACATATAAAGCAGAGTTGGGACCTGTCTGTTCTCTATACAAATCTACACCGTTTGACCAATCTACACCAAATTTGGTATACTTATTCTTTGGAACCCTGAGGGTAACGAAAGCTACATATTAACCCCCATTCTATTCGTCTTGGGTGTGCAGACGGGTGTAAAGTTCCGTCTTCCTAGACAGAGCACTTGCTAGGGGGCGCTCTCCCCCGGTCTGACTGTGCAGATGACGTCAGAGTTAACATCTAGAGGAGTCGCCTTGGAGGTTTTTAGAATCTTAGAGTGCGGTTGTTCTTAAAATCGCTCAGTATCATATCGTTTATGCATCCCGTCTGTAAATTCTTAATTATTGGAATGTAAGTCTTTATTATTGGAATGTAAATTTTTATAATATAAGATTATATGAATAGAAAGTGGTCTTTTTTTTATCGTCGATATGGTACAGAGGGCTAAAGTCAATTCGAAATCCTCATAGGAATAACATTGTGTATTCATACGATCAATGTTAGACCAATTCGCACTGAATTTGGTACATTAATCCTGTAGAATTCTGCGGGACACATAGGCTATATATTAACCCCGTTCGCTTTGTCCTGGGTATGCAGGGGGTTAAAAATAATTCGAAATTTCAATAGGAATAATATTGAGTAACATTATGATGAATTATAAACAATTCAACCCGAGCAAAGCCGGGTAATTCAGCTAGTTTAATATAGAATAACATCATTCGTGCCCTTCTTTGGTCTGTGCAACTTCCCTGCCGAAACTCGAAGAGCTCTAGCGGTGAAAATAATCTATAGGTAGGTAGGTATTTTAATTAACGACACACTGGAGCAACACAACGGGATATTGACGACGGTCCGGGATCAAAGCCGAAGGGAAAGATGAGGACAACATCACGTAATTTTGAACCACGGTGAGATGACGAGGACACACTTGAGCTGGCACCCCACTCTCCAAACACTCAAAGTAACGGACTATCAACCGGAGGGTTGCGAGTTCGAATCCAACCAAAGACCGTCGTATGCAAAGGAGGCTGGTGCACGTTATCTGTCGTGGCCTCAAATGTCCTCACGTTGGCGTGATGTGGAAGTTTGGAGAGTGGGGTGCCAGCTCAGATGAGACCTCGTCATCTGACCGTGATTGAAAATTACGTGGTGTTGTTTCCCTTCGGGATTGATCCCGGACCGTCGCCAATAGCCCTTTGTGTTGCTTCAGTGCGACGTTAATTAAAATACCTATCTACCTAATGCTTGAGTGTTTTATTTTTCATAACATGCAGTTTATGCCATCAACGGTTAATTACTTAATGGATTATGTGTACCATTATTCAACAAGTACCTTTTATATATGAAGGGCAGTACTGTTCGTAATGTCGGATCTTTCCCTTCGGGTTTGATTGGAGACCGTCGTAAATAGCCCGATGTGTTTCTCCAGTGCGACGTTAATTAAAATACCTACCTACCATCTAGCATTATATTTATTCGAATACCAGTTAAACCGCACAAAGCAATTCGATATAACTTCGGAAGAAAGCTCAACGTACTGGAAACGAAATAAACCAAAGGCAAGAGACCTGAACAAAGATTTTCGGCAATCGCCAACGCCCCCCCCCCCCCCACAAAGGGCGTGCGTTCCGAGTGTTCCAGAGAGGGCGCGAGAGCTGGAACAAGCTGACTCAGCAAGAACGAAACAAAAAAAAATCCTCGCGAGGTCACGCCCCTTCAGATAGAAAACCTGGCAACAGCATGGACTGTGAGCTCCGTCAAATTTTTTTCTAACCTTCGAACCCGGCTTGCTGAAGTTAGGAAAGTTGCTTCTTCTTTCCTACCGGGAGATTTGGAGGGTTGAGTGACTCCAACTGGGGGCGTCTGATCATTAAAACCCAAGAATTTTGAGTCGGGAGTCAAGGTTCTGAGGATATCAATACCACGCACTTGACAAAGCACGATTACTACTATGCAAGCACATGAATTTAATTTTTATCACGCATGCAACTGCTACTGGAGTACTTGTGAACTTTGTTGTGTCTTGATTATATTTATTAACCCTCCTGGTGGTTGTCTCGGCGAGGTATCTAGTTAGCAAAACTGACCAGATCTTGGTGAACGAGATATCCCATCGAAAACACTTGGAGCATGTATTTTTTAACTATGCACGTACAGATTGTAACCGCGTATGGAATGTGATGAAAAATGAATTTGGAAGATTTTTTTGTAGGTATTTTAATTAACGTCTCATTGAAGCAATACAACTGGCTATTGGCGATGATCCGGGATCAAACACGAAGGGAAAGATCCGAGAACAACACCTGGCGTCGCTTGTCCTCTTTTGGACCTTGCGCCATAAACCCCCAAAAATCCAATCCGAGGACAACACCAGGTAATTTTGAACCACGGTCAGATGACGAGGCAAGACCTGAGCTGGAACACAATCTCCAAACTTCCACATCACGCCAACGTGAGGACATTTGAGGCCACGACTGATTTAACGCGCACTAGCCCTCTTTTTATACGACGATCTTTGGTTGGATTCGAACTCGCAACCCGGAAGTTTTTTGGAGACTGAGTGTAAAAAAGAGAGTCGATCTGTGTTCTTTGTAGTTTCGCATCGTCCTTCGTTTATTAACCCGCCAAGTGGTTTCTACGAGATACTTCGATCTTCAAGATCCGACCAATTTTGCTAATGACGACATATCTCGTCCATCAAGATATAATGACGGTATTCCTCGTCGAGACAACCACCAGGAGGGTTAATAAATGCAAAAAGTGTTCGTTTCCATGTGTGCAAATCTACAATTATTTAACGCTAATCTACAATTATTTAACCCTCCGAGTATTCCAGGGGCCGCGGTGGCCCGGTTGGAAGAGTAACGGACTTGCAACCGAAGGGTTGCGAGTTCGAATCCAGCCAAACACCGTCGTGTACAAAGGGGGCTGGTGCACGTTAAATCTGTCGTGGCCTCAAATGTCCTCACGTTGGCGTGGTGTGGAAGTTTGGAGAGTGGGGTGCCAGCTCAGGTGTTGCCTCGTCATCTGACCGTGGTTCAAAATTACGTGGTGTTGTCCTCGGATCTTTCCCTTTGGGATTGATCCCGGACCGTCACCAATAGCCCATTGTGTTGCTCCAGTGTGACGTTAATTGAAATTCCCCCCCCCCCCCGAGTATTCCAACGAGATATCTCCTTAAAGATGTGGTCAATTTTGCCAAGGACGAAGTATCTGGTCGAGACAAAAGTACCTTATTTCACCAAGAGGGGGGTATTTCAATTAACGTCACACTGGAGCAATACAACGGGCTATTGGTGACGGTCCGGGATCAATCCCAAAGGGAAAGATCCGAGGACAACACCAAGTAATTTTGAACCACGGTCAGATGACGAGGCAACACCTGAGCTGGCACCCCACTCTCGAAACTTCCACACCACGCCAACGTGAGGACATTTGAGGCCACGACAGATTTAACGTGCACCAGCCCCCTTTGTACACGACGGTGTTTGGCTGGATTCGAACTCGCAACCCTTCGGTTGCAAGTCCGTTACTCTTCCAACCGGGCCACCGCGGCCCTTTTCACCAAGAGGAATCAAGTAAGAAAAACAAATTGTCTCTTGCCCTGAACCAGATTTGTCCACATTTTTGCACTAGAGGCTGGCCACTACAGGGCGGTTTTCGATTCGAAGATAAACCACGAGCTGCGAGTTCGGAACCCGATCCAACCAAAGGCCGTCCTGTGCGTGGAAGCTAATGCAATGCAAGTTAAATCAGTCGTGGCTCAAATGTCCTCACATTGGCGTGGTGTGAAAGCTTGGAGAGTGTGGTGCCAGCTCAGGTATTGACCTTGTCATCCGCTGTGGTTGAAAATTACGAAGTGTTGTGTGCTTGGATTGATCCCGGACAATCACGAATAGTCCGTTGCATTGTTCCAGTGCGACGCTGATTCAGTTACCAACCTATTGATCCGATTCCACTTACAGTTGTGCCAGTCGAGTAATGTTTTTTTTTTTTAATTTTGAAGATGGTTGATATGTTGGGTTTTATATCGTAAAGGCCCAACTTTCGCTTTTCGAGTCGAAGTAGTCCATGTTTCCTCATATCACCATTGAATATTTGTTTACTATCTGAATCAAGAATTAGACAAATATAGGTCTGTGCTCACCGCCAGTGTTATAGCTTTTAACATCAGAGTGTTACTCAAAGTACTAACAAGACATCTAATAAATACAAAGAGACATCGCAACGGCAAGCATACAACACAATAATGTAGATAGGTATTTTAATTAACGTCACACTGGAGCAACACAACGGGCTATTGGTGACGGTCCGGGATCCTCCCCAAAGAGAAAGATCGAGGACAACACCAAGTAATTTTGAACCACGGTCGAGGAGGTGTTTTGCGACTAGTGTTTTACGACTAGCAAGAACCTAGAATAATGCATTTTCATGAATAAAATTTCCATAAATATAAGATAAAACGTCAAGCTCACTTGATAAGAGACTTATGTTAAAACGTTTTTCAGATATCTCTAACTCCCGTCTTATTTACCTCGGATCTTTCCTTCGGGTTTGAAAGGGGGCTGGTGCACGATAAATTCGTCGTGGCCTCAAATGTCCTCACGTTGGAGTGGTGTGAAAGGTCGGAGAGTGGGGTGCCATCTCAGGTGTTGTCTCGTCACCTGACCGTGGTTCAAAATTACGTGTTGTCCTCGGATTTTTCCTTTTCGGGTTGATCCCGGACCGCCGCCAATAGCCTCATTGATTTGCTCCAGTGTGACGTTAATTATATACCTACCCGTCTTATTTAACCAACTGTTCACACGTATTCATCTGATGTAGAACAACCTGCCATCTTTCCTTTACGAGCCCTGTTGGAAGAGTAACGGATTAGCAACCAGGGGTTCCGAGTTCGAATCCAACCAAAGACCTCTGTACAAGGAGGCTGGTGCAGGCTAAATCTGTTGTGGTTTCAAGTGTCGTCACGTTGGCGTAGGGTGGAATTTGGAGAGCTTGGTTCCAGCTCAGGTGTTGCCTCGGCATCTGACCGTGGTTCAAAATTACGTTGTTGTCTTTGGACCTTCCCTTTGAGATTGATCCCGGACCGTCGCCAATAGTCCTTTGTGTTGCTCCAGTGCGACGCTAATTAAGATACCTACCTTCCTGTTATGATTTCTAACCAGTTTTGATCTACCTGATTTACAGAATCTTAGAATTGGATTTTTTCAATCATCAATAAATAGGGTCATTATACGTGTTGTGGGGTGAAAGCAATACTACACTACTCGTGTTTACCGTCTTAATTTTTTATGAATCATAACATAGCCCATTCGGAAAAATAAAATCATTTGTAAAAATTCTATTGGCCCATTCTGTGGACTATTCTCCTTTTGGAAAGATTCTATTGGCCATTTTCTTAGAATTGAATCCTTTGGAAAGATTCCTTTGCCCCTTTCCTTAGATTATAATCATTTATAAAAATTCTATTGGCCCATTCTGTAGAATTTTCTCCTTTTGGAAAGATTCTATTGGCCATTTCCTTAGAATTGAATCCTTTGGAAAGATCCTTTGCCCCCCCCCCCCTTTCCTTAGAATATAACCATTTATAAAAATTCTATTGGCCCATTCTGTAGAATTTACTCCTTTTGGAAAGATTCTATTGGTCATTTCCTTAGAATTGAATCCTTTGGAAAGATTCCTTTGCCCCTTTCCTTAGAATATAATCATTTATAAAAATTCTATTGGCCCATTCTGTAGAATTTTCTCCTTTTGGAAAGATTCTATTGGTCATTTCCTTAGAACAAAACCATTTGTAAAGATTCTATTGGTCAAAAGGTAAAAACTGGCTGGAAGTCAAACGGAGAAGACTGCGGGTTGCAAAGTGGAATAATTATGCGTGTAAACCTGAGACGAGTTACCGAGGTTTTACAGTGAAAGCCTATTTCGAAAGCTAAGGAGTTAGACATTAACACTAATACAAAAAAAATTTTAATTACATTTTCTACGAAAATCCCGTTTTAAAAGCTATCTGATACCTCTTTTTTTCGTATCGTTTGTTAAAATGTCAGTCATCAGGTAAATTATTTCCACAGCTCCGCATCCAACCACCCCAGCATCACCGTAGGACTCTAGCCCAAAGCGCTGCAGCAAACCTCCCCAACCCCACCAAAGGCACAAATTCCGCATTTTCGACCTGGTTGCTTAACAGCGACTGTCAGGCACAGAGTGGGATGGGCGTGGTCGAGAGGAGCATGACGAAGGGTCTGTCTGTCCATCACACCGCACACCCTGGCCTGCCTTTGACATGTCCCCCGGGCAGCAGATAGTCAACTGGGTCCACGATTGCAGCGGCTGTCTCGAGCTATATATGAAAAAGCTCTCTTCCTTCCTTTCTCTTTTGTTTTTTTTGTGCTTCCCTTTTATTTTTTAGTTTCTTTCTCTTTCCTTTTTTTCCCTCCTAAGAATCGATGTGGCGGATATGAGTTTCGAACAGAAAGGGGTCCACAGGAAAGAATTTTCAATATTCTGCATATTTCTGACCTCTTCCGTGGGCAGAATGTTTCTATGGAAATACATCGCCGGATATCGATCAGGGATTGGGCAATCGATGATTGTAATGGTTTGTTGTTGTTGAACATTGTCTGGCGTGGATCGCTGTGGTGTTGCTTCAGTGGTTCAAATATGTCAGTATTAGTTTTTTAGCTGAGCGTGTGTTTTGTGTGTATTCATCTATTTTCTCTTCGTTTGTTATTAGCCGTCATGGCTTAGTGGGTATGTCCACTGCGCTAGCAACCTTCGAGTTATAGGCGGCGCGGGTTCGATTCCTGTCAGGTGCATTCCTCCCTGGGTGTATTTCTCTCTTTTGTGTCAGTAAAACTTTCATTGTGTTTGTGTCTATTACTTCATGTTGTATGTCTTGTGTCTGGGGCAGCATGGCCAAATATGGCCCTTGCGCCATAAAAACCCTCAAACCAACCATCGTTTATGATCTACGATGCAAAAGTTTAAACATTATTTCACCCTCCAGGTTGATACCTCGTCATTAGCAAAACTGACCAGATATTGATCTCGTTATCATAAAAAATCGGTAATGTCCTGATTTATGAACCCTCCCTGGTCTTTACGAAGATATCTCTTCATTAGCAAAACTGACCAGATCTTGAAGGACGAGATATCTCGTTATTAGAAGAAAACTGACCAGATCTTGATTCCGTCAACCTAAACAAATCGGCAATATCTTGACGACGAGATATCTCGCCATTAGCAAAATTGGTCAGATCTCTATGGACGAGACATCTCTTCATTAGAAAAAACTGACCAGATCTTGATCTCGTCAACATAAAAAACGGCAATATCTTAACGACGAGGTATCAAGTCATTAGCAAAATTGGTCAGATCTTAAAGGACGAAATATCTGGTCATTAGGAAAACTGACTAGATCTTTATGGACGAGGTATCTGGTCATTAGAAGAAAACTGACCAGATCTTGATCTCGTCAACACAAAAAAAATCGGCAATATCTTGTCGACGAGATATCACGTAAATAGCAAAATTGGTCAGATCTGAAATGACGAGATATCTTGTCATTAGCAAAAATGGTCAGATCTTGATGGACGAGATATCTCCTCATTACAAAATTGGTCATATCTTGATGGACGAGATATCTCGTCTAAACCACTTGGAGGATTAAAAAAGCGATTTCTAATTACTTCAATTTAGTTTAGTTATACAGTATGAATCGCTACTATTGAACTGGTCTACGTCAAAACTCTTAATAGCCTAATGAAAAAAGTGAAATTTCAAATAAAATGCTTCACCCCTTTTTAATAATTAGTTGCTTTTGATGACAAAACACTGTTTTTAAGGTTCGTTGGGTTTTATGGCGCAAGATTCATATCTCACCATGTTGCACCAAACACAAGACAAACAACATCAAGTAACGGACATACATTCACAAAGTTTTACTGACACAGAAGAGAGAAAAACACAGATATACAGATGTTTTTAAGGAAAAATAATGCTATTGAAGTATCAAATTTTCAACACAAGGCATTTGCGCAAGGTAGCACTGGAGCAACACAACGGATTATTGGCGACGGTCCGGGATCAATCCTGAAGGGAAAGATTCGACGACAATACCTCGTAATTTTGAAGGCCGCGGTAGCCTGGTTGGAAGTGACGGATTTGCAACCGGAGGGTTGCGAGTTCAAATCCAATCAAAGACCGTCGTGTACAACATGGAGTAGGTAGGTAGATATCTAATACCAAACCGATAAAAAAATCGATTTAACAGAATTATTCGATGAAAAAATATTCTATTCTGAAATTGTCACAACGCATTTAAAAATGTTTAGTAATTTCTTCACTTTTTAACTGATTATCTGAAATGTGACACCTGGCGTAAGCATTACACGCTTGGCATGTTTTTTATTGTAAATTCATCAATGAAACCTATTTAATAACAACCATAACATTACATTTTGAATTCTAATCTCTACGCGGTGAATGAAATTTTGATAGTGGGCTTCCTTGAATGATTAGATTTGTTTCACTAAGGTCAGTTTTTGCTTAATTTGACCGGAACTACAGTTAAAAATATGGCCTCGATAGGTAGGTAGTTAATTAATGTCTCACTGAAACAACGTAACGGGCTATTGTGACCTTAGTAGGAGATTAACAATTAAAGGATCAGTCAAATAATAGTTATTTTAGACATTATATACAATAGCCTATTGTGTTGCTCCAGTTTGACGTTAATTAAAATACCTACTATATACCTATCATAGAATGGCGTATTTATGTATGAAAAAAGACTTGATATTTGACTACGCCGATAGGACTATGAGGGATTTTTTCAGTGTAAACATAAACAAATTATCAGAAAAAAAAGATTCTATTACTAATTTGATTTATCTCCCGTTTCGGCGATGTTTGGCGTTATTTTTTTTTAACAAAAACGAAATGCTGAAATTACATTTGAAAAATATTCTAAGATAGGAAAGAGGTTACCAAAAAACTAGCTCGTCATTTGACCTTGGTTCAAAATTACGTGGTGTTATTCTGGGATCTTTCCTTTCGGGGACGATCCCGAGCCGTCACAAATATCCCGTTGTGTTGCTCCAGTGCGATGTTATTTTATACCTACCTACCAAAAAAATAGCGTCTGCTATAAGAGGAATTTTTCGTGCTAATATATAAACCAGATTGAAAAAGAGATTTTACTTCCTGTTATTCAATTGTTTTCGCATGGTACACATCAGGTTTACATTAAAATGCAACTTATCGCCATTTTGGTGACGTTTGGCGTGTAATCAAAAAGGCGTTGACCAATAAGCTATAATATATAAATTCGTAATTTAATTTTTGGAATTTTTATTAATCTTAAATCGTTTTCGGAAAACAAGTCAAGTGACGTCACGTCTGGAATACGTTCCGTCACCAAAACTCTACCAATCCCTACCCCCATTTAGCTTGACAGATAAAGCCTCTCATATTTAGCTTTACATAAAATACCCTCTGATGAAAATCATCGTTTTGGGACCTAATATAAACATGAAGGAAACATTCGAGTTTGTTAGTAACAAATCATTCGGTGTGTATTTCAAATAGGACAATTTGTTTATTTTTGCACAATACAAATTTGTTGACAAATATTTTTGAGTTTTTCTCGAAGGATTTATTTGTTTATCCTTTCCATCATCGTACCACAGCTTTCTCTTTAATGTGTATCACACCTATTTTGTTTTTGAGTTTGAATCTTTTATTTCAAAATGCGACGTTTTGCATTAAATTCTACCATGCTATTTATGCAATGTTATTTTTTAGTTGTTTTAATGCCATTTAGATTCTATATTACTTTTGTCTGTACTATGGTGCAGGAGGACATTTCAAAACTCTTTAATTCTATGACTCCCTTTACCTAAACGTAAGTCTAAAAAATTTCATTTGAATGAATCGTATTTAAATTAAAAATGTAAACTAATTGCTTTTCAATTATTAGCATCAGTTTAATAATCGAAAATTCTAAGAACGGTAATTGACGTCAGTGAGAAAAAAGAGAAATAAATAATATTATAAAAGGCAATTTTTTATCAATACAAGACCTTTTGTTTTCAGAGGTACGAAAATCACAAGACGCGACTAATTTTACCTCCTCGAACGCTACTTCTATTTTGTTTTGAGAACTTATCATTTCTTAAACCGGGATCAAATAGGAAACGCAAGGCTCAAAGCCACACGCGCAGACCAATCAGAGGTGCCGACGCGATTGGTACAAACGCTTTGATTGGTCTGCGCGTATCATTTTGTGCCTTGCACTTCCTATTTGACCACAGCTTTACTAAAATCGCAATGTATTATCTCATTGTCAATTCAAGTCCTTTCATTTTTTAAGGCTGGCGCTTCAGCCGTCAACCGCTTCGACTTATACGGACAGTTATTTCAACCAATGACATTAACTTCATATATCGAAACGTAGATTTATATAAAATATTCTCAACATAAAATTGACTATTTTCTCTTGATTTAATATCATCATCTAGTGTCTCGCAGACTTTCAAAGACAGAACAGACTATCAAAGACAGAACACAGACTATCAAAGAGCAGCCTCTGGATTCGAATCCCGGTCTTGGTATGGATGTTCATAGTGGTTTAAAATCGCTATAGTTCTCAGTATTCTCTCTTTCGCTATAGTTCTCAGTATAATTAGCCGTCGTGTAGCAAAAAATGAGCCAAACCACTTCAACTTTCAATTTAACTTCAGTATTATTTTACTATAAGATATGCTATATAATAGTTTTTCTTTAACTAACAGAAGCCCATAATTTGTCAAGATCATTCCTCCAAACCGATTTCTCAAGGAAAAATGAATTATAACTTCTGCTTTCAACGTATCAAAAATGTTACTGCTAAAAGTATAAAAAAATAAATTAAAACATGGAAATGCATTCTTTAGCTCAAAGAAATTCTACCAAACTGATACATATTCTTTAGATTTACTACAATATTTAGTTCTACCAACTTAAACACTATATTATATATGTATATTCTTTAGTTCTCTCAAAATTATGGAAAATATTCTTTATCTCTACCACACAATATTTAGTTCTACCAACTTAAGTGTGGTACATATTCTTTAGATCTACAAAAAGTATGGTATAGATTCTTTAGATCTACCAAAACTTTGACCAAATATGGCCCTTGTGCCAGGAAACCCCAAAACCAACCAATCTACTAAAACTATGGTATATGTTTTATAGATCTACCAAAAGTATGGTATAGATTCTTTAGTAGTACCACAAAATTTAGTTTACCAACTTAAACTAGGGGTATATAGTTCCACCAAAACTATGGTATACATTCTTCATCTCTACCACAATATTTAACTCTACCAACTAAAACTATGGTACATATTCTTCAGGTATACCAACTTAAATTACGGCACTCGTATTTATTCTGTAGTTCTACCAAAATTATGTGTTATATATTCTTTAACTCTTCCACTATATTTATCAACTTAAACTAGGGTACATATTCTTTAGTTCTACCAACTTAAATTATGGTACATATTTAGTTCTCTCCAAAGCTATGCTATATATTATTTTGTACTACCACAAAATTTAGTTTTAACAACTAAACTGTGATATAAATTCTGTAGTTCTACATAAACTATGATATTCTTTAGTTCTACCAAAAAAGATATACATTCTGTAGTTCTGTCAAAATTATGGGAAACATTCGTTCTACAACACAAAAACATCGCAACATTTGAAAGTTTAATTTTTTTTCATGCTTTGGTGGTGACTGAAGCCAATCAGTCACAATCCCGGTTGCGCCACTGCTAACTAAGATTGAACTGGACACCGATGTCACCAGGACCACTCGGTAAGCCTTCTCCACCCCTGCACTTTGGACACCATCCCCCCGATACAGGCAGGCAGAATTCAGATAAACTGACCCTTCCCCCTTGCCAGATCCAGCAGCGCGGTTTCTAAGTGATGCGTGCGGAGGAAATGTCAGGTGTCGCCGTTACACCACCCCTCCACCCCACCCACGAGAAGCATTCCATCCACCCCCAGCATGGCATCCTTCTCGAATCCAACCTGCTGAGAACGGAGCAGGGGTGGTGGAGAGGAAGGACTGCTGCCGTGACCTTTCAACCGTCTTGGACTCCGATAGGGGGAGCCACCACCACGTGCAGCCCCACGGAATAAAGATTAGACTAAGAGGGCCTTGCGACGCTTAATTATCGATAGCGCCCGGAGTTTCGCTCGCCGCCGGTGGCAACGGTCCCCCCGCTGCGGCAAACGACGCGATCGAAAGGGCTCTCTCGCTCTACAGGAATCGGTAAAAGAATGGGCCTGGAACATGTACCGAGCACGAATTCGTGTCGTTTGGAAGTTAGGGGTCCTTTTTCGAGCTCTGGTTCATTTCGCTCGAAGGTTCTCTTTGGAAGGACCGCTAAACCATTGGAATTCGATTGCGTGCGTGCAAAAAAATTCCAAACTGTTCATATGAGGTGCTCGAAATATTCAACGAAAAAGTAACGTTGAAAAACGTTATCAACCCCTTGAGGGTTTCCCACGCATATATCCGCTCTGTTACTTTCACTGCATTGCACAACTTTTAATCAGTTTTGACCAATAGAATCTTCACCGGGATTCTCCTCGATATCCTCACCTTAATGTGTTAAAATAACGATCATTAAATGGTACTTTAAATATTGCTTAGTAACAAACACGTTTGCGAATTTCGTAACATTCCTCTCACAATCTTCAATCAGTTTTTTCTTTGTAATTATATCTATGAAAAAATTTAATAAACACACAAAATTTGCTTATGGAGCTCTTGGTAGGTAGTTAATTAACGTCGCACTGGAGCAACACAACGGGTTATTGTTGACGGTCCGGGATCAATTCCCAAGGGAAAGATCCAAAGATAACGCCTTATAATTCTGAATCACGGTTGGATGACGACCTGAGCTGGCACACCACTCTCCAATCTTCCACATGACGTGCCAACGTGAGGACAGTTGAGGCCACGACAGATTTAACGTGCACCAGCCCCCGTGTACACAACTCTCATTGGCTGGACCTAATTTCGAACTCGCAACCCTCCAGTTGCTAATCCGTTACTCTTGCAACTGTACTACAGCGTTTCCTCTGAAGTTCTTGGAAAAGCTGTAGTTAAAATAATTAGCCTTCTGAGGGGTTCACACGCATATATCCGTTGTGTTATCTTTATTCTTCATGACTTCTCATCAGTTTTGGCCAATAGAATCTTACCCAGGAGTCTTTCAACCAACAGATGTGGTTATTTAGTCATTACATGCGTTATGGGGAATGACAATACTCTACACTACTGGGAAGTTTCATGACACTCGGAGGATCAATCATTGCTCGCATACTCCCATCCTACGAAGTTTGGGGAGTGGGGTGCCAGCTCAGGTGTTGTTCTCGTCATCTGACCGTGGTTCAAAATTACAAGGTGTTGTCCTCAATCTTTCCCTTCGGGTATGATCCCGGACTGTCGTCAATAGCCCGTTGTGTTGCTACAGTGTGACGTTAATTAAAATACCTACTTACCAATCCTACGAAAACAATACCCCTTTTCTACGAAACTGTACCAAGGATTTTAGCATTTCATTAATGTTATAATGGAATGAAATAAATATTTTTATAGAAAAGAATTTGAATGCTTTGAATTTCAACTGATAGGTGAAGTGCTTACAGTACACTTTAGGTTCGGTTCGCTTTAGCTCAGTAAATTTTTTAGTAATCTTTAGTAAATTTTTTAGTAATTTTTAGTAAATTTTACCGTAAATTTTTTCTATACGAGAGATGATTAGAAGGGATCTTACTGCTTGAAATGGATTACAAACTATGAACCTGTATGCTATGTCCGAGATTCGAAGCCAGAGCCTGTTGATTAGTCTAACAATGTGAATGAAATTGGGTGCTTAAGAAAAATACATATTGTTTAAAAATAAACTTTAACATTCTCTGCTTTTCTATTTAGTTTAACTCTCCTGGTGGTTGTCCCGACGAAGTACCTTTCATTAGCAAAACTAACGAGATATTGATAGATACACAAGATATCTCGTTATTAGAGAAAACTTACGATATATGGATAGAGATAGACAAGATATCTGGTCATTGACAAACCAGATCTTGATCTCGTCATAAAAGTAATCGACATTATCTTGATTACGAGATATCTCGTAAAATCGACCAGATCTTGATGGACGAGGTACCTCGTCATTGGAAGGAAACTGACCAGATCTTGATCTCGTCATCATCAAACAACTGGCAATATCTTGATGGCGAGGTATCTCGTCGTTAGCAAAATTGGTCACGTCTTGATGGACGAGATATCTCGTTGAAACCACTTGGAGGATTGATAGATTTTTCCTCGTCATCTGATCGTGGTTCAAAATTACTTGACAACCTTTCGTAAATGCCTTGTGTTGAAAATTTGATACTTCAATAACATTATTTTTCCTTAAAAACACCTGTATGATTCCCGTACCGTCGCCAATATCCCGTTGTGCTGCTTCTATGGGACGTTAATTAATTACCATTATCTCTAATGCCCGATCACTGACCACATGAATTGATTTAGTTTCAGATGCGATTCAATAGACTCCTCAATTTCGTATGTAACGCTGAGTTTTGCAACTTTTTATTAAATGTAGATGATTCGAGGTAAGTCAATTATTGCTCTTGGTTGAGATATTTCTAATGTTGGTTAGTTTTGACACTCTGTGGTCGCTGTTTGCTTCACAAGAGCTAGTTAGACTGAGACCTGCGGATTAAAGCGGATTCCGGTAAAGCATTCAAAGCCGATAATGAAGTTAGTTATAACCAGTTATGAAGATTGGTAAAAATTAGTTACCAAAACATCAATATTTCTTTTGTTAGACAGGGTTATATTATTTTTTAGCTTTATTTTTATGACCATACATCAGGGATAAATTTATATGACGGTTGAGAATGTCGTATACCAGTAGTAGTAGTTTTTCAATACCCTAATTTGGCCTTCGGTTCAACAAGTTTAGAGACCTCTGGTTTTATTTACCAGTTAGAATCTTCTGTAGGAAGTAAAACCCGATTGCTTCCATATTTGGAACGAATTTTTTAAAAGGTTGTTTGGGTTTGTATGGCTTAAGGGCCATATTTGGCAAAACAACGGCAAGTAAATGGACATACACACTCAAGAAAATCTTTACTGACATAGAAAAGAGAAATACACGCAGGGAGGAATTGGACATGCTTCGCCTACAACTCCCAGGTTGCTAGTACTTTTAGCAGACTTAGAGAGACACGGCGTCGCCATGTAACGTTATATTAACCCTAGATTAGTAACGTCATGAGATTAACCATGATTGATAACGTCACGTGATTAACTCTAAATTATTGATGTCACGAGGTTAACCTCAGATGGGTAACGTACAGTGACTAACCCTTATTTAGTAACGTTGAGATTAACCCTAGAGTGACAACGATAAAAGGTTAAATTTAGATTGGTAGCGTTGGGAGATTAACCCTAGATTGGTATCGTTATGAGATTAACCCTCCAAGTGGTACGGTTGATAATATGCTACTCTATCAACCGGGATACCGTGTCCGTGTAAATATACTTGGAGAAGTTCAAATCAAACAATCCAATCCTAATTCTGTCAATGTGAACAAACAGCCGCGTTCAGTTGGATCAGCAACCGGAAGGTTGTGACTTCGAAACTCGGTCCAACTAAAGACCGTCGTGTACACAGGGGCTGATGCACGTTAGATCTGTCGTGACCTCAAATGTCCTTACGTTGGAGTGGTGTGGAAGTTCGGAGAGTGGGGTGCCAGCTCAGATGTTGACCTCGTCATCTGACCTGGTTCGAAATTAGAGGCGTTGTCATAGGATCTTTTCCCTCAGTATTGATCCCTGACCGTCGATAATAGCCCATTGGGTTGCTCCAGTGTGTCGTTAATTTAGGACCTACTGACCTTTCCCACAACAGACTTGTTTCGGAAAACAGCTTGCAAGGAAAACAAAACTAAAAACTAAAATCGGTATTGAGAGTTTCTGTTTTTGCCGGAACACAAACCGATATTTACCGGAAATGATAATGTCTTCAATTTGCGATTCCTGGTGTCGATGTGTAAAATACGTATGACCAATGCACAATCTTGCTAACTATACCTGATTTTGTCTGTTCTTTGATTTTGTTAAATTTGTATTTCGGAATCTAGTAATTGACTGGATGACATGGAGCTTATTCTGCACTTCTCGGGTGGGTAGGTAGTTAATTAACGTCGCACTGGAGCAACACAATGAGATATTGGCGACGTTCCTGAATCCACCCCAAGGGGAAGATTGAGGACAACACCACGTAATTTTGAACCACGGTCAGATGACGAGGTCAACATCCGAGCTGGCACTTCACTCTCCAAACTTCCACACCACGCCAACGTGAGGACATTTGAGGCCACGACAATGGTAATGGTAATTAATTAACGTAGCACTAGTGCAACGCAACAGACTACTGACGACTGTCCGAGATCAATCCCCAGGTGAAAGATCCAAGGACAACGCCACATAATTTTGAACCACGGTCAGATGACGAGGTCAACACCCGAGCTGGCACTTCACTCTCCAAATTTCCACTCCATGCCAACGTGAGGACATTTGAGGCCACGACAATGGTAATTAATTAAGGTAGCACTCATTATTTAACCCATACCCATACATTTTATGCCTGCAATGATCCCTTACTTTATCCCCCTGAGGGTAGGTTGGTATTTTAATTAACGTCACACTGGGAGCAACACAACGGGATATTGGCGGCGGTCCGGGATCAATCTCCATAGGAAAGTTCCGAGAATAACACCACGTAATTTTGAACCACGGTCTGATAACGAGGTCACACCTGAACTGGCACTTCACTTTCCAAAATTCCACACCATGCTAACGTGAGGACATTTGAGGCCTCACGCAGATCTAACGTTCCCCAGCCCCCTTTGTACACGACGGATGGATTCTAACTAGCAACCCTCCGGTTGCTAGTCCGTTTCTCTTCCAACCGGGCTACCACTACTTGAGGCCAGGACAAATTTAACGTGCACCAAAACCACCAACGGCACTCTGTTGATTTGCTCCAATGCGACGCTAATTCAACTACTAGATAAAGTCTAGAAGACTGCAGATTGCAGAACGTATGAAAGCGTGAGAACTCCACAGGGGGTCAAGAAGCGGCGTATAAAGCCCCCACGTACGATTCCTAGTCTGGATCGATCTGGTAGGATCGAGTTTCGAACTCGCGATCCTCCGGTTGATATCCCCTGCTTTACCAACCGGGCTACCACGGCCCTCTAAGAGTACTTGAAGCAGTCGAAAGCCAACAACTGTCATTGCGAGGAAAACGAACGAGAGTCTTCGAGATATCTCTTGTGGAAGGTGAAGGAAAGCCGTGGAACGCTGCCTGGAGGAACAATCCACCACCATCGCGAAAAAGGTTCGCAGCGAACCATTTTCCGCCCTCTCCTGCCACTCCCTCGGTTTTAATTCATCGCTGCGACGCGGCGTTGGGTCAGCATCCAGATGCAGCAGTAACCGATGGTGGAGAGGAGAAGGAAGAACAAAAAAATAAATAACAAAACAAACAAAAAAGACAAGGGGAGTAAAGTAAAAAGAAACAAACAATAAGAGAAGGGAAGGAAAGAAAAAAGGCAGGCAAAGAAGTAACCCGTGCAGAGGAAAAACAGAAGACAAAAGAAAAAAAGTGCTGAAGAAAGCAATTTCTGGGGCATGCTTGGAGGAGGAATTGCCCATGTGGGTTGAAGCAGCCAGGAGGTGTAGAACGAAGGAAGGGAAAGGGAAAGGAGGATAAAAAAAAGAAAGGAAATTTTCGGGACCGTCATTAAACGAGGGGTGGGTGGTAAAAGGGCCAGCATCGCAATTACGACTTGCCCCTGATCGATGCTTATCCCTGCCAGGGCCTGCCTGTCTTAAGGAGAGGGAAGGATGGGACACATAGGCCGATGCCAAGCATACGCACGGCGACATGTTTGGACACAAGCGATCGGGGCACAGAAGCAAAGCCAGAAACAATCCAAAGCTTTCTACAGCTACAACAAAATCAAGGTGTGGTTGGGTTTCTTTATAATCATATTTTACTACACGAGAGCCAATTAAAACGCAACCTACAACATACCCTCTTGGTTGTTGACGAGGTATCTCGTCATTAGCAAAGCCAGATCTTGATGGACGAAATATCTCGTCATTAGAAGAAAACTGACCAGATCTTGATCTTTCCATTATAAAAAAATCGGCAATATTTTAATGAGCATACGCACGACGACATATTTGAACACAAGCGATCGCGGCACATCGATCGCTGAGAAGCAATGGTACAACCAATCATACTTATCAAGATTTGATGTGGTTCCGTTTGTCACTCTATAGTCATTTTCTGCCATACAAGGACTATAAATTAAAACGAGACCTACAGATTAACCCTCCAAGAGTTTCGACGAGATATCTCGTTCAAGATCTGGTCAATTTTGTTAAGGACGAGATATCTCATCGAGTCAAACCGGTTCTATTACACCAAGGGAATTAAGAACCAAGTAGATAAAACAAATTGTCCCTTGCCCAGAATAGGTGACAGTTTGGAACAGATTTTTGTATCATATTCTGGATGGCTACAGGATGGTTTTCAACGTGAAGGTAAACCACGAAGAAGGGTTGATAGAAACAATCAATTGCCAAACTTAATAGTAGATTCTAATCTCAACTTTTCTAGTATGCAAATGAATGTTCCTAATGAAGTAGCTCAGTCGTCATTTTCTACTGCACGAGAGCTAGTTAAAGCGAGACCTACAGCTTAACATTCCTGGTGATTGTATTGAAGAGGTATCTTGTCATTAGCAAAACCATTATTAGATATTGATGGACGATTGATGGTCATTAGAAGAAAACTGACCACAGATCTTGATCTCGTCATTATCAAAATATCGGCAATATCTTGATGACTAGTACCATAACACACTCCCGTGCATAGTGTCGTGAGACAAAGTACCAGTATAAATATGGATATAATACTGGACCAGTATAAATATGGTTGGGATGAATAGAGCATGCCACCGAGGTGGCATGTCTATCCAGAATGTTAGAGCAAACAAATACATTATTGCATTTTTACATTGTTACATCAAACAGTAATTACATCTATACCATCATACTATGTTACACTACTCATACAACAGGCAAAAAAAGTAAATATATCTCTTGTGATAATCAAGTCCTGATGATTCTCAATATCTTGATGACGATATACTTCGTCATTAGTAAAATTAGTCAAATCTTGATGGAGAGGTATCCTGTCGAAACCACTTAGAGGGTTAACTGTAGATTAGCAACGCTGTGAAATTAACCCTATATTACCTTATGAGATTAATCCTAGATTGGTAACCTTATGAGATTAATCCTAGATTGGTAACCCCCTTCAGGAGTCTAACCCTATATTAGTGACGTCCTGAAGTTAAGCCTAGATTGGTTACATCATGAGATTAACTTTGTACTGGAGACATCATGAGATTAACTGTAGATTGGTAAAGGCAAGAGATTAATTTTAGATTGGTAAAGGTCGTGAGATTAACCCTATATCGGTAACCTTACGGTAGGTAGATATTTTAATTAACGTCGCACTGGAGCAACACAACGGGAGTGGGGTGCCTGCTCAAGTGTCCTCGTCATCTGACCGTGGTTCAAAATTACGAGGCGTTGTCCTTTGATCCTGATCTTAGATATTGATCCCGGTACGTCAATAATAGCCCGTTGTGTTGCTCCAGTGCGGCGTTAACTACCTACCTACCTAATATAGGAAAAATTATTGATTGGTTAAAATGACTATCCAACGTGATTAGAAACGCTGATCTGCGCTTCGATAGCCAACGAGATCAAGTCGATTCATATACCCGTGTGATTTACCCTTCTGAAATCTTACAACAGTGATTTAGCCCACATGTTCTGCCTATTTTATTAGAAGGTCGATGTTGTATGTAAGAGCTAAATTTGGCCAAGCTGCGCCAAACACGAGACATCAAGCAATTAACATACACACAAGGTTGGTTGGATTTTTATGAAGCAAGGGCCATATTTGGCCATGCTGTGCCAGGCACAAGACAGATAGTATCAAGTAATGGACATACACACACTAGGAAAGTTTTACTGACACCTAAGAGAGAAATACACTCAGAGTAACCCAGAGAGTACCACCAACAACTTGTAGGTTGCTAAGCGGTAATCTCGGTAATGTCACAAGATTAACCCGAGATTGGTAACGTTATGAGGTTAACCCTAGATTGGTATGGCCAAGATTAACCTCAGACTGGTAATATAATGAGGTTGGTTGGTACATATGGGTTGACCAAGCTACGCCAAGCACAAGACAGACAACGCTAAGTTATGGACATACACACACAAGGACAAGGTAAGTTACAAAAATCGAACCTGTGCCGCCTACGACATGCAGGTTGGTAGTTCGATGGACCAGTGTCGGATTAATGCAATTTTGTGGGTGGGGACGGTTGGTTGGAAGATGCAACAAACCATGGGCTGGGGGTATGGGATACCCCCAGAAAAACGGGAGGTCCTCCCCTGAAAATTTTGAAAAAATACCTTAAAAAACTAGCATTTTTAAGCTATTTTGAGACTTAAAACTGGTATAAAAGTGTAAAAATGTCCTTTATTTTAGACAAATAATCACTTGAAATTTCTTGAAATACGTAGCTTTTAAAACCTTTGCAAAACTGGCTCCATTTACATAAATGTTAACACAAAAACCACAAATTCTATAAGCCTTTTGTCAACATAGAACTGCTAAGCAAATTAAAAGATAAAACATTGAAATTAGCGTGAAAATACTTTTAAAATAGTATTTTGTAGGTTGTTGAAAGTTACGTTTTTGTTAGCTTTTAATTCCTAAATATACATACTTTTATTTTAAAAATAACATTAGGAAAGTAATAAATAGAAACTTAAATATTCTTTACAAATTCTTTTATTTTTTTCAATACTATTTACAATGACACTCATTTTGAAACAAAAGTTGTATTAATAAAAAAATGATATTCATATTAATTGTATTATTACAAGAATGTATTTTAGTCCAATGTCTCATTAGTCATTATCTCCAAAGTACAATGTAAACAATAAGAATGATGTTACGCCGTTACGGTAACTCAAAAATTTACTTAAGGTGCATAAAACTATATTTGAATGTAATGTGTTTTTTATGTTCTGAATAGTTAACGTTTTTAAATAAAAATTCTGTGTACAAAAATTATTGAGTTTATATTGTACATATTAGCACTCGTACAGTACATATTTGGTCTGCTTCATGTATATTAGCAGGCGGTTTGCACTTTTTACAGTTTTCATATAAAATTAAAAGAGGAGAGTAACCTAAGCGTATGAATGTTGAGTTCTATTACTTAAACATTTTGACATCACAAAAGAACAAGTGGTTTTAAACTACCTGTACTTAAGAAAACAAACTATCTTTGTCAATAAGGATGTCTCTATGAACACATAGCAAAGCAAGTCTAGTTAAGCGGTTTTGCCCACAACGGTTTCTCAACTAAATTTTGATCAGTTTTAGTGTAGAGAAAGATCTTTCTGCTGATGCAGTTGACACAGGAAGAGAAGAAAGAATCAACATTAAAGATCCAATTGAGGGGGAAATTTCTGGGGTGCAAAATTGCAAACACTCAACTGCATAGCCTGGTAAAGGGGTTTTGTTTGCAACTTACCTTTTCCACTTTGCCACCCACAGCTTTCTTTCTGCCTTCAGATTAGAAATGCAGTCACTTTCATTCTCTCTAACTCCAATTACTCTGTAGTACTTTTTAGCCAGTGTTTCTGCATCCCTAATCACTGACCCCATGGACTTGAAGATGAGCAGACTTTTGGTAGAAGTGAGTTGAGCTTGTAGAGATTGAGAACTTTTGAGAACCTGTTTTCAAGATCACTGTTTATTGAGTCAAGAATAGGGATAAAGACATTCACCCTAAAGTAACTTTGTGTGCTTGATAGAGCAGTATTAGGTCTGTTAACTTGTCTAGATGTGATCCTGGGTGTTTAAATAGTGCTTCCTACAGTTTATGCCATTTTTTTGGCTTAATCATACAGTTGACTGAATTCTGCATCAGCTTTTTCCGCCTTTTTTTAAGACTGAGAAAGTATCGGTCAAGACCTCAAATGCTTTGGTAACTTCAATAGTCTCTTTTTGAAAAACCTACTGAGAGGCAATGTTTGGCTAAGTACATCAGCAAAGCACACGAGAGTTAAGATAAATTCTCCATTAGTGATTGCAAATAAAAGGATCCTAGCTGTTACGCTAGAGTTGTCATTTGAAAAATGTGACCATTGTGAAATTTGCTCAAGCACGTCACGATTTTTTCAATGTTTTTAGGAAAGACGCTACAGACAGATGCCTTTCTACCCATCTTGTTTCACACATGGAAACAAGCTGACTGCCTGTAAGCAGTCAGCTTGTTGATGCTGCTTAATGAGTACAGCATTTATTTTCGGTGAAACTTTAAAGATACAACCTCTTTAATGATTCCAATTGTTTCGCATTGATTGCACATCAGAACACTCAGAAATAGACAAATTCAAACAATGATTCAAACAAGGGGCTCGTTCGGCGTGATTGTTCCCACAATCTCTGAAGCCATCACAGAGCATCCATCCGTTTAAACACCGATGCATTTACCAAGATCGAGATTAAGGCTTCTCATATTGTTTAATGTGTTAAACAATATGAGAAGCACACATAACCTAAGTTTTACCTAATTTTTCTCCAGTCATTCGGGATCTTTATTGTCTTCATCTGGTTTATCTTTGTCACACATATTGGCATCTTTATCATATTCAAAAGAATCGTATTCATCACTGTCACTTTCAGAAACTGAAGAGAAATCTTCATTTTCATTACGTTTGAGGTCGACTTTGAGATTTTATTTTGTTTACAGATTTTTTTCAGGCTCACGAGGATTGATAAAACCTATGAAATATTCTCTGATCATATTTTAACAAACGTATTCTGTTGCTCCCGGGGAGGCCGGTCGCCCCCTCCCTCTTTAATCCGTCCTTGCGATGGACAAGCCCAGTGAACCTCGAAGGATTTAGGTAACGTTACAAGATTAACTTTTGATTAGTATCGTCATGTCTTTCCCCTAGATTGGTATCGACACGCGATTAACCCTAGATTGGTACCATCATGAGATTGTGGGACCCTAGATGGCTGACATCGTGAGATTAACCTTAGATTTATGACGTCAGGACGGTAATTGTACATCGGTAACGTCATGAAATTAACCCTAGATTGGTACGTTATGAATGTGGACTCCACGTACATTTTACGTACCTTGCGAACATTCATGCCATGACAAGGATTTCCTGGGGCCGCGGTGGCCCGGTTGGAAGAGCAACGGATTCGCAACAGGAGGGTTCGAATCCAGCCAAACACCGTCGTGTAGAAAGGGGGCTGCTGCACTTTAAATCTGTCATGGCCTCAAATGTCCTCGCGTTGGCGTTGTGTGGAAGTTTGGAGAGTGGGGTGCCTCGTCATCTGACCGTGGTTCAAAATTACGGTGTTGTCCTCGGTCTTTCCCTTTGGGTTTGATCCCGGACCGTAACCAATAGCCCATTGTGTTGCTCCAGTGTGACGTTAATTAAAATACCTACCTACCAAGATTTGCCAAGCACTATCTACTCAGTTTGCTAGGCCGACACAAAGAAATCAAAATGCTTGGCAAATACCAATTTAAATGTGTTATGTTGCTCATGAGTTGAAAATGTCTGATCAGTATATTACGCATCAACATAAAAAAGTAAGGCATTCGAAAATTGGTGTGTTGATATACAAGTGCTGGCATATACAGCAAACGCGTTGGAAGGGTTTAATTCGAAATTAAACTTTGTGGGAGGTAGGTAGGTATTTTAATTAACGTCACACTGGAGCAACACAACGGGCTATTGGCGACGGTCCGGGATAAAACACGAAGGAAAGATCCGAGGACAACACCACGTAATTTTGAACCACGGTCAGATGAAGAGGTCACACCTGAGCTGGCACCCATTCCCTTTCCCTTTGGGATTGTTCACGGACCGTCGCCAACAGCTTGTATAGTTGCTCCAGTGCGACGTCAATTAATTATCATTACCATTACCAAATTTTTTCTGTTAGTACCTCTGCTTTGTCTTTTGCACACTTCAGGCAAATTAGAATTACGCACACTGCATAAGAATTTGGTTAAGCTGCATTGCACATGTTCAATTTTGCGCAGATTTTTAGACAATTCTGGTAATTAATCTACACTGCTGGCCACCCAAATTGCAACACCAAGAAAGACAAGAGATATCACAACAAAATTTATTTTGTAGATAACATGTTGACCAAGTATCAAATGATTAAATTTATAGACTTCTGTGAAGTGTGGTTCCTGCCAAAATCAGTAGCCAGAGTAGCCGCCATTGTTGAAGATCACCGCTGCCACACGCCTCGGCATTGATTCAAAGAGACTTTGGATGTGTTCTTGGGGTACAGCAGACCAAGCAGCTTCCACACGTTGCCAAAGTTGATCTGGTGTGGCAGCTGGGGATGTATTCTGGGTCAATCGTTGAGCAACCATGGACCACATGTTTTCCATCGGCGAAAGATCCGGAGAGCGAGCTGGCCAGGGAAGCAATTCAATCTGACGATTGACGAAGAACCCTTGGACAATGCGTGCCACGTGTGGTCGCGCATTATCCTGTTGAAATATGGCTGTGGGCAAGCCCTGAAGGTAAGGAAGGACAACTGGCTCCAACACCGCGGAGATGTAGCGCTGGCTGTTTAAAGTACCGGCAATGCGTACTAGAGGAGTGCGAGAGTGATATCCAATACCGCCCCATACCATAATGCCCGGTGCAGGACCAGTGTGGCGGTGCATAACGCAGCTGTTCAGCATCCTCTCTCCACGGTGTCTCCAGACTCGAATCCGACCATCGTGGTGTTGCAGACAGAAACGTGACTCGTCAGTAAAGACAATTTCATTCCATTCTGCCGTCCACATCCTTCTTTCATCGCACCATTGGCGGCGGAAACGTCTGTGATTCTGCGTCAAGGGTAGACGAAGCAATGGACGTCTTGCGGACAGACCACTCTGCTGTAAACGGCGTCGAATGGTACGCGCAGACACTGGATGATGCGGTACAGACTGAATGTGCTGTGCTATGGTTCGTGATGTGGCTGAGCGATCCGTCACTGCCATACGCACAATATGCCTGTCATCACGTGAAGTGGTGCACTGAGGTGGATGCGATCGAACACGTCGGTCCGTCGTACCCTCCTGCATCCAACGATCACATATCCGCATTACAGTTGTTTGGTTTCGTCCAACATGACTACCGATTTCCCTGAAAGATAATCCACAATCTCGGTAGGCCACTATCCTTCCTCTGTCGAACTCTTGATCAAAAGATGATCGCTGTTTTCTACGAGGCATAATTGATCGTTTTTTTGAAAAACCACAAGAAAAACACAATTGCCGTACTTGAAATCGTCGAAATCTCCAAGCCTTAAATAGCGCTTTGAAGTGGCGCCACAGGCGCGCGTGATGTGCGTCTGCGCTGAAATTCTAATCATTTGCATATCTCACCTCCGCTAATGCATGTTGTAAATTTCATATTATTTGCATGCTTCCTTCAGGGTGTTGCATTTACGGTGGCCAGCAGTGTATTTTCTTGTTTTATAGCTTTTCGGTGTGGTATGGTACTTTAACTAATGGCACACTGGAGCAGCGCAACTGGCTTTTGGTGACGCTCCGGGATCAATCCCAGAGGGAAAAGTCCGAGGACAACACCACGTAATTTTGAATCTCGGTCAGATGACGAAGGCAACCTTTTGGAATTGGCAACAAATTTTTATTTGAGTAAGTATTTTAATTAACGCCACACTGGAGCAACACAACGCGCTTTTGATGACTGCCAGGGATCAATCCCAAAAGAAAAAATACGAGGACACCACTTAATTTTGAAACATGGTCAGATGACGAGGCAACAATTGAGCTGGCACCCCACTCTCCAAACTTCCACACCATGCCAACATGAGGACATTTGAGGCCACGACGGATTTAGCGTGCAACAGCCCCCTTTGTACACGAATGTCTTTGGTTGGATTTGAACTCGCAATCCTCCGGTTGCTAATCCGTTACTCTTCCAACCGGGCTATCGCGACCCAATTTTCGTTTAACAACAAAACGTCCCCTAAAAGGTATCCTTGCTTGTTTACTTTTTACGTATAAGTTAAATTATATACTACAGTTAAAAGGAAATTATATTTTCAAAGGATAAACAAAGTTAAATGTAAGTGTTCAAAAATATATTTAATCTTGTTAGGTATAAATGCTTATTGTTAAAGGTACGTATTTTAATTAACGTTGAACTGGAGCGACACAACGGTCTATTGGCGACTGTCTGGGATCAAACCAGAAGGGGAAGAACCGAGGACAACGCCACGTAATTTCCGATCACGCTCAGATGACGAGCTTATTGTTAAAGAGCAATATGTTTAATTCTGTTATAGTATGTTTATTGTTGGTTTGATTCAGTTTTTATAACGCAAGGTTCATTATCTGTTAAATAGCAATATGTCTAATACTCTTAGCACACGCAATATATGCATTGATATACGTTTAATACTGTTAGCACAAGCAATATATGTATTGATATATGTTTAATACTGCTAGCACACGCAATATATGCATTGATATACGTTTAATACCGTTATCACATGCAATATATGCATTGATATACCGTTTAATACTGTTAACACACGCAATACATGCATTGATATATGTTTAATACCGTTAGCACACGCAATATATGCATTGATATACGTTTAATACTGTTAGCATACGCAATCTATGCATTGATATACCGTTGAATACTGTTAGCACAAGCAATATATGCATTGATATACCGTTGAATACCGTTAGCACACGCAATATATGCATTGATATACGTTTAATACCGTTAGCACACGCAATGTATGCATTGATATACGTTTAATACTGTTAGCATACGCAATCTATGCATTGGTATACCGTTGAATACTGTTAGCACAAGCAATATATGCATTGATATACGTTTAATACCGTTAGCACACGCAATCTATGCATTGATATACCGTTGAATACTGTTAGCACAAGCAATATATGCATTGATATACGTTTAATACCGTTAGCACACGCAATATATGCATTGATATACGTTTAATACTGTTAGCATACGCAATCCATGCATTGATATACCGTTGAATACTGTTAGCACAAGCAATACATGCATTGATATACGTTTAATACTGTTAGCATACGCAATCCATGCATTGATATACCGTTGAATACTGTTAGCACAAGCAATACATGCATTGATATACGTTTAATACTGTTAGCATACGCAATCCATGCATTGATATACCGTTGAATACTGTTAGCTCAAGCAATATATGCATTGATATACGTTTAATACCGTTAGCACACGCAATATATGCATTGATATACGTTTAATACCGTTAGCATACGCAATCTATGCATTGATATACCGTTTAATACTGTTATCACAAGAAATATATGCATTGATATACGTTTAATACTGTTATCACACGCAATACATGCATTGATATATGTTTAATACCGTTAGCACACGCAATATATGCATTGATATACGTTTAATACTGTTATCATACGCAATCTATGCATTGATATACCGTTGAATACTGTTAGCACAAGCAATATATGCATTGATATACGTTTAATACTGTTATCACACGCAATACATTCATTGATATATGTTTAATACCGTTAGCACACGCAATATATGCATTGATATACGTTTAATACCGTTATCACATGCAATATATGCATTGATATACCGTTTAATACTGTTAACACACGCAATACATGCATTGATATATGTTTAATACCGTTAGCACACGCAATATATGCATTGATATACGTTTAATACTGTTAGCATACGCAATCTATGCATTGATATACCGTTGAATACTGTTAGCACAAGCAATATATGCATTGATATACCGTTGAATACCGTTAGCACACGCAATATATGCATTGATATACCGTTGAATACCGTTAGCACACGCAATATATGCATTGATATACGTTTAATACCGTTAGCACACGCAATGTATGCATTGATATACGTTTAATACTGTTAGCATACGCAATCTATGCATTGGTATACCGTTGAATACTGTTAGCACAAGCAATATATGCATTGATATACGTTTAATACCGTTAGCACACGCAATATATGCATTGATATACGTTTAATACTGTTAGCATACGCAATCCATGCATTGATATACCGTTGAATACTGTTAGCACAAGCAATATATGCATTGATATACCGTTGAATACCGTTAGCACACGCAATATATGCATTGATATACGTTTAATACCGTTAGCACACGCAATGTATGCATTGATATACGTTTAATACTGTTAGCATACGCAATCCATGCATTGATATACCGTTGAATACTGTTAGCACAAGCAATATATGCATTGATATACGTTTAATACCGTTAGCACACGCAATATATGCATTGATATACGTTTAATACCGTTAGCATACGCAATCTATGCATTGATATACCGTTTAATACTGTTATCACAAGAAATATATGCATTGATATACGTTTAATACTGTTATCACACGCAATACATGCATTGATATATGTTTAATACCGTTAGCACACGCAATATATGCATTGATATACGTTTAATACCATTAGCACACGCAATCTATGCATTGATATACCGTTTAATACTGTTAGCACAAGCAATATACGCATTGATATACGTTTAATACTGTTAACACACGCAATACATGCATTGATATATGTTTAATACCGTTAGCACACGCAATATATGCATTGATATACCGTTTAATACTGTTAACACACGCAATACATGCATTGATATATGTTTAATACCGTTAGCACACGCAATATATGCATTGATATACCGTTGAATACCGTTAGCACACGCAATATATGCATTGATATACGTTTAATACCGTTAGCACACGCAATGTATGCATTGATATACGTTTAATACTGTTAGCATACGCAATCTATGCATTGGTATACCGTTGAATACTGTTAGCACAAGCAATATATGCATTGATATACGTTTAATACCGTTAGCACACGCAATATATGCATTGATATACGTTTAATACTGTTAGCATACGCAATCTATGCATTGATATACCGTTGAATACTGTTAGCACAAGCAATATATGCATTGATATACGTTTAATACCATTAGCACACGCAATCTATGCATTGATATACCGTTTAATACTGTTAGCACAAGCAATATACGCATTGATATACGTTTAATACTGTTAACACACGCAATGTCATCTAGTGTTAAGTATTGGATACTTTTACACGCACCCTTTAAAACCTTTTAACCCTAAATAATTTGAGATAATGCCTTTCCACTAGAATGGCCAGTTTACTGGTAACGAATTTTAACCCTGAGCGCAACGAGATTTCCTTGTAGTGTAGTATAGCTTTCACCCCTGAACACACTCTCACATAATGACTAAAGAACCACATCCATTGCTTGAAGGGCCGCGGTAGCCCGGTTGGAAGAGTAGCGGATTAGCAACCGGATGTTTGCGAGTTCGAATCCAAACAAAGACCGTCGTGTACAAAGGCGGCTGGTGCATATTAAATATGTCATGGCCTCAAATGTCCTCACATTGGCATTGTTTGGAAGTTTGGAGAGACGGTGTGATCCCGTCTTCTGACCGTGGTTCAAAAATTACGTGGTGTTGTCCTCGGATTTTCCCTTCGGGTTTTGAACCCGGACTGTCGCCAATATCCCGTTGTGTTGCTCCAGTGCGACGTTATTCAAAATACCTACCATTGCTTGAAAGATGAAGTATTCTATCCCTCAAAGTCAGAACTGGTTTGAAGTCATGCAGAGAGGTTGCAGATTGCATAACGGATATATGAATGTGAACCTTTCAGAAGGTTAAAGCTTTTATTTGTTTCTCTACTGTCATCTTTTGCTACACAAGGGTTAACTTGACTGAGGCCTATGGATTTAAGTGAATTCCGAAACACAACGAGCATGCATGCGGAGACCAGGATTCAAACCAAAAACCGTGAGTTTAAAAAGAGGTAGAGAGTTGTGAATTAACATCACTCTGGAGCAACACAACGGGCTATTAACTATTGCTAATGGTCCGGGATCAATCCCGCAGGGAATAAGGATCTGAGGACTAACCTCGCCATTTTGAACCGTGGTCAGACGACGAGATAAACACCTGAGCTGGCACCCCACTCTCCAACCTTCCACACCACTCCAACGTGAGGGCATTTGAGGTCAAGACAAATTTAACGTTCACCATCCCCACGTACCTGATGGTTTTTGGTTCGATCGAGATTTGAATTCACAACCCCCAGTTGCTAATACGCTACTCTTCCAACCGGGCTAACACTGTCCCGAATTTTAAAGGAATAACGTAATCTAAGAGAGAAAGGTATGGACAAGGTATTTTTGTCTTCCAGCAACATCGTTTTGGTTTGTGACTCGGGCTAATTTGTCCGGGACCTATGGATTTAAGTGGGTTCAGAACCACAATTAGAATCCATGCAGAATATCAGGATTTAAAACGAAACTGAGAATTTTAGAGGTTGGCTTGGCTTATAGCGCAGGGGAGGAAACGAGACTGCGCCGCCTACACCTCGCAGGTTGCTAACGCAGTGGGAAAACCCCCGGATTTACAAAGAACGATTTAATTTAGGTAGCGTGTGCGAGGGAATTTCGCCACCACCCAACACCGTGGCATAAACATCCCCGGCATTCCACCGACACCACCCACTGCTAAACCTCCCTCTCCACCTCACAATAATTGCTCCACCCCTGTACACCTATCTCCACCGACGAAGAGGAGCAGGTCGGCCATTTTGTCTACATCTCGCCAACCGGAACCAGGCCGGGGATTTAGCCCATCTTCGCAAAGAGGGATTTCCCTACCGAGACGAAGAGGTAGGGGGTGCAGCAGAGAGATTATCCCTATCGCTCCCTCCCTGTCCACCTGAAACCGCACACAATGCGAGAGGATGGAGCGAACGTCGCGATAACCGGGGAAGAGAACTCGAGAGAGAGAGAAGGAACGGCGGAACCTTAATCACCACCACCCCAATCCTTCCAAGCAGTGGAGGCAGGCAGTATCTGGGCCCCATTATTTTGCCTTTATCTGGCATCTCCTTCCACACACGCTGCCACCCTCCCTCCCCGCCACCTCCGGTACAGGGTGGCGGAGGGTTGGTGGTGGAAGAGTTCTATTTCTCTCGCAAGTCCGAAGGAGAACGCTCTCCTCTCTCTCTTCCTTTGGAAAATTTTGTTCTTAGAAGAGCCGGGAAAAGTTCTATGTTCCATTCCCGGCTTCCTCTTGGCCCGAAGCACCCCTTAGGCTACGCACACACACGCGGGGCCGACTGATGATGATGATGATGATGGCGACCCCCCTACCTCTCTCGGGCGTTCCATCCCTCCCCCCGCTTATAGAGCGCGTGCCGGGCAAAGGGGCAAGAGAGAGAGAGAGAAAAGGGGTTAGTCTGAGAATTCGAAGGCATAGTATTTAGAGGTCTGGGGTACCGCGCGCAGCGTACGCATTGCGGCAGTGGCCGTCTACGTCATCCCCCCTTTCTGTTTCGACCCCCCCCAACCGTCCGTGGAAATACAATGTCTGGGAGGGTCTGTGCCACTGAACTGTACTGCACGGTGTCGGGGCATGTCACGCAGCAGCGGACATGCAAACGATAGTGTTTGATCTCAGTGCCTGAAAGAAAGTAGCCGTCCCTGTGACACTATAGTCGCGCGTAATTGGGTTCGTGTTTGAAATAAAATAATTCAAGTACCCATATCGTTCGATACTTTGTAGAAACGGTTGGCTGAAAACGGTTTTCCTTAAAATTAACTAAACGTTTCCATATAATATGAAAATCATAATGAACCCCCTTGATTGCATTTCAAGAAAATAAAACCCTGTAACAGCGATTTTCAACAAGTGTGCCTTACGGATGGGGAAAAGGTATAAATTGTGTAAGATTCATTTTCATTTCACCGGTTTAGTTTTGAAGTTTTGACAAGTGTACTTAATATCACAAGTAATCTGACGATGAAACGGTTTAATTTACCCCAACGATATCGCCTTTTCAACCGGTGTGCCTTACTGAAACGGTTTAAATTATGTAAGATTTGTTTTCATTTCAACGGTTTCGTTTTGAAATTTTGACAAGTGTACTAACTTAATATTACAAGCAATTACAAGTACTAGGACGGTGAAACGGTTTAATTTATCCCTACAATATCACCTTTAATAAAACTCTATAACAGCGATTTTCAACTGGTGTGCCTTACGGATGGTGAAACGGTTTTAATTGTGCAAGATTCATTTTCATTTCGCTAGCTTGGTTTTGAAATTTTGACAAGTGTACCTACTTAATATTACAAGCAATTACAAATACTAGGACGGTGAAACGGTTTAATTTATCCCTACAATATCACCCTTTTATAAAACTCTATAACAGCGATTTTCAACTGGTGTGCCTTACGGATGGAGAAACGCTTTTAATTGTGTAATATTTATTTCCATTTCAACGTTTTCGTTTTGAAATTTTGACAAGGTATTTACTTAATATCACAAGCAATATGGCAAATGTACTTACTACCACAAATAATCTCCCAATAATTTCAAGTACTGCCCGTATATATAATTTTGAATATTATTATTTTATTAAAAAATATCATAAATAAATTGTCTATAAATTTTAAAAAAATGTCATTTGGGAGCAAAAAGAGCTGATAATTATTACTATTTTCGCAAATCAATCAAAATTATACTTATTTTATCTTCTCTCAGCAAAGAATATAATACTATATTAAAACTTATTAAAATTATGTGGAGCACCAATATATATATATATATATATATATATATATATATATATATATATATATATATATATATATATATATATTGGTGCTCCACATAATTTTAATAAGTTTATGTGTGCCATGATATGAAAAAGGTTGAAAATAGCTGCCCTATAACATTCTTAAATTAGCATAATATTCGCACCTGAACTCTTCGAATCATGTAAAAAATATTATGCCTCAAAATGATCATTTAAGATACATACAATTCTAATATCAAAATTCAGGGCAGCAGTTATAGTTTAAAAGCTCACTTGAGATTTCAGGTATACACCTCCGGAAAATAAATTATTTCAAGGAACGTCTCATACTGTTAAGTTTTCATTTTTTGCATCGAAACACAAATATGCTTTCGAAATACATCTTTCGAAAAATACGTTGAAACATTTTTATTAAATATTGTAGCATTTTGAATAGAGAAGAAAATTGAAAATTTTCAGCTTGTGTGTGGGCATCCAGATTAAAAATCTAATACATATCCTACACCACTGATTGAATATACAACTGAAAGAAAGTTTTTAGAGAACGTTCTTCACTCAATATGGGAACTGAAGGATATTAAGACTACATTTCCGCTTAGAATATATTTACGAAGCCTTCAACAGGTAATATCGATTAACGTGACTTGAATAAAACTTTTAAAGGAAGCTTTATAATTCGTTCTAGCAGTACCCTAAAAATGTCCAAAAAATTATCGATTTTGTTGTTTTATTAAAATTATAGTTTTTAGAATACGTGTGTAAAATTTCACAGCTGTAATTTCATTATTGAGCGAGTTATTGATATTTTATTTTCCCATCTAATGTCAAGAAGTGAATGAAACCGAATGACTATTAAGTTTGAAAATTCCTTTTCTAAGCTATAATTTAATAACCGATTTGAAACTTTTTGTGGTTGATTTATTTGGTAACTTTCTGCATGGATTAAGGATGATTTGAACGGATTATTGATTTTGTTTTAAAAAATGATAGAAATGAATTATAACGGGGTTTTCTTCGTGACCGAGAGAAAAGTTTTTAAAAAGTAAAAAATAATGCATGCAAATCCATGCACAGAAATATGGGAGAAACAATTAAAGCAAGAAAATGTCTTGAAAAGTATGAAAAATTTCAGTAATAGGAATCTTAAAATATTGAAATTTTTAATGTTTTTAGTTGTCTATACGAAAACGATTTTTCCTTACTCAATGATTTTATTCTCATTGAAATATAAGGTACACGAAAACATTTTGTTCGAAGCTTACACGTTCCCTTATATGTATCATTGAAAAGCAGTCATGAGGTCTGAGAAGGATTTAAAAACATATAACTCTACTTTTTCAAGATAATTGTAAAATATTTAGAACTTATGTATAGAAAACTGAGAAAATAAGATGCAAATCATTACTAAAGCCAAGAGATTAATAAAGAATGGTGTTCTTACATTGCTCTGGACAATCGTTTCCAAAGACGAGAAGCCATCCTTTCCAGAATTTTAACACTTTGAGGAGTATATTATATGCATAATTCCACTATTTGCTTATCAGTTATAGTTTGAGATACAAGCGAGGCAAATTTGGCCATTTCTTTTGGTCCCTGGAGTTGTCACAGAAAGCTTCCTATACCGAAACGAATTTAAAGACGTATTCACGTAAAAAATACATCGAAAATTTAAGTAATTTCAGAGCTCTGTGAAAAGTTGTCAAACAGGCGTAAAATTCGTGAAATTGTGTGAAAAGGAAACGCGTGAAATTATAGTTTCGCAGAAAGACATTGTTGTCTATTGTTAGTTTCTTTATAATATGAAGAAGCTAACAATACACAACAATGACTTTCTGCAAAACTATAATTTCACGCGTTTCCTTTTCACTCAATTTCATGATTTGCGTGATGAAGCATATAGTGTTCTTTTTTCGGGTAATTGTTTTAATATGAGTATTGTATAAGAGTATTAGTTTAGAAATTCATTGTTTAAACCTTTTACATTTTTCTGTAAATATAATACGTAATGTTCCTATTTTAAAATTATTACAGTACTATAAATTTTAGAATGATTTACAAGATAAAGAAACTGGTATGGTTACTATAATGCTTACATAATTAAATCGCATTCATTTCAATTAGTAGACAGTAATTTTATCGCTGATCAGTAACATTTCCATATAGAATGATCTGATAAAATGTTTCCAACTATATTATATATGTTATAAAACCAAATCTTATACTTATGTATGTGTCTATGGTGTCTGGGGTGTGAAGAAGTGAAGCCGGATAATACGGAGATTAGGACTAACACAACATTTTATTTCTCCACCAAAAACTATATACACCAACGGTTATATAAATGATGGAACAGCCTACACGCTGCCACTTGCATGAATTGTATAAAACAGCGCTTCTACTTGCAATACTGTTGAGGGTTCTTTGGACTGCGATGACATGTTTGTACCACTTAGATGGCTCAGCGATGGAAAGTTTCGCCAGCACTGGAATTAGAGTGCCATGGATTCTTTCTACTTGCCCATTCCCTCTGGGTATGCCTGTGGTGATACGGAGATGTTCTATACCCTCTTTCGTTATAGTAAGTCTCGAATTCATTTGATGTGAAAGCAGCACCTCTGTCCGTAATTATTCGCGGATTTCCGAAGATTGCCTGCTGTTGTTTATGCTTCAGCAAGGCATCTTGCGCCGATGTTGAATCTTCTGTGAATCTTGATTCTTCAGCAGCTTTTAATGCTGCCTCTGCTGCTCTCTCAAGATCTTTTTACATAGCAGCAGCACTTAATCGGGTTTCTTCTTCAGCTCTCCTTCTTGGTACCTCCTCTGTTCTCAGGCGTGCTACCTCCTCTACCATGAGGCATGCTTCTTCTTCAGCCCTGAGACGCGCTTCCTCCTCAAACCTGAGGGGTGCTTCTTCTTTGGCCTTGATGCGTGCTTCAGCCCTGAGACATGCTTCCTCCTCTGCCTTTAGGCGAGCTTCTTCAGACTTTAGGCGTACTTCTTCTTCAGCCTTTAGGCGAGCTCCTTCCTCAGTCTTCAAGCGAGCTTCTTCCTCGGCCGTTAGGCGATCTTCTTCCTCTGCACTTTCATTTTTTTTCTCATCTGGACTACTGATGGGTTCTTCAAGTCTTGTCCGTGTCCATTGGTTTCGAAAACTTTCTAATTCTAATTGTTTTATGATTTGGGCTACCTTAAGCCTTTCCACCTCGAGTCTCATTTTCGCTAATTGAAGCTGACTTTCGGTTCCGGCTATTCCTCCGTCGGCTTTCGCCTGCCTTTCTTCAATTACATTATCGACGAGGTTTTTGAGAATATTACTATCATTTTTAAACATATCACTGCTCTCAATTAATTTCTTTAATTCAATTACTTTAGCACCTGGTGGAACAACAATATTCAACTCTTCCGCGATGCGGATCAAATCCTCCTTTTTATAGTTTTCGAGAGCATTTTTCAATATAAAATTGCAAATATTCATGCAGAAAAATGGAACGACCCACCTTGATTTAACAGGTAATCCTTCAGCTTCATCCCGGCCGAGTCCCCATTTGTGGTACGGTGTCTAAGGTGTGAAGAAGTGAAGCCGGATAATACGGAATTAGGACTAAAACACGACATTTTATTTCTCTACCAAAAACTGTATACACCAACGGTTATAAAAATAATGGAACAACCTACACGCTGCCACTTGCATGAATTGTATAAAACAGCGCTCGCTCCACCTGCGCGTGGAAGCTCTGCCACTAGTTCAACTCTAACTCTTACAGTCACGCTCGAAGATCAGCAAGTGCCTTCTCGCACTTGTACCCAGTCACCGGATTTCAGCGGACACCTACGCGCGCCGCTCTGTCCTGTTTCCGTCTCAGCCAACGTGTGTCAAGTTGATCATCAGCACCATCTGACCGGGGGCTTGTGGACACTCCTATTACACATGTATATATGATTTGTAGACGTAAAAGTACTGTACTTCCAACAGGATAATTTAATTTTGATAAGGCTATCCGGTCCGGGATAAGTCCAGAAGGAGAATATCCGAGCATTGACGTGAAATACAAGTAGACTGAGCATTGCTATTAAGAGGGGCTTCAAAAAGTGTGACCAACATGTCGAATAGTAGTCACGTGACTGCTCTGTGAAAAATTGACTTAGTTATCCGTTTTGGTATCATATCTGTTCGTTTGGCGATGTAACATCTTATGAATGGGTAGGTATCTAATTTACGTCGTACTGGAGCAACACAACGGACTATTTATGACAGAGTAGGTGTGTGAATCCGCAATTCTAAATATCGGCGACAAAAGTGGTGAAATCGTCAGTTTACTAGTATCAGATGATCAATCAATGGACCAATCAGATGATCAATCAATGGATGGTCGTCTTCTCTCGTCCCGTAGACCAATCAGGTGATGAATATTAGGTATCATCAAGCAGTCTAGGCGTGACATTATTACCAGTTTAGATCAGATGTCCTGGGCACATAAGAGGTTACCATTTATCATTCTACTTTTATATTTCCTTTATGTATCCGAGGACACCTGGTAATTTTGGCGTTTAGATGAGACGAGTTCAAATCTTGAGCAGGCACCCCTCTCTCCAAACTTCCACACCACGCCAACGTGAGGACATTTGAGGCCATGACGGATTTAAAGTGCACCAGCCCTCATGTACACAACGGTGTTTGGGTTTGGTTGGATCTAGTTTCGAACTCGCAACTCTCCGGTTACTAATCCGCGACTCTACCAATTGAGCAGCTATGGGTATCCCCAGGGTCATGCGGTTTTTTTACTGGAGCCACACTACATCTGTTAGCCCGGCCACACACACCGGACCAGTATGCGACAAAACATCTGACATGCGCATGCAAACTCCACTTCTGTACAGAAAACATATCGGTACGAATTTTCAGCCAATTTAGAGTCATATGATTGATGTATTACCAATTCGATCAATCGGTCTGGTGGTCATGGTGCTGGTTTCTGAATCGAAAGGTTCCTAGTTCGAATCGGGGCCCCGGTAGCCCAGTTGGAAGAGTAACGGATTAGCAACCGGTGGCAAGTTCGAAACTCGACCCACCAAAGAACATCGTCTTAAATTTCGCCATCAGCCTATTGTGTTTCTTCAGAGCGACGTTAATTCACCTACCTACCAAGTTCAAATCTGAATAGGACATGGATGTTTGACCATCTGGTGTGAATGTGTGGCCTCTCTATAAACGGGTTGTGCCCATGGAGGAAATATAAAAGTAGAGTAAGCATTGATAACCTTTTGATGTGCCCAGAATCATGTGACCAAAATTAGCAGTAACGTGACCCTTAGACCACTTTCGCCTTCTGGGTGGAATCAAACATTCATCATGTGATTGGTCAACGGGACGTGAGGAGACGCCCATCCATTGATTTATCATCTGATTGGTCCATCAATAGTCCATCTGATAGTAACAGACTTTGGCGATTTCATCACTTTTGTCGCCACTTTATAGAAATGCGGTTTGACACACCTACCCTGTCATAAGATGCTACGTCCCCAAATGAGGAAATAAGATACTAAATCGACAAACCAAGTCAAATTTTCACAGACCACTCCCATGACTACTATCTGACATGTTGGTAACACTTCTTGAAGCTCCTCTCAATAGATACTTACAGTCTACTTTTATACAGTCTACTTATATTTTACGTTTATAATGTAATGTATGGCATGTGTTTGCGATTTTACGTGAACCTACTCCCGTGTTGTACTAGGGTAACGACATGTGGTTCGTAACTTCACCATCGTAGTATCATGATAACTAATGTTTAATTGGCCTGGTATTGTGAATAAATGTGTTAGAAATGTTGCCTTAGACTTCTGTGTCAGTAAATCTGTTATTGTATGTGTATGTCCACTACTTGGCATTGCATATCTTGCGCTTGGCACAGCTTGGAAAAATACGGTCCTTGGGCCATAAAACCTAACCAGACTTTAACCTTTCAATCAACCATTTAATCTTTCAGATAATCATTTAATATTTCAACCAATCAAAATTAACTAGCGAATAATCTTTCAACGAAACATACCAGCTAACATTTTTCTCAATTGTGATATCTAAGTATCCCATTCACACTGATAAGTAGGTAGGTAGTTAATTAACGACGCACTGGAGCAACACAACGGGCTATTGGAAACGGTCCGGGATCCATACCCAAGGGAATGATCCGAGGACAACACAACGTAATTTTCAAACATGGTCAGATAACGAAGTCAACAGAATGATGACCTAGTCATCTGATCATGACCTCGTGACTTTCTCCACCCGATGGCACCCCAATTTTCAAACTTCCTCACAACACCAACGTGAGGACATTTGAGGTCATGACATATTTAACGTGCACCCCCCCCCCCGTGTACACGACGGTCTTTGGTTGAACCGAGTTTCGAACTCGCAACCCTCCGGTTAGTAATCTGTTTCTTCCAACTGGTCCAACATTCCCCAACCAAAAAAAAATCACTCATAAAAAACAGCATTTTTTAAAATAAAGTTTATAAAAATATGAAGTAAATTATCTGTAACAAAATTGTTAAAGTGTAACAAAAATGTTTTGTTACTTTACATCCAGATACTTTAATACCAGAAAGAACAATTCGAAAAACGACAAACAAAATTAAACTGTTAAAACTACTAATACCATTCAAATGCAATTATAATCTTATCACGTGTTTATTCTCAATGAAATAAAAATCGATTTTTTGAAAAATGCTTAATTATTCGTATTTATTTTTGGAAGAAAAACTTTTTTGTAGTAGGAGTAAAGTGTGTCATATTCGGTTCAAAACCGTTTTATTTCGTGCCTTTGTTACGCCAATTTAATGATACATTTGAAACGACGCAAAAAGTATTGTTGAAAACATTTGAAAGGATGTTTAAAAAGTAATTAAGTGTTTTATTGCCCAAGTGGCAAAAAAAGATAAGTGCTTAAAAAGTCATTTAAATACAATTCTAATCTGGAAAAATTAATTACGCGTTGAATAATAGCTGTTTTCAAAAGCAAAAATATTTATTCAAAAAGTTAAATTTTGGCGAGTTGACTAATTGATAGTCGTAATGAAATATATATGAAAGGCTTTAGTATTAGACATCACAACACGAATTTAAATTGAATTAACATAATTTAATTGTTGATGACGGGATTTAAAACTTGTAATGGTAGAGTACCTAGTTAATTAACGTCACATTAGGCTATTGGCGACGCTCTGGGATCAATCCCGAAGGGAAATATCCGGTGACGCCATCTTGTAATTTTGAACTCCTGTCAGATGACGAGGTCACACCTGAGCTGGTACCCCACTCTCCAAACTTCCACACCAACATGAGGGCGTTTAAGGCCACGACAGATTTTAAGTGCTTCCGTGTACACGACGGTCTTCGATTGGATCGAGTTTCGAACTCTCGACCTTCCGGTTGCTAATCCGCTACTCTTCCAACTGGGCTACTGCGGCCTGATTTGGTTGCGAATTACCGTATCCTAAACATAAATATACCGTTATTTTTAAGTCATGATATATTTATGATTATTTTAGCTTCATTTACTTAGTTTTCCACTCTGAGATTCACGAGATTTCCGAGCAATAGAGGGTTACTTTTAAACTACATAGCATTTAATGACTAAATAACGCATCGATTGGTTGAAAGCGCCGGTTGGAAGAGTAACGGATTAGCAACTGGAGGGTTGCGATTTCGAATCTAACCAAAGACCGTCCTGTACAAAGGGGTCTGATACTGGCTAAATCTGTCGTGGCCTCAAATGTCCTCACGTTGGCGTGGTGTGGAATTTTGGAGAATGGGATGCCAGCTCAATTGTAACCACGACATCTGAGAGTGGTTCAAAATTACGTGGTGTTGTCCTGGAATCTTTCCCTTCAGGTTTGATCTCGGACCGTCGCCAATAGCCCGTTCTGTTGTTCCAGTGTGACGTTAATTAAAAATACCTATTTGTTGAAAGAATCCTAAGAGAGATTCTATTTTGTCAGCTTGATCAAAACTAGTTAGAAGGCATGTAGGAAAGACTGGAGGTTGTAGAATGAATATATGCGTTTGAACCTCCCTCACAGTGTGAAAACCGTAATTCAACAGATCAGTTGACACAACGGCAGAAAAATGTCATCTGATTTATGTATGAGACTTTTCCTGTTAAGTTAAATGAGGTTGTGAGGTGTTGGTGTGATGGAATATGCTTCCTGTACGTATTCCAAACATGCCGTCGCTTAATTTTGTTGATTGGTGGGGTTTTATGACACAAGGGCCACGTTTGGCCAAGCTGCGCCAAACACAAGACAAGCAACATCAAGTAATGGACATACACGCCACAGGTAAAAGTTTTGCTGATACAGAAGGAACTCGTTCAGGGTAAGTTACAGGAATTGAATCAGCGCCTTCTACCACTCGCAGATTGCTAGCGCTGTTGGCATACCCACTGATTAACGGCGTTCATAATTGCGTGGTGTTGTGATCGGATCTTTCCCTTTGGGATTGATCCCGGACCGTCACCAATAGCCCATTGTGTTGCCCAGTGTGACGTTAATTAAAATACTTACTCAAATAAAAATTTGTTGCCAATTCCAAAAGGTTGCCTTCGTCATCTCACCGTGATAAAATTACGTGGAGTTGTCCTCGGCTCTTTCCCTTTCGGATTGATCACCAATAGTCCGTTGTGTTCCTCCAGTGTGACGTTAATTCAATATACCAATACCTCATTAACGGGGAATTCTTTTTATTTAAATTTCTTGACAGAGTTGGACTAAATTATAAATCCACAGGGCTTAAACAGAAGGCTAAACAGACTAAAGCTATCCTTCAATCAACAGAGCATTTGGGATTACTTGGTAGATTTGAACCCTAGTTTTGTTACGCAGGGCCGCGGTAGCCCAGTTGGTAGAGTCACGGATTAGCACCCGGAAATCTTATTTCGAAACTCGATCCGAGTCCAAAGGCCGTTGCGAACGTGGGTGCTGTTAATCTGTCGTGGCCTCAAATGTCCTCACGTTGGCGAAGTGAAAAAGCTTGGAGAATGGGGTACCAGATCTTGTGTTGACCTCGTTTTCCGAACCGTGGTTCAAAATTACAAGGTGTTGTCCTCGGTTCGAAATGTGTCCCGAACAGACACCAACAGCCCGTTGTGATGCTAAAGCGTTACGTAAATTCAACTTCCTATGTACTTCCTTATTACGGTCCATGAAACAATTCTCTAAATGAAAATATGGCATGTCAAGGGAGGGAAGACCATCCATTCTTTGCAATCTTCAGGTTATTACACGCTAGTGATTACTTGTATTGACCTGGGAATTAAAAATGTCTCTAGCACATCTTTCTCCCTCAATGATCAAACCCCTATAGTGTACTCGTAAAACGGATCCGGAGCATTTCTGTCTGTTCTTGAGTGATTGCAGGATTGCAGGCAAACATCGAGTCATAGGAAAACATTGAGGTGGAATATATAGCTTGTTTCGTTACTGTTTTATTAAATAGAATATAATTTTTCCTCAAAAGAAAGGAGCCGCGGTAGCCAGGTTGGAAGAGAAGCGGATTAGCAACCTGAGGGTTGCGAGTTCGAAAGTCGATCCAACCAAACACCGCCGTGGACGTGGGGGCTGGTTAACGTTTAATTTGTTGTGGCCTAAAATGTCCTCACGCTGGCATGGTGTGGAAGTTTGGAGAGTAGGGTGCCAGATCAGGTGTTGTTCTCGGTTCAAAATTAAGAGGCATTGTCCTTGATCCTTCCCTTAGGGATTGATCCTTGTCCGTCGCCAAAAGCCCTTCAGAGTGACGTTAATTAACTACCTACCTACTACCTTGATAGTGTTTCATATATTTGAAGTGTTATATATATTTTTTTCTCTGGGTTCTCACGCATTCATACGTTCTGCAACCTGAAATCTTCTTGACTTGCAACCAGTGGTTGAATTAGCGTCGTAACTGACGCAACACAACAGACCGTCGTGTACGTGAGGTCTGGTGCACGTTAAATTTGTCGCGGCCTCAAATGTCCTCCGGTTGGCGTGGTGTAGAAGTTTGGAGAGTGGGGTGCCAGCTCAAATATTGACCTCTACGTCTGACCGTGATTCAAAATGACGAGGTGTCCTCGGTCTTTCCGTTCGGGATGGATCCCGAACCCATATAGCCCGTTGTGTTGCTCCAGTGCGAAAATAATTCAACCACGTACATACCTACCCAAAGAGAAAAATTCAATATAATTCGCTGTGAACAATAGTGGAACAAGAATATATGTGAATCTGATTGCGCAAATTTCAAATCGAAATGACGATAGACTCCAAGTCATTACATTTTTAAATGTTTATTTTATATAAATAAGTATACTCTAGGAATATCTGGATCTAGACTGCACGCCAGATATGGCTCTGCCCAGAGAGCCATATCTAGCCTGTGACCGGACATCTATACCTACTTCTATGGATGTCTGTATGTAGTCTGCGGACCTGTTAAACCTATCAGGAAGGCCGTATCTGGTCTGCTGGCCTGATAAAAAATATTTGTAGTGCCGTATTCAGCCTGCGGTTAGACTTATCCAGAGAGGTGTATTTGTTTGCGGGTCAGTTAAGCCTGTACAAAAGGCCGCATCTGGACTGAGGGTCTGATAAAAATATTGGGAGGGTATATCTGGTCTACGGGTCTGAGATTACTTTATTCGCTACAATTTATTTGCCGAACTCGTACTGTTTTTTGTGGACGGCCTGATTAAATTGACCACGACAATATCCACAGCTGTTTCGCAAATAGCTAAAAAAGGAGAATATACTCGCAACCTCATCCCAAAAATAAATGCAAGAAATCGCTTTACAGATTTTTACATAAAAAAATAAATACACTGCTGGCCACCCAAATTGCAACACCAAGAAAGACAAGAGATATCACAACAAAATTTATTTTGTAGATAACATGTTGACCAAGTATCAAATGATTAAATTTATAAACTTCTGTGAAGTGTGGTTCCTGCCAAAATCAGTAGCCAGAGTAGCCACCATTGTTGGAGATCACCGCTGCCACACGCCTCGGCATTGATTCGAAGAGACTTTGGATGTGTTCTTGGGGTACAGCAGACCAAGCAGCTTCCACACGTTGCCAAAGTTGATCTGGTGTGGCAGCTGGGGATGGATTCTGGGTCAATCGTTGAGCAACCATGGACCACATGTTTTCTATCGGCGAAAGATCCGGAGAGCGAGCTGGCCAGGGAAGCAATTCAATCTGGCGATTGACGAAGAACCCTTGGACAATGCGTGCCACGTGTGGTCGCGCATTATCCTGTTGAAATATGGCTGTGGGCAAGCCCTGAAGGTAAGGAAGGACAACTGGCTCCAACACCTCGGAGATGTAGCGCTGGCTGTTTAAAGTACCGGCAATGCGTACTAGAGGAGTGCGAGAGTGATATCCAATACCGCCCCATACCATAATACCCGGTGCAGGACCAGTGTGGCGGTGCATAACGCAGCTATTCAGCATCCTCTCTCCACGGTGTCTCCAGACTCGAATCCGACCATCGTGGTGTTGCAGACAGAAGCGTGACTCGTCAGTAAAGACAATTTCATTCCATTCTGCCGTCCACATCCTTCTTTCATCGCACCATTGGCGGCGGAAACGTCTGTGGTTCTGCGTCAAGGGTAGACGAAGCAATGGACGTCTTGCGGACAGACCACTCTGCTGTAAACGGCGTCGAATGGTACGCGCAGACACTGGATGATGCGGTACAGACTGAATGTGCTGTGCTATGGTTCGTGATGTGGCTGAGCGATCCGTCACTGCCATACGCACAATATGCCTGTCATCACGTGAAGTGGTGCACTGAGGTGGATGCGATCGAACACGTCGGTCCGTCGTACCCTCCTGCATCCAACGATTACATATCCGCATTACAGTTGTTTGGTTTCGTCCAACACGACTACCGATTTCCCTGAAAGATAATCCACAATCTCGGTAGGCCACTATCCTTCCTCTGTCGAACTCGGATACTTGATCAAAAGATGATCGCTGTTTTCTACGAGGCATAATTGATCGTTTTTTTGAAAAAAACCACAAGAAAAACACAATTGCCGTACTTGAAATCGTCGAAATCTCCAAGCCTTAAATAGCGCTTTGAAGTGGCGCCACAGGCGCGCGTGATGTGCGTCTGAGCTGAAATTCTAATCATTTGCATATCTCACCTCCGCTAATGTATGTTGTAAATTTCATATTATTTGCATGCTTCCTTCAGGGTGTTGCATTTACGGTGGCCAGCAGTGTACTTTATCTTAAGATATATCGCCAAACGACGAGATACAGTGCCAAATCGTACAACCAAGTCAATTTCACAGAAAAAGTCACGTGACTACTAATTGGCCATCTCGCGGTCCCACTTTTTGAAGCTCCTCTCAATACCAGTGCTTAGTCTACTTATATTTCACATATATGCTTCTAATCGCTTGGCTCAGAGACCGGTTAAGACTGGAAATGTAGTTAGAAAGTGGTAATCAGAACTGTGATAAACTTCAGTTTGGTTAAAGTGTGTGATATACGGAAAAGGTATGAATAAATTTTCTATTAGGATTTTAAATTCAGTTGAATGACCCATTTGCAACTTGGGAAAAAAACCTAGATTAAGAAGAACGGAAGCAAAGACCAAGCCGCACGACTCCGATACTGAAAGTCCGCATGGCTTAGCATCACACTCACCACCGAAGTGTAGATCCCTCGATTGTTAGGGAAGACGTCCAGCAGACAAAGCGTGTCCAGAGACCCGTCTACTGAAGCCATGCTCCACTGGTTGCGATGCAGTCTAAATTGCTTAATACACGCAAGCAAGATCACAAATCATATTTACATCGTGTTTATCCACTTGTTGTTCAGCTTATGAATACACAGGAAAGATCTATAACTCTAGACAGGTAGGTTGGTAGTTAAAGTAACGTCGCACTGGAGCAACTTCGAAGGGCTATAGGAGACTGTCAGGGAAAGAAAGAACACTACCTAGTCATTTTGAAAAAAGGTCAGATGACGTCAACACCTGAGCACTGGCACCCCAGTCTCCAAACTTCCACACCACGCCAACGTTAGGACATTTGAGGCCACGACAGTTTCTTTTTTTGTTATTTGTTATAGTTATTTCAATTAACGTCACACTGGAGCAACACAACGGGCTATTGGTGACGGTCCGGGATCAATCCCAAAGGGAAAGATCCGAGGACAACACCACGTAATTTTGAACCACGGTCAGATGACGAGGCAACACCTGAGCTGGCACCCCACTCTCCAAACTTCCACACCACGCCAACGTGAGGACATTTGAGGCCACGACAGATTTAACGTGCACCAGCCCCCTTTGTACACGACGGTGTTTGGCTGGATTCGAACTAGCAACCCTTCGGTTGCTAGTTCGTTACTCTTCCAACCGGGCCACCGCGGCCCGCTAATCCGAAGGGAAAGATATCTAGGACAACGCCTCGTAATTTGGACCCCTGGTCAGATGACGAGAACAACACCTAAGTGGGCACCACACTCTCCACACTACACCAAAGTGGGGACATTTGAGGCCACGACAGATTTAAAGTACACCAACCCCTGCACATACGACGATTTTTAGTTGGATCTAGTTTCGAACCCATAGCTCTCAAGTTGATATTCCGCTACGCTACCAACCGGGCTACTGTGACCCCCACACAACTCAGGAACGGCCCTGAGTATGAGGCATGTTCTGTCAAGTTAAATACAAGCAGTGGTAGTGCTTTTACGGTGAGACATGTGCGTATTCTAACAGTGAGGTCTGCTAACATGTTTTTGAAATTTCAACACTTTCCCAATAAAAATTCGGGCCGCGGAAGAGTAACGGATTAGCAACTGGAGGGTTGCGAGTTCGAATCCAACCAAAGACCGTCGTGTGCAAAGGGGGCTGGTGCACGTTCAATACGTCGTGGCCTCAAATGTCCTCGCGTTGGCGAGGTGTGGAAGTTTGGAGAGTGGGGCGCCAGCTCAGGTGTTGCCTCGGCATCTGACCGTGGTTCAAATTTACGTGGTGTTTTCTTGGGATCTTTCCTTTTGGGATTGATCCCGGACCGTCACCAATAGCCCTTTGTGATGCTCCAGTGTGGACGTTAATTAAAATACCTACCTAATAAAAATTTCAAATAATAAATGCCGGATTGATATATTGTAGTTAATTGGTGAACAATTGGATTAAACGCCAAGCTTTACCCAGTACCCGAAAACAGAGATAAACCGAATTTTAAGGTAAACCCAATACGTACATGATACTGGATTTGGACAGCAGATTTAAAATCTTCGCACACCGTTTGGTTTGTTTGTTTACACTGAAAATCCCTCATAGAAATAATTCTGAAAAACTAGGAAATATTAATATGCAATAACAATTAGCGTGGGTTTGTACGTGTGAAATTAATTGCCGGGTTCGAACATAAAAATACATTATTAACTTGTGCCCAGTAGTTTTGTTTGTGATTCTGAATTTCATTGACAATTTTGGAAGGCATAAGGATATTATTCAATTATAGCTAGACAAACTGATTCCATTCTAAAACTGCAACAAATGAGACAGCGCCATCTATCGATCATTTCATGAAGCTTTTCTCCTGTTGTAGTATTGATTTCGCAGAAATTTAAATACCTCATTGAAGTGACACATATATTTTAAGAATGTAAATGTAACACTTTAATTCATTGAAAAAATATTCAAATTTCAAAAATTACGTTAAATTTTTTTATTTGGAATAAAAAATGACTCGGCGAAACCTCATTAAGCAATATTCTATGGTTGATGCAGATAAAAATTTTTTTTAATCAAAGTATTTTTCAACGAAAAACCTTTTTTACGATTTATTGCATACCTAATCCAGATAGTGTTGTTTCTCAAATTGATTGTAGGTTGGTTTGTAAGGCGCAAGGGCCATATTTGGCCAAACTGCATCAAGTAATGGAAGTTTGGAGAGTGGGTCGCCAGCTCAGGTGTGACCTCATCATCTGACCGTGGTTCAAAATTACATCCTCGAATCTTTCCCTTCGGGATTTACTTCGGACTGTCACCAATTGCCCGTTGTGTTCCAGTGTGACGTTAATTGAAATACCTATCTATCTACCTTTTATTGTTATTAAATTACCTTGTCAGCCCTATCAAAGATTCTATTAAGATTTTGGCTGTTTTATTTTCCTAAAGCCTCATTTGGCACTGCATTTTAATAACAGATGGTAGGTACGAATGGAAGGCCTTTAATTAATGTCGCACTGGAGCAACACATCGGGCTATTTTAATAGCAGATGGAAACTATAACTTAAATTTAAAAAAACTATCAACATAATATTCAGTAAGTCGAATATTTTAGATACAAAGTAAACAATAAGTCGTCAAGTTTCAATTACGAGAAGACTTTTTGAATTTTAGTTAAATGAAACATCTAAGAAGAGATAGGCAGGTGAATTTACGTTGAACTGGGAGCAACACAAGGGACTATTGGCGACAGTCCGGAACCAATCCCGAAGGGTAAGATCGAGGACAACACCACGTAATTTTGAACCACGGTCAGATGACGAGGCAACACCCGAGCTTCGTTGAGCTGGCACCCCACTCTCCAAACTTCCACACCATGTCTACGTGAGGACATTTGAGGCCACGACAGCTGCACCAGCCCCCTCTGTACATGACGGTCTTTATTTGGATTCGAACTCGCAACTCTCCGGTTGCTAATCCGTTCTTCTTCCAACCGGGCTACCGCGGCCCTGTTGTTGACCTCGAATCTTTCCCTTTGGGATTGATCCCGGACCGTCGACAATAGCCCGTTGTGTTGCTCCAGTACGATGTTAATCAAAATACCTACCGTAGGTGGCGTAGATTGGATTCCTGTAATTACCCGAGTTGTAAATAGCCCGTTGTGTTGCTCCAGTGTGACGTTAATTAAAATACATACCATCCCTACCCGAGTTGTATTTCTCTCCCCCTTTGTATCAATAACTTTTCTTGTGTATGTCCATGCACTTGACTGTAAAAATTGCTTTGCGCAGTTTGTCCAGTTCAGCCCCTTGCATCATAAAAACCAACCTAGTAAAAACTCTTTCCTCTAATTAATGCAATTCAGTTCAGTAAAATTTACTTTTCTTCGCAGAGGCTGCTGTAGCCCAATTGGTAAAGTCGCGGATTAGCATCCTTTACGTTAAGAGTTGAAAATTCGATTCAATCAAAGAACGCCGTGTACATGGGGGATTGTGCATGTTAAATGTTTCGTGGTCTGAAATGTCCTCATGTTGGGGTGGATTGGAAATTTGGAGAGTGGTGCCAGCTCAGGTGTTCACCTCGTCATCTGACTGATTCAAACTGCAATGTGTTGTCCTCGAATTTTTCCCTTCGGGATGGATCCCATACCGCCAACAGCCCGCTGTATTGCTCCAGTGTGACATTAATTCAACTATCTACCAACTAAGAAACCATCTAGTATGGGATAATACGACCAGATATATGACGGTAAAATAAACTTAAGATAACAAATGTTTCCATGTTCATTTCTAGAGACAAGTATTTTTAAACGAATATTATTTCTGGAAATAGATACTTCTGAGAGGATAGAGAAATCAAAGGCTTTATGTGAGCCAAGGAAGAATATACCCCTTCCCGGGAAAATGAAATTTATTTTCCCGTTTCGGGAATACTTTTACCGGATTTAATACCGGAATTTCCTAGCGATAATCCTGAAAGTCAAATCATTAAGGACTCTCGTTTTATGTTTTTAAAATCATCTATCATCTTTAGTAAAGCATCAATTCCTTTTATTTCAATGTAAGATAAAGATAGTCCCTTTTTCACTTCATACATCTAAAAACTTTATTTATGAGTGCAGTACAGTAGAATCTTGATTATCCGAGTTCCTATTAACCGAGTGCCTCTATTATCCGAGCCGAATTCGATACCAGTTTCCTTGCTTTATGAATCTTTCAGTAGCAATTGTAGTAGCATGTAGTACAGGAAATCTTTTCTGCATTTCGTAAAGGCTGTTTGTGTTATTACGTTATCTCTGGTGTGTGTGTGTGTGGCCTCAGTAAATATTACCTGGGTAGTTAGTTAATTAACGTCGCACTGGAGCAACACAACGGGTTTGCGACGATCCGAAATCAATTCTGAAAGGAATATCAAGGACAACGCCTCGTAATTTTGAACCACCGTGTCAGATAACGAGAACAACACCTGAGCTGGTACAACACTCTCCAAACTTCCACACCATGCCGACGTGAGGACATTTTTGGTCACGGCAGATTTAACGTGCACCATCTCCCGTGTACACGATGGTCTTTGGCTGAACCTAGTTTCGAACTTGCAACCCTCAGATTACTAAACCGTTGCTCTTCCAACTGAGTTACCGAGGCCCCCATATTACTTCGGATAATCAAGCTTATAGTACTACATAAAAAAGTTCAAAATTTTGGAAATGAGGGGAAGATTTTCTCACACATTCCTAGTCAGCCCAAGTATCTATGATTTGGTTTTTAATTCCTGCACTATTTGAGGGGCAGCTTGTCGGCTTTTGTACCTTGCGCCATAAAACCCAAACATACATCCATCCTACGCTATTTGAAACTAATAAAACAAAATGATACTTTAAATTTAAATTTAAAAAAAATTATTTAAAAACATACGGATAGTTAATCCAAAGAGCATTTTGATTATATTTCTATTAAAACATTGACTATACATCGCTCAATTTAGAGTATCTCTCATTTAAAATATAAAGATTAAAAGATATAAAGATTAAAAATAAAACATAACTTGTATTTTTGTCAACCAAAGATCTTGTTAGTTTTTCTTTTCGCATCGAAAATGGATTTTGTTAAACATTAAAAGTTAACAGTAATAAATGTAGATAATATTTTACAAACTGTGTAAGCATTTTAGCAAATCTACGATGAAACTCCAGAAAGACTGGTACATCAATCTAACACTTGGTAAGCCTCCAAAGTGAGCGTAGAACAGTATAAATACGACGGGACATGTACTCCAAACTTGCGGTAGCATTCTTTAGGTAGGTAGGTATTTAATTAAAGTCGCACTGGAGCAACATAACGGGATATTGGCGACTTTCCGGGATCAACCCCCGAAGGGGTAATTTTGAACAACAGTCAGATGAAGAGGTCACACCTGAGCTGGCACCCTACTCTCCAAACTTCCACACCACCCGCCCTAGAGCACAGAGGCAACGGGCCAGCACACGCTGGCCGTTGCCTCTTCTGCTGAGAATCACTTTCCCCGCCCCCCTAAACTGGGCTCTAAACCTTGCGGTGAGCCGGGTTGGGCGTGCGTCGCAAAAAAAAAAAAACTTCCACACCACGCCAACGTGAGGACATTTGAGGCCCCGACAGACTTAACGTGTTCCAGTCCTCTGTGTACACGACGGTCTTTGGTTGTATTCGAACTCGAAACCCTCCGGTTGCTTACTCGTTACTCTTCCAACCGTGCTATTTCGGCCCTAGTATTCTTTATTGATTGGACACAATACTTAAAGGGCATCCACGATTCTGTTGTATTCCGAGGTGTATGATTTCTGTGTTCCATAGCTCTTTGCATGCCATCGCAAATGTGTTTGATAACATTGAATTAACTTAGATGAGAATGGTAAGGGAAATCAGATGATGTTCCTCTAACCATAATTTGGCGTGTCTAGACTTGGTGAATTGTCCTATTAGAAGATACCAAACTCATCAGAATGCACGCAGAACATGAAATGCTTAATTTATCAGAAAGGATGCACACATAATGTTCATCTATCAGAGACGTTTGTAGACGTACCAGGGGTGACAGGGGTTTGATAGAATACTAACTAATCAAACATCATAGCATTAGTGACATCCACCTTCTAATGAAATAGACGGACCATGTGATGTCGGTGTCGTAACATCTCTGAAGGGTAAATCACGTGAACTTACGAATCGCCTTCGCCGATTGGCAGTCGAATCGCAGACCAGTGTTTTCGATTATAGTGGATAATCATTTCAACCAATCAATAATTTAGGATTCTTGCGTTTACCCACAACTACGTGGCAGATTTTCAAACTGAGCAACTGGAAAAAATAACATGAAGCTGCGGACACATGCTCAGTCTATTTCATTTTAGGGTCGATGATTACTGAGCCACCACTAGCCTTACAATCCCTTGTCTACATACGAGATCTATGGCATCATCAGAGGGTGGTTTTTCCACACATGGATCCTTCCATCTGCTCTTAACATTTGGAAACGCGACTCGTAAGACCAGGCTACTCGTTTCTGGTCATAAACTGCTCAGTGGCGGCGTACCCAACCCCAGGCTGATAGGCTGATACCTCTGTGTCGAGTACTCTTCATAGGTACTCGAATTGGGCGTTAGCGCCTAAATTCCATATCTTTAAGGAATTGAATATCTTTAAGGTGTCGAGAAATGACTGAGCATGTGTGCGGACACATGCTCAGTCTATTTCATTTTAAGGTCGATGATTACTGAGCCACCACTAGCCTTGCAATTCCTTGCTGACATACGAGATCTATGGCATCATCGTAGGGTGGTTTTTTCAACACATGGATCCTTCCATCTGCTCCTAACAGTTGGAAACGCGACTCGTAAGACCAGGCTACTCGTTTCTGGTCAAAAACTGCTCAGTGGCGGCGTACCCAATCCCAGGCTGATACCTCTGTGTCGAGTACTCTTCATAGGTACTCGAATTGGGCGTTGGCGCCTAAATTCCATATCTTTAAGGAATTGAATATCTTTAAGGTGTCGAGAAATGACTGAGCATGTGTGCGGACACATGCTCAGTCTATTTCATTTTAAGGTCGATGATTATTGAGCCACCACTAGCCTTGCAATTCCTTGCTGACATACGAGATCTATGGCATCATCGTAGGGTGGTTTTTTCAACACATGGATCCTTCCATCTGCTCCTAACAGTTGGAAACGCGACTCGTAAGACCAGGCTACTCGTTTCTGGTCAAAAACTGCTCAGTGGCGGCGTACCCAATCCCAAGCTGATACCTCTGTGTCGAGTACTCTTCATAGGTACTCGAATTGGGCGTTGGCGTTTAAATTCCATATCTTTAAGGAAACGCTTCACAGTCCTCATGTTGATGTTTTCCGAGGGCCCAGCATTGAGTCAGAGTTGCACATCTAACCCTTGAAACTATTCTTGCCAGACAACCCAATTGTTCAGGGCCAAGGTAGCCTGTTTGGAAGGGTCGCGGATTAGCAACCGGAGGGTTACGAGTTTGAATTTAACTAAAGACAGTCGTGTACACCAGAGCTGGTGCACGTTAAATCTGTCATGGCCTCAATCCTCACATCAATCCATTTAGCATGGTGTGGTAGTTTGGAAAGTGGAGTGCCGGCTCAGGTGTTGGCCTTGTCATCTAACCGTGGTTCCAAATTACTTAGTGTTGTCCCTGGATGTTTCCCTTTAAGATTGATCCCGAACTGTCTCCAATAGCCCGTTGTGTTGCTCCAGAGTGACGTTAATTTAAGTTTTAATTTAATAAATTAAAAACTTTAAAAATGGACATTAGACCTTTTTCTATCAAGGTCCAGATATATAGAAAGGTAATGTGCATACGCTTTTTGTACTTACAATATTACACATTTATAAATTTAGTTTTAAAAGTCATATTTTAATTTTTCAATCTGCATTCCAATTATCCAACTGTGAGATATTCACAAAATATTTCATAGATTAGTTATTTATATCAATACTGCGATTACGTTACAGACATTTCTAAATAAAATAAATTATATTTTAATCAGCGTACAAAAATATCTTTGGAATACAATGCTTCAGTGATTTAGAGTACCTGCATTTAATTAATCTATTTTTATGCTATTATATGTACGAGAATTTCTAAGAAAAGTGAAAATTTTCATTGAATTTATTTCGAAATGAACGAGCGACTTAAACAACAATCGGTAATACTAGGAGATCCATTTAATTTATGCGATTTTTATACTTTGCATTATTCTTTCTCTCGATGCTAAGTGAAATATGCAATCTACTTCAATTTTGAAGAAATGGATATTACTTTAGTGTTTCAAAAGCATCCATTGATAAATAAATATTTACTTTCATTTCATCAAAACTAATGGAAACTCGCGTAAGTTCTTACAATTTCTCCATGTATACGAGCTCTCGTGTAGCAAAAACTGCAAAAATTGACAAACCAAACTTTAAGGTTAAGCAATTTTTAAAACTAATATTTTTGATAATAATGAATTGCCTTGAATTAAAATCAATTTTTTTTTCGTTCTGTTTCATTCTCTCTCTTTTCCAGTTATGTGCCAGATACCATGATACCCCAAATACACACATGTACAAAAATTAAGGGTAATTCTGAATTCGCAATATGTAAGGATACTTGATCTCAATCCAATAGACTCTCGGACATCGCATTGCAACTTACACAATACTACCAAGGACCGCAGAAAAGCAAATTTGTGCATTAGTACGCTGGTGTATTTCTCTCTAGTGGACTGTAATTATGTTAATTTACATTGATTGCTGTACTGCTAAGTGCACAAAGAATAATTCCTGGAACGAAACGCTGGCGATATCGACTTATCGCGTCAGAGATCAGGCATAAACTGAGAAGTTGGCGACGTTCTTGGCGCTCGCCAAGTACATGAAAAGTTACGCCAATTAAGGAGTAGCGCCAACTATCACGGATATACGCATACGCGAACAAGTATTATTCAACGATGGCATAATTAATTTTACATGAAGTATTTTAGATGGTCTCACAACAGGAGTATATACAAACAATTTGAAAAAAAAAAATCTTTGCATTGCAAATGTGATTATCGTTCTATATTACAGTTGCAGTTGAAGAATAAATTAAAATGCATTAATTTTTATGCACAATTATTAGATTATTAGAATACTAGTAGCAGCTTGCCCGTGCACAAATAAATATTAAATTGAGATACAATAGTAGCAGTTTGTACACTCATAGGAAAAATATATCATAACACTGAGTATACATTTTGTTTAATTTTAATTTTTAAGTAATTTGTGAGGTTGGTAGGTAGTGGAACTTACGTTGCACTGGAGCAATATAACCGGCTATTGGTGACGGTTCGGGAACATTCCCGAAAGGAAAGATCCGAGGACAACACCTCGTAATTTTGAACAACGTTCAGATGACGTGTAATTTGTGAGTGTTTTATTAGAAAAGTGACTGTTATGTTTGATATAATCTTACCTATTCGTGTGTCATATTTCGGCCAGGTCTACCTAAGTGTTACAACAAATAGTATTTTCTTGGTATGGGATGTTATTCCGATAGCAGTTACAATAACAGTGTTATTGCAAATTAACGGTTACCAACAATTATCAAAAATATTGAGCCATTGATAAATGTTTTTGCCAAATGTTAAAAGCAACATTAAAAATGACTAAGCTCATTGCAAAAATAAAAATTTATATTGATGAATAAAATTTAATTTTATGAAAATAAAAAGTTGAAGTCATTATACCGTTAAGTTATAAAATATTTTATAACTTAACGGTAAATTAAAATACACTCATGTCAAAATTTATCTTTACATACACAAAAATAATGATATTCCATAAAATATCCAATCGATGTAATCCATTTTTTCAGGGAATGTGTGAAAGACAAGCCTTATTAGCATTATCCAATCAAAAGTGATCAAACGGTTCCTGATATGCAAATCAAGGCGTTACGTCATCCGACGGTGAATCATGCGCTTTGCGCTAAGTGAATATCTGAGTGCATTTCTGCAATACAGCTTTTGATTTCAGTGCGTAAGGACTCAAAACGGTTTGTTATAGCTCCAAAGTACCATTTGGAAGAATCTGTGAAGTGGCGAATTATCGGCCGTTTAGAAGCAGGGCAGACAATCATGGAAGCAGCGAGATGTGTGAATATTTCAAGACAGACAGTCTCTGCACTATGGAAACAATTTCAGAACTCTGGAACTGTTGTAAAAAGGCCTTTACAAGGTCGTAAACGAATAACAACTGCTTCTCAAGATCGATATCTAGCAATAACTGCCCGTCGTAACAGGAAGTCTACTGCTCGGCAGTTAAGTTCAGAGGTTGCAGCCGCCACTGGAACTGTTGTATCACTGCAGACTGTATACAGAAGGCTTAATAAAAAAGGCCTTTATGCCAGAAAGCCAAGGGTATGTGTTTCACTGTCTTCACAACAAAAGAGGGATCGCTTTAATTGGTGCAAAGAACATCAGAACTGGAGTGAATACCAATGGACCCATGTTCTCTTTACTGACGAGTCGAAGTTTGGTTTAACATTTGATTCTAAACGTGTTTACATCTGGAGGGAGTCAGGAACGCGAAATCTTCCTTTGAACATTATGGAACGTGACCGTTTCGCTAGTGCAGGTGTGATGGACTTTTTATTTATGGACGATAATGCTCGTCCACATCGAGCAAACCTCGTTGACAAATTCTTTGAAAGTTAAGCCATTGAGCGAATACCGTGGCCAGCAAAATCTCCTGATTTGAACCCGATAGAGAATTTATGGGACTACCTTGGAAAAGCAGTTGCACGGAGGCATCCTCCTAGAGATGTAAATACCCTGAAGACCACATTGTTGGAGGAATGGAACTTAATTCCCCAAATGCTGGCAATAATGTGGTTAACATCATTATTGCCAGCATTAAAACACGCTGTGATATGCGTGTACACATCAGGGGAGATCACATTCCATATTAAATTCATAAACCTTAATTTTTTTCTGAGTTATTCTTTTTTTCTGAATTCTCCTTGCCCCCACATATTATTACCATTTTTATTGTTTTATGTTACAGTTTTATATCATATGCAGTGCTCTTAAATGTTTTCCTTTGTATTTATGTGTTATGATGTTATGTATCATTTCACACAAATTCATAAAATTATAGTTCACAGTTTCTGAGAAATCTGTGATTTTATGCATGTAAAGATAATTTTGGACGATGTAGTTATTAACAGTTAAATTTATTGTTAATGTCAGTGGTTTGTAGTTAAAAATAATGGTTAAAATTATTTACTAAGTGTTAGTAAACGAAACTGTTAATACTAGCAGCAATAATAACGGTTATCGCAATTATTTCAATAACAGTTTATACTGTTATAGTAAAATAACAATTTTGTCTCCCCTTAGTCTTTTTCATTTTAAAACAGAAAATGTCACCATCACTAGCAATTTTATAAATAATAATCCTCTTACGATATTCGGCCTCAAAAATATCTAAACGTAAGAAGTAATATATGGAAAAAAAGTAATAAAAAAGTGGCAAAACGGAGAACAATTTTTTTTCATCTAGAAAATTATTTTTAGCTACTAACTTTAACATTGACTTTTGTCTAACTAAACAAAGTTAGATATACATATGCTACATAAAGAAAATAATCCTTTGTTTTTCCCTAAGGTTTTGTGCTAAAGCTTGGAATAATCTGCTTGAAAAATCTTTTCACTATTTTGGGAAGAAAATTTTTCCTTTTCGACTTTATACTGTTGAATACATTTATTATTTAAAAAATACTTGACATTCATATTTGAGGGATTTCAAAACGTGCGAAGCATTACATTTTTTCTTCTTTGAGCTTTACAATTTTCTAAAATTATCTTGAATTTCTTAAACATATTTTATCCTATGTCCCGAGCTTTAAGAACAGCCGTAAGGTAATTACGAAATCTAGATTAAGCAATGTCTTGAGATTTTTTTCAATTCATATAAATCGTTTGCTCAACATTTAAAGCTTAACAAAATAGTAACCTTGATATACTAGTACTAAAAGCGTTTAGTCAAATTTTTAAGACAAATAATGCTTTGTCTACCATAATACTTCTTTAAAATGACAATAAAACAATGTTTTCATATTGCAATTTCATTTCAAATATTTAAATTACATGAGGTATGGGACCAATAAGTAGAATCTAGAAAGAAAAATTACTATTATGAATCTAATATTACTGAGAGATTTATTATTTCTTTAAGTTATTAATTTCAAATGGCTAGTTTTATAAAACTGAAAATTAACTTGTACAGCACTGTAGAATAGCAGCTCTTCAATTTATTGAATACCAATAGTGAAGATTATGCTTTTTGCAAAAATATTTAAATATCATGCTACATTATTATGTTTTGCACTATAAATACTTATATTATTATAATCCTTATCAAAATAGTTTTGAATTTGTAATATTTCCACATTTCGTTTTGATTCTTTAGTGTTTTTATAGAAGTTTTTTCAATCTGAAAGGTATTTTGTGTCAAGATAAATGAAGGTGGTAGACTGTGGTAGAACGTCCTTCCACTACGTATTCCGTAAGTGACGTCACTCTCTGTCTGGACTTGTTTTCCGAATACTATTGGGTCGGTGCGAATGAAATGTCCGGAAAATGACCATCACACTACGATGGCAATAACTGAAAAACACAGTACCTGACCAACTCGAAATAATCTCCCTCTGAATTGACACACTGTTGACACTTGTCTGACAAGGCCATGATCCCGGAACGAAAAATCTTGTGGCTGGGATGCGAAGAAGTCATCAACTGCACGGTGAACAACCGTATGTAAGGTGAACCGTTTGCTAGACAGAAAGCGATCCAGGTGACGAAATAGATGAAAATCTGTAGGTGACAAGTCAGGGGAATAAGGGGGATGAGGTATCGCTTCTTAGACCAACTCACGTAGTGTCAGCATCGTCCGTTGTGCGACATGAGGACTGGCGTTATCTTGCAAGAGGAGAATGCCATGCCTGTTTACCAAAGCCGGTTGTTTCACCATCAATTTCCGGTGCATCTGTCGTAATTCATTAGAATATAGTTCTGAAGTGATGGTTTGGCCACTTGGCAGGAAACTGCGTCGAATTATTCCTGCTATAGACCACCATACAAGCATAACCATCCTGGGATGTAAGGGTGGCTTGGGATGGCGTCGAGGAGGCTGCGCTTTGCTCAACCATTGTGCAGATCATTTTCGATTGTCATAAAGGACCCATTTCTCGCCGCAGGTAACGATTCGCTGCAGTAGAAAGGAGCGATACAGACTTCCAAACGTCTCATCTTGTTGGCAGTTGTCAATTCATGAGGCACCCAAGAATCCATCTTTTTTACCTTACCCAGTGTAGCCAGACGGCGAACAATTGTAGAGTGGTGGACACGTAGTTCGGCCGCTATCTCACGACATGATTTTCGCGGTTCAGCTTCAACCACACTTAGCAGAAGATCGTCAGAAACTGCAACTTCTCAGTGACCACGTGGTTCGTTTTTCAGGTCCATATCTCCACTTCGAAACTTCGCCATATGGTTCATTCATTGGCTGTATTCTTCCCAAATGATGTGTTAATGTTTCGAGCAGCAACTGCATTAGAATGTCTCAGTTTAAATTCGTAAAGGAAGATGACTCTCAAATCTGAGTTTTTCATGTCGAATTTAAAAGCAGGTTCGCCCAAACAAATTAAATCTGGAATTTGTACTTCACACGCGTGATAGCTACTTATAGTAGCTCTGTGACGTAAGATGGTGGAAGCTTGTAGGTAATTACTTTTAGCTGTATGGGGATCATTACCAAAGCTATTTCTCATCGGACATTTCATTCGCACCGACCCAATATTTCATAACTTCGCCAATACAAATTCGAAAGAATAGTTTCTGGATTTATATATGATAGTTGATTGGCCAATGCCAATTAGATTAAACTCCAAACGTAGCGGAAATAAAATCTTTGCGTTTCGTCTGATTGTTTTGTTTGCACTAAAAATTCCACTCATATATACTTGATTAAATTTTCTCTAGTTCAATTTTTCCTTGCACAACCCAAAAAGTAATGAAAATGTGAGGTTTTCACACATGACTACATGACTAAAGCATATTGTGTCGGAACATTATTACTAATTCCCGATACTAAATATTCAATACACTAATTCTATGAAAATGTTTGTGCCGTAATAATTTCGTGAAACCAATTCCATAAAAGTTATAATTATTAAGGATTAAAGTCGGCAGACTTATTGATTTCCGTATGCATCGAAATCCCGAAGGCTTAAATTGACATTTGAATTTAGATGTAGAATTAAATAATTTTTAACCATAGCATACCATTTGACAGACTAAACATTCTATTGATACATCAACACATTCTAAGCACTTCTAATTAGTAAATAATTGCGAATACTTACTAGTTTCGTCGCGTCTTTATTTAGAAAATTTGCTCCAAAGGTGAACGAATATTCGAAATTATACGAAAGAAAAGTTTATTGGCTGAACTTCCAGAAGTCTGGACGGTTTATTACATTTAAAAGAATTTCCAGTTCTGACAAACGTAGTTGCCATGCCTACAATTCATCGCAGTTTTCACCGTGTTGCCAATTTACAAAGCAAAATCAGCCGTCTAACAAGCACTTTTGGAAAAATAGAAATCAGTAAATACTGGCACTGTGCGTATTTATTATTACGCTCTTCTTTTTTCATTCCAATTCCGTTCGCTCAGCGAGAACAGCAGACGATTCGAACTGCACATAAACAAATGAAATTAAAAATACGTGGAACGCGCACATGGAACTAGAATCTCGAGCCCTCCGAAAATGAAAAAGCAAAAAGAATTTTCCAAATCGAGAATGTTTCAAATATCGTGCCAAACGATTTTTGCCTCCGAGCGCTAAAGTGAAGAAGTAGAAATATAATTATGGCAGAATGTGAAGTTTCGAATTACAAACGTTCATGAACGTTGCAAGGGAAGAAATGCATATATCGAATTACTTACTTCGTGTATGAGGGAAGGGGATAGGGAGAGTTGAGGGGTACGAGAGCCGAGAAAGTCGTGCTTGTTAAAAATTTCTGCCGACATATAAATGTCGTCTGCCGAAAACATTTCAACTTCGGTATTAATGTTCTTCGTTTCGGCAACTCGCTGATTTCTAGCTTTTGCTTCAAAGGACACAAATGGATCATATAAACAGTAATAGAAATATTTATTAAGCCATCTTTGATGAACAAATGGAGGTCTTGTATTCCCTCCGTCAGCAAACATCATTATTAAATAGATTTTCGATAGGAAATTATGAATTAAATGGGTTTGAACATAAGCTTCAGTGCAAAATGGAATCGTATGAAAATTATTTAGAATTCGATTTCGTCGTTTCCGATATTTTTATTTTGGATTCTACGGAGAAAATGATTTCAAAGGATGCGAAAGCATTTTTAGATTAATACAGGAAAGAAATGTATTAATAGATTCGAACTATACAGGAATTTATAGAGTATAATCAGTATTTCAATTGAAATGATCGGACAAAATTTAAATTCTTCATTATGGAATACTTGGATATATTTATAAAATCATTAGAAATTATTTATATAAAATATTATTTAGTGTTAGATTTCGTCGTTTTCGTGCGTTTTTATTATATGTTTCCACTGACAGATCGCTTTCAAAGGGCGTGGATGCATTTTGGGATGAACATTGGAAAAAAATTATCAATAGATTCGAGCTACACAAAAACATATAGAGTATGATCATTATTCCAATTGAAATGACTGAAATACTTTAAAAAAATCAAATTCTTGATTACTGTAGGTAGTTAATTAGCGACACACTGGAATAACACAACGGGCTATTGGCGACGGTTCGGGATCCATCCCGAAGGGAAAGATCCGAGGATAATACCTCGTAATTTTAAACCACTGTCAGTTGACGAGGTCAACACCTGAGCTGGCACCCCACTCTCCACAATTCCACACACCCCCAACGTGAGGACATTTGAGTCCACGACAGATTTAACGTGTACTAGTACCTGCGTACATGACGGTCTTGACTTAGTTTCGAACTCGCAACCCACCTGTTGCTAATCCATAACTCTTCCCCAACTGGGATACCGCGTCTTTCTTGATTACGGATGCATTTTGAAAATTATTTGAAATAAATTCTTTAGAGTTCGATTTCGTTGTTTCGTGTTTTTATTTTGATTCCACTGAGACCGATTTCAAAGGACGTTGAAGAGTTTTCAGATGAATATTTGGAAAGAAATTTATCAAGAAATTCGTGTACACCTTTAACTTATTGATTATTATCAGTACTCCAATTGAAATGACAAACGCTTGTACAAAATTTAAATTCTTGACTGTGGAACGTGATGAAACATTTTATGAAGTCAATCTTATTAAGCCTCCAAGCAGTTTCGACAAGATTTCTCTTTACGCAAGATCTGACCAATTTTTCTAAAGATATCTCGTCATCAAGATATTGCCGATTTATTTACTATGATGAAATCAAAATCTGGTCAGTTTTTTGCTAATAACGAGATATCTCGTCCATCAAAATCTAGTCAGTTTTCTGTAATGACGATAAACCTCGTCGAGATAACCACCAGAAGGGTTAAAAATTTCAGTCAATGGTATACATATGCTCCACACAATGAGGTATGGTCGGTTTTCTTTTGCAATGTGATGGAATTGTGAATGGACAAGAGAATATCTTTTCATTCGTGCCTTCTTTGGTCTGCTCAACTTCATTGCCGAAATTTAAAGCGCCCTAGCGGAGAAACTATCCTATAGAAATCCTTCAAGCATTAATTTATCGACGGAAATTTCACAATACTAGTACATACCGATGAAAATTCTCAAACCTGTCCCATCACAACTGATCTACACATCAAGGAACCAGCCCCACAGCACTATGACTGATGGCATAAACTCCTGGTAGTTCATACTGCAACATAAAAGCATAAATTCGTGCATTTTGTGACCGCTAGAGATCTGAAACAACCGATTTGAATTCAATCATCTTCTTAATACCGGGTAAGTTAACGACAAAAATTCTCAAACCTATCACATCACAACTCATCTGCACTTCAGGGAACCAGCCCTACAGCACTATGACTGATGGCGTAAACTCCTGGTAGTTAATACTACAATATAAAAGCATAAATTAATGCATTTTGTGACCACTAGAGATCTGAAACAACCTATTTGAATTCAATCATCTTTTATGACAAAATTTTCTTTACACCTAAATTACTTTGTCCTAAATATAACTGTACTTAAATTCAGTCTCTTGTCCCTAAAACCCTCACACTAAACATTTTTAAGAGCAGAAGCTACCTGTGCATTTGATAACTCGAAATTTAGCTTTGAATTAAAAGAAATTATTCCTCGCTCATATTTAGTCATCCTATACGTTGTGGGAAATCTTTTCTACCGCAAACCCACGTTGGTGTGGTGTGGAAGTTTGGAGAGTGGGGTACCATCTCGAATGTGACCTCGTCAATCTGACCGTGGTTCAAAATTACGAGGTATTGTCCTCGGATCTTTCCCTTTGGAAATGATCCGAGATCGTCTCCAATAGCCAGTTGTGTTGCTCCAGTGTGAGGTTAATTCAACTACCTACCTCTACCGCAAACCCTTTGTGGGATCAGCAACCCATGAAGGAGTTGAGTTGTACTTGACGTTGTCTGATTTCTGTTTGGCGCCATAATTTGGCCAAATATGGCCTTTTATCCGTAAAACTCAAAGCTAACCAACCAATTCTGAGGGCATTTGCCGCTACTGCGATCGTACAAATTCATCTCTGAAGTATGATCTTTAAAATATTAAGCATTATTAAATACCAATAAAGTGCCATAGGTAGGTAGTTGAATTGTCGCCACACTGGAGCAAAATAACACAACGGACTATTGGCAACGGTTGCTAATCCGCTACTCTTCCCATCTGGTTACCGCAGTCACTAAAGTATCATAACTAAGAAAACTGGTTTTCGAAACTAGTTTTCACCAGTATTTTATCACCAGTTTTTAACCCTAAAACCTAAATCTTCCACGGCACAAAACGTAACTAGGCACAGTTTCTGCTACCTCGTATAAAACCAGTTAGGATATTTCGGCAACGGTAACCCTCATCAATCTCCAAAACGTGTTTTTCACCAGTACTTCATCTATTTTAACCCTCCAAGTTGTTTTGATGAGATATATCGTCCATCAAGATCTGACTAGTTTTGCTAAAGTTCAGATGTCTCGTCCATAAAATCTCACTAATTCTGCTACAGACGAGATATCTCGTCCATCGAGATCTGATCAATTTTATTAATGATGAGATACCTCGTCAAGACAACCACTAGGAAGATTAAACCCTAGAACCTAGATCCTCCACTGCACAGAGCGCAAGCATGCAGTTTCTTCTGCCATACATAAAAAAACCGGTAACGACGTTTCGATTATGGTAACTCTCACCAATCTCCCAAACCAGTATTTACCGGTATTTCTTCACCAGTTTTTAAGCCTCCCTGGTGATTGACTCGACGAGGTATTTTCTCATTAGCAAAACTGACTAGATCTTGTTGGACGAGATATCTCGCCAATAGAAGAAAACTGACCAGATCTTGATCTCGTCATAATCAAAAAACGACAATATCTTGATGAAGAGATATCTCGTCATTGGCAATATTGATTAGATCTTGATGGACGATGTCAAAACCACTTGGAGGGTTAACCCTAAAACGTAGCTTTTCCAGTGCACAGAACGCAGCCAGGTACACTTTATGCTGCTATAGATAAAATCAGTTATGATGTTTCAGATAGGTAATTCACCAATCTCCCAAACTGGTTTTTACCAGTATTTCATCACCGTCCATCAAAATCTGACTAATTTTGCTTAAGACGAGATACCTCGTCCATCAAAATCTGACTAATTTTGATAAAGACGAGATATCTCGTCCATCAAGATCTGGTCAATTTTAATAATGACAAAATACCTCGGCAAGGCAACCACCAGGAGGGTAAGAAGCCCTAGAACCTAGATCCTCAACTGCACAGAACGCAGACAGTTTATGGGGCAATAGATAAAACCGATAATGATATTTTGGTAATACAAGTTCGAACAATCTCCAAAATTGGTTTTCACTTATATTTCATCACCATCACCAGTTTTTAAACCCCACATTCCATTGTCATCCACTGTACAGAACGCAACCAGATACAGTTTATACTGCGATAGATAAAACCGGTAATGTGTTTCGCTAAAGGCAACTCACTAATCTTGAAAACTGATTTTTACCAGTATTTCATCACCAGTTTTTAACTCTCCAAATGGTTTGTACGAGATATCTCGTCCATCAAGATTTGGTCGATTTTAATAATAACGAGATACCTAGTCAAGACAACCACGAGGAGGATTAACCCTAAAACCTACATCCTCCACAGAACTCAAACAGGTATAGCTTATGGTGCCATAGATAAAACCGATAACGATATTTCGGCATATGACTTTGACCAATCTCTGAAACTGAGTTTCACCGGTATTTCATCACCGGTTTTTAACCCTCCAAGTGTTTTCGACGAGATATCTTGTCCATCAAGATCTGGTTGATTTTAATAATGGAGATACTTAATCAAGACAACCAACAGGAGGGTTTACCCTAAAACCTACATCCTCCACAGAACTCAAACAGGTAGATATGGTGCCATAGATAAAACCGATAACGATATTTCGGTATTTGACTGACCAATCTCTGAAACTGATTTTCACCGATATTTCATCACCGCTTTTTAACCCTCCAAGTGGTTCTGACGAGATATCTCGTCCATCAATATTTGGTCGATTTTAATAATAACGAGATACCTAGTCAAGAAAATCAACAGGAGGATTAACCCTAAAACCTACATCCTCCACAGAACTCAAACAGGTATAGCTTATGCTGCCATAGATAAAATCGATAGCGATATTTCGGTATGTGACTTTGACCAATCTCAGAAACTGATTTTCACCGGTATTTCATCACCAGTTTTTAAACCCTAAAACCCTAGTACTCCGCTACACAAAACCCAACCAGGCACAGCTTCCGTTGCCACAGACACTCTCCCCCCATCTCTGCATTTATTAGCTTCCGCAATGCAGCGTCAGCAGAACCGAGTGGAAAAAAGCTTCCTACATGGACCGAGGGGTCGGTTGGGAAAAGGGGTGAGGTTTTTAATTAACCGGAGACAGTTTTGCGGTGTATCGGGGATATTCTTCCTCCGCCTTCCATGCAACGGTTCGTCACCAAGAGCTGGGGAAAATTTTAATGAGAGAATAGGAAACTGATCAAAGCTCTCCACGCTGGAAAGCCTGTGGGTGGCTTTTTTTTTATCCCTTTCTGCCTCGGACGCTTTTCCCCTTTATTTGATATTTTCCCTTTTTTTTGTTGGAACTGCTGTTCATTTGATTATTGGATCCGTTCGGATACGAGCTGGTGATGAGGAAGTACTGGATCTTCCGCATTTTGTTTGGGGGATGCGTCTATGCGTGGGTTCCGGTTGGAATATGTGCCAAGTGGGATGGAATTTAATTACTGGTTTATGTACCGGTGTGGGGTCGCCGTAGTTCAGTGGTTGTAGGCGGCGAGGTTCGATTCCCATCTGGGTGTAATTCTCTCTCATTTGTGTCTAAAATTTTCAATGTGTGCCAATTACTAAGCATTATCTGTCTTGTGTTTTACGCAGTTTGGCCAAATCTTAAAATAACTAATCAATTTATACCGGTTCATACCCGACATTAGATTATCAAGGTGTTAATTTCTACAGTTCCGTTGATCCTAGTGTGGTGCTGTGCAAAACAAAAATTGCCTCAATGGTTTTGGTTATATCTGATATAGGAAGAAGTCAAAACTTTAAATCCGGTGTTTGGATTTTAGTCTTATACTGATGGGCTTATGAAGATGTTTGGTACTTGTATCCTATTGAACATTGTTGGCAGAATTTGAACCTTGTGCCAAAACGCAACTATCCAACCTATTGACCAGTTTTGAGTTTGATAAAAAAAAATTAAGTTCTATCCTTTATCTTATTTATCTTCCCATTAATCAAGTGCTTAACCTTCACTTTCTGTAACTGCTCTATCTCATAGCAATGTTCAGGGGCCTCGGTAGTCTGGTTGGTAGGTATTTTAATTAATGTCACACTGGAGCGGTAGCCTGGTTCGAAGAGTAAAGGATCAACAACCGGAGGGTTGCGGGTGCGAATCCAACCAAAGACCGTCGTGTACAAAGGGGACTGGTGCATGTTAAATCTATCGTGGCCTCATGTCCTCACGTTGGCGTGGTGTGGAAGTTTGCAGAGTGGGGTGCAGCTCAGGTGTGACCTCGTTATCTGACCATGGATCAAAATTACTTGATGTTGTCCTTGGTTCTTTTCCTTCGGGATTGATCCCAGACCGTAGCCAATAGCCCGCTGTGTTACTCTATAGCGACATTGATTAAAATAACTACCTTATAGCAATGTTCAATTAATTATAAAATTTTATATTGATTATGACGTGGAGGTACGCTGATTTTCAGTAAGGCACTCCGCAACTGATGCGTCCTTTCCTTATAGGATTTTATTGGCGTGGTGTGGAAGTTTGCAGAGTGGGGTGCAGCTCAGGTGTGACCTCGTTATCTGACCATGGATCAAAATTACTTGATGTTGTCCTTGGATCTTTTCCTTCGGGATTGATCCCAGACCGTAGCCAATAGCCCGCTGTGTTGCTCTATTGCGACATTAATTAAAATAACTACCTTATAGCAATGTTCAATTAATTATAAAATTTTATATTGATTATGACGTGGAGGTACGCTGATTTTCAGTAAGGCACTCCGCAACTGATGCGTCCTTTCCTTATAGGATTTTATTGGCGTGGTGTGGAAGTTTGCAGAGTGGGGTGCAGCTCAGGTGTGACCTCGTTATCTGACCATGGATCAAAATTACTTGATGTTGTCCTTGGATCTTTTCCTTCGGGATTGATCCAGACCGTAGCCAATAGCCCGCTGTGTTGCTCTATTGCGACATTAATTAAAATAACTACCTTATAGCAATGTTCAATTAATTATAAAATTTTATATTGATTATGACGTGGAGGTACGCTGATTTTCAGTAAGGCACTCCGCAACTGATGCGTCCTTTCCTTATAGGATTTTATTGGCGTGGTGTGGAAGTTTGCAGAGTGGGGTGCAGCTCAGGTGTGACCTCGTTATCTGACCATGGATCAAAATTATTTGATGTTGTCCTTGGTCTTTTCCTTCGGGATTGATCCCAGACCGTAGCCAATAGCCCGCTGTGTTGCTCTATTGCGACATTAATTAAAATAACTACCTTATAGCAATGTTCAATTAATTATAAGGGGCCGCGGTGGCCCGGTTGGAAGAGTAACGGACTTGCAACCGAAGGGTTGCGAGTTCGAATCCAGCCAAACACCGTCGTGTACAAAGGGGGCTGGTGCACGTTAAATCTGTCGTGGCCTCAAATGTCCTCACGTTGGCGTGGTGTGGAAGTTTGGAGAGTGGGGTGCCAGCTCAGGTGTTGCCTCGTCATCTGACCGTGGTTCAAAATTACGTGGTGTTGTCCTCGGATCTTTCCCTTTGGGAGTGATCCCGGACCGTCACCAATAGCCCATTGTGTTGCTCCAGTGTGACGTTAATTGAAATCCCCCCCCCAATTAATTATAAAATTTTATATTGATTATGACGTGGAGGTACGCTGATTTTCAGTAAGGCACTCCGGAACTGATGCGTCCTTTCCTTATAGGATTTTATTGGCGTGGTGTGGAAGTTTGCAGAGTGGGGTGCAGCTCAGGTGTGACCTCGTTATCTGACCATGGATCAAAATTACTTGATGTTGTCCTTGGATCTTTTCCTTCGGGATTGATCCCAGACCGTAGCCAATAGCCCGCTGTGTTGCTCTATTGCGACATTAATTAAAATAACTACCTTATAGCAATGTTCAATTAATTATGAAATTTTATATTGATTATGACGTGGAGGTACGCTGATTTTCAGTAAGGCACTCCGCAACTGATGCGTCCTTTCCTTATAGGATTTTATTGGCGTGGTGTGGAAGTTTGGTGAGTGGGGTGCCAGCTCAGGTGTTCCTCGTCATCTGACCGTGCTTCAAAATTGCTTAGTGTTTCCTCGGTTTTTCCCTTCGGGTTTGATCCCGTACCGTCGCCAATAGCCCGCTGTGTTGCTCCAGTGTGACGTTAATTAAAAAATACCAAATACCTTATAGGATTTTAAGGTATGTAGGTAGTTAATTAACATCACAGTGGAGCAACACAACGGGCTATTGACGACGGTACGGGATCAAACCCGAAGGGAAATATCCGAGGACAACACAAAGTAATTTTGAACCATGGTCAGTGGACGAGGTCACATTTGAGCTGGCACCCCTCTCTCCAAACTTCCACGCCAGGTCAACGCGAGGACATTTGCGGCTACGACAGATTTAACGTATATAAGCCCCAGTGTACACGGCGGTCTTTGGCAGAACCGAATTTCGAACTAGCAATCCTTCGGCTGCTAATCCGTTACACTTCCTATACTGCGATCCAAATTATGTATGGAAAAAAACGCGGTATATCAACAATATAAAAAATAACTGTGAAACGTAAAAAATGCCTTTAAAGTCGATTTAAATACTAAAATAGTTTCCTTATTTTAATAAAGCAAATGATTATAATTTTTTCGAATATCCGCATCTCCATAAGTACGAATGGCGGTATTTTATGCCACCCACTCAAGATTTAAGATCAAAGTGAAATAAAAAGCCGAAAATGAAATCGAAAGGGGGAAGAAGCTGCCAGTTGCAGAACAGTAAAAGGGGAATAGAATTTTCTTAAATAGATTCTGACCACCAGAGGCCGCTTTCCTCATCCGACGGAAAATTCAAGATAGAACCTTTTTCGTGCAAGCTCGACGAAACTCGGACAACGGCGCGCTGGGGAAAATGCTTTTTGAGAAAAACAGAAAAAAAAGAAGACAGCTTCAAGACGACGAATTTCGAGCTAGAAAGATGGCTGCCTTTGTTCCAAAATAGCAGAAATTCGAGACTGAGGAAAAGTACGGTACACAATATCTACTTAGGGGACTGTGCACATAATATTTCGACGCAAAAGTGAAACATTTATTCAGCAATTCTATTTAGTCTTATGCCAACTAATGTCTGCAAAGAAGTTCTATAATGAATGCTTCAAATAAAAAACTAATTAGAATTCCGAAGTCACCATTTTGATGCTAAACTTTAAACTTGTGTTTTTTTCACTTGCATAGACAAAGGGCATCGATTAAATCCGATATTTTTAACCCTCCTGTTGGTTATCTCGACTAGGTATCATGCCATTGGCATCTCGTCATTCATTAGATTACAAAAGTCAAATAATAATTAATCTTATGTGAAGCTTCTTCTATCAATCTAAATATATGTGGTACTAGTGTTCCTGCTGCGGAAAGTGTTTTCAAACGTGACGTCACTTGGCTTGTTTCATCGACTTTAAAATGAAAATGAAATCGACGGAGCATGTGCCCGCAGCTTCATGTTATTTCTTCCAGTTGCTCGATTTCAAGATCTGTCACGTGGTTGTGGGTAAAAGCATGAATCCTAAATTATTGATTGGTTAAAGTAATTATCCACCGCGATCAAAAACACTAGTCTGCGCTTCCATAGCCAATCGGTTAAGTCGATTTGTGATTTGGCCTTCAGAGATCTTACGACTGCGACTCCGCCCACATGATCTGTCTATTTCATTACAAGGTCGATGGATTCCAGACTTCCAGACATTCTGGAAGATGGCTTCCAGACCCTCACCTCTCCGACTCACCAAGCGGTGTAGTCATTAATTGTTCTTTAATACAATTTCAGCACTTCGACAATAAAAATTCCAAAGAATGAATTCCGAAATGAAAAATTATAGTTGCTTGGTCAACGCCAATTATATTAAACGCCAAACCCCACCAAAATGACGATAAAATACATTTTAAGGTAACCCCGACATGTATCATGCGAAAGCATCTCCGAAATGTTAGCTTTCTGGTTTGTTTGTTTGTTAACCCTCGTGGTGGTTGTCTCGACGAGGTATCTTGTCATAAGCAAAACTGACCAGATCTAGATGGACGAAATATTTCGTCATTAGAAGAAAACTGACCATATTGTGATCTCGTCATGAAAAAAAAACGGCAGTATTTTGATGACGAGATATCTCGTCATTAATCTTGACGGACGAAATGTCTCGTCGAAACCACTTGGAGAGTTAAGACAAAACAGAGGTTATAAGGTGAAAGACAAAGAAAAAAATTTAAGCAAAATTAAAACGTTCAAAAATATGCTTAAAATATGCGTCATTTCCTTTCTATCTTTTTCTAGGAGAGGGATTTTCAGTGGTTAACAAACCAGATGGAAAGCGAAGATTTCGAAGATGTTCTCGCATGATACATGTGGGGGTTACCTTAAAATGTAGCTTATCGCCATTTTGGTGGGGTTTGGCGTTTAATCTAATTGACGATGACTAATCAAGTAAGATTTTTTAATTCGGAATTCCCTCTTTGGAGCTTTTATTGGTGAAGCGCTGAAATCTTATTCGTCACGTCACGTTCAGAATACATTCTGGAAACACGTTCCGCCGCAGAAACATTAAAAACACCTACATTTAGCTTGATATAAAAGCCTCTCATAAGAATAATTATTTGTTGATTTTTGTAAATAACTACTGATGTTTGCATAGAATTTTGTTTTAGTTTTGTTCTTATTGGCTTCATGGGGTTTTCTCCACACATGGGGAAACCTTCCACCTTCCATCTGACTGTATTTTCCATCCCAAGCGAGGCGCATGTGGTCGAGTACTCACTAAAGGTAATCGCACACTATTCAGCATCGGATGGAGAGTACGCATTACACAGATCAGAAAAAAGCGTACTGTGCACACTGCATTAGGAGTATCTGCATTTCACTTAGAAACTGACGGAAAATGCCAGCCACGTCGACATCTCTCTTGGAGGCAATATCCAGAAGGGGTGTTGCGTATGTTGAAGATCTTGAGCATTAGCTCTATCTCCAGTTCAGATCTTGAAGACTGAATTTTTCTTTAGTTGACAGAATGTTTTGTTGATGGAACGTCTTCTTCTAGTATCCAATGTAAAGGGCAGATGTGGTCACGTGACGAAACTACTTATCATATGAGCCAAGGAGAAGCAAAAGTTTAAGGGTGTGTGCTAAAGGATGCAAACAGAAGATTATAGGCGGAGTTACATTAAAAGTTAGAATTGAGAGTTTAGAGTTTAAAATTTAACGATTTAAAATGGCTCTTGGCCGTTTGCGATTAATTCTTGGATGAAAGTAATATCTGGAGACTTGTATCGAGGTATTATCAATTACTTCCATATTGCAGAAGAATTTCACGGCTATATTAGTGAATAATTTACTGAGTTCAGTCATACTCAGGTCTTTAAGAATTTGAAGGTTTCTATAGAACCATGGGTCTTTTAAGATTATTCTGAGTTTATTCTTTTTGGATGTGGGTCTTTGCTGCATATCCCCGGACATGACTGGCATAGCTGATTACTGGTCTAAGCATGGTTTCATAGAGGATCACTTTGTTTTCTATAGATAGGTTGGAGTTTCTAGCAATTAAAGGGTATAGGATTGTTCAAGCCGCTATAGAAACTTTTGTTTAAGGGATTTAATATGCAAATTCCTTCGCGGGTCCATCGTGACACCAAGGTAGATACAATTAGGGGACCATGGAATAATGTTTCCATAAAGTTGAATTTTCCCATTTCTAGTAGAGTCCGCTTGACATTTGTTCACATTAATTCTAATTTTCCAGGCATTAAGCCAGGACTCAAGTACTTGGAAGAAGTTTGCCAGTGAGAACATATAATTATCGTGATTTCTTGCTAGTATAGCCGTGTCGTCTGCAAACATGCAGAGCATAGTGGAGAAGCCCTGTGGGATGTCGTTCACGTAGATATTGAATAATTTGGGTCCTAATATGGAGCCCTGTGGTATACCTGCCTGAATGGCATACCACAGGGCTCCATAGATAGTAGAGAGTGCTACCATCTCCAGGTAAAGAGTGCTTTATTTGCTCGAACGACAAAATGCCTATCGGTCAGATAGGAAAGTATAAGTTGTATGAGTGAGGCAGGGAAGCCCAATGTTACGAGTTTATGGATTAATCCATCAATCCAAACCCTGTCGAAAGCTTTGGCTATGTCTAGGAAGACGGCTCATGTGCTTTGATTTGTTTCAAAGCCGTCTAGAATATGCTCCGTTACTCGGAACAGTTGATACGAGGTGGATACGAGGCCTTCTGAAGCCGAATTGTTGGTATATCGGAATTTTTCCTTGTGAGCAATATTTCTCCAGCTTAGTGTTAATAATTGATTCGGTCGCTTTGCTGATGACAGATAGCAGGCCTATAGGCCTGTAACTGTCAGCTTTGTCAGGTGATTTTTTGGGCTTCAGGATGGGGATAATGATAGCTATTTTCCAATTATTGAGGAAGTGTCTTAGAGACAAAACGGAGTTGATCAGGTGTGCTATGATGATGAACTTCAGTGGAAGCTTCTTCATCATAAGGTTGGACACACCGCCTATTCCTGGAGCTTTCTCGACCTTCAATTTCCAGACATAGTCGATTATTTTAGAGGGTTTAGAGGACAGGCTCGATTATGTCAGATGGTGTAGTGTTGAGAAAATTTTCTAGTAATGAATTAACTAAGTTATTTGCGGTCTCGTGGTTTGAAGTATCATTTTCCTGAAATTCTTTTGCCAGACTGTCGGCCAACATTTCGGCCTTTTCTGCGTCTGTGTATGCTATACAAGCTGGGCCTTTAATGGGCGGATTTTTAGTTATTTTTGTATCTTTTAACTGCTCTCCAGAGGGAACCTTCTTCTGCAGACAGTGATGTAAGGAATTCGGTCCAATTTTGTTGCGAGTATTTATGGATTGAGTCCCTGAACTTATTCTGGGCATGGTTCATGAGTCTTTTGTCGTTAGGGTCTTTAGTTCTCTGCCAAGTCTCTCGGGCTTGGTTTTCAATTTTACGTAATTGTCTGATTTTGGGAGGGAAGGGAGCTGCCGGGTTTTTCGTGCGCGACTCTTCCGGTCTCATGATATGCACTAGTGATTGTTTGAGTGATCTCTTCGGGTATATGAGTTAAGATCCACCCCTGAAGAGAAAAACGGAACGGATTTTATACTCTCTCCGGAATCATTGTTGGAATTGCCGAAGTTCGATGCGTACGATGCGGATAGGTGCGCAGTCTCATTTAAAACAATGTAAATAATTCTAAAATCCGATGAGTGCTGTCCGTACGATGCGGACTACTGTGCGCTTACCTTAAGGGTACCTTAAGGTAAGCGCACTTACCACACTGATGTGGTAAGTTACAGGTTTTGCCAGAATTCTTATAGTCACGGTAAACTCTTGAAATAGTAGTTCAAGAAAATCCAAACTTCTCTATCTCTGAAATGGTATGACCAATCTCGTGCCAACTCCAACCATCAAACCGCGTTGAAAATAGCATAAATTGTGATAATTTCCATTCTCGCTGTGGAAACTGCTCTGAATACTTTCATAGTTATCTATCACTTTATATATGGAAGGGCAGTTGCAACCAATGATGTACATAGGTAGCGTTGCTATGTATTTTTATAGACTCGTCTGCACCATTTTTTCTGGTGCTTCAATGGTATTCATATATTGCTGGGTCATGATGGCCCAGTTGCAAGAGCAACGGATTAGCAACCGGAGGGTTGCGAGTTCGAAACTAGATCCAGCCAAAGACCAGGGGATTGGTGCACGTTAAATTTGTGGCATCAAATGTCCTCACGTTGGCGTTGTGTGGAAGTTTGGACAGTAGGGTGCCAGCTCAGGTGTTGTTCTCGTCATCTGGCCGTGGTTCAAAATTACGAAGCGTTGTCCTTTGGATCTTTTACTTCGGGATTGATCGGAACCGTCACCAATAGCCCGTTGTGTTGCTCCAGTTCAACATTAATTAACTGCCTACCTTAAATCGTTATAATTTCCATTCTCACTTTGGAAATTGCTCTAAATGCTTTCACAGATGTCTATCGCTTTATATAAGCACTGGCAGACGCAACCTTTGACGTACAGTCACAGGAAAAAAAATCGTACCACCCCTTTATTTCGAGCACTATTCATAGTAGAGCAAATTCAATGATATCATTCAATAGGAAATAGCGTCCTCTACAAATTCAAATGGAAAAAAAATTGCATAAGGGGCGTCTTCATATAAAATTTTCCACAAACAGCGAAATTCCCAATGGAAACACCCTGTTTTGATGCCTTCATCAGATTCTGCATCGTCAAATTAGTCTAAGTATGAAATGTCATGATTTTACTATCTGTGTATACGGAGATATTCAAAGTTAAAGTTGCTGTCAATTTCAGGGATCAACTCCCCATTGAAAATCGCTATTCATAGATCGAGATTAACTATAGTTATAGCTAACCGAATTTCATATCTGAACACTATTTCAAACATATTTGCCAGCGCGTGCCAAACGATCCGAGAATTATTATATTTATTATACGAGCTCAAACGATAATATTGTGAATTGTAACCATGATTAGAATGTGATAAAAGAAGGATTTTGCAAATGAGAACAATTCGAAACGAAGAAAGTGTTGATCGATGTTCTGTGTAATTTTGTATTGACTCCAATGTTCTTAATAAATGTTAATTTTTTTCATTAGGGTTCGTCTCCATGTATGCAACCAAAAAGCTTACCTACAATTTAATACAATCGAACTGATATTCCGATCATTCAAAAAGTGAATAGAGTGAGTTGTTACGGCCAATGAGAATTTAAGCTAAAGAGGGCGCTATGCGCGCCTGTGAAGAAGTTAAATTGTGTAGTGATTTTCCGGCTCTGTTCTGAAAGAGAACAGAGGATGATGAAATAAGTTAACTGTAAATATGTCTTAATGTCTGTTTTTGTTCTTGTCCTTGTTTTGTGAAAATAAATGTTGTGGCTGTAAAATTCGAATGCTGATCTTTCCAAATGAATCCACATCAAATAATAATTTGAGAAGACGTCAATTTTGGAGCGTCACATGAGTCATTCAATTAATTATTGATTAGTAGAGTTTATTTATACGACACATAACTGGTAAAAGGCAAATTGTATTATATTTTAGATTACATAAATGAAATTTCCAATCATTTTTCAGAAATTTAAACATTTCTCAGGTTTATTAGACGTCTTTTAGTCTTTTGGTTGTCCCCTAAAATCGTCATAAAGAGGAAAATTTAATATAACGCAAAAACTGATTATTTTATTGTGCTGAAATTTTGGATGATCATAGAAGTTCTGAATCGATTCTCATCAAAACATAGTAAGGTTCCAACTCATAATTTTTTCAAACATTAATTTAATTATTATTATTGCATACTAAAAACTATTTTTAAAATAAATTATTAGGTGGAACTTTTTTGCGTTGCTTAACAGTAACATGCTACAAAATATCAGAGCTATTGAAATATTATTTAGGAAGATATCCATAAAAGTCTGAGAAACTGATTTAACATTGGAGCTCCAATCTTTCTGTACTTATAACTTCGAAACGGTAAGACCTAGTGACATGAAATGTGGTATCTGAAGTTACATTTTGATATAGATTTGAAAGTGTGTGTCAAAATAGGGAGTTTCTATTGAAAATTATGAAGTTGGTGCTCAATTTAATATGAAGACGGCCCCTTATGCAAATTTTGTGCATTTGAATTTAGAAGATGTTAGTTGCTGTCGAAGGCCATCTTTGTATTTTCTCTACTGTTAAAATTGCATGAATGTAGAGGAGTAGTTCGTTTTGTTTCCCGCGACTGTACATAGAAGGAGTTGATATGTATTTTTCATAGGATCGTTTGTACCAGTTTCTCTGGCATTTCAGTGTAATCACAAATGGGATGTAGTGTAAAGGGAAGGCTACACTTGAAAATCTCGTGACGATGAGTTTAGAAATCAACGCCAAAAGTCGTCACAAAATGGCGATGAACCAAATTATTTCAAAACCTGAATTAATTTTTCTTCCCCGGTAGTTTATTTACTTTCCCCACAGAAAAAATTTTAATGAGTGAACCTTGGAACACTATCTAAGTAATTCATAAATAGTCTATCAGGAAAAATTAGAATTCGTTATTTTGCCCCAAGCCCCTGTGCTACCGTTCCTGTGAGTAATTCCTTGTAGATATAGTTCACGATGAAGTTGAGTAAAATGTAGATCACGTTCCACCGTTAGACCACCATACCTAAATTATACCTGTGAGAATTAAATTTTAATATAAAATAAAATATCGAATGAAAAATATCCCCCTTCCCTAAGAAAACGCCAGTGGATGTCAAAACGTTCATAATTAATGGGGTCCTTTATGGGATGAACTAGATGAGTTATAAGTTTTTAAAGGATTAAAAATATATTTGATGGTGAAAATATTATAGGATAATCCCTTCCTGGTGGACGGCCTGTATAATTTAAATAATAAAGTTATAAGCCTGCTTAGACCTCCTATCTAATGTTTCGCATAGATGGCGCTGTCAACAATGGTCTGGACAGGACCCTTTCCACTCTCTGCATTTATAACTTCCGGCTATTCATTGGAATAGATTTGAATTCTTGATGGAGCATAGCCTCCAAGTGGAACACCTTTAACCCTCCAAGTGGTTTCAACGAGATATCTCGTCCAGCAAGATGAATTAAATGATGGCAGTCCTTATTTATATTCACTTAAAACCTCTGTACCGTTGCGGTCTAGCATTCCCACATCTGGAATTCAGATTTTCCCCGACTGCAAAACAAGTTGTCAACTAAATTATCTTGGGCCCTCCATGAGAGGAATGCAGATGGACCCCCAGGAAAACACGTGTTTTCAGTTCTGTGGAAGCCCAGGCCAGAGACATTAAATCTGTCCTCGGGTCGAGAAGTTGTCGAGGTTCTCATGACCTTCCGATGCAGGGGCGTGAAACTCAGGGATTAACATTCCAAGACGGAGACGAACTCCCCCCGCAAGAGAGCAGAGTAGATTGAAACCAAGAAGGGAGCAGTCGCATCCTTCAGACTCTCAGATTTTGGCGAGCCTCCGGGCTCCTTGGCAGCTTAGATGTTAAAGCTGTTCCCACCTACCTTTCAATGAATCTAATATGTAAATAATCTTTAAATTTCTCTATTCTAAATAAATATTTTATTGTGCTGTAAACAGTCTTATGCTTAATTAAAGACAGGAAACGTTACACCTCCAAGTATTTTCAACCCATCAAGATCTGACCAATTTTGTTATTGACCAGATATCTCGTTATCAAGATATTGACGATTTTTTATGATGATGAGATCATAAGATCTGGTCTGTTTTCTTCTAATGAAGAGATATCTCTTCCATCAAGATTTGGTCAGTTTTCTTCCAATGACGTGGTATCTCATCCTTAAAGATCTGGTCAATTTTATCAATGACGAGATACCTCGTCGAGACAACGACCAAAAAGGCTAAAATGTGATAAGTTTTTACTCGTTTATCCTAGAACCTGTATCTATTTGTGGGTCTTAATTTCCGCGTAATATATTGATAATTATTTACAATTAATTTAAATTAAGCGAAAATTAAGACACACGAATAGATGTTGTTAATTGGTAATTAATTAAAGTCGCACAGGAGCAACACAATGGGCTATTGGCGACGGTCCGGGATTAGTCCCCAAGGGAATGATCCGAGGATGACACCTAGTAATTTTGAACCACGGTCAGATGACGAGATCAACACCTGATTTCAACCCCACTCTCCAAACCCACAAATAGAGACAAGAAGGTCAAGGATAAAGAAGTAAAAACTCATCAAAGTTTAACCCTCTTGGTTGTTGCTTAGATGAGGTGTCTCCTCGTTAGCAAAATTGACCAGATTTTGAAGGACGAGATATCTCGTCATTGAGAACAAAACGTCAAGCTGAGAATAAATCTTCTCAGGTTGATTGAATCAGTAACAACGGGATTAATTCGAAGCTGTATTTATAAGGTACATTGAATTCTGAGAGGGCTTCTAGGAAAGCGTAATATAGGTAGTGTTTGGGGGAATTACGTAGGGGAGACTGTTGCACCTTTGCAACACCTACCTAATTTTCTGCACTGTTGCAGGAAATTCGGTAGGTAGTTGAATTAACGTCACACTGTAGCAACACAGTGGACGATTGATTGGGATCAATCCAGAAGGGAAACATCAGACGACACCTCGTAATTTTGAACAACGGTCAGATGACGAGGTCAATATGTGAGCTGGCACGCCATTCTCAAAACTTCCACACGAGAAGACATTTGAACCCACGAAAGATTTAAAGTGCATCAGCGCCCACGTACACTATGGCCTAACCATACTAAAGATAGGTATTTAATTAACGTCGCACTGGAGCAACACAATGGGCTACTGGGAACGGTCCAAACTTCCACACCACGCCAACATGAGGGCATTTGAGGCCACGATAGATTTAAAGTGCACCAGCCCCCTTGTACACGGCGGTCTTTGGTCCGATTCGAACTCGCAACGCTCCGGTTGCTAATCCGTTACTATTCCAACCGGGCTACCGCGGCTCAAACCATACTAGAGAAACACGAGTTAATCATACTTTGAGATGCTAGATTGGGCCATCCTGACAATTATTTTCCGAATGCGAGCTTGGAATCCCCGATTAACTTATGAACTAGATCACAACGCCAATATGCGCATGTGAATATATTTCAAGTTCCTTCAGACCACAGAATCGACCCCAACGTACAGAGACACATAATCATGATGCATTCCTAATTACACAAACGATATCTCCAAAGAAAATGGTCCAACGCCACACATTGAACGGTACCCAGAGCACAAATTCATTTCCCAGAACTTGGAGAGGCCTGAGGAATGGACTTCGGGCGAGGCGATGCATTTTCATTTTGTCCACCCTCCCCCTAATCCTCGGAAGGTGTTTTCGGCCTTAACGTCCCTCAGGATTTCGCCCGCGCTCTGTTGACAAGGAACGGCAGGAATGGGAGGGGAGGACCGTGATCAATAGCATCGATCTGGTCCGAGGCCGTAGAGCTGCTGGTCCACATTTCTGGACCACGGAGAGATTCGGGTTCTGAGCGTCTGGAGCGCTTGTTCTGGTCACCGCCCGTGAATTCTGTGGGTAGTTCGAAAGGAATCGCAATGACGCAAATGTTAAAAGAATTCATGTCGATGAGATTGTGGTAGACTTGAATTTTTGGTGGTCAATCTCTCTGAAACTTTTAAAGTAACTGCTTGTAAAATACGATTTTATTGTCATTCGCTTTAATACGTCACTTTTAAAGTACTGCTTGTAGATAAAACATAAATTAAGAAATAAGTGCTGGTTCTGTGAATTCTATAGACTGATAATTTGATCTTGATAGCACAATTGTTAACAGAATTCGTGTCGTCTTAAATGGGATTTAATAACCTTGAGTTTTGAATTCTTCCTGGGGTTATTTCTTATTCTGGGCACTGCCCATGAATTCTGTTGACTCGGGTATTTTGAAAGGAATTGGAATGACAGAATTGTTAAAAACAATTCATGTCGTCTTCTAAAGGATTATGAATGACTTGAGTTTCGATGGTAGATCTCTTTGAAAGTTACTTTTAAAGCAACTGCGTGTAGATAAAACACAAATTAAGAAATAAGTGCTTGTTTCGGTTACTGCCTGTAAGTTCTGTGAACTCGGGTATTTTGAAAGGAATCGACACAATTGTTAAAAGAATTCTTGTCTTCTTCGTTGGGATTGGGATAGATTTGAGTTTTGATGGTCATTCTCTTTTAAAGTTACTTTTAAAGCAACTACTTGTAGATAAAACACAAATTAAGAAATAAGTGCTTGTTGTGGCCACTGCCTGTGAATTCTGTAGATTCGGGAATTTTGAAAGGAATCTTGATGGCACAATTGTTAAAAGAATTTATGTCGTCTTTGCTTTAAAATTCATGTTTCAAAGAGGATGACCATCAAATTTAAGTCTCTCACAATCCTATCGAAGACGACATGAATTCTTTTAACAATTGTGCCCCTTCAAGATTCCTTTCAAAATTCCCGAATCTACAGAATTCACAAGCAGTGACCACAGCAAGCACTTAAGTTCTTAATTTGTGTTTATCTAGATTCTAGATAAAATACAAATTAAGAAATAAGTGCTTGCTGTGGTCACTGCTTGTGAATTCTGTAGATTCGGGAATTTTGAAAGGAATCTTAATGAGAGAGACAATTATTAAAAGAATTCATGTCATTTTCGATGATTTGGGGTTTTGGTAGACTTTTTGTTAAAAGAATTCATGTCGTCTTCGATGGGATTGTGATAGACTTGAGTTTAGATGGTCATTCTCCTTGAAACTTAAAATAGATAATTTATTACTTGTAGATGAAACATAAATTTAAAAAAGTGCTTGCTCTGGTCACTGCCTGTCAGTTCTGTGGACTCGGGAATTTTGAAAGGAATCTTGATGCACAATTAAAAGAATTCAGATCGTCTTCAATGGGATTTTGGTAAAAGAATTTTGATGGTCTTTCTTTTGGAAAAGTGACTTTTAAAGTAATTCCAGCATAAATTATAGAAGTTCTTGTTCTGGTCACTGATTGTGAATTCCGTGGATCGCAGCGTATAAATTCTCACCAATCCTTGAACTGTCAAACTGAAGAGATCATTTCTCCTCAAACGTCGTTAATGGCTACGAGCACTCCAAGAAGTGTTTTGATTAACATAGCAATTGTTTACATTAAGGATTCTAGAAATAATAAAACAACATTACGTGCTGTATGGATAGTGAATCGCAATCAAGTTTCATCACATCCTCGTGCACTACGGCATTAGGACTGAAAAAATAATTTTCATTCCAATTGGTGGCTTAAACGATTTCTCCTTAAATGTTAAATCGCAAGAACTCATGTCAAATTCGTTTGGCAATTCCGAATGGTCTCTTGACTTGATCAAGGTGGCTAAAGTTTGGGATGTCGCACCGTTTAGATATTTGGACATAATAAAAATTCCAGAAACGATACCCCTTGCGATCCGGAATTTTATAACCCTAAAAGATAGATTTGTTGAAAGGAGCCGAACTGTTTTTTGATTTGTTGAAGTCTGAGAAAATTCATTTAGAAGAGAAGCTTATTTTACAGAATAGTTGTTTTGGATATTTAATGTTAGGTAGCAATAGAAGTTCAAATCTGAAATCTAAAGTTACAAATAGTTGGTTTTTTAAGTAGAAACGCTGGCAACTTGAATGAGACTTTGAGGGCATTTTGGGAGATTGAAAATCTTGTGAGGAAATACTATCCTCCAATAAATAATAAGTTGAAATACTGCGATGAACATTTTATGAAAACTCATAAAAGAAATGCTGATGGTCGTTTTGTTGGGCAGATGCCATTAAAACCTGATAGTTGTGAAAACAAATTAACTTTGGGGATTCAAAAGAAATAGCTACAAAATGACTGGATTATTTATGGAGAAGATTAGAATGCGAACCTAAAACTAAAGTGTTCTCTCTACTGAATTCATGGGAGAGTATAAAACATTAGGTCGCATGGCGGAGACGACAGATTAAACCTCTTCTGCATATAGTTTGCCTCTCACGGTGTGTATCGCCCGTTTAAAAGTAGCAAACTCCGCTTGTGCTTAATGCTAGTTCCAAAACATCGAATGGAAAACCTCTCAATGATTTTATGCTTAAGGATGGTTTAGATTCAAGACGACTAAGATTTCGAAAACACATCTATGCCTTCAATGTGGATATTGAAAAAATTCATTTTTTGTCCTCATTTTTTGATAGACCCATCTCAATATCACTTTCAACGAATTCTATGGAAAGAAAGTGGCAGTGATCCTGTTAAATTATACAATCTTTCGACGCTTACTTATGGTATGGCAAGTGCCTCTTATCTGGCTACCAGAACTCTTCAGCAATTAGCCCGGGATGAAGAAAAGAACTTTCCTATTGTTTCTTCCATTGTGTTGTCTAAGTTTTGCATGGACGATGTGTTTTCTGGAGTTTCAGAACTTGATGTGCAGTGAAAAACATCCAAAGGGATTTTATTGAACTTCTTAAACGAGATAAAATGAACCTTCATAAGAGGTTTTCGAGCAGTCCTGAATTAATCCATGAAGAAGTAAAACAAAACTATCGTTTTTAGCATACAGCTGATATAACAGTAAAGGCCTTGGGTTTCACTGGAACATTCACAGTGATTTCTTTACGTTTCAAGTATCAATTAATGAAAAAGAAACTTACACCAAACGAAAAGTGTTATCTACCATTGCCCGGATTTATGACTCTTTAGGACTTATTTATTCAGTCATAACAATTGCTAAAAGTATTTTTGCAAAACCTTTGGTTCTTAAAAATTGATTGGCTTGACAAATTGCCCATTTCCCTAGACCAGCAATGGACACAATATTTGGCTGCACTCCAGAAGCTCGAATATTTCCAAATACCTAGATGTGTTTTGCCCAAACAGGCAGGAATAATTAATTTGAACGGATTCGCTGATGATTCAGTCAGCTTATGGAGCAGCTTGCTGTATCCAAACTGCAGCTGGCGGAGAACCAGTTCATTGCCAATTATTATGCATCAAATCATGTGTTGCCCCTTTAAAAACAATTACTATACCTAGATTTGAACTGTATGCTTGTCTTGCACAGTTGGTGAACAAAGTTCTAACAGCTCTCAGATTAGAAATCAACCAAGTGTACTCTTGTAGTCAGACTACTATTGACCTTATTTGGATAAACACAACTCCCCATCAAATAAAGACCTTCGTCATCACCGAGTATCTCAAATTCAGCGACTGCTCGAGATATACGAGGAGTGTTCAAATGAAAAGGTACGAAACGTCGTAAAAACCAAATCGGTTGAAATTTGAATATGCCGCTTTGGGATAACGTAGTGAGACATCTAAGGAAGCGAATGCACGAGCACCGGCGTGGTTGTGCGCATGCGCCCGCACATGACGCAGAAGAGAAGCATGCAGTTGTGTGTTCCGTCCAATTGACGCGGCAGTGCGTGTGAGGACATCATGGCGTTCACATTGCAAAATTCGACGATTGAGGAGCAGCGAGGTGCTATAAGATTTCTGATTGCGGAAGGTGTTAAACCGGTAGGTGAGACACTCCGTAGCCTACGCAAGTCCATCAAGAGCAAACGGCCTGAGCTGCTCACGGAGGGAGTGATTCTGCTCCACGATGACGCGCGTCCACACGTCTCCAGGGTCACACAAAGTGTACTGGCCAAGTTCAAGAGGGAGCAGCTTGAGCATCCGCCCTGCAGCCCGGACATATCACCCTACAACTTCCATCTGTTTTGTCCGCTAAAAAACATCTCAAAGGGAAGCGCTTCAACTCTGACGACGAACTGAAGGACACAGTGGAGGACTGGCTCTTGTCACAGCCACAGGAATTCTGGGAACAGGGAATCCTTCGGCTCGTGAAACAGTAGGATAGTTGTGCTCAGTCCTCTGGTGATTACTTTTGAATAAAGACTTCAATTATACCACAGTGTCGTTTCGTACCTTTTCATTTGAACACCCCTAGTATAAGTGGGGACATATTTCAACAACCAACAGTCTTGCGGGCATAATTTCCAGAGGAATGCATGCTGAGGAGCTAGTTTCGAATCATATATGTTGGAAGGGTTCACCATTTCTTTCAAGAGGGGCAACAATCCCTCTTACAGATCCCGAACAGTCTGTAGACAATCATTATCTAATTGAACTTCAGCGTACAGAAGAATTAACTCTTGCTGGCAATCACGAAAAATACCATTGTAGATAAAGTTATATGTTTAACCTACAATTACACAAAATTAATTAGAATATCAAGTTATGTTTACAGGTTTCTTAGAAATAGTAAAAGTGCAAATGGCCGAATATCAGGAAGGATTCAAACTCAATTTCTGACATCGAGAAATATACTAGGGGTGTTCAAATGAAAAGGTACGAAACGACACTGTGGGTATAATTGAAGTCTTTATTCAAAAGTAATCACCAGAGGACTGAGCACAACTATCCTACTGTTTCACGAGCCGAAGGATTCCCTGTTCCCAGAATTCCTGTGGCTGTGACAAGAGCCAGTCCTCCACTGTGTCCTTCAGTACGTCGTCCGAGTTGAAGCGCTTCCCTTTGAGATGTTTTTTAGCGGACAAAACAGATGGAAGTTGTAGGGCGATATGTCCGGGCTGCAGGGCGGATGCTCAAGCTGCTCCCTCTTGAACTTGGCCAGTACACTTTGTGTGACCCTGGAGACGTGTGGACGCGCGTCATCGTGGAGCAGAATCACTTCCCTCCGTGAGCAGCCCAGGCCGTTTGCTCTTGATGGACTTGCGTAGGCTACGGAGTGTCTCACCTACCGGTTTAACACCTTCCGCAATCAGAAATCTGATAATACCTCGCTGCTCCTCAATCGTCGAATTTTGCAATGTGAACGCCATGATGTCCTCACACGCACTGCCGCGTCAATTGGACGGAACACACAACTGCATGCTTCTCTTCTGCGTCATGTGCGGGCGCCCGCGCATGCGCACAACCACGCCGGTACTCGTGCATTCGCTTCCTTAGATGTCTCACTACGTTATCCCAAAGCGGCATATTCAAATTTCAACCGGTTTGGTTTTTACGACGTTTCGTACCTTTTCATTTGAACACTCCTCGTTCTATAGAGAGGATCTATACAATTAATTTCGGGGAGGAAATACCCCTACTAAAGAAAGGTTCGTCGATCCCTAAAAGAAGTAAGTTCAAGTTTTTACATCCTTTTTTAGATACGATGGCTACTTCGAGTAAGTGGTAGGTTGAGTAATGCAAATTTGAATTAGATCAGAAGCATCCTATAAAATTTCCTGCCGACCATAAATTAACAAGAATGATTATGGAATATTTTCATAAAAGCGATTTACTTGTTGGACTTCAAGGTTTACTAAACACTGTTTGTCAAATCTTTTGGCCAATCAATGGTCGTAATTTAACTCAATCTGTAGCTCACCAGTGTCTCCAATGCTATAGATTGAAACCAAAAATTGAACATCAATTAATGGGGGAACTTCCTCTTGAACGAGTGTCTCCTAGTCCTCCATTTTACTGCACTGGGTTGGACTTGTGTGAACCATTTTTAATTAAATACAGAGGACAGAGAAAGGGAATTTTCCATAAAATTTACATTGCTATCTTTGCTTACATCGCTACAAAGGCAGTTCATTTTGAATTTATAAGTGACTTAACATCTGAAGGCTTGGTCAGAAATTCGTAGGGAACAACCTCTCGAACGAGTATCTCCTAGACCTCCATTTTACAACACTGTATTGGACTTGTGTGGACCATTTTTAATAAAATAGAGGACAGGAAAAAGGAACTTTCCACATAATTTACATTCTATTTTTGTTTGCATTGCTACCAAGGCTATTCATTTTGAATTTATGGGACCTAACATCTGAGGCCCTAATTGTCATTCGTAACAGATTTTTTGCATGTTCTACAATATTTTCTGACAATGCTACTAATTTCGTGGGATGCTTGATCAGAAATTCGTAGGTTGCAAGGCTTGATAGAAAAGCAGAGGAAAATGTAGTCATTTGTCATCTGAAAATATTAATTCTAAATTTATCCCTCCGAGAACCTCAAATTTTGGTGGGCTCTGGGAAGCTGGCTTAAAATTATTCAAATTTCATTTGAAGAGAACTATCGGGGATTCTAACTAACCTTAGAGGAATTTTGATGTCTCAAATCAAATTGATGGTGTCCTAAATTCTAGACCTCTTACGCCCTTATAATCAGACCCTGATGATTTCGAGGTTTTAACACCCAGACATTTCATAATTGGACGCCCATTAAATCAAATTCCCGAACCTGAACTTATAGATATTAACGAAAGCAGATCATCGCGTTGGCAAAAAACAACAAAAAGGATCAACAGGTATGAAAAAGTGGAGTTATAGCTATTTAAATTATCTTCAGCAGAGGGCCAAGTGGCAGTTCGCAAAAGAGAATGTTACTTCAGATGCTTTAGCACTAGTAAAGGACGATAATTTACCCCTTTAAAGTGGTATATTTGCAGAATTCAAAACATTATACCGGGTTCTGATGGGAAAAGTTCGAGTAATAGTGAAACACCCAGAGGGGGAATTTAAAAGTCCCATTTCCAAAATATATTTGTTACCAATTGATTTGAATTAAATGAAATTATTATGCTCATATTATACAAGTTAAGATATTATCAATGTTGTATTTCTATGTAGTATTTATATTTCTTTAGTTTGTATTTTGATCAATTTTTGTATTTCGAAAAAAGGAAATTTCAACATCGGGCGGAATGTTGTGAACTAGCAGCGATTTGGCGACATTTGGTGGTTTAACAACTTTTTAAGGCTGCCAAGAGAAAGCGACCGACGCATTACGATATTGAATTAAGAACTTCCTTGTTCCCGCTAATGGTATGATCCATAGCGAACTTTCGTTTTACTAATTAAACCAGCTCACGGAAGCTAATTGCACCATCTCATGGGTAAGTAATTAATTAACGTCACACTGGAGCAACACAATGGACTATTGGCGACCGTCAGGGATCAATCCCGAAGGGAAAGATTTTGAACCACTGTCAGATGACGAGAACAACACCTGAACTGGCACCGTACTCTCCAAACAACAGCTCCTGGGAGCTAATTGTACGAGCCCATGGGAGCATCTTTATTAAGTATTCTAAATAAATAGAAAAATCAATTTGATCTTGTTCACCATTAAACAGATTCTTAATGACACAATTGTTAAAATAATTCATGTCGTCATCAATGGGATTGTGATAGCCTTGAGTTTTGATGGTCCTTCTCTTTGAAAAAACGTGTTAAAGTAACTACTTGTAGATAAAACATAAATTAAGAATAAGTGCTTGTAATCCCTAACAATACTATATCAACCCCCAGGGGTTGATATAACATTGTTAGGGGTCGATACAAAAATACAAGACATCATTGTACGGGTAATATTTAATTCGGTTAGCCTGGATTACCTCCATCCTGAATGACAATTCAATTAAGAGTGAATATAGAATTCCGTGCCGATTTAAGGCTGAAACTTACTAATTTTGAATCCAACATTTCTAATCTTGCCAAGAGTCATTAAGTACACCCTTCACATTGACAACGTTAGTAAATTGTATACTAAAATAATAAAATTCTTATTTTAATATATATATAAGGAAGATAGTATTGTTATCTAAATTGAATTTTATATATTATTTATCCCTCTTATCAAATATATAATGTTAAGAAGGACGTCAAAAACAAAAACATATCCCTTCGACGTTGACCAATATATAATATATTCTATATTATACGTACAATAAACACTAACTATAAAATAAATATAAAACTCACATAAACGTCTTATTTTGTTTGTCCTATTATAATTATGTAATATGTATCTTTTTCTATCAATATAATCTCAGCGTCTCCAGTTATCAACGTTGATCTACGCTATTGATGTGTACTCAAAACACATGGCAGGAAACATGTTGATAATAACTGGATAGTAGTTCGAGAATGGTGGATTATCTAACCCTAAAGCCATTGTTATATTGGCCGTTTATCACCTCCCTACGCACCATTCAACTGTCTCCTCCGTGCATTAAGGTCCAACACTGAGGCGACAGTCTACAAGGAGGATAATGCAGCCTAAATTCACTGAACATTATTTCAACAATGCAGTTCTAGACAGTATTGCTTAACAACTATGTAGCCTAGATTTTCTTCATTATGATTATTTTACAAAAAGTGCAATTTAAACTATTCCTCTGAATTAACAAAGTCGGAAATCGAAAATTACTTGCTGGAAGCTTATCTCCATAACTTTAATGACGGGGATACCTTGTGAAATAAACAAAACGTAAAGACCTTATAGTCATTACTTTTATTCACGAAAAATTTCTGCAGAATGTGATCTATAGCATCCTGCATAATTAAGACCTTTTTTTCTATAAGCTCTATAAAGTCACCTCTATAGAAAATTCTATAGAATGTCTATAGAAAACTCTATAGAATGTCTATAGAAAACTATATAGAATATCTATAGAAATTTCTATGGAATGACTACAGAGATCTCTGTAGAATGTTTATAGAAACCTCTAGAAAATTGGGCCCTAATTCTAAAGAACTACTTTTTCTATAGAAAGCTCTATAGAAAACTGGATCATAATTCTATCGAACTACTTTTTCTATAGAAAGCTCTATAGAAAATTGGGCCATAATTCTATAGAACTTTTCTTTCTATAGAAACCGCTGTAGAAAGTTTATATAAACATTTATAAAATATTGAACGTGTATAGTGTTAGAAGAACAACTGTAGAAACCTCTATAGAAAGTTGGGCGATAATTCTATAGAATTACTTTTTCTATAGAAACCTCTATAGAAAATTGGGCGTTAATTCTATAGAACTACCCTTTCTATAGAAACTGCTGTAGAATGTTATATAAACGTTGAACGTGTGTAGTGTTAGAAGAACAACTGCAGAAAGCACAGTATTTCCATCATCCATTTTATGCTCAATTACTTTTTATAAAAGCACAAATAACCATGCACACATTTTCATATTGGGACGATTTATCACAAAAATAATAAATCCGTTTACTGAATTTTTGTTTATGTTTACCAAAAAATATAAACACACCCACAAAAAAGATAACACCCGCTTTGGGTCCTATGACCCTTTTCACTTTTTGACGTGAATACGTCTTTAACATCGGAACAGTACTGGGAGCATGCTTGAAAAGTCAAACTTTACCAAAAGAGTGTTACAACATTATGATTTCAGAACTGTAAGAAATGCCTAGAAGATAACTACAGCGTCGTGTGGACAATCGATGTCCGTACCTGACATGACCTTCGGACTGAGTGCGCAGGCACACTGAGCGCGAGAAGGGAATCAGCAATATGTCGAAATTCTACCGTGCTGGGCCAGCTCTGGGTCAGTGTAACTTCGAATTGCGTGAATTGAGGACTGCATAAGTTGTGTCATTCGAAACCTACCGAACTACGCTACAATCACAGGCCTTGAATCAATAAAATTATCCTTCAATATTAATAACAAACTGTACTTTAATCGTTCAAACTCTAAATTAATTATTGAATATTCACAATAAACAATCGTACAACCTTCCTATGTCTGCTTTATTTATTTCAGAATCCAATATCAGGCCCGAATATTCACGTCAAAACTACGGCCTATGTCCACGACACAACCTGTCAATTTTAGTGATTGAACCTGTTTGTATAATGCTGTGGAAAAAAAGGAGGAACAATAATTCTTGACTACTATTGATGGACTTGAGCATATCTTTTTTTATATTTGTTGATTTTTAATTCTCCTGGACTTAGACAAGTTTCCTCTTACGCTGTTTGGTTACCTTCTTAAATCCAATTACTTTCACAACAAATTATTAGGTTGCATTATTCAGGAATTATTGCCTTGCTTACTCTTGTCAAATCTGATAGTATTTATCCATTTGGGGAGGTGGGCCACGGTCGCCCGGTTGGATATGTAGCGGATTAGATATCGGAGGGTTCCTTTCGAAAAAATTCTATAGATTGCGGTCTACAGAATTCAATAGAATTATAGATCGTTTTTCTATAAGCTCTCTAGAAAACGTCTGTAGGAACCTCTATAGTATTCTATAGAAGTTAATTTCTTTTTTTCACCACTTTACTTTTCTGTAGAACTTCTCTATAGAATTCTATAGAAATGCATTTCTATCTAAATTTTCTATAGAATAGAAACGCATTTCTATAGAAATGCATTGCTATTCCATGAGTCTATACAAATGCATTTCTATAGAATCATAGCTCGTTTTCTGTATAGAAATCTCAATAGAATGCTATAGAATTATGGATCGTTTTCTATAAGAATCGTTCTCTATAGAAATTTCAATAGAATTCTGCGGAATTTTTTTTTCTGTAGAAACGAAATTTCGTTTCTTTTTTGTTTTTTATGGAACTCTATACATTTTTTTGGAAGGTACTCGCAATTGCGAGTTCGAAGCTCGATCCAAACTTCGTGTACGTCGGGGCTGGTACACGTTAAATCCTCCGTGGTCTCAAATATCCGCATGTTGGCGTGGTGCGGAAGTTCGGAAAGTGGGGTGGCAGCTCATGTGATGACCTCGTCACCTAACCGTGGTTCAAAATCACGCAGTGTTGTCCTCAGACCGTCGCCAATAGCCCGTTGTGTTCCTCCCCTTGTGTCTTAAATTCAAATAGCGGGTAGACTTACCGGCCTCCGATCTCGTGGGAATTTCCTGATTTTCCTGATTCTGTCCGTCACGGCCCCTCAGATTAAAAATATTGGAAATTTCCGTATCAATTTGAAGTGTGTCCTTAAAATGTATTCATTTGATAAATACATTTTTAGAACAAATTTCACTTTGCTGTGTTTAATGGTAAGATCTAAAAACTGACAGATTGCGCTATTTCACTCAATGAAATAAAAATATAAAATATTTGCATAGATAATTTGAAAAATTTTCTTCGTTTACTAAGTTTCTACTATGTAGTCAAAAAGAACAAAAAGGAGATCCAAAGGAAGAATAAATGTCTGCATAACATGAATTCGTTTCCCATTTCCATCTTTTGTATTAAATCAGTATTACGGGTGTTTGTCTAACACCTTTTGTAATCGGATTGCAGAATTTGTTTTAATTATTCAAAAATACGCATCACGTATTTACTTTGCCCTCATATTTTAAGCTAATGTCTTTTGAAAGAAACTTAGAGATAGAAAATGGAGTCCTGAGATTTGGTGCCTTGCTCGACGACACGGTTCGATCACCCTCACAATATTCTACAAATAAAAGAACTGTTTGAAAAAGATTGTTCGACATCACAGTCTTTCTTCCTCCAGACATTGAAACGCCTGATTTTTTTCATTGCTGTCTTCATTAGCAAGGATTGTTTTATAAAACTGACAACAAATAAGGAAAACAGTAGGAGATAACATCTCTATATTCAGATGAGTATGTGCTGCCATCTACCGTAGCAAAGGTAACTTACAAAGGAGAATGAGCAAAATAATACATAGCAGATCGATCGAACAAGCATTAACTCTCAAAAAATTTTGAACTCAATTCAACACTAAGTCAATAATCCAAAGCCCTTCGAGTCATTCTGCTTTAAAACACGCGAATATTATCAGGCCATAAATAATTATAAAATTGCAAAATTTAACACAACTTGTTTAAGTCAGTTTGTACAAGCAGCCAATCCAAATTTAAATTAAATCATTATTAAATTAATAAGATGTAATGCATTTTTGGGTTTATATAGAACATGTATAAGATGGGAGTTGGTTGCTGTAAGACAGGTATAAGTTTCTGTACGTAGTATTTTAATGACGATTGGTTTGGTTTGTCGCTAGTGATATTTTGCAGCTACATAACGACAAAAATGCTCTTATATGGAATATACGGAAATGTGTGATAGTATAATTTAAGAAAAATTTTGAATTCTGTAGATTCTATTAAAATTAGACATAACTAAAATTACGTTCTATACTTTTTACCAGAACATATTTTCTACTTATTAAAGATATAGAGAATGCTAAAATTAATCAAAATAAAAACATGGAAATGCACAGCCTCCTCAATATGAAAAGCAAATGCTCTTACTTAAACAGCACAAATGTAAATAAAAATGAAAATTCATAAAAAGTAAATAAAATTTATAATCTGTAAAATAAAATGTCAGCTTGAAAATGACGTTGAAATTTAAAAAAAAGAACCAGAATGTTTTTTACTTGTTCTGACTTTAAACCACCAATATTGATAGTAGGAACAATGAAACATTATTTAAGATAAAAATTCAAAGGTAGTTCAAGGTTCCCCTATTAAATTAAGGCTACTGAATTGTGGAAGTCGGTTTTTTTGACCAATTATATTTAATTTTACATGGAATGTTCTAGATCAGGGGTGACCAACTTTTATGGGAAGAGTGCCACTATCTGAAAAAAAGTTATGCGTGCCACTTCCAACATACTAAAAAACATAAAAAGGTGAAAAAATGTTATTTATAGGCTGATTATGGGATTTTCACGCAAATAGCACATTTTTTTTCATGAAGTCTGAGTAGTGGAGATTTAAAAAATAATATAATAAATAAAACAAAAGTACAAACTTAGGTATTATTGTTAAACATTTTTAAAGGTTCAGTCAGGTTATGTATAAAATAAAAATGAATAACTCGAAACATTTAATTCTAAATAATTATTAAACAGTCAGTACTTAATGTGGCTTTTGAATTTGTAGCTTTTTTACCAAGTCATCTATATTAGGATTAGTTCTTGAAGATGCTAACAAAATTAGGTGTTTTAGGTGCATATCAGTTAATCTTGAACGATATTTTGATTTTATTATGTTCATAATAGAAAACATTTGTTCACAAACATATGTTGATCCAAACCTACAATATCTGACAGCCAAATCGTGTAAATTTGGAAAATTGCTTGTTGGTACAAATTTCCAAAATTTAATATAATTTGGATCACTTGCAGTTGAAATAAGTTCCTTATATTTGCTTTTCAGTGTAGTATGGTGCTTAGGTCAATAATTTCGATTTGGATTTCAGGTGGGTAACAATTAACGTCTTGCAGATAAATTGATAAAGGATTTGTGAAAAGATCAGCATTTTTTTATCATCTTGAAAATCATCAAACCTAGCACTGAATGAATCCTTCAAAATGGATATTAAATTTTTAAATCTATCGTAGTTCGGAGCATTATTGACTTTGGTAGCTAGTTCCTGCATTAATGTGAAATGTGTTAATCTTTTTTCTCCAAAATCGAGACAAAAAAATCAAAAGTTTGTTTACAAAAGAAGATATATGACCAACTAGGGTAGGAAAAATACAATCTTTTCCTTGTAATCTTAAATTTAAATTATTTAAATGTCCCATAATATCGGTGAGAAAAGCTAAATCCCATAGCCAATCTTCATTCTTGAGCAGCAAGCACTAGTGGACAGTTCATTGTTTTCTTCCAGATATTTTAAAACACTCCCTCAAATTCCAAAATCTCGCGAGTGCACTTCCTTTGGAAAGCCAGTGCACACTACAATGAAGGAGTAACTCGCCATTCTCTTCTGGGAAAAGCTCACGAAATCGTCGTCGATTCAGAGCTCGTATTTTGTTGATACAGCGCGCTACAGAGTCAGCAACAGAAGACAGGTTTAAGTCCTTGGCACAAAGAGTTTCTTGATGGATAATACAATGATACTTAAAAACCTTTCTTTCCAAATAATTTTCAAGCAATGTAACAAAACCTTTTGTCCTGCCAACCATGCAAGGCGCTCCATCTGTGCAAACACTATCTAATTTTGTCCACTCTACTTTGTTAACTTCAATTACATTTTTAAGTTTAAAAATGTCCTCACCTGTAATTAAAGCTAGTTGGCGCAAATCAAGAAGTTCTTCCACAACATCAAAATTATCGTTCGTGTAACGCACAAATATGCTTAACTGCGCATTGTCTGTGATGTCACAGCTTTCATCCAAAGTTAATGAAAAGTATTTGCAATATTGTAGTCCAGAGACAATTTGTGTGCCAACATCTTGGCCCATGTCATCTATACGACGCATGACGGTATTTCTAGACAAAGCTATTTTATCAACCATATTTTTGACGTTTATATCACCGACATTTTGGGCAAATATTAAAAGGCTATTTTTTATTATCTCCTCTATGTCAGAATAGGGTTTTTTCTTGCGGGCTAACAACAGAGAAAGTTCATAAGAAGCCTTCACCAAAGTTTCCATTTCGTCATTTCTCTTCTAGAAAAAGGATTGTTGTCCGGCTAGATTTCGTTTTGTTATTTATAAATTCCGTTTCGCAAGTGTGATCCGACAGGATATTTACTGTTGAAATCACTATGCAGTTGTTTGAAATGTCGGTTCAGGTTAAATTTTTTCGGCACTGCTACATAAATTTCACATATCAAACAAACAGGCTTGGAAGTATTTTGATGCGTAAACAAAAATTGTTCTTCCCAGACAGTTTTAAAATCACGAATTGCAATATCCTCTTCATATTTTCTTTTCGATGTCGAAGGTTTACTCATGGACATAATGAAAATAAAAATTTTTAAACAACGACGCTCGACGCCAAAATCTAAAAACAGTTTAAAAAAGCTTAACGTCTTGCTCGGCAGTTTAAAATCAACTGACCCAAGACAACCAGTGTCTCGCATTCGCTCTCGTTCGAGAACGGACAACCATAGCACGACACAACGGCGCCAAAGCAAGGCAATTCAAACCATTGGGCTCGTCCCATGACCACGCTGTCTTACCGCATCGTTGTACTGATTACGTTGACTGTCAAGCAGTGCCGCTTTCCGGCGCTGTTGTATTCAGTAGCGTATGAGTAGGATTTTTACGGATTTTGACAAAGTTCCTGAAGACGACATTATTATTTTTCAAATTTTTCAATAAGTCTTCGCGTGCCACTGTTAAAACTTCGCCGTGCCACACTGTGGCACGCGTGCCGCGGGTTGGCCATCCATGTTCTACATGGATCACATAGAAATATGTACAAATGAGTAACACAGTAGCAAACGATATTTTTTTTGCATTCAGAACAATAAGTATTTATCGTTCCATTTAAAGTTGCAATTAAAGAATATACAATAAATCATAACAAACACAAGAATGTTTAGTATTTATCTTCTACAAAACAAAATCGATTCGCCTTTTTAGTTCCTTGTAGATTTTAAGATCCCCAGGTATATCACCAGAAACTGTAAATTAATTTTTGTGTGTTAAACCTTAAAAAAAAGAATGTATCGATTTTGTTTCATATAATTTTTTAAACTGTATAATTCTTTCTCGGAGATTGATATATATTTTAATAATTTTAATTCATTAAGTAATCTGCTTCAAAGAAGTATTTTGTTTTATTTATTATCTAACTGTATTTATGTATCTCTTTTCTCGAATTTTTTTGGATGAAATTTTGTTTTCTGTAATTGTGTATTTTTCTGTAGAAACAATTAAATAAAATAAACAAAAATACTAAACCTGGTGATTGACAAAACCCAACAATAATTAAAATTTCTTAAGTTTTAATGATGCAGGAACTTAATCTAAAAACCATAACACTATGTATTGTTAATCAATTCCTAAAATAATTCATTTTAAACAACCATCTTTTACAACTTTTCATTCAGATTTTTCTAATTATACTATTAAAGAAATTTCTGCTAACTAAATTTTCTATTTATTCTGTTTACATCAAGTACTTTGACCTGGAGACGGAGGGTTTTCGGTCCATGTGCTTCGCAACCACCCCACGTCCAAAAAAAATTTAAGCATAGTGACAATGATATTCCCATACGGGCACCCAAAATGTTTCTTTGGGTATTGAAAAAGTGATCATTATCATGGTACTGATCACAGAATTTACTCTGTGGTACTTACTGATTGTCATTTCTTGGGTTACTCTTTCCTCCTTATGGGGTCGCCGTGGCTGAGCTAGTAACTTGTGAGTTGTAGGTGGCGCAGGTTCGATTGCTTACCTTGACTGTATTTCTCATGTCAGTAAAACTATCCTGTATGTGTAAGCCCATTACTTGACGTTGCCTGTCTTGTGTTTGGCTGTGGGGTTCCATCCCATAAAACCCAACCAGTCCCATACTTTGCATGATTCTGATTCTCTTTCCTCCCATTTAGGGAGACTTCAGGGACATATCTTTAGTGTGTAAATGGTATCACAACTTCGAGAAACCCGAGTTATCTTCGCCAACCCTTATGCTTCTTCCTCCGTCATTGTATTTGGTGCAGCTTGGGCAAATATGGCCCTTGCGCTATAAAACCTGAAGACAATTTTCAACCAACCAATTTGGGGAAAGAATGTGTGGGTTAAGAATTTTTTTTACTTAGGTTTGTAAGAAATTTATTTTAATTAAGTCTGTTTCGTTAAAAATTCTTTAACCACAGAGCACGCAAAAAAGTTTTTCTTTCAACTAAATATATGAGAAACATGCTTTTCAGAAATATATGATCTACAATGGTCATTCCTCCATACTTGTTCTATAAGGTGAAATTTCAATACCCTAGTTTTAACCCCATTTAAAAAAGTTACCAGCTGATAAATGTTTTATAACTTAACCTATAGATTTTGTTCGATACCAAAAAATATCGTCATAAAATTATCATTCAAATGAACCAATATGAATTTATAAATTTGTTAAGTAAGATGCCTTTTCTTTTGTGGGGTTTTTATGCATTGTCTTGGTCATTTAATGTTGTGTAAATTGCAATAAAACAATTTGTTGCAACAAAACATTGCTGCTTTATTGAATTCAAAGATTTCTATGTAAAATAAGTTTATGGACAGACTAATGTTGAATAACTTACTCTAGATTGCACTAATTTAAAATTACATGGAAACATGTGAAGCTGGCTTAGAATGGTATTTGCAAACAGGGGGGGGGGCAGGAAATACAGGAAATGCTAGTTGCACTCATTCTTCTAAAATTATTATAAAAGTTTGATATTATAAGCAGTTTTCGTAATTATTGATAGAGAATTAAAACAGCTTTGAGGAATAGTATAATGTATTGAATATTTGAACTTGTGCAGTTAGGCTAACAAACACTTGGAATCTTCTGACTTAAAGAATTACATGTCTATAACCATTGACTAAATAATGCAAGAAAAATACCATTAAAAAATTAAGAGAAATGACCATTTTTCTTATTACTAATTCAATACGTTTAAAATCAGTTTCTGAGAACCAGATATAAAAGTATCAAATCAAAAATTTTACTTTTACCCCCTAATGTGCAAATAGATAGTAATAAAATCTTTAAATTAAAAAAACTTTCATCAATGAAAAATATTTTTGTGATGCTTTTAATTCAGAAAACAACTTGGAGCATTTTGCTATTATATTTCTATCATTTCAGAAGACACTCCTAAACAAGAACATGCACGTAAAATTTGATAACATATAAGTTATTTTTATTTTAACATATCAGAAAACCTGAAATACAAAACAACAGCATGAAAGTAGAATCAGATGTTTAAACCCATACAGACATGAAATACAGGAACAGATTGATTTCGAATAGCTTGTTCTAAATTGAACAAAGCACTTGAAATGTCATGAAAAAAGCTCGCTCCTCTCTCACATGAGGCAAACTGAATTTAATTCTTATTTAACTGTATATTCGTAAATATATTCGTGGGAGGAAAGAATAGATTGTTTCAATAAATTTTTAGAAGTTGTTTGAGATTTAGATTGGGAGGAGTTTATTATAGTCGAAAAACTTTAGAAAGGATAATCAGTTGTGTGGATTTTTTTCTATTTTTTAAAGTTCTTTATTTTCACTTCGACTAAAACGGTGTTTTTTCTAAGAAATTATTCCTTGGTGACATAAAATGCATGTCGAGTGTTGCCACAAGTCTTTATATCAAAGCTGTGCACTAAAAACCATCTCTCATACACGAGCATCGATGTGTTTTTTCAGCGTCCCTTTCTGGTACGAACACTTTGGCACTTATCACACTGAAAGGTGTTCTTTGTTATGAACACGGTAATGCAACAACAGTTGCCCATTATGACTGCAACTTTTGGCCATTTTTTTGCAATAAGTGTTGATGACGTCATGGAGAACATGGCCCCGCAGGGTCCTCAATCTCCAGCAATGACAGTGTAGCACTTGATAAATGGACCTGTCTTAGTATTTGGGATTCTTAATAAATTGGTAGATTAAGAAAAGAACTGAATAAAAATAAATATGTATTGACAGGTTTTTAGTATTGAGTTTTTTTATTTCTTCTACGTCTAGGTTAATTCCAGCCAAAACTAAGTTTGTTTTATTGAAATCTTGAAAAAGTTGAGCTTCGATCCCGATGAGCATTTGGGAGAGCAAGGAAGTGCTAATATAGAGTATTGAAATGGATGAGTTTCTCAATGGCTGTACGAAATTAAATGCAAGATTATCATTGATGGTACGACACATGGTAGGAGGTTGAATTGGGGGAGTTACAGGATTTCAGTTTCCAAGAAGAGTTTTGCGAGGTGTTTCATTTTGAGGAGCGTTGGATCATAAATTTCAATTTCAGAGAAAAATTTGCAGGTTTTGCTCATGAAGTTTATAATTGAAGGAATTTTGAGGGCTTTTCTGGTATCGCTATTACGATAAAACCATCTGGCTTAGGAAAAGACTGAATATGTTCGATTTTTTAAATTTTGGTCTCACAAACTAACCCCGCCAAATTGGGCAAACATGTTATGATTGGCCAAACGAAGTATAAGTAAATTAGTTTCTTGTTGTCTAGTAATAATGTTAAGCTCCAAGAAGTGGATATATGACTGCGGAAGTTTTCCGATTTGTCTTGTGTGTTCTATGTGCGGCTTCCAATTAAGATGAGAGTCTAGGATAACTCCTATCTGTAAAGACCATAGGATAGATTGTCCGTAAAGTTTAAGTTGTGGCAATTTAGTAGGATCTCTGTAGAGAAACATGACGGCTGCAGCCTTACCGACATTTAGTTTGATTCTCCATCCGACAAGCCAGGATTCAAGGTAGAATGTGTAAATCCAGGTTGGCGAGGAGAAATTTGAAATTTTTACTGTGCATAAAAATTGCAGTATCATCTGCGAACATACTAATTTCAGTGTTGTCGGTTTGAGTAATATCATTCACGTATAAGTTAAAAAGAAAGGGACTGAGCTTGGATCCTTGTGGAACTTCAGTATATATTTTCCTTTTAGAGGACTTGTGATTATTAATTTTGACTACATAATTTTTTTACAATACTGTTCATACTAAAGAGAAGCCACACATTGAACACATTAAAATTGTTTCTTAGTATGAACAGAATTGTAACTTCAGATTTCCGGAAGATTTTCTTGAAAACACCACCCCTACATGCTCCAAGTGCCAAGTTCCTACCATCAAGAAATTTTCTGCAACTCAGTTAATAAATTACATGAAATGAAGTAGTGTTTATTACTGTTTAATTTGGTTTTGATTTCGCTGACATTGTGATTCATTTAGGTTGTTTGTCGGAATCAGTGAGGTGACAACACTTTTTAAAAGTATAGCGTTATATTTAAAGATTGAATCATTTTTATTTCAGTAGTGGTTTTTTCATAACTTACTTTTGAATTTGTTTAATTTCTGTATTTGTATAATACAAATCTATCAACACTACATGTGACACAGGCTGTGAACTAAATAGAGTTTTTGAACACATTGTAGCCATCTGGAGTACCACAGTTTTGAACACATTGGAGCATCTGGAGTACCCTCGCACATATTAGAGCTGAAGGTTGGGGCACCAATTATGCTTCTCAGAAATCTGCATCCACCTTCTCTCTGCAATGGAACAAGACTCTATCAAGAAACTGATGCAGAATATTATTGAAGCCACCATCATGACAAGACATGCCACAAGCGAAGACGTATTCATTCCTAGGATTCCAATCATCCCTTCTGATCTCCCATTTCAATTTAAACGACTTCAGTTCCCTGTTCGTTTAAGTTTCGCCATGAGCATCAACAAGGCACAAGGACAATTGCTGAAAGTTGTAGGACTCGATCTCATTAAACCGTGTTTCTCCCATGGTCAACTGTATGGGTTGTTCAAGAGTTGGAAAAGCTGATAATCTTTACATCCTAGCTCCAAATGGAAGAACATTCAACATAGTGTATCATGAAGCTCTCTAAGCAAGAATCAGTGAGGTGAAAGAAATGAGGCGACATACTCGTATCATGTCGGGTGGTGGGACTCATTCTTAAAATTATCGTTTTTTCTTTTTAATGTTTTCAGAATCAGTTAGGATAAACAAGAATGATGTCACAGGCAATGCCATGCGGGTACTGCTAATCTCTACTATTATAAAAGAAAGTGTTTGTGTATGTGCGGTGTCCAGACGAATCTATAGCACTTACAGCCATGAAATTTGGCACACAGGTGACTGAATGTCCCTCAAAGCAAGAATTTTAAAATTTAATCTAGAAGTTTTTTAATTAATATTTTGTGCTGTGCGCGTAGCCCCTCCTCCACTATGACGTATCTGCGCAGACTGATCTGACAAAGATGCTTATCGCACATGCTAACTTCTATTAATGTTTTGAAACTGCAGACCATCCAACGTACTCAAAGTGCTCTTGATTGAAACCCAGAAAATCACGCAAAAAGTGATTGGACTCACCAAATTTGGACCTCAAATACGAAACAAAAAGAACATCCACAAAAATTTTCAAGACCCGGAGCCCACCAAGGGGTCGGAAAAGATACATCAAAAGAAACACCAAAAGCCAGAAAATTCAGCCAGAGATCTCCATAAAATCTTTGAAAAGACCAAGAATGATGTCACGGGCAATACCATGCGGGTACTGTTTGTATAATATAATATTTGGACATATACAAGTGGACAAACAGAACAAAGGGCATCAGTAGTCAAAGATTAAAATTGGAACATAACAGCAAAAACATGAACAGAATACAAAGAAATTAAACAACACAATTAAACACGAGGAACAGAATTCAGGCGTCAGAGGGCCAAAAGGAGGCACACAGGATGACATGATTATTTTATTTGTCGTTTCTTAAAATTTATGCTATTGAGATATACATATGATATGAATTTTTGATCGTTAAGATTACATCGGGGCAATAACACCCCAATTTAATGACTATAACATATTTATATTTCAATTCCTAAAAAATTTATCAAGAGTTCTGAGGATAAAACACAGGAAAACGCCCTCAGAACCCTTTCATTTCAATATTGTCATCTCAGCGGTAATTGTAAATACTTTTCCAGGCTCTTTGTTTACATCCTCAGCTCCATGAAGATATCTTCTGGCCATGATCATCATGTAAGGAGCTTCAAGTGGAACTGCCTCCTGTAACAGGGCATGAAAACACAGTTCGATTCATGACTGCTTATCCCTTTAACAAAATTACCTAGTTAAAAGTTTAGTCATGTCTACTCTTCATGCATGATACATATATATATATATCATTGGTTTAGAGCAGAAACTCATTAACTGACACAAAAATGTCTTTTATTGAACACCAGTTTAAAGGTTAGTTTTTGGATCAGAAAATAAAAATTATAAGAATTTTGATACTGTTGGGTCTTTTAAACAGATCATAATATGATTATGTATTTCTCATCCTCTTGAAAATGAGGGTTTAGTGTGTCTCAAAAAGTATCTGTTAATGAATTTCTGACGAAGTATGTATACCTACTGAAGCACATCTCAATAAATATACATAAAAAAGTCCTCCATTTTGGAATAATGTGCTTACTCTATACACATATCAGCTGAACCATATGCCTTGTTTGGTAGCAATGCTCTTGGCGTGTTTTTGACGCACTTTTTATGTCACCAAGGAAATAATTTAGAAAAAAATCGGTTTTTAATCAGAAAATAATAAGCTTTACCGGAAAGTATTTAACGGGAAAAAGTACAAAACTTTGAAAAACATGTTTTTTTATAGGAAAATAATTAGCAGAAATAGTTGGAAAATAGCAGTTAAAATATCTATTTTGAACTCTTTCCGATTTAAATCTCTAACAATTTCTAAGAACTTGTCAAAAAAATCGATTTTTAAATCTTCACACAAACACTTAGCCAAATGAAATGGAGTTTGTCTGTTGTGTGAAGAAAGCATGCTTTTTATGTGCTCCACGCAGTTTCTATATTTGTATGGCACTGGATCAATAAATGTCAGAGAATGGTTTACAGTTAAATGCTTGTACCATTATCCTCTAAACTTAGGTATCTTTCCAGCAGTCTGAATAAATTGTAGTTCCTGGCTCAACCCATTCAGTCAAAACTTTTACAAGCGACTTTGCTGACCTATCATGAACGGCAACAAAAACAGCTTTCCGGACGCTCTTTAGATTCCCCAGAAAACCCATTGACCTTCAACTCTGTGCCCCATATTGTACTTTCATTTACCAAATTTCGATTCATCAATCTCTACTATCTTTCCAACCCCACCTATTTTTTGTGAATGCAATTCCACAAAATCAGAAATTTCTTCGTTAACAAACAGCAACCAATCCGCTAAGATATGAGAAGCAAAAAAATATTCAGCCGCAATGTCCTCAGATTTAGTTCCCCTTAATAACTCATAGGTCAAAAGAAAGATCTCCTCTCGCTTAAACTTGTTGCACCAAAACCATGACCCATGCCTAATCGCTTTATAACTACCACATGCCTTATCACGAACACTTCTACAAACCCAAGTGCAACCATCTAAAATTGAATTTCTTACACAAAAGTTCATCGGAGCGCTGCACTTTTCACACAATAATTCTGATTTAATAAATCCCAATTCCTTAAGGAAATCCAAAAATCTGCTTTTCCTGACATAAATGTATGCAAAATAAATGATTAGCCACTCCCTCACTTCCTAAAGTATACCTACCCACCAGAGAAATAAAACTTCAAAGTTTGCTAAAGAATATCCTGAAACTTATCTACAACCACTAAATGCAGAAGGCATGTTCATATAGGAAAAAGTAACGATTTTTAAAAGAAAATAGCAAGAAACAATACAACCTGATGCGACTGCACTGAACTGTGACTAAAATCAAACCGATCATTTGAATTCTTCCATACATTAAATGGAAAAGAATTGGGAAAAATTTAAAAGAACCAATGAAATCAAAGGACAATTTAAAGGAAATGAAAAGAACATTCTAGAATATTCAAAATGAAAATTTTAAACTTTCTGCTTGCCAAGGTTGTATAAAAATGGGAATATCCCTAATAAAGATGGGTTGCCTTCACCTGCCATAACTTGCTATTAAAAGTGCACCAAGAGTGTTGTCACCAAATAAGGCATATGATACAGCTGTACCATTTTTGAGGAAACATTTGTATCATATTTTTGTGAAAATATTCATATGTATTTATGGAAACATTTGTATCACTCATATATCATCGACTTAGAGTTGAAATTCATTAACTCACATATTTTCGGACACTAAATGCTTATTTTCAGACAAGAAATACATGTTCAAATTGTGATCGGTTCAAAAGATATACTACACTATCAAAATGCTTATAACTTATATTTGTTGACCTAAAAGCTAAGCTAGTCTTTAGAAAGTTGTACAGCAAAAAATTCCTTTTGTCAGTTAATGAGTTTCTGCTCTAAGCCGACCATACTTTCGAGAAAATGTTTGTATCACTCATATATTTTTTGGAAACATTTGTGTCGCATATATTTTTGGAAACATTTGTATCACATATATATTGTTTTCGAAACACACATTTGTATCATATGTTTTGGAAAGATTTGCATCACTCAACGCTCATATATTTTTCAAGAAACATTTGTATCACATAAATGGGTACTTCCTTATTATAGTGGTCCCCGCAATTATGATTACGCTATGGTCGCAGTTACAATTTCACCAAGCTCATGAAGCACGAATGTGTAATAGAGAAATAAAAATAAATAACAAGAAAAAAAGCAATTAAAAAACAATATGAAATCGGGAACGTTAACGAAAAACCAATGACGATAATATAAACACGTGCTGTTTCTTAAAGACTGCAAACGTTTGACGAGATTTTACAACCTCTACTTGGCGATACATCTCGGTCACTTGGCGATTCATGCTCGAGGACTGCTATAATAAGGAAGTACCCATATATGTTTTGTAAACATTTGCATCACTCATATATTTTTCAAGAAACTTTTGTATCACATGTAACACTAAGAGACATCTCTTTTGCATGAACAGGGCTGTGTTTCTTCAACGTATTGATACGGCTGAAACATTTGTGGCACTTATCACACTGAAAAGGTTTCTCCTTGGTATGAACCCTGTAATGCAATGTCAGTTGTCCATTATGCTGAAACTTTTGTCACACACATCACATTGAAATGGCTTCTCTTTAGTATGAACACGGTAGTGCAGCTTTAGGCTTTGCTGATAGCTGAAAAATTTCTTGCAGATATCACACTGAAAAGGCTTTACTTTAGTATGAACACTAGTGTTCAGTCAGATTTCCCTTGAACCTGAAACATTTGCCACACACGTCGCACTTAAAGGCCTTCTTGTTCGTATGCATAAGGTAATGAACCTTCAGACTGCTGTTGGGGGTGAAGGTTTTGTTGCATATGTGACACTGAAAAGGCTTCTCCTTTGTGTGTATTCGGATATGTTCATCCAGGCGTGTTCTCTAGCTGTATGTTTTGTAGCATATTTGACACTGGAAGTGTTTTCCTTTCTAGTGCACATGGTGGTGGTGTTCCTTCAGGTTCACTTTAAGCACAAATATTTGTCGCACAAATCACAGGGAAATAACTTCTCCTTTGCATGCACAAGGTGGTGATTTTTCAGATGCTCTATTCGGATGAAAATTTTATTGCACAGATCGCAGTGAAATGTCTTTCGTAAGATTATTGAGGTCTTTCTCTGGATGCTCTTTCTCGTTGAAATCTTGTTCAGGTGTATCACCTTCAACAGACATCTTAGTCATTAGATCAATTTGAGAGACATTCTTCAAAAAAAAATGCATGAAACGGCATCAAGTATTTAACAATAAGAACAAAGTACAAAGTCAAAAAAAAACACAACTCGCATATTGTATATCACAAATCAAAACTAAATAAAAGTTTCTTTTGAAAATGATGGTTATGTGGTTGCAGTTAACTCTAAAAAGTATACAAGATTAAAGTTCGAGTTATTGCAGATAAAAAACTCCGTTCACATGAAACTGCATTTTATAATTCCTTTGTAAACATTCTTCACCAGATGGGGCCGCGATAGCCCGGTTGGAAGAGTAACGGATTAACAAACGGAGCGTTACGAGTTCGAATCCAACCAAAGACCGTCGTGTACAAAGGGGGGTATTTCAATTAACGTCACACTGGAGCAACACAATAGGCTATTGGTGACGGTCCGGGATCAATCCCAAAGGGAAAGATCCGAGGACAACACCACGTAATGTGTACAAAGGGAGCTAGTGCACGTTAAATTCTTAATGGCCTCAAATGTCCTCACGATGGCGTGGTGTGGAAGTTTGGAGAGTGGGGTGCCAGCTCAGGTGTTGCCTCGTCATCTGACGGTGGTTCAAAATTACGTGGAGTTGTCCTCGACCATTCCCTTCGGGTTTGATCCTGGACCGTCGCCAATACCCGCCATGTTGCCCCAGTGTGATGTTAATTAAAATACCTTCCTACCTACCTTCTTCAGCAGATGATATTTGACGGAAATCATTGTTCCACGTTGCCGTGGTGCGGAAGTTTGGAAAGTGGAGTGCCAGCTCAGGTCTTGACCTCTTCATCTAACAGTGTTTCAAAAATTGCATCGTGTTGTCCTCGGATCTTTTCCTCAAGGATTGGAGTCATGGTAGTCTGGTTGGAAGAGCAACGGATCGGAGAGTTGGGAGTCGAAACTAGGTCCAGCCAAAAACCGTCGTGTACACAGGACCGGTGATAGTTAAATCTGTCGTGGGCTCAAATGTCCACGTTGGAATGGTGTGAAAGTTTGGAGAGTGAGGGGATCAGCTCGAGTGTTGATCTCGTCATCTGACCGTGGTTCAAAGTTACGAGATGTCGCTTTCGGGTTTGATCCCGGAGCGTCTCAAATAGCCCATTGCGTTGTTCTCAGTGTGACGTTAACTAAAATATATACCCTACCTACCTCTCTAGTCGGTGTGGACTTAATTCCCATTTTCTTTTCATGTCTGTTCGATAGGTAACCCAAAGTCACCAAACAAAAACAAATTATGTATAGAATACTTCTGTAATATTCCTTAAGGTTGGTTCGGGGGTCCTATGGCGCAAGGGCCATATTTGGCCCTGCTGCGCCAGATATAATACAATGTCAAGTAAGTGACACAAGACATACGATATCAGGTAATTGACACACACAGTGAAAGCTTTATTGACGCAGAAGAGAGAAATACACCCAGCGAGGAATGCACTTAGCAGGAATCGAACATGCGCCGCCTACAACTCGAAGATTGCTAGCACAGTGGGCATACCCACAGCCACGACTTCTTCCAATTGCGCAGAAGTTGCATGTGGAGCATCGAGAAAAAGTAGACATTACGACTCTCGTCAAAGGGATTTTTACACCATGACTGATTTTCCCCTTAACGCCCCAATTTTTTCCATAATCCTATATTGCTTTCACTCATATCAGGTATGGGTACTTTTAATTAACGTCGCACTGGAGCAACACAATGAGCTATTGGCGACGGTCCGGGATCAACCCCTAATTGAAAGATTCGAGGACAACACCACGTAATTTTTGAATCACGATCAGATGACGAGGTCACACCTGAGCTGGTACCCCATTCTCCAAACTTCCACACCAAGCCAATTGAGGCCACGACAGATTTAACGTGCACAACCCCCTTTGTGCACGACGGTCTTTGGTTGGATTCGAACTCGCACCCCTCCGGTTGCTAATCCGTTGCTCTTCCAACTGGGCTACCGCTGCCCTTCACTCATATCAGACACATGCTACTATGGTAAAGCTAACTTCGCCAATTTGTTTTTAATTGAAAATGTCTCTTTATTCATTTTAAAATCAAAGTCTACGAAAATTGATTGCTTCCAATTTGATATTAATCCTCTAATCATAACAATTTTCATTTACGAAAACGGACCCAGCACTTTTTTTCATCATACTCACAGAAAGTTTTTCTTCATTTCATCGATTGAAGAACATTTAATTTATCTTTTTCTTCAATGTCTGTAGATGCGACTTTCATGAGCTTCAATCCATCAGAGGCAAAGCTAGATTTTTGGAATCTAGGGCAAATAAGGTTGATGCCGCCCTCTGCTCCAAACCACTGTTTCCTAACTCCTACTGTAAGCGGGGCCGCGTTAGCCTAATTGGAAGACCAACGAATTAGATAACGGAGGGTTGCAAGTTCGAAACTAGGTCCAGCCAAAGACCGTCGTGTATACGGGTGCTGGTGTACTCTTAATCTGTCGTGGCCTCGAATATTCTCACGCTAGAGTGGTATGGATGTTTGGAGAGTGGGGTGCCAGCTCATGTGTTGCTCTCGTCATTTGATCGTGCTTCAAAATTACGAGACGTTGTCCTTGGATCTTTTGCTTCGGGATTGATCCCAGATCGTCGCTAATAGTCCATTGTGTTGCTCCAGTGCGATGTTAATTAACTACCTAATGTAAGCATTCTTCGGACATTTATGGCATATAATATGGTTTGTATTAGATGACGAGGCTGACACCTGAGCTGACGCTTAACTCTCCAACTTCCATACCACGCCAACGTGAAGACATTTGAGGTACCCCTTCCACCTGTTCGACTCTCCAAGTTCCAAGTTCATACTACTCTCTGAAACTTCTGCAAATCAAATATCATCTGGACTCAAGAAAATTCAACTGGGAGATTGAAGTTCTTCGGCCTAGATGCTTCTTCCAAGATCCTACCCTTTCGACATTTGAGGTGACAACAAATTTAACATATACCATCCCCACGTACAAGTCAGTCTTTGATTGGATCGAGTTACGAGCTCGCAACCCTCCGGTTGTTAATCTGCTACTCTACTAAGCTGGCTGCCGCGGCTCCGGTAAAGTAAAGAAAATATTGAATTATTTGCGATAAAATAATATAGTGTTTTAATATATACTAGTGGTCGCCCAGTGGTCGAAATTCGACCGTAATTCATTTAATTTTTAAGTTTGAACATTAATAAGGTTCTTTTGTCAAAGAGTATACCTCTATATTCATTGCATATAATTTTTTTGAATTTTGTTCTATTACTTAAGCTGCGAGCATGTACAAATACGTCATAGGAAAAATGCGGTATAGCTTGGTTAAGCCATATCTAAAAAACAATAACGCGTTGTTTGACATTTTCTTGGTTTTTTTTTATTGCTATACTGGCCACAGGTTTCGCCAAGGCTACACAGTTAATTTGCCTATCTTTTCCAAATTATATAAAATTTAAATAAAAAATAAATCCAAAAATTAAATAAGGAATACGTGCTTCGTATTTTTTTATATATTTTTTATTGAAACAAAAAAAACAGGTGGTTAAAAAAATAAATGTTGTCTATTGAACTTGAAATAGTTCGACAATGAATTTAATGATTCAAAACTTCTGTGTAGACGATGTTTTTTGTAAAAACTCTTTCATCGTTTGCTAAATGCCCTTGACTGTTATATTCTGAAACATAAAATCTCAAACCATCGAATGATCGAACTCTACTTGCTGCGACGTACAATTGACCATGTGTAGAAACTGGCTGCCTCAATAAAATTCCAAATTTTTCGAATGTTTGTCCTTGAGACTTACTTATTGTCATCGCAAATGCAGGTATAATTAGAAATTGAGTTCTTTGAAAGTTAAATGGTAAAATAGTTCCGGAATATGTTAAATTTATACGTGGAATCAAAATTCTCTTATGGCGTGCGGTTCCAGTTAAAACTTCGCAATCAATAGTATTACGATGCATAAATTTGATGCGCATTCTTGTTCCATTGACTAATGCTACCTTTGTATTTAAGTTTCTGATCAGCAAAACGATGCAATTAACTTTCAATACTAACTTATGTGGTGGCAAATTATGTCAAATCTCATACTCCACCGAGCGCGCAATGTGCTTAAAAAGGGGTACAAAGTTTTTTCTTCACGTATTAATATATAGATGTACCGTTTTTTTCTTTCATAACAAAGGTGGTGTATGTGCTCATAAAAGAAACTCGTATTTCAATCCTTTAAAGTATTGACTTTGTGATTATACTCTTATATTTTCAATCCATAAAGTTAAGATGTTCTGAACCATTAAAAACATTCTTGTCGATGGATGTAACATAAAACAGATACTGACATTGTAACCAGGAAGAGCTCGTTATGTCTGTACTAGTACATAATTGGCTCCTAATCTTGGAAAACAGGGATTAAATCTGTTTTATGAAACTCGTGTTTGAGTTTTTTCATTCAGATGACGATGTTCCTGTCTTTAAATTGCTGGTAGTTTAACTGGAAGATTAGAAGAGGTAATCACTTCTGGAATCGATTCTTTGTAATTGCAGGATGATTCCGATTTCTGAGATCACTCACCAATTTTCAGAAGACTTGGAAAGAAGACAGGAGGTAAGAACTATTTCTATAATTGTCATTCTGGTTAAGGTATCTGACTACGTTAAGAAGTCCTTTTTTTAAAAAAATGTTCAAATTATAGTACTTTTCATTTTAAGGAAAATAACAAAAAAATCACTAAAAAGTATAATTTACTAAAAAAATTGGAACATTTAGATAAAAAATAATATTAACGACAAACATTGCAACTGAAAAACTTGTATTTGCCTAAAATTTTGCAGTCTCATAAATATATAAGCTAGGAACTGAACTAAGCAATATGCAATATCCACTCATTAAAAAATGGGGATAATATAGAAGTAAACATGAATTTTTGAAATTTTTTCCATACCCACTACACTGAAATGTCTCTAAGACGGTTTCCTTTCAAGTATAACTCTTATATCCTAGTTCAGACCCTCCAAAACGAACATAAAAATCAGTACACCAAATTTCATTCAAAAATATATAGCATATTTTTAGTTATCACATTTCTCGTGCAAAAATTATGCTCAACATTACAATCAAAGAAAAATGCATTTGAAGATTTGAAACGAAGAATTAAAAACAGCTGTCAAGATCTATTGAAATGGCTTTATCTCAGCTTCTTATCACCGTACAGATAAAATAAAAACAGTTTTGTAGAAAAGTTTAAATATTAAGAATATGGAATGAAGTTTTAATCAGAAATCGACTTTTCAACGTAGTCAGATACTTTAAAAAGGTCTTATAAACTATTGCAACAACCTGTAAGCTGCGAATTTATGTTTTTCTTGCAAGTCTTTGTCCCATTTCACATGAACGTATAATTCTACTTTACATGAGTTATAATAGGAATATAATTATACTTTAAATAACATGATACACAATGTTAAATAATTTTAAAAAATAGAATGTTCTATAGCCAGGTACGTATTTAGAAAGCGATCTTGGGGTGGTTCAGTCTTCTCTCACAGAACGTTTTACTTGTTTGATTAGCTTGTATTTAACTTGTATGGTTGGTTGGTTGATTTTAGGTTTTATGGAGCAAGGGCTATATTTGTCCGAACTGCTCCAAATAAAAGACAACGTCAAGCAAAAAATGCTTTGAAAGAGTCGAAAATGGGATTGAGGAATAAAGTAGTGTGATGAAGCAAAAAAAGACTTCTTGAGCTCGAGCCGAGAGCTCGAGACGAAGAGTTTACTAAAGGTAGTAAACCCCATGGGAAAAGAATAGATTATTAAAGTACTTTGGGTCTATAAAGATCTCCATTTAGACTTCACTGATTGCAGCACAATAAAACATTTATTTAAAATAAGGAATTTGAAGATTATTTACAAGTTACGGAGAGTCGTTTAAAAGTATGAGGGCACAACTATTGATTATCGAATCTGCCGCAAACCCAGGAGGCTCGCAAAAATATGAGTCTGAAGGACGCGTGTGCTCCTTTCCTGATTTCAGTCTACTCTGCTGCACTCATCTTTTGGTGGGAGTACGTCTCAGTATTGGAATGTTCATCCCGGTGTTCTCAACGCCACCTGCAACAGAAGCTGATGAACCTCCACAGCTGCGAGACCATTTCTGTGGATCTCGGAATCGTTAAAAACGACTTGTTTGACAGTTACCAATCCCCTTCTGGATGATAACGGAAAGGGAGAGCAAGATGTCGGATTACATTCCAACCCGAGGATAGATTTAACATCTTTTCAGCCCGTTACAGAACTGTAAACACAAGTGTTTGTCTGAGGTGGCCCGTCTGTATTTTTCTCATGGAGGGACCAAGATAACTTAGATGTTGACAACTTGTTCGATAGTCGAGGCAGGTTGGAATTCCAGATGTGGAAACGCGAGACCGACCGGTACACCGTACATGCCTAAAGCAGATGTATCCCTGAGGACATTTGATTTGTATGATTAGCGAAACTATGATTTATGTTAATTAAACTAGTTTCAAAGTGTCTTTTTAATTGCTATTTAACATAATATATTTCAGGGGGTTTGATTCCCATGGGTACTCCCTTTCAACCCTCCAAGTGGTTTTGAAGAGATATCTCGTCCATCAAGATTTGACCAATCTTACTAATGGCAAGATATCTCTTCATTATCAAATTATTTTCCTTTGTTTGATGATTGTAATGGTCAACAAGATCAAATTGGTTTTCTATCTATTTAGAAAATTTAACAAAGATGCTCCAATGAGCTGGTTCAATTAGTAAAACGAAAGTACGTTATGGACCATACCATAAACGGGATACAAGGGAGTTAGTTCGCTATGAACCATACCATGAGCGTAAACAAGGAAGAACTGAGTTCAATATCGAATGCGTCGTGCTCCCTCTTGGCTACCTAGGAGAGTCGCCAAACCACCAATGTCGCCAAATTTCTGCTAGTTCACAACAATGATGATCAATATATTGAAAATTGTTTGCTGATGATGAGATCTAGATCTGGTCAGTTTTTCTAATGACGAGATACCTAGTCCAGACAACCACCAGGAAAGTTAATAGATCCCTGTGGTGTCTAGGCCATAGTTTCTCAAAGTGGGCGCTACCACCCGGATGGGCAGTGAAGGAATCTCGGGGTGCCATGGTCACTCAGAAGCAATAAGACGTCAATGCTGAACTCGGGAGCAATAGGGGCTTTAAGGAGCAAGAGTGGGCCTATAGGTTGTTAAAAAAATTGTCACCTAACAATGTTTTATGCTAACACTTATACACTTGATTATGCAGACACACTCACTACAGTGATGACTTGGCATTGATTCTTTCAATAAAAGGGGGTTGCGGAAGCTGTAACGTAGTGGGCCGAGTGGTGTGCCAATGATCACACCCACACAGCCTAAATTACATAACTAACGTTTATTTACGTTAAACATATAGTATATACATTATATACAATCAGGGAATTGTGTCCCTAAGTCGCGGGAGCTGCAAACAGGGAAAATATGGGATCTACTCCACCCTGGTCGGCTATAACAAGCACACAAAAAACATCTCAGCTCAGCTCGAGCTCTGCAACAGTTCTCTTTCTGAGTCACCAGATTCCACTGGGAGACAGTTCAATAACAGGGGGGATTGTGAACCCCTAAAAGTCATCTAGACGGCAATTAGACCACCATGGTAGACCACCCCGATAGATGTTTCGGGGTTTTCAGCCGGAGGTCAGTGGTGTTGATCTCGGATCATCCCGAGCTGTTGCTAGGACGTTACAGAGCACAGTTGTTAGAATCGTGGATTAGCAGCCGGAGGGTTGCGAGTTCGAAACTAGGTCCAATCAAAGACCATCGTGTAGACGGTGTATGGCACACTTTAAATCTATCGTGGCCTCAAATGTCCTCAAGTTGGCGAGGTGTGGAAGTTTGGAGAGTGGGGTGTCAGGTGTTGACCTCGTCACATGACCGTGGTTCAAAATGACAAGGTATTGTCCTCAGATCTTTCCCTTCCAGATGGATCCCGGAGCGTCGCCAATAGCCCATTGTATTTCTCCAATGCGACGTAAATTCAACGACCTGCCTGCTTTTTAATTAAAAAGAACCGTTTGCAAATAGTTGACTGGAGATTTAAGGATGGAGGAGTCTAGACAAAGGTGGTAGCACAACACCAGGCTCATCAGGGATTATTTTAAATTTTGCAGATTGATTTTATAGTACCTATTAATAATAGTGATCAATCTAGTGTATTTATGCACACTTTATATTTTGCTATTTCATTTTAATAAATAGCTTCATGATTCCTCAGTTCCAAATTGTTAAGCTGCAGAATGTGTTCCAAACTGTTCTTGAATTCCTAAAATTACGCATGCAGCTACGTAAATATTTGGAAATTGAAAAATTATAGAAAATAAAATAGTATTTATATAAAAAAATTGAATAACTATCTTATGAGTGTAGCTTGGCCAAATATGGCTCTTGGGCATTAAAACAACCAACTACATATAGAACATTAAAAAATAGGCACCGCCACACTTTGCAATTGTTTAATTGAAACTTTCTAGAGGGGCGAGCTGAAAAAAAATTGTCTCTGAAGAGGGGCGAAGAGTCAAAAATTTTTGCAAAACTATGGGCTTGACGAAGATGTCAAGCACATGAGATTTTGTAGGGGTATATCCTTGTTTGCGATAGGTTATAGTTTCCAAATTTAATGTATATTTGTTCTTTATGGAGGAATTGCAGATGGGTAGGTAGTTGAATTAATGTCGCACTGGAGCAACACAACGGATTATTGGCGACTGTCCGGGATCCATCCAGGGAAAGATTGAGGACAACACCTCGTAATTTTGAATCACAGTCAAATGACGAGGTCACACTCGAATCGGCCTAGAGTGGCGACGATAGAGTGCGTGAGAAAGTGCACGGTTGATATCGAAACTGATGTCTGCTGATAATTTGCGTCTAAAATAATCTTAGTTTTTAACGTCACTTTTTTGTCGATGACATACAATGTTTTCCAACAGGAGATATCGGGATTTAATGGCAGGTCTTCAAACAGCTGTACAGTACAGAAATATAAGTTGAAGTCTTATCTGAGCCGACGTTATGCAGAATGAGCGCAATAAACTACGCACTCCACTCCTCCAAGTTAACCCTTTTCCATGTTAGCCCCTGCCCTTGTCATGGTGTTATAATTGAGTTACTAAACTCCAAAACAGGTTCTAACAATTATCACAAGGATTATCAAAATTAAAACATTTATTTTACAGCAACAATGAGGCAGTAATAATTCGCATCTCTGTCGGAATACCAATTCCGGAATGCTTCAAATTTACAATTGTTTTTCCGAACATAGGGGCGGTTTGATTCTTCCCTGGGCGTATTTCTCTTCTGTGCAACTTTCCTGGTGTGTGTATGTCCATTACTTGAAGTCGTCTGTATTGTGTTTGACGCAGCACGGCCAAATATAGCCCTTGCGCCATAAAAATCGACTCAACCAACCGAACATAGGGACCTTCTTTTGATAAAAGCACGTTGCAATGATGATTCCCTAAACTGGATAAAGTTTTTATTGTGTGCTGGAATTATTGTTCAAGTTCCAACTGTAATCATATATAATGAATTCTTTTATTTCTTTTCAGGAAAAAAGAGAAACAATAACAACAAAACATCTATTGCAAAATGTCCTATTATTTTCCTAACTACACAGTAGAGGCATTAGTGGATAAAGATGGAGAACGTAGTTATCAGCGAAGCATGCCTCAGATCGTCTTGGGAAGCTGCTCAACTCTCATGATAGCTTTGACTTCGATCATCGGCAACACAGCCGTAGTCACTGTCTCCTATTTCAACAATGATCTTCGAGTTCAATGTGGAAACCTCCTCATAGTATACTTGGCACTGACAGACATCATGACCTCGCTGTTCGTCATGCTGCCTTCAGCGATCGCAGTGGCCAGCGATGGATGGCCACTGGGCAAAGCCATTTGCAAAGCTAACGCGATATTTAACTACATGTTCTTCTGTTCGTCGTCCTTCAACATCTGTCTCATCAGTGTGGACAGGGTGATAGCCGTGGTGTATCCACTTAAGTATCCAGCTTGGATGACAACCAGGCTGATGATAGGTTTCTGCGTGTGGCTCTTTCTCCAGAACTTCACCATTGGCTTGTTCTGCGGAATGCCAGACTGGATCATATACGATTATAAGGAAGGCGTCTGTACCATAGACTACGATAACGGTGGAAGTGAACTGGATACGCTATCAGCTGCCGCGTCCACTTTTTGCTATTGGACACCAGCTTTCTTCATGGGCACGTGCAATGCTATCATTATTTTCACTGCTAACCGATCCAGGAATAAAGTCCAGCCTTTGTTCGCTACGACTGCTCAATCTTCTGAAGCACACATGCGCAAAACTATTAAAAGCCTGCTCGTCATTGTCTTGACCTACTATGTATGTTTTACTCCCTATTCTGTTTTTAAGCAAGTGAAGATTCATAGTGAATTCGAAACGCCGCCATGGCTCGACTACTTGACCACGACCCTGATTTTCATAGCTTCTGCAACCAATCCGTTCATTTATGCTATTTTCAGGAAAGACTACAGAGAAGCTTTCAAGAAACTTTTCAAAACCATTTTCAAAAAGTTTTCCTCTTTCACTATTTAAAGTAGTTGGACGGCTTCCGGTTGAGAAAAATCAGCGAAGAGTCATCGAGAGCAATATGAAGATTTATTAAAATTAAGTTAATGAAGACTTAAGGAATTAATTTTTATGTGAAATAAAATCTTCCTTTTTTGTTTGATATATTTAAAAAATAAATCACTTCAAACCTGTCACTTGCAAACTGTGCTTGAAATTAAATCATTAGGATAAAGCACATGCATTCAAACAAAGCACGACACTAGTAACTTGGACCACCGAAATAGCAATGCATATTAAAGACTACCACCTAGACAAAAGAGCTCCGTGGTCTGAAGGGAATTCTTCATTACTTCTGTAGATTGAACCATTGATGTTTCATGTGGCATCACCAATAGGAAAAAACGGTATCAAAATAGGTAAAACGGTACATAAAACGAATCCAAAGCTTCACTGAAAAAGGTTGCTCAAGCCTAATTTGTGTCCAGAAAATATTATTTTACTCATGAGAAGAAGACGATTACAACAGATCTTATCCATTGGCTTGTTCTGCAGACTGGATCATACACAATTTGAAGGAAGGCGTTTGTACTAGATCCAATAACAGTTACAGTCCAATTTTTGTAATTGGATTCCAGCTTTCTTCATGGGCACGTGTAATTCCGTCATTATTTTCACTGCTAACTGATCTAAGAATTTAGTCCAACCTTTGTTGCGACAACTGTCTTCTGAAACTCACACGCACAAAACCATCAAAAGCCCACTCCTCATTGTTTTGACCTATTATGTATGATTCAACCTTATTCCGTTTTGAAGCAAGTGAAAATTCAATGGATATGAAACGTTGCCTTGGTTGTGCGGATTACTTTACCACGATCCTGATTTTCATAGCATCTGCAAACCAACGTTCGGAATATAATGAACTCGATTTTCATAGCTTTTCTGCATCTGTTCGAAACTAGACCCAGTCAAAGACTGTCGTGTACGTGGGCTGGTGTACGCTAAATATGTCGTGGGCTCAAATATCCTCACGTTGGCGAGGAAATGTGGAGTGCCAGCTAAGATGTTGATCTCGTCATCTGAACGTGGTTCAAAATGACGAGGTATTGTGCAAGGATCTTTCCCCTTGGGATTGATCCCTGACCGTCGCTAATAGCCTATTGTGTTGTTCCAGTGCGACGTGAACTCAACTACCGACTCTTGTCTAAAAATACAATATAAAACTTAAAAGCCTTTGAAAACTGGACGCAATAAAGCCAACTTACCAGATTAACTCTACAGTATAATCAGGAAAGAAATATCGTTGAACCAATCAAGATGTCCACATACACGTACCTTTGTTCTCTACATCACTACCCTCAAACACAATCATAAATGTCCACATCACAGACCCCTGCACTCAGATATAGGTAGGTATTTTCAATTAACGTCACACTTGAGCAACACAACGGACTATTGAACTATCCGGGATCAATACCAAAGTCCCTGCGCTCAGATAGAATGATCTCTTAAACTCAAAGAAAAAGGACAAAAACCATAAACGCTTTTTCATGTAATATACGCATAGTAGTATACACTAATGGATCACTAATATAAATAAAGGAGAAGCTGGAGTGTACTTCTGCTTCCGGATGAAGAGGAATTACAAATGAAGGCTGGAAAACAGGGAAAATGTCCTCTAATTTAACCAGTGAACTCATAGCTACAAATAAGGCTCTTGCAACTTATTTAAATCTCTCATCAATGCAGCAAACTGAGGGAATTATCTTTAGCTATTCTAGATCTGCCGTAGAAGCAAATGCAAGTTGCAAACAAGTAAAATAATTTGGTGTAATGTTTAGTAAACTTACTCACCAATGCAATATACCGTTTGTCTACCACGAGAACTCCACCCGATACCAAGTCGGATGGTTGGTTTTGGGGTTTTAAGGCGCAAGGGCCATATTTGGCCATGCTGCGCCAGACACAATACAATATCAAGTAATTGACACAAGACGTACAGTATCAAGTAATTGACACAAGACGTACAATATCAAGTAATTGACACGCACACAGTGAAAGTTTTACTGACGCAGAAGAGAGAAATACACCCAGGGAGGAATGCACCTGGCAGGATTTGAACATGAGCCGCCTACAACTCGAAGGTTCCTAGCGTAGTATTCATACTCACTGAGCCACGACGGCCCCCAGACACCAAGTCGGAGCAGGGCTTTCATTTTGAATATTGATAAATTAATCTTATTTTGTGAATGTTGGCAACGGAAAGCCAAAGTTTACTAGTATGGATCTCGGCGATCAATAAAAAAAATCTTAACAAATATATTCTCAATTTACCATCAAGTGCCCCAACGTGACAAATCGGAATGTATTTCTTCAAGCACACCCTATGGAAAATAGCATAGGTCCGTTTCTATGGCAATAGACAGGTGCAGACTTTGTCAGATGTTTTCGTGGCAGATACAGTACATAACGGTGCAACAATCTCAACTATGATGTACAATTCGTCAAAAAGAAGTTGAATCTACCTTTACACTCTTCTAGTGACAAGAAATATAATTATTGTTACTCTACTGAATTTAAGAAACTATATCGAGTGGATAAAAACAATCCACTCAGATATTTTGAATGCGTATATTCCTTACAATATATATTTAAAGAAACTTCTAATATATTAAGATATTCAAACAATATAAAAGATTCATCTAATTAATTTAGAAAATGAATGATAAATTAAGAATGTATATTCACATCCTGGTAAGATGTATTTTAAGTCAGCCACATTCAGAAAATAATTTCGGGGTTGCCCAGTCTTTCCTTATTCCAATCAATTGCCCTAGTGTTGAATGTACATGGTGTTTAAAGGGTTTTTAGGCATGCCTATGTATATTTTACCCCTGTGTTATTCGTGAAACTACATTTTATGCGGACAAAAGTAGATTCATCAGGTACATTTCATTGTTTTTTAGCACCAAAAATGTTTCAAGGATGGCACGGGGTCGACCCTGATAATTGAATTAAGGTCGCACTGGAGCAACACTACGGGCTATTGGCGATGGTTCAGTATCAATCCGGAAGGGAAAGATCCGAGGACAGCACTTCATAATTTTTAACTAGTCAGATGACGAGGACAACACCTGAGCTGGAACCCCACTCTAAACGAATTTGAAGATATTTGAGGCCACAACAAATTTAACATATGCAAGCCCCTTGTACATGATGGTCTTTGGTTGGATTAAATTTCGAACTCGCAATCATCCAGTTCTAAATCCACTACTTTTCCAACCGAGCTGCAGCTGCTTGGGTTCAACCCCGAATAGTTCAACTAAAACTTTTGCTACTGTATGTGTTTTACCGAGTCAAGTTTAGAATTAATAGCACTCGAAGATTTGTTTAATACATATCAAACAGAAAGTAAATTTAATCTAACAATTATTTGCATCTTAGTATTTAACTTCCATTCTCTTGCTGGCATGACTTTCTCTCAAGTTGGAACTTCATTTCGAATCATTTGTTTCATATTACCTGCTTAATTCATCTAAATTAGGTACCCAATACCTATTATGGCATGTGTACATGCAAGAAAAACCTTTGCAAGTTTACTGTGTAAATAGACATGTAACCACATGCAAGAAAATCACTGCAAGTTACTGTGTAAGTAGACATGTGACCACATGTAAGGAAAACATTGCAAGTTACTGTGTAAATAGACATATGATAGGAATTGTATGTGAATATTCATATGTAAGCAAATATCGGCTTGTGTGTATTCACAAGCAATTTCTATGACGTCTTACACATGCGATAATTATCTTGCATGTGGACGTATACCACATTAGTATATCGCTAATTTCTACATTTGTTTCAGTGTACCATTCAGCATATAATGCACCAAAATGTATTAATTACAAAAATATTGCTTTAAGAGAAAATTCCTATTTCCATTGCAAAAATGTAGAATAAATATTGTTATAAGCTAATATTTGTACGAGATAATTAAGCAACATTAAAAAAACTATGTTGAAATTAGATATATTTTTATTTGCTCTTAATTAATGCATATAAATATAGGGCACATGTTTTACAGTAAGCAGTGACATTTAACATCCAAATTGTGTAATATCTTGCATTAATAATGCAAAAGTAAACCTTAGTGATCAGAAGTGCTTTTCTCTTATGAAAGTGAATTCTCTCAACTGCAAATTAGTATGCAAAATCAGCTTTACATGAATTTGAAGGCAAAACATAATACATATCACTGTTCTGGAAGAACAATGTTAGTGGAATTCATCAATTTATTCATTAAAAATAATTAAAAATACTGTTCATGATAAATATTAATTACAATAGGTGAGAAACTTAGATGGTGATAAAAGTGGGATTAATAGCAAGTTATGTTCCTTTTAAATAATATCACTAATGCAGGTATATCTTGAAAATTCACCCCAATTTTTCAGTTGCATCCTTGATCTTCTGGAAAAGTGGTGTCACTTTACTTTAAAAATTTAAACACTGTCAAATCAGAATTTACAGGTAATTCCTTACATTTATCTGTTGGTTTTGATGGCTTAAAGGAAACAAAATCTTTCGACATTTGGTACAGTTGTATCATACGCCTAGTTTGGTGGCAACGCTTTTGGCGCACTTTTTATGTCACCAAGGAAAGAATTCTTAGAAAAAAATAGTTTTTTAAACGGAAAATAATAAGCTTTAGCGGAAAGTAATTAACGAGAAAAAATATAAAACTTTGAATAATACTCTAATAAAGATGGGTTGTCTTCACCTCCCATAACTCGCTACTAAAAGTGCACCAAAAAACGCAGCATGAGCATTGCCATCAAACGAGGAGTATAATACAGCTCTCTCTCTCTCTCTCTCTCTCTCTCTCTCTGTACCCTACATTTAAATGAACAGATTTATTTACACATTAAAAATATTACATAACAATGTCACATGTTTGGAGTGTGAAAGATGGAAAAGTTTAGACACTCAATATCATATTCTAAATATGAATGGATATATTACGTGTGTTGGCACTTCCACAAATACAAATATAATAACTGAACAAGAAACAATTTGAAGTGGTTTGGACATAGTTTTCTAATATTATCTTCATAAGACGGTAAAAGTATAATATATTGTAAACTAGCCCCATACAAAGGATATGCGCTGCTTGTATGTATTGCTGACAGATATTACACACTTTTCTCTGTGATAAGTTGGACCTTGGGCCATAAAACCCCAAATACAACCCTATCTGATACGATAGTTTTGGATTTAATTAAAACAATGGAAATCAATCACTTCCCTTACAAAAAAATTTCCATATAATTATTTGTGCCCTGTATTCATTCTTGCCTCATCATACATTTCACCAGGGAAATAGGGGTAAGAAACCCTCAATTTTCAATTATTCACTATTTGAAAGTAATTTTGAAATTCATATTCAAGTTTTCTGTTTGCACATTTGACATATTATGTATATAAGCACATTTGACTTATGTTCAAACCTTAAGAAACACAGATGTTAAAACTCCAAAAATACTACACTAAATTAGCCCTTAAATTATTCCAAAATATGGAATTAATTGATAAACACCGCGATACAACAAATCTCCAGATTTGACTTCTCCAACCAATAAATAGTAAAAGTCACCTTTTGGACATTTTTCGCAGGAAGGACATCATTGAACTGATCTAATTTTGATACAGGATAAGAGAAAAGACAACGATATTAATACTTAAGGGAGAAAAAATAAAAGTTCTAAGCTCTTTGATAGCATTATATATCTTTGAAACAGATTATAATATCGCTACGTATTTTCCATTATGAAAATAAGCAATTAGTGTCTCAGAATACATATCAGTTATTGAGTTTCCACTCTAGGCCAACGATAACAATGTTGAAAATACTTTGCATTTAATTTATAAATATTAGATACCACACAAGTATGAATTTACAGAATATTTTTTTAGCTTGTACCAGCTTGCATAGATTAATCATATCAATTACCAGTCTCTTGTTAATTATGTTAACAACACAAATATATTTGATATTGTGTATTTTATCACTCCATAATGCTAGGATTAACTGATAAATTCCAAGATTTAAATTAAGGATTATTGAGTTTGAAATATAATTTTACATAATACTCTTTCAACTTTCACAGTACAAATATATAAATTGGGTGAAATCTTAGTATGTATAGAACCTTGGTACAGTTTCAACTTTCATCAGCAAGTTTAAAATAGCCTGAGCATCCAGTATGCTCTGTAGGATGCAGCTACAAATTAAATCAGTGAGATTGCAGTTTTTCTACTTATTGATCTGATTGCTTGAGCCATCTACTGCGATATCATTGGCCAGTAAGCTACACCATTCTTAATACATAAAAAAATCATAATCAAATAGTTTCTTCACAAAGTCATTACAATAAGAGCCCTTTTTTATGATCAATTTACAGTAAGCACAAAAAATGGTACAGCTTTGATATAAAGACTTTTTGGTGACAATGCCTATAGCCTGTTTTTGGCATGATTTTTATATCGCCAAGGAAGAATTCTTTGAAAAACGTTTCAGACTTAGCGGAAAATAATTTTAAAAAATCAAGGAAAAAATAATTTTGAAAATAGAAAAAAAATGCACACAATTGATTATTCTTATTACTACAAGGTAAGTATTTAATTTAATGAAAGAATCTCTACTCATTATGAAATATTGTTGTAAAAATTTGTCGAAGTTAAATAATTTATTAGTTTTAAGTCTAATGGAATCAGATTACATAATACGATTGCTGTTGGAAATATAGATCTTGTTTAAAAGTTTGCTTGACTGATTTAATTCAATAAAATATCAACAATTAAAAAAGAGACATAAATGATTTAAACGAAATGGCCTTCACACACACTGAAAGATCATCCATATCTGATATAAACATAAACAAAAAAATATTTTAAAACCTGTATCAACTTTTCCCTACGACAACAGAACTAATGCACATGTGTGAAGTTTCGAAAATTCTGCATTTTAACATTGGGAATCATGCTCCGTTCATCCGCTAGTACTGTAAAGCAAAACAAAGAATGCGAAATTTGAAAATAAATAAAATATATGCAAACGAATACCTTTGAATTAATATAAAATTGCCTCCTCACCCTTGCTCACAACTGAAAGAATGTTTTGATATACTACGCTAAGTGATTTCTTGTTCAAGTGAATAACGTCAGTGTCCCAAAAGGCCTGTTTTCTGACTGAAATATTTCCTACACATATCACAGCGAAAAGGCTTCTCATTAGTAGGTAATACGGTAGTGCAACTTCAAAGTCCCCTGATGGCTGAAAGACATTTCGCAGATTTCATACTGAAAAGGCTTTGCTTTGGTGTGCACAAGGTAGTGTACCGTCAGATTTCCCTTATTGGTGATACGTTTGTTGCATATATCACATTTAAAAGCCTTCTAATTTGTATGCACATTGTAGTGACCCTTCAAGTACCTTTTTTGGGTAAATCTTTTACTGCATATTTCACACTGGAAAAATATTTTGGTACAGCCGTATCATATGCCTCGTTTGGTGGTAACGCTCTTGGGGTACTTTTAGTAGCGAGTTATGGCAGGTGAATGCAACTTATCTTCAATAGGGTTATTCCCGTTTTTATGGCAACCTCGGCAAGCGGAAAGTTTAAATTTTCATTTCGAATATTCTAGGATGTTCTTTTCATTTCCGTTGAATCGTCCTTTGATTTCATTGGTTCTTTTAAATTTTCCCCAATTCTTTTCCATTTAATGTATGGAAGAATTCAAAAATTCAGTTTGATTTTAGTCACGGTCACTGCAGTCGCATCAAGTTGTATTATTTCTTGCTATTTTCTTTTAAAAGTAGTAACCTTTTTCTATACGAACGTGCCTTCTGTATTTCGTGTTGTAGGTATTCTTTCGCGAAATTTGGTTATATTCTGTTTAAAAAAAACTATTTTTTTCTAAGAATTCTTTCCTTGGCGACATTAAAAGTGCGCCAAAAAACTCGCCAAGAGCGTTGCCACCAAACGCGGATCATGATACAGCTGTACCAATTTCTTATCTGCATGTACTCGGTAGCGTTCCTCCAGACGAGCTTTCAGGCTGAAGGTTTTGTCGCAGGTGTTGCATTGGAAACGTTTCTCTTTTCTTATGCACGTTGTTGTAATGCAATTTCAGATACCCTTTCAGACAGAAACGTTTCGAACATATGTCACATTGAAATGATTTCTCCTGAGTATGCACTCTGCAATGTTCTTTCGGCTGCCCTAAGAGACTGAAAGGCTTCTGGCACAGATGGCACCGATAGTTCTTTCCTTTCTGGTTGAATTCTTTGTGATACACGTCATCCTGAACACATTTCGCGCAATAAAAGTTATTTTTACATGTGACAATGTTAGACACAACGAAATGCTTAATTTATAGTTTTTCTCAACAGTCTGAGAGTGCGACAATGGGGTTCATGCAATTCAGAAGCTGTCTTATTATCTTTATCGAGGGAGACGAGAGCTTTTAGGGTTTCATTTTCAAGACACGGCGAAATTTCGCCTTGGTTTGTTTATTTTGATTAAAAATATCGCCGATAGCATGAGCAGACACTAGAATTAGCCCCCTACCTACAAACATATTCGACAAAATTTTATGTTTGAGAATCATAATGTCTGCAACGAGTTTGTGTTCCATTGATAGTAAACGCTAGCGGCAAGATCAACTCAAATGACGTCTATCGAAGATAATTGACGCCTTCAATAGTGGTAGGTATTTCAATTAACGTCGCACTGGAGCAACATAACGGGCTATAAGTGACAGTCCGGGATCAAACCCGAAGGGAAAGATGCGAGGACAACACCACGTAGTTTTGAACCACGGTCAAATGACGCTTCAATAGTGAGTAAATAATGTTACCAAGGCAGGTAGGAATTAAAGTCGCACCGGGCTATTAGCGATCGTCCTGGTTGGTTTAGGTTTTTGAGTTTTATGGCGCAAGGGCCATATTTGGCCATGCTGCGCCAGACACAAGACATACAATGTCAAGTAATAGACACACACAATGAAAGTTTTTACTGATACAGAAGAGAGAAATTCACACAGGGAGGAATGCATCTGACAGGAATCAAGTCTGCGCCACCTACAACTCGAAGGTTGCTAGCGCAGTGGACATACCCACTGTACCACACGGCTCCCATTAGAAGACTGAAGTTGGCAATCATTGGTAGCCTAAAGCTACCAATCTTTGGTATCCTTAAGTTACCAATTACCAGTAGTCTGAATCAACCAATTACAGGTAGTCTGAAGTTACCAATCACTGGTAGACTACAGTTACCAATCATTGGTAGTCGGAAGCTACCACTTACTGGTACACTGGAATTACTTATAGGTTAATTACACCTACAGCATCTATACTTGCAGGTTAATTATTCATTGGTTTAAAACTAGGTAGGTAGGTATTTTAATTAACACGTCACACTGGAGGAGCAACACAACTGGATATTGGTGACGGTCCGGGACCAAACCCGAAGGAAAAGATCCGAGAACACGTAATTTTAAACCACGGTCAGATGACGAGGTCAACACCTGAACTGGCACTCCATTCTCCAAACTTCCACATCCTGCCAAAGTAAGGACTTTTGAGGCCACGACAGATTTAATGTGCAGCCTCTTTGTACAAGACGATCCTTGGTTGGATTCGAACTCACACTCGGTTGCTAAACCGTTACTCTTCCAACCGGGCCACCTCGGTCCCTAATTAGTAAAGAACATCGAAAGCATTGCACTTTTTTGCAATGCTCTCGATGTCGGGAATGTCAAGGGTTTTGCACCTTGTTCACTGAAATTGTGCTGATTGATATCGGGAATGTGCATGACTTAATATACGTTGCTTTTTCTGAAAAGAAAACCGTAAAGACTAATATCAGGTTATGTTCTGACGGAACCGATGGTGGTTGTACATACGTGGTATTTAACGAGTTTTAGCAAGGCTATTAATGAGATAACAGCTGCCTGAGTGAGGACCTCAACTAGGCTTGCCAGAAGATGAATATCAGAAAAGAGAACATTCGGTAAAATTATTTAAAAAAGAGTACACGAAAAGCACGCATTATTAGTGTATAATTGTTAGGTATCTAATAAAAAGGATCATCTTTGACGAATCTTGGATATATGTACCACTAACTGAAATAAAATCTGCTGAACATAATACTAAAGTATTTAAAAAAAATTAGTAAATGCTAGAACGAATTTATAAATGAAAACACTGACCATTCATTTTAAGTCTTTTTTTTCAAAACGTTACAAAAAGTAAGAATCCAATTTTAAAACAACAAACATATAACAACAAAATATAGTAGATACATATCTAATTAATAGAAAATAAACATTTTACTTTTCATATTTGCTTGAGCCCATTACGTCATGCAGCAGCTTGTTTTTAATTTGGCCAGAAATTTTTGCACAATTCATCCTTATTGTTATATGTTACTATTAATATTGCTTTAACAGCATCAATGGGGAGTCGATTACGCTCCTTTGTCCGTTGCGAACCATTCATCGAAAATATTCTTTCAATATATCTAATACTTATTTGAATAGCTATGGTTTACATATCGATATAGTAGATGTGAATATATAAGCGCGTAAAGTTTGAAATGTGAAATATATTTTTTAACGCAATCCTAAATGATGAACAAAGAGGACAAAAGTGAACAACCGAAAAAAGAGGACAAAAAAATCTGACTTATAAAGAGAGTAAAAAAAAATCCGAGCGGAAAAAGAGGACATGTCCTCTTTAAAAGAGATGTTCTGGCAACCTTAACCACAGCAAGCAGCTCCCTCTTGGAAAAATGTGATTTCTTAAGAGAAAGCGTTGTCATCTGGCCGTGGTTCAAAATTACGTAGTCCTCGATTCTTTTCCTTGGGGATTGATCCCGGACCGTCGCCAATACCCCGTTGTGTTGCTCTGTAGTGACGTTAATTAAATACCTACCTACCTAAGAGAACGCCCTTCATTAAGCACGTTGTAGCGTCCTAGTGCCTGAGTGTCTAGGATAACGGGCTACAGACTCGAAAGCTTCCTGTCTCCCAAGTGTCCTTGATGATTGCACTTGCAAATAAAACTGAAACCAGTTAGCTTTCGTACTCTGGTTGAGACGTTTTCGTTGCAATTCGATCAATATGAAATTTCGCATTTTGTTTTGCATTTCGCGCGTTCATTGTTAACCCATGTATGTATATGTTACCGTTAAAGCTCGAAAGTCGTTAATGTGCACATTACCTAGGTAATCTGCAGATTAGCTGATTTGTTCCGTTAAAGTGCGGAATCATCTACAAAATAAGAGTTATCCGCACTTTACCTAGGTAATGTGCACATTAACGGCTTTCGAATCGTTAAAGTGCAAAAGTATGATTCTATAATTGAAGATGTAAAGCGAATAAGTTTCTTCGAATTATTGAAAGGTATGATGTGTTGACTACAAGGCTGTGAAAAACTCATTGAGCCGTTGTCAGATGCTTAAGAAAGTGTGAAAAAGTTTGTCTATGCCGAAGAATTGTTTGACATATTGTATTCTACTCGTTTGTCAATTGGCCACGGTGTAAGAGACAGCACCAATCAAATACACTTTACATCAGACAATTAAATACACTTTATAAAAACATAACCCAAGCACAAATAAAATTGTTTTTGGATTTATGCGAACCTTGTCAACAAAAACAAAAAGTGAGAAAAATTGTAAAGTCGATTATTTCATCGCATTTCAATAGCAGATGCCAGGTGATGCTTCAATTATCTTATGTTCACTTTAACGAGTGCCTAGTAGGTAATGTGCAGATTATCTAGGTGATCTGCGGATTACCTAAGTAATTTGAGAAATGAAACAATTTTCCTACTTTAGCGGTAACATATCCAACTATAGACTGTCCAACTATGTCCTCACGTTGGCGTGGTGTGGAGGTGTCACCTCGTCATCTGACCGTGATTCAAAATTACGGGTTTTCCTCGGATCCCTACTTTCGGGATGGATTAAAGAAGCTCACGTGGACGATCTAATAACTAATTTAAATGTTACTACTAAATGTAAGAGCATTATTCGCGATTGCAGATCTTCAAAAAATTTTTAAGAGGCTCATTCCGGATTTTTAGAATATCTTGAATTTCTCAGCTGGTTTTCCTCTCTCAATCAATAACTTTCAAGTTTTAATTCTTGTAGTTTCAGATTTTTCACATTGCTTCACAAAATAAACAAGAATTACAGTTTTTATGGGAAAAACAGTTCGAGAAAAACCTAGCATCTGCGCTAAGGTTTCTTATTTGTTTATGTAGATGCCAGTGTTGTTACTTGAATTTATACCTTATACAAATCCCTTTATAATGAATATAAGTACCGATACACTCACATTTTATACCTCCAAAGGTAGGGGCTGTCGTATCTGAGTGGGGTTAACCACTGCGCTAGCAACCTGCGAGTTGTAGGCTGTGCAGGTGTCTGATTTCTGTAACTTGCCCTATATGTATTTCTCTCCTCTGTGTAAGTAAAACTTTCCTTGTGTGTATATCCATTACTTGGCGTTGTCTGCCTTTTGTTTGGTGCATCCTGACAAATATGGCCCTCGGGCCATAAAACCTATAAAAATATATAATTCTATGGTTTTAACCCTCTAAGGGGATTCACACACATAACTCCACCCTGCATTCTTCTCCCCTGCATGTCTTTTAAACCAATTTTTACCTCCTTGACCAATGGAATCTTTCTAAAGGATTTTATTCTGAAAAAGGAACAATAGGATCTTTCAAAAGGATTCTATTCTAAGTAAATGAGCAACAGAAACTATCTAAAGGATTCTATTCTACAGAATGGGCCCATACAATTCTTCAAAAGAATTCTATTCTACAGAATGGAATCCTTTCCTTAGAATAGAATTTTTCCAAATTATTATATTCTAAGGAAAGGACTAATCGTCTAAATCGTTCCAAAGAATTGGAATAATGAGCAATGGAATCCTTCCACTTCTATTCTACAGAATGGGCCAATAGAAACGTTCTAAAAGATTATATTCTAGGGTTGGTTGTTTTCGGGTTTTATGGAGCAAGGGCCATAAAACCCAAAACCAACCAACCGAGTGAAATAAAATGAATCAAACCCTTTTAGAGATTTTCCCGTTAACTTCAAGGGCAATCTTTTATTATAAAGGTGTACTTTTATCTCTCAAAACCACATTTAATCTTTTTATAGAGATTGTAGGTCATAAACCTTAATCCTCTGTCGCACTTTGAGAAAACCTCACAAATGTCACAAAACGTATATTTAAATTTCCTATCAAAAAGACGAAGTCAACATTTAATCTTTTTATGAACATTCTAAGTCATAAACCTTACTTCTCTGTCGCATTTTTGTTTGATACGTTTTGTGACAGTTGTGAACAAAACCCCACAAATGTCACAAAACGCATCGTTAAGTTTCATACCAAAAAGACAAAATTACGGACTCTCAATAGTACAATGCCCTTTGATTTGCGCTAGATTCAATCCAAGGAGTGCCAAACCATGAACCAAACACGAAATTTAAATCGACAGTTTAGATAAAAATTACATAAAAATGTCTTGGCCACATCTTGAGAAACAAATATTCCAAAGGCCAAGTGCACTGCAAACGATACGTAGCGGGGATTCCTCTAACATCAGAGAAAGATTACACTACACCGGAAATATATTGTGCAATTTGTACGGAAATCTCTGGCTGCACTGACAGCGAATGAACGACGTCACGGAAGTTAGTACCCTTACCAGGTTTATCTGTTTTCACATGCGTGGGTTGGGCATGGAACTCTTTCTTCTCTCTCCTCGTCTGACAGGTGAGTTTCGAATTTGTGTTTACATTCGATTGCTTTGTGTTATTTCATTCTATCTAATGAAAATAGGCTTACTGTTGTAGTCGAAGTCTATTTAACAATTGCATTTTCATTTTACATGGAATGTTCTACATGGAATATTCCAGATGGAATATTCTAGATGTATCATGCAGAAATATGTACAAACTAGCATCAACCAGCAAATGATATTTTTCTGCATTCAGAACAAAAAAGTATTCATTGTTCCATTAAAGTTGCAGTTAAAGAATGTACAATAAATCATAACACCTACCATATTATTTTTTGCTCAAACCGGGGCCCAGTTATACAGTGGAGGGAGTTTTTCCAAGTTAGGGGCTTGGGAGCTTGGAATATACCCTTTCCTGAAATTTAAACAAAGTCTATTTTTTACTTTTCTTACTTGAATTTCTTGGTTTCCAAATTGTTTGTCTGTGGCTCAATGGGTTTGCTCCCTGCGCTAGCAAGCTAGCAACTTGCGAGTCGTAAGCTCGATTGTTGTAACTCAACTTGGATGTAGTTCTCTCTTCTGTGTCAATGAAAACTTTCCTTAGGGTTGGTTGGGTTTAAGGTGCAAGGGCCATATTTGGCCAAGCCGCGCCAAACGATGTCAAGTAAATGGACACACACACACACGAATGCTTTTCTAATACATAAGAAAGAATCACCCGGGGGAATCGAACTTCCGCCACCTACAAATCCCAGGTTGCTATTTCAATGGGCAAACTGACTTTCCTTGTGTGCGTATGTCCATTACTTAGCGTTGTCTGTCTTGTGTTTGGCGCAGCACAATCAAATACAAACAATAGCAAGTTGTATTGTTCCAGTTCGACGTTAATTTACTACATCCCAAATATGGCTATTGTACCATAAAATCTAAACAACCTAATTGTTCCTATTTGATGACCAATATTTTTTAGTAGTCACTTCTCTAAAGAAATAGCCCTTTGTGTTGCTCCAGTGCGGCGTTAATTAAAATATGTACCTCACCAAAGAGTTTATCCAAGTTTATTGCAGAATTTGGGCCACGGTAGACCGGTTGGAAGAGCAACGAATTGTCTACCCATGATCAGGGCTAGAACCAGGGCAGGATTTTGTCTCGGTTGAGGCCAAAAGTTAGAAATTCCATTTTCATGTCAACTGAAAGATTTAAACCTAATTACACTTTAAAAAGTTTTGTTGTCATATCTACTACATTCTTCAACCCTTCAAGTGGTTTCGACGAGATATCTTTCCATCAAGATCTGACCAATGTTGCTAATGACGAGATACATCGTCATCAAGATATTGCCGATTTTCTATGATGACGAGATCAAGATCTGGTCAGTTTTCTCCTAATGACGGGATATCTCGTCCATCAAGCTTTGGTCAGTTTTTCTAATGACTTGATACATCGTCGAGACAACCACCAGGAGGGTTAAGGTAAAAGGTGGCGGAGTGAATCTGAAATCCCTCAAAAACAAACAAATCTTCCTATTATTTTACAAGTACGCTACAGGGGTTTGATCTTTGCGGGAGAAAGTTATGAGAGCTTGTAAATCTCTGTTCTCTCTCTTCAAATGTTCCATGTGATGTGAGATTATTTGTTTTATATAAAAATTCGTATCACTATTTCTTGCATTAGCTTTTGGAATGAGGTCGTGAGTATATCTTCTTTTTTTACTATTGTTTGAGAGCTTTTATCGTCCTTTGTGTTTGGCCCGGTTGGAAGAGTAGCGTATTAACAACCGGAGGGCGTCAGTCTAATCAAAAGTCTCTGTCTAATCAAAGACCGCCGTGTAAATATTAAGTTAGCTTATGGGATGAGGCTGTGAGGATTTTTACAATTGTTTGAACGCTTTTACATAATATTTTAAATTCTGTCTTTAAAGGAGAGATTATATTCTATTTCCCAATACAAAGATCAAATAACAAAAACAAAACGACCAACAGATTGCACCTCAATGTATTCTAATGACTCGATGAGCGTTTCCTGTATATTCTGAAATCAGTCAAGAGCAAATAGGAAAGGAAAGAACAAACAGGAACTAAAGAAAGAGGAAGCCGGCTCCGTTTTAATGTACACAGCACGGGTTTCAGCTGTGAGGGTGATAGGTATTTTCGATATTTTTTAATTAACATCGCACTGCAAAAACACAACGGGATATTGACGACTATCCGGAATCAATCCCAAAGGGAAAGATCCGAGTAAAACACCACGTAATTTTGAACCAAGGCTATTCTTAAGAAATAAGTAATAGAATCTTTCCAAAGGATTCTTTTCTACAGAATGGAATCCTTTCAATAGAATCTTCCGCAGGATTCTATTCTAATGAAAGGACTAATATAATCGTTCAAAAGAATTCTATTATAAGGAGAGGAGCAATAGAACATTTCCAAAGGATTCTTGTCTTGGGAAATAGGTAATAGAATATTTCAGAGGATTCTATTCTTAGGAAATAAGTTATAGAATCTTTCTAAGGATTCAAGTCTTGGAAAAAAATAAGAAAAAGAGGATTTCCAAGGATTATGGTCTTATGAAATAAGTAATAAAATCTTTCCAAAGGATACTATTTTGCAGAATGCAATCCTTTCCTTAGAATAGAATCTCCCAAGGGATTATATTCTAATAAAAGGACTAATAGAATCGTTCCAAAGAATTCTATTTTGAGGAGAGGAGCAACAGAATCTTTCCAAAGGATTATATTCTACAGAATGAGGAAATAGAATTGCTCCAAAGGATTCTATTCCAAGGAGACCAATAAAATCTTACTAAAATTTGGAAGAAACCAGATTCTTTCAACCAATAAATGTGGTTATTTAGTCATTCAGTGAGAGTTATGGATTAAAAGCATTGGTACCATAATCGGTTATCTTGTGAAGCTCAGAGGGTTAAAGCAGGGGTGTCAAACTCAATTAAAACACGGGCCATTTAATGCAACTGGTAAGATTCACGCGGGCCACATCACATTTACAAATTTTCTTAAAATTATATTTTGAAGTGAGGATTCAGGAATATCGATAGGATAATTAAAACACATTATGTAATTAAGTGAATTTAGGGTAATAATTTATAATATTGCTATATAATTGCTTTTATTTAAACGTTTATTTAATTTAATGTATTTATAAAACTAAAATTAACTTTTTTTACCGGAAACTTGCCAGCGCTTTCCTTCTACTAGTTTTCCAATATCTGGATTCAAAGACTGAGAACAGACAATCTTCATTATGGCAGATAGATGTTTTTTTCAGTTAATATTGATCTGTAGGCCGTTTTATTTAATTTCATGGACGAAAATAGTTGCTCACACATTTTTAACGACGAAATTGTGTGTACGGTATTGCCTCGATCTCCCCTAAGAGCTATTTTCTTCATAACATATTGTCCTGTTTTCATTTTATTTCAGAGCATCGTGGGCCACATGCGGCCCGCGGGCCGCCAGTTTGACACCCCTGGGTTAAAGGAATGACGTAGCGAACCGAAAATAGTTGCGTTGACTTAGACGTTCCACATAGAATAAGCTGTGCAAATTTCGTGACGCCGGAGCTGAATGACGGAGGGTTTTTCTGTTCCAGACAAACGGATTTCCTGCTTTATGATAGGGATTTTCCGTGTAAACATGCAAAATCAGACGGAGTGCGAGGATTTTACTTCCGTAATCCAAATGTTTTCGCATGGGGTTAGCTTAAAATGTAGTTTATTGCCCTTTTGGCGAATTGGCGTTGACCGATCAATTACAAAAGATTGGAATGTATTATAATTTTTATTGGCGACGTGCTGAAACCAAATTCGAAAAACTAGCCAAATTACGTCACGTCCGGAATACGTACAGGAACACTTTCCGCCGTAGAAACTCTAGCATCACCCTCGCGGAAAATCTCTAATTTTTTAGAACAAATAACATTAAGCAAGTATCCAAATTTGTTTCTAGAAATTCACTTCCTCTTTTCAACACTTTTAAAGCGTTGCTTCATACTTTCACATTGGATTCAGAGAAAAGGGTTAACTTATTTCTGTCAAACAATTTAACAATTGTCATTTTATGTGTATAAAGAATATTAAAAAACACTAGATGAATTTATATTGAATTTGCGAGAATTTATTTTGACAATATTTTTTGGATTTAGATTTTCAAGCTTTGAGTACTAGTTCTACTTGGCTTATATTTCGTTTTCAATTGAATGGCTAAGGATTGCTCATGGGTGTACAACCGAACGTGGATTTGTTATTTTAATGCTGATAGAATTAAATTCATTAATCTCTTGAAAATTGCACCTATTTATTTAGTCGGCAGTAATTTATCATATTATTTGCACTTTCCTAATTGATTACTTTTCTCATAGGATGGATGGACTGATATTTGCCGTGTTGTTTATCAGTGTAATATTATTTGACAACAAGCTTCGTGCTGCTACAGAGACAGGTACAATTTATAGTTTTCATAGCAAATCACAAATAGTCTTAATTTTTAATAGTCGGAGAATAGTGGATTTTTTATATTATGAAGGAACTGTCCGAAAGGGGCCAAACATAGTGTATGTTTTTCGCTAAATTATAACAAATTTAAGTATTAATTTTAGAAAATTGCTTCTCTTTCCTTGTAATTAACCTGACCTAAAAAGTGACTGCACTGATAAGATTTTCAACATCACTCACCAATCGATTCGGCGAATTCGTACTTTTCTCTACATGTAGGTCAAGGCCTATACATAGGGAAGACCACAGTTGGTATTTGGATATTGTCAGTCATTATTCTCTCCTCATTCTTACGCTTTTTTGTAGTGGCCGTCGTGGCTCAGTAGATATGCCCACTGCGTTAGCAACCTTCGAGTTGTAGGCGGTGCAGATTCGATTCCTGTCAGCTGCATTTCTCCCTGGGTGTATTTCTCTCTTCTGTGACAGTAAAACTTTCATTGTGTGTGTTTGTCTATTACTTGATATTGCATGCCTTGTGTCTGGGGCAGTATGGCCAAATATGACCCTTGCGCCATAAAACCCCAACAAACCAACCATCCGCTTTTTTTGTAAGCAGAGACATCTCCTTTAGGCGGTTCATGGACCCGAAGTGCTCTAGTGATCTTTTCGTTTCCCATGGGGTTTATTGTCTCTAGTAAACACGGGATCATGCTCCTGGGATATCTAAGCGATCTTTTTTAGCTTTCATCCTTCTACCCGAATCCCCTTTTTTACTCGGGCCGCGGTAGCCCGGTTGGAAGAATAACGGATTAGCAACCGGAGGGTTGCGAGATCGAATTTAAGCGAAGGCCGTCGTGTAAAAAGGTTGTTGGTGCACTTTAAATCTGACGTGGCCTCAAATGTCCTCACGTTGGCGTAGTGTGAAAGTATGGAAAGTGGGTGGCAGCTCAGGTGTGACCTCGTCATCTGACCGTGGTTCAAAATTACGTGGCGTTGTCCTCGGACTTTTCCTTCGGGTTTGATCCCGGACCGTCTCCAATAGCCCGTCGTATTGCTTCAATGCGACTTTAATTAAAATACCTACCTATCTTCTTTTTTCGCCTTTTCGCGATATTTCTTACTTGACGCTGTCTTGTGTTTGGCACAGCTTGGTCAGGTATGGCACCCTTGCACCATTAACCCTTTAAGTGGTTTCGACGTGGTATATCGTCCATTAAGATCTGACCAATTTTGCTAACGACGAGATATCTTATCATCAAGATATCTCCGAATTTTTGATGATGACGAGATCAAAATCTGATCAGTTTTCTTCTAATGACGAGATATTTCGTCCATCAAGATCTGCTCAGTTTTTGCTAATGATGTGATACCTCATCGAGAGTACCACCAGAAGGTTTAAACCAAAAAGCCACTAACCAACCATACAAGTTAAATATAGACTAATGAAACAAGTAATACACACAATGAGAAAAGACTTAACTACCGCAAAATTTTTTCTATATACGTGTCTGTGTTGCGCATTCTATTTTATTGACTTTTTAATATTTTGCATCATGTTATAAAACCCCAAAACAACCAACCGACCGCTTTTGCAAATGACTGTCTCAAGCTTTCAGACAGCGTTTGGATCATACATGCATAGTTGTCAAGATTGGATTCCTTTTCATTTAGGGCTAAAAATGATTTGCATTGTATTGTCTTTTCGGAAAAGAAACAAAGGCCAATCGCGTTGACTTACAAGGTTGTCTGTAGCTAAGCATAATATTTTTTGACGTACGACTACGTCTAGATCTGCGGATAGATAGTATGGGCCGACTCACGGCTAACCGCTGTAATTAAAGTCGTACCGTTAATCGTATGTTGTCAAAAATACATGTCGGACAGTAATCACGTTTGTATTAAGAAATTCGCAAACAGCATGGATTCCAATTCGCAATATAGTATGCGAGTTATTTTGAACCGCAGTCAGATGACGAGGTCAACACCTAAGATGGCACTCCACTCTCCAATCTTCCACACCAAGTCAACGGCCATCGTGAGGCCATTTGAGATTACGGCAGATTTAAAGTACACCAGCCCCAACGTAGACGACGGTCTTTGGTTGGATAGAGTTATACTAGAGTTGCTAATTCGCTACTCTTTCAACCAAGCTACCACGGCCCCCTGTCTTTTGAAGAAACATACATTTTCTATGCTGTTCGCAAACAAAATCAATCGAGGGATAGAGAAAAGGTGAGGGATGTAGCCCAATAAGCGATACATCGAGGCGGTGGACAGCTGTTTATTACAAAAGATTGAAACACAGAAGTCAGATTAGGTAGGCAGGTAATTGTATTAACGTGACACTGGAGCGGTGGTGGAATTAAATGGACAACGAGCAATTGGCGACGGTCTGGGATCAATCCCGAAGGGAAAGATCGAGGACAACGCCTCGTTATTTTGAACCATGGTAGATGACGAGGTCAACACCTGAGCTGTCACCCCACTCTTCAGACTTCCACACCATGCCAACGTGAGGACATTTGAGGCCACGACAAATTTAATGTGTACCAACCCCTATGATGTACACGATGGTCTCTGATTATATCGAGTTTCGACCTCACAACCCACTGGTTACTAATCTGTTTCTCTCCCAACTGGGCTACCGCGGTCGCGCTATATTTCTGGAAGTGCCACCGCGTTTGACTCAGTCTATCCCAGAAATCGTGAGCGTTACACGACTGTACGCGTCATCGTTTTAAAGGTCTTGACAAGTATACGAATATTTCGCAGTGGTTTGAACCTGAACATTCAAAAAATTACTTTCTTGTGCTCTAACTCTCATTTCAACTCTCAACATCAACTAGCTCATTTCAACTGTCCAATCTGCAAGTCGTAGTTTTATACTCCAAACTGACGGGTTTATCAGAACTGAGTCTACTTTTTGCTTTGGCTCCAATTAAGTCATCTCCAGTTATCAATGTTACGTTACTGTTATCAATGTTCATTTATGCTATTAAAGTTTAGTTACTTTTATAAATGCTCCATGCTATTAAAGTTTAGTTACTGTTATCAATGTTCCATTTATGCTATTAAAGTTTAGTTACTGTTATCAATGTTCCATTTATGCTATTAAAGTTTGGTTACTGTTATCAATGTTCCATTTATGCTACTAAAGTTTGGTTTCTGTTAACAATGTTTCATTTATGCTACTAAAGTTTGGTTACTGTTAACAATGTTCCATTTATGCTATTAAAGTTTAGTTACTGTTATCAATGTTCCATTTATGCTATTAAAGTTTGGTTACTGTTAACAATGTTCCATTTATGTTACTAAAGTTTAGTTATTGTTAAGAATGTTCCATTTATGCTATTAAAGTTTAGTTACTGTTAACAATGTTCCATTTATGCTGCTAAAGTTTAGTTACTGTTAACAATGTTCCATTTATGCTATTAAAGTTTAGTTACTGTTAACAATGTTCCATTTATGCTATTAAAGTTTAGTTAATGTTATCAATGTTCCATTTATGCTATTAAAGTTTAGTTACTGTTAACAATGTTCCATTTATGCTACTTAAGTTTAGTTACAGTTATCAATGTTCCATTTATGCTGCCAATGTTGCGCTCTATTTAAATATGAAATTTGAGGGAATCGGTTGAATGTTTGCTCGGGAGCGGCTTACAAGAATGGCAGTTTTTTGGCGCAAGATAAAATCTGGCCAAAATGCTCCAAGTAGGACCAATCTCCACACCAATAGAATCCGGGTCAATCCGAATCTGAATCCAGTAGAAACTAAGTAACGAAAATTCGGGAAAGCCATATTCCCATACAAAATAGGGAAGGCTGCGGTAATCCAGTGGAAAGATGACGGGATTAACAACCGGAGGGTTGCTAGTTTGAAACTCGTTTGAACGTAGTTTGAAAATCAAACCCAAGGCCATTGTGTACATGGGGGCTGATGCACGTTAAATTTGTCGTGCATTAAATTTCCTCACGTTGGTATTGTGCGGATGTTTATGGGGGCAGCTGAGGTGTGACCTCGTCATCTGACAGTGTTTCAAAATTACGAGGTGTTGTCTTTGGATCTTTCCCTTCGGTATAGATCCAGGACAGTCACCAATAGCCCATTGTGCTGCTCCAGTGCGACGTTTCCACTGCTTCTGGAGACAAAGAGGATGACCAAGAAACAATTTTTGAGTGGGGATAACCGATTACCCACCTCACATAAAGGTTTCTGGCGTTTCGGCCGATGACTGAGTTTTTGCATTTACGGCCGTTTCGGGCGGTACAGGTGCTAGAGGATTCAACTCTCTATGTACCTTAAGAAATATATTGTTAGCCTTAAAACCTTAAGAGAAAAACATCTCTACCTGAATCTTGAGCGTTCTGATTTAATTCACTCGATTCTACTGGTAGGTAGGTAAAGCCAAAGAAGTTAATCCCGACATACCGCTTAGTATGATATGTAGGTAATTTTATTTAACGTCGCGCGAAGCAACACAACGAGCTACTGGCGACGGTCCGGGATCAATCCCCAAGTGAAAGATTCGAGGACAACACCACGTAATTTTGAACCACGGTCAGTTGACGAAGTCAACACCTGAGCCGGAATCTATACTGGATTCAGATTAATTCGGACTGACCTGGATTCTGTTGGTATGAAGCGACCCGTACAAGAATGAATCTTGCGTCACTATGCATATCTATACTATTCTCAGGTAAACGGTTTTCAAATGTTTCCTTTTCAGAGGACGGATGTGAAAATGTGAACATCATCAGCCGCAGCCAGTGGGATGCTCGAAACCCAATGAGGGAGCGGAAAATGCATCTGCCGGTCAATCACGTTGTCATCTCGCACACTGTCACCAAGTTCTGCAGGACGGAGCTTCAGTGTAAGAGGAGTGTGCAGTTTATACAAGACATGCATCTGGATGATAGAGGTTAGTCTCTGAATTATACAAATGGATTTCAAAAATATAAATGAAGATCGCAAAGCAATCTTCATTAGTATTGTTTTCGAACAGTGGAGTCCAATAATTACAGCAGAACCTCGATTAACCGAGTGTCCGTATAACCTTTCAAAGATTTCGACGAGATATCTCGGCCAAGATCTAGTTAAGTTTGCTAAAAACGAGATGTCGTGGAGACAAAACTGTCCAAAAAGGGAAAACTGGGATAAAAAGATTCAAGTAGGATAAACAAATTGTCCCTTGGCCAGAACTGTGACAATTTGGAACAGGTTTTTGCACTAGAGGCAGTTCAACCACCAGGAGGGTTAACCGGCCGAATCTGATACCGAGTTTTGTAAAGCTTAAACCCACTGAGAGGTTCACACGCAAAACCTCACAACCTGTAGTCTTTCCTGCATGACTTCTAACCATTTTTGACTTTCTTGACCAATATAATCTTTCCGAAGGATTCTGGACCCAAGGAATCTTTCCAAAGGATTTTATTCTAAAGAAAGAACCGATAGTCTTTCAAAATGATTCTATTCTAAAGAAATGAGCAATGAAAAATTTGTGTTTCCAAAGGATATTCTAAGGAACTGAGTAATGAAATGTTTCCAAAGGATTCTATTCTAAGGAACTGAGCAATGAAATGTTTTCAAAGGATTCTTTTATAAGGAAAAGAGCAATACAGAACTTTTCTAACGTATTATATTCCACAGAATGAGCCGATATAGAATCGTTCCAAAGGATTCTATTCTACAGAATGGGCCAATAGAATCTTTCCGAAGGATTCTGCTTGAAAATCGGCAAAAGAATCTTTCCAAAGGATTCTAGTTTAAGGAACTGAACATTGAAATGTTTACAAAGGATTCTATTCTAAGTAAAGGAGCAATACAGAACTTTTACAACGTGGGCCAATATAGAATCGTTCCTATTCTACAGAATGGGCCAATAGAATATTTCTAAAGATTATAATCTAAGGAGAGGACCAAGAGAATCTTTCCAAAGACTGCAAAAATCCATGGATTATTTAGAAAGATGTCGTTATTAGTCATTAAGTGCGTTGTCGGGTAAAAGCGACTCTACTTGCAAATCTCGTGACGCTCAGAGGGTTAAATAAAGTTTCGAACATGAATGTACGCATTTGTCCTTGACTAGTCTGGTTTAGTGAGCAGAAATCGCACGTTAAGGACTTTTCCAAGAGAGTTTAAAAGCAAGCCTCGCATAAGGCCAACGTCAGCCCTGTGACAATAAATTGGCTCAAATACGCATGCGCATAGATATATTTTCTGAACAGAATCGTAGTACGCATGCGCATGTAGTATATTCTGACGCCTGCTGCTCCAGAGTATGGCCGGAGTAAAAGACATGTAAATCATATCCACGTTAACTGTAATTACAGTAAGTACATACTGTAGTGGAAATCCGAGTACAGATTGAGACCGTGGCAGCCTGGTTGGAAAAGTAGAGGATTAGCAACAGGAGTGTTGCGAGTTTGAAACTCGATCCAACCTTCGTCGTATACGTGGCAACTGCTGCACGTTGAATCACAACTTTCTTGCCTGTTTACCATTTTTGCTGACAAGACTCGCAAAATTTCAGGAAAATCTTAATATCATTTTGCGTAATATTTCTATAACGAGGATTAGTTCTTTTGTCATTCGATCTCTGCCACCATGCCCAATAGATAAATGAGTTTCGTATAAAATGCCAAACAAAGAATCACTTGAACAATGAAACACTACATCTGGTTTTGCATCTGTCACTGGGACTATTAATTTTCTACTCCTTGAACTTCAAGGACATCATAATGTTGAAGTAACCAATAATCACGTGGCACTTTCTTTTCTGATGTTTTAGATTTCTTTACATCAGATATGAAACGTAGTAACTTTTCAAGGGGTGAGCAAAGAACTGTTCTCTTTCACATCACCGCTTACTTAGTAAAGATCCAAACCTTTCTTTCATTGCGTCTTTTTTTGCCATCACTTAAAGAATTCATCGTTCAAGTCAACTAAAGGTTTTAAAAAATTTGTACTTTAAAGTAAGAAACTTAATTAAATTAGCGTAATTATGAAACTTGAGAAAATAACTTTAACTCTTACCTGACACATCGAAACACTATTAGACTCATAGCAGCCGGCACATGGAGGCAATAAAGTAACTGGAATGAACTGGCGCAAACACGCCAACAATTGCGCAACACACTAGATGGTCTACCAAACAAGTCCCCCTACGGTCTGGAAGAGTTCATAAATTCAGTAGGGGTGGAAGGTAAATGGTGTTTCTCGTTGATGCTCTGAGAGTGACGCAAAAAGGTATTCGGCTACAGTAATCTCTATATATTAAGTTCAGCAAATTATCGTTAATTACAAAAATATCTGACCAGTGGTTCTCACTTTACAGCCTTTTGAATTCGGAAATTTATTTACTCGGTTATTTTACACTTTAACGGGGTGTAGATCATTATTCTATGAAATAACTAGTTAAACCATAGAATACAATTTACACTTTAACTGACTTATCAGTTATTTCATGAAATAACTAGGTACTCTATGAAATAACGGATTTCATAGTTTAACGATAACAAATATATTTTTCTTTCAGGGTGGTGGGATATCGCTTATAATTTCCTGATTGGCGGAGACGGAAACGTTTACGAAGGAAGAGGATGGTCACTCACGGGTTCACATGCTGTCAACTATAACACTATTTCCCAAGGAATCTCTTTCATTGGGAATTTCAATAAAGACAGGCCAACGAAAGCTATGATTAACGCTGCTCTCAACCTAATAAAATGTGGTGTTGAAAAGGTAATTTTATCATTCAGCTTTATTTTGAATCAATTTGAATATTCTACTTTTCACAATTTTACTTTGAGAAATATATTTACCACAAAGGATATAAAACATTGCTCAAAGTAGCTAGGCCCGGCAGTAGCCACTTGGTATGGTATGTAGGTATTAATGTCGCGAACTGGAGCAACACAACGGACTATTGGCAACGATCCGGGATCAAACCAGAAGGGAAAGATCCGAAGATAACACCATGTAATTTTGAACCACGATCAGATGACGAAGTCACGCCTGAGCTGGCACCCAACTCTCCAAACTTCCACACCGCGCCAACGTGAGGACATTTGAGGCCACGACAGATATAACGTGCAAGGGCCCCTTTGAACACTAAGGTCTTTGGTTGGATTTGAATTCGCAACCCTGCAGTTGCTAATCACAGTTACTCTGGTCCGTTAATGTGGTTATTTAGCCATTAAGTAGGTTGTGGAGTAAAAGCAACACTATAGTAGTTGGAAATCTTGCGACACTCAGACAGTTAACCAATCTCATCGATTTAAATTTAAAAAATTAAAAATGAAACTATTAGTTAAAGCTGGGTTTAGTGATTGAAACTAGGTTAACTGGACTATTGAAAAAGCATTAACTGAAGAATCATTTTGCCGGATATATCACATCTTGAAAAATATTGACATTTCAATTCAATGACTGTATACTTCATTTTTAATTTAAGGTCTCATCTCGAAAGCTTTACTCTACTTATTAGCATAAGGAAAGAAGCCCTAAACAAGCTAGTAGACGGGCGAAGACATTTCTCTTCATTTTATGGAAAGGGGATAAGATGAGATTTTGTACTTGCATTTTAATTCTCCTAATAGTTGTCTCGAAGAGGTATCTCGTCAATAGATAAATTGATCAGATCTTGATGGACGAGATATTTCGTTCATCAAGATCTCGTAGTCTCTCGTCATTAGAAGAAAATTGGTCAGAACATAATCTCGTCATCATAAAAAGTCAACAATGCCTTGATGACGAGGTATCTCGTAATTAGATAAACTGATCAGATCTTGATGGACAAGATATTTCGTTCATCAAGATCTCGTTCTCTCTCTTCATTAGAAGAAAACTAACCAGAACAAGAACTCTATCACAAAAAAATCGACAATAGATAACGAGATATATCTTCATTAGAAAAATTGGGTGGATCTTGATGGACGAGATATCTCGTCGAAACCATTTGGAGGGTTAAGATAAAAAGTTGTCTCGTAAAAATTAGCTTAAATAAATTTACAAAAAGTTTCTTCGGACCTTGGGTTAAGTTTATATATATTTTTTGGATATAATTTCAGAACAAAATTTGTAGTTTCGAATACAGAGCAATTTCGATGTACGAGTCTTTAGATAAGGAGAGTACTAAGGATTGTTTTATAATACAGAGCAATTTTGAGTCTTTATATAAGGAGTGTCCTAAGGATTGTTTTATGACTTCATCGTATGAGGAAAGCTCATCCATTTAGCTTGAGATACTAAATGCCATTTTTACTTTTCATAGATTTGACAAAATTTCGTATGGGTATAATACATAAGTTCTTTGATTTTCAGGGCTACATCAGTCCGATGAAAGAAATCCATGGCCACAGAGATGTCGCATGCACCGAATCACCAGGAAACAATCTCTACGCTGAAATCCGCAAATGGGACAGTTTCAGAGGTGGACGGATGCCAAACTACTATTGTAAAAAGTTAGATATTCCATCTGCTAACAAGGACATCGTCAATGATTGACCAAAGTTCCGTCTTAATGCGTAGGGCTCTCTGGGCTTGGCTTATCCTTGAGGCTTAGTGGTATTATTCATATTGTAAATATCCAAAAGACAAACCCAATCGTCATTAGTCGCTACAACGTCAATACTGCCATTGCAACCTTCCTTAGTGTACAATTTCAGCAGTGTCAGTGGTCGCTTAGTGAGTTCGTCACACTCAAAATAAAACCTATTTCCTATTGCTACGTAACGCATATTTAGTCTCGCTACAATGTCAGTAATTCATTGGTCGCTCGTTTCTGTCACACTAAACATGAAGCATGCTACTCTATTACTCTTTTTCCCGTCGTTAGTCTGCAATTTCAGAAGTGCCAGTGGTTGCTCGGAGTTTCTGTCTACACATGAAACATACTACACTATCGCTACTTAACGCACAGTTAGTCGCTATAATGTCAGTAATGCCATTGGTTGCTCGTTTCTGTATCAATAAACATGAAACATGCTACTCTATTACTATTTTCCCCGTCGTTAGTCTACAATTTCAGAAATACCAGTGATTATTGTCGTGAGTTTCTGTAACACTAAAAATGAAACCATTCTTATATATTGCTACTTAACGCATAGTTAATCTCTACAATTTCAGTAATGTCATTGGTCGCTCGTTTCTGTCACACTAAACATGAAACATGCTACTGTATTAATTCTTTTCCCGTCGTTAGTCTCTACAATTTCAGAATTGTCAGCGGTCGCGCGTGTGTTTCTGTCACACTAAAAATGAAATAATTCTAATGTATTGCTACTTAACGCATAGTTAGTCGCTACAATTTCAGCAATGCAAGTGGTTGCTCATGAGTTTCTGTCACACTAACAATGAAGCATGCTACTCTATTGCAGTGAAAATGTAGAACTTCATTTGTTTATAAATACTATGTCTATTGTTACTTAACTTGTGTTAGTATCCACAATTCCAGCAATGTCGGTGGTCGCTTGTAAGAGTTCTGTTCCACTAAAAATGAAACATACTACTCTATTGCTACTTAACCCGTCCTTAGTGTACAATTTCAGCAATGCAAGTGGTCCCTCGTAAGTTCCTGTCACACTAAAGATGAAACATACTTCTATATTACTACTTAACACATCGTTAGTCGCTACGATTTGTTAACCGCTAGTGGTTGCTAGTGAATTTCTGTCACACTAAAGATGAAATATACTACTCTATTACTACTTAGGCTGGTCATTAGTCGCAACAATTTCCGCAATGTCAGTGGTCCGTCGTGAGTTTCTATCGCACTAAAAATGAAACATACTACCCTACTGCTACTTAACATATCGTTAGTCGCTACGATTTCATAAACGCCAGTGGTTGCTCGTGAATTTCTGTCACACTAAAGATGAAATATATCACTCTATTGCTACTTAAACCGTTGTTAGTCGCTATAATTTCCTCAATACCAGTGGTTTCACTTTAGTATCTATAGCTGTACACATAATATATACTAATCTATTGCTATTTAACCAGCCGCTACAATTTCGCAATGTATTACTGTGTATAATATAATCGTAAATGCTTCTGTCAATCTTAAGTATGTTAATCATGTTTTATATTGCTCTATTTTACCAGAGGAGTATTTTTTAAATTCTTAAAATAAGAGCTTTTCTAATGAGTGTTATGTAAGGTAGCAGTTTATGAATGCTTTTTGTGATACAATCTTGCGAATGGGAATGTATAAATAAGAACTGTAGTTTTTTACAACAAAATGGCAACAAACTACATGTTTCCTGCTGCTTATGATGAGAGAACAAAGTAAGAACAAAGAAACAATGAATTCGATTGTTAGATTCAAACGCACAAGTATTGAGTAAAATTTTAATTTGAGTTTATTTTATCTTATTTTGTTTATATATCTAATTTATTTCCAATGCAATTTTGAAACTCGATTATATAATTTAGATTTTACATAAATTGATTTCACAAAATATTGGATACAATTGTCTGAAAGCTATACAAATCTGCAGATGTGCAAGAAAAGTAATCTTTTCTTTCACGAAAACGTCATAAGAGTTACATTTCGTAGAAAGTAATATGTAACATATACGCAGATTGCGCACAACTTAACATTATTGTTCTTGAACTTTATTAGGTTAAATTGTAAAAGCTTTTCTTGTTTGATATTCCTTTTTTTATCTTAACTTTTCAATTATCAACCTATATGCAAACTGCCTAATGAATTGATTGCGTATCATTCTGAAGAAACGGCAAATAAGTTAGTTGATGTATTCTCTTCAATTCTAAATCCTTGAAATTTGCCAAAATCCAATATGATTTTAAAATTTTCCTTATGTATGTATACCCTTTGTGTTCCAAAGGTTTAGTCTTATATTAATTTAAATAAAGAGATTTTAATCATTGTTTATGTTATTAATTTGCTTACCATATTTTGAAAAATATCTGAAATTATACCCTGAATGTTGATATCGCGTATAAAGGTATTTGCTTTCCATTGGTAATATTTAATTCTCACGCTTAGTCAAAATTTAAAATACAACATGAAGACGAGAATGGTTAATAATAATAAATAATAGTGAAGCAAAATTTAATGTATCGCAGAATTTATAACACATATGCATATTACAGCTACTTTAAAGCTTTAATAATCATTATTTCATTAATCTAAATTAATTAAACAGAAATTCGAAGCAATATAAATACGCATTCAGTTAATTAATACTAGTAACAAAACAAAAAGAAACTACATAATTGCTTGATAGGTAGTTAATTAGCATCGCACTGGAGCAACACAACGGGCTATTGGTGACGATCCAGGATCAACCCAGAAGGAAAAGAACCAAAGACAACGCCTCGTAATTTTGAACCACGGTCAGATGACGAGCTCAAAACCCGAGCTGGCACCCCACTCTCTAAACTTCCACACCACGCCAACGTGAGGACATTTGAGCCCACTAAAGATTTAAGGTGCACCTGCCCCCGTGTACACGATGGTCTTTGACTGGACCGAGAACTACATAATTGGACAGGGAGGGATCGATAAACCAATGATTGTGCTCTGTTCAATATTTCTATCTTCGTCAGGACTTATCTGAGGGACTTATTGACTCCTTAACTCAGTCTCGTTATCTGCCGTGGTTTAAAATTACGAGGTGTTGTCCTCGGATCTTCTCGTTCGGGATTTTGATCCCAGACTGCGTTGCTCCAGTGCGACGTAAGTTCAACTACCTATGTCATCAGGATTGAAAAGCAATCATTACAATTGAAGGTAATCAATGCAATATCACAAAATGTCGTTAGCAAAACATTTCATTGCCTTACAAGATAATTTTAATTAATTAAAATGTACAATAAGCAGACCGTAGGTGATGAAGCTCCCCAAAGCTACAAGAATAGTATTCTTAGTATAATATATAATATCACAACCTGATAACACAATCTCAGGCATGTCCATCAGCTTGGAGAGAACAGTAAACTTGACCTCTTCGGTTGGATCGAATGTGCAAGGAGCATACGAAGCATACTGTTTGTAAAAAGCAGATCTGACCTCTCCCATCTTGATGGGTATCTGTCCGGCAAAGTAGAACATAGAAAAAAGTGATATCGTGTCTATGAAAAATGAAAAACAGTGATCGAGGGTACGGGAAGCGATATTAGGGTCAGGCTCGTCAGGAACAACGAAAAACATCGACAAAGCTGCGAAATCAGCCGTGACATAGGACAAACAGAGACACAGCGAAGTATGGGAAAAGACAGATTGTATCTCATCGAGCGAATTGAGGACTGTGCGGTACTTCTTCACCAATCTTCCTTGACAGGAAACGAAAGTCGAAGTAGGTGTTTGGAGTACATCATCCTTGAAGTCCTCCAGAGACACAGTTCCAAAATGGCACACCATCAAATACATCAGTAGAAGCGCGAAACTGGCGAAATGGACGAAGCTGAAAATGGCAATAAAACTTAACAAGACATAGCTTGCTTGAAATGAAGGGCTGCCAAATATGGAACCAAATGTGTAAAAGTGAAAATAACTCTCATTGTGAGTTTTATCTGAAGCCAATACCTGTATGAATGGAAATACGAAGAACACAATACAAGCAGTGACAGCAATTACATTAAATTTACGTTTCCCAGGAATTGGTGCCATACACTTGCGCGTGCTCAATAGTGATAACAGGCGTCTTCTCTTAAGACGCAGTGCATGCCATGCTACCAACTTGAGAACTGAATTTATTAAATAGGCGATATATGATTTCCAGTTGAACGGCGTATAACCGATTTCAACAATTGTCATGGCAATGAAGACGAATGTCACAACGTGAAGTAAAACAGCGAAAAAAAGTTGTACCAAACGAAGGGTTTTGCCTTTGGGATTCTGATCGAGTATTCCAAACCAAATTAGGACCTTCAGCGGCAAACCAAACTGGTCTTTGCAATCATCAACCAATTCCTCGTTCAAATTCAATTTTATTTCTTTCATTTCGCTTTCACTCTAGGTACTAGTTTGATCTTATAGATCAAACCCCCACATTTTTTTATCATTGATGCCAATATGGAAATTTAGAGTCAGAATTTCGTATTCTTAAGTACTTGGAAAATTTAACTTTCCCACATTTTAGCAATTAAAAAAATTCTTACAGAATAACTTAGATGTAGCTAGTTCAGATACAATCTGAAGTTTACGTAAAATAAACAAAGGCTTGGATGAACTACGTGATATTCACCAACACTTTCGCAAATACGAAACAGAATAATTATGTATTTTTTCGATTATCTAAGTTGCCTTACATCATTGAGCAAAAAATCTTATTACTACATACATAGAAAGGCATATACCAACTAGCCTAATGCACAACTCTTACCAGCACTTAAATGCTATTAACACTTATTATATGGACCCCCTTTTCAACATTATGTTCTTTCGAAAATCGATTATATTTAAATGCAAAAGTTAACACGTTTTTATCACGTATTCAGAACGCAAAACCACTTAAATCCTTTTTACAAAACGCGACAATAGGTTTAATGAATGCAATTTAAGATACTGACCAAAGATTCAATAATCCAATTTTTCATCATTGATTTTTATAGTACATGCAATTTAAGAATCAATAGATTAGGTAGGTTTTCTTTTCGTTTTATTTCCAAGATATAATAGTCTAGCGCTATGCTTTTCAAATTTGTCCATGGCTCCTCCTTACCTAAACGTAAACATCCTTTTGTATGAAACATTGCTTAATAAACTGCATTTTAATTCAATCGTACATTATTTCGTTGAATTTTAATATATTTAAATAAAAAAATTAGCTACATTAAATATTTAAATTTATTTTATCTTGATTTTTGTATTTAATTGTCTGCGAATCACATTTCAACACTCCTGATTCTTATTTTAACGAGGTTTCTCGTCATTAATAAAACTATTAAGATATATTGATGGACGAAATGTGTCGTCATTAGTAGGAAACTGACGAGATCTTGATGTCGTCATCATCAAAAATTGGCAATATCTTGTTGACGATATATCTAGCCATTAACAAAATTCGTCAGATGTTGATGGACGAAATGTCTCGTTGTAACCACTTGGAGGGTTATTGAGCTGTTAACCCTCCTGGTGGTTGTCTCGGCAAGGTACTTCAACGTTAGCATAACTGACCCGATCTCGATGGACGAAATATCTAGTCCTTAGGAAAAAATTTGACCAGATCTTGATCTCATCATCATAAAAAAATCGGCAATATCCTGAAGACGAGCTATCTCGTCACTAGCAAAATTGGTCAGATCATGATGAATAAGATATCTCGACCACCAGGGAGGGATAATAATAATAACCCACAAGGAGGGATAATACATTTTATGTTACTTTTAAAGTCATTGAGAAGGATAGGCTCATGCTTTATCAGTTCTTCAAATTGGGGAGATCAAGTTAAGAACTGCATTTCATTCATTTATCGATATATTTTTGATCACCATTGTTCTATTTTTATAATCAGTCTTCTTATTTTTAATATATTGTCTCTTTCCTTGCCGAAATCAAAACGTATCACCTCCCACTCTGAGTTCGAGTCATCTGCAGTTTTTTCAAGGCTGGCGTAATCAGCCATTATTTGCTCAAGAAATCTGTAACGCCCCTAACACATACAACAGCTCGGTGTCAGAGGTCAACACAGTTGACCTTCTGCCGAAAATTCCAGAAGCATCTATCGGGGTGGTCTTCGATGGTGGCCTGATTGCCGTCCAGATGGTTTCAGGGGTGGTGCACGACACCCCACCTGTGATTGAAATTTTCCCAGGGAAATCTGGCGACACACCAGGAGAACTGTTGCAGTGATCGAGTTGAGCAGAGCTGTTTTTTGTGGTGCTCGTTTCGAGCCCGTCGTCGAGGACATCCAATTCTTCCCTGATTGCAGCATCCATGACCTAGGGGTACAAATCCCTGATTGTAAGATATTGTACATATCGTATTGTGAAATAAATGTTAGTGTATTGTAATTTAGGCTGTGTCGTTGTGTTCATTGGAACACCACTCCGTCCACTATGTTACAAACCTCAACCATCGACATTAGTTTCACAACAAATTCAGTTCCGTTTTAAATGATATCCTTAAAAGCAACGATTTCGGACTTTTCTTGATTTACGACGCTGGCCATCGAAAATGCGACAGTGAGGGAAGCATCAATAGCCGTGAAATCTGCACGATGGAAATGGCTCATGGAAAGATATGCAATGATTAACATTGCAGCATATAGGCAAATCATATGCCCCAGTAACGCTCCTGTGAACAGCATAAAAAGAAGACAAACCGGTTTTAAGAATTGGAATTGTGTTTTTTCGCTGTCTTTGTAGGTAGTCATGTCCGGTAACAAGTCGAAAGCAATTTGATTCCAACAGCTCTGGGCAAGAAACCTGGCTTTATTTCTCAATGATACATTTCAGTTCTTTCCTGTAGACAACTCTGTAGATTGAAACTTCGTCTTCGTAGACGAGCATATAAGCCTCTTTGATGTTACGTAGAGGCAAAGGGGATTTGGGGTGGAACAACTGCGTTCCAGTCTTAGCCAAATTGATCCACCTGCTCATTGTCATATATACCACAGTAACTTGGAATTCACCGTAAGGCATCCCTTTTCTTAACCTTCCATGGTAACAGATCTTTTTTTTACATCGATGCACAAGATATGCTTGGGAGTGGGCATAGTGTGAAGCTATTCCCTTTTAGGGTTCTGATAAGACTCATCGGCATTACCCTTAGAAATATTAAATTTGCTTTCTTATAAAAAAAACTGCATTTTGTTTTTGGAGGTGTTGACAAAACTACGTGTTGTTTAGAACTCTAAAAGTGAACTTCTTCCTCAGCACACTATGCCCACTTCCGAGTATGAATGGGGCCGTGGTAGCCCGGTTGGAAGAGTAGCGGATTAGCAAAAAGAGGATTGCGAGTTTTAAACTTGATCCAACCAAAGACCATCGTGGGGGCTGCTGCATATTAGATCTGTCGTGGCCTCAACTGCCCTCATGTTGGCGTGGTGTGGAAGTTTGGAGAGTGGGAAGCCAGTTCTGGTGGCGACCTCGTCATCAGACAGTGGCTCAAAATTACGAAGCTATGGCCAACTGCCTACCGGAGCATGAATGTATTTCGGTGCTAGTATGGGATCGGATGCTGGCTGCAGAGGTTGGTAACTAAGATTTTATTGATGAAATCACAAAAAAAGTGGCATTTTAAACTCAATTTGCATTTAGATGCAAATTTTTGTGTCTATAGAAAGCGTCTCCTACGAGAGTAGAGAGCAAGAATAGTTAAAATAAAGCTTCTGTACCACCTTGGTTCTGAGATTGTAGTGTGATGAACTGTACGTAGCACTATAATCTCAGAGCCGCAATGGCATTTATGTTCCTATTAGGTAAAAGTGGTTAAAAATCATAATATTCAGATCACAGAACGTAAAAGCAATTCTATGAGGGAAATGGACATATTCCGAAAAACAACACAAATTCTTAATTCCGGTGCTCTTCTGCTTAGAAACTGTTCTATATGCAAAAATATGTACAATAAAACTTTATTTTATACATTTTATATTTCTGAACGAAATAGGCAGGGTGTATACTCAATTTTGTGATCTAAAATTTTGTAAATTTAATATTAAAACCTATCTTTAAAAATATTATCGTGAATATATATAGAATTGAATTTTAGTCTAATATATTTTTAAATGCATGCTTTGCCATTCTGATCAAAATTAAGTTCAAATTACTGTTTATTACACAGCTTTATGCTTTTAAAGAAATCTCTTGATGGTGTATACTCAATTTTGGGAGTCAATGCACGCATAAACGTATTAATAATAACAATTAATTCACATCCATTTTCAACTTAAATACAATACGAAAGTAAAAAGGGGTTAAGCTTGGTAAACAGTAGAGAGAAAATTACGTGGATTGAAGATTTTACACGTGTGCATATTACAGCTTCTTTAAGGCTTAAATATTTATTAATCCACCCTTACTTCCAAACCATGTTAAAGAGAATTGAGATAGTTAAGATCGGTGACCAAACAAAGAAGCAGAGGCATAGTTGGACAAACAAACGTCCAAAAATAATTTCCTCATTGATTATGCTTGGTTCAATAATTCAATTTTCCTCAGGACTTAACCTTCCTGGGGTTCTCTCTACGAGGTATCTAGTCATTAGCAAGACTGATCAGATTTTGATGGACGAAATATTTAGTCATAAAAGAAAACTGATTAGATCAGAATCTTCAGATACCAGATCTTCATCTCGTAATCATAAATAAATCGGCAATATCTTGATGACGAGATATCTCGTCATTAGCAGAATTTGTCAGATATTGATCGACGAGATAACTCGTTGAAACCTCTTAGAGGGTTGAAAGCAATCATTAAGAACAATAAATGATTGTTTAAATGATTTAATCTCTTCCGAACAATCAATGATTGTTTAAATGATTTAATTACTTAAGAGCAATAAATGATTGTTTAAATGATTTAATCTCTTCAGAACAATCAATGATTGTTTAAATGATTTAATTAATTAAGAGCAATCAATGATTGTTTAAATGATTTAATAACTTAAGAGCAATAAATGATTGTTTAAATAATTTAATCACTTGAGAACAATCGATACTGTATCACAAAAGATGTCACTAACAAAGCATTTTATTGATTCACAATAATCTATTCAATTCTTTGTTGTTGTCGTCGTGTCCATTTCTGAGTCAGATGTCTCCGTGTGCATTTTGTATAGCTTTGGCGATGTGGATTATTTTCTCGTTGTAAAGTTGTTCTTCAGGATGGTAATCGATGGTATTGATTGGTTGGTTTTGAGGTTTTATGGCACAAAGGCCATATTTGACCATGCTGCGCCAGACACAAGACATACAATATCAAGTAATAGACATACACACACAATGAAAGTTTTACTGACACAAAAGAGAGAAATACACCCAGGGAGGAATGCACCTGACAGGAATCGAACCTGCGCTATCTACAACTCGCAGTTCAATTGGTAGTTTGAAGAGCAGCTATTACAAGGCAGGTGAACATATGATGAGGTGTGAGCTCAACTCCCAGACTGTTACAATGTTTCAATTCTTTAATTGTATAATAAGTAGACCATAGGTAATGAAGCTCCCCAAAGCTCCAAGCATAGGGGAGTATAATATATAATGTCACAACCTGATAACATAATCTCAGGCATGTCCACCAGTTTATTGAGAACAGAAAACTTGATCTGTACCTTTGGATCGAAAGTACAAGTGGCGTAAGATGTATGTTTCTTGCAGAAAGCAGATCTGACCTCTCCCATCTAGATGGGTATCTGTCAGGGAAAGTAAAACAGAAAAAGAGATACCGTGTCTAGGAAAAATGAAAAACATCAACAGATGGTAAAAGAGGAGGTGATATTGATACTGTCAGGACCAAAGTAAAACGTTGACAGAGCTGCGAAATCAGCCGTGACATAGGACAAGCAAAGGCGCAGAGAAGTTTGGGAAAAGGCAGACTGTATTTCATCGATCGTGTTCGGGATAATGCGGTACTTCTTCATCAATCTTCCTTGTGACCAAACGAATGTCGAAGTGGGCATTTGGAGTGAGTCGTTCTTGAAGTCCTCTAGAGATGTAGTTGCAAAATGGCACGCCATGAAATACATCATAAGAAGCGTGGAAGTGGCGAAATGGAAAAGTAACGGATTAGCAACCGGAGGGTTGCTAGTTCAAAACTCGGTCCAACCAAAGACCGTCGTGTACACGGGGGCTGGTGCATGTTAAATATGTCCTGACCTCAAATGTCCTCACGTTGGCGTGGTGTGAAAGTTTGGAGAGTGAGGTGGCAGCTCAGGTGTTAACCTTGTCATCTGACCGTGGTTCAAAATTACGTTGTGTTGTCCTCGGTTCTTTCCCTTCGGGTTTTATCCTGGGGTTTGCTTTTAAGAGCAAAAAGAAGCACCTGGGTTGCTACAGATTTCGTCGCTTTGGCAGACTTGGCACAAAAATGCATCTGGTTTTAGAGTCAATTCAATTTGAGCCAATTTTGATTTTGAAGCGCGTCTTTTTGTATAGTATTGTAAACTCGTCGTTCCTGGTGACTGAGTGAAGTGTTGTCGTGTGTGGTGAAGATAAATAGCATGTGGGATGCAAGATCATATGTAAACCTCGTTATCCGACCGTGGTTCAAATTACGTGGTAATGTCCTCCAATATTTCCCTTCGGGATTGATCCCCCGGACCGTCGCTAATAGCCGTTGTGTTGCGCCAATCTGACGTTAATTTAACTACTTCCCTATCTTTCACTCTAGGTACTAGTTTGACCTTAGTGATCTAGTCCCACAAAATTTCTAGCATCGACATCAATAGGCAATTCTAGCGGATAAAGATGGTTTTTTTCTTGTGGCACAAGTGCCAGATCTAACCAAACTTCAATTAAAAATACTCTAAAAAGAATAACTCAGTTGCAGTGGGTTCTTCAGAAATTATCCAATTTGACCATCAATCCAAAATTTACATAAAGCAATCGAAGCCTTTGATCAACAACTTCATACCCATTTGCATTTTTTCAAGTACGGACTTTGCAGAATTTTATATTTTTATTTTCATAACTTGGGCTGCTGTAAAACATCAGTTCAGTATAATAGCTCGTTTATCAAGATCTGGCCAATTTCGCCAATGACGTGATATCTCGTCCATCAAGATCTGATCAGTTTTCTAATGACGAGATATCTCGTCTATCAAAATTTGACCAGTTTTTCTAATGACGAGATATCTCGTCATCAAAATATTGCCGATTCTTTTTTATGATGACGAGATCAAGACGTGTTCAGGTTTTTCTAATGACGATATATCTCGTCCATCAAGTTCTGATCAGTCTTGCTAATGACGAGATATCTCGTGGAGACAACCAACAGGAGGATCAACCAATAGTATTTTTTATACCATTTCATTACTAATTTGAAAGCAATACTACACACACAGTGAAAGGCATGTACCAACTTGCTAACGTGCAACTTTTAACAGCACTTAAATTCTATCAATTCTTATACCGCGTTAAGTATACACTTTTTTAAAATTGATTTTGTGTTAACTGGAGAATTTAACATAATTTTTCAATCGTATTGCATTAAAACCGATAATTCACTAAAATAAGTTTGAGAAAAAAAAAGCAATAGTCCTAAAGCCTTAGAAAAGTATAGTGAAAGATACCATCAAAAAATTCAGTAATCCAATTTCCATCATTGATTATTTTGTGGTACATTCAATTTAACAATCAATAGATTCGAGTGATTTTCTTCCCATTTAATTTCTAAGATGTACCAGCGCAGGAATTTTTTAAATGTAAGTGTTATTGCAAAGGCATAACAAATACTATTGGTTGATCCTCCTGTTGGTTGTCTCGACGAGGTATCTCGTCATTAACAAGACTGATCAGAGCTTGATGGACGAGATATTTCGTCATTAGAAAAAACCTGAACACGTCATGATCTCGCCATAAAAAAAAAGAATCGGTAATATCTTCATGACGAGATAATCTCGTCATTAGAAAAACACTGGTCAAATTTTGATAGATGAGATATCTCGTCATTAGAAAACTGATCAGATATTGATCGAAGAGATATCTCGTTATTAGAAGAAAACTGACTAAATCTTGATATCGTCATCATAATAAAATCGGCAATATCTTGATAACGAGATACTTTGTCATCAGCAATTATTATATCTAGTCTATATTAGTCATTAGCAATAGGTCAGATCTTTATTGACGAGATATCTCGGTGAAACCACTTAGAGGTTTAAGAGCGAACAAAATGCTTTGGCTATGCTTTGTGTTAATTTTTAATTTTTTGCGACATGCTGAAAGAACATTCGAGTAACATGCCAAGTTCCTCCACGAGTTATGAAAAAAGTACCAAAACACTAGCGCCCTCTGTATTCGGCTCCACAAAAAAACCCTTCCATACACTATACCTCATATAAATATATTCGTTCCACTGATGCTTTATTTATTAATAAAATATCGATAATGGAGCTTGCACTGTGCATTTTGGAAATCAAAGGGAAAGAAACCACTCTAATCTATGGCGAACTACAAAAATTAACCACTACAAAATTAACTTAAGATACAATAGTATTCATAGCAGTGTAACCCAACTCTACCATGGAGTACTTTTTAGTAGACAAAGTTGCACTATTTCACACGAGCTCACCAAAAAATCTATTGGTTGTGAAATTGTATGTGTCTGAAAAATCAATGATGAAAAATAGGATTACTGAGTACTTTGATAATGTTTTCATGTTTCCGTGTCAATTCATTGTGTCTACCAATGATTCTTGTATAAACTGATCAGGGTTCCCGTTTCTAACAGCACCTTTGCTAAAAGATAGTCCGCTTCTTTAACATATCGATTTATGAAGTGTGAATGGAAAATGACATCTGTATGCGTAGATACGTCTTTAGGTACTGTTTGTAGTTGCGCAATGAGTTCTCGTCTTTAGAAGACAGGGTGTAAAAATACAGATTACAATTTTATAACGCTCTGCAAAGTACTGCTTAAAAACACATGTTGGGGTGAGCCATCGCCTTCTAATGAAAAAGACAGAACATATGCGTGCAACTTTTTGCGATTTCTTCCGGTCGCTCGGTTTGAGGAGCTGTTACGTGGTTGTGGGAAAAAGCATGAATCCTAAGTTATTGATTGGTTAAAGTGATTATTCCACTGGGATCAAAAACAAAAGTTTGTGCTTCGATAGCCAATCGGCTAAGTCGATTCGCCACACCAAGTGACTTACCCTTCAGAGATCTTACGACAGCGAGTCCACGCACATGCTCTATTTCATTAGAAGATCGATTGCGTGAATTATATTACATCAATTTCCATCTTTCTAAAAAGGGGACTGCATATTCTACAAGAAATTATAAGTATCCAAAGAAAAGCTTTATTGATACCCTATTCTCCATTCTAAAAGAATCAAACTTCATCAATCACCGTCCAAAACAACTTCTGTTCGTGTTCTGACTAAAGCTTGCTGTACTTTTGTGGCTCAGACATCATTGTTAATCTTCGCCTCTATTGTTCAGATATACAGTGCAGGCTACAAAAGGCTATCAACAGAAATTGGGCGTGAACAACATGTGAATAAATCTATTCATTATCGAGATTAATATTGACTCACATTAATGCTTCATTTGAATAGGTAATGGTGTATTGCATCTTTTGAATTGTCGAAGTAAAAACACTGTTAAATTGATTGTAAAATTGCTTCTCCCAGAAAAATCAATGATGAAAACTTTACTTAGAGTCTTCAATTACTTCCCTTGTTAAATTTATTCAGGCTATTGTTGGTCTCTTTGTATAAAATGTCTTTTTAATATATCACATAATTTTGTAAATCTCAAGTATTCGCTCTTCCATCTGGAAAAGATCTTTAAATTAAAAGATCACGGCCTTTCTTTATGAAGAAGACTCCAGTATGAGTCGATATGCCGCTGTGTAATGTCGGAGTTGCACACTACAGCGTATCGATGATATCGACTCACCATTGGAACACGTCTATCTGTACATTCAATTTATGCTACCATTTATATGATGCCTCAAAGTAACTCAGATTGTGAAAGTAATAAAACTTTCTGCTTTATAACTCCATACTTCGAAAAAGTGCATATGTGAATAAAGTGTTAAGCCAAGGCTATGGTTCCTGTGGTGTAACATACACACTTTGGATTGTACCTGGTCATAGTCATGTTTTAATTGTAACTTAAAGCTGTTTAAGTTGGCCACCAGAAATGTATTAGTGTTGATTTACATTATTGTGAAGGCGTCAAGTCAAAGCTTTGTTTGCTATGGCACATACGAGTACTAACATACACACTTTGGATTATATCTGGCCAGCTTTAAATTGACCACCAAAAATACATTATTATAAAGGTGTGGAGTAAAAGCTTTCGTTGCTATATTGTAACGTACCCACTTTGGATTATACCTGGTCAACCGTAAGTTGGCAATATATATTATTGTAGATTTAAGCTTTTAGAACCTACTTCAAGCAAAAGATACTTCGAGCGTAAAATCATTCCCTACAACTGTTGTACTTTCTATAATTTTTTAATTGCAAAAAATAACTGGAAGCAGTCTTCTACCAAGTAGTTAAGAATTCGAATTTCTTCATCGCTAAAAATTGCCAATTGATGTCAGTGATATGAATTTTTGCAGCTTGATCTGTGATATATCATCAAACTAGTATTTAAAGTAGAAGCAAAATGCATGAAAGGTGTCTGGACTTGAACGAACAATTATATGATTGCAAAGACCAGTTTGGATTGCCTTTGAAGCTTTTACTTTGGTTCGGAGTACTAGGTGGAACTTTCAAAAATAGATTGCTTCATTTCACACAACTATTCTTTAATATTTTGTTTCATGTGTCGTTAGTGGACTTCGTAGTCATCACATATTTCGCAATAGGCGAAGATTGGTTTAATTGGAAAATAAATTTTATGTATGCTGCAGGCAGAATTTCGATCATGGCAGCGTTGCATACACTGCGTTTTAAAAAAGGACGCCTACTATTATTATTGAGTAAGTACAAATATATGACACCAATTACTTGCAAACGGAAACTTAATGTGATTGCAGTCAGTCTATGTATTGCATTATTCGCTTTTCCGTTTATACAGACATCTATCTCAAACGAAACTCATCATAAGATCTATTTTCGCTTTTTCGCATTTGGATTTAGTTCTAGCAAGTACTTCTACGAATATATTTATATTATTATAAATATTCTCATCCAATTCAGTTTTGGTAGCTTAATCACTTTCATCCTCTTGCTGATGTATTTGAGTATGTGTTATTTAGCAATTGCTTCGCTAGAAAACTTCAGGGATGAATTACTCCAAACTCCTACATGGACTTTCGTCTCGTCCCAAGAAAGGTTAGTAAAAAAATATGCCATCATTCTAATCATCATCGAAGAGATACAGTCTGTGTTCTCCCAAACGTCTCTGTACCTCTGCTTTTCTTACTTCGCTTATGATTTCGCAACCTTGTCGACGTTTTTCCTGGTTCCTGAAGAAGCAATCTATGCATCTTTGATATTCGAACACACTTTAAGGTTTTTGGTCGACACAGTGTCCCTTTTATCGATATTTTACGTTCCCGGACAGATACCTATCAAGATGGGAGAAGTCAGAAGTGCCTTTTACAAGAAGTTTCTTTCGTATTCTGCTTCTTTGTACCATCCAAGCGACCATGAGAAGATTAGTGTTCTCAATAAGCTGGTGGACATGCCTGAGATTGTTTTATCAGGTTGTGGCATTATAGATTATAAGAAGACTACTATTCCTGTAGCATTTGGGAGTTTCATCACTTATGGTCTCCTTCTATTGAAATTTAGTGACTAAACATTTCTTGTAAACCAATCAAATGCTTTATTAATTGAAACTTGTGTGATATCGTGTTGATTAACTTTTGTGGTATGAATTGAATTTGATACATTGAACTGAGCCATAATCATAGGGGAACTATTACCTTTTTGCTCTTGGATATCTAAAATTATGCATACATAATACCAAAGAAGTGTCTGTACCTGCCTTCAAGGATTCCACAGTTTGATAGGCACCCTTGGGAGGTGAAATTTAAATGCAAATAAAAAATAGAACTGGAACCAACTAAGATGACTTCATGGAGTGGATTATCATCCAACTCCATCTGCTATTCCTGAAGCGATGTCTAAAATTATGCAGTTGCTTCTTTCGTTTAACTGGTACATTACTCAAGAGCCACAAATAACACTGATTGCCATAAATTGTGAGGAAGTGACTGATGATAATTGTGGAAATCAATATGTTCTGTGAGATATATTATTTAGTTTTCTGTTTCATTTTTAACCTTCAGCATTTAACCTTCCAAGTGTTTCGACGAGATGGCTCGTCCAAGATCTGGTCGATTTTGCCAAGGACGAAGTACCTCGTCGAGACAAAGTTGCACTGTTACTCCAAGAGGAAATGGAGATAAATCACCCCTACAATTCTGAAAATGTAATTATTGCAGCAGATATTTGAAAAACGAGACAAAGCTGCACTGTTACTCCAAGAGGAAATGGAAATAAATCATCCCTACAATTCTGAAAATGTAATTATTGCAGCAGATATTTGAAAAACGAGACAAAGCTGCACTGTTACTCCAAGAGGAAATGGAAATAAATCATCCCTACAATTCTGAAAATGTAATTATTGCAGCAGATATTTGAAAAACGAGACAAAGCTGCACTGTTACTCCAAGAAGAAATGGAGATAAATCATCCCTACAATTCTGAAAATGTAATTATTGCAGCAGATATTTGAAAAACGAGACAAAGCTGCGCTGTTACTCCAAGAGGAAATGGAGATAAATCATCCCTACAATTCTGAAAATGTAATTATTGCAGCAGATATTTGAAAAACGAGACAAAGCTGCACTGTTACTCCAAGAGGAAATGGAGATAAATCATCCCTACAATTCTGAAAATGTAATTATTGCAGCAGATATTTGAAAAACGAGACAAAGCTGCACTGTTACTCCAAGAGGAAATGGAGATAAATCATCCCTACAATTCTGAAAATGTAATTATTGCAGCAGATATTTGAAAAACGAGACAAAGCTGCACTGTTACTCCAAGAGGAAATGGAAATAAATCATCCCTACAATTCTGAAAATGTAATTATTGCAGCAGATATTTGAAAAACGAGACAAAGCTGCACTGTTACTCCAAGAAGAAATGGAGATAAATCATCCCTACAATTCTGAAAATGTAATTATTGCAGCAGATATTTGAAAAACGAGACAAAGCTGCGCTGTTACTCCAAGAGGAAATTGAGATAAATCATCCCTACAATTCTGAAAATGTAATTATTGCAGCAGATATTTGAAAAACGAGACAAAGCTGCACTGTTACTCCAAGAGGAAATGGAGATAAATCATCCCTACAATTCTGAAAATGTAATTATTGCAGCAGATATTTGAAAAACGAGACAAAGCTGCACTGTTACTCCAAGAGGAAATGGAGATAAATCATCCCTACAATTCTGAAAATGTAATTATTGCAGCAGATATTTGAAAAACGAGACAAAGCTGCACTGTTACTCCAAGAGGAAATGGAGATAAATCATCCCTACAATTCTGAAAATGTAATTATTGCAGCAGATATTTGAAAAACGAGACAAAGCTGCACTGTTACTCCAAGAGGAAATGGAGATAAATCATCCCTACAATTCTGAAAATGTAATTATTGCAGCAGATATTTGAAAAACGAGAGACAAAGCTGCACTGTTACTCCAAGAGGAAATGGAGATAAATCATCCCTACAATTCTGAAAATGTAATTATTGCAGCAGATATTTGAAAAACGAGACAAAGCTGCACTGTTACTCCAAGAGGAAATGGAGATAAATCATCCCTACAATTCTGAAAATGTAATTATTGCAGCAGATATTTGAAAAACGAGACAAAGCTGCACTGTTACTCCAAGAGGAAATGGAGATAAATCATCCCTACAATTCTGAAAATGTAATTATTGCAGCAGATATTTGAAAAACGAGAGACAAAGCTGCACTGTTACTCCAAGAGGAAATGGAGATAAATCATCCCTACAATTCTGAAAATGTAATTATTGCAGCAGATATTTGAAAAACGAGACAAAGCTGCACTGTTACTCCAAGAGGAAATGGAGATAAATCATCCCTACAATTCTGAAAATGTAATTATTGCAGCAGATATTTGAAAAACGAGACAAAGCTGCACTGTTACTCCAAGAGGAAATGGAGATAAATCATCCCTACAATTCTGAAAATGTAATTATTGCAGCAGATATTTGAAAAACGAGACAAAGCTGCACTGTTACTCCAAGAGGAAATGGAGATAAATCATCCCTACAATTCTGAAAATGTAATTATTGCAGCAGATATTTGAAAAACGAGACAAAGCTGCACTGTTACTCCAAGAGGAAATGGAGATAAATCATCCCTACAATTCTGAAAATGTAATTATTGCAGCAGATATTTGAAAAACGAGACAAAGCTGCGCTGTTACTCCAAGAGGAAATGGAGATAAATCATCCCTACAATTCTGAAAATGTAATTATTGCAGCAGATATTTGAAAAACGAGACAAAGCTGCACTGTTACTCCAAGAGGAAATGGAAATAAATCATCCCTACAATTCTGAAAATGTAATTATTGCAGCAGATATTTGAAAAACGAGACAAAGCTGCACTGTTACTCCAAGAGGAAATGGAAATAAATCATCCCTACAATTCTGAAAATGTAATTATTGCAGCAGATATTTGAAAAACGAGACAAAGCTGCACTGTTACTCCAAGAGGAAATGGAAATAAATCATCCCTACAATTCTGAAAATGTAATTATTGCAGCAGATATTTGAAAAACGAGACAAAGCTGCACTGTTACTCCAAGAGGAAATGGAGATAAATCATCCCTACAATTCTGAAAATGTAATTATTGCAGCAGATATTTGAAAAACGAGACAAAGCTGCACTGTTACTCCAAGAGGAAATGGAAATAAATCATCCCTACAATTCTGAAAATGTAATTATTGCAGCAGATATTTGAAAAACGAGACAAAGCTGCACTGTTACTCCAAGAGGAAATGGAGATAAATCATCCCTACAATTCTGAAAATGTAATTATTGCAGCAGATATTTGAAAAACGAGACAAAGCTGCACTGTTACTCCAAGAGGAAATGGAAATAAATCATCCCTACAATTCTGAAAATGTAATTATTGCAGCAGATATTTGAAAAACGAGACAAAGCTGCACTGTTACTCCAAGAGGAAATGGAGATAAATCATCCCTACAATTCTGAAAATGTAATTATTGCAGCAGATATTTGAAAAACGAGACAAAGCTGCACTGTTACTCCAAGAGGAAATGGAAATAAATCATCCCTACAATTCTGAAAATGTAATTATTGCAGCAGATATTTGAAAAACGAGACAAAGCTGCACTGTTACTCCAAGAGGAAATGGAGATAAATCATCCCTACAATTCTGAAAATGTAATTATTGCAGCAGATATTTGAAAAACGAGACAAAGCTGCACTGTTACTCCAAGAGGAAATGGAAATAAATCATCCCTACAATTCTGAAAATGTAATTATTGCAGCAGATATTTGAAAAACGAGACAAAGCTGCACTGTTACTCCAAGAGGAAATGGAGATAAATCATCCCTACAATTCTGAAAATGTAATTATTGCAGCAGATATTTGAAAAACGAATCACTAAATTGCGTTAAGGCATTCTTAATTTCATCGAAACTAACTATTCCTAAAGACATTTGTATTCTTGCATCACAAATTCTAATTTAACCCTCCAAGTCAAAGTCCCTTTGCTAAGGACGAAATATCTCGCCGAGACGAAACTGCACTAGCGCTCCAAGAGGAAACGAAGATTCAAGTAGGAAAGCAAATTGTCTCTTGCACAGAACTGGTGACAGTTTGTAACAGGTTTTTGCACCAGAGGCTGATCACTACAGGACAGTTTTCGAAGTGAAGATTAACCACCTAGAAGGTTAATCAAACTGAAGCCCAATCCTCCATCAAGGAAGGCAACAAGAAACCATTACATTTTACTTTAAAATAGACTTTTTGTGGTAGATGCTTGTGATTTATGCTAATTAAGTGCATTATCACTGCTGCTTTTTGTCCCTTTCTTTTCCGGTGTGACCTCAATATCAAAAAATATAAATGATCTAATCCATGAAATCATAGGTGGTTCAAAATTACGTGATGTTGTCCTCGGATATTTTCCTTTGGGATTGATCCCGGACCGTCATCAATAGCCCGTTGTGTTGCACCAGTGTGACGTTAATTAAAATACTCTACCCTACCAAATCCATGAAATAGACAGTAGAAAAAATATAAAAAATTTTTGAACATGAATTGATAACTTATTTCAGTCCTAAAGTGTCCAAATATTACTTTTCCATGCAAAAATAATTGTTGCAACAACAAAGTATTACTTGAATTTGACGACCAGTTTTCACCAAGTGACTTTGATTTTTAGTGTAGTATAGCTGTTTTTAGAATTTTATTCTGTAGTACAAATAGTAAGTTTGCAATTATTTTCCAATATTGTATATTTTCCACATGATCTAGCTAACTAAATTAAACATCGTCATCTGACCGTGGTTCAAAATTACGTGGTGTTGTTCTCTTTCTCTTCGGGTTTGATCCCAGACCGTCGCCAATAGCCATCTTCGGACTAATGATTTGTGCGAGTGTTTTAAAAAGCAGCCACAAGATGTAGAGCATTTGCTTTTTAGTTGTTCTGCATTTGAAACTTCAAGAATGTGCCTGAAAAATGATTTGAGAAAATTAGGTAAAACATGGCCAGTGAAACTTAATGTTTTTGTAAAATCTAATCTGCTTTTCTACTCATTTGCCAAGTTCATAAAATCTTGTAATTTTAGTTAAATTGTTTTCCACTATTTCTTTGTTAAATCAACTTACTTCTGTAAGCCTCGTGTTGTACTTCTGTGGTGCACGGGGAGTTTGCTTTTGTTCAATAAAAAAAATAGCCCGATGTGTTGCGCCAGTGTGGCGTTAATCAAATACCTACCTACCCTCTTTCTTTCCTCTTTTGCACATCTTCACACATCTTTTTGATAGTGCTCTTACAATCATTTTTAGAGGTAAAGGTTAACTTTCAAGGCCATTTTCGGTTTTTCACTGTGCTAATCACATTGCTATGAAAAAAAGTCGGCGTTGTTATTCGAAATTTTCACAATTTCTTTACTGTATCACTAATCATTAGAGTTCGATTCTTGTTATTTAATACCTCTCGAGCGGATATCTTGAAATCTCTAAATCTCGAGTATTATTATGATTCATTAGAAATTGCAGTCGCTTGGGGCTCGGAAAGTTACTTTATGATTATCTCGCAAAAAGCGAGGAATAAATTCATAAAGGTGTCTCATGTTGAATACCATGAAGTTATACATATTAGCTGAAATCCACACATCCATCACATCAATGAATCATCATCACCAATATGAAATAGTACCGTAAGTGTCATTTAACTACATGTTATATAAAGATATAAATTATGATAATGAATTAAATTAATATAAATAATAAATTATGATAATTATGATAATGAACTAAATTAATATAAATAATAAATTATGATAATGAATTAAATTAATATAAATAATAAATTATGATAATTATGATACTGAATTAAATTAATAAATTTTGATAATCATGATACTGAATTAAATTAAATAATAAATTATGATAATTACAATAATGTAAGTGTTATTTATCTACGTTATATAAAGATATAAATTATGATAAAGTAATAAATTAAAATAAGTAATAAATTATGATAATTATGATAATGTAAGTGTCATTTATCTACATGTTATATAAAGGTATAAATTATGATAATGTTTCAAACGAGCCACATAATTCTTATACTTTCAATGTAATATCATTTTTCATATAGCATCAAAAAGAAAAGGCGTTGTTTTAGAAGCTTGGTGAGTGGCGATAGATCAATTTATTGATAACATAATATTAAATGTTTTATTTTTAATGGACTAAATTAAATGCGTTAAGCTAATAGTTCACAGGTGAGACAGATTTCCTTACTCAACCGTGCCCTTAGGGGCACATCTTCTTAAGGTGTGTACGGACTTCATGGATACGAGGTACTGTAGTCATTTTTTCTTACCCCATGGGGTTTACTGTCTATAGTAAACACTGGGGTCACGCTTCTGGGGATACCCAAGCAATCTTTTCCCACTTTCATCACACTATTTTGTTCCTTAATCCCTCTATTTTTCTCTTTCAAGGCATTTTTCACTTTACGTTGTCTTGTGTTTGGCACAGCTTGGCCAAATAGGGCCTTTGCACCATGAAACGCCAAAACCAACCAAGAAATGTATTCAAGTTTGTCAGCTACCAAGTGTTGTCAAACTGAACTCCTACCTACCAAACCTACTCCTAACTATCCAAACCTACTCAACCGGGCATTTTTTTTCGATTTGGTGCTCGAATAAATTTGGCAACGAAAGAGTGTGGAATTTCGTTCAGATCATAGCTGGAATTCCTTATCGTTACACAAACTTTCTTTTCAAAAATGGTCCAGTGATCATATTCTGATAATTTGACTAAAATGCCTCACGATTTTGTCATCAGATGAAAAAAATTAACAATGGAACACGACTTTTTCGTTTGTTAAACTACCCAGATATTAGCATGAAATATAACATGAAGATGGGGTTGTGTTCCAGTTTCCAAGATTGAGTGAACCACTTATTTAACCCGTAAAAAATTTTTACACCAATGGATTTCAGAATTTAGAGGAACAATTTTCTTGAAAAATAGTAAGAATAGATAAAAAATATTTTAGAACAACGAATTCTTAGTATATCTAGGTAAAGGTCTAACTACATAAATAATCTATATCCTCCGAGGTCAATATTTTATTTACCAGAGAAAACGATTTATTTGATTTTCTAGTAGAAGTCCTTTGTTCAGATGAAAACTTCTTTTAAATTTTTTGACAAGGTTTTTAAATGTTATAATCTGGAATCAAAAATGGTTACTACTTATTAGAAAAATAAATTTTCAAAAATTCAATTTCGATGTATCAGTTCTTCCTATACATTTACACCATAGAATAGAATATCTAGGGGAGAGGTTTCTCTAGGGGTGATGGGATTTTTAACTAGGGCACTGTGCGACACTAAAGGGGCCCATCAGACATCTATACAGAGGCTGTTCGGACATTTTTGAACGATTTTGATGAGCTGTAAAAAATTGTATGCTACGAAAGAATTTTTTTCACAGCAGTTAAATAGTTAAAGTATAACGTATCGTCTGCTAACTCAAAGTTTTGTTTACTTTCAAAATGGCGCTTTTAAATAAGCAATGGATGGAAGGCTATGTTTCCGCTCTTTCCGAAGAGAATTATGCTTATTCAATTATTCAAAAACAATGTAAAAGTCATGGTTCTTCAATATCTAAAGGTACGATAAGTAATATTATTAATGAGAAAGGAAAAAAAACGTAAAAGTAGAAAAGTACTTCCAAAAAAGTATAAAAAAACATTTCTGAGAATATTTGTAAGGCAAGATCTTTAATTTTAAAAGAGAATCCGCCAAGTCAAAGGACTATAGCAAAGTGAACGCGAGAACTTTCTCTAAGAGATTTATGATTGTTGCCGGTTTTGCATATAAAGGAAAATTAAAAGTAAAAAGAGGGGAAAAAATGTAAAAATCAACTCCACATATTATCAAGGTATGGTATTTCTTTTTTGAATATTTTATCCCCAATATTCAAAAAAGAAATACCATATCTTTACCCACAGTGCCAACAATCAGTAGAACTGCATCAGGGTAAAGCAAGCAGCCACACATCTAAATCGACTGTTAAATTCTTGGAAAAAATGGAGCAAGAAACTGGTATCAAGTCAATACCCTTTACTGATATTCCTGCTAAATGCATTCCTGCTGCAGATGTTTCACCCATGGACTTCTGTGCTTTTGGACTTTTAAAAAGGGCATTATCGAAACGTCGACCGAAAACCATTCAAGGACTGGAAAACTGTGGAACAAGAATGGGACAAAATACCACTGTCGATACTACAAAAGTCCTTATTATCATTGAAATTAAGGTGTAGAAAGATAGTCAACAATAAGGGCTATCAAATGTAACATTTAAAACACAAAATTTTATGTAAAAAATTGAGCTTCAGTCCATTAAAATCGTTCAAAAAATGTCCGAACATCCTCTATAGCACATCAGAGTACCGCGAATTATGGTGCTAAGCTTTTTGAAAAAGCTTATAACGCTGGCCAAATAAATAAGAAGCTCGACAAATGTCAGTAGTTTGACATTTAGTTATATTTTTAAATGTTAATACATGAGCTATTAAAATTTTTTTTCATTCTATTTTTTTAAGTTGAAACGAAAACTTTCCTTGTGAATACGTCTTGTAAATTGTTTCAAATTGTAAAATAATGAATTATGTTTGTACGAATGGGTAAAGGTTAAAATAGGTACCGTTGAAAGATTTTGAGTTGAATGATATCAAATCACGGCTATCAGCTGATTATTTGGATTTCCTAGTATTGATTCTTTTTTTCACTAAAAAATTCTTTCATTCCGTAAATCATTTAACGCGCTTCAATTTTGCCTGCATTTCGTTGTTGCTTTAAAAATCCCGAGATGGATTATGAGTATTAACAAAAGGAAGAGTTTTAAAAGTGAATGAAAGTAATACGATTGAAATGCAAGCATAGTAATTTAAAATATATATACTATGTGAATAATTCTTCATATTAACAAAAAATGTTCGTAACATGTTAACAATATTACATTTAATAGCTCTACTGAACAATTAACCCTATTTCCATACAAACATTTTATTTAAGTGAGATAAAAATGTATGAAAGTGTACAAAAAGCTAACAAGGGTACACGCAAAAGGCCCTATCACACTCTGAATTCATTGCTGCATTTAACTTTTATTTCCTGGGTGTGTAATGCTAACTGCGCGTTTCTTGACATTTTTCCGAGTTTCTGCTATTTCTAAAGTTGAATCTTCAAACGAAGTAGGGGAAGAATCAAGGCAATGATATAGCGGTGATGAATATATTCTGAAATATCGTAATATAAGTGAAATTTTTGTGATTGAATGTTTTATTTTTTTAAAAGTGTAATTTTATTGCTTAAAATTAGAATATTTATTTTTTATGAGATTTCATGCCAGACAATGTATTTAAAAAATAGAAATGCTACACTAAATAGTTTTAGAAATAAATAATATACTTTCCCACAGCTTATATGAATTTCTGAGTACTTGAGAAAATCTTTACCTTAATGCAATTATGCAATTTTTCCAAAGTACTAATCAAGATGTGGATCTTGATTAGTACTTTGGAAAAATTGCATAATTTATGAATGAAACTGTGGGTTAGTAAATGATGTAAAAGTCAAAAGTTACTGAAAAATAATTTGGGAAGGAAAGGAAAAAAAAAGGAAGGACAAATTGTATTCGTACAGTATCACCAATTTGAGCAGGAGGAAATTGTTTTTGTGAGGTTCGTAACGCTTCAGAAAGTATTTTAGAGTACTTTTCTTGAGAAAAATAAAAACAATTGTCTTCTCGTTTACCCGCAATTAATGCATTTAGCTTTTCAAGAAAAAGATCACGATTCACTGCAGTATCCATTCAGTATAAATTAGGGTATCGGCAAAAAAACCTCGGCTCCTCTCTTTTCGACCTCCACCAGAGCATATCTGTGATTGTCGACATACACCGGTGAGGGTCCGAATGTACAAGAATGTAATGAAATATTCGATCTTTCACCGACGTATTTGGTATGTGTCGACATTCACCGGTGAAAGTTGACATTCTCCAATTTCGGTCTTTCACGGTAACATATATACTATATAAAACGGTCTCGAAGGGAAACATATTCAAGCGATAAAGTGTTTTGAATTTGACACTCTTGTCAAAAGGAAACACGCTTTGCACGTCACAGCGGGTTTCCCCGCCTTCAAAGGAAGCTCACGTGACCGTCGAAAACAGCAATGAGCAACAGGTAGTCTTCGTATTTTAATACGGTTGCGTAGAGGTTTTTTATTGGCATTGCATTCGTGATGAGCTTGATTGAAGGGGCGTGCGCAGTGGTCTGGAACTAACACACCCGGGAAATACGAACACTAAACGTAAGTCCCCTTTCTTTGTAAATAGAGTTTGTTGCGGAAAATAATGAATACGTATATCAGTTTTTATCAAGGTCGGTAATTTTTCTAAGGATATATTCTTTATTAGTTTACTATTGAGTGTGCACTGCAAATAACAAACTCAGGAAATAAAGAAGAGAAAGGATTGGTAGTTGCCTTTAGCTGTGGCAATCTCTATAATGCCTATCTACTTCCAGAACTGCTCTGGTCACCATATCATGCAGTGGAAACCGACAACATTCTATTTTTTGATCGGGAATGAGGGCCCGATTTTAAGAGTAGCTAATTAGCAACCGGAGGGTTGCGAGTTCGAAACTCTATCCAATCGAAAGACTCGTGTACGTGCGGGATGGTGGACCTTAAACTTTCATGACCTCAAATACCCTCACGTTAGTGTGGAGTGGAAGTTTGGAGAGTGGGGTACCATCTCAGGTGTTGCCTCGTCATTTACCCGTGGTTGTTGTCCTTTGATCTTTCACTTCGGGATTGAGCCCGGATCGTCGCTAATAGCCCGTTGTGTTACCCTAATGTCACATTAATTTTAACTACCTACCTACCATCGGGGATTCCTCAAGAAAAGTATTCGCGAGTTGTAGGCGGTGCAGGTTCGATTCCACCCTCGGTGTGTTTCTCCCTTCTGAGTCAGTAACTCCTTGGGAGTGTATGCCGATTACTTGATATTGTATACCCTGCTCTTCAAATTAATTAGACAGAAAAGAAAATTGAATTCCTGATTGTAGATTTGGCAAAATGTTATGCCCGTGAATTGGCTATGTTTGAAGGGATATAAAAAGTACTTTCAAGTTATCTCATTACTGATTATTTGAAACGTCATACTAATGAATTATGTCTTCCAAAAGCGTGTAGTAGTGCATTTAATGATACATGTTTGGATTTATTTTATAATTAGTTTATTTTATGGATGAACTTTCTGCTTATAAGACTATTCAAATCTTACATGGCGAAAAATATAATTTCTGTATCAGTGGAATAAAACTTTTTTAGTACATCCTAGGAAAAGTTATTACAATAATATTAACAATTAAATGCTGAGTAAATAGCTAGATAAAAACATTCATTCAAATACAATTTTGCCAAAGAAATATCGTAATATCTTCATGACAGGAATTCACATTTTACCTTTTTTTATCACTCATTGTTGGAGAATTGATACGATTCGTAGACTATGTAGATAGGTGGTCTAGATATGACTAGATTGAAATCAGCTCAAAAAACCATTCATAATCACTGCTTTATACTTCCCAATGCATATTAATTCAATAATCTTAACCCACCATGTGGTTTCGACTAGATATCTCGTTCATCAAGGTCCGACTAATTTTTGCTAATGACGAGATATCTCGTCATCAAGATATTGGCGATTTTTTTTCTTGATGACGAGATCAAAAATATGGTCGGTTTCTTTCTAATGACGAGATATCTCGTCTACCAAGATCAGATCAGGTCAGTTAGCAAGACAACCACCAGGAGTGTTAATGAAATAATATTTGTGAAATCATTCCATGTCCCCATATAAACACATTAAGTATCAATTTCAACCTGAACTTTCTCAATTTCAATGAAATTTATTATATCTGTAGCCTCATGCAAGAAATGAAGTTTTGCAAAATATGAGATGCATATCTAAATTATTTTTCGAATTACAGGTCAAAATCTTGGAAAAGAATCACATTCTGTAACGAATTTCGTAAAAGTTTCACTTATGCTAGAAAGCTGAACTTGGACTTATTTTAAAGCCCATAAAACAAGCTTTTAATTGATATGCTACAACCATGACGTTCTGTACAAAAGCCACATATTTCAGAATCAAGCCACATATTTTTTTACCTTAGATTTTTAAGACCTACATTTTAAAATTTTGGAAAATATATTTCAGGCCTATGAATATTGCAAATTTTAATTAATATTATTTTAAACAAATGAAAAAATAATTCAGTACAATAAAAAAATAAATAATTCAATACAGTTAATGAATAAATAATGCAGTACAATAAATGATTCAGTACAGTTAATGAATAAATATATGAATGATTAATGGATCAATAAATCAATATAATTATCGGAGTGAATTAATATTCATTACAATTAATGAATAAATAAGTCAATTATAATTAATTGATTAATAATCTATTACAATTAGTCGTAGTGAATAAATATTAGTTGCAATTAATGCATGCATATATCATTGCAATTAATTAAATGAATTAATATTCATTACAATTAATACAGTTCGTGAATTAATATTCATTACAATTAATACAGTTCGTGAATTAATATTCAGTACCCTTAATTAATGAATCCACAATTCATTGTACTTGCTGAATTAATATTTATTTCAATCAATGAATAAATAATTCAATACAATTAATGGATTAATAATTCAAAATAATTATCATAGTGAGTTAATATTCATTACAATTAATGCACAAATAATTCATTATAATTAATGGATTAATAACCCATTACAACTAATCGTACTGGATTAATATTCGATACAATTAATGAATTAATATTTTATTTCTTATGATTTAATATTAATAATATTAATTAATATTTTATTTTATTCCTTATGATTTCAATTAATCATAAGAAATTAATATTCATTACAATTTTCAACTATGGATTCATTACCAAAAGGAAAGAGTATTAAGACAAATAATAATTATTTCTAGTTCAAAGAGTATCATTTTGGAACTTGAAAATTATAAAAAAGTATTACGTACATTTATGTAGAGATAACTATCCCTCTTACGGGGAAGGGCTCGATTTTCCAGTGCCTCCCCCTCCTAGTCACGCCATTAGTTTTGGGTGTTTTTTTTCACTAGAAGATAAGTATTAGTCAGAAGTTTGAAGACAAAGTATTCTCTAACTCTTCCTTCAGCAAAAGCGGAGGGAAAACTCTTGATTTATTCACGTGAGTGACAGCACGACTTGCTTATTTGTCATTTTCCTTTGCAGGACTAAATGAGGATGTGGTTAAAGATTTTACTGCTCACTGGATTACTTCAAATCGTGATTTCAGCAACAGGTAAACCTTTATCACGCTTTTATATTTTACATTACCTTTTTAAATCTGAGAAAACAAAAATAGAGTAGAGGTGACTATTCTTTAAACTATCTCTTTGAAAAAAGTGTAACGTAATGGAATATATTTGATGGAATAATAGTGCAGTTTAATGTAACATTTGATGGAATAAAAGTACTTTAATGGAACTTTTTACATTTGGTGGAATACAAGTGTAATTTAATGGAATATATATTTGATGGAACAAAAGTGTAATTCAATTGAAGATATATTTAATAGAATAAAAATGTAATTCACTGGAATACATATTTGATGGAACAAAATAGTAATTTAATGGAATAGATATTTGATGGAATAAAAGTGAAATTTAATGGGATACATATTTTATGGAACAAATTTAATGGAACAGATATTTGATAGAATAAAATTGTAATTAGATGGAATATATATTTTGTTGAATAAATGTGGATTTTAATGAACTAAAAGTGTAATTTACTGGAATATATATTTTATGGAATAAAAATGTAATTTGAAAGAATATTACATTTGATGAAACTGATAGAAGTAGTATACCGGCCCGTATATGCGGCGGAAGTGACGTCATACCACGTGACCAGAAGTGGGCGGGGTCACGTGACGTCACAGCGTGACGTCATCCAAAAGCGGAAGTGACGTATTGTTTGTTTACATTTGGACTTGGATTTTTTTTGTCATCGACTTCGTGCAGGCGTTGAGTTGTTTCAAGATGGCGTCGTTTCGTTACCATGGTGATGAATCACTCGTAGTGCCATCTGGTGGAGAAATTCGAAACTCTATTATTTTTAATTAAAAAGGAATTTCTTGGATTCGAACCCGGGACCATAGGATCCGAAGTCAAGCGCGCTATCCGTTAGGCTGTAAGAGAGTTAACTTAAGATGGTGAATTATTGTAGTGTTGGATTTTTTCTCTCTTTTGGACTTGTATTTTTTCTTAGTATTAGGAATGCGTTATTTTTAGAAAATGGTTTGAATAATTGCATAGGGGTTTTAATAAATGCTTTTACAAAATGACTTATGGCGCCATCTAGTGATTTTAAAAGTAAGTAATCTAAGGAACGAATGGATTTCTTAATGTTTTTACTTTATTCATGACCAGTGACGTCAGTGTGTTTACGTTTGGGACTTGGATTTTTTTTCCTTCTGAGATTTCGATGTGACGTCACGATTATGTCCATCGAGCAAGTCTGAACTTGAAAAAGTCTACTCACAATTCTTTATGTTATGAGTATGGTAAATTGTTTACAGATCGTGAAGGCTAGGCATATTTCCGTCGATTGGAAAACGAATTAACGTATTAAAAAAAGACGAAATTTAGAAATTTTAGGTCAAAAATATACTGTGCCTTGTCAACTTGTAGCATACGAAGACGAAGGAATAAGCTATACTTTTAGCGGGTCTTCTATTACAGCCAAGCCTTGATCTCCTAAAGTATTGGAAATAAAGGGAGAAATGGAGCGAATAATTGGTGCAAGATTTAATTTTGAGTTGGTGAAGCGTTATAAAGATGGTAAGGACTGCATAGTTGCGCCAATAAAAACAACGAGAAGGACTTGGAACTTTATGCACCCATAGCGTCTGTTTCATTTGGACAGAAAAGGCAATTTGTGTTTTCTAGAAAGAACTACAATTCTTTAAAAATTGTTCTGGAAAATGGAAGCTTGCTTGAGATGAAGTATCAAACAAACCAATTTTGGTTTCACAGCTTGCCCCGTGCATTATGCCCTAGAATAAATTTAACGTTTCGTAAAATTCTTGTATAAAGCAGCGATAAACCACTTATGTGCCCCCGAACTAGAACTCAGTGTCGTACACTAGACGATATTTGGACAAAGTTGCAATTGATCTTTGCCTTTCAGAATAGTATTTTTATAAATGCTTACATCTCGTTTTTAAATAAATTTTTAGCGTGTCTTACCACATATACTGTATTTTGGATTATTTGGTTTTTTTATTACATGGTTTCATAAATTTTCTTTTAAAATGCAAGATCTGAAATGAAATTTTTCTTTGCTATATAGATTTATGTTTTTTTTAAGTTAGATATTTACTCAAAAATTAATTATACATTAGATGCTATAACACCTATTTTATAGCAGAAATTTTGTTTTAAATAATATACACTTAAGTAAGAGTAAAATTTTTGAAACTTTACGAGACAAATACTATGAATATGTTTTCTTGTACATTTGAAGAAGTTATAATAGTATAAAAAAACCTTTTATTCTATAAATCTAAATTAAAATGTTATTTTTTAATTAATCTTTCCTTGCATATTATTTTTACTTTGAATAAATCTTCATAAATTTTAGTGATTTAATTTATATTATATAGATTTACAAACCTGTTTTTGGATGAAATATAAGGATTTAATATTTTAAAAATTAATGTTTTTACTTAAAATTAATTATATATTAAATACTATTACACATATTTTTAATGTTGAAGATTTTTAGAAAACATTTTACAATTGAAACATATACATTAAATATTATGACAAACACTTAAATGCAGATCCATAAGGGAATATTGGAAATCTTTTTAATGCTTACACCTTTTCTATTCTAAATAAACTTTTGCTTGTCTTACCACATACACTGTATTTTGGATTATTTGGTTTTTTTTATTACATGGTCTTATAAATTTTCTTTTTAAAATGCAAGATCTGAAATGAAATTTTCGTTGATTTTAAGATTTATGTTTTACTCAAAAATTAATTATACATTAGATGCTATAGCACATATTTTATTGCAGAATTTTTTAATATTATACACATAAGTGAGCGTAAAATTTTTGAAACTTTGCAAGACCCATATTATGAACATGTTTCCTTACACATTTGAAGTAGTGAAAAATAGTATTAAAACCCTTTATCCTGTAAAATATAAATTAAATATTATTTTTAATTAATTTTTCCTTCCATATTATTGTTTACTTTAAATAAATTTTCATTCATTTTAGTGATTTTTAGAAAACGTTTAACAATTGAGAGAGAGAAATATATACTTTAAATATTATTACAAACATTTAAATGCAATTTGCTTTCTATTTTTTAATTTTACAATTGAGACATTTTTAAAAGTTTGGTTCTTAAAGTGCGTTTTATGCATAGTAAAAAAATTATTATAAAAACCTGTAAGAGTAAAAAGAATTTTATACATTAATTTGAAACTTTACAAGACCCATACCATGTTTCCTTGCACATTTGAAGTAGTGAAATATAGAATTAAAAACCATTTGTCCTTGAAGATCTAAATTAAAAGTTCTTTTTCTTTAATGCTTTTGCAAACCACACATTTTACTAAATATGAACTTCCTTTTATTTATTTGAAATCCTTATGCACATCGTACAATTTACATTGCACAGCAAAATACCAATACTGTACGAAGCTATGAAGTATTTTACAAGATACTTTGTACTGTTTTCTTAATTTTAAGTGTTCTACATTGCTATATTAAATGGATAGTAAGTGGGTTTTCTGTTTTTGAAAATAATGTGTGCACATCTGTGCTGCTAAGCAAATTAATTTTGCCCTTTTCTTGATATTAAATGCATAATCTAAATATTTACTCACACCGCTGATAGTTTTACCTATGAGTAAAATTAAATAATAGCTGAAAATTTTTTAAGTATTAATGTGAATTTTAAAATGAACAAAAATTATTGAAATAATGGATTAAATCTGAATTCTATGTATTCTTAAAACAATCTCTGCAAATCCAGCAGACAATTCTTAAACAGATTGAAGGAAGCTACATGGAAACAAGGTAAATTATAACATTTTTTAATAGTAAAAACATTATGATTAATATTTTTTACAAAAATAATACATTGTAGTAAAAAAAAAAGAACTTATTTTTACATACTTGCATTTTTTTAAGAGACACATATTTCCGACAAGCCAATTATTCAATGCCATCACCTCAGCTATGGGGCAATGCAAATTATTTTTGTGATGACCACATTATAGTTTTTGGATATCTTTGTTGCTACTTAGAGCACATAATGCATAGAATTTGGGACACCCATATTGTTCCAAGTTGATATTCGGAATATTCAATGCATCTAAGCGTTTCTTTTCCACACAACCACCTTTGTAAGCAATTAGGTACTGAGTGGCCCTCTTGGTCTGCTCGTACAATTCTAAAAGCTTAGTCTAGACTTTCTAAGGGAGCACAATTTGCTATGTCATGGAAATGAAGTGCACATACGTAATTTTTAACATATCACGATTTTGGCACTAAGTTTATGCTCAGACGATAAGTGAAAACGAATACTTGAAGCTACTTGCGATTTTTACAGCATTGTATACGTATTTACATACTAAGAAACTTTTCTTGAGTCTGAAATCCATCAAAATCCACAATTGCACAAATATTAAGCATTGCTATTGAAAAGCGTTAGCTGTTCTTGGAAAAATAATTGTAAACTGGAAGCCACGAAGAACTGGACTATATAACACCATACACTTACTAATCATACTAATCAGTAAAGTTAAAATTTATCTTTTGCGTTCCATTGTTACTCACAAAAGATAAGACTAAGTGAAGAATGTACATACTCAGAAAACATGTGTTTGTGATAATGCACGAAATAAAATTTTATGTTGTAATACAAGATTTTAACGAAAGGATATACTTAAATGTGCGTGTGATTTTTTTTACTCTACCACGTTTATGCGCTCTGAATGCAATTCAATTCTACGACTAAACTTGAGAAAGAAAAAAAACATAACCAAATATAATTTATAAGATAAACGTATTTTGACTTTCTTTAAAATGAGAATTTTAAAGTATACTGAATTCTCTTAATTCTGCAGTTTTATTTTTTCTAAAATTACATCAACAAATTGAATTATTTATTTGTGGGCACACACAAGTCTTTGCCTTTGTTGAAAGGAAACTAGTATCTCTGACAAGTATCAGATTTTTAAAAATTGAGTAAAAGAACCTTTTTTCATGGGATTTAACTCAATCTGCTCCATAATTTTATACTTAAAAGTAATAGAGCATAATATAGTTAAGGAAAATGAATAACCATTATGCAAATTTGAAGCCAAAAGTTCCAAGAATGTCTATGCGTCTATCTACGTTTAGAGATTGGCCAACGCACAGACGTTGACATTAGGGACCTAGCCAAAAACGGACTGTATTATACCTGTGTCTTGGACGTGATCAGGTGCTATTGGTATGGCGAAGGGCTTGAAAAATTGGTAAAAAGAAGATGTAGTGAGATACAAACCCAAAGTTTTATCCAAAATGTTTGGTAGCCCATAGATGAAATTGTACAGGTGCTGGATGAAATCAACAATAATATCAATGGTTTTATAAAAAAACGATGTATAGCTTTACCCCTTATACAACGACAAGGACGAACGACTGTAAAATTTGCAAGGAATCGGAAAATGAATGCTACTTTACAGCCTTGCGGTCATCTGGTGACATGCATGAGATGTACGAAGAGTCTTTCAACGTGTCCTATGTGCCGAACCAATATTTTACATAAAATTAAAACGTACATTTGTCACTAAACTGTCTATTTATTAGTACATGTAGTAGATGCAATTTCAAGTGATATACTGAACATGGTGAGGAAGAAAATTCAATTGTAAAAGGGTGGTATTGAGTTGAAAATTGTTAAATTGGCACAAGTGCTTCAGTAAAAAGATTAGTATTTGGTTTTTTTATTACATGGTTTCATAAATTTTCTTTTAAAATGCAAGATCTGAAATGAAATTTTTCTTTGCTATATAGATTTATGTTCTTTTTAAGTTAGATATTTACTCAAAAATTAATTATACATTAGATGCTATAACACCTATTTTATAGCAGAAATTTTGTTTTAAATAATATACACTTAAGTAAGAGTAAAATTTTTGAAACTTTACGAGACAAATACTATGAATATGTTTTCTTGTACATTTTTTTAGGTTTCCTGCCTCATAATCGACCATGTACTGTTTCCTCCCATCCTCCTGTTTTCTGGTCTTATTATCCTCCTTATCCAATCCTCGGTGTTTTCGAATTCTCACTTTTCTAAATCAAAATATATTTTACCTAAGTTTCGAATAATGAATCCAAGGAGAAATAATCATAGAACATAGATATACATACAAATGATATTTTATTTAAAATTACTATATTGTAATCCAGGCATTCTTTTCAGCAAACATTTTTGTAATATTCATTTTCACAAGAATTTTCGAAATATCCTGAATAATCTTATAGACCTATTTTTATAGTAGAAAAAAAAAACATTAAGCAGTAAAAAACCAATTGAAAAAGTTAAACATTAAAAAAATTAAATAGAAAAAATTAACCAATAAAAAAAGTTAAATAGAAAAAATTAACCAATAAAAAAAGTTAAACAGTGAAAAAAGTTAAACAGGAAAAAAGTTAAACAGAAAAAAAATTAAACAGTAAAAAAAATTAAAGAGAAAAAGTTAAACACTAAAAAAGTTAAACAGAAAGAGTTAAACAGTAAAAAAGTTAAGCAGTAAAACATAGTTCAACAGTAACAATAAAAAAAGTTAAGCAGTAAAGTAAGAAAGTTTTAAAAAATTAATAAACATTATTTTAAAATGCTTTTAACAAAAGTTTTAATAAGCCCCCTAAAAGAAAGAAACACTCAAAATGAATATTTAATTCAAGTATTCTTTCTTGCATTACAGAGTACATTTACACATCTTTCCTAAAGCATTTAGTAACTCCTGTTTAAGGCACTCTTTAAAATTCTTTAGTAAATAGGTTTAACATGTAATCCACAAACGACTAATAATTAAAATAGTCAATATATTTATAAGGTGTATAAGTCTTTCCTACACGATTTTTTTCCTTAATAAAGAGTCTTAAGGTTTTAGAGTCTCAAACTTCCTTACTAATCTTTTTACTGAAGCACTTGTGCCAATTTAACAATTTTCAACTCAATACCACCCTTTTACAATTGAATTTTCTTCCTCACCATGTTCAGTATATCACTTGAAATTGCATCTACTACATGTACTAATAAATAGACAGTTTAGTGACAAATGTACGTTTTAATTTTATGTAAAATATTGGTTCGGCACATAGGACACGTTGAAAGACTCTTCGTACATCTCATGCATGTCACCAGATGACCGCAAGGCTGTAAAGTAGCATTCATTTTCCGATTCCTTGCAAATTTTACAGTCGTTCGTCCTTGTCGTTGTATAAGGGGTAAAGCTATACATCGTTTTTTTATAAAACCATTGATATTATTGTTGATTTCATCCAGCACCTGTACAATTTCATCTATGGGCTACCAAACATTTTGGATAAAACTTTGGGTTTGTATCTCACTACATCTTCTTTTTACCAATTTTTCAAGCCCTTCGCCATACCAATAGCACCTGATCACGTCCAAGACACAGGTATAATACAGTCCGTTTTTGGCTAGGTCCCTAATGTCAACGTCTGTGCGTTGGCCAATCTCTAAACGTAGATAGACGCATAGACATTCTTGGAACTTTTGGCTTCAAATTTGCATAATGGTTATTCATTTTCCTTAACTATATTATGCTCTATTACTTTTAAGTATAAAATTATGGAGCAGATTGAGTTAAATCCCATGAAAAAAGGTTCTTTTACTCAATTTTTAAAAATCTGATACTTGTCAGAGATACTAGTTTCCTTTCAACAAAGGCAAAGACTTGTGTGTGCCCACAAATAAATAATTCAATTTGTTGATGTAATTTTAGAAAAAATAAAACTGCAGAATTAAGAGAATTCAGTATACTTTAAAATTCTCATTTTAAAGAAAGTCAAAATACGTTTATCTTATAAATTATATTTGGTTATGTTTCTTTCCTTGCTCAAGTTTAGTCGTAGAATTGAATTGCATTCAGAGCGCATAAACGTGGTAGAGTAAAAAAAATCACACGCACATTTAAGTATATCCTTTCGTTAAAATCTTGTATTACAACATACAATTTTATTTCGTGCATTATCACAAACACATGTTTTCTGAGTATGTACATTCTTCACTTAGTCTTATCTTTTGTGAGTAACAATGGAACGCAAAAGATAAATTTTAACTTTACTGATTAGTATGATTAGTAAGTGTATGGTGTTATATAGTCCAGTTCTTCGTGGCCTCCAGTTTACAATTATTTTTCCAAGAACAGCTAACGCTTTTCAATAGCAATGCTTAATATTTGTGCAATTGTGGATTTTGATGGATTTCAGACTCAAGAAAAGTTTCTTAGTATGTAAATACGTATACAATGCTGTAAAAATCGCAAGTAGCTTCAAGTATTCGTTTTCACTTATCGTCTGAGCATAAACTTAGTGCCAAAATCGTGATATGTTAAAAATTACGTATGTGCACTTCATTTCCATGACATAGCAAATTGTGCTCCCTTAGAAAGTCTAGACTAAGCTTTTAGAATTGTACGAGCAGACCAAGAGGGCCACTCAGTACCTAATTGCTTACAAAGGTGGTTGTGTGGAAAAGAAACGCTTAGATGCATTGAATATTCCGAATATCAACTTGGAACAATATGGGTGTCCCAAATTCTATGCATTATGTGCTCTAAGTAGCAACAAAGATATCCAAAAACTATAATGTGGTCATCACAAAAATAATTTGCATTGCCCCATAGCTGAGGTGATGGCATTGAATAATTGGCTTGTCGGAAATATGTGTCTCTTAAAAAAATGCAAGTATGTAAAAATAAGTTCTTTTTTTTTTACTACAATGTATTATTTTTGTAAAAAATATTAATCATAATGTTTTTACTATTAAAAAATGTTATAATTTACCTTGTTTCCATGTAGCTTCCTTCAATCTGTTTAAGAATTGTCTGCTGGATTTGCAGAGATTGTTTTAAGAATACATAGAATTCAGATTTAATCCATTATTTCAATAATTTTTGTTCATTTTAAAATTCACATTAATACTTAAAATTTTCAGCTATTATTTAATTTTACTCATAGGTAAAACTATCAGCGGTGTGAGTAAATATTTAGATTATGCATTTAATATCAAGAAAAGGGCAAAAGTTAATTTGCTTAGCAGCACAGATGTGCACACATTATTTTCAAAAACAGAAAACCCACTTACTATCCATTTAATATAGCAATGTAGAACACTTAAAATTAAGAAAACAGTACAAAGTATCTTGTAAAATACTTCATAGCTTCGTACAGTATTGGTATTTTGCTGTGCAATTTAAATTGTACGATGTGCATAAGGATTTCAAATAAATAAAAGGAAGTTCATATTTAGTAAAATGTGTGGTTTGCAAAAGCATTAAAGAAAAAGAACTTTTAATTTAGATCTTCAAGGACACAAATGGTTTTTAATTCTATATTTCACTACTTCAAATGTGCAAGGAAACATGGTATGGGTCTTGTAAAGTTTCAAATTAATGTATAAAATTCTTTTTACTCTTACAGGTTTTTATAATAATTTTTTTACTATGCATAAAACGCACTTTAAGAACCAAACTTTTAAAAATGTCTCAATTGTAAAATTAAAAAATAGAAAGCAAATTGCATTTAAATGTTTGTAATAATATTTAAAGTATATATTTCTCTCTCTCTCTCTCTCTCTCTCAATTGTTAAACGTTTTCTAAAAATCACTAAAATGAATGAAAATTTATTTAAAGTAAACAATAATATGGAAGGAAAAATTAATTAAAAATAATATTTAATTTATATTTTACAGGATAAAGGGTTTTAATACTATTTTTCACTACTTCAAATGTGTAAGGAAACATGTTCATAATATGGGTCTTGTAAAGTTTCAAAAATTTTACGCTCACTTATGTGTATAATATTAAAAAATTCTGCAATAAAATATGTGCTATAGCATCTAATGTATAATTAATTTTTGAGTAAAACATAAATCTTAAAATCAACGAAAATTTCATTTCAGATCTTGCATTTTAAAAAGAAAATTTATAAGACCATGTAATAAAAAAACCCCAAATAATCCAAAATACAGTGTATGTGGTAAGACAAGCAAAAGTTTATTTAGAATAGAAAAGGTGTAAGCATTAAAAAGATTTCCAATATTCCCTTATGGATCTGCATTTAAGTGTTTGTCATAATATTTAATGTATATGTTTCAATTGTAAAATGTTTTCTAAAAATCTTCAACATTAAAAATATGTGTTGTTAGAAAACAAGTTCGTAAAAATAAGTTCAGAAAGTCTTCACGGGCTGCATCTACCCGATGCCGGGTGCATTTGGAAATAAGCCAAAAAGCCTTTTAACACAACATGCATAATTTTATTTACAAGATTAACAGACGACAAAAACATACATACCACATACCGCCGAGAACAAACTTAATCTGACTTACAAAATTCAGCTCGGAAGCTGACGTCACTTTTTACAGCGCCGCTCATTGGACAGTTACATTCACGATTACTTCACTTCACAACATCCTCCCCCCCTTGAGACTCAGATAGAGTCTCAAGCTCATAACTAATGTTATTCAAAAGATCAAGTCTCTTTGGAGCTTTCACACACCTTCCAGAGGAGGTGTATCTTTTCATTATCACATTATCAGGTGATAATGTACTTTTAAGACAGGAGATGCCATCAGAATTAGATTCCTCTTCACCCTGTTTCTTATCAGCAGTTACATTAGTTTCATTTGCCTGTATCTCCAAAGGGAAGATACGCTGTATCGGACGTAAAACTGTTCCATGCTGCGTTTTAAGTTTAACTGTGCGAATCTTTCCATCACGTCCTGGAATCAACTCAATAATCTTTGCTAAAGGCCAAAACAAACGTTTTTTGTTATCATCTCCCACTAAAACTATTTCTCCAACCCTTGGCTCACGTGATCGCTTTTCATTATGCTTTTGAACCAACTGACTCAAATACTCTTTTCTGAAACGTTGTCTTAGATCATTTAACAGTTTACTTCTATATTTAATTCTCGTCCTAAGATTTCGCGAATCTAATTCGTCAATATCCTCAACACTGGAACTCCGTGTCTCGATAAGAAACATAGCAGGTGTCAGAGGAACCAATTCCTCAGGATTTTCAGAGACATATGTTAACGGTCTACAATTAATTATAGATTCACAGTCACAAATCACAGTATTCAGTTCTTCATAAGTTAACACAGATTTACCCAAAGTACGTTTTAACAGTTCTTTTACAGTGCGGACCAACCTTTCCCACCAGCCTCCCCACCAAGCTGCGGTGGGTGGAATAAATTTCCAAAGTATTTTAGGAGTTCTGGTTTCTTTTAATATTTCATCCCAATTCAATTTCGAAAGATCATTAGAGGCGCCCCGAAAGTTAGTTCCGTTATCACTATAAATTGTTCTAGGCCGCCCACGTCTAGCGATAAACCGCCTAAGTGCTAATAGAAAAGCGTCAGAAGAAAGAGAATTCACAAGTTCAAGGTGAATGGCACGGTACACGGCACAAGTGAACAGTGCTATCCACACTTTTTCTTTATTTTTCAGAAAGAGAGGCCCAGCTAAATCAATTCCCACAATTTCGAAAGGCGCACAATCCGTAACTCGGTCTGGTGGTAAAGGTGTCGGTTCGCTTGACATAGATTTAACCTTAAAGCGTTTACAAGCAATACAGTTATATACAACATTTTTAATAGCTTTCCTAGCCCTGATAATCCAAAATCTTTCTCTTATCAGGCATTGCATCATTTGGACACCCGCATGACAGTTTTTTATATGTACAAATCTGATTAACAGTTTAGTAAATTCACATTTATCTGGCAACAATATTGGATACAGAAAAGATTTATCATCATCTCGATAAAGTATTCTGGTTTTCACTCTCAAAATACCTTCATCATCTATGAAAGTTTCAATAAAATTTGACGACCTTGCATCAGACAGATAATGTCTTTGAACTAAACGAATTAAATGCTTTTCAGCATTTTCAATTTCAGACTGTGAAAGTTCATAGTTTTTACATTTCTCATGTGCCTCTTTACAATTATTCACAAATCTCAATATCCATGCAAATACTCTAATCATTTTATCATAACTGGATACACTGTTTAGATGCCAAGGGGGTGCGTCTTTTGATAGATCAATATTTACTACTTTTATTTTTTTCTTGTTTGGAACACATAATTTCAAAATGAGGATTATTACAAATAGAACAATTCAATTGCTTTTTGACACTACAAAATTTACTTAAGTGACCAGCTCTTTTTAAACAAGAAAAACATGCACCTTTTTTCATCAACAATTGCTGTTTAGCAGCCAAAGTCATTTTCCTCGCGGTAAAACATTTTTCACTAGGATGAGACTTATCACAAAAAATACAGTTATTAATTCTCTTACCTGAATTATCAACAAGGCTTACCAAAGCTGATGCTGTTGTCAGGTCAGCTTGTTTTACCTGTTCAATAAAGTCCTTCTTTCGATGACTTTGGTGCGGGGCGAAACCAGTCCGGGCGAGTAAAACCATTTCTTCACCCTTTACTTCCTGTCGAAGAAAATTCATCAAATGTTCTAAAGTTCGAGATCCTTTGGTTTCTGTCGAGTCGTGATTTCTACTTCTTTCCCAAGCCACTAACACTTCTTCTGGAAGGCAACTTTCCACTAACGGCGTTAGAAAGTCCCCGTACTTTTCTTGTGTTCTTCCCAAGCTTTCCAATGCTCGCAGCTTTCCTTCCAGTTCATCATATAGAGAGGGAAGATCCGTCTTCGCTCTTCCGGTAGCAGCGTTCTTCATAACTAAGCTTAACAAATCTCTAACATAGATTTGCACAAGCAAATCTTCTCGTCCAAAACGCTCTTTCAATTGTTCAATTGCCTTAGGGTAATTAGCCGCCGTAGCTGGGAAACTCAGAACTAAACGTTCTGCTTTCGATTTGGGTTCCATAGATTGCAATAAATATTGCATCTTATCCTCATCGGCAATACTTTTGTCGTCGTGTATTTTCTGAAACTGACTCCAAAAGGTCAGGTATTCTTTCGCTTCGCCATTGAACTTTTTCAGCTCTATCTTTGGCAATTTGAATTTTCTCGTTTCCTTATTGTCATTCGGCAGAGCGACTTCTTGCAATTTCAAATCTACCTGAGCACATAGCTCTAAGTACCGGTCTCTATAAGTTTCAGATTCTTCTAAATCTTCATTAAATAAATGTTCGTCATCTTCACTCTGTAAAAACTGTTCTGAAATAGCAGTTTGACAGACATCAAGTCTCTGAAACTTATCACTAAGTTGAATTCTCAAAATCGAAAGCGATTTCAAATCACATACTTCTTTCGATAATGCCGTTTCTATTTTCTTTAAACTCAGAGAAAAAGCAGTTCTCAGCCCTTTTCGTTGTGTTTTTAAAGCATTTAAATTCATTTTCAAAAGTTCTAGGTTCAAAAGTTCTTAAATGGCCAAAGCACCCAGTCCCGCCGAGGGTACCACTATGTTAGAAAACAAGTTCGTAAAAATAAGTTCAGAAAGTCTTCACGGGCTGCATCTACCCGATGCCGGGTGCATTTGGAAATAAGCCAAAAAGCCTTTTAACACAACATGCATAATTTTATTTACAAGATTAACAGACGACAAAAACATACATACCACATACCGCCGAGAACAAACTTAATCTGACTTACAAAATTCAGCTCGGAAGCTGACGTCACTTTTTACAGCGCCGCTCATTGGACAGTTACATTCACGATTACTTCACTTCACAACATGTGTAATAGTATTTAATATATAATTAATTTTAAGTAAAAACATTAATTTTTAAAATATTAAATCCTTATATTTCATCCAAAAACAGGTTTGTAAATCTATATAATATAAATTAAATCACTAAAATTTATGAAGATTTATTCAAAGTAAAAATAATATGCAAGGAAAGATTAATTAAAAAATAACATTTTAATTTAGATTTATAGAATAAATGGTTTTTTTTATACTATTATAACTTCTTCAAATGTACAAGAAAACATATTCATAGTATTTGTCTCGTAAAGTTTCAAAAATTTTACTCTTACTTAAGTGTATATTATTTAAAACAAAATTTCTGCTATAAAATAGGTGTTATAGCATCTAATGTATAATTAATTTTTGAGTAAATACATCTAACTTAAAAAAAACATAAATCTATATAGCAAAGAAAAATTTCATTTCAGATCTTGCATTTTAAAAGAAAATTTATGAAACCATGTAATAAAAAAACCAAATAATCCAAAATACAGTATATGTGGTAAGACACGCTAAAAATTTATTTAAAAGCGAGATGTAAGCATTTATAAAAATACTATTCTGAAAGGCAAAGATCAATTGCAACTTTGTCTAAATATCGTCTAGTGTACGACACTGAGTTCTAGTTCGGGGGCACATAAGTGGTTTATCGCTGCTTTATACAAGAATTTTACGAAACGTTAAATTTATTCTAGGGCATAATGCACGGGGCAAGCTGTGAAACCAAAATTGGTTTGTTTGATACTTCATCTCAAGCAAGCTTCCATTTTCCAGAACAATTTTTAAAGAATTGTAGTTCTTTCTAGAAAACACAAATTGCCTTTTCTGTCCAAATGAAACAGACGCTATGGGTGCATAAAGTTCCAAGTCCTTCTCGTTGTTTTTATTGGCGCAACTATGCAGTCCTTACCATCTTTATAACGCTTCACCAACTCAAAATTAAATCTTGCACCAATTATTCGCTCCATTTCTCCCTTTATTTCCAATACTTTAGGAGATCAAGGCTTGGCTGTAATAGAAGACCCGCTAAAAGTATAGCTTATTCCTTCGTCTTCGTATGCTACAAGTTGACAAGGCACAGTATATTTTTGACCTAAAATTTCTAAATTTCGTCTTTTTTTAATACGTTAATTCGTTTTCCAATCGACGGAAATATGCCTAGCCTTCACGATCTGTAAACAATTTACCATACTCATAACATAAAGAATTGTGAGTAGACTTTTTCAAGTTCAGACTTGCTCGATGGACATAATCGTGACGTCACATCGAAATCTCAGAAGGAAAAAAAATCCAAGTCCCAAACGTAAACACACTGACGTCACTGGTCATGAATAAAGTAAAAACATTAAGAAATCCATTCGTTCCTTAGATTACTTACTTTTAAAATCACTAGATGGCGCCATAAGTCATTTTGTAAAAGCATTTATTAAAACCCCTATGCAATTATTCAAACCATTTTCTAAAAATAACGCATTCCTAATACTAAGAAAAAATACAAGTCCAAAAGAGAGAAAAAATCCAACACTACAATAATTCACCATCTTAAGTTAACTCTCTTACAGCCTAACGGATAGCGCGCTTGACTTCGGATCCTATGGTCCCGGGTTCGAATCCAAGAAATTGCTTTTTAATTAAAAATAATAGAGTTTCGAATTTCTCCACCAGATGGCACTACGAGTGATTCATCACCATGGTAACGAAACGACGCCATCTTGAAACAACTCAACGCCTGCACGAAGTCGATGACAAAAAAAATCCAAGTCCAAATGTAAACAAACAATACGTCACTTCCGCTTTTGGATGGCGTCACGCTGTGACGTCACGTGACCCCGCCCACTTCTGGTCACGTGGTATGACGTCACTTCCGCCGCATATACGGGCCGGTATACTACTGATAGATCCCATGATCATTAGTTTTTGATATATTGTCAATATTTAAGTTTACATAATAGTTTTTATACCCCTATAAAAACCTAATTTATTTCACTCGCTGAGTGTATCACTCAATTGCAAAACAAAAACAATTGCACTCAAGCTCCAAAAATTTTGAAAACAAAATACAGTTAAAGCTACATTTTAAAGCAAAATTTGAAACTATTGGGAATTTCGCATTTACACTTAGATATACAACAGACGTCAAAGATTGTCCAAAAAAATTTCAAGTAAATCAATTAAAACCAGATGCGCCAGGAACATTTTGAAATCCGAAGAATATCGAAAAAGCTAAATCTAAGAAAAACTCTTTTGTAGTAGACCTAAATACTTTTCTACTATATCTTTGATGTTGTGTTGAATATATAACTCCGTCAAAAATTATCGTAATTGAAAATTTCTTTTTGTTATCAACAGAATTCGATATCAATAAGTTTTAACGGTAATTAAAATTTTCAATCGATTTTGATGACTGAAAGTCACCTTAACGATTTTTGATTGTTTTCAGTCATATCTACTAGCATTTGGCATCATATGTGATACACGAAATATTTCGGAAAGGGCTCGACGTCACTAGCAGAGATTGATCCTTTTCTTAGAATAGAATCATTTGGAAAACTTCCATTGGGGCCTTTTCCTTGTTAGAGTCCTTTTCAAATATTATATTGTTCCTGTTCTTAGAATAGAATCCATTCGAAAGAATCTATTGCTCCTTTCCTTAGAATACAATCCTTGAAAAAGATTCTTTTGGTCTTTTTCGTAGAATATAATCCGTTGGAAAGATTCTATTGCTCCTTTCATTGGAATTCGTCCTGTCGGAAGGTTCTACTGCTCTTTCATTGGAATAGAATCATTTGGAGAGATTTTTATTGCTCCTTTCAATGGCATTTAATCCTTTCGGAAGATTCTACTGCTCCTATTATTGAAATAGAATCCTATGGAGATAGTCTATTACTACTTTCCTTGGAATAGAATCCTGTGGGAATGTTCTATTACTCCTTCACTTAGAATATAACTCTTTGAAGAGATTCTATTGCTGCTCTACTTAAATTAGAATCATTTGGAAAGGTTGTATTGGAACTTTCCTTGGAATAATGTCCTTTTAAAAGGTTCTATTGTTTCTTTCCTTGGAATAGAATCCTTTGGAAAGATTTTATTGGCCAAAAAGGTCATAATTGGTTAGAAACCACACAGGAAAGACAACAAGTTGTAAGGTGGAATTAACCTCTCAGAGGGTCGAAAGCGACGTTTTTTCGTTCAACCACTAGTAGGAGGGTTGCGAGTTTGAATCTAACCAAAGACCGTTGTGTACAAATGGGGCTGGTGCGCGTTAAATCTGTCGTGGCCTCAAATGTCCTCACGTTGGAGTGGTGTGGAAGTTTGGAGAGTGGGATGCCAGCTCAGGTGTGACCTCGCCATCTGGTTCAAAATTACGTGGTGTTGCCCTCGGATCAGTCCTTTTGATCCCAGACCGTCGCCAATAGCCCGTTGTGTTGCTCCCCAGTGCGACGTTAATTAAATACCTACAACCACTAGTAGGCCCGAATTTAAATTCTAAATTTTATCTTTAATTTGTACGTTTTTATTACTATCGTACCTTCATTTTTCAGTTAGAGAAGGGGCCTGTGAGAATGTGGAGATCGTTTCGAGGCATGAGTGGAGAGCCCGACCGGCTATTCGGTATTGGGCAATGAAGCTGCCTCTACACCACGTCATCATACAGCACACAGTATCACCCACATGCAGTACCAAACCCCAGTGCATTAGGAATATACAGTTCATCCAGGACTATCACCTAGACTACAAAGGTATGTTGAAGTGTTTTTATAACCTTCTGGTAAATTAGCTGCCACGACAAAAATGAACTTACAGTATAGTAAATAGTAACCATGAAAACTGTTTGAAAGGCTATAATTGCCATAGTTCTTCACCTTCAGCTACTGCAGTGAGCCGGACATGGATATAAAGACGTTCTTCCTAAGAAGCTAGATAGCGCTTGCTACGGTACAAATAAACTTACGATTTCATAATAATAAAGCAGAGCAACTATCCCAAACACAAAACACTTTTCGGTACACTAAAGTTGCCATATTTCTACATCTTCTGCTACTCAGTGACACTGACTTGAATATAAACACGCGCTTTTCCATACAAGCTAGATGACGCTCGCTATAATCGGCATATTTCAATAGTTGAATTGCTAAATAATTTTCAACACAACTTCTAAAGCCCTGTGATAACTGACACTGCTTCTACTTCTTCAACTTTCGCTGCCTCTCAGTGTATTTTAAAACATTGGGAGAAACAACCGCTACGACAAAATAAACTTACTAATTTTGCGCTAATAAATCAGAGCAACCATCCCAAACACAAAACACTTTTCAATAGGCTGAAGTTGTCATGTTTCTGTACCTTCTGCTACATTAGTGAGCCGGACGTGAATATAAACGCGCGCTCTTCCAAAAGAAACTAGATGGCGCTTAATACAATCGGCGCGCACTTCCATAATTGAATTTCTAAATGACATCCAACAACTGCCTGAAGCCCTGTGATAGTAGACACTGCGTCTACTTGAGTCACAGCTTCACTCATATAGGACAGTCAAACGGTTGATATCATCAACTGCATCATTCACACTGTGAAAGATACTAGTGCCTCCCCGCCTTTACACATGACCTGCAAGGCTTAATTAAAAAAGCAAATATTAGCAACTATTCAAACATAACATAATTAGACTCGAGTTTTATTTATTTTGGCCCACCGAAACAGATAACTAGTTTTAGCTATTTTCGAAAAAGCTGTTGTCCTAGTTGGAGTCAGGTTCATAAAAATCCAGTACGCGTAAGATAAAGTAGTTGTAGGGAATAGGTTTATCCAGCCGCAAACCGATACGTCCCTTCAAATGTTTTATCAGACTTCCGGACCATATACGGCTGAATTTCTTACACGGCCCTCAGACCATCTACAGTCCTCTGAATATTTTTATTAAGCCCACAGACCCAGATACGGTTAACCAGATAGGTTTAACTGCCCCGTAGACCAGACACAACCCTCCAAATATTTTTTAGGCCAGATAGATTTATCAGGTCTGCGGGTATTCCCTCTGGATAGATTTATCAAACCCGACCAAATACAACTCCCCCGGAAAGTTTTACCCTCAGACTGGATACAGTCCTCCAGATGGGTTTAACTGCCTTGTAGACAAGATACGACCCTCCAAATATTTTTATCAAGCCCACAGACCCGGATACGGTTATCCAGATAGGTTTAACTGCCCCGTAGACCAGATACTACCCTCCAAATATTTTTTAGGCCAGATAGATTTATCAGGTCTGCGGGTATACCCTCTGGATAGATTTATCAAACCCGACCAAATACAACTCCCCCGGAAAGTTTTACCCTCAGACTGGATACAGTCCTCCAGATGGGTTTAACTGCCTTGTAGACAAGATACGACCCTCCAAATATTTTTATCAAAACCATAGACTAGATACGGTCTTCTAAATTATTTACCCGGCCAGCATACCAGAGATAGCCCTCCAGATTGGTTTACCTGGCTCATAGACCAAATTTCCCCCTACCGAATAATTAACCTGTCCGCAGACCAGACAGAACTCCCAGGTGAGTTTTGATAAACCCGCAGACTGCGTATGACCCCCAGATAGGTTTAAAGTCGTGGTCAAATAGGAAGCGCAAAGCGACACGCGCAGACCAATCAGAGGTGCCGGCGCGAGCCGTGAAAACACCCCGATTGGTCTGCGCGTGTTGCTATGCCCCTTGCTCTTCCTATTTGACCATGACTTAACTTATCCACAGACCAGGTGGGTTTACCTTTCCCGCAGGCCAGATAAACCCCCAATGTGTTTTTATCAGGTAGGTGGTATTTCAATTAACGTCGCACTGGAGCAACACAACGGGCAATTTGCGAAGGTTCGCGATCAAACCGCATTAGAAAGATCGGAGGACAAAGCCGCGTAGTTTTGAACCACGGTCAGATGACGAGGTCACACCTGAGCTGGCACTCCACTCTCCAAACTTCCACACCACTCCAACGTGAGGACTTGAGGGCACTACGGATTCCACCCTCTGCATACGTCGGTGCAGAATATCGTTTCCTTCTTTGGTTACGGCTGCCGGCCCAACGGTTTTACAGGCAACTTACTGAAACCGGCCGAAACGGCCTTTACAATGCTTTCCCCCAGGAGAGAGGGAATATGTGTCGTCCCATTATCACCTAATGTGCCGGTTTCTATTGTCGGGTCGTGGGTATGCCTAGAAGGGACAGATTCTTTCCGGGTAAACTGAAAGGGCGGCGGTGACTTTTTAAGTGTATCTCTTTTCATTTACTCAAGATATAGACTAGATGCTCGAGGATAAACAATTTGCGAGGCTCCCCGTCGATAACCCTGGAATTTTTGTCAACGGGGAGATAAGGCTATTCACGCGCTGGTCTCTTTGTAGCACAGAAAAGAGGGGATGGAAATCGTAATGGGCTCCGGCGATTCTTCAGGAGTTTGAGGTCTGAAGGAATACGAGCCTTTCCTATCGAGGGGACTCGAAACTTTCGGCTGGTCCCCTTATCCAGAGGGTTAACGTGCCCAGCCCCCTTTGTACACAACTGTCTTCGGTTGGATTCGAAATCGCGACCTTCCAGTTACTAATCCGTTACTCTTCCATCCGGTCTACCCCATTAAGATAAGTTTTTATCAGGACCAGTAGACAAGATACGGCCCTACGGATGGGTTTAACTTATCTGCAAACCGAATAAATCCTCACAAATACTTTTTACCACCTTGTTTTCAACTTCATTTTTCAAATTTTAGACTAGTAAGCTTAGTATTTTTTCAGGGTGGGGTGACATAGCGTACAATTTCCTGATCGGAGGGGACGGACGAGTTTACGAAGGAATCGGCTGGAAGGAATCCGGGGCCCACTCCATCAACTTCAACACCAACTCAGTGGGGATAGCCTTCATCGGGAATTACAACGAGGTTGCCCCCAGTCAGAAGATGGTGAACGCAGCCCTCAATCTCATCAAGTGCGGTGTCAAAAAGGTAAGTAAAGATCCGATGCAGTGACTGGAATTGAAAGCTCAAACTATCTGTTGAGGCCCTATTATGTATCAAAATATTAAGTATCAAAATATTAGGTAGGTGTTTAATTAGCGTCGCACTGAAGCAACACACCGGGCTATTGGGAACGGTCCGGGATCAATCCCGAGGAAAACATCACGTAATTTTGAACCATGGTCAAATTTGAACGAGGTCACACTTGGGCTGGCACCCCAATATCCAAACTTCCACACCACCCAATGGTAGGAAACCACGACAGATTTAACGTGCACCAGCCCCCTTTGTACACGACGGTCTTTGGTTGGATTCGAGTCCACGGTTAGGGTTCACACACGTGCTTTGAAGGCGGTTTATGCATCTTGAGGCGCAGTGTTGGTTTGTGGAATGAACTTTTAAGTTCACGTTAATTATTTGAAATTATACAAATTGTAATGTTTCTCATGCATGCCTGTTCTATGGTATGGTTCAAAATTACGAGGCATTGTTCTTGGTAGGCAGGTAGTTAATTAACGTTGCAGTGGAGCAACACAACGGGCTATTGGCGACGGATCGGGATCAATTCCTAAGGAAAATATCCGAGGACAACACCACGTAATTTTGAACCATGGTCAGATGACTAGGTTACACCTGAGCTGGCAGATCACTGTCCAAACTTCCATACCACGCCAACGTGAGGACATTTGAGGCCACTGCAGATTTAACATGCACGAACCCCCGTGTACAAAACGGTATTTGTCTGGACCTTGTTTCGAGCTCGCAACCCTCCGGTTGTTAATCCATTGTTCTTCCAACAGAGCTACCCGTACGCGTTGTGTGGATCTTTCCCTTAATGATTGATCACAGACCGTCGCCAATAACCCGCTATGTTGATCCAGTGCGACGTTTATTAGCTACCTACCTGTTCTAGTCTGGGGTGTCCTTTGATTAATCGGGCTGCGGTAGCCTGGTTGGAAGAGCAACGGATTAGCAACCGGAGGGTTTCGAGTTCGAATCCAGCCGAAGACCATATGTACAAAGGTTGCTGGTGCATGTTAAATCTGTCGGGGCCTCAAATGTATTCACGTTGGCGTGGTGTGGAAGTTTGGAGAGTGGGGTGCCAGGTCAGGTGTTGCCTCGTCATCTGACCGGGATTCAAAATTACGTGGTGTTGCCCTCGGATCAGTCCTTTCGATCCCAGACCGTCGCCAATAGCTAAGTGAAGATTAACCACCTAGAAGGTTAATCAAACTGAAGCCCAATCCTCCATCAAGGAAGGCAACAAGAAACCATTACATTTTACTTTAAAATAGACTTTTAGTGATAGGTGCTTGTGATTTAGGCTAATCAAGTCCATTATCACTGCTGCTTAGTGTCTCTTTCTTTCCCGGTGTGACCTCAATATCAAAAGTTATAAATGATCTAATCCATGAAATCATAGGCGGTTCAAAATTACGTGGTGTTGTCCTCGAATATTTCTCTTTGGAATTGATCCCGGACCGTCATCAATAGCACGTTACGCCAGTGTGACGTTAATTAAAATACCTACCTTTGATTAATCAACAAAGTTTTATTAAAACTAGTGGTCGCCCAGTGGTCGAAATTCGACCATAATTCATTTAATTTTTAAGTTTGAACGTTAATAAGGTTCTTTTGTCAAAGAGTATACCTCTATATTCATTGCATATAATTTTTTTGAATTTTGTTCTATTACGTAAGCTGCGAGCATGTACAAATACGTCATAGGAAAAATGCGGTATAGCTTGGTTAATCCATATCTAAAAAACAATAACGCGTTGTTTGACATTTTCTTGGGTTTTTTTATTGCTATACTGGCCACAGGTTTCGCCAAGGCTACACAGTTAATTTGCCTATCTTTTCCAAATTATATAAAATTTAAATAAAAAATAAATCCAAAAATTAAATAAGGAATACGTGCTTCGTATTTTTTTATATATTTTTTATTGAAACAAAAAAAACAGGTGGTTAAAAAAATAAATGTTGTCTATTGAACTTGAAATAGTTCGACAATGAATTTAATGATTCAAAATTTCTGTGTAGACGATGTTTTTTGTAAAAACTCTTTCATCGTTTGCTAAATGCCCTTGACTGTTATATTCTGAAACATAAAATCTCAAACCATCGAATGATCGAACTCTACTTGCTGCGACGTACAATTGACCATGAAACTGGCTGCCTCAATAAAATTCCAAATTTTTCGAATGTTTGTCCTTGAGACTTACTTATTGTCATCGCAAATGCAGGTATAATTAGAAATTGAGTTCTTTGAAAGTTAAATGGTAAAATAGTTCCGGAATATGTTAAATTTATACGTGGAATCAAAATTCTCTTATTCCGTGCGGTTCCAGTTAAAACTTCGCAATCAATGGTATTACGATGCATAAATTTGATGCGCATTCTTGTTCCATTGACTAATGCTTCCTTTGTATTTAAGTTTCTGATCAGCAAAACGATGCAATTAACTTTCAATACTAACTTATGTGGTGGCAAATTATGCCAAATCTCATACCCCTCCGTGCGCGAAATGTGCTTAAAAAGGGGTACAAAGTTTTTTCTTCACGTATTAATATATAGATCTGTTTATTTAGACTGAGTACTTCACAGGACTAATACCTTTTTCTGATTTTGCCATTATAGGGTTTCTTGACACCGACAAGAGAAATTCACGGTCATCGTGATGTGTCTTGCACACAATCTCCTGGCGATAAGCTGTACATGATCATACGTCAATGGAATAATTACAAAGGAGGTCGGCTTTCTCAATTCGATTGCTCAGGATACTGAACCTCGTATCAACTTCGGATTCTGCATTGTGACGAAACCACGGAATCTCTCAAACACCCACGCAGTTCTGGTATACTCTCAGCTGATTACAGTTGGACTTATTGGTTCGGTTGCCAATTCTGGCGCCGTATTAGCAATTTCACAATTACAATCCGTATCACCATTATACTGTGTGTTCAATACGAGAGTTACTTCCACTCTCTCCTCAGAAGAGAGTGTTACTCTCTTCTGAGTCAGTATTCATTCTGTGTACATTCAGTCTTTCATTCTGTGTGTATGTATATTACTTGATATTGTTTGTCTTGTGTATGTCGCAGCATGGCCAAATATGGTTCTTGCTCCATAGAATCCCAACCAACCTTCCATCTAATGGGTTCCTATGAGAGGCTTTTTCTGTCAACATAGTTTATCTCTGTTTCGGCAACATTTCGAGTGAAATCTAATTGGCATTGAACGATCAACCATATGGATTCGTAATTTATTATTTGGAATTTTTATTTTAAGACCTGAAATCGCTTTCGAAAAACAAACTAAGTGACGTCACTTTCGGAATACGAATAACGAACAAATTTCTCAACAGAAACATTAACATCATCTCCATTTAGCTTGACAGAAAACGACATAAGCTTGAAAGTTGCGTATGAAACTTATAACTTACTATTATTATTAATATTTTCATATTTATCTACTCAACAAATATTTTTTCAAAACAACACGGGCTTTTTCTGTCAAGCAAAATATAGGTGGCGGTAGTGTTTTTATGGTGGAATGTGCTTTCTGTACGTACTCCTCAAGTGATATCATTTGGCTAGTTTTTCAAATGCGATTTCAGTACTTCGGTGATAAACTACATTTTTTGTTTCCCCAATGTGTATCATGCGAAGCATTTTGAGTAATATTAAGTAAAACACTATAGTTTGGTTTGTTTGCACTGAAAATACTTTCATACAGTCTGTATAGTAATCCTATAAAAGTAATATGTAGTAAGCCAATACAAATGCCAAAGAATGAATTCCTAATTTATTTTTTGGAATTTGTATTGGCGATTGTTAGTTGATCAATACTAATTAATTTAAGTGCCAAACGTTGCCTGATCGTCTAATAGTGTAGACCTGGGTGTCAAGTAAAAATCATTACAAATATGTTTCCCGTTTGTTGTTAAGGGCGTGACAATATGACAAACTTGAATGTAATCTTTCACGCATTCCCCCTAGAAAATGGGATGAGATAATTTTCTACGGTCACTGATTTTTGCTGACAGCGTCGGCAAGAGTCTCGTGCAGACAGACAGTAATGCAGTATTCTTTCATTCCTCTAGTATCATTTGGCAGTGACTTGGCGATCGAAAATTGAAATCGTTCTGAGAACGTACCATTAACTAGAATTTTAGCAATCAATGCATATTTAGCATCTTATGATTTGTATCCTGGAATTTCAACACGAACTAAAAATCAGTATCCTCTCAAAACATGTATTGACTTTTTAAGTGACCATGAATGCATGCTATGTATGAAAAATGTGCTATTTTTTTCAGGGAAGTTTCCAGAAACAGACCTTTTCGTTTACACGATTATCTATTTTTGTTCATTAAATAAACAATTTTATCTTACTCCTATTTGTAGATTTCAAAAGTATTTAATCTATAGAAAGAAAAATGTTTTTCTCAATGATTACATTATTCATACAGCTCACTCATAATTTAAATCAAATTTATACAATTTGATAAAATTTATAATGAAAGTTCAGGTAGTGAAGTAATAAACAATGCTATGATTTTACATTGAAGAGTGCCCAATGTGTTCTTGGTGCAGTTTGGCTAGATCTGGTTCTTGAACCGTAAAAACCAATTAACCAACCAGGGCTTCAAAAATTACCGACATTGGGGACACTGATAAATTACCGACGGAAATTTCCAATATCGGTTTCCACTGTTTTTAGCGCTCATGTTTTATTAAATGGAAAGGCTTCACCAGATACTAGTTCCCTAGTACTCCAACATGCAATGAAAAACATTTTTAAATGCGTGGAAGGGGACAAAACTTAGTAATATCAACACAGTAAATAATTACTACTTTCTTCGTGGAAAATCACCCTGAGTGTTTTTCTCTCTTCTGCGTCAATAATTTCCTTGTGTGTGTATACATTACTTGACACTGTCTTGTGTTTGGCGAAGATTGGCCAAATATGGCTCTTGCACCATAAAACCTAACCAATCGATGGAAAAACATACTCACATAATTACCACATATTCAAGTTTTCACATCCTATCCTAAATACTTTTTTATAACCGCACTTACCCCATATTTATTCCTAAATTAAACTACAGATTTTTTACCCCTCATTTTTATTTCCGCAGCTCTTACGTATTTCCACTTCTTTGATCCATTAGATTGTCTGTCCGTCTCTTCTGCTCCTTTGGGACGTAAATGGGACTCCTAATTGTATCCAAACTTATTTAATTGTATCTTTTCTTAAAATTCTATCTTTTATTTTACTTGTTTTCCTACTTTTCTAGTTCCTAACGACATTTTTATATAACTTCTCTCTTTTATTGCAATTTTACTACTAATACATTTTTATTAATTAGGTAGGTGGGTAGTAAATTCACGTCACAGTGAAGCAACCTAATGGGTTATTACCGACTGTCCGGCAGGATATGCTGATTTAAATCACGATTTAAAACATGACTTAAATCAAGTGATTTTTATTAAAAAATCTTTGATTTAAATCAAAATTTTAAATTTCTGTAAATTTTTCTTTCTGTTATGTATAATAATATTGAAAATTTAATAACTGAACAAGATGCATGTTATTTTATTCTATTAGTTAAGAACTTCACTCGTACTGAGATTATCCCAAAATTATATTGAAAATCATTTTCCCTATGAAGACACTAAATAACAGTATTTGCTGATTGGGATCATAATTACCAGACAAGTATTTCCATCTGGGGCCATTGAATAGGTGTCATTCATAAGCCTGGTCATTAGCATGTGTTTTGTTTTAAACATTCCGTGACTATAAATCGCACATGGCCAATTTTAAATCATTCACCATGTGATGAGTGAAGATGCTCGAAATATATTCCCTCAAATTATTATATCTTGCTTTCTTTTTAAGATGTTCTAGTTATTTATTTAGTATTGTATAGTCCGTTCATCAAAAAATATAGACATACAACAAAAAGATTTTCTGCAGTGCCACAAAACCATTCGAATTCTGCACATAAAACTTTGTAATTGGCAATTTTAATAGTTTCATTTTGTTTTGTATAATATATTGGTTAATTTTTATTTAAATTTATTGGGAAATTTTATGCATTGATCCATTAGAATTCTTTACACTGTTAGAATTACTATTCACTGTTTATGGAATTGAAATTTGGAATGTAAAATTTAATTCACTCATCTGACAATTGAGTGAGAATGTTGAAAAAGGATTATGGATTGAAGTGAAAATCTATTCAAATTGATAAATTTTTTATTGAAAGCTCAAAATTCCACTGAATTGGCATGTTTTGTGGGATACTATTACACTTGTTATATGCTGTTCATAGAGAAAAGCTTAATTTTCTTGTAAGTATAATTCTAATAAGCCCTTTTTGTGGGCTTCGAATAAACCTATGAAATACTTGTTAATGCTCAAAGAATTTGAAAAATAGGCATACTTGATTTCAAATTTATGTATTTTCATGTCGTCTCATTTTTAACGTACAAAAAATAACAATTTTTTCGCCAAAATAAGTTATTTTTACAAGCTAAATATTAATGAGTAGGAATTTTTTCATGATGCAAGTTCCAATTATTTTATATCAAAATAATTAAAGTAATTCAAAACATTTTATTCATATATGATAAATATATAATGCAAAAAAATTCTGAAATTAGTATGGCTGAAGAAATGAGGTATAGTGTCGGTGGGAACCCGCAACTTCATTTATCCTGGTTCAAAAATTTAATTTCACTGGTAATAAGTTAAGCTCAAAGTAATCTAAACTGCTTGAGAACCAGATAGAAAAACATTGCTTATGCTTGGCATTTGGGGCACTGTTCTATTTACTCTGTCATGTGATTTACTTTGCTAATTCCTCAATCTTTCAGAAATTTACTCAGCTATATTTCCTAATGCATTAATGTTTTACATAAAAAAATTAATGTTTAAATAAATCAAAGCTGTCTAGAAACTGCACTGTAATTTGCATGTCTCGTCCAACAAATTTAAACTTGTCGAGCAACGAGTTAATTAAAATCATAAAAATCCGATTTAAATAAAAAAATCTGATTTAAATCAAATAAACCCTTTTGTAAATCATCATTTTTTTCATACATTGCGGTATGGGATCCATCCCACAGGTAAAGATCCGAGAAAAACACCTCATAATTTTGAACCACGGTCACATGACGAGTTAACACCTAAGCTGGCACCCACTCTCTCCAAACTTCCATCGCACCAATGTGAGGACATCTGAGGCCACGACAGTTTTCACATGCACCAGCCCCATATACACGATTCTCTGTGACTGGATCCTGTTTCGATCTCGCAACCCTCCGGTTTCTAATCCGTTACTCTTCCAATCGAGCTACCACGGCCCCTTTATTAATTAGGATGTGAAGATAAGCTGATGGTTGGTTGATTTGTGGTTTTATGGCGCAGAGGCCATATATGGCCAAGCTGCGCCAAACACATGACAGCAAGGGATGGAAAAAGCAGAAGGGCAGGCGATGGTAAAACAGAAGAGTGGAAAGATGACTCGGGTACTTCGGGGCTGTAATGCCCCTACACACCTAAAGATGTGCCCTTAATGGCTGAGCAAATTATCGTCAGTTAGGTACTCCGTAATTGATACGTCCGTTCCGTTTCGTATTCAAATTTTGATAGATAGCGCTTTGAATATAACGAGGTTATAAAAACAAAGACTAGGTAAAAAACATTTAGTTGGGTATAAAGCATTTTCCCGATTCATTTTCTAAAATAAGCTTCAAATATAACACGACTTATTTATTTAAATCCTATGATCTAGAAAAAGTAGGTTAGAAAAAGCTTTAAATGACTATGAAAATTTAGATAACTGGTATTTATGTTTCGTTAATGGTATTACTGATCTGGTATTTGAATACCTGTTTACAAACGAAAGGTTTATATTCATCGTATATGTTGTTTGCGGTATACTGCATCATACGTTATGCAAAAGAAGGATGTTAAAGAATCGACGTTAAAGAGATTGCATATGAAGCAGACGGATTCAATAGATTCCTGTTAATAACAGGGAGTTTCCAAACCTTCCATCGCACGATTCAAACAATGGCCAATTTGTAGTACATCATAAACACGAAAGGCATTTTTATGACTCCCTTTTGGCCACCGTTGCACCATAGGATGCAAGGGATTTTCCCACTCGTAATAACTTAGACAGATGCGAGTTAATGGAAAATGTCAACGACAATAAAGTGGATTACGATTGCCTTTTCTCAGTGGGAACAATATATGTAATGTAGCTATAGTTCAACGAACAATAAACGCCGCGTGTTTCGACACCAATTATCTAAGTGGGACAGTGGACTTTCAAAACCACTAAAAAATCGATCAAAAGATCGATTTTAAATCGATTTACCTTTAAACCGATTTAATCGATCTAAAAATCTATTCAACTTTAAACCATTTAATCAATAAAAAATCGATTTCGCTTTAAAAATTGATAGATGACAAATTCTGTGGATATCACAAAGCATTTATCAATTACGATCATTTTTGACGGAGTTGCATTTACATCAGTTATAGCAGATAAGTATAGTAAGTCTACTAAAGAAACGCTTTTTTCTCTGAGATTTCGGGCTGCGGTAGTCCGGTTGGAAGAGTAACGGAATCCAACCAAAGACCGTCGTATACAAAAGGGGCTGTGCACGTTAAATCTGTCGTGGCCTCAAATGTTCTCACGTTGGCGTGGTGTGGAAGTTTGGAGAGTAGGGTTCCAGTCCCGGTGCTGCTCTCGTCATCGACCGTGGTTCACAATTACGAGGCTTTATCACTGGATCTTTCCCTTCGCGATTGATCCCGAACCGTCGCCAATAGCCCGTTGTGTTGCTCCCCCAGTGCGGTGTTAATTAGAATATCTCCCTACCTACCAATATAGATTTCTTGCCGTTCGTCTGATTACCAAATGCTCCCTCGCATCTAGTTTTAATTATTTTACTTGAAATTGTTTCTGGACAATCCTTTAAATCTTGTCTATATCTGCAAATAAGTAATTCCTTATGCTTCCAAATTTTGAATTTTTGGTTTAAAATGTTGTTTTGTCTATACTTTTTTGCAACGTTTTGGGTGATTTAATACAACTTTCTACTGTACAATTGAGTGATACACTTAGCAAGTAAAGTTAATTTGGTTTATATCTATGCAAACTCTTGTAAATTAAAACATTAATAGTACATGAAAAAATAATGCGCATGGGAGATATCAATTTTTGCTAATTTATCAAAACTTTTCACCCTGTTTTACGTAATAACGTCCGAATGAATAAATATGTCTAGACTAAACTTTACGTATAGGCTTTTTAACAGAAAACAGTTTGTTTAAATTTCATAATAGGATAATAACTACAAACGTTTGCTTTGGAAGTCCACTTGTTATCATATGCAGTTTCGTTATATCGCGCTTTCGGTTATACCTCTCTTTTTTACTCGCCCCCGATGAATTTTTAAATTTGCAAATAATAGAAAATTTAACTACGTTGTTTTAGGTCGATAGTTGAATTTGCATTGCACTGGAGCCACACACAAGCCATTGGTGACGGTCCAGGATCAATACCGAAGGGAAAGATCCGAACTTTAGAATTAGGTAGGAATTTAATTAACGTTGCACTGGAAGCAACACAATGGTCTATTGTCGACGGTCCGGGATCAATCCCAAAGGGAAAATTCGAGGTCCACACCATGTAATTTTGAGCCACGGTCAGATGAAGAGGCAACACCTGAGCTGGCACCCCACTCTCCAAACATCCACATCAACGTGAGGGCATTTGAGGCCACGACAGATTTAACGTGCAACAGCCCTCTTTGTACTTTACGGTGTTTGGTTGGATACGAACTCGCAACCCTTCAGTTGCTAATCGGTTACTCTTCCAACCGGGCTATCCCTTTAGAATTAGGAACTGGAAGGACTTGTTACGAAATTGTCCCAAACTGAACTGACACAATGATTTTGGCGTATCGAAATTGTGGATAAGAAAGAATTCCACTTTGAAAATGTATTCTACAGCAGTTGTTCTTAACCTGGGGTGTGTGCACCCCTGGGGGTGCGAGAAAGCATTTCCAAGGGTGCCAGAGAAGTTTCTAAATTTTCCATGGAAACTACAGCCCGACCACCTGATAGAAACTAACGAAAGCTACGTCGACTTTTGGGATCCCCACTCATACCCTCTCTACCTTTGCCTTAGCCACTGAGATATATAAACTGGAGTAAGCGATGCTGCTTAGAAATCGGCGCCAAAACACACCTGGTTACAAAAACCTATTTACTGAGATATATTTTACACTGTTGTGAAATAGAAACTTATCTTTTGAATATATAATCACATTTTTAGGTTGTATTAATTATTTCTTCTACGAATAAAATGCAAAATTACTTTTTTAATGGGAATTATCATCAGAGTAGCATTTTTTCTGCCTTTCAGACTAAGTTTATAACGCCTGACTAGCTGCCACAGGCAAAATTTAAGGGGGAAAGAGAACACCAGGAAGTAGCTACGTGTATCTACTTTTAGCCTGTTAGCTAAATGGATGCACAAATGTTTCTTAAGTGCCACAATAAATGTCATCGCACTTATCAGCACGTGTAGTATAATAAGAAACTGGTTGATACGCACACGTGTTCGCATACTTTGCGTACAAACGTTAACGAGGTGGTTTGACTCACAATCGAATACTAATTTTCTTTAATTTACCAACATTAATCAGTGACTAAAGCCCATACCGGATACGATCAGTTGATTTCATGATTTTCTGCAAATTTTGAAAATCTATAATTATTATTTTATTGATTGTAGTAACCCTCGTTATGTCGAAAAAACGGCAATGGAAAGACGATTATGTTTCGTATGGATTCACTTGTACAATAGAAAAGATAGTACGCAACGACCACAATGCATTTTGTTGCAAAATATTTTCAAACTCCAATCATAAACGGCCAAAGTTGTTCGAGCATTTCAACAAACAGCATGGTGGTGAATCTGCAGGACATACTCTTAACATCTTGAAGTCTAAGAAGGCACGATTTGATACCAGAGGTACTATCACAAAATTTGACGTTGCGGTAGTTCAAAGCCCTTGTTAGAATCTTCTTATCAAGTGGTATATCTGTGTGCTAAGAAAAAAGGTCATACAATAGCTGAGGAATTGGTAAAACCATGTGGACTTGAAATTGCAAAAATTATATTAGGTTCTGAAGCACAGTGGAAAATTCTGCAGATTCCGTTATCGAACGATGTGCTTCGATGACGCATTCAAGATCTCAATGTGGATATTTTACTGCAAGTAGCAAAAAATATCAAAGCCAGTCCTCTAAAAGTGAGTACTCAACTGTTCGAGTCAACTGATGTTGATAATTGCAGTCAGTTGTTAGTATTTTTGCGAGACATTAAGGAAAGAGAAATGTTCGAAGAATTTTTATTTTGTGAGCCACTGAAATTGACGACAAAAGGAATTGATGTTTTCAATCATATTAAAAACTTTTTTTGAAACATCAAATATCCATGAATGTGACAACATTCATGGATAATCTCAATTTGCTCTGATGGTGCCCCTGCAATGTTGGGTAAAAATTTAGGATTTTTTCATACATCAAGAAAGAAATATCGCAAGTTATAATAACGCATTGGCATGTTGTACCGTCATGACTTGCATCGAAAGCTTTACCATAGAACTTAAAACAACATTTAACGACCGGAGTAAATGTAGTTAAGTATATTGGAGGACGGGTGCTTAATCATCGAATCTTTCGTACTTTGTGCGAAGAAATCGGTGCCGTCCATACTGTGCTTCTTTATCACAATGATGTACGGTGGCAATCCAAGGGCCAAATGCTAAGCAGGGTTTTTCAATTGCGAGAGAAAATTATAGTTTCTTACTAAGCAAAATTGTGATTTAGTTAAAGCTTTTGAAAAAAGAGAAACAATACTTCGACCAGCCTACTTAGCAGATATATTCAGCACTTGAATGAATTAAACACATCAATGCAAGGATTTGGATAAAAATAACAGCTAGTGAAAAATTATCTTCATTTATTGAAAAACTAAAAATTTGGAAACGTTGAGTTGAAAAGGGGAATCCTTTGCTTGATTCAATCGTTCTGGAAAATGAGAAAATAATAATAATATCTGAAATTGCAATATACCCCCAACAATTGAGTGAATCATTTCATGGATACTTTATCACGAGAATTATTAGCAAAGTTCAGACGTGAATATTGGATCCATTTCTACTTGACCCAGATTCGACGGAAGACAGCGATTTTATAAAAGACGATCTTATTGAAATACGAGCCAATGCACGTATTCAAAAGGAATTTGAAAAACTGGTCTTATATAAGAACAATTCTGGTGTACACAGTTAGAACCTTATCCACAGCTGTCAAAAGCAGCATTGCAGACACTTTTACAATTTGCCATCACCTACCTGTATGAAATGGGATTTTCATCACTTTTGCACCTAAAAACAAAAGCCAGAAATCGCTTAAATGCAAGTGATGACTTACACGGGCCTAAAAAAGAAGCCTCGCTTCAAAAATATTGTTATGAATAAACAACGCAGCCATTAAAAATTGAGGTATTGTTTTGTATATTTATGTATGTGTTTATTTCCAATAAATAAATTATCTTTCAATAGATGTAATTTCCTAAATAAAGAAATAGAAACACATTTTTCAAGGGGTTGCGAGAACTTATTTTTAGATTCAAGGGGTTACCAATCACTAGAAAGGTTAAGAACCACTGTTCTACAGTATTTATTAAAAGTATAAGGTTGAACCCATTTTTATTCTTAACTTGCAGTTTTACATATTTTTAAATAAAAATGTATAATTAAATGTAGCGTTTGTGCTTTTTTATTTCTTCCGACATGCTTTCTCGACTATTGCTGTATTCCGTTGAAAGAGTAACGGATTAGCAACCGGATTGTTGTGAGTTCGAATTCAACCAAAGACCGTTGTATTAAGGGGGCTGGTGCCCGTTAAATCTGCCATGGCCTCAAATGTCCTCGCGTTGGCGTAGCGAGAAAGTTTGGAGAGTAGGGTGCCAGATCATGTGTGACCTCGTCATCTGACCGTGGTTCAAAACTACGTGGTGTTGTCCTCGGATCTGTCCCTTCTGATTTGATCCTGGCAGTCGCTAATAGCCCGCTGTGTTGCTCCAGTGCGACGTTAATTAAAAATATCTACATACATACCCGCAGCACAATACAGTGAATGATTACTGTACTGTATGAAAGAGATTTTCAGTGCAAACAAGAAAGACGATAGAGTGCAGTTTTACTTAATGTTACTCAAAATGCTCTCATGATACACATTGGGGAAACTAAATATGCAGTTTATTATCGAAATGCTGAATTCATATACGGAAAACAAGTCAAATGACGCCAAGTTTGAAATACTTACCACCTCAAAAACACTGCCACCACCTATATTTAATTCGACAGAAAAACCTCTCATATCTGTTTTTTGAAAAAATATTTGTTGAGTATATAAACATGAAGTCAGTGGGAAATATTTATAACAAAAGTTGTGAGTTACCGCAACTTCTAAGCTGTATATGAGAGGCATTTTCTGTAATCTAAATGTCGGTGATGGTAGTGTTTCTGCAGCGAAACTTGTTTCTTGTTCGTATTCCGTCACTTGGCTTGTTTTTTGAACACGATTTCAGCTCTTCGCCAAGAAAAGATTCAAATAATGAATTCTGAATTAAATGATAGTTGATCGGTCAATCCAAATTAGATTAAACGCCAAACGTCGCCAAATCTGTGAAAAGCTACTTTTTAAAGTTTATCCTATGTCTATGATGCGAGAGCATTTGGGTAGGGATGCCAAATCTTCGCATCACGTCTGGTTTGTTTGTTTACAATGAAAATCTCTCATATCTTATTTCCAGGTATCAAAAACATAACATCTTCAACAATAGCATACAAATATCTTATATTCATGCAAATAAACTTAAGGAAGGTTAGAATTTCCAAAACATAGATGATGAAATTTGCATTTATAAAAGACCTTGTAACAATAAATTGAGGTCAGAAGGACGAGTTCTTTTCTGGGATATTAAATAAATATAAAGCTGTAATATATTAGAAATTCTAGAAAACTTTTCAGTGTCTTCACTCCTGTTCCTTCTAAATCGCATAAATTCTAACAATAACATTCTAAGGTGATTTACTAGTAAAATATATGCACACACATCTCCGTCACAGATAATTCTCCGCCATATTTTCTGAAAGCATTTGGAATAAACGCAATTCCATTTTATTCAAATTGTTCCAACAACGAACGTTTGTCAGCGAAATTATCCCAGCTCGTAAAGTTGCCAACAGATGTGAAACAATTCTTACACATCCATTGAAATGATCCACGGAAAAAAGAATGAACTTTGGTCTTCCGTGGCGCTTTACTGCTCACGAATAAGCTGCCGATTTGAGCAGATTATCTACGGTCAAAAGCGCATTTATCTTGTCGTGAGCCTTGTTCCCTATTTAAGACGGGTACTTGGGGAATTTTAAGGATAAGTCCAATAAAATCTTGAAGAAAACGGACACCGAACACAATTGCCTGATATTTTACAGCTCGCTTTCGCAAAAGAATAAAAGGTCGTTCGGTTGCATATAAATATGCAAAGGTGGGCGAAGAATAGGTTGTTCCTCATGATGGCGAGTTGGTTTGCATTTATTCTATGATCTTGGAAGAAGACACAAGAGAACTGGAGTAACGTTCTTCTGATATGAGCCATATATGTTCCTGAGACTTCAACAGGTAAGGATATTCTACTCTATTTCCTACAATTCTGTAAGAATGGGTTTAAATCATGAAGAAAATAAAACAACCTTTTGAGGATGGCAAACATAAAACAGTTATCCTTCTCGACGAAGGTGACATAATTCAAAACAGCAAACTTCAAACGAGAACCATGAGAAGATTGAATATTAGTATAACTTACTCATTCAAATCAATAGAATTTGTTCAAACCAAATTTAAAAATATGGAATCTATTTATTGATTTGATTTCTACGATTGGTTAGAATTTAATAGAATCTTTTGCTAATTGAAAGATGAAATATTCGTTTTGAATTGCGCAACATTTTTAAGGAGATACGAACAATCTTTTCAGGATGACAAGCAAAACAGTTTTTCTTCTCTACGAAAGTGACGTAATTCAAAACAGTAAATTTCAAATTCGAACCATGAGAAGATTGAAGAAATTTTTAAAAATGTGCAACTTATTTACTGATTTGATATCTATGATTTGTTCGAGTTTAGTAGACCCGTTTGTTGATTCGTAGATGAAATATTCTTTTTGAATTGTGCAGCATTTTTAAGGATGTACGAACAATTTTTTGAGAGGATGGTAAACATGAAGCAGTTATTCTCGATGATGGTGACATAACTCAAAAAATTTGGAAGAATATCTATCAGAAGAGAAGAATGAATATTAGTATAATCTACTCAATTTAAATTGATAGAATTCGTTCAAACTGTTTTTAAAATTGTGCAACCTACTTACTGATTTTATTTCTATGATTGGTTCAAGTTTAGTAGACTCGTTTGCTAAATGGAAGATGAAATATTCTTTTTGAAATGTGCAACATTTTTAAGGAGGTACGAACAATCTTTTGAGAGGATAGCAAACATAATACATTTTTAATTCCCGACGAAGGTAACATAATTCAAAAAAGTAAATTTCAATGGAGAGCCTTGAGACGATTGTGTGAATATTTGTATAATTTACTCAATTTCAAATTTGTAAAAATTGTTCAAACTGTTTTTAAAAATGTGCAACCTATTTACTGATTTTATTTCTATGATTGGTTCAAGTTTAGTAGACTCGTTTGCTAAATGGAAGATGAAATATTCTTTTTGAAATGTGCAACATTTTTAAGGAGGTACGAACAATCTTTTGAGAGGATAGCAAACATAATACATTTTTAATTCCCGACGAAGGTAACATAATTCAAAAAAGTAAATTTCAATGGAGAGCCTTGAGACGATTGTGTGAATATTTGTATAATTTACTCAATTTCAAATTTGTAAAAATTGTTCAAACTGTTTTTAAAAATGTGCAACCTATTTACTGATTCTATTTCTGATTGGTTCGAGTTTAGTTGACACGTTTCCGAATTGAAAGATGAAATATTCTTTTTGAATGGTGTAGCATTTAGGAAGGTACCAAAGTCTAGTACTGTTATCCAAATTTTAAACTTAGACATTAATATTTGTTATCGAACTAGATATTTGCTTTTATTTTAATCACCTTGTCTTTGGAATATGACTTTAGTTTCGGGTAGTTAAAGCCTTCGCTAGAAAATTTGGTGCATCAATGATTTCTTTTAAAGTGAATTGTTTATTTGTGAACTGGAAATGGTTTTGGAAACGTCATAAATAAGATTATAAAAAATATATTTATTTATTTCTAGTATTTATTTATGTACGTATTACTAGTCATTTTAATTGATTTTTCTCCTATCAAAATTAATTATCAACTCGTATAAGTAATTCTACGCTGGATTATTTTATTGATTTTATTTACAAAAACTTTTAAGTGTTTTATATACTACATTCATTTAAAATAATAAAATGATTTTTTAAAATAACAATCAAAGTATAAGAAAATAAAAAATACTTCAAATATGTATGAAAATCTCGTTTGATGCGTTAGAATTCGTTCGATTGCAGTTTATTGACAAATGCTATGCGTTTTAAGTTCTCTGGATAAAAGTAAATTTCTGTTTTGTTAGTATATTACATTAATCTTAACATTAAACTTCATTTGCCATTAGAATTATGAACAATTAAAATGAAGAATTATGAATCATTTGAAAATCAATTTCGAATATACATTTATAACTTTTTAAACAAACTTAGGTAATTCTTTCAAAATAGATATCCATCATTCTTCTAAAAAGTAGATTTTTATTTACAAATAAAGAATTTTTCAAGTACTAAAAAATATTTTAAAATATTTCTTAAATCCTTTCAAAACTTAAATGAAATTTTAAATAATTATTTGGGTATATTCATGCAGCTACTTATGAATTTTGAAAGCAGATCCTTAAATATATATTAATTTATGAAATTAAATTATTAAAAATTATTAATTTATTAAATTCTTTTTCAACTTCTCTTAGTTGATTGGTTGGCTGAATTTTATTGGCGTCATGGCTAGATATTTTATTGGCTGAACTAACATCTAATTTGAAAACTTCAAGTTCAAAATTATATAGGAAATTATACGAGACCAATCAAAGCGTTTTAACCGCTTACGGTGGCACCTCTAATTAATCTGATCGTATCGCTTTGCGCATTACGATTCCTATTTGAATTCAGCTTTACTTAAATATTCTCTCGCATGATACATATCGGGGAAACCTTAAAATGTAGTTTATTGTCTTTTTTTGACGTAATACATTAATCTAATTAGAGCTGATCAATCAAATATCATAGATCAATTGGAGTTCATTCTTTCGAATTATTATTTCCGAAATGTTGAAATCACATTCAAAATCAAGCCAAGTTTCGTCACATTCGGAATACGTATATGAAACACATTCCGATACATAAACACTATCGCTACCTATATTTAGCTTTACAGAAAAAGTCTCTATGCTTCTTTGAAGTATCTCACTAACACCTGACATTTGCTATAATCTTGAAACTTTGTTCCTCATCTTGGTTTTGTATCGGATCCTATTTTGCCCTATTTCTATACTAGTTCGTTTTGTTTGCGCATGGCTACTTGCGTCATTGAACGCAACTTAGTCGCACATAATCAGATACTGAATCACAGTACTATTTGAGATATTTTTAGTATAAAAACAGACGAAACATCAGGTAGGTAGTTAATTAACGTCGCACTGAAGCAACACAATGGGCTATTGGCGACGATCCGGGATTTATCCCCAAGGGAAAAACACCTCATCTTTTGCAAAACATCCGAGAAAAACACCTCATCTTTTGAACCGCGGTCAGATGACGAGGTCAATACCTGAATTGGCACCCCACTTCCATACCATGTCAACATGAGAACACTTGAGGCCACGATAGATATAAAGTGCACCTACCACCTTTGTGCAAGACGGTCTTTGGTTGGATTCGAAATCGCAACCCTCTGGTTGCTAAACAGTAAATCTTCCAACTGTACCGTGGCCCTCAAACCAGATGTAAGATTTAAGATGGCATAAGGGATTTTATTTCCTGTTACCAAATGCTGTCGCATGATACCATATCGAGTTTACCTTAACCCTCCTAGTGCTTATTTTAACGAGGTATTTCTTCATTAGCAAAATTAACCAGATTTTGATGGACGAGATATCCCGCTTAGAAAAAACTGACCACATCTCGATCTCGTTATCATCAAAAAATCGTCAGTACCGCAATGACGAGAAATCTCGTCAGGATATTCGTCATTTGCGAAATCGGCCGGATATTTATGAACAAGATATCTCGTCGAAACACTTGGAGGGTTAAAGTGTTTATCGCCATTTTGATGAAGTTTGACGTTGACCAATTAAAATTATTCTATATTAATTCTTTGGAGACATGCTGAAATCGTATTCGAAAAACAAGTCAATTGGCGTCACATCAAGGTTACGTACAGAAGACACTTTCTGTCGCAAAAACACAACACCCTCCTATATTTAGCTTGATATAAAAAGCCTTTCACATGCAAAGATGCGAACGTTGCTCTCCCATTCTTTTAACAATAAGTGCCCAAGAGACATTCTTTAGCGACATACCTTTCACAATTAACAGGTTCCTTTCTTCCTACTGGCTTCACAAGATCCCATCACTTCTCTTCCTTGACACTCATCAAGAATAATGCGATCTTCATGCAAGACCAGACGCATCTTCATTTGCATAGAATCGCTCTCGTGTTCTGAAGGGCTCAGAGAACGTAAATCGCCATTCGGAAACCCGAGTCTCGAATTCGTATTCAACGATTTTCTGTGTTGCAACTTACCTTTGGGTCAGTTGGTCCGTTTCTTTGCATTATTTAAAATTTTGATTCGGTATTCATGTTTGGATGTCACCCAGAAAAAGCTTGGTGACACCGAAAATTGAGCTAAAGAAAAACAGTGCTTCTAGAAGAATAGTATCACAACTCAGAAACATATTTTAAGTTAAACTTGTTTCCTTCTAGACGACAAGTAAATACGACCCAGCCACCTCAATGTCCTCCAGGAAGACATACCCTTTCCCAGTTCACGGTGGGTTCGATGTAGCAACTTCTACCATGGTGCTCTGAGTTAACGCAGAGAATGCCACGTTCTGGCCAATTAATGCCTGAATTATCATATTATTCATAAGCTGTCATTGAAAAAAGAATTTAACCTCCCAGTAGGTATGTCTGTATTGATATCTACATGAAGGAATAGTGTCACGAGTCTGTTTTGCACCCAAATGTCATAATACGAAATGGTAATAACTATTTAAGAACTCAAATGTGAATAGGATTCAGTTTTTCCTCCTGAAAATTAAGTTTTTTTAATTGAGATTATATTTTAAGGGTGCTGTAACGTACCGAGCCGAGTGCGTTGTTAAGAACACCATAGCCATAATACGATGAAGTGAATTTTTGAAACACAGAATTTTACACAGTTCAAGAATTTTACACAGTTCACATCGGAATGTGAGAAGTAATGGAACTTTGAATTACGATCGATGGAGTATAGGAATTTGGGTCCTTCGACTGTGGGTGTTGGTTAATGGGATTGCACATGTTAAGTCTTCAAGTCTTAGATGAGATATCTCGTATCGCCAATATCTTAATGACGTGATATCTCGTCATTAAGATATTGAAGATTTTTTATGATAAAAAGATCAAAATCTGGTCAGTTTTTCTAATGACGAGATATCTCGTCGAGACAACCACCAAGATAGTTAAGGGATTGCTCAAATAGTCGGAAAGCGGGTGCCAAAATTCTCAGTCCTGTTCGAGAACTCGGTAGTTTTTACTCTCAATTCTTCCTGCTTTACCAAGGAACAGTTAATTACAGGAGTGAGATGCTGAGCATCCCTTAAAACCACCATGATGGACAGATCATCTAGATGAGTAGTTTCATAGATTTCTGATTGGTGGTCAGTGGAAGACCTTCTGGAATTGTCTTCTGACCTTACTCCAAACTGTTGGTATGGACAGAACAGTGAGATATTAAGATTGCATAAAACTAGCTACTAGTTTAAGCAACCCCAAATAAGAATCATCTGTTCAAATTTTCTCATAAATCCAATTTTCCTGGTTTTTAAAAGAATACGCCAGGAGTGATAAACGTGTCGAGATTGAGGACACACAGTACAAAGCCAATAGACACTGACCAGACAATTATACAAAAGCCTTCGAAGATTAAAAACTATTCTTTTACCAAAGAATTGTAAATAATCCGCAGTATTATTTAAGAAGCATTCTTCTAGGGCTGTGATATGATTCAGGATACAAATAAAAATAGTGCGATGAGATGTTAGAATAAGAAATGAAGTATTATTGGTATCGTACATAAAATGTTAGGGTTTGCTGCTGCAGATAATATAATTGGTTTAAATTTGGTTGAATGCCTAACACCCGATTTGTGTATTATGAGTTAAACGTGTATTATAACTGATTGTATTCTCTCAAAAGCTGATTATGCATCATTATCATATGATTCTTATCATGACGCATCAATATATATTTTATTCATGACCGACATTTTCCTTTCTAGATGGCTGGATTGCATAAAGAAGACACGAAATGAAAAACTCCGCTATTCAGTTCTTATTTATCATCGTGGTTTGCTGTATCACGACAGTGTACGGCTGTTATCTTCCCTATACAGGTGAATAAACTCATAAACTGTATAATATAGTTTGAGAAATATCTATTTTTCTATGGTAAATCGTGAGACGAAAATGTTTATGTACCTCTCTTATGACTTTCCAATAAAAGCAATTATTAAAATGGTAATTATAAAGTGAGAGAGCATTTAACTCTCCAAGTGGATCCGACGAGATATCTCGTCATCAAGATATTATCGATTTCTTGATGACATCAAGATTTGGGCAGCTTTGTTCTAATGACGAGACGCCACGTCCCTCAAGTTCTGGTCAGTTTTAATACTGACGAGACAACCATTAAGAAGGTTAAAATGATAAAGAAAATGTCAAACAGTTAATAGAAAATCCTCTATTTAAGATAAAACCCCATCTTTTAAAGGTATTTTATGATTACGAGAACAAAATCGGTGGAAAGACAACAAATTTGCTTGTTGCCAACTGTTAACAGTTAATGTTAATACCAGAATCCAATTGAATATTCGAATCCAACCAGACCGTCGTTTTAAAGGGTGGTGGTGTATGTCGTGGCTTTAAATGTCCTCACGTTGGCGTAGTGTGGAAGTTTGGAGAGTGGGGAGCCAGATCAAGTGTGACCTCGTCATCTGACCGTGGTTCAAAATTACGTGGTGTCGTCCTCGGAGCTGTCCCTTTGGGTTTGATCCCGAATAGTCGCTGATAGCCCGTTGTGTTGCTCCAGTGCGAAGTTAATTAAAATACCTACATACCTACCAACTGAATACTAGAATTGAAAGATTAGAGATTTATAACAATTATGACAATTGCTACTTCTTTCCCCTTTGAAGTCATTTTTCAAAATAATGAGGAGTCTCATTTCCATTTTGGTGGAAGAAAAAGAGGAAGTCCTTATAGTTAAGGACAGTGTAACTAGAGCATTGTCTTTAAAATTGAGGACAGTATAAATCATGCTTCCCCAAACTTTTTAGGCTCAACGCCTCCTTTTCAAATCTGTTTCAATGCCCAGGGGAAATTGGAGCAAAATTGAGTAACAATAATATGTTGAAAAAAATGTTTTTCTTTAAACTATTTTAAGAAAACACTGATCCACTGGATCATACACACTCATTACAAAGATGCATTATTATTGAATGACTAAAAATAGGAACCGACTGCAAATAGTTGACTAGAGATTTAAGGATGCTGTGCTGACGAAAATAGATCATATTATAGACAAATTGGTAGCACATAACACCGCGGCGTCATTCTTCTCATTAATGATTACTTTTAATTTTACTGCTTTGATTGGTATAATTACTTATAATAGTGAGCAATCTAGTATTTTAAGTGCAACTTATTTTTTGTTTTAATTTATTTTAATGAATAACTTAATAATTTCAGTTCCAAGTTTATTGCAAACTACCAGTTTAAAATTCACATATTATTCTCACTGAATATTTTA